>CM076732.1:9041998-11451998 GCA_038501795.1 Pseudopleuronectes americanus
CATCTCTGAGATGCAGTTATATTTACCTCAAGTAATGGCCATCTCTCCACAGCCCCTCATACCGGTCAATTATTCAGCAGTGTTGCAGAAAGCCGTGTGAGCTTCGGTAGTGCTTCATCATAGGAAGCGTGGTAATACAGCGGTGCAGAGATGGTGGGCTCCATTAATGGACTGATAAAGGAATAGTGGAAAAGAGTAAAAATGGAGTTGGGTTGGCGTGTGAGGAAAGAAGCTGACAGCAGGAGCTCAGCGGCAGGGCACGGCTGTGCTCAGCTCTCCTGCTCTGAGAGTTGCTTTTACGGGTTTGTCTCAAAACACAAAGCACAACATACTGACATGCACGTGTGCACGCTACCATGCACAGAAAAACCAAACCAACTGAGGGAGAGAGAAGGGAACCAGCATCCACCCTCTTGTGTGACTCAGATACTATCCACACAGCAAATCTGACACTCAGTTTTTTTCCCTGTGTTGTGATAATTTTGTTCCAGTTTCAGCATTGGCTCGGCAGAACTGCTGACAAACCAGACCCAATGGATAAATAAATAAATACTGCACCAAGAACCTGATTTTCAAGAATCAATATGAATATTTCAAACTCGTCCCTGCTTTATAGGATTTTGATTCAAGCATTTCTCTCTCCTCCTGCCCCAGGGTCCACACGGAACGCCTGGTGGAGTTGGTCAGCCTGGACTTGTTGGAGAGAAGGTCAGCATCAATATTATCCCCTAAAGTGCGTGTGCCTGTGCACATTAAGTGAAATGGTAGTGGTTTGTGTATGTGAGTTTGCGAGCCTCTGTGGGTTAGTACTGTCTTTTTTTTACTTATTGTCCTCTCTCTACTAGGGTGAGGACGGTGAAGCTGGAAACCCGGGATCAGCAGGACAGCCTGGCACTGCTGTGAGTCACAAACTCCCTCCCTACTTCCTGGGTCGCTCCAGGTCATCCTTTCTTTGCTTTCTCTCTCTGCCCTTTCACTGATCATACACTTATTTTTCTGTTGTCCCAGGGTGCTAGAGGCGATGTGGGGGAGAAGGGTGACTTTGGCCCTCCTGGTGTATCTGGGCCTCCGGGACCCAGAGGAGTACCAGGCGAGGACGGATCCAAAGGCGTCCTTGTGAGTCTGTCTCTCTGGTTCAGTGACATTTTCTTGCTCTGATTGTTAGATCAGTCATTCTGTTAATGTCACACGTATAATGGTTCACAACACTTTTATTTCCCATAGGGCCCTATCGGATTTCCTGGAGATTCAGGACCAACTGGAGAACCTGGCGTCAATGTGAGAATTATCATTATGCTTATTTTGATCAAATATTTTTTTGGAATCATTTTTGATAACTTCTCCCTTATGACATTTCTTCCATCAGGGGGTAGATGGTGGACCAGGTTCTAAGGGAGACAATGGAGATCCTGGCAATGCAGTAAGCAGTGCTTATTTTTTATTCAAAGCATAAATACTAGCATCTCTTGTGTGCTTTGCTTAAGTCTTTGTGAAACTCTATGTCTTCATTGCTGTGGTTGGGCTTTCTTATCAGTGTTTTGTGATTTAGATAAAAAGGTAATTATGTTTGTTTATCTATAGGGACCCCCCTGGAGCCTCTGGAGAGCCAGGTCCCTCAGGACCTCCTGGCCGGAGGGTGAGCTTAGTGTATTGTATATATTTGCATGTATTTATATGTATGTAACTATACGTGTGTTTCCTTGTAGTTTTCTTTGAGTTAATTAGTTGTAATCATATTAGCAACATTGTCTTTCTTTACCTCAGGGTCATATAGGGGCAGCAGGAAAAGAAGGGAAGCAGGGCATGAAGGGAGCCATGGTAAGGATGAGGACTGGTACTCTGTGGGTTTAAAGGTTGCCTTTCAACATATCTGTTCTAATTTAATTTGCTCTAATGCCTGCTTGTCCTTCACTCTACCATTTATCAGGGGACAACAGGAACCACAGGTCCAGTAGGTAAGACAGGCCCTGTGGGACCCCAAGGCCATCCAGGAAGGTCTGGTCCAGAAGGTCTTCGAGGCATCCCAGGTCCTGGGGTTAGTACACACTGACAACAGTCTACATGATTTCTTTGTGTTTTGGTTTAATTGATTTGTGTACATACCGTTATCATCAATTCCGTGTTTTTTTTTCAGGGTGAACAAGGGTTAAATGGGCCACCGGGACAAAATGGACCACCAGGACCATTAGTAAGATCCTTATATTTGCCTGATAATGGTACCCATCAAATATGGGAAGGGTTGGGACATGATAATAATGATAATAAATTAAGATTTTCACAAAGTAACCAAATATCATTGACAACAGTTTACAGCATTGATGTGACCAACTAATACATCTGGTATTGTTCAACAGGGGCCACCTGGACTTCTAGGATTAAGAGGAGACCCTGGAACGAAAGGAGATAAAGTGAGTGTTTAGTCCATCGATAATATAAAAAACACAGTATACCATTCTAAACCCTTGGAAACCATGCTGATGAACCACATCTCTGTCTGCAGGGTCATGGTGGGCTGATTGGTCTAATTGGCCCCCCGGGAGAGTTTGGTGAGAAGGGAGACAGAGGCCTGCCAGGGACAGAGGGTACACGTGGACCTAAAGGAGATGGGGTACATACTTTAGGGCAGCAACATGATGTATATGATACATTTACATACAAAGGAAACTCAGTTCAGTAAAAATATTGATTTGTCTTCATATGTAGGGAGGGTCCGGCCAACCTGGTCCCACCGGCCCACCAGGTCCACCCGGACTATCAGTAAGTGATAGATGTAACAAAATGTTTTTCTATGATCCGTTTGTATGATTGATTCTGTTTCCAGCTACCATAGATGCTTTGATGAGTGTTCAATTCAAAAACATGTGCACAACAACATACAGGCACATTGTATGAATATATTTAAATCTTGACTTTTCCGATAAATCCTGCTTACATACATACGATTATTGTTGTGATGTGCTGAACTCGTGTCTAAACTACAAATCGAGAATCAACAATAAATGTGAAATTGGAATAGTTGAACCATGTAACATTGTGTACCTGTCGCCACATTTGCACAGTGAAGAGCGTAACGATGGCAGTAAATGGTTGTAGATACTGTCTCTCCGTTAAAGCAAATGAGCAAACTCATTAAAAAGACATTTTGATCTCCGCTGATGGTTCCATCAACAAGGAGCAAAGCATCTACTCCATCCAGACAGCAAACAGTCCTGTCTTTAGTTGTCAATGTTAGCAGAGTTCAACTTCTGACCACATCTTTACTTGGCTGTGCTTACTTGAGTAATCAGATCATTTTTACAGTTCAAATAGATTGTATTTATATTTCAATGTTTGCTTACTTCTCTCTTTCACTACTAGGGTGCTTTAGGTGAGAAAGGATCAAAGGGAGACACGGTGAGTCCATTAATACGTCTTAATTCTACATTATAATTCCTGTACTCTGGCCTCAGATTTGTTTTGCAGTTGCTGGGAGCATATGTTGGGGAAAAGGGGAAAAGTGTGTGTGTTGGCTTAAAATGGGCCATGCTTCATAATCATAATTCTCTACTGTGTTTACCACATGTCTTTGGAGCTAAAAGCCTGCTGTACAGCCACTTCTGCCTTTTTCCAATGGGCCCTTTTAATAGGATTTGGTTCTGGGGTGTGTGATGTTATGAAAACCACTATAGTGTGTCTTGTGAGCCAAGGCTTTGACCACAGAGTGCTGATGCACAAAGCTGGATAATCCTATAAAGCAGCAGACATATCTGCCTGGATAAAGCCAGGGTTTAGCAAAATGGTGTGAGAGAGGCTCCAGGTGAGACGTGATTTACACAAAGTTTTGTCCTCTTCTATTCTCCAGGGTCTCGTTGGTCCCAGAGGGGATACAGGCCCTGCTGGCCCACCAGGTTCCCCGGTGAGTACATCCGATGATCCACATCATGACCTCATCAGTGCCAACTTTATTCCCTTCTGTCTTTCTCTTTCACCTCTTACTCACCTCTCTATGCTACTTCCAGGGACCCCCCCGCGACAATGATTCAGCCCCTGCCTATCAGGGAGGGCAGGCGGAAAAAACGGAGGCACTCCGATCGTGCAGGAGGGGCAGCCCCGTCCAGGGAGGAGGATGTGGATCTGGACGTGGAGGAGTTCCTTCAGGGGGATCAGCCTCTAGAGGACGCAGAGGGAATGGAAGAAGTCTTCGCTAGCCTGTCATCTATGAAAAACGATGTGGAGTTGATGAGGAGGCCTCTGGGAACCTTTGAGAGCCCTGCACGGACCTGCAAGGAGCTCATAATGGTTCAGCCTCACTACAAAGATGGTGAGTACGGGCATTGCTTGAGGCCTAGTTCACCAACTAATATTCATCATTTTAAAAAGTTGTATCCAAGAAAATCTAGATTAGGAAAAACCCCATCTCATTCGAAGAGCTGCTTGTTATTTTTAGCCTATCATCTTGTTATTGTGTTTAAAATGATATCCAGACCTTTACTGATGTCCTTTTTTTGTGCACTTCTAGGTGAATACTGGATAGATCCTAACCAGGGCTGTCACCGCGACTCCATCAAGGTCTACTGCAACTTCACAGCTGACGGAGAGACATGTCTCTACCCTGACAAGAGGACAGAGATGGTAAGCCTCCAATGTGTTACTGTCAGCCTCCACAAAGCCGACCTCATCATATTACATCAGCTTGCAAACAACTGCCTATTTCCCTTGAGCCTACATTTTTTTTGTTAACATCCTCTCGCTCCCCCTCTGTGTGTCTAGGTGAAATTAGCGGCGTGGAACAAAGAGACGCCAGGAAGCTGGTACAGCCAGTACAGGAAAGGAAAGCAGGTATAAAACAAACGCACACAAAAACATCCAACCTTACCTCCTGCTATTAAATTATCCTCGCTCCAAATGCCAGGCTCTTTTTTTAGCTAAACTACTCGTCCCATTTGTGCTCGAGTGATATTTATGCATATGCCAAGAATGTGTACGTTACACGTGTTTGCTTGTTTGAAATAGTAAATGACCTCACTACATAATTTGGCATTAATTCATTAGTCTATATGCAATTACAATGTTGATCTGATATTGTCATTAGTAGTTTTCAGGAGTCAGATTGGCACAGAGTCATAGGCAGCTCTGTCTCATTGATCTGTATTCAGGGCAGCACGCTTCCAGCGCTGGCTTTTCATGTGCACCTGATCAGAGGTCTCATAACCCGCTCAGATAATCACAGAGCTGCCAGCACAATTGGAACACACTGGATTTCTCACACAGAGTGCTGGGATCTGCTGTCTAGTTTTTCTTCCCTTATTATTTTCACTTTCTCATTCTATAGAGAAGTTGCCGAACTTTTCTTCTTTCTTGCTTAAGAAGTCCCTCATTAACACAAGCTGGGGAGATTTATAATTATAATTGTAATGGAAATACTGTAGTGGCCCTGAAGCACAAAACCCAACAGCACAACACAAAAATATAACAAAATAAACTAAAAATATAACTAATGAATAAAGCAACATAATGGCCAGTTATAAAACACAGCAGCAATTCACAAAACTAAAACACGATAAAAATCAAAATAAATAATGAAAAATAAGTCACAACACACAAATATAGATCACAAAACACAAAAGCATTAATTTGTAATGGAGAATGTAGGTATCATCTATGAACAAGGGTTGTTGCTGATTGGATGGATGCACTCACATGTTTTGTGATCTGTTGTGTTTTGTAATTTGCCAAAGTGACATCATTGTGTTTATTTACCATTGTTATTCTTATGTCTTTGCTGTTGTGTTGTCCTATTTTTGTGGTATTTTTTCTTTTTTGCGATTGTGTTTTCTTAGTTATTTGCCGTTTTATTTTTAGAAAACATTTCCAGTTGTGTTTTCTTATTTATTTACCATTTTGTTTTCTTAGTTGCAGTTGGGTTTTCTTATTTATTTGCCATTGTGTTTTCTTATGTATTTACCATTGGGTTTTCTCAGTTGTTGTTGTTTGCACTTCAGGGCCAACTTAAATACAATTAGACACCCTTATGTATCTGATAGGATCAGATGTGCTCTGTGGCTCCATAGTAATCATTCGATTGAGATTTGGCTATTGCTGTTATGACTGTGTGGCTGTAGTACATATAAATCCCCTCGGCCTGTGCAGCACTCTAACATCTGTGAATCTGTGTCATCCAGTTCTCCTACAACGACAGGGATGGGAACCCTGTGCATGTAGTTCAGCTGACCTTTCTGAAACTACTGAGTGCCACGGCCAAGCAGAGCTTCACCTACACGTGCCAGAACTCGGCGGGCTGGTTCGACAGCACGTCCCGCTCCTACCAGCACGCCCTCCGCTTGAGGGGCAGCAACGATGAGGAGCTGACACAGGCCAAAAGTCCCTTCATCACCGCTGTGCATGACGGATGCCAGGTCAGTAGCGGGACACGGCAGGGACAGGGACTATCTGGACATATGGGATCAGTTTATCAGTTGTGTGGCTCTCGTTAACTGGCGCTTGATTCAATAAGTGGCAGGTTATTAAATACCTTTGATGGGGATTTAGGCAAAAGTGAGTTGTATTTTTAGTTGTATTGGGGTCAACTCGACCTCTGAATGAGCAATGTTGCATAACTTGTTTTGACCAAACTTGGCTGCAGTCTGGTGACAACTAACTCCCATTTGTATCGTTACACACCCAAAACAACATGCCTAAGAACACATAAGAACATGCTGGAGTGATTTGAGCTTGAGGAAGCAAACACGCACACACAAAATGTGAGGATGAGACGCACTTCACAAACACTCTGGGAAAAGACTTCCGAAAAAAATGCACGCGCCCGCGTCAGCACTGGCAACAAGCCTTGGATGGAGGGACATAAATACTGGTGCAGATGCTGAAATAAACAGACCCCTCTTCCAATTGCAATCCTGCCTCTGAAGAACACATAGTCAGAGGCAGGATTGCAGTGTTTTAATGACGTCAGTTCCATCCCATCTTAGTCATGTGAATAAAGGTCATATGGTTTTCGTTAGTGAAATCAATGCAAGAGTGCAAAGTGCTAGTTACTTGAATTAAATCAGGCAAATTCAGCAGGTTTCAGCCGACTTTCATTTTTCTTTTTCAGTCCCGCAAAGGTCAGGAGAGGACGGTTCTGGAGATCGACTCCCCCTCGGCAGAGCTGCTCCCTATCATGGATGTGGCTCCGGTCGATTTTGGCCGCAGCAACCAGAAGTTCGGATTCCAAGTTGGACGAGTATGCTTCAATGGTTAACACCTCGCCACTGACAAACAAACAAAAGGACCTGAACAGCAAGTTTTCATTGAAAGAAACTGGACTTTTACCGCCTCCCGAGCAATATTTATTACATTATGTTCATGTACATGGGGGGATTGTGGTATACTATTTAAGATTCTTCAACAGCCGCTGAAATAGGTTCTGTGGCTGTACAACAATCAGAAGAATGGCAAGGAAGAGGACAAGGCAACAGTGGACACAAAGCACATTTACCAAAGGGAAATATTCCAGTTAAACATATTTAATTCTATGCGTTTTTTGTTTTTTTCACTGTTTGAATGTGCTCCAATTGATCCTCAAGGAACGAGGATCGCGCTACTTCACAATGACCACTTATAAAAACAGGACAGATCTGCTCACGGACAGGAACGGCCTGTCAAGCTGTGGTACGAGTCCGCTAAGTGGGACTTTTCAGATCATGGATGAACTATAGTTGCCACCTAATGTTTTACAAAGACGCAGACTGAATAAATCAGAGACGTTGTCAGATTCATTTGCATGTGCAGATTCACCATAATTACAATCGCAGAGCAGTTGTGCACTGGCCTGGCATATTAATTCGACACAAGCACCGTAATTAATTTCCTGTGTGCAGGAATGATAAATTGTCCTTTTTACCCTTCAACTGCAGTTTTCTCAGTGAATTACCTTGATTAGTATTCAATATGTGTAGCTAGTTACTGAACCCGACACTTACTTGAATGGATAAGGTTGTTTCCTTTATTGGACTGCTTCCCTCCATGGGTTTGATAATAAGCTTTTTGAGCCCTCAATGTTCCCATAGACTACAGTACTGTATATGTCACATCAACGCCCCATCCACTGGTATGTACTTGCTATGACATACCTCCAGGTTGGTGATATTCCAGGGCAGGAAGCAATCTCATGATACCGCTCTCACGTCTTCACTGCAGTCCTTTATACAAGGAGACATCTCACGCCTCTTCACTTTATCTGCCCTGCTCAGCGTTTATTTGTGTGTCTCTGGTTGTTCACATGTCGACATTCGAGCGGCATACGTTCATTTGACATGATTTGGTCCTCATTGGTGCTAAAGAAGATGTTTTGTATGTGTCACTGTGTTTGTGTGTCTCTGCGGCAGGATTATAGGACTAGAAGGGGAAACGGGTTATTGCTCTTTCAGCAGCAGGAAACACCACGGGAAGCTGGACACTGGTCTACTGTGGGGTTGTTGTTTTTTTGCACATCTTCTGGCTGATTGTACCGATTTCTCAGGGCCAGTGAAAAGAGGATATTACATGGACAGTTCAGAGGAAATAAAGGGAGAATCCACTCGTAAACTGAATTTGCACGGATAGGAATTCCAGTGGCAAACTAGATGTCACCACATCATGATTTGTTTTATCTGACATTAGCGAATTAGCCGTCTTTTTCAAATTAGAGCCGTGAAATATTACAGAAATTATACATCTATGTGAATTCTACTCTAAAGTGGATTTCCCCTCCACAATTAAAATCTCTTAATGCTCTACTTACCTCCTCTGACTCAAACAGTAGACCATGTATCCAGCTAATTTAATTTCTCAACCCACTCCCGCTGCTGAATTAGTTTCATACCATTTACAACTTTCCAGTAATTAACTCCTCTCCGTCTGGCCCATCCTGCGCAGCCCCTCCTGTGTATAGTGTTTATTGTTCTAATTTTATATACTGTACAGTTATTCTGAGGACTTTATGAGCAATAACCTGCTGCCTGAATGGAAAAAAAATGTATGTGTTAAAAATTGATGTGCGAATAAAAAAAGAAAAAAGGAAAAAAAGGACCATCCCGTTTTCTTCTCCCTGTCCAGACCCTTCACGGTGCATTAGAACAATATCCACGACGGCCTGTGGGTGTCTGCAGTGCCCAGAGTGTTATAGGCAAACAAGGCTCTTCATTACCAACTAGCTCTGCAACATTCGCTCAACTAGCCTGCAATCAGGATCCCCACGCAGCCGATGTTATCAACTCTGATTTGCTCCGCAGTTCATTTATTTCAATTAGCTCTGTTCCAGTCCTCGGGAGGGAAGGTGGGGAGGATGGATTGGGCGACAACAAGAAGAAGAGGAAAGAGGAAGAAGCCGCTGGGGAGATGTGTCCTGTTTGGTGGCGGTTGCAAAAAAAAAGGTGTGCTGTTTAACTGTATGTTAAATATGAGACAGACACAAAGGAAACAGCTATTTTTAACCAGTGTCTGACTTTGCGTTTAAACAATTTCATCGTTATCTTCTTCTCTCTCTGTAGTTATTTCTGTTGCACAATTGCTTTTTGCTCCATTCGTGCAGTCATACACGCACACACAGACACACACACACAGACACACATTCACAGACACACACACACACACTAAAGCCTATTCTCTGGAACACATTGAAGTACAAGGCACTCATCCCCTTTGGGGCCCATTGTTCAAGGTTAGCGTCAATGGACGAATAAAGGTTACCGCGGTATTTTTTCCCTCCTCTGTTCCCTTCCACTCAATTGAATTTTAACCACACTAAGCTCTTGACCAGGAAAGGTCATCTGTTGCCACTACCTCAGAATAATGATAAAGCAGAGGAGTAGTGTGATTGTCAACATGGTATTTCCACAAGGCCTTTTCCTTGCTTGCATTCCATCCTCCAGTTCGCAGCATCGCTGTGACATTGTGTCTCCAAAGTCTTGTTTTTGTTCTGCTGAGAGCTGCACCCTTGTTAGACAGCATCGCTTTAGTGATATGTACAACTATTATCTCTGTTCAGAGCTGAAAACCTTAATGCTGTACTAACACACACAGACCATGACTAACTGGAGCTATAGGAGCTCTGTACTGGCCGAGCACTGTACTGGTCAGCGAATAAAATCTCATTTTGAGTGAGACGGGAATTGACTCGGACACACTTCCTCTGGAACAAGTGCAGCGCAAAGAGAATTAATCTCTCACAGATCATAAAAACTACACCGCACTTCTCTTTCACAGCGGACAAGCCTCACAATTGAGTTGTCAAACACGACAATCATTTGGAAAGTGCTGATACAGAGTCTCTCCACAGTGCAGAGATTAACCAGCCTGAGCAAAGCGATGAGCAGAGCTCTTCATCCAGCTGATCCTGGAGCTCAGCTCTGGGAAATGCCACAGAATGGCAGTGTCACGAGAGGAAAGCTGTAAATCACGCTACTGATGCAACTGTGCAATAATTCTGAAAAGTGTGGAGGAAAAAAAAGGATTCGGAATCTAAAAATAAATTAACCGAAATGAATTGATATATTGTTGTACCATCCTTTCTATTTGCCTGTAGCAAACATGGAGGATGTCACTTGTCTCTTTGAATCATATTGCCCATGGTAATAATAACCTGGCCTACATGAAGTGCTCGTTGCAAAAAGATTAGACAAAAGTCTCTGTCATTATTTTATGATTATGATTTTACGATGATTGTAAAAACCAATTTATTATATGGAAGAGGTTGAGGCCTTGTTAAAATTAAGAGCACAGACAAGGATTGCTTAACACTGACTTCAGATTTACAGCAACATTTAAAAATGAATTATTATACTTCAACAGATGCTTGTGACTTTTGAATTTTATGCTTTGGAAACTCTGATAAAAATTCTCTGTACTCCCCTGTCTTTGAAAACAACGTGTTGAGTCTTGTTTTTTCCTCACCTGTCACCTTGTAAGCTTCACCTTACAGATCTGAACATGTGGGGTGTGTACTCCTGAGCTAAGCCCTAGGCTGTTCCATCAAGGATTTGAGCAACGCTGCAGATCTATAGTTTACCACTGATGAGCCATGTTTAGGCCCGGGAGTAAATAACCAAGAGGCAGCAGGAGCCTCAGCTGCATGTCGGAAACAAGATATTCTCCATCCTTTCCTTCCTCTCTCTCCCTCTCTCCTCTCACATCTCCTTCTCATTATCACAGAGTTGAAAATGTAAGATATTTTTCTCTGTTGTTTGTTGGACTGTCTATCCTGCCTCTCACACTCTCTCCTCCCTGCCCTCAGCTCCTCTGCGGTGACGCTGATTCTAACAGAGCTGAGCGCAGAGTCACAAAGTCACAGAGAGAGAAATGAAACAAATTAAACAGACGCTCAGATTAATGAGAGAGATTCTGCTGGAATATCAACATTTCCGGCTGAACGGGGACAGTCCCTTGGTCTCAGCACATCCACCCAAATCCGGATGTTGTGTCACAGTAGATAACAGCAGAAATGATTTTCCACACCACTGATGTGTGCACGAGTGTGCATGTTGCTCTCGGTTCAGCATCTCGTACTGTACAAGCGATGGGGAATAATTTGGATCATCCCCAGCTTGTGCTGAACATGCTCCGTGGTGCATTGGCCTGTGTGTGTGTGTGTGTGTGTGTTTTTGTGGGTATGAGGATTCATGGGCATTTGCGGCTGAGCGGCAATACTCAAATTAGTGTGCATGCAAGCGCCTCTCCTGCCAGGTCCCATCCACGGCCCCTTTATCTCTGGAAGGGTGGGGGGAATCATTTCCGCAGCAGCCTCCTCTATCAAAAGCGCTTATCGACAAAGCTAACATTAGTAAAGCAGTTTGGAAAAATGACTCGAAGTCGAGGGTCGGCAATAGAAATCCCAGGGCGAGTGGACAGGCGAGCGTGTTGATGGTTTGGATGCCCACGGCCCTGTATGTCTGAGAGAGTGTCAGATGATTATCTAGCAGACAGAGAGCCCAGATTCAAACACACAGATTAAGAACACTCCTGCCGCCTCCAACACACACACATGCACGCACGCACGTCTCGTAATTTGTCGTGGGCCTGAACTCTCAGCATCCACCACCGCTACAGCCTATCCTATTCCATCCTCACTTAACTTAGTCCGCCGCACAGGGAGGCCTGGGTTGTCTGCGAGCTCGCCACAGCCAAAGTAATCAGTGGTGTCTTGTTGGCGCAGGGACACGAGGAGAAATAGAGGGACGAGGAAAATGAGTGGGCAGGAAGAGGGAGGACGAGAGCGATAGTCATTCACTAGGCACTCATGTATTGTATGAATTACTCAAGCCTATTCATACATGCACATAAATCCTAGGCAGACAGTGTTAATGACCAAACTGAGCCCAGATCAGGAAAGCGACGTGTGTGCGTGTGTTACTGATGTGTCAGGGAGAGTGAGTGAGGGAGTGAGCGGGTGAGAGGGAGATAGTGGTAACTGCATGACCCCATCGCTCAATAGAGATGATTTTTTTCCCCATAAATCAGACAAGGCAGCGAGGCAGAGAGCAAGCGGGAGACAGACCGAGTGATTCGGCTGTGGGAGTACACTGGCTCCGACCTCAGTGGAAAAGCAAGGGAAACTAATCGTTTCCACTCACCTCGATGAGTCTGGCTGCTTTCGTCTGTGTCCTGAATGCAAAGAAATCCTCATCTGCCCTCCACCTCTCTCTCTCCCTCTCTGTCAGCACCCTTCACTTGCACTCTCCCGCCCCTTTTTTCTCCATTTCCCCGAATGATCAATGCACCCTGTCCTGTATCAGTCCCTGTAGCGGCACTGACACGGTTGTTATTCTATCACAGAGAATCAGATGTGGCAGCGTTTCATGGGCAACTGGACACTTTTCATAAATCTTGCAGGGCCGAGGTGAAGTGAGGAGGCAGAGCGGGTTGTGTGGCCGACCGGGGAGAAGTTGGCACCGAGCCTCACTCGGTTTAAAGTGAGTCATAGGCAAAACCACTTTTTGAAGGTGTGAGGGGACTGAAACTCATGTGGCGGATATAAACAGCAACGCATTTTCAGACACTTGTACATAATTGCGAATGCCATTAAATCTCTACTCACAAAATAGATGAGGTCTGATAACTGCAATTCCTGAAGGGGGGTAAAGTGCATTCCTTTCTCTCCACTTATCGACTGGCAACCGGCAAAGTTTTGAATTATGCTTTTGTGTGTTCCATGGAAATGAGAACCATCAGGCCTGACTCAACTGCTCCTTAATAATTCAGAATCAACCTGAGACGTGAGGCAATATTCTGAATTAGCGGTCGGGAATTATTTTCGCAGGCACTCGGTTTTCGGCGTCTGTCTCTCCCACTGACAGGTTTGCTCTTTCAACCTAGTTTTTCCTCGTTCTTATATACGATCACACACTGGAGCTGAAAAGACTGATGCCCTCAATTCGTATATGCACTCACACAAGCACATGCAGCTTGGTCACAAAAAACTTGCACATTTTCTTGCACAAAAATGAGATGAAATAAGAAAATCCTTCATTAGCCAACAGAGACATTTGTAAAGTTTACAGCAGCACAGACTGTCAAAAATAGGCATCAGTAAAGCAACATAGGTAAATATACACTACTTGATGACTGATATATACAGTGTCAACAGAATATATACAGTGTGAAAGCTATACAGTGAATTGGATTACACACAAGTCATTGAAGTGCACAGAAAGAATGAATGTTGCAGAGTCAAGAGAGTTCAACGAGATAATAATTCTGTATTACTAATAATAATAATTTGCCATTGTATAATGAACACTAAATATTTCTGTAATGTCAGTAGTTCCTGTTAGAATGAAAAATCAACACCCTGAGTACAAGAAAGATGGTAACTCTCTTCCAAGGCCTTTTCTGAAATTCA
This sequence comes from Pseudopleuronectes americanus, assembly GCA_038501795.1. Classification (NCBI taxonomy): domain Eukaryota; kingdom Metazoa; phylum Chordata; class Actinopteri; order Pleuronectiformes; family Pleuronectidae; genus Pseudopleuronectes; species Pseudopleuronectes americanus. The sequence goes on from CM076732.1 coordinate 9,055,851, forward strand.
ATATCTCAGATGAATATAGCAAGTTTTTGAATAGTGTCTCCTCGCATTAAAAGATAGAAGTGTCAGTCTTTCTTACCGATAAGCCCTGACCTGTTTTTCTGACTTATTGTAGAAAGAACTGGCCGATATGTTTACATTAAACCTCACTTATTAAGAGAAGTCTCCGTGCTGTTGTTTCATTTCCTTTGAGTGTCCAACACTGTGCAGCACAAACAGAGGTCTTTAGTTAAACTCCCCCAGTTCTCTCTCCTCTTCCTCCAGGATTCATCAAACAGATATTTCTAGTCAAGTCGCATCTGCATGCCTGTTTCAGGATCAGATGCAAACGCAGCGACGCACTGGCTGACTGACTTTACTGCTTCGCTGCCTGAAAATCCGAACCTACTCTGCTTAAACTACAAAGCTTCACTGTGAATGCTACTGGAGATGCCAGCAGTGGTGCTCTGCGCGCTCCCTGTTTTGTTACATCTTTACATATGTGTTCCGGTATTACAGTCGTGTTAGAGAGACTCGCGTGCTGGTGTAAATCTGTGCGTGTGTGCGCCTACGCTGCTGCAGAACTAATGAGGGACCAGGGGTTTCAGGGCTTCAGGTGCCGGTGCTTCGAGAGAAAAGGTGAGTGACAGGGCTCATGAATAGTGATGGCCGACAGCTGCTCATTAACCAAGAGACTGTCTATCAGCCGGCAGACGGGAAACAGCAGCCCTTCCCCTATGCGTTCACTCACTTGCACACAAACACGCACGAGCGGTGAAATGTGCGTGCACATGTGCAGAAGCCCATGCAGATGTGCCCACAAACACATGAGCGCCCAGCGTTAGACAGAATTCATATCCCCTTCATCTGGGTCCCCTGTGCCTGCTGTGGCGCGGAGGCCAATCCTGTCTTTCCCCTGACAGCATGAGCGCAGTGTGACTGTGCCCATTACCAATGTGCTCACAGGGCTCCGACTGGGGCGAGACCCTCTGTGAATATGGAAACACCTGCCAGATGTAAATTCTGAATGAGGGCCCAAAGAGCAAAAGGTACAATAGACTGAGGCTAAGGCAGCTTCCACAGAGGAAGTGATATTCACTTTTTAACTGCTTTCAAACCACGGTGTCAAAGACATTTCTGCCACCTCTACTGCGTGGCTCGCTTTCATTTTTGACGAGTTTGAAAGAAACTCTGAACACAAGGTGACCAAGAAACTCTACGTACATGTGCGTTTCATTATTCTTCCGGTTGTCACTTTGTTTTTCTAAATAAATTGTGTACAGAAATAGTTACCAAAAGTCAGCAATTCTGTGTGAGGTTGCACAGCTTGACAAGAAAATCATGATGATCCATACAAAACCAGGTTGGGAATATGGTCACAGTGTTGACAGGGCTGGAGGAAACAGCCTGATGTGACACGGAGATGTCAATGACCATGACAGCCACTGCAAAAGACTGTATTTGCTGTGTTGATACATTTTCTATCCCAGAAAAAAAACAAATTTAAAGAAAGAAAAATATATAAGTGGCAAATGTCATCATTGTCTTTCTCGACCAGGTATATTTATGCGGCTCAGTTGGTGGTAACAAAAATTGAGATAAAAGTAAGACAGGAAGAATCACTGTTGTGTCTCAAAATGTTTTGCACAGAAGGGTGTCAATACTGTTTCAGGTAAAAAGCTATCTGTGGATTTGACAAAGTCTTGGTTGCTGAATGACAGAGAGGAAAACGCATGAAAACATTTACACACTCCTACATTTTCTCTTCTTTTTCTCGTACTGAAAATGCACGCCGACAATCGAACAATCCCTGAGACCTCTCCTTTGCAAGAATACAGACATATTTCAGACCTCCCACAGACCCAGTTATTTGTCAAACGCAGCATAAGAAAAGCTTAAATCTGCAGCTCCCCCCAATTACCGCCCTCTGCTGTGAGGGGTCTACAGTGAAGCTCACAAGGTTTCTGCTTGCATTGAAGTCGGTAGTTTACTCAACTCATCCATTGCACAATGTTGTGTTATATAGAGCTTATGTTTGAACTAACTAAGCTGATGCTGGATGGGTGACAATACAAATACGGAGTGTGGAATGTGTTGATTCAGTGTGTGGGTTCCATTTTGAACTCGCCAGCCAAGACAGTTGTATTATATTAACACTGAATAAAAGTAGTGATATGAAGTGTTACCAGGGCTGCTGACACCTCCGACAAACATCTCATTTATATCACCCAAACAAAATCTTGTTTAAAGGTGCGAAGTAAACATGTCAAGTGAAAACTGGGAGTCAGCGAGTGAATAAACCCATATATTTGGTAATATATCTCACATGTTATGACTTGGAGCATTTCAATGGGACGCCCAAGTTGCCCTCTTTTATTAAGATGTCTACGACAACTCACCTAAGGCCACCAATGGCCTAGAACACTGACAATACACTCTGCAGTTCGGTCTAATAGGCAGTGTATTTAGAATAATGATCTAAATCAGTAAACAGGCAGTACAGAGGAGCAAACTAGCTGGAGGGGCTCAGTCAGGAAAACAGGAAAGAACGGATAAGTTGCGGGTCATAGAAATGTTGACATTGTGTTTCTGACAGGTAACAGCCTCCAAGATATTACGGATTATCTGACTAAGAAAGCTTGTGAACATAAGTCAGTTTAACACTTATCTCTATAAATCTACACTATACATATGAACGTGACAAATCTGTGGGCGAGGGACAAGATTTGGTGGCTGGACGCCGTTTCTGTTCCTGGTGTGACCCGTCATGTTTGAGCATGGTTTGGTTGCCCGCAGGTAAAGGGTCAAGAGGCGGAACAGATTGACCGAATGCATCGGCTATCAGCTTTTGAATTTAGCTGCATGCATTTGCAGGTATCTGTTCCTAGAGATCATGTCATCTGAACCCAAAACAGTTATAAAAACATAACCCTGTTTGTGATTTGAGTGGAGAAGAATTCGACTTGTGCGATAAAATAAACTAGTCTCTGTCCGGATATCTGCTGTTTACACCTGAAGCTGAATATTGGCCGTTGCCTTGATTGGTTAATTCGTTGTCAGACAAAATTCAACCCTAACCCAGACAGTATGTTTTCTATCATGTTGTCCATTCTGATAGTGGAATGCTTACAGCCTTAATTACACATATTACAAATGCATTAGTACTGACCCTGATAGAGGTGTTTCAGCCATATTACACACAACTTTCCTGCTGAAATGACTATTAGGAAATCCTTTAAGTGTGAAGATCATCATGACAAAACATCACAATAGTTTTTCCTTGTGTTGCTGTTCAATAACATACAGCATAGTGGTGCAGTGGTTAGCACGGCCACCTCAAGACAAAGAGCTCTGGGTTCAGGTCTTTCCGTGTGGAGTGTGTATGTTCTCCTCATGTCTGCGTGGGGACCAGCACCACACAAAGCATTAACGTAGTAGTTGGGTTACTTGGAGATCCTGAAATTGCCTGTGTGAGTGGTTTGTCTCTACGTGTCATATCCATCTCACCTGAGATATTTCATATTCAAAATATTCAGGGCATCATCTGAAGTTTCTTCTCAAGACTTTTTTGAGCAGCCAGTATTTACCTTCTGTGGAAAAGAAACGGAAAAGCACGATGACTGCTAATTCGTCTTCCGCTTAAACGCTAAACGTCGGAGAGCCTTCGTTTGAAAAGCGCCCTGTCACTATTCTTTAAGCCAACAAAAAATGTCTAGCGCATTTCAAAGCAAAGGAACAATGAAGCAGCGAGCTTTAGATAGGGTAACGCACGCGGCAGCAAGCAGCGCAAGTTAAAAAGCATCTGATGGAATGCTCCTTTTGCTTGTGATCGATCAAGAGAGAAAAGGCATCCACCGTGTAATTGTAGCCTCATTTGATCTCAAATAAACCAGGCTGTCCTACACAGGGGAGAGAGAAGGGCATGGATAAGCTGGGAACGCCTTCATTACATTGAACACACAGTCTAGGATACTTACTTACTTGGCCTTACTATTGCATGCACACGCACGCTTGCATACACACACTCGCATACACACACACACACACACACACACACACACACACACACGCAAGCACACACAAAAAAACACACTCATTTGCACACTTTAAATTATATTGCCCTCCCGCCCCTGGTCTGACTTTTTCTCCAATCTCACTCGGTGTCTTGTCTTCAATCATACTCAACAAATAACTATACACACAGGGCGCACGCACGCACGCACGCATACACACACACAAACACACACACTCTCTCTGCCTATCTTGGAGTGATCCTGGGATTGATTCTAGTCACACTAGAGTGGGGCGAAATGAGCAGTCACTCTGAATAGGCAAAGGCGTCAAATAATACAGATATGAATGTCGGCGAAATAATTGAAGAAAGTGTTTTATATGTAAAAGACAGAAGAGGGTGGAGTGGAATTGAATCTCAGAGAAAATGAGGAGCGGGTTATGTCCCAGGGGAGCGACTCACCATGCCTCAGCCATGTTTGAAGAAAATCGAGGATAATTAGAGTGGTCAGTGGCTTCCACGGGACCGAACGCAGCTCAGCCTCACTCCTACTTTATCTGTCCTTCATTCACTCTCCCCCTCTCTCCATTTGTTAGCCTCTTTTTCTTAACATCTCTCACTCAATTGTCAGTCTGTGAACATATACAGCTATCCCACTGTTTTCTCTCTCCGTCTCCTGCTTTGTTCTTCCCTTCATCCCATCCCTCGCTTTTCTAATGCTCTCTGGGCCTCGTCTCTTTTTTGTCATCCCCTCTTTCTACCTCTTTCCCTTCCTCCTATCATTTCTCGAGCTACATCAGTGGAGTAGATCAGATATTCCGGGCACATATGGACACCACGGATGGGCATAAATCACAAGTATTTCTGAAGTGCCCATGCAGGGTTCTCTGCTCGTAGTGAGCAGACACAGCCCAGTGGAACCAGAGCATGAAATCCTTCTCTTCTACCTCCAGTGTCATGTAAAATCTCTTTCTCTTACGTTTCCTTATAAAAGTGTCGACCTCTCCCTTTACAGCGTTTCCCACTTTTTTTCTCGGGGTCTTTCATCCTGAGCCAACTGTGTTAATACTAATGCATCTCCCAGCCCCTCCGTGTCTGAGCGCCGAGCACTCAGAGCCTGAGAGGTGACTGATTTTCAAAGGAGCTGCCGACCCACCACTCCACTGCAAAGTTGTGAGGCTCTCCGTGGCCTGAGCCTCTCGTCTTATCCCCATGTTTTTTTTTCTTACATTACATATTGGCTAGCTTGTCGGCATGACAACAACATGTCTCCATGGCAACGGAATGACAAGCAGCTAGTTTCCTGGCCGTTCGGACATGTCGTGTTGCTTCAGGCTAGCCGTGGGTCCCTTGGTGGTCGGACAGCAGATGACAATCAATTTTTCATTCTGAGCCTATAAGGGTTAAATCCTGCTCCTCCCTCCATCGCCCAGACATAATCCACTATCAGCACCAGACATTATAAGGGCCATAACTTATTTCCTGTACAACAGCATAGTTTTCGAAAACAAAATAAAGAATTAAGCTTACCAATAACTGCCACCCATTTATTGCACTGTTTCCCAATTCCAATAAGCTGTAAGTGTCATCATAAACTCAGATTAGCTCAGACTAATATACAGCCGGTCAATATTGCACAGAGATGAAAATCATTACAAAATCAATTGAAGCGCTCCAAAATCACAGAGGAGATTCGCCGATGCTTCCCACAAGCATTTGTCTCCCGTGTGTGGCCGCAAACCGACAGGCAGCACAAATAAATCTCTGCGCTCTGCTCCGTCCTTGCGCTCGCTTTCCCTGCGCCTCCCTCCAGATGACTTGTCCTCTGTCTCCCTCTCTCGCTCCAAGTGCCTGGATATTGATTGGGGCCCTACTGGAGGGAGAAGGGAGAAGATAGATAAGGAGGCAGTGGCCATGAACAGCTCCCTCATTCACCCTAACTTGAAGGGAAGGAAAATCATCTGCCAGACCCGGGAAGGTGGCCAGTTTTATACAAATGACCTCAGCTATTACTTCAGCCACAAGGATCCTCGGTCTCAACCTTAAATACGTCCACTGGATAAGTTCAATTTTAGCTTTTTAATGTCTATAGTTGTTGTATGAAACCAAGTGTAAAACTTTGAATCATCAACACAATTGTTAGAAGTCCACGGTGCCTCATCGAGTGTGCAACATAATGTAAGCAAGCGCCTGTCTGTTATCACTCAGCACTGTATAATTATCTAAGCAGTGCACAGGGCATTGAGTTCTACTGCACAGACCATAACACATCACATTAGACCTCTATCAATCAAGCAGAGATCTTCCTAAAATGCAATAAGGAACAAGAAAATGATTGATTGTCACACACCACTATGTAAAGCAAAACGCTGCTATCTGCAAACAAATACACAGCGCACAGGCATGCGTACAGTCATCTGTAAACACGAGCTCACACAGAGGGGTAAATAACTGCTGGTATCTCTTGCAGCATTGGGAGCAGTGGCGCAAGGCTTCCCCTCAGATTTTGAAAGCCCTATCTGTATCAGGAACAGCAAACCGAAAAAAAGCAATTTGCTTTGTCACACACAGACATGCTTGACTACACTGAATAATTGCACTGTAGCTCTGGAAAGAGCTGTTTTCCTTTTATCTAATGAAGGCCTTCAGGGGGAGGAGTGTGTGTGTTTGAGTGTTCTGTGTCCATATGTGTGTACTGTTTATAAGAGTGATATGAAATGCATGTGTCTCAGGACGTCTATGTGTGTACGTATAAAAATAAATGTGCAAAGGAAAGATAAGTGGCAGAGGTGTCTCTATCTTATCCGATCCTTCCAGTGTCCCTCTGCTGCTTGACGTCCTCCTGCACTGTTTCACTGCAGTATCTTAATTCATCAAATCTGCATGGGGCCTTTTCTCCTGTGTCCAGTTCCAGGTTTAAGGCAGTCCCCTGATTCCAAAACGCAGAAAGAGTCTGAAGAATAAAAGCTCCTGTGCTTGGTCTGAGACACTAACTCTTGAGAAATGCTGAGTGCACACTCTGCAGCCTTCTGGCCTGCCTCTGAGCTTGGCAGAGTGCTGTGGAAGCTGGGGGGGGGGACAACTGCAGCTTCCAACCACATAACTAAGAGTACAGTGGACTGGAAGACGCCCGATGAGGATTAAGAGTCAGGTTTAAGACAGGACAGAAAAAGAGAGTCTCTCCTTCAATTTCTTCTCTCCATTATTGGCCACAGAACTATAGCAAGAGGCAAATGAGAAAAGCATTGTTTGATCATCAGCCGCAGAGTAGAAAGGCAAGGATGTGAGGGAAATGTGGAGGAACTGGGTGAAGAGGGGAAAGATCAAGACTTCTGATGACTGCTTGCGTTTCAAAGAAAAAGCTTTGTGAATCGCAGTAATGGCTCTAAAGCATTTGTTCCACTGTAGAACGGTAATTAAGCCATCAGCGACAGTTTGGAGTCTTTAACTTCATAATGAGGCTGAATGTGAGCAGTTCGTGCTCTGTGGATAAGCTGCTGTAATCACTTCTATCTGCTTAATTATGTAAAAGCATTATTTTTATCCGACTAGTGTCTCGCTCTTTATCTCTCCCTCTCTCCGTCTCTCCGTCTCTCGGTCTCTGCCACAGTCTCATCTTTTTATAATAACTGGTGCCATAAAAACATGGGGAGGCAGGAGGAATGAGCACACATGCTGGGCGATATCAACCTGAGAAGGTATGCTGTGAATTGTTGGTCCAAATGGCTGCTGGGAGATAAAATGAAGAGGTGCTATGTGAGGTTTATACTATAAGGGTTGTGTTAGGTGCGGATACTTTACGAATAGGCAAAAGGCTCTCACCACACAGACAAGCTTTTTATTACCAATCTCCATGCCCTCTATGGTATTGGGCAGAGGGACATTAGAGCTCAGATGGAGGTTTTTGTACGAGGCATTTTACTTGCATATTTCCTGGATTGCAATGGCATTATTATTATCCCTTGTGGGCCTGCTCCAGCGTATCAGACGTGAAGATGCATGCAGGGGGCTGCAGGTTATATACAATGGAATTAAACACCATCTACAGCCGTGTCCCTAATGGAGACACCCTGCATGTGCTCTTTTAAGAGAGACGTACAGAACATCAAAGCTCTCCTTCTAGCACTTCAGAGAGAGCACACTACACAAAAACATGTGTACTCAAGCACGTATGCACACACTCGCCCTCGAGAATGTGTCAGCGGAGAGTGAAATCTTATGATGCTCAAGAACTTTCCGCCATAGACGGGAGGCACTGGACGAAACAAGCCCGGAATGCATGAAAAAACATGAAGCCGTCGAGGTTTCAATGGAGCACATAAAAGGAAACAGTGGAGAAAAATGTCAACAACAAATGGCTGCTGGTTTCTATTGCCACAGGCGACATGGACTTTGGTTCCGTCCTGTTTCTTTTCTCCCACATTATGCATCATCCAATTAAACACAAACAGGCGACAGAGGACAACTCAGTGTGCATCTCAGCGCTGCTCGTTGTGGGAGAAGCAGAACGTGGACGGCAGTGGAGAGTGCAATGAAGGGGGGAATTGGGGCGGTTCAAGATAAAGCAATGGGCAGATGAGACTGTTTGTGTGTGTGTGCTAGGTGACTTCACTTTAAAGACGGACCTCTTGGCAGGCCATCTCTGTATATCTGCCAATCTGTGTCTCCCCTCATTTCTTCACGTCGCTGCATGAGTCTGTGGAGGGCAGCGATTCGCCAACATTTTGTTTCGATTCAGCAACATGAGCAGACTGCCGTGCGGTTCATCTCGATGATGATTGATGATGTTTGCTGAATTATGGCGGGGCACGGAGATAAAGCGTGGCAGGGGCCTGTTCTCCGAAAACCCTGACTGAACCTGAGGTATCTTTGCCCTTGTTGCCTTGGTTACACGCAGGTATAGTAAAGTAAGTCAGCACAAGAGAAGGTGTGAAAAGCCATGTCTTAGCAATTGAGGGATTCACACATTTCCCTCCGGGGACTCAAGGGAAACATTGCTATGGCAACTGGGCGCACTTAACCTTCTGACCCAATGGTTGTTTGAGCTTCATCGCCACTAACTTGGTTTGTATTATTCCAGATCTTCAAATGAAAATACAAAAGAATGTTGCTTTATATATAAAAGGATATAACTTAACACCGATCTGACAGGAAAAGCTTAATTTGCAAAAATAGGATATTTCTACAGTAGTATAGTTCTACATAGACACGGTTGAGCAAGTGTTCATCTGAAATCCAGGAATTCAGCACTTTTCAAATTTGTTGTCTGTGCAATGAGTGAAATTAACTCAGTCAAAGGGTGAGAGCGAGCTGTGGAAGTCAAAGCTGTTCATAGATTGCACTTTTGCGATTGCTGAATCAGGTGTCTGTTTTTAAAGGCACACGTTGATTAGACATTCATTAGGGAATTACGGCTGTCAATTACAAGATGCATGTTGATATAATATTTGCATAATGATGCTTTTCGTGTTGGCTGGGATTTCTGTGTGATGTTTGCAGTAGTGTGAGGGTTAACACCTCTCCATCTGTGCGCTCGTTGATATGTTGATGTTGTTTGGAAAAGTATGTTTGTGTTGGAGAGATTATCAGTGTGTCTATTAATCAGCCAGTATCAAATTCAATCCAAATGCCTGATAGCTCCACCGGCTTAACATTACCCTGGATTCTCTAATGTAGATTCAGCATTCTGGGTAATTTCAGGAAGCATATGGTCTTTCAGTCCAGCATCGGCAGCGGGAGGAACATTATGAAGATCAATAACAGCCACGAGCTCTGTTATAGGACAGACTCCAATGTTTGCTAGATGGATAAGATGGATAGAGCAACTCATGTACTCCTGCTTCACAAAATCCAATTAGACTGTCTGTGGTATGTCTGTGTGATGATCTATGATCTAGTCTCCCACTCGCTACGTACCTGTTTAATATTCAGTATGGCCAAGAACAAAACACTAAGCTCCTCTTGTTCCAGCTCTGCGCCATGAGTTCATTCTCAGTGTTTAAAATTCTCTGTGCCTTCCAATAAAGCAAAAATGGCTCCAGGTCTGTGCATTAAATGATTGAAAACTCAGTCATCTCACATTAAATCGCCAAAATAAAATCCAAATGCGACAAAGGTTACTAAACCTGTGTCCACTGAGACAAAGTCAGTTTACTGTTGCTAATAAACACAGTTATATATAGCCTGTGAACATACTAGCTTCACTTTTGGCCTGGGTTGGGTTGAATGCAGAGTTTCACAACATGGTAAGGAATTGCCTGAACAAGTTAAGAACCATTAGGCTACTGTTCGTAACCTGTAGCAGTGATTTAAGAGGGTTCAGGAAGTACCGATAACAGAAGATGCGGTCACCATCCTCAGATAGTAAGCTATTCACAATTCACTATAAACCAACTTGTGTTAAAAAAGAAATTGGTGTGTCCTTGGCACAAGGATTATTTGTGGAAATTGGTGTTTAACTGACAGCTCAAACTGTGAAAAGGCAGCAGGAAGGCAGCCTCTACGTACACTGTCTAAATTGAAGCTCATGAAACTGCACAAAATGGAAAGATTGCACTCTGCCAGAGAACTTGAAAATATTGGCATCACATTCGGATGGAACCATGTTTGAATCAGATGGGGGCAAACATGTTTGGCCCAGGAGTGGCCAGTAGCACTAGAGTGATTGCAAAGTGTCGACCATGAAACGTGGATGTGTGAGAGTACATTTATAGCACTATGGATGCAAGTGTCTATATCCAAACACTGAATGACAAGATGACCCCTAATCTCAAGAAGCTCGGCAGAAAATAAATCACACAAGAGTTTTTAAAGACGAAGAAAAGTTTAAACCATGACCTTACCATGTCCTTTAATTGGAGACGGTTAATTAGGCAGGCAGAGTGGCAGTTCTACACCACAGCTGTCATCCACTCAAAACCCCATAGAAACTACGTCCAATCACCTGTCATTTGGCTTCTCTCCACATGTAATTGAACCCATTCACGGTTCTAATCAAAAACTTATTCTGACATATGGCATAGAAATTGAAAACCCTCTTCTATAGGACCGTTTATAAATAATGTTTGAGGTAACTAAGACAAATGTCCATTATAGTCAGTGTGTAGCTGATAAGGCTGTAACCAGATTTAACCCAAGAATTATTTAGTTATTTACTCCACCGCCATGTGTCGACCCAGAGGAGAACTTCTATTTCAACTTTACTCCCACTCAAGATCTTGTTGATAGCGCTGTAACCTTGCTGTGCACCACACTCAACACTCAAGGAGATGAATGAGAGGTCAGCTCCACGATAACAATTCACAAACTGCTTTAAAGCAGACCTCACCAATTCAGTAGCCTGGGAAGACAGTCTAATAACATATAAACAGCTCTATGTAATGCCAGGTTTCTTTTTTTAATAGCTACACATTAGTAATGAGGTCATCAACTTCTTTCCAAATTAAATTATAGCCACCAGAGAAAAAAGTAATCACCTCCTCCCCACACCTGGCACAGTATTAGATATAGTAGCCTGGAAATCAACCACAGCTCCTGATTTATATGTAGACTGTGTCTCTCCTATAGATCTCTCTAAGCTTATTTCAACAGTTTCTTCAGCTAAACCACAACCAACTCTCCCATGCAAGATCTAATCAATCTATCTTTATTAACAGGCTATGAACCACAGGCTTTTAAGGGTGCAGTAATTAGACCTCTACTTAAAAAGCCTTCTCTTGACCCAGATGTTTTAACCAATTATAAAGCAATGCCCAACCTCCCCTTTGTTTATAAAATCCTCGAAAAAGCTGTTGGAAACCAATTATCTTATGTTTGAAGATTTTCTGTCAAGATTTAGGCTACATCAGAGGACAGAAACTGCACCGGTGAAAGTTTACAAACCTTTTCTCATGGCCTTAGACAATGGACTTGTCTCTATACTCATCCTGCTAAATCTTACTTGTCACTGTATATCAAAATCTTTTAATTGCAAAGAACATGACACTAGTTTGGTTTATCAGATTGATACCAGTTTGTTAGCACTGAGCTTTCCATGCTCACAGAAGTTAGTAATGGAGTTCCACAGGGATCAGTGCTGGGGACCGATACTTTTCACCCCATATATTTAAATGTTTTGCCAGTGTTATCTGAAAGCACGAATAAATGTTCATTGCTATGCAGATTACACTCATCTGTACTTATCTATAAAGCTAGAAGAAAGGGAGTCAAACTTCAGCAATATCTTACAGGAACAGAGGCTTGGCAACTTCTAAATCCAGACAAAACTGATGTTATTGTACTTAAGCCTGGAAACTTCCGACAAATTCATCTGATCATGTAGTAGCTTTGGATGGCATTACATTGCCTCCAGCTCTACTGTAAAGTTATTTTTAACCAAGACATGTCCTTTGACTCGTTAATTCTCCAGGCAATATTATGAAAACTAGGTACATACGGTCTCGAAAGGACAAGTAAAAGTTTTCCCTTTGTTCCTTCAAGAGTGGACTACATTTACATTTGGGTTAGACATTAAACTTCCCTCTTTGATAAACTTTATAGTTAGTAGAGCTCAGATGATTCCTGAACCTCCCATTAGTTATGCTGTCATAGACCTAAACTGCTCGGGGAACTGCTATGATACACTGTGTTTTCTCTCTTTCATAACTTGTTCTAGTATGTTTTGCTTTGTGCAGTATCTATTTTGCAATTCAGTTATATTCAAGGAGACCAAATACAAAATTAATTTGAATCAAATGCAACACACTTAGAGCATTTTAAGTCGAAAGATATAGCAGCAAAACACTACATCAAATTAACTCCTGGAAATCATTTAATGACAGGCTTGGAACCGATGGCACATCAAAACTGTATTTTAATACTTAAGAACCTTCTTTTTTGAAAAGCAGAGTGCCTGTAGGCAGTCAGAGACAAACACACACAAAGAAGCAGTGCTGGTGGTTGTTAAATTTAGTCCTCAGGCCACTTCAAATGTTGAATCACTTCAAATATTAGCAACACTCACACACACACACAGACACACACACAATGAATAACATAGAAAGACAGATTAAGTAATAAAGCATGAAATACAGTCAAACATAGGCTACAAATGTCAATCACTAACATACAGGCGTTAAGAATGAAAAGATATGGAGTGACACAGACAGAGGAGTTGACCTCTCAGAGGCAGAAAATGACCTAATCCACAAACATGTAAAAACTGGTGATTTCAGTGCCACATCTGCCTCAGTGCAGTCACATGTGAGGTGACAGGGAGAGAGCGAGATAATGCCTGCCAGCCTCTGAGAACACACAGTTGCCCTGAAGGTCTATTTCCTCCTTTCTCTTGGCATTCTTGGCCTGACTTGGGGACAAAAAGGGAAATTGCTGCATCTTTGACAAATGGGTCACGCTTTGTTGGCGTCCACCTCAGAAACAAGGGATGGAGATGGAGGAGAGCGACCATGAGAAGGGAGGAGTCTGTTAGTAGAGTGTATCTCCTCAGCATGACCATTAAATACAGTAGCTCTCTGACCCAACGCAATGACTCAACATCATTTTTACTCACCCTGGCAGCCCTGGGCTTCTCTATTATTCTCAGCGTCATGCTCTACTGTAGGAATCTGAGAGGAGGCACAATCCAGGATTGTACAGTAAAATATGAACTGTGGTAAAAACAACAGCACAGGGGGTGGGAATAATTCCTGCATTCTTCGTTTCTTCAGCCGTTTATGCAGACAACCCCTCCGTGTCTCCCCTTCGGCTACTAATCTCACCTCCTCTTGGTTTTTCATGCAGGGAAAATAGAGGGGTGTGCACCATGCCACTGAGGGCAGCAGCAGGGTGGAGAATGTCAGGCCTTAGCTCAACCATGCAGGGGCAGGGGCTGAGAGACACAAGCCATCACACAGTGGGATGTGAAATCCCTTCTGAATGCATTATAAACTAATCCCACTGTTGTATGCGTGTAAAAAAAAAGGACATGTCAGAGTGCAACGACAGGGTTTAGGTTTTAAGAATAACCACTAAACATTAGAAATAGGTGACCTTCAAGAAAAAGGGCTAATAAAAAAATATAAAAGTGTGACAATCAGGGCTATTCACAATGAAAACTATGAATGAACATAGGTTATCCATGCAGTTCCAATAAAAATTAACTGTGTAAAATCAACAGGCGCCCGACAGTTCTGTATAAGGGTTATCCTGAGTATAAGTAATTTGACACTTTCATCCATGATGCTTTCATATCCTATAAAGATACACTTTCATTCTGCAACTGCTTTATGAAAAGGGGTTTAATGGTATACATCTACTATATCTAATCGGATAATTCCAAACATCTCTGTCACTCTGTCTGTGTGCATGTGGCTCGCATATTTTGAGAAACGTTTACCTTTTCACCTTCACATTTGGCAAGGGTGTTGTTGAGAGGCTATGAGAAGTCGGCAGTCGAATTTGGTGCGATTTGGTCATACGCTATGTCCATTATTAATACACTTTGAATAAGCAGGCAAGCAATGCTCTATAGCAACGGTGGCAGGGACACGTCAACGTAAGAGACGTCGTCAATCATGACATCAGCACTTTCACAACAACAACAACTGATCCTCCAGTTCAGGGGTTCTGCGTTTACTGAGTCAAGCTTCACTGAACCTTGAATAAACAGATGAACAGCTTCAGGGTTCTGTGGACTGAGTCCCGAAACAATGTTTTTATATTCCGTGGCTAAATTACTGCAGGTGATTTTGACAGTTTCAGAGTTTAAAGCAGAAAAGCTCTGACCCTATATAGATAAATTAAATAAAGAATCAAATTTTTACAAATACAACTTTCTATATGAATCTACTTTTGAAGAAATACACAATATACTGCATTGGACACCAGCATTAACCAAATACACAAAGAGGATCTGCTCAAGTCAGTAGCTCGTCCTGTAAACTGTAAGTGGTGCTTAATGTGATTTTGTGGAGTGGGAGGGCTGAACACACTTTTCCCAGCAACAGTGTTCTTTTCATGTTCTGTCCTTATGGGTTCAGCTTTCTTCACAGTGGTCAGTCATTGAATGGCTTCCTTCCCCACAGGTTGAATGTTGAGCACTTGCCTTTGAAAAAAAGTTGTTTTCAAGCCCAGCTGGAGGTAGAGTGGGCTGCAGAGGCTGATATATTTGTTATAACTAATTCAGAATCGCCAGCCGCTATAAACACAGCCTGTCAGAAAGCAGGGGAAACACAGGCCCACAAACATCCAGTCACAGGGACACATGGACACCCTACTGTGCCTAAACCTAGAGAGGCTGTTCAAAACCTCACCTGGCGTGGAGTTTACTTTATAGAATGATAAACCACCAGGTAATGATATATGTTAGCCCACGACTTTCATTATCTCCATTGCAAGCGGGGCGAGAATAATCGTTATCATCTCCCCGAACCCCAGAGAATCCCTCTGTTTGGGCGTCTTCTAATTGGATATGCGTCAGCGCTGAATTGATGGTATTAATATGTCTCGATCATTTACAGTGACACAGAGTTATTCACAGGAAGACATTATCAGTGCCAAATGTCAACTCTTTCTGGAGGTGCAGGGGAAATATTGTGTGGAGCCAGAAGCCCTGCAAACCGTGTCCTACATGCATGCATCCATCTATTCATCCATCTGTCTGTCTGTGGGGCAAGAGTGCACCCTACCAGCCACCTCCCCCCCACCCCCGTCTCTCTCTCTCTTTCTCTCTCTCACATTCTCCTGCCTTCACCCTCACATGCACACGCACGCCCGCACGCACGGCCAAGCTCGGCTGCATCACCGAGTGGCACTTCTTTGCCTGGGCTCTCCTCTCAGCACAGCCGTGCTGCTCCTAGCGTCGGCGCCCTGACAGCACAGCAGTCACCTTCCAACCTCTGCGCCTCTCTCCTCCGCTTCAGTCGCAGTTATCTTCTCTTTTTGCCGGACGGAGAGGAGAGAGGAAGGGGGGGGGAGAAGGAGAACCAGCATCCGAGGAGTTTGACTGGAGCGATTTGGGGTTTGGGCTATATACAAACACACCCACAAGAGAGAGTCTGTGTGCGCGGTCGCGTCTCCGATTCACAGAGGCTCTGCCGTGCGTCCCGGGGATGAGGTTGGTGGCGCGCAGCCGACACAGCGTTGACGGGATCCCGGTGTGTCTGAAGAAACCGCCCCAGTGAGGGACGAGGACGTGGGGGGTGAGAGAGAGGGAGAAAGAGAGAGCCGAGGGGAACCGGTGTCGGCCGCGGGACGCTACCATTCCGACCAGGATGCATCTCTTCAGTGCCATGTTCCTACTCGTGATGTTGGCCGCCGTGCCCTGCGAGGTAAGGGACTCCGCTTCCGACGCATCTGTGTGAATGCGCACGGTTTTCAAAAGTTCACAAAGCGGCGCCGCTCGCCTGAATCCGGATCCCACCACGATTCACACAATTCACTGACACCCGCCTGAAAACAGTTTGTAAGAAAACGAGGGAGGAAATATGACATCCAGCCAGTGCGAGGACTGGAAGCACCGCGCAGCATGACATGCCCGATGAGAAGCAGAGGCAGAATGTAGAGTGAAAGTTCCATAAGCAAAAAAATCCACAGGAACTCGGTTAAATTGCTGTTTTACGCATATTTTTTAAGACATAAATAGGGTTGCAGTGCATTGTGTAACAAATGGAATAAATTCTGGATAATGTCTTGAAGGGGGGGGGCTTCGGTGTGTTGGATGCCCCCCGGAGGTCGGTGTTTACTCACCTCCCCGCCGATCTACCTCTGCATCACTGACAGAGAGGTCCGGGGAAACGCTGGCCTCATGACTGACTGCGCTGATTAAGCTGAAAGGACGGTGACACTGACAGCTCGGCTCGCAGCACTCAGCCTGCGCGTGATTTGTGGCCGTGAATACGAAACCGTGCGCAATTAGCAGTGTACCCAGACCGGCGTCAACACATAGATCCTGGAGAAATGACGTGTCTGAGTGTGTGTCTGAATGTGTGTGTATATGTGTGTGTATGTGTGTGGGTGTCGTGACGGCTAGATGTGCGTGACACTCGTGACACGCCGCGTTGATGTGACAGTGGTGAATCGAAGTGGTGGACGTTAAAATGATTTGACCCTGTGAAGCTTCGAGTCGAGGCAGGAGCGTTGTTGAACTCGCAGGTGCTCAGCTGGTCAGTTGAGCGTGAGCCCCCTGACCGCTTTAGAAAGTGTAAGGTCCCCTGATGGAGAGAGTGACCACAATGTGCCAGTTGTTTAGGAGAGTGTGTGTGTGTGTGTGTGTGTGTGTGTGTGCGTGTTTGTGTGCGTGCTGGACAGCGCCCCCTCGCACCTTTGGTTCCATGCAGGGACCAAGGTTTGACGCCACCGACCGAGTCACCTCTTGGAAGAGGCCTCCACACAGATCACCCACACAAACACAGCACTAACACTACGGGGAACAATAGTTAACGCAGTGTTACAATTAAAAAGGGGCCCTGTTCTCCAGTGGCACTCCTACAACATGGCAAATACATGCACAGTTAGTGCGGTCGATTGCAGGGCATACTGCGAACTGCGTACCATTCAAAAATAGCTAAAATGTATGTGTTTTCTAATGTAGAAATGTACTATTAAAATACAACTCAGTGAAGAGAAGTTTCAAAAGGTGATATAACGTTACTTTCCATGAATGAACATCTCCTTGAGTATTTGCACTACTCTATCTATTTTGCTCTAATCCGGTTTGCACTACAATCATGCACAGCAGTTCATATAATCCACCCCATGCCTTTTCACCACGTACTATGATGTGTACTTAATACGTTCCTTGAGTAGACTTTTATGTTGTGCTACTTAGATGTTGAGTGTGTTGCTATATGTTGAGTGTTCCTTGCACTAATCCACTTTGCACTACATTCGTACACAATAATACGTTTAGAGCTCTTTCTCTCCATGTATGTTTACACAGTGGATCAGAGAGAAAAGGTATTTCAATCCCGGATATGTCCCATGCATATAGGGCAGATTTGACATTAAAGTTGACTTTGACTTTGAACGTTAGAATGCGTGTGATTTGAGGGCAGCACCGCCACAGGATGGCCACTGCAGGATTAGTCACAGCTTTGTGTTAATCAGGGCAGACATATGTTCGAAAATGTTATTTTAATGAGCAAAAAACACACTGGAATATTTGAACTCATATATTGGTTTATTTACGAAAGCCGAAATTGATTATGTAGAGGAAATCAACGTCTGTAGCCTGTAAGAAAAATGGATGATGTATGTGTCAGAGCTCCCCTTAAATATTTCAAAGAAGGCTTTCAGGGTAGACCATGTTCTTTTCATGGGAGCCGAGCTAATTGTATGGACAATGTTATAAATGAAAAATACCAAGGGGTGTGAAAAAGTGCTAGATAAGATAATTCTTGCTTTGGGTTAAAGGACTTTTCACAATAAGTATGATTATATATATATATATATATATATATATAGTAGGGCTGTGAAATGATTAAAAATTTTAATCAAATTAATTACAGGTTTCTATGGATTAATCAGGATTAATCACATTACCAATTTTCTCTGTATATTTTGTGAGAACAAAAAAGATTTATGACAACAGACAGATATATACATTTAACATGTTTTCTTTTTTTATTCATAAATAAACAAATCAATGGTGCTGCAACTCAGCAGTTCTTTTGCAGTTCTCTTTGCTAGTCCATATGGAACATTCATCCTAAACAGAATTTGGGCTTCTTAGCCATTGTATGGGCTAATAAAACTTTTAAAATCAAACAGAAATTATTTAGGCTTCTTAGCCATTGTTTTTATAGTATGGTTGAACATTTTTCTATTTTTTGTCAAACAACCAATCACCACACCATGGCACAATGTAATGCCCCTAAAGGCCCTCTTAGCTAGTCTTCCTTCAGCCAGTTGGTGAGGCAAACTAACTTCTTCACATTCTCTGACAGTAAACCTGTCCGCTTCTTCTGCACAGTGTGTCCTGTGAGTGAAGCTGGTTTTGCGGATTCCCCTTGAACGCCCCTCGCGGACCAACTCATGCTCCGTGTTGAGGTGGAACTTTAAGCGGCTTTGCTCCGGTGAAACAATAACGTCTTCCCGCAGAGTGTGCATATCACCTTGGTTTTATTGAATGTTCCATCTTTGTTTTTTTTGGAGCATGATCTTCCCAGAAGGTGATGTGTGTTTGTTTGAGTAGCAGCGGCCGTCTGAGTGACTGCATTAGAGCGGTGACTAGTGCAGATTGGGCGGAAATGTGGGTAAATTGGAAGATCCTTCTGCGCATGCGTTAAATACGTTAAAAAAATTAACGAATTAATCCTGTAATTTAATCATAACGCGTTAACGCGTTATTTTTCACAGCTCTAATATATAGCATTAGGGGCCATTGTTGCAGATTTATCAGCCTGAAGAATAGTTTGTGTTGTGTAACGCTGGTAAAGGCCATATGTTGCAGTGTTACATTATGTTTTATCTATCGTGTCCACAGGGTGAGGGGACACTGCAGTTGACCTTTAATAGACGTTGGAGCTGCAGAATGTTTTTAATCTACAAGAGAAGTGCTGGTGAACAGGCTGTATCTTGCACCTGTGTGTCGGGTTTACAGTGTAACCCATACTGCACAGATGGCACGAGAGGAAAACCAGTCGATTTCCTTCTGAGTGGTATCAAACAAGCTGGCGGGTATTTCCAGGGCTCTCGTTCAACAGTCACGTTGAACACAACCCTACTGCAACATGAGTGCCACAAAATGAAACCATAATGACAAGGTGACGGGCCTCTTTAACCTCGTTTTAGTAATTTGGTCACATTTTTCTGATGCTCATCAACAAATGTAACCAACTGGATTTAAGACCAACATGTCCCTCCTGTAAACAGAGAAGATGTGAGGAATAAATGTCAATGCTCTTCAACACTTGAGAAAGTGTCGGTTCGAAACGCAGCCCAGCTGATGAGTCCCTATCATATCTTAAGTCTTTCAGAGGGTTCATACTGTAATTGGCCTTGAGGGACAATTTGATGTAAGTGTTCACATCAAATATTTACACTGCTGAAAGAAAATACGACGCCATCCGTCACCTTTAGATTGCACTGCGAACATAAAGAATTGATGACTTCTTGCGCATCTACCGCAATGAGGATAACACTCCCTATCATCGGAGTGGGGATATTCACATATTTTTTGTCACAGTCTCAGCACAGGCCCTTATGAAATATTTAGAAGGCTTTAATGAGACAGATGCACTTGTGCCTTCGCTGCATGTGGTTGTTAAGTACCTTTAAAGCTCAGGGGTCCTCAGTGCAACTGATACAGATGGGCACCTGCTTGACCTTGGCACAGATGTCTTGCTATGATGTGCACTTCAAACCATGCATGATGCACTCGCACAAGTGCACGTGTCTGTGTGCATTTATAAGTAATGCATTTATTACACACCCATATTGTACAGTTAAAAACAACCAATTTTTCTTCTAAATACTGTTCAGGTATTGTTTTAAATGGGACATGGTATATTTGTATTTTAGATATTAAAAAAAAACAAGAATCCTGCAGCTGTAGACTATTATTATCATTATTTTACAAATTAGTGCATGTTGGTTCTCATCAGTCGAGAGTTTGAAATTATAGCATGTTGGTATAAAATAGACTGGAGTGAGATGTCTGTGAAACTTACCATCTTTTCATTAGTCTGATTAATATTAATAGCTCAGTATTGATTGTTCAGAATGAAAATTCAGTGCAACAGCAGAAATTAATGCAGCATAACTCAATTTATCTCAGAAGTTCTATCCACTGTGTGTAGAGAAGGACTTAAATCTAATTTGATGGATGGAATTTATCGGAATAACAGTGTGATCAGATCAGATATTCTGAGTACTTCGACACAAACAAATCAAGAAAATATTCTGCAACTGAAATATCCCTTTAACTCAAATAAGGCAACTTTGAACCGCATCAGTCACATTCTCTTTGTTATTATAATGATTTTTGCAGATCACAAAAACGTGTGTTCTACTAGTATTCCTGCTCAAATGTTGAACCGACAAAAAACTAAAGAACATGCCAGAGCTCGACTCAGAGGTGATGGAAGAGTCTTCAAGTTTCATTTTGTGTAGCTGCTCAATATCCACAGTGGATTTATTTTAAAACAGTTAAAGTGGTGTATGAGCAATACAATTTTAGATGGGTCTATGTATGAGGCGACAAGTTTTTATTGGATCATTTTCTTTTTAGTATTTCCACTAATATATGTGAAAAGTAGATAAAATAAAAGCACCCCAAGTAATGACCAAACGACAAAACACAGTACATATTCAGAAATGGCTGTGACTCAAAAACGACAACATCTATTAAATGTTAGGCACCATAAGATTTAAAACAACTTCAGATCCAATAAACTTTGACATTTTATTTTTAAGTATGTCAAACTATCTTTAACTTATTTATTGGGATTTTTATCTTATTGAATAAATTAAGGCTTGACAAATATGTTAAATCCAAATGTTGACTTAGTGCTGTGGAATCACATCCACAGCCAATTTTGTGTTTCCATCGCTAACAAATATATTCTGTGGGGCTTTTCCATAACATGCTCAATAGTTGTTAGTCAATGGGCTGTTGTCGTGTATAAATAATGTTGAAGGTACTTGTAAGATGCAGGTTTACTTTTTCTACCCCCGGAGTGAGTGGGTTCCTAGGGACTGCTGTTATTGGTTTAGCCTTGAAAACTCCCAACATTTGGATGGATGAGAGTGATGGAAAGGATTGCTTTGGTGTTTTTCTGTCTTATCCCCGAGTGCTGTGTGGGAGAAAACCTAATTGCTTGTCTTTCTCAAAGAGGGAGACAGAACCCTGTGTAAGCAGTTGGCGAGATCTTTCAGTAATTTACTTGATCCCGTTGCTCACCAGGGAATTCGACAAACAATCAGTTTGAGTAGACTACCGCTTAAGACCTTGTTAAGTTGTGTTTCCTCACCCTAGATTGGTGTGATGATTGCACCAGAAACCTACCCAGTTGGGGTCGATATATTGGAGTAAAAGACGTGAACTGTAAAGGAAGTATAGCACATATTTAACATATTTAGTTTATTTATGCCGAGCTAATGCAGTACTTTTCTAAAATGGTAAATGGACTGTATTTATATAGCGCTTTTCCAGTCTGGTCAACCACTCGCAGAACAAGTCACAGTCACTCATTCAGACACAATCATGCACAACACTTCTTTACACAGAGCTTTTTCTATTGCACCATTTGTTCACTGGCAGCACAGTTGTCAGGGAGAACTTGGGCTTCAGTATCTTGCACAAGGACACCCGGGGATCGAACCGCTGACCTTCTTGCAAGTGGAAATCCCGCTGTATATCCTGCCCCTTGTACTGCCATATTTTGCAGTGTTTTTGTACTGTAATACCTATAATTTTCTTTAGTAAAGCTCAGGGGTCCTCAGTGCAATTGATAAGGACGGGCACCTGCTTGACCTTGGCACTAATTTCTTGCTATGCTGTGCACTTCAAACCATGCATGACAGGACGCCCTCCCACAAGAGCATGTGTCTGTGTAATACATTTATTTCACACACCAAATTTTACAGTTAAAAACAACCAATTTTCTTCTAAATACTGTTCAGGTATTGTCTTAAATGTTTATAATGTATTTAAGATATCGAAAATATCAAAAATTCCTGCAGCTGTAGTCTATTATTTACTAATTATAATATTAAGATTACAAATTATTGCATGTTAACCGAAATTATAGTATGTTGATATAATATGGACTGGAGCGACTTATCTCTGAACATCACCATCTTTCCATGAGTATGATTAATATTAAAAGCTCAGTATTGATTATTTAGAATGAAAATTTGGTGCCGCAGCAGAAATTATGGCACATTAACAAAATTGTCTCTTAATTGAAATGGTTTTATTGACAAGAATGAACCCAAGCTGAAATATAAATGGGATGTAAAGTACTGAGCTGAGCTGAAGCTAATGCTATCTTCAATGTCTCGTGTGAATCTAACAAGGACGGACCTCAGTTTGATCAGTCAGGGAGGACAATGGATTGGCTAATGTCCAATTGAGACAGCTTTAAACAGTCAACTGACCTAGAAGTGACCCTATGGAGAAAAATAAATCGACTTCCCCGATGCCAGTCCAACGATAGCAAAGCAGCACGATCACAATAAAAGCCACCCATGAATGTGATTGAGCCTTTTGGGGTAAATTTCAGTCATTGTCTCTTTGCCAAAAACCTTTTACACAACAACCATAGTAAAAAATCTAATTGCGTCAAACCTTGTAAAAGAAAAGAAAAACCCAAAATATGAGCCAATTTGTTAAAAGCTTTAATAAATATTAAGGACTGAGACTGTGTTGTTGGTGGACAGTCAAAGAGGAAACAGCGATGGGATGTGTCTTGGTTCCCCAGGAGAGAGGACACTGGGAAGCGGGCTGGACGGAGTGTGCTCTGCCAAGTAGCAGCCTAACCTCCACCTGGAGAATTAAACAAATGGAAAGCTGAGGGAACCGGGGTGTAAACCAGCCAGTGAGAGGCAACGGCAAAAACACTTAGCTGTAAAAATCACCTTGCTACGCTGTGACAGGTCGAGTGCTGGTCTGACTTACGAACGCCGCATTACACACAAGCTCACGTGACTGGAAGCTGGAACATGCAGATACATCTTAACATCCAAAGGACATTCCATATTCTGTATGCAGTTCACGTCTCTTTCATTTCCTTTATTAATAAAGTCCACATTTGCCCACAAGTCGATAACATCTATAACTCAAGCCAGATTTATCTAATAAACAAGCAATATATAATGTCCTTTCCATGTGTTTCTTGCTCTGTTGAATAAGGACACTCATGTAACCTAATTTATGTGTTGCCAGTCAAACACTTCGAGCACGACGTGGGCGAGTGAGTGAGCGGCCGAGGTTAGATTAGCCACCACGTCTGCATCCACCTTCATGCACTCCCCATTAATACACAAAGGTGCTGCTTCACAATCAGCCGCAGATAATGAGGATGCATTATGTTTGATTCAGCGCTGCTTGAAGAGACGGAATGGTAGTGCGCTCTTGTCACGACTGATTAGGGCAGAGCTGGAATCAGTGCACGATAATGATACCACATTGTGCGCGTCAGAGTCTTAACACTGTAAAGAGATCTGTTGCATAAAAGAGATACTGCTTGAAAAAAAGGGGGCCGAGGCACAGAGAGCTATTGAGCCTTTGTGGTGTCCGCTGCCCACTCCCCGATCTTAATGTTTGATGCGCTTTTATGTAGACCGCTCATCAGAGGTGTGTGTGTGTGTGTGTGACTGTGTGTGTGTGTGTGTGTGTGTGTGTGTGTGTCAATGGTAGTGTAGGGACAAATAACCTCTAAACAGTGACAATGTGGGGACTTCAGGTTGTTTTTTAGGTTGAGAACTGGTTTCCTGGATAAGGTTGACGTGTTTAAATGTTAAACAAGTGTAGTTGTTATGGTTTAAAGGAAGTTAATACAACCTGCATAGTGTGCATGTGAAGTAGATAAATTAAGGGGTGGTGCGCATGTTTAATGGATGGGTGGGGGTGGGTTGTGTCGTGTAAGGTCTGTTTTTTTGATGATGTACCTGTTTCTAGGTCAGTTTGTGGTCTGCTCGTGACTCACACAGGGGTGATATTAGCGCCTGGTGATGGCGGTGAGCATTTTCGCGACGCGGCCCAGGGTGAAGCAGGTGACAGATTTTACTGCTGCGGTGCCGCGGGATGAGGCACAGAGGCAGGCATCAGTCTGCGTGGTAATTGGTTAACAGATGGAATGGCGGGTTGGCAAACGTGTGAGGTCAGCGGCCTGACACTCAGTCTAACGCTGTGTCCTTTTCAAGATTGGCCCCCTGAGGTAGAGAGGGTGTGTTGGCATGGCCTTACCTCTCCGGCTGAAATGCCCTTTTCCGAACGTGTACATGCGCAAACACACATGACCTTTTCACCCGAATCAAACAAAGCCCCAAACTGTGGTCTTAACATCCTACTGCGACTATATATTTATAACATATTATTCAGATTCTGTGCAACACACCGATTTTCACACTAGCCATTTCTCTCATTGATTAAATATCACAGTGCTTCCTACTCCAGCATTGACTAACAGACAAAACACGACCCTGTACATGTGTTGTAATTTATTTTTAAGATCTGAATTCTTAGTTGAACCTAATCAACTGTCATGACACATTTGTTTTAGAATAATCTGAGCTTTTAGTGATTTTGACCTCATAGATATCAGGAGAGGGGACACTCTGGGGTTTTTTAAGTCACATTTAGTCTCTGGTAACCTTGGTATTTAGTTCATATTTTTAAATGACCACTTACTCATGCAGAACCACAGACTGGCCACGATGCTCCAGGGTTATATGCACTATAAATGACCTCTGTTGCCGTTTTCTGTCTTGTTGAAAACCCAGCGGCCTGCCGTCCTAAAATGACCATTAGCAAATCCCATGGACTGAGCTGGCCGACTCTGGGGTCAGCTTGTAATCACAGGTCTTGAAGGTCTTATGGGACTAAGCATTAAATACAGTTATTAGAGCTCTCTCATTTATACACACACTGTTAACCTGGCAACTAACCAGCAGCCAGCTGTACACTGCGGGACTGTTTATTTCTGTATAAATGCAGGTTCAAAGACAACATTCAAACGTGTTCACTTTAGAGCCTGTAACCAACCCGTCCACACTTCCAGACAGTATCATAATGACTAAGTGAGGCGCAGATAATTTCTCAAAGTATCTTATGTACTCATTTAACCTATAGGAAGGTATTTGTACGCTTTCTGTCAACAGTGTACGGAAGGATCAGCTTGACTGGTGGGATGAAAATCATCCCTATATCGCATTCTCTCCCCCACTCTCTCTCTTTCCTTCTATGTGACTGTGCTGGAGGGTGCAGGACTCCCAGAGGTTTATGTCTGTGACTCTAAGCAAGAGTGACATTTCTCTGACAACACCCAGAACAGGCACACACACACACACACAAGCACACGTAGTCGGTCTCTCACACACACAGCATTGCCTTTGTCTCCCTCTCTCCCCTTTTACTCTCTGGTTCACAAACATGTCAGCGATGGGATCCACAACAGACGAAGAGCCAAAGCAACACATGGAATCGATATCTCCGAACACGGTTGAGGCGGTTACACCCGCCGTATAGAATAGTATAGTATGAGTGACAAATGGCAATTCATCTGCAGACATGGTTGATCATCTGGTCAATGCTGGTCACGCTGCCACCATCAACGGGGCAACGGCACACGTTACCTTAGTAACTGCCACCACGGGACTCTCGCAGTGATGCATCCATCTGCCCTTTTTTTTTGCATTGCAGTAGGCACCTCCTGACCAGTTTTCTGTACGACCTTGCTTTCCCCTGCTCGATGAATCTTTTATGAGCCTGGCAATGTGGGTTTCTGTGTAGAAGATTGGAATATAAATATGGCTGTTGCGCCTAGAGCTCGTCTTCCCGCTCTGATACAAAAGCTTTCATAAGACTGAGCAGATTGGGCAAGCTGCTATTTGAACGGCGCTCTTCACATCCCTTCGCCTTTATCGAAAGACGTCCCGTATGAGAGGGCGTTATGCATTCTCAAACACCAAACATTGATTCTCCCTCCGTCTGCTCGTTCACATGGCTGGACAACACACTGTGGGAAATCCTGCTTTTAAAAATATGGATTTGATCTTTTCATATCATATTCTTTATCTGAGGCTTTTGCTCAGGTTAGTTTTCTCTCTGACAGCTCTTACACGTTGCTCACGATCAAGTCATGGACTTTGTAGCAGAAATTGACATTGAATGAGAGGTGATACAAAAGTGACAAAGTAAATCTCGGTTGAGCTCCTGAGGATGTATTATACCTCTGTCTCTTGTACCAACTCTCGTTCTCTTTTATCGTCTTTTCTCTCCTACTTTGTCTGCCTCTCCTTCCACTTCACATGAGCCTTGCTACCTTTATTCCAAAGGCTCCTCTCCTCTGCGCCATGTGCAAGTGTGACAGCACTGCCTCCCATGCTGAAAGCTAACTCAATCGCTGGGCTTTCATTTTGGGGGGAATGAGGGATGAGAGCTATGCCGTGCGGCAGAAGCGGGTGTAGCAAGTCGAGCCATTTAATCGATGTGTTTTCCGCGTGGCACTGTCACAGCCGCTCAGTAGGGCCATTGATGAGGGAGGCTCTCTCAGACTGCG
The DNA here is from genome assembly GCA_038501795.1 of Pseudopleuronectes americanus. Lineage (NCBI taxonomy): Eukaryota > Metazoa > Chordata > Actinopteri > Pleuronectiformes > Pleuronectidae > Pseudopleuronectes > Pseudopleuronectes americanus. Next base: position 9,083,040 of record CM076732.1, read on the forward strand.
CCAAGGCTTAAAGGCTCCAGTCAGGGAGGCGTGGGAGCCCAGCAGCCACCAGACACTGCTGCATATCAAGCAGGCGGGGAGAGCTGCTCTCTGCAGCCCCACGGTAAGCAAAGGTAGAGAGGTCTTTTGATAGAGAAACAGCATGTTGAGGGAGGGGAGATAACAAGAGGCTCCAGTGGAAGGAAACAGCAACTTACATTACATTACGCTGCCTAATTCTAAACCCTCGGGATTTCACCAAGTCTACAAAACACACACAGACTCATGACTGACAGATACTGGATGTGAAACCACTTCTGGAAGCAGGAGCCACAGCTTGGGACTGGCGTCTAATTAGGAACGGAGTATCGTATAAAAGAAAAAGGGGAAATGGGATGATATCTGTATCGTTGATGACATTTAATGAAATAAATTGGATCTGGCTTTGATGGATTACACGAAATTCGAGGGAGATGATGTAACCGGCCGACTTATGCATTAATATTTCATAGATCGGACAACTCTGATTTCGACAAGCATATTACCAGAAAGGAACTTCTCTTAAAGTGAGTCCTGTTTTTCCCAGCAGAATCATTAATCCAGTGCCCATTTTGATTTATTCATCGAGTAGCTACACAGAAAAAGGCTTATGAAACAGTGGCCTTGAGTTTGCCCGGAATTCTTAGTTTACAAAAATCTCTAAATCGGGATGGTTTCAATAATCTGCAACCTCAGACATACAAAGGCAGTGTGTATAAAAAACAATATGGATTTCTTAAGTCCATCAGAGAAAGATTTATTTTGCACCTCCATTCCCTTTTTCTATACTCTTCCAAAAAGTATGTGCACATAAATCATGTTTTAACTGCTGCGTAGCATTAGGTGCGTTACAAAGAGAAACCATGACAAATAAACACCAGCCTGCACTGTGAATAGACAACATGCATTCAGTATCACACACATGCACGCACACACTTGTCGACAGATGCGAGCCGAAGACGCTGCGGTGATCAGGGTTGGTGGGCAGTGTCAGAGTACAAAGTGAGAGGATGTGGACTGAGTTTGAATCGGTGCCCAGTGGAGTAGCTGAGCCAGGCAGCGTGGCTGGGCCAGTGAGTGAGTGAGAAAGGGAGAGAGGAAAAGACAGTAGAGTTGCTGGAAATGAAAATTGGAAATTGAGAGCGGGGATAGAGGGAGAAATAGACAGAGAGAGAGTGTGCGTGTGCCTTCAGACTGTGCCTGCCGGGTTATTATCTCTCCCATCCCGACCAAAAGGAGAATCATAATTCTAGGTCTATCGCTCCGTCGCCGTGATTTTATACCCCTTCACTGGCACACACTCCTTGCAGATTGTTTTTAATTAGCTCCACATCGCTTAATCAATACAGCCACGGCCAAGAAGAAACACAATGGCACGTGCACACTTTCGCTCAGGCGAGCGAGAGAGAGAGAGAGAGAGAGAGACAGGAAGCGGTGAGAAGAAAGGATGAAGTGTTGACAGACAAGATGAGAGAGGAAAATGATGTAGAGTGGCATCTCTACGGGAGGAGGAAGGGGGGGGGGACGTCATGCTCTGATAAAAAAACGGCTCTCATGATGATTAGAGTCTGCACTTGTTTATCCACCATTGTGTTTGTGTGCAAGTAGCAGCCGTATATATTTCTGCATCTACTTCATAAGGCTGGAGGTTGGAGACTCGGCTCAGCTGTATCTCAGACGGGAGTGATACTGCTATCATGTCAGACTATGCTGCGGGATCTAATTCCGTAATCCTCGTTATATTTTTGAGCAGCGCAGTTGAGTGCTTCAGCCACACTAATGGTGATATGATGAATAGGTATTCAGGAGAGGTCTCTCTCTTTAAGCCTCAGTGCCTCGGGCTGCTGGCCCTCTCAGGCCGGGCTCTCATCTTTTACTCCTCTCAGTGAGAGAAGCAGCGTGCGGCAAGCCCATGCCGCGATCTTCAGAGAAGAGCACTTCTCACTTGTCAGGCACATTTTTGTACTTGGTATGTTCTGGATCGATATCTGCAGCTGGCACGCTTAAATCTGCGCTGAACTAATCCAAACAGACCTGAACAAGACTATTAACGTGAGGCTCGGATCACTATGGAACAGATCTGTACCCGTGCATATAATTAGGACTTTGCAGACGAAATATACACTATGAAACAAGTCTGTTGACCCGGGAAAGGGCAACCAATCGGAGAACATCAATGAAGAAAATGTCCCTTCATTATGGACTGCAGGGGACTATAGTGTAGCGTCCTCCTCATACATAATCCTCTGCATTAATTGTTGTGCAGAGCTGGGTGGGTGGATGAGTGTCATTAAAATTCAAATTAGTGATTTAATCTGTGGGTGGAAGAAATATACATAAATAAGTCTCCCATGTTCATTATAAAAGGCTGTTCCTGTCATTTTAATCTTCCATCCTTAGAGGTTGGGTCTCATTTTGAATGCATCCGTGTCCATTTTACCAGATGCAATCAGTCAACAATAAGACGTCCCAGGAGGAGCGAGCAGTGGAGTAGCCGACTGACATGTCTTAAAGACGGCAAATGGAAAATATTTGTGTTAACGATTAGCAAAAGGAAAGGAAGCATCTCCTGAAGGGGAAAAATCTTCTTGCATCCCCTCCTTGTGCTGCACGGAATATTAATGCAAGGGGTGGCCTTTCTGATATCATATCTCCCAGGCTGCTCCTGCAAATATCATCATTAAGCACCCATCTGCGTCGTGCTCAGTGGCGAACACGCCGCACAACATCCTGCATCGTCTGGATTCCTGCAGACAAAGACACGCGGCAAAGGCTCGTCGGTTATAACACACATTAAATCGCACATCCCAAAGCAAGCACATCCTGCGTGACGTGCAATTCACATGTTGAGAATTGAGATTCGTACTCAGGACACGTCAATGAATCCACTTCATTGCCTTGTACGTGGCATCTCTTGCTGAGAGATGCGATGTTATAATCCAATTCAGGCCCCTGCGGTGAAGCACCTGCGACTCTTTACCATAAGGGCCTCTCCACCTTCCTCCCACCAACACATTCCCACTCACAAAACTTCTCATCTCACACTCGGCAAACTCCACAGAATATTAGCCCGTCATCATATTCAACGTGCAGGGCCTCTCACTCCTGCTCCGCGGACTCATTTTCTCCAGTTTGTTGATATTGTCCCGTCTGTTTGTTCGTGTAATCACTGAACGGATCAGTGGCTCCTCGTTCTGACAATGCGGTGGAGACTTTGCAGAATGTATGGCTGGAATCACCAGCAGGGTCTTGGGGGAAGAACACGGACTATTACAAGACTGTGTATTTATACTAATAATCCTTTATACTCTTTCCACCAGCAAGGCAAAAACTCCATAAAAGTGAACGGTGACGAGCTAATTTATTTATCTACAAGTTTCTCTCGCCCCTTTTTCACTCAAAACTCCATGTGCCGGTTAATGTAATTTTCTGTTGGGGGCTGTTTGGGGATTTCTCTCCGCTGCACGCTGTGCCCGTGTTGTACTAATAATGTCTCCCTAATTAAATGTTACAGCTTCTCTGAACATTAATGACCTGAAGACAGAGGATACAAATGAAGGCTTCAGCTCGAGCTACTGACAAAGGAGCCGGACCCACGACTGCAGGCTGATTCTGTCCCTTCAATATTAATACTCGGTACATAGCTGATGGGTTCTGGTCATTGTTTGCCCCTGACCATGTCGAGCACAGAAAATTACGACCTTTTTTCTCCACAACTGGCTGCAGCAGACTCCCATTCAACCCGACTATAATTGGCAGGATGTCACCACTCCTCTCTGGTCCTGTTAGTTTCGCTGTTGCAGACGTGGCAAAAAACAGACAAGATGTAAATTCATCACCTCGGGGAGTTTCCAATGCAACAACCATCCTTTTCTCTCCCTCTCTCTCACACCCTCTCTTGCTCTGCCTCTCCGACACATCACAGTCTCTTTTATAACCTTTTTGTCTATCTCTTGTGTTATTCTAGGCTTATTTTCCATTTCGCGTAAGCAAGCACAGTGATCAGCCAATCATGGGGATACCTTTGCTCTGTGTGACTGGGTGACATGTGTGAAGAATGACTCAGACGGAGACAGATTGAAAAAACAAAGCTGCCTGTCTCTTTAGCTATTTGACAAAATACGGGGGGGTGCATGGCATCTCAGATCAGCTCTCAGCTCTTGTGCAGGTATAAATGAATACATCATTAATGAAACAAAGCACTTTGCCAGTGTAGTAATACGACAACGGAATGGCACTCAACCCCGGCAGTGCAGAAACAAATTGGAAAATACTCACTGCAGCACCTCTGCATTTTATATAGAGGCCTGGTAAGAATTCAGAACTGTTGGCATGTCAGATGTGCTTTATCAGCTGCACTGTCTAAAACTGAGCAGAGGAAATTAGGTTTTCTAGCACTCATCGTAAGACAAGTTATCATCTGGATGAACAAGAATAAAAAAAACGTTATTCTGGGTGATGACAAGGGCAGCACTACAAGTTCAGTGAAGGGCGTTCTGAAGAGGCAAGTGGCCATGGGGGGCAGTCTCAATTAGCTGGCTCTTCTTTGAGCCCAAGCTACCTTTCTGCCGGGCTGAAGACTCCCAATTTGCTGTCAGTAATTACTCCATTTACAGGAATAGCTTTCCCTGCACAACAGAGAGAATGTTTGATTAGCTGGGAGAGAGAAAAGGTCAGGATGTGGCTTTGGCTTTCTGCCGCTGGATCCAGGAGAGAGTGGGATTTGTGGGACACTGGGAAACGGGTGGTGGAGCCAGGAAATGATCGTAGCAATTGTGTGCGTGAAAGTGCATCTGTGTGCATGTGAGCGTGCATCTGCGTGTGAGAGTGCATGTCGGCCGTGCGGGCAATTCAGCTGGGCACATTTACCACAGGAAGTGCTGAGTTGTATTCAGCTGGTGCTGTTGGCAGGAGGAGGTGCAGAAGAGTGGATGGAGCCATGCTGTGCTGCAAAATGCATGGCAGCTGATTGCCGCATGAAGTTCTTGTCTATTGCATTGATCAAGGCTTTTTTTCTTTTCAGGGGCCTCAAGCATAATTGGATTCCCTGCTTATCCCTGATTGAGCAATCTCATATTCAACTACATATGGTACATTCATACAAAATAGCCTACAATAGCCTCTCATGGGCTGCTGAGATGGAAATCAAGGGAGCAATCAGGGGCAATTAATACCTCAATGAAGAAAATGTGAATTCACGATCCAGCATTATTCACAAGGCTTCTGAGAAGACTCACAATACACCAGGAGGTCCCCGATGCCGTGTTTAAATTGCAATACTTATCCTCTCTGACTGAAGAGGTACATGGAGGCACATTAAACTGGAAAAAGTCCATATTGTGAAATAGTGCCAGTATATAGACATATTGATTCATATACATCAAAATCATAATTTTAGCAGATAAAGGATATCTGTACAAGATAAAACAATACCTGTACTGTACTGGTAGAGAGTGAAGATTACAAGGCCTGTTGTCTTTTGCCTCCTGATATATTATGAATGTGTTTTCTTGTCTTCCTTGTCATTCCTTGATAAGATGGGCTCTACAGGCTAGTCTGTGCTGTACAATGGATGGACTCACCACATGGTGTTGTAGGTGTGTGATGGTCAATACAGCCGAGCAGACACTAACTGTATTGATTTCCCTTCTCGTGCATTCCCACCGGAGAGACAGATTCCCACCTGTTCACCACCATTACTGCAGTTAAGTGGCATTACTTAATGAGCCTCGGGCAGGGACACGGTTTTGGTCCTATGCTTCCGCTTCGTACCATAGTGACCAATGCTGAGTGTTACGTGCATGTAACGGCTCACTCGCACAACGCTGTCGCAGCCACCATTAGCGGGGATTGTAGATATTTCACAGCCCAGTGGAGAGAAAGCGTTGCTCATGCATGTGGACACAAACATGGAGACGCCCGGACGCACACAAACAAATCAATGTACGTATATTTAAATGCACCAACGCAGAAGTGGACAGATTTAACACGTGAGCTTTGCAGGCTCGCACATCCACACTCTATTTATCTAAAAGCCAAGTAGGAGTTATTTTATTGTCCTCAGCAGGAAGTAATCTCACTGTCATTTGTCTCTTTGGTCAGAGTGGGACTGAGGTGCCCCTTCCCTTGCGGTGGATGCTCAATGCTTGAATTATTGAACATATTCAACTCGGATGTATTCGCTGTATTTTATAGAAGCAGGGGTCGATGTGTGTGTGTGTGTGTAAGCTATAGTCCTCCTGTGGTCTCAGCCACTACTATAAAATGCAAAAGCCCAGATGAGTTTCCTTAATCAAAGGCCCACAGGAGCCGTTAATAGATTAAACACTCCATGTTGAAAGCACACCACTGTGTCTGCCTGCCTGAACCCTGGGGTACAGCCTATTTATGCCATTTAAATAGTTGCTATGGTAATGAGGTCACGCTTTGTTTAAGCTGATTTTGATCTTGATATATTTGGAAGGCAGTGGGCCTCCATGTCCATCATCTAATTAATGAATTATGACTCAGAAAAATAGCCAGTATTCTTAGAGCCAGATGACTCCGGCGTCTTCCAGAACTCAGGCGGGGGGATCTGCATGTTTGTGTGTGTGTGTTTGTGTCTGTGTGTGCGTGTGTGAGGCCTCGCTGCCTCAGTCATAACAGCTCTGCATCATTATGAAGGAGGTCTGTGTAATTAGCTGAGGTGTAATATGGCCCTGTGTTTCAGCTGTGAATTTGCAGCTGGTTGTGTATTTGTGCTCAGCGAGGACACGGCTCCGGTGCTTTGTGTGTCTCTGCTCCCCCTGTATTATTATCTCACTTAGAGCTTGTCCCTATGGCCTTGGGGCTGTGTGGCGCTCTACTGCCATCCATGGGTGTGCTTGAATGCTGCCATTTCTGCAGTTGGTGGCCATTTGCACCATGGGAACTGATAAAAAATGCCCTTTGTAGATCACACCCATAGGCGACGAGCAGAATAGAAGTTCTTTTTTTTACCGTTTAGGATAAAGCACAAGGCCCTTTTTTGACACGTCTATGAGGAGCGTTGTATTTACAGTATGTGTGGTGCAGATCTAAGTGTAAGCATGCAACAAGCCAGCTAAGATCATGAGTTCTGAGCTTTTATTCTGATTGAACGAGGCTCTGAGAGAGAAAACAGGGAACGGGGGGCGAGCGAGCAGACTTAAATGCTGAATAAAATTCTCAGAGAAGGAGAAACAAAAGAGGGTGACGGAGAACCGGTGATAATGAAGCTAGCCAATTATTAGAGTGGAAATTATGAGGAAAGGCTTTGAAAATTAATCAAAAAGGATTAAATTAATACAGGTTAAATGGCTGACTTCCTCTCTTGCTAATATTTAATGAAAGCTTGTTCTGCCAACAGACTCTGTGATTAGACAGCTGATTGGCAGGGCCTGGAATTCTTTGAGGAATGGCAGATTGTCTTCATCACACTCATTATTCCCATCCTCTATTTGGTCCATCACTTTTCAGAAGATGCCACCTGACCTGCACTGCGTGAGAAGAATCGTAATTCTGGAATAGTTAAGGAGCACTCAACGCTTTTCATCTAAAGCAAATGCAAAGTTATTGGTAATGATTCAAAGATGTGCTTAAAGAGAAGATAATGGTACAAAGGTTAAAACACTTTGAGGGAAGATGTGATGTAAGATGAACCTCTTGGGCTTCAGTTAATGCACATGCAGCAGGTACAGCATGCACACAGTATTTTGCTGTTGGCAAAAATGAATGAAATCATGTCAGATCTCTATGGAAACTAGTTTACTGCTCAATTTTATTCAGAGGGTTTAATAATTTTTTATTAACGTTTAATCTCAAGTCAAATATTTAAAGCTATATGTGGAGTCCCCTTAGTAATATTAAAGGACATTCATTATTTTAGAACCTATTTGGTCAAATACACTTGGATATTGAATACTACAAACTAGATATTGTTGGAAATCCAGCCGGTAGAAGGCGGTAGAACCTAAAATTCTACTCATGTAAAATGTTGTATTGATTATAATATCAGAATCTTATACAAATCTATTTACAATCATAAAATAACTAATTTGCATACAATAACTCAAAACCTGTTCTTTGAAGATTACACAATTTTATCTGTGATTATTAAAAAAGATATATATATATATATATATATATTGAGTTTTGGGTGAGGACACTTTAGAGAAAAAATTATATTTAGACTGGTCCTATAGTTGTATAATTCATAGGGTAACAATTACTCAAAGGTTCATAGATAAGGTGTGTAGTTGATGATAGCAGTTTTAAAATAGAGGCTACAAAAGGCAGAATGCCAAAATAATGTTTTTCCCAAATTTCGACTATTACCTGGTTGTATTGACTGTCAGCATTGTATGTGTTGCCCCACTATTTCAGACACACTGAGATCATGCAACAGTTAATTTAACTATGTGAAGCATAATTTGTTGGAAAAAAATTCACCAAAGAAACACTTAGCAGACTGGACTCTGATGACTTAAGAGTTTAGAGATTTCCACTGTATGGAAGCAGATCACAGATGTACTCAGCCCCTCAACCAATAAGTTATTTACTGACAATTAACAATATATATATATATTTTTTGTAAATTAATTATTTTCTATATGGCAGCCAAGATAGAGATCTGAGGACTGGTGAAATATGTCCAGCTTTGTCCTCATAGGATATCTAGCAGCAGCTTCCTGAACAAGCTGCATCTGCCTAAGTCCTTTTATCCATGCGTTATCTTTTTAAGATGATAAATCCCTGAATTTGTTACAGACCTGATTTGGGAGTTAGAATTTAAATCGATACAAGTGTAAAGGATGTCCATGTTTAAACCTTTGCTGCCACCATGTGAGTATCATGGCAACTGCATCCCAGTGCAGTCCAGGAAGGATGCAGTTTGCCAGATTACTGATAATAACTATCTTCACCCACATGATGTCTATGAGCAAAAGAAAAACACCTAAAACATCATTACCACATTTAAATATATCAAGATAATTTTACAAATGTAAATTAAGTAATTTCACCCAATGTCAGCTGCTTGGCTCAAGTTCCTGGCAACCCTAATGGAGTGAAATATTTACATGCACATCAAACTGATTTATTATACAGGCTATACTTGTTAAGCTGTAAAATATTACGAAGCTATTTAGATAAATACTGAATCAAAATGTCATTAAATATGATATATGAACCTGGCATTGATCTGGTATGTCCCTGGAATAATTCAATAAAAATCACATGCAGTGTATTTGTGTGTGCACATATACCGCATGTAAAATTGTATTTACAAATATAGTTTGCTACATCCATATAAAGTGTCAACTAATTATCATAGCAGTGACAGACTTGGGCTGGGTGTACGCCAGTTGGTGCAGTTCCACTGGTGACCACATGGAGACAGTGTTGTTACACAAATAGAGGAGTAAACGCAGGCGAGAGGAATGTGAGAGGCAGCAGGTGAGCTGAGGAGGGATGACATTTTTTGGATGGGGCTCAAGAAGCTGTCTCTTCCCATATCCCTTCACAGTATACCCCACACGGAGGAACCCATATCACTCACCCAGCGTGACTGGAGGGGAGGGGAGCCCATCCATGGCTGACAAAATGAATAAGTCAGCAGACCAGCAAGCCAGCAAGAAAAGGGCGATGGCCTGGACGTTTTGTCTACGCAGGCCGTTCTAGCATCATTATGCATGGCGGTTTAGGGCTTAAAATGACACCGCCTGTGGCCCTGTGTCTTGGTGGGGAATTGTTGCGAGGGGGCGCTTTAAGCTTCAAGCTTCAAGGAGAAATCTCAGACACCCCCCTATAGTCCAATAACCTTTTATATCTCATTCTGTCTGACCCATCGCTGTAGAGGTGAGCGGCAAATTCCGGCTGCTATGATTACGGAGACAAAAACGTGTGGCGCAGATCTAAAGTGCCGATCTAAACTTCAGAACACGTCTGAAGTCCGGCTTCAGGCGGAGTACCCTGAAGGGAAGGGACAGAAAAAAAAGGCATCAGACTCTCTGACACTGGCTTAACGGATGTGATTGTGCCAAACCAGATCCTTTTGGATTATAGCAGAACAACAAGGGTAAACCTATACCACTGGGAGAAAAACCCCCACATGTGATCCCCTTCTCTGAGGAAAGCATACCATACAGCAAATCGAAACCATTTGCATTAAGCCAATCTCCAATTCTGCACTCATTAACTAGTTTTATAGCATCAGCATTGTGTTCTATGAGGAGTTCCAAGAAGACAACTCAATATGGTGATATTGCAAAGTCACGGGAAAAGTACAGCTGGTTAAAAAACTGTTCAAGTGCATTCAACAGGCTGATGTAGGGTGTGCCATGAACAGCAGCACCTGGCTCTGTCCCACATTTATACCTTCCCGAACCACCTGCCCATGTCTTTCATCATGAGCCCCCGGCCAACCGTTAATCCATCCATCCACTCCTCCGTATCCTCAACCCCTCCATCCATCCAGTGCAGACACTGTGACAAGGCTGCAGGACAGTTTGCAGTCTAGGATGCTCCGGGCACTCACATGTCACACAACACAGAGCACAGATCAGCCGTCTGAAATAAGCCCCCTCTGATCTCCACACCTATAGAGGCGCGTGTGTGTGTGTGTGTGTGTGTGTGTGTGCGCACTCACACACCGATACGTGAGTTGTAAAAAAAAAGCAAAATGTCAGAGAAAGAGAGGGGAAAGAATGTAGAAGAACGGACACATGCAAAACAGGGCTGGCAAGAACCAAGCAGAGGCTGATTGGGAGGGGATGAGACGCAGAGGCAGCCAATGCGCAGCTCTGCATCTTGAGGACGAGAGGGGGGAGAGAGAGTGAGAGAGAGAGAGAGACAGAGAGAGAGATAAGGGGAGAGTGAGGAAGTGAGAGAGATGGAAAGAGTGAGGGAGCGGGAGGGGGTGAGGCTGAGGCAGTCACACCGAGAGGGAAGATTCCAGCGTGATGCTGTTGGATGTGAGCTGCTCTTCTCGAACCGGTCCCTGGCTGTCCTTCTGACTGAGCTGGTGGTGTGCGAGTCTGATAACTGTGCTCTACCAGCTCTGGGAGCTCTGCTTCCTCTTGGACTGAGGCAGGGGCTGACTGGCTGCTTCTCTGCCCCGGCTGTCTGGAGCAGAGTGGGGTTGAGTGGAGCCAAGGTCCAGGGCAGGGCAGGGCAGGGCAGGGCTGGCTGTAGGGCCGTTTTCATCGGGCCCCACAGGAAGCGAACATGACCGTCCCTATGCTAAAGATTGGGGCGGTGCTCAGCACCATGGCCATGGTGACCAACTGGATGTCTCAGACTCTGCCCTCTCTGGTGGGACTCAACGGGACCACCGTCTCCAGAGGGGGCACTTCGGAGAGGATTGTCAGTGTGCGTATGACTTCCTCTGCTTTTTCTCTTTGCAAGCGTGTGCACTGTATTTGTTTGTGCATGGTTTCATTGTGACTGCATGGAATGAGAAGAGAACGTGACAGACGAGAGCAGAAGACAGAGGGAGAAAGTGTATAAATAGGAAGATCCTGACACGTGAGTTACAGTGTGTGTGTGTATAGTTAATGACACAAACAGCGGAGGGGCTTCAGAGAGGGCGCACAGATGGGAGGGGGACTACGAGAGTCCGTCTCAAGACATATGTTGTATTAATGAGAGAGAGATGATGGGGGTAGACATGCATGTGAGAGCAACGTCTCAACCGAGTATGAACACTGTTGGTGTGAGAGTCACATTAAGTCCAGAGGCTAGAGACTGCGAGTGGCGGTGAGAGGCGGAGGGCGCAGCGTGGACTGCCGCGGTAAATCATATGTTTTTGCCAGGGTGACGGAAGGCAGAGAGCGGTTCTGAGTGATGTTCAGGCTGATCCCATCCGTCAGTCACCTCCAGGGTGGGGAGGATGCTGCTCGGATTCAGAGGTGACGAGGAAGATGGGGAGGTTGAGACAATGTTGGTGTTTTGAGTTTGAGTTATTTCTCCCTTGTTGGATAAAACCCACCGCTCTCCTACTACACAGGGCGACCACACAGGGACAGCTAAGATATTGGCGGTGATTGTGATTTGTAATTAAAAACAGTTTTGGTCCTGTTTAATTATTACATACACACACACACACACAAATATGAAAGTTCAGTGTGACATCTGTCTGTCCGCCTTCCTGTGCTAATGAGAGACAGTAAGATATCAGATGCCAAATGAATTTGCCATTTGCAGGTTCATGAGTGGTTAATGATTGTCTTTGCCTCCATCCTGAGTGTGTTTTTATGGCACCTTGGCCATTAGGCAAATGTCCTGGTCTGCTGAAATGATTAAATGAAATGAGTGTCCCAAGAGCTCAGCGACCATCTGGAAGTGTGTTCATGTGTATATGTGTGCATGTGTGTGTTTGTATGTTTATGCACTCCGTGCATGTTAAGTCGTTCTTGTCTCAGGGGCGGAGGTCCATCTGTTTGAAGGAGACTTTGATTATTTCTTATGGTTCGTTCAAACATCAATCCACCACTTTGCGTCTCCTAAATGTTGCTGCGAGATGTCAGGTTGGAATGTTTTCTTTGGAGAGAGATGCCTTTTAGCACCATGTTACAATTCTGAAAATGTCAAGCACCAAGTTAAAAGCATTTTGTTAAAAAGAAAAAATCGTTAGTCTTAATATATATATTTCTTACAACTTGTACATATGCCAGCAGGTAATTCTGAGCACAAGTTCAAAGTTAAATTATACTGTAATCTCTGTAACAATGTCAGAGTTTGAAGCATTTTTGAATTATCTACACCACTCAACTCGATAATCCCACTCAACACCCACCTTTCTCTGGAGGGTATGACCTGGATAAGCCACCCATTTATCCCTAGACCTGCTTAGCCTGGGTCAAGGGGAATACAGAATTGCTGCCAGGTTTCTTTTCATTCTGTTCATTTTCATCAAAACTCATGAGTCAAGGCTTTATCGTTTGCATTTCAAGAGAGTGCACGCAATAAAATATTATACATAGTCATGAGGGGATATTTTGGTTGAGGCAACCTTCATTCAGCAGCAATGGAGGGAAAACGCTGCTGTTGAGGTTCATTTCATCAAAGTTTCATCAAAACTGATGAGCCAGTTTTGAAGGTGGCAGGAATTATTCCAGTGAAACACTCTGTTGTGATGGGAAATGTCTTTTGCTTTGAGACAGGAATTATCTCTCCTCATAAACAATGCCAGCGAATGAAACTTTAATGTAAAACCTCGCCTCAAAGTCCCATCACTATTAATGAGACGTTTGCCTGTGATGATCTCAGAAGCAGCCGTGACTCACACAATGTTTAGAGCTCTAATCAAAGACGATCTAGCTGTGGTCTTGTGACACTCTGGTGGGAGTGTGCCAGTGGCCATTGCATGGCTGCTGCATCCCCCCCCACCCCCCGCTTTGGCACCCATACACACTGCGTCCCATATTCTCCCAGCTCAGAGCAATTTTCAAAGTCTGCTTCAGTTGCTTTCTGTGCCAGTCTTTCTGTACCAGCTGATCCGAGAACACAGCTGACTGCGTTTTTATGGGCCTTTACTGCAATAGCACCGAGCACAACACTGCCTGGATGCCTGTACACATCTGGTTAGTGCAAAACCATGTTTCTTAATGAGCAGAAGAGGCCCTGGTACTCTAACATGTACATGGAACTGGTGTTGCTTTACAGTGGGGCCAAGATGTACACACACACACTCACAGAGCATCCATCCACCCATTATCTATGCCGCTTATCCTGTATGGGTTATGGTTGGGAGGTGGGAGCCAATCCCAAATTTTAGGCAAAAGGCGGGGTAATGATACACATAAGGGCACGGCCACACAAACACAAGTGTAGCAGTGGTGAACCTTCGTCTCCTGTTCATTTCCTATCTGTGCAAGCGAGAGATTAAAACATTCCACCCACGACATTCGGCTGCGTTTGCGTAGGTGTGAGCGTGCTCCAATAAAATTACATGTGGAACTCATTTTGCAGTCAGTTATTAAGTTTTAGTCCGGTAGATAAACACCCGTATGGATGCACTGATATATTCAGTAGCACTTGCAGGAGAACCTCTATGGTTTGGGCTTCAAGTGCAACTTTGTCTCCTGCAGTCTTTAATCTAAATGCTCGGACAGTAACAATCCTGTCCCTTGGGCTGAGAAGCAACATAAGCTTTTAAAAATTCAGAAATAAACAATGCTTTACAATTCATTGTAAACCTAGAAGGCTGCTTGGAAAGTGTGTACCTCCGCCAAGGCCAAGGCTCTATCTCACCATGTTAAAGAAACATAAAAAAGATGCCTGGATCCGCCCGTTTATGCGGATCAGCTCCATAATATAATAGCTTCTTTCTTGGCTCCTATCCCAACCCATTAAAAGAAATTCATGGACGATAGACAGATAAACTGCAATGAAAGTATTGCCTCCTCGGTGGAGGTAATGAGCAGGGATTGTTAAGATTTATGGGGAAAACAACAAAAGAATGAAGTATTTTTTGTGACTGTGGCTCAATAATAATCCATCTGAATAATTGTCAACAACACAGTCAACACACATCACTGAGTTGGGTATAGGTTTTGTGCAACAGGGGGATAGGCGGGTCTAGGTGATCTTCCTGAAGCTAAAGAAACAATCTTACATGTCGTTTTGATGTGATGTTTTTGGAGGAATTTCTCAGCCATCCATTGTTAAATATCTGTAATCTACTAAAGTATATTAGGGGCAGTATGGTCAGCCTGCAACACTGAGAAAAACAAACAGATATGGATGTGAAAAAACACGTAAACATTCCCTTTGGTAAGATATTCAACAAAGAAACTGGGCCCTGCTGTGCTCTAAAAGTAGACAGTCCGCTGAGATAGAAATTATGTTCACGTAATAAAAAGACATAAACCACTTAAGTGCAGAACCTTCCCAGTGTCTGATTCTCTCAGTCTGGACACACTAACCATTATCATTAATCATAAATCTAAACATAGACTTTACAGAGTGTGTTTGTTTGTGTGTGCGTGTGCGTGTGCTTGTGTGTGGAGACATTTCCTTGTTTTAGGGACCTAAATCTGCAAACAAAAAGCAAGTCCTATTAAATCATTCAATTTTAAAAATGTTATACCAGAGACTGTTAAATAAAGATGGACAACACATCTCCACTTCCTCCAATGGACACCGGTGCCGCCATGTAGATTCTGCATGTAGTGATCATGTAGTAGAGCCGATGTTCTGCTGATGCATGTACTCGACCAATCACTACTCAGTCTCAGCTGTCAATCATGACATTTCTCACCTCGTCAAATAAGTAACTATAACAGACGTCATCTTTGATGTATTTTTTAATGATTTGACGCGTATTTAGAATTTTTACTATATGTCCCATCTTCTAACATGGAGTAGGCTTGGTTTATGGCCTGTACTGTAGCCAGCCAGGGATGATGGTATTCTGCAGGGCCCAACCGGAGCAGCTAAGATGGGAAATATCTCAGTATGCTTTACCACGGCCACTGTCCCTCTAACCACATGATAGGCTGATGGAATAATCTGGAGAATTCCCCCAGGGGGCAGTCGAGATGATTTGGCGTCACTTTTTCGGAGCTGTCTTTGTTGTCCATCTTTATATCCAGTCTATTTGTGAATACGTACAATAAGGTTAAAGTAAGAATTGAGCAAGATTAAGTTAGAGTTAGAGTTTAAGTCTCCAGGGAATGAATTTGAGTCAATGTAGTGTCCTCTGAAGTCATGGAGACAATAGTGTGTGTGTGTTGACTCTCTTTTGATATCTATAATAAGACGTCTGTGCAGCAGAGGAGTGAAGACAATATTCTCACCATCACAAGGCAGTGAGGAACAATACATGTTTGCAAACAAAAGAGCCAGAGATGATTGTTCTCATTCAGTCTCTGTCTGTTTGGATGTGGAACTGTAAACTTTAACCACTGTATCGCCGATGAAGCAGATTGTAGCGATCAACTATTGGCTGTGGATTAAAGATTGAACCCTGCTGCTGATTCTCATTTGAGCACTTTGCTTTAGTGTTTATCAAGCAGCCCAACAACACAATTTATTAGAGCTCAGACCCCCCGACAGGTGTCCTCTGCCGTCGGGACAACGTGAAGCCAGAATCTGAGAGACAGCCAATCCGGTAATATCGTTTTAAATTGTTTCGATACATTATCTGATTATGCGGCGGCCTGTGTACCGAGCGTTATTGATCTCAGACCCCATAGTTGGACAAGCAATCAGGATTTTGACATGGTTAATTTGCCAGTTTGATGATATCACAACTCACACGTGTTCTGCAATCCATATTTTCCTCCAACTAAGCAGCTACTGTGTTCTAACAGTTTATGCAATGTTGTCTTCGCGCCTGCCACTGTCGCCTCGCTCTTCTGCTCAGCACCAGACGTGACAGAGCTACGTTGCACCCGTATATTACCGCAAATGTTTTTGTTTTTTTTTACCAACAAGACACCTGGCATGGCACTGGCAGCCTGCTCCGGAAAAAAGTACAACATGGTGGCTGCTCACTTGTAAGTTCTGGGCAGTGACAAGTGTCTCACTTCTCCCAAGAGCCCCCCCCCCTCCCCCCCCTGCCACCACCACTTCAAAAAGCACTTGACACATCTGCCGTCCCCCACTGTCATTCAAGTGCGAGCCGCATAGGAACGAGAGGGAGCCGCAGATTGAAAGCGAGCAGGACACCACACAGGAGGGGTGGCAGTCACGGGAGTGATGGAGTGGGAGCGAGCGAGAGGCAGCAGGGAGGGAAAAGGGAGGCAGCAGGGAGAGGGGCATGATGAGTTTATGAGTCATATTATTGACTGGCAACCATGCTGTGCTGACTGTGGTAATCGGTTTTCCTTGGGCGAAGGAGGGACCAGGGACTTCACTTGGAGTCTTCATTGAGTTTTATTTTAAAGGCCAGCAGATGGCCTGTGCACCGAGGATCTACTGATTGCTCTTTTCGAGGGTGGGGGTGTGTATTTGTGTATTTGCATGGTGTGTGTGTGTGTAAAACCAACTAAATTTGAAAAATTAGATGCGATTGTTTGGCCATATAGATAGAAGAGAGCCGTGCGTGTTGCACGAACAGATGTTTCTACTTGGCTTGGGACAAGAGAAAGTGAAGCTGTAGAACACTTTGGCACTGCAGGATGAGAATGGAAGAAAGATATAGATCACCTCCTACTTTGTTATCATGGCTCTCATCTCTATGCCTTCTCGTCTTCTTTTCTAATGTACGTTTTTATCTCGGCCCTCCTGTCCGTACACTGTCCATCTGCAGTGCTGCAGCTCCTCAGATGTGACGGTGCATTCAGTCCACAGCGGTAGCGGTCGGATCGCTCATATCCCAGGACCAGCGGCCTGCCTCTGCCCGCTCTCCACTTCCTCCCGCTGCTTATGAAAGTTATAATATACTTCCCGTCATGCTCGTAAAATAAGGAGTTGTAGATTTATGATCTCATTTAGCTCTGGCTCTACAGCAGCCCGCCCCGAGGTCGGCCTAATGAAACGCCAGAGGAAGTCCATCCTGCGACTCTCCACAGTGATACCAGCAGCTCAAATGTCTAATTGGATAATCCCTCTGAACTTTGTTAATCGTTAACAGCATACGAGCGTCTTTGCACCATAGACAATCGTTAAGGTGATGGCACTAGTTGTTTGCTAGTTAATAACCACCAAGGATATATTAGTTTGCGTGTTTATTCGCAGGATTACACCAAAAATACTTGACCATAGGAAAAAAACATCAAATATTGTGCGGATCTAATACGGAGGTGGATTCATGATATTTTATTTCGCTTAGATCAACATTGGCCGGGGGCGCTGTGTGATCTTTTGATTTCAAGAGAATATTTAAGGGTTGCTAAAAATCCTACATGTTAAGGGGACTGATCTACAGGGAACTCCAGACAGGTGTTTTTTTTTATCTCATGCAAACAAGATAACTCACTTTTTTGTAAGTTTTTAAGTTAACGTATATGTGCATATTTTATTTTATGATGTTCCAAGGTGGAAATAAAACTTTACCGGAGTTCTCTTCATCACGGTTGACGGTGTTTACATGAAGTAAAAAAAAAGTGTTGTTACACTTTTTGGAATCCTTAATTATTTTTGAGTGTGTGCAATCTGGTGCAGATCCAAATATAAATCAGGATAGTGAAAATAAATGTTTCATAGCTGAGATATATATATTCTAGTTTTTATAATGGTAGACCTTAAACTATGCCAAGTTGCAGACAGTTCCCACGTGAGGGTCGGATGCTGACGCTGTATTTGGGACACCGGAGCTCTTTTGTCTGCAGTTTACAGAGAGAGAAGGAAAACTGATGGAACAGGATTTGGTTTCTACTTTATAGCTTCCCTCTGACCACACCCACTCATCCAATCTCTTCTTCTCCTCTCTCAGCAGGGATCTAACTGAAGTTGTCATTCAACATAATAACTGGTCAACATTTCATCTAAGCTAGAGGAAATTAGAGCCAGCGCTCTCCTAACACCGTCAGCCTTTCTCAAACCACAACTCTTCCTCATCAGTGTATCGGTGACTTTTAATCAGGTTTCAGATGGGGGGGGGACGACGACACAGCAGCAGCAGAGGATGTGGGGGCTTCACTTGGCCCAGGCTGTCTGATGTGATGCCATGGGAACAGCGGGGGACCCGGAGGTTGCGCGAATGGGGGGCGAGCCAGAAAAAATCACTAAGAGTAATTTTCACTTAAGAGAGCAAGCCCGATTGATTTTTTCATCTCTATTGCCCTCTGCGGTTTCCTGTTGTTTTCATTGCCGCTGTCTTCTTCCTTAATGGGCTTTAGCACGACAGCCATGACAGCTTCAAATCGGGCACTTACATATTCTACTTCATCCCTCATGTGTAATGGAGGAATTTCTGCGACCGTGAGTTTAACACCTCCTCCCTTCAGATTCCAGGGAAAGTGTTTATTTCTGGGAGGGAAGGATTATCCCCAAGACCTGAAGTGCTCCCAGCTAGCTGCTGATAGCACCATGATGATAGCAGAGGTTATGTTATCATCACTGTAAGAGGTCCAACCGGCCTACAGTAGACTTTGTTTCCTCTATTTAATTGTATCCTATTTATTTGGGGGGTTTTAGCTTTCAAAATCCATTAGACTGTATTTTATCATCAGCGTTTCTATTTGTTTTGTCCTGTTTCCCGTCATTTGTGAAGCTCTTTGAACTGCCCTGCATGAAAGGTGCTCTGCAAATGAAGTTTGACTGACTGATTGTTGCATTATGCAAACATTAGACCTCCTTTATTTCCTATCTGCATATCCTGAATATAATCTTGGATGACATTAAATATTGAGGAAGTTGTTTTTACCCAATGAGATGTGTGAAAGGCTGCGCGTTTTGAACGCCATGTTAAATGAGCCAATGTCAATGGCCCACTCTTCACTACAGAGAGAGGACTTAATCATAGTTGCATAAACAAGCCAGAGCTCCAAAACATATGCAAGTTTACCACTCACACCACGGGAGATCATTGGCTTATGAGCAATGATATATAGATGTCTCTGCAACCCGCTCAGCCATAAGTCATATATAGGGAAAAAGCACATTTGCATTTAAGAATCACCGTCTCCCTCCTGCTCTCTAAACGGCCACTGTGATGAGAATGGGGGAAGTTAGCGCAGAATGGATAGGTGGGTGGTAATGAAATTGGAGCCGATTCAAATATGCTCTTAATTTCAGCCCAGCATTTATGAAACATTAATGAAGAGAAGACGTGTTGCTGCGAAAAAAACATCCGGCTTGGGGAAAAGCAGGCGAGGAGCAGAGAGAGGGTTTAAACATGTTCGAGAAAAAGTATTATGATAATGAAGCTGACATGCCTCCGATTCTACTTACAGCTTATTACTGCCCACTGTGTAATACATCATAAAAAAAAAGTCAGTGTGGCACCGACTGTGGCCCCCTTTCAAGCTGATAGCTGCATGAAAAATTGATGCACTCTTCGGCATCCATTTGCAGGAGTCTTTCTTAAAGAAAGTGAATATCTGGTGCGTAGGTAGACAACCCCCACATGTATGGATGTGAGGTAATCTTTATAGAAGGCACGAGGCTGCATATACCGTAAGACTGAGTAACTTAAGTGGATTGTGCAGTTCGAGGCACACTAACCTCCACCTGTTAACGCTGCAGGACGTCCAACTTAATGAGAAGCAGGCGTGCCCTGCGGAGGCCTCTCAATCCGCGGGCCTTACACACATCCACAATTGTTGAGCATCCGTTTGCTCCGAAGATCTGCAGTAATCATGCGTTTCAGCCCTCGAGGATTTCCAAACCCTCCAGGGGCCGGATGTAGTAGTAGTGGTGGTATAGCTGCATGTCAAAAAGCCTGCATTATTAAACTCTGTGGGAATTTGAAAATGTGCGAGCATGCATATTGTAGATGTATGTGCCGTTTTTGCATGTGCATCAGCAGATATGCACAGGCATCCTCACAGTAACAGCTTTAATGCAGGACGAGCACTCAGACACTCACACACGCCACAATAAATAAGTCCCGACAGTGAGTGAGACTCGGGCGGAGAAGCAGAGAGAGGGAGAAGAATCTCGCCCGCCCCGCCGGCAATGGCAGAATGAAATAGACAGTCAGATGTGGTTGAAAGAAATTTGAGGACGCCCTGCTATGGAGGCTCTATCTTTTATCTCATCTTCACTCCAAGTCTGGCCTCTGCAGACCTCTGTCATCACTCCGACTAACAGCCGACTGATACTGGATTTCATCACAGAAGGAAGACTAATGAAAGGAAAGGTGCTGACTGACGGGGGGGGGGAACTGTCCAGTTCACAACAAGGCCTGGCAGCACACTCGCTCACAAATATTAGAAATAATGGAATTATAATTCAGCCAGAGTGCCAATAAGGTCCACTGTGAGTCATTCATGTGCACAGTACTCATTCAGTCATACTGAAATATTATTCATGTATGTGTGAACGGATAATATGAATAGAATATTACTTACTTTAATTAAATTTAGATGTATTAATTTAAAAAAATGTATGAGTCTACTCGATATACTATGAATATAATTAAATATATTAAATAAAAAGGGTGATGTGTATAAATCCAGGGTTGATATTACAGCATATTTAAGACGCCCATGTTCCTAGAATGTGCCACACTTCATCTCAACTGCTTTAAAATTCACTCTCTCTCTCTCAGAGTGTGGGGGAGAAACGTTACAAAGCAGCAAGTGCAGGAGAGGAAAAGAGAGAGAGAAAGAAAGTGGGAGAGGGGGAGGCGTGCCAAGGGATTGGCAGGAGTGACAAGATGTGACAGTGAACACATTGGCTCGCAGGGCGGTTGCTACTTTACACTCCAATCACACAGTCCCCCTGTCCCCCAAGACATTTTAATCTGATCCCCCCCGACCCAAGGAGACGAGAGCCCAGCACAACGCCGCTCGGAGGAAGGGCGGGAGGGCAGCACTGAGCCTATAGCCACAAGATCTTATTTCCAGCCTTTTCCATCCACTTACATGGATGGGCCTTTAATTTCATCACTAAAATGGCTGCTATGTCTCTCATTACATTTTGCTTTATATGCCGGGCCTGTATAGATGCAGTGTGAATGAACGGATGACCCAGGCTCGGCCTCTGCACAAAACTGTTTGCATGTGTGTGTGTGTGTGTGTGTGTACGCGCACAGCAGTACTTTTGATTGGATTAGTCAGAGAGAGAGAGAGACATCCATCCTTTCAGACTCGCCCCTCCTCCGCTGGTAACCGGCTGCTTTATCGATTTCAAACAGCTCCATTTCCTCTCGATGTCCAAACTTATTAGATGCTCTGCTCTCCCACAACCTGGCCTGATTCCCCCCCCCCTTCTTCCTCTTGTCTTTGATATCCCCATTTCCTTCCCATTTGGTGAGAGTTGTATTGTGGTTTTGCGTTTTCCACTAATATTCTTGTCTTATCTAGACCTGCGCCCATCAGTGCTTCTTTTCTCTATCTTCTATCTTCTATCTGACTCTTTTATCCCTCATGTACGTCATCCTGAATCTTTATTGCTATGAGCACTATTCTTCTGTCAATCTCTCTTTAAAATTAGACTACAAGTGATTTTACTAGTCGGGGGGATCAATTGCCATTAATTGCCTTTGGGGAGGAGTCATTTTTGGCAGGGATGCGAGAGAGAAAGAGAGAAGCCACGGAGAAATTATGACTGTGCTGCTAACTTATGGTGACAGAATGGGCACAACCAATCACGATATGGAATGCATTAAAGAGTCTTTTTTATCTCTACAACACTTTCAAGTATTAGATACATTTATTAGTTTCGAAATGTTTTATATGGGCGGAACACTTTTCAGATTACTGTTGATACACGAGTAAAATGTCTTGTCTACCCTCATGCATTTTGAGAAGCCTGCTAAAGAAGCGGCAAAGATAAACAACAGTAAGACAGATGCAAACGGTTGCTTCTTGTGGTCTAAGATGAATCTGTCTCTGTGTTTGTGCAGGCTCTGTACCCGAGCCCGGAGGAGGGCTGGCAGATCTACAGCTCGGCACAGGACGCAGATGGGAAGTGTGTCTGCACCGTGTTCGCACCGGCCCAGAACATGTGTAACCGGGACCCACGCAGCAGACAGCTCCGTCAGCTCATGGAGAAGGTGACAGCTGCCAATAAAGCACTCACTCCGAGACACGACTGTGACCCACACAAACTGCCACACAAACTGAGCTGGTGCACGGCACGATCTGTCACGTACAGACTGCTGAAGGGAATTCACTTCCTGCCAACGGCCATGCAAATAAATATGAAGGCAAAAAAGAGAAAGTCACTCATTATCTTCTCACCACTATGCCGATGGAAAGGTGGTGAAGTGTTTGAGTCCGCAAAACCCTTCTGGACTTTCAGGGGTAAACAGTGTTGCAGCCGAATCCGACACAATTGGAATAACCGGCGACCTAAACTTCGGACGCATTAAAACTACAGAAAACCCATAACATGCCTCCATGTTGCTCGTGTGGTGTCATCCAAGTGGCCGTATGCCCCGACATTCATATTCAACTTAAAACAAGTTCATTTAAACTGTGTTTTCAGTATAAATGACCTCTGATATCTTACTACGAGGTGCATTCAAGGACCTTCGGGCGCACCATCGTGTGGCTACGTCCTCTTGCTACGCTACTTCCGGTAAAGGACATTTAGACTTACAACCCAGTGTGAAGACACTTGATTGAAACCACACATGCATTATGGAGGCATGTTATGTATTTTTCTGTTGTATTCTTACCTCTGAAGAAGAGGTTGCCTTGGCTAAACACTGTTTCCTCTTAAAACTCCAAAAGTGTTTTATGGACTCAAACACTTCCCCCACCCCACCAACGGGGTAGTGGCGAGTAGATAATGAGTGAATTTTCATTTTTCTGTAAACTATCCCTTTATCAAGAGAAGTGTCCTAAACCTACCCATGAAATTGGATTCATTGAGCCTTGGCCTTATATTTATTTTATAGATTTAAATGTATAGATAAAAATTAGGAAACTTAACCACTTCACAATTAAGTGAAGATAGCAAATGCTTTGTTTGCATAGTTACACAGTAAATGCAGTGTGTAGTGGCACAAGATGTTACATACCCAGGCTTGTGCAGCATACATACATTTTTTGTACATTGTTGTATCTTATATAACAAATGTATTTAATGTCAGACAAAAAACTATACATGCATACAACCCTCTGGCTCAGCCACTAGACAGTAATTGTATGTACTATGAGAGTTGTTGATCTATGGTGCAGCGCTGTGTGTATGGAAATGTAATTCCCTGCTTGTGTCTGGTTTACAAACACACAAGGATCAGGGGTGAGACGGCAGGCTGCTGCTTGTTGACTCTCCTGATCTGTTACTGCATAAATTGGTGATTTGCAGGAGTAATATCAGTGTCTCTGCTAAAAGAGATGATTAAAAAACTGAGAAATTATACTTTTCTCTAACTGGCTGCCAAGCTGCTCTCCCAAGGTCTGCAGCTCATTTGCAGCAGAATGTTTTCTTTCCTTTGTTGCTGTTTTTATGTGGACACTCAAAGAGAGAAAATGGGCGAACAAAAAAGTGTGAATCCAAAGAGCGAAAGCCCGGGAGCGCGGAGGGGGAACCTAGTGGGTGAGATAGTGGGAGCTGACATTGATGTGGTCTTGTGAGGAGAGGTGCTGGTAAATTGAGATGCTGAATGGGCTCCGAGGTCCTGATGGATCAATGAAACACACTGAATTCACATATTGCGTTAAGTTTGCCTTCTCCCCCGAGATTCTCTGCCTGCTGCTGCTTCAAGCTCATGTCCATGCCGACAAAACCCACACTCATTCAGACTTTACAAGCTGCAGATTCTAACAGGCAGGCATATTCTGGGAAACAGATAAAGTTAACAAAGATATATGGAGTGTTCACATAGATATATGTATTAATGTATATGCATGTTTGCACTATATACCTCATTTACTGTTATAAACAAAACTAAAAAAACCTGATTCTGCATGTTTTAAGTATGAAGGATTGGAAAATACAGGACATACTTAGCCTAATATGGTAAGACAGAGACAGTTTGTATGCTGCAATATATTTGGTGCTGCTCATTTAATTGCAGTAATACTAATATATGTTATTATTCTGATAATAAAAAAATAATGAAACAAAAAATGTGCATGAATTTAAAGAATATCATCTATAGCACAAAAACTAGTTTAACTTTATTTCTACTTTTACTACTTTACCGTGTCTTCTTGCAGATATGACCAATCTTTGTGTGAGTGAAGAAATAACATGAAGGTGAAACTTATTGTTCAGGGAGAACATGCCATAAATGCTCTTTCAGAAGATCATGTTAAAATGTTATATATCGGTTCAGCTTATGAGGTGAAGATGTCGTCTAATTTCTGAGGGCACAGTTTGTGCAGCTGCACTGTACGACCTGTCAAACCATTACAATTGAATATAATACACAAAACAAAGTTCAGAAATCACCATGGAATGAAATCATTAAGTCTCTGTCACAGCCTGAACAAACATTGGATTTGTTTAAGCTATGCAAATATATGATTTACTGTTGAATTAAACAGTCTGGCTGATTGTGTTCCTGCGTTTACCAATGAACACAGACTTCGCTTGTAAGAAAACACTTATCATCGCCAAAGGCTCCCCTGTCTCATACAGTGCACGGCTCAGCCTAATGAGGACACCTGGGGTCACCCCTATTTGCGTTGCACACAAATAAAAGCCACACGTTAAAAGGCGATGTGTGACTCGGTGTGTATGTGCACAGAATAGTAGCATTCTCGCTATAAGATATCCTCATATGAACCCAGAGCGTGTGAGGGAATTATTTTTCGCAGACCAGATCCACAAAGGCTCTCCCTTACACAGAAAGCCAAGGATACGCTAACAATGTCAAACCCCACCCCCCCCCCTGTTCAAAGAATGCAAAGTGGTGAGCAAAAGCCTCTATTCAGCTTTCTGCGACGCCAGACAAAATGCCATCCAAAGCTAAAGTTGACCCTGAAGGATGGCGGTATGAGAATGCTCACGGCGCAGACTTTTGAACACCTTGCTCCCCTTTCACCGCTCTGTCTGACTGACTGAGATTAAGTGAGACACGGGGGGGGGGCAAAGTCTACTGTGCATACACACAAACACACTTAAGGGTTTGGCACAGGGTGCAACGTTTCACGGGACACCTGGTGGATTGGATTCTGCGTGGCGTGAGGGTGGAGGTGGGGCATCTCGTGTGGGAAGAAGAAAGAGTGAAAAAGTGTGGTTGTGGGTTTGTGTGTGTTGATCAGTTACCACGGCTCGGAGGGAGGAGCGGCTCCCACTGTATTTGCAGGGATTCTGAGCTGATGGAACATTTTACTCAACATGTTCCTCAGCAACTCCATCGGAACGGCTGTCAGATTAGTTTTAATTGGCGAAAAAGAAAATATTTACCGACCAAATATTCCCTGGTTAGTTCACAAGGCATGTGGGAGATGAGTTCGATATAGAAAACACGCTGGGCGCAAAACAAACAAGTGGGCTGTCAAAGAGTGTAACGCAAGGCATTCGGTGCAAAACAGACTTTGTGCCAAACCGTGACCTTTGTGAGTTGGGACTGTTTGTGTTGTTGTTAGAGAGCGATTTGAATAAATTCCTCCGTGTGCTCGGGAGTCTCAGCCTGCGCGTGTGCGTGTGGGAGGGCGTCTTTTTTGTGTGCGTGTGGGCTATTGGACGTACATACGCACACGTAAGCCTCCTACGCGTATATGCACTGCAGCCCTCTAACATTTGTCAACGTTGGGAGGATTTCTGGCCAGTTCAGCTCGGTGCATCGTGCAGGAGATGAGGGGGTGTATGAAACAGTAGGCTGGTTATGCAGCAACAGAGTGGGCTGTCAAAGAGTGAGCAAGCTGAGTACTTAGTAACTCAACGCAAAACTGAGGACTGAGATTGTGTAAACACCGACATTCCACCACGCTTGTTCCCCCACATGACTTATTCTGTTTGCTATACATCTTACATCTATCTATTAACTTGTGGGCACAGCCATCGTGACACTGTAGCCTTATTCTGATAGCAGTGGGAGAAAGGATATTTATATCCAACTAACCACCAAAGTGGAACCTGCTGACTTGTATTGCATAATATATGAATGTGTTGTTCTTTTTTATGTATTGTCCCGATAGATTCTGGCAGCTGGGCTGCTTTCTCAACATCTTCACTTTTCAACTGGGCTACTCTTGCAATTTCGTTTCTTCTTTTTTGATTTGCTCATTGCTCGTCGCCAATTTATTCTGTTGTGTATACATTATGTATTTTCTCTAGTGAGTTTTAAAAGACTCAGTTTAAGCATTTTTATACTTGCCGTTTCTTCTGAGTGATACTTTTGATGGCCATCTCTTTTTGGATTTTTATTATGCAGACTATGTTACTGTCATGCTGTGATTGCGTTTTATTGCCTCAATCCTCCATCTTTTTCTCTTCTACTGCTTGTGGAGCTCAAGCTTTTACTTTACAGTTCAATACAAGTTCGATGCAACTCGAGGCTATAGCCAGGATTATGCTACGACTCATGAATTTAAGAAAATTTTGAAAGATTTTTTAAACTTGAATATAGGAATGAGGAACGATTGGATCCCTTCAGGGAAATTTAAGTTTCCATATCACTTATCCCCGGGGAGCTGCCAGCCCAGCATGCAGTGGATATAGGTCATGCAGCTGCAGTTTGCTGAAGGGCAAACCTCCTGACTGACCAAGACTTTCCCTCCTGTGGACATTTTAAAGTTTTCAGTTCATCTGACCTGCGTGGGTAAATACTGATGTCAAACCTAAACCCCCTCATGAGGTTTGAAGCAATGTTAGACTGAAAAGTTATTCTTGTTTTCCATAAATTATTCTCTTAGAAATCCAGGAATATGTCAATAACATTTGCATAATCGTGCTCACAAACAAACAAATGCAGCCAAAAACATAATCTCCTCAGTGAAGGAAATGAAAGTTCAAGAGTTGTCCCACATGTATCATATAAATGTCAGAGCCTCAACCACCATTGGTAAAGTCAATTAATATACTGATGATTTTTCTCCATGAATCATCAGGACTGTCTGCAAATAGCAAATTTGTCTTGCCAACAAAAATCCAACCAACAATCTAAAACCCCAAATATTCAGTTTACAGTCAAAGACAAAGAATATATCCACATTTAATGATCAGCAAATCAGCTTTATAGCAAACTATAGCTACATGTTTAAGGATATGGAATAAAATGTATACAAAACCTTTTTATTGACAGGAGCATTTGTGTTTGTTTCCATGTGACAGGTTCAGAACATCAGCCAGTCAATGGAGGTGCTGGACCTGCGGACAAACAGAGACCTGCAGTACGTGAGGAACACTGAGAGCCTGATGAAGGTGGTGGACGGGAAGCTGAAGGTGGCTTCTGACAATCCCCGCAGTCTCAATCCAAAGGGTTTTCAGGTAATCCCCTCCTCCATGTACTACGAGTGTGTATTACAATCAAGTATAAATGTGTGTACTATTAGATGTGGCACTGACAAACAAACTCTGCCCGATGCACTCTCCCGCAATCTCTTTTCACTCTTAACAGACAATAAAACTTTGTATATTGACAGACTGTCGCATAGGCATCACTACACAAATTCAATTCTAAAACTATCTCGGAGCCGCTGAGTCGTGCGGAGGAAATTTGAGCAAATGCGCCTGAATTATTGAACCCCTGGACCTGATAGCACGCCTCTCTTTACACCCTTTCCTCTCTCCAACTCTATATACTTAACATTCTGGCGTCTGCTCTTAGATTACCGGCACATATATTCCCATTTATCTCTACCTTATCTCTCTACAAGCTTGGACTCAGCTGCCAACATCAGTGGATCTTTTTGTCTTCCCGTCAGCAGGCTGTCGTGCCCAGTCCTTCTCCATATTTCTCACACTCTTACAGATATTAGATGGACCATAAAATAGTTTGATTAAAAGATGCTTTGATAAATGCAAAGTGGGCTTTACCGCTGAGACGCCGCTCCGGCACAGGGACAAGCATGAATGGCCATGTTTTGCTTTCACACTGTGCTTTATGAACACTATTCCAACCGAGGTAATGAAGATGTTTATGAAATTAGCCAATTCATCAGTAAAAGCCAGAGATGACTAAAATGCGCAGAGAGGTAAGCATTACATCCCGGGACTTGTCTGAATGCAAATCCACAATCCAATAAAAAAGAGAAAAAAGAAAAAAAAAGAGGAGGATTTGACCAGAGCAGGTTGGCTGATGAATGCGTGCAGCTCAAAGTTGCCAATGGCAGAGCGTGGGAGATTAACGAGACTGAATTTTCACGGCTTGAAAAGGGGAAAATGAGATTTATGATGTGGCGCCACAGGGCTGAGAGCAGCTCCATCACCAGATTTACGATAAACCTTAACAAGGAGGAAACAGCCCCTCCTGTGGCGGCCACACTTTATTGATACACCTTTTTTCTCTCTGGAGCTCTCTAACTTCCGTGCATGCAGCCTGGCTCTCCCGCTGCTCCCTGCACTCCTTCCTGAGAACACGCTGTTCATTTCACTTCTAAACATATGATGAGTCATAGACTAAGTTTATATGCAGCAGTGCTGTTTTTCCTTACTGTTGATGAGAAATCATATCACCCAACATGTGTAAATACACTTTTTCACGACTAGAGAGAAGGAAGTTTGATCTGTACAGCAACAATAGTGAGTAGAGATGTTAAATCGTTAAGGACAAAAACTTTACACAACATTTAGTTTCTTCTCTAGAACAGTGGTTCCATTAAACGACTTTGCTTGTAATCTTATCATCTCACCACCAATATGCAAAATATACTTTTCATGCACTGACATGTACCCCCAGTTACATGTACATGATACTTGTATACTGAAAGTACTTGCAGTGTCTCATAACTGCAGCACAGAAGGAGTAAATCTATACACCTTGAGCGTTGCATAACATCAACATGTTTAAAAAATGTTATTAGGGATGGGCACTAAAAAATAGACAAATAATTATCTATATCTATATATTTTTTATCTTAATTTATATTTTCCATCGATAGAAAAATACCAAAGATTTAATGTACAGTGCAGTCACAGTGAGGAGGTGTAACAGATGATTGATCTCCCTCAGATTTGAAATATGCTTTGCTTTTTATCAAGTGTTTGTCATTGTCTGCTCATAAAGAACAATTTAAAAGCACAAGTCTTTAAAAAACTCAACAGATATTAAAGGATCAGTGTGTAAGATTTAGTGACATCTAGTGGTGAAGTTGCATGTTGCAGCTGAACACACCTCAACCTCCTATTCCAATTTTAGTACAAACATATAAGATTAATTATTATTCAATTTCTGCCAATAGATCCCTTTCACCTAAATCTTACACACTAGACCTTTAATACTGGAATATTTATCGTAAATATCAAAATCGATTGATGCTTTTATTATCTTTCGGCTGTTTCATCCTGTTTTCAATCTGTCATACAATAGGAGGGTGTGTAATTGAGTTTTTCTGGAACAATGTCAATAAGCTTATCTTTGCATGTACGATGAGAAGAAGTGATTCAGTTTGTTTCCCAAAAGATCAGGGAACACATGTATCCACAGTAAATTAATCTTGGGTGCAGTTTAGCCGTAGTCTTGTGATAAATCCAGGGTGGAGCAGATGAACAATCAGGCAACAATATGAGTTTCTGAGTGAGAGATGAGCCATGAACCAGACGCAACACCTGAAGATTGAAAGGCCAGCTCCCCTGCACACAATCCCCCTGTACCGAGTCGCATGGCCGACCTCATTCCCTTTGTCCTCTTTATTCTCTACGGGTTTAATCTTCTTCCCTCTTTGCTTCTCCGTGTCTCCTTCTCTGGGACGACATATCTCAAGGAGTTAAAGGACAAGGTCACCCAGCTGCTCCCCCTGCTGCCAGTGCTGGAACAGTACAAGGCGGACGCCAAGATGATCCTGCGTCTTCGGGAGGAGGTGAGGAATCTGTCCCTGGTGCTGATGGCCATCCAAGAAGAGATGGGGGCCTACGATTATGAGGAGCTACGCCATAGAGTCCTGCTGCTGGAGACCAGGCTCCACTCCTGCATGCAGAAACTAGGTAGGAAATGTATGCGGGTCGTTGGGAGTACGGGCATCGAATGCCTAAATTGAAATTAACAAATATCATTGTGTTAATTTAAAGATAAGAGGGACAGCAGTGCAGAAAGGAGTAAATAATTAATTTAGTATCATCGTTGGTCAGAACTATTGCATATCGTCAACAATTCCACCGTGATGAGGGCCCTCGTTATCTGCATACATTAGAAACATTGGCCTCGAAACACTGAATGAATAATTGATTGTGTTCACGTAATCATGTAATTTGTTAAATCAAAGTGATGATTTTACAAAATCCAACATATGTAAACTGAGGAGTTTGCAGAAAAAAAAACAAAGCTACAGCGTAGCCTTCGGGTCATTAGTGTTACATTATTGTCTTCCATTGGTATAATGATGATAATTAGAAGAAAATACTACTCAGTCGTTTCCTTGATCTTTTTTATACTTGCTTTACATTACAAGTAGATACATAGAGGAATTTAACACAATAATGGACATAGATATTTTAAAGACATATACATGTATAATATGTATATAATATATTAGTTAACAAATCCATTAGTGAATATCTATCCAATAACTCCAGATGTTGTGTGAATTGGACCCGCAATACTTTCAATATTAAACAAATTTGAATAAAGTGCCGACCCTCGCCTGTGGCAGCGGTGGCTGAGACTCATTAACGCAAGTGAGGCTGCTGACAACAGCATGTTCACAACAACCATATTCTAATACTGACTCTCCAGTTTGGGGTTCTGAGTCGAGCTTCACCGAACTTTTAATATCGAGGTGAACGGCTTGGTGCAGCAGAGGTGGTGTAGATTCAGGGTTCTGTGGACTAAGTCCTGCAGACGGTCTTTACTTGTCCGGGCTCACTTACTGCAGGTCACTTTTAAAGCTGCAACCAGCCTCACCACAGGCCAAGCAAACATCCCATTCACAATCAATACATGTTGACATCACAATACAAAATATAACACTAAAAAGGATTACTGAAAATCAAAAAGCCGATTAAGCAACAACACAAAAACTGTAAGATTGTATGTAAGACTGTATGACACTTGACATTTGTTGACCTCCAGGCTGTGGCAAGCTCACTGGCGTCAGTAATCCCATCACAGTACGAGCATCGGGGTCAAGGTTTGGCTTCTGGATGACGGACACTATGATCCCCAGCTCAGACAACAGAGTAAGTCTCTCTTTCTCACCACATTCCCTTCATCTCTTGTACCTTTCATTCCCTACAACCCGCCTCATAGTTGGACACACCGACGGAGAAAGTGGAATAAAAGTCAATTGCCGAGAGCAGGCTGAACTCTGTCAGTGGTTCAATGAAAAAATATATATATCCCTCGCAGCAACGCTGCCATGATACTTAAGTGGCTGATTGAATGTTTTGCCTGAGCAGGACTTCTGGTGAGCTCCGGAGGAGGAGAGACAGGGAGAGAAATGGGGAAGCAAAGCTGAGTCACTGATAGATAGCATCCCTTTCCCTCTGTCACCGCAACTCCAGCTGATTAATCACTTCATCATCAGTCCAGAGATGGATGAGTTGTGTGGGCTAAAGTTTTCTAAATCACCCAGGTAATTACCAAGAGTGTGCTGAGATGCTCTGGACCCAGATGATATAGTAATGGCTTCAGCTGATTAGAGATGACATGTGGTTTTGTGTGGACAGGCACATGGAATGGAACACGGGCGAGAGAGATACGATGGGCGGGGGGGGGGTTGGGTGCTCCAGGGCCTGGTGAATGGAGGGTTGGCTGGGGGGAGCAGTGGTGGAGTGGTGGAGAGTGGATTATTAGCCATCTGTAAGGGAGAATGGAAACGGATGAAGTTCAAGAGGAGGGATGAGGGCTGGCCTTTTTCATCTCCACCCTGAATCATCGCAGCCTTAATAGATATTGCTGGCAGAAAAGGTCAATTTTCTGAGATTGAATGTCCAGATCTTTATCTTTAATCACTTGACTTTCACAGATCACATTTGACTCCTTAGATCAAATCGCTAATTATATTAACAGCCAGATACATCAACACATGCCACATCAGCAACCTGCGACATCACGATAATCATATTTAGGGACGCGTCTTCGTCGCTGAGGAGCCAAATAAGACGAGAGAAGGAGAGGGGGAGAGACAAAAGACACGTGGTCTAAATTTGCTATGAGCTTCAGCCTGGCTCAGCTCCCGCCTCAGCTCCTGCTAGTGTTTACCTCCCCCCCCTACTCCTCCCATACCCTTCCAAACACCCCCCAGTCACACTTTTATGGCTATTTTACACCTGAGAGGAAGGCAAGAGAAGAGGGGAAGAGAGACATATTGGGAAAGAAGCGCTTCGGAAGAATAATGGCTATATCATGGCAAAATTCTCGTTGATCTATGACGGACAAAATAAATATCTGAGCCAACAGCGGTGTAATTGAATCAATTAAAAGCTGAACTGTGCTTCGACCGAACCATTGAGGGAGGAAGACGGAAGACGCAGCCGGAGAGGGGCGAAGTCAGTGGAGAGATCCGCTGAGAGTGCTTGAGGAAAAAGATAGAGCTGCTAAATGGATTGATTTTCTGTAAATGTGGACTGGAAAGGGCAGGGAGCACGGGCAGTGGTTGACTGCAAAGTACGGGTATCGTCTTGACAAACACATGCGCACACACTCACACACACACACGAGAGATCAATAGTTCAGCACAAGCATTCAAATATGCACAAGTGCATGAAGGCATACAGAGATTCACCACATACACACTTACTTGCTCAGGGCGATGCCACCAGCCACAATGATGGCAGAGTTCTTGCAGAGAGTTGTGCCATATATAGCAAGACAATAATATCCTATAACCTTTAGACCTTCACATCAACTTCTTCAGTTTCTTCCTTTTCCCGCCAGTCGGATTCACCTCTCCTTCTTTTCACAGGTGTGGTCCATGGATGGTTACTTCAAGGGGCGTCGTGTCCTGGAATACCGCACAATGAATGATTTCATGAAGGGCCAGAACTTTGTGCAGCACCTGCTGCCTCACCCCTGGGCCGGCACTGGCCACGTGGTTTACAACGGCTCGCTGTACTACAACAAGTACCAGAGCAACATCATCATCAAGTACCACTTCCGCTCTCGGAGTGTGCTGGTGCAGCGCAGCCTGAGTGGGGCCGGATATAACAACACCTTTCCCTACTCCTGGGGTGGCTCCTCCGACATCGACCTCATGGCGGATGAAAATGGCCTGTGGGCGGTTTATACCACCATCCCCAACGCGGGGAACATTGTCATCAGCCGCCTGGAGCCGCAGAGTCTGGAAGTGCTGCAGACGTGGGACACAGGATTTCCCAAGCGCAGTGCAGGAGAGTCCTTCATGATCTGCGGTACACTTTACGTCACCAACTCCCACCTGGCCGGTGCCAAGATCTACTTTGCCTACTACACCAACACGTCGAGCTACGAGTACACGGACATCCCCTTCCACAATCAATACTCCCACATCTCCATGATGGACTACAACCCCAGGGAGAGGGTCCTGTACACCTGGAACAACGGACACCAGGTGCTCTATAACGTCACACTGTTCCAGGTTATTAAGACTTCTGGTGACTGAGAACCCTCAGGGTGACCCACTCAAATAATGCTGTGATCAATGTTCGGGGGGGGTGGGGCGGGGGGGACACAGGTGGAGGTGGGGTACTTGTGTTGGGGGGGTTCAGTGTATGGGCATAGAATTGGATTTTTTTTTAAAGAATTTCAATCTTCATTGAGTGCTATTATTCACATTCTCATAAAACACTCCGACAGCAAGGTCCGTCAACATACAAAGACTGAGCGCTTCTCTTTTTGTTTTGGTTCTGTGGTGAGTAAGCATGGTTCTTTTTATTTGTGATGAGAAATAAATGTAAATCTTTACCATTTATGGCTTTGTATTCAATTGTCACTTTCATTTAAAAAAAAGAAAAAAGACCATCATTGCATTTTGAAGGTGTGAACAAAAAAAAGGAGAGAATTCCTGAGTTTTACAATATGGCTTCAAACTTGTATGAGTGTACTACCAAGACTGGTGCTTCTTACAAGCCAAGACATTTCTTTCTTTAATGTTACTTTTATTTCTTCTCAAATATAGGGGGCACAAATACTTATACCTTCTTAACTCAAACCAATCTGAGGTATAAAACTGAAGCTGATATTAAGTATGAACTAGAAGGGCCTTTTAAAGTGTTTACTTCCGACTTTCTATTCATAATCTAGACTTTGGCAGCTGCCATATTCAAATAAGTCGCGCCATACTTTCCGATGCAAGATACATTTTTGTAGTTTTCATAATGACTTAAGAGATATTTAACTTGGTGTTTTGCTATCGTCCATAAAGTTGTTACCATCCACGCAGACACTGAGAACTCAGTTTCAGCTGTGTGCTGCCCACAAAAGGCGCAGATTTCTCTCTCTCTCACGTCGAGAACTTCTCTTTCACTCTTCGGTCTGTGTAGCTGTCACTCGGAATCTGTTGCTTAGATTAATTAAGTCTGAGGAAAACACGGCATAGAAAGTCTTTAAACTTGCTGGATCATGTATTTCGGATAATTTAACGGATTCCCTCTTGGGCCATCACAATGAATGGAAATTGGTTCAGTTGTTTTCGTGTAATCCTGCTAACTAACAAACTAACACAATCAAAACCATAAAGTCCTTTTGGAGGTAAATATACAATTGTCAAAATTGGCTGAATAGCACAGATTCAAAAAAACTATAATCCTGGAATCATATCTTGCTGATATTGAGTAGCTATTACAGCCGAGACATAAACTACTGAGGTGACAGCACAAGGCAATCCCGCTGCATTGATCCATACCTCTGAAGACTATTCATACATTTCCCCCCTCTCTACGAGAGCCTGCAGAGCTTGTGGTCCTGTGTAATAAAACAGGCACGCTTCCATTCATTTACATATGTGTGTTGTTCCAAGGTGAACTGAAAGAAAACATCAAGTAAAGAGTGCCAACGGTCGAGAGGCACAAACAGGGAAGGAGATTAAATGTAAAAGGGGAAATCTAATGGCATTAACGTCGCAGCTGAGAAACGAGCCTTCACACTTATTGTTGCTTGTCAAGCTCCAATCTGCTTTAATCCTGTTAGATGCACAGCTCGTCTCAGGTGCTATCTGCGGAGAAATGTACCAAACACAAGGCACACGGTGGGACACATGAAAGTCTCAAGCTGCAGACCTTTCATTGAAACTTTTCTTTTAACTATCTGTTACTGAAGATAATCATAAAGCCTGACTGGCACTCTGCTGTCTGTAGGGGACACTCTGGAAGAAGCCAACAGCCCCCCAGTTATATCATTTTATTCATATAATTTAAAATAAGGCTTGTGAGGATGCATCGGTTCTTTGTAGAGGCTGCGATGGACAAAGAAGACAGAAAATAAAATAGATGGTTCCACGTTTCTTTTCTTCTCCTGTGGAACCATGGTGATCCTATTCATCCAGGGGTGACCTTTCCGTCAATAAGAGAGCTGTGCTGGAGAGGACCTTGATGAGTTCATACACAGTGGGGGCTGACATTTAAAGCACAACTGCAATACACAATAACAATACAGAGCATCCTGCAGTCTCAGCCAAATATAGTTAGAGGAAAAATAAATGTTGTAGAGATACATCTACAGAAATGTGGGTTTTGATGTAACTGGTTAATAAAGAGATTTTTAAATGGTAAGAATGGCTGACATTAATCTGCAGTTTCACATGAATATATAGTAGTGTTAGACTGTGATTTTGCCATCCTGACATCAGCACTCCCACTTTCTTTCTAAATCAAAAAATGACTCCATTGGCCAGTCATGGTGGTAGCTCATTGTAAAAAACAAAAGAAGGGATTTTCACTTCATCTTTTGGCAAAGTGTGGAAATGACAATTCCACCAATACACAGTTATTTAATGTCAGGCATGAACGAATGAAACAGGCCTAACTCTTTATACAGCCCAAAAAACTTTTCCCCTAAAGAGAGAGAAGAGGAGGAAACTTTGACTGCACACAGATAATGAAATCTCTGCCATCAAACAAACTGAAAAATAAAAGTCAGCAGACCAAAAAGATGCACTCGTTTAAGAAATACAAAAGGAACATCGATCCATTCTCGTCTAATTCTGCTCACGAAAAACCTCCAACGAAATCCACAGTACAAACTAAAAATATAGACCTAAAAATAAAGTACCAAAAAATCATCCATTTAAACTAAACACTCTGATGCTTTTAGTCAGAATAAAAAAGAAATACAGAACGAGTTATTGCCACTCTCCCACTTATATTTCTTGCAATACTGTCTCTTCACTTTTTCCCTTTTGATTATTCTTTATTATAAATTGAATGTTGCTGCGAGGGAAATGGAAAAAAAAGTAGAGCACGAAAGTAAAAGTTTGTTGACAACTTTTTTCATCAAAAAATCTATTACTGTGAGTGTCTGCTGCGAAGCAGTATAAGCATGGCCCGAAGCATTAGAGAGGCAAACATTAGCTCAACGAGTGAGGGAGGTGTTGTGCTAACTAAAGCTCAGAGCCAAGAGCCAGTAACTGTTGTCATAATAACCATAAAGATCAGGGGTATTATGATTACGGTTGGCCCTATTTCAGCATTGTATCTCTGCATCTGAGTCAGGATAGATCATCTAGTTGCATAATACATGACGAGGAGCATCAGCAGTTGCATGACGTCTTTACTAATGGGAACGGTGAAAGCCTGAAAGCAGAGATTTACATATAGAGATTGGTTTATCTGTGACACTCTGCAACACAACAAATGTCAAGCTTGTCTGTTTATCACAGATCTAGAGTTTCCCTGAAAGACAACAGCTATATATCCGTGGATTCAAAGAACAGATGGCCGGTGCTGAGACAGCAGGGCGCTGAAGCACGAGAGTCTGAGGAGCGCGGCGGTCCCGAGACTTTCTCGCTCAACATTTGACTGGAGGGGGTTCACTTTTTTCATATATACTACCGTTCAAAAGTTTTGAGTCATTTAGAAATGTCCTTACTTTTCAAAGAAAAGCACTGTCTTTTTCAATGAAAATAACATTAAATGAATCCGAAATACACTCTATACATTGTTGATGTGGTTAATGACAATTCTAGGTGGAATAGCTGGTTTTTAATGAAATATCTACATAGGTGTGTAGAGGCTCATTTCCAGCAACTATCACTCCAGTGTTCTCATGGTACATTGTGTTTGCTAATTGCCTTAGAAGACTAATTGATGATTAGAAAACCCTTGAAAAACCATTGTGCAATTATGTTAGCACAGCTGAAAAACTGTTTAGCTGGTGAGAGAAGCTATAAAAACTGGCCTTCCTTTGAGCTAGTTGAGTATCTGGAGCATCACATTCATTCCGGGATGCTGGCCTTCTAGGCAGAGTGGCAAAGAAAAAGCCATATCTGAGACTGCCCAATAAAAATAAAAGATTGATATGGGCAAAAGAACACAGACATTGGACAGAGGAAGATTGGAAAAATGTGTTTCTGATCCATGTTCTTTTGATACTTTTGGTAAAAAATGTGATATTAAATCCAACATATTCAAGGAACAGTCATAGGGTTTAGTTTACAGCTCAACAAACCAATGAGTGGGCAGTATCTCTTTTGCTAATTGTGCATATCACATTTTAGCTGGAGATGTTCATGGAGACAATTTTCACAAGATTGATGGTAATGTGTGTAGTAACCTTTAAATAACTACACAGGAGCCGTGGAGTATGAGTCAGCAGTGTCAACTGAGACGATGAATGAAAACTGTGGTGCAAGAAAAAAGTTGCAAATACAAGATAGCAATGATTAGTTATTGGTTTTGTGTCATCGAGCCACTGATTTATGTTTCAATACTAAACTGGAGAAAGTCAATTGGGGAAAGTCGGTATCAAAATGTGAAGCTTCAAGTTCTACATGATGTTTTCACTGACCTTGAACAATAAAACAAACAAACAAAAACTAAAATCTCCATTGTGAGGTGAAAGTGAATCCAGTTTACTCGTGAGAAATGCACGATTTGCAAAGTTTGCAGCCAGACAGCGACTGAGGAAAATGCTTTTGAAAAAAATCCAGGGGGATCATATATAAATATAATCACATCAGGGCTCTAAATGGTTCAGAAACACAACTCGGATTATAACCAGGTTCATTATTCTTAAAATATGTCAGGGTACAATTATTTCTCCTTGATGCCAAATGAGAATATCATAATGAATTTGGCATCTGGAGACAGTACTGCACAGTCAGTACAGTGAAGCAGGTACATTTAATAGTGCAATTAATAATTTAGAACTTGCATAGCCAAGGTCTTGTTGCGCAGACATCAGTAATCTGTATGGCTGAGTTCCCCCACAAATGCAGGGAACAGTTGATAAACAGTAAATATCTGCTGTGCATATAATATAGCTCTGTATTACACCATATAAAAAACAAAGGTAAATTCTGAAGATGTGCTATTCGTTGTGCATGGTCGCACATAAAAGGAAACTGCATCTACTTTACCTTGGGAGACCCTCCGCTTAATTCAGCAGGAGTGCGGGGGTCAGCAGTGACTTTGCCAGAACAGAGTTGTGCAGGACACAAAAGAACTAACTTTAAAATAAAAGTTGGCCCGAATAATAAATAACCAACGCAGACTTTATTCAGGGAGGATGTATTAATCTTGAAAAAGAGTGTCCTTATGAGCAGCCTGCATTAATGCAGAGCACATATCTGACACAAACAATAGAGTGCACACCAGCACAGGCAGTTTGATTTACTTAAAGTGGCTATAAGCATGCATTCTCACATGCACTCGAACTGATTGAATGCAGGTACGGCAGAGAAAGCAGCGGTTTGATAGAGTGCACAGGCAGGAGGTTCACGGACAGCAACAGAGACAGAAACCTCAATTCCAGAATTAAGAAGAAGCCCAGTTCCCACTTAAATCATGCGGGAGGAAGGCTCCATTTCAATGGAAACACAATCATCTTTGTGTGTGTGTGCAGTTGCTTCTGAGATGCTCCTCTTTGATTAAATAGCAGGATACAAGCCGAGTGCATTTACTTTCTGTCCCTGCAGCTCATACAGTCGATATTGGTTGCGACTATCTTCATACCCTGACAGAAAGCCTCACAAATAGTCCCACGCTGGTTTCATGTGTCTGCCAATTCACAGTTTCTTTCACAGGACGGTTCCTCGCCGGCGTCCTCACTCGTTGTACCCTCAGCCGCTCTTGGAACAACACCTCCTCTTGTCCACATTCACAATAAACAAACACACAACACCATCACTAGCTCTGATTAAACAGAACCCGCACTTGGTTTCCTTATGTCTCCGGAACGGTTTTCATATCCATGTCTGAACTGACTAGCAGTCTGAGGAGGCCGGGGTGTGGGGAGGCGAAGCGAGACAGGAGGTAATTTTACTCCACTTAACTCCTCAGAGAACCCTTCTCATTAATTGTCTCTTTAATTGTGTTTTGAGCTTTCATGGATTCAGCACTCGCATCCCTAATGTGAGGGACAGTAAAGTAGAACCATTCTGCCCTGAAACCATGGGTGATTCCGTTTTATAACCCTGATGTCCTAACATCCCAAGCCTCACTGAGGTAGTAAAAGATTTACCATGAAAGATTGGGCTGCAGCTTCTCCTGGACGCCTGTTCTCCGTCAGTAATTACCGCACCATGTAGCTGCTGGTTTAGCTATGAAGTGCTGATGGGGTCAGAATAGTAAATAT
This sequence comes from Pseudopleuronectes americanus, assembly GCA_038501795.1. Classification (NCBI taxonomy): domain Eukaryota; kingdom Metazoa; phylum Chordata; class Actinopteri; order Pleuronectiformes; family Pleuronectidae; genus Pseudopleuronectes; species Pseudopleuronectes americanus. The sequence continues at coordinate 9,123,379 of CM076732.1, forward strand.
AACCATCGCAATGTAGCCCCAAGCAGATATAAGCGTTAAGAGTCCAATACGTTCAATAATTGTGTATCACTGGGAATGGCTTTTAGAAAAACAATACTGAGGAAAAGAACAACAGTGCTGCAGGATGGATATGTAGTAAATAACTTTGAAGTAGAAAAGCCGTACTGAAATAAGTAACTTTAAAAGACCAAATGTTTTAATGACTTTTTGAGTTAATATCACTCATCCTTAATTATCAATCAAAATAAACAAGAAGAATAAAAGTTGATTGTATTGTTGCACGTGCGTGTTTAACAGTGGACTCGCACGTTTGTGTCGTGTTTATTCATGAAGGTGGTTGTGCCCGAGGCTTGGTGCCTGTGTGACCATCATAAATACACTTGCAAGCTTGGGACACACAACACAGCCGGCTTTCAAGCTAACGTGTGATAATGTCATTCTAAAGAGAAATTCACGAGAAATATAATCCACAACCAGATGAACACACGCAAGGTTCACCAGCTGCCGCCGCCCCCTCTCTCTCATTAACTCGATTTGATTGGCTATAATCTGGTGCCTCCGTTGCCGCATGAAGCGTTGAGCTCCGGTCAACGTTGGCCGAGTGCGAGGCGAGCAAAGTGATTCAATGGAACCATAATGCAAATCTGCAACACATGACATCGCCCATTCAAAGTTAATGAGCAGCAGTTTTATAAAACAATTCCATTAAATTGTATTAGTATTGCACCAAGCATTATCTCATGGCATTTTGCATTACAGAGAATCCCAACAGTTCCCACAGCAACGGGTTAAGGAGGAAAAGCAATTTCTACTGAACAAATTAGAACAGAATATAAAACATAAGTTAAGTCAGCGGCAGATGTGTTGAGAGACAAATGTGGTGGTAAAGGGAGAGTGTTAAATATTCACCAGTAAATCATTTGATGTTTATTTGGCAGTAAATCTCATGGCGGTGTTCTCTGTACAAGATTTCATGAAGACTAAGTATTCAGGGGTTACAGACCAAAATGAAAAGTGAATTATCACAGTACTCCGCCAGACAAAAGGAGGACAATTAATGTTTTAGTTAAATTAGGGAGGGAACTGTTATTTTGAAGGCGCAGCAGTAACGTCAGCGGGGAGAATTATCGAAAAACTCAAAATGAAACTTGTGAGTTGGTGTTGATGAACATTTTACAACAAATAAATGAATCATTCCTCTTTAAGAGGCTGCAGCTGTCATCCTTTCTACTCAAACTTCATTTAGTGTTTCCTGTTGAAGTGACTCACATCGTTTTGCAAAGTAAAAGCATTCACTTGCCAAGAAAAATAAAAGAAAAAAGCGAGCAATATTTAAGTTGTCAAATTCCCTCCATCCTTGCTGCTTAATGATATGTCCTCTGTCCTGGTTCTTACTGCATTTCAGCCAAGGACCACTTTCTTCAGGGTTAATTACACTATTTGCATAAACTCCCCCATTCATGTTTAAAAGATTTTCAATGTTCTAGAATCCCGGTGTCCATCCATGCAGCAAGTAATAACTGACAACAAGCAGAACATCAACCAACACCTCCAAATGAAGAGAAACGATCATCCAAAACCACGGTTCGGTTCAGACCTGGTTTTCTGAGCCACTGTTTGGTTCCTATCTCATTTATTTTTGTCAGAAAAATTATATTTCATAGGCTGGGAATGCTCTAAACATTGCTGACTTGAATGTGCCTGCAGGGACAGCTAATTAAACTAGCCCAAATTTTAACACAAGCTTGAAAGGACCAAAATATTCACATGAAGCATGCAGTTAGAACAGCTTTTCCTAACTTTATATTGTATTATGTTAGTGATTCAGAGAAGTGGTGATTGTGAAATAACAAATACATGTTGCACCTTCAGCTGTATCACGGTTCAGTTGCCTGTATCCCCGTACGAGATTGTGGATGTTTGTTTCTGCTTTCAATATCGCTCCACCCCTCCTCACTAAAAGTGAAAGCGGCAGCTGCTTGACTCAGCAAAAACATGGTTGTGATAGACAGATTGGACTATATGTCATTTTTTGTAAAAGTTAAACAGCAGCCCTGTCCCCTTGAAAGTCTGTATTTCAAACTAAATATACAGAGGGAACCAGATGGTGTGAGACATGAGCTGTTATCGGGCCCCTTCAGCTGATTTAACAAGCCGATATGATGCTGATGATGGGGACAATCAGGCTCCTACTAAAGGCAGGCACTCGAGAATCAGCTCTGCATTTGAGGTTGTTATGACAGTTCAACCCCCCCCCCTTTCTACAAAGTCTTTCTCCCTTGACACTTTAAAAACAGCCTTTTCAAACCCAAACAATCTCTGTCCGATCTCTCTATCTGTTTTCTTGGTGAAGAGGGCCATTTGTGAAGAATCTGATGATTCAGTGAATGCTACAGTACGACTATATTTATTATCTGCACAAGCTCACTATTAAGTCCTCTCTGTTGGACTTACTACTGTAAAGTAATTGTTAGTCTGGACGGTGATGCACTGTGTGCTTTCATTATTCTCAAGTCGGTTTCACAACAGCCTGCTGACACTGTGCCTGCAGCATTGGGATAGACGCTCTGTAGAATTGGTTTTTAGTCAGGATATTTTGTTAAATAACTTTATTTTATATCATAACACCCACCTTCAACAATTTAGCCAGGCAATTTGCATGCAATGGGTTATTAAACTGGCTTATTAGTAGTATATACAGAGTTGATATTTGGCATCGATGCTCTGACTTTATCACTCCCTGAGCGTCCAACTCACTCAGCACATGAAGAGATTGGGGAGTGATTATAATGAACTCTCCAGAGACTGCAAGTGGGGTGGAGCGAAGAAATATAAATGCAATCTAAATTACCAGAGCCTACAGTGCCCCCAGTGGTAAAACACTACACAGGACTCCTTAACATCTTTCCAAGCTTTCAAGATATAGGGCTCAATGTTAACACTTGATGGTAGGAGTGTCTAAACCCGCTTTACCACTGGCTCTTGTCTGCAAAGGGAATGGTTATAATCTGCATTTTCTCCCGGGTCAAAGTAAACTTGGGTTTTAAAATGGACTCCAGCTCCGAGCAACAGTGGTGAAAACATGACACGCAGGTGAACAGGCTAATGACTTCCTATTTATTTTGGCTATCTTGACTCTGGCTCTGCATCTTTTAGGGCACATTATGACACACATTGAACTGCCAGGTGTTGGAGTGTGTGAACGTGTGTGTACTTATTGTTTTTTACATCTTGGGAACAGCGTGCAACAGTGATTTTTTTCTTTGCCTTGCGCAAGATGCATCACGGGCAAGACAGCAAAAGGCTACAGTGACCTCCAACATGATTCACTGCATTAGAAAACAAGACAGACGGGCAAACTCATCTACTGGGAGTGGGAAAGTCAATCGCCTTAAAAAAAGACATCTGCATGTGGAGTAAAAGAGATGAACGTCCACATTGGGAACTTTAATGGCAGAAAAATGTCAAAATAGTGTTTTGCACTTAACATTTGGGTGCCATTTTCCATTGCCTTTAAAAGGACAGGTAGAATGCAGCAACAATTTGAAAACGCACTCGGTGACTCTCTGCGTCAGATGTAACAGACATCATTTTGAGCAGTAGAGGAAATTTGCTCCAAAAGAAGCACAAACGAACAAAAGAAAAAGCTTATTAAGGCTCCAGCTCAGACCCAAAGTAACTGGGAACTATTAGAAACAGATGAATCACTTACATATTTTATATATTTTCTACTTCTTTTCCATCACAGAGGTTAAGCTCTGCTTAACCTGCTGAAAATTGAGGAGCTTCAGAGACAGAGGGACAATGACTTCAAAGCAACAAACACAATGGATTTAAATAAAGGCTGATAAAGCAGCTTTAGTACCAGGCAGTATTGATGGAATAGAGCTGTTGTACATTTCAGGCTAATATTCAAACTTTATAGAACTTGTTTGAAATGTTGATGAGAATATTTTTGTTTTCAGGCAGTGTGTATGTGCATCCAAACTAGAACCATCTCATATATTGTGCACAGACGTCCTTGTTTTTCTCCTTGAACCACAGAGCATGCACCAAAGCAGAATCTTGTATATTGAAAACCTACTTGGCAATTAATGTGATTCTGATGTATATTCCAAGTACTGGAAATGCGGAGCGGCTGATGAACAGCGGTGGAATACAAGCGTATATTCATATGGTTCAGACAAGAGAACAGATGAGTTGAGAAGGAGACGGGTAGTGACAGACAAAGTGAAATCCAGGTTGAGGTGAGTAGACTGTCAGATCACAGACCCTCTTCCACTGTATCTCATTCAGTCAAGCAGCTCTTCTCTGAGATAAAAAAGAGATGAAGGCGCCGGTCTGAAGAGAGAGAAGCCTTCCCTCCTCCTCTGTCCTCTCTCCGTTCTGCGACAAATGAAGAGGGTTTTCAAAAGAGGAGAAAAAAAAATAAAGAAGAAGGTACTCTGTTAATCTACACCAGGGGCGGTGACCACGGGATTTCACAGAGCTGAGATGCTATGGGACTAAAAGCTAATTGCACCGAGACCAATCGAGCAAATCTCGGGGGACACCTCTACTTCATATTACAGTCTCATTCCGGTGAGGGTGAACCGCACATGGTTTTGGTGATGTGGATTTTCTTATGTTGCATCCAAACCGTCACAGCTTATCATGTTCACGAGGACGCCGTCACGTCTGGAGACAAAGACAATAGCTGCTCCACCGGAGAGTGTGAGCACAATCCGCACACTGTGAAACAATCCAAACTGTTAACACAACCTGCAGCTGCTAATTCACACCTGCCTCAGCGCATGATCGCGGATGACTGCACCTGAGAGCGGCCTGCTGATCTCGGTATCAAGTAACACAAAAGTTACACACACACACACAGAATAAAGCTATAAGACCTATCCAATATGCATTATTGTCAGGAGTTAATGTGCAGTTAAGGAGCCACATAAGAAAACCAGCACAGGGATTTTTCAAAGGCCCCAATTAAAGCTTAGAATTATGGCGACTGAGAAATACAGCAAAGGATATGAAGAGTTTTAACAAGCAGAGTTTATCGCCTTACAGATTGACTTTTTTTTAAATATTATTTTAAACCAAAACTTTTGATCGTCTCTTCTCTGGAGACATGTTGAATATTTTAACAGCCAGCATGTTCGGGAATATAGCCCATCTACACAGAAGTGTGTTTGTATTTTGCATGTGGCTGATCACTAACCACTGTGAGGAGTTTGTGACGTGATACCAGTTCAGATTTAATCATAACATCCCTGCAACGACACATAGACCAACTTTTCAGGAGGTGTTGATTACATCATAAATTACGTTTTGTGAAAGTGTCACTGATTAAAAAAATTGCAATTCATCTTTAACATCTTTTTATCCTATGTTGAGGATAACGTTGTGGATTACTAACGAGCCATTTCTCTGAGACCCATTTTAAAAGAGATTGTATGTAAAGAACATTGAGCCGCATTTCTATTACGAACAGTGTTACACAAATAAAGCGTATTAATCTTCGAGACACATATAATTACATTTGCACGGGTTTCTCTTATGACCAATTAGCATGCCAAATTTTATTAACATCTGTGAGGGAGCGACGCCAAAGTTAGCTGGTATGACATGAACTGACCCAACAAATGTGATGCAAACAAAGTTTTCTGTTTATTGTGTTTATTTTATTAAAGTCTACAAACATTCTGAACCTCTGGAATGACTTATTGATTGTGTGGGTGTATGCATAATTTGTCTTGTGCATATTTTCCCCAATAAAAATAACCTTTTCTGTTCTTTTTAAATGTATTCAGCAACACTGAATGTGTATTTCATGCATCTGCAACCACTTGCGGTGCTGTACTCAAAATATAGATCAAGATTTTTATAACTTTTTGAATCTTGTCCTTTATTTTATGTCAAATGTAAATAAATGAGCATTTCTGCAGTGTATTTTTGTGGCCGCAGGTATCTTTTGAGGAATCTTTAAATACTGAACCGTCTTTCCCTCACTTACTGTTACTGTCTCTCTCCGCCCACAGTGTGTAGTGAATTTTGCTCCAGGTTGAGAGATGCGTGCATATTGCTCCCACAGTGCTGCTGTTGTATAATTCACGCCAATAGTATAAATATTCCTTTTTAAATGATACATGAATCTTCATCATGTCCATCAGATAATTTCACAATACCTCACACATGCATTAAAAACATATTTATTGAAGAGTGGGTTTAGGCATTTATGTAGCAAAGAATAAAAGCCCTAAAGTGAAATCGCTGAAGAAACAAATCCATGAGGGTGGATTCATATTGATGTGATTATTTTTCCTCAACTTGCATTAAGAAGACAAATCCCAGCTCCAGTCTTTTGTGTGCGTAGGGACACCAAAGTACCTTTATAATAAATATGCAGAGGCATAAGGGACTTCCCACCAGGGAAATGTTCCCTTTTCTTCACCTCCACTGCTTTTGCAAGAGCCCCCCCCCCTGTCACCTCCAGAGTAACACAAAGTAAAGGTAATTACAAGCAGTCGCTTCAGCCCCACCCGTCCATAAACATTGCATACTACAGGCTCCATGCTACATTAATATGCAAATTGGAGCCAGGGCTGTGATCACGGCGCTTTACTGATCCAGTTATAAAATGAATTTTCACAAAGCGAGCAGCAGGAGCTGCTGAGGTAGTCGATGGCTTTACCCCTCTATCGGGGGAATATTAATGAGCCTTTATCAATTTTGCATTCATCACAGTGGGGAGATGGAGGGGACAGGGGATGCTGGCACCAACCAGCCCTGTGGCAGGCCGCCTCGCTCTGCAGTCACAGACCCCGCGCAGGGTCGTCCATCACCGGAGCAACCCAGGGACACAGAGGGAGTGGGATCTCTGTCTCGTCTGGCCAGGTGTCATCCCTCTGCTGCTGCATGCACAGCTCCTTGCAGGGGTGGCATGATCAAGTTGATGTCACACAGCAGCCAAAAATGTTGCAGTCTCTGAGGAGCGGCGCTGTCAAACCATCGAGCTCGCTGGCGAGGGGAGCAGACTGCAATTCAGTGTGAAGTACACGCACACACGCACACACAAACACACACACACACAAGAAAAAAAGCCCCACTGACAGCGACACTGCACAGGAAAATAGAAATGGCAGGCTGCTGTTATTTTGTGTTGTTTCTTCTGACAAATGCACAGCTCCTCCATCCACACACGGTCAACCATCAACTCAGCTTCCCTCAATAACAAAACAGACGCCCTGCAAAAGTCAAATCAACAAAGAGGAGCGGAGAGCAGGCAGACTGCAGGTTTCCTCCTGGGCGCTGCGTGGGAACTGTTTGGACTGTTTGTTCTACTTGGCTTCTTGTATTTGTATCTGAAGTGACCTCAGGCAAAGACTGAAGAGAGGGGGGGGGAGACATTAGCAAACCGGCGAGCATCGAGGAAATCACGAGGCCACGGGGAGCAATTATGTGCTCTGCGTTTACAGAAGAGAGATGGGTGAAGAGGTGAAGAGGAGCAGACATCAAAAGCAGGAGAAAGTGGAGCGAGAGGAGAGCAGACAAACGAAAGAGCAGGTGAGAGTTTGAGCAATGAGCTGAAGGTGTCGAAGTCATGATGGAGACAGGAGAACGGGAACGGAGGGAATTTTCAATGGCAGAGAAGTGGATTTGTTACCGAGTGAAAACAAGTGAGGAAAAGTGGAAGAACAAAATAGCCAACAGCTCTTCTCACGTCTCCAGAGGATGCATTTTTCTGCCACGGTGATAACTCCTATTTCTAATACAGCATCTCGGTCCTCGGAGGCATAAATTGCGAATGGCTCCGCGTCCCCACCGTCTAGCTGCCCACACTGGCAGATAGGAGCGGGGACGAGCGGGCCCGGCGACACGGTCAGCCGGAGCCTGGGGCCCGGCTGATAAGAGTGAGATGGAGGAGGTCACTGAGCTCACCGTGTTGAGACATAACCGCCGGTCAATTCAATTTCCTTAAGGACACAGGAGTCCACACCGCAATCAGACCATTTCATATCACAGTCGGGCTCCTCTTGCCCTTTTCCCCCAATCTCATCGGAGGAGAACAGGAGCGAGGTGTAGAGGAATGACGCGAAAGCAAAGTGAGAGAGCGCCGGGAACTTTTGGAGGTTACTGCGACGGGCCAGAAAATCTGAATTTTCCGCGCTGCGTTATTGTAACCATTGATTAGGCTCCAACTGATCTCCAGAGGAAACGAGGGGGAGGAACATCAGAGAGCACGTTCACAAACAAATTCAGAAACGCTTTCGCCCTCAGACAAGCAGCCCAGCGCTGTCGGATGCCGGGCTGGGTAAAAGAGAGGAAGCAGCCTCTCCCCAGCGCTTTAATTATTCATATCAGTGTGTGCTTGACTTTCAGAGGAGAGGGGGAGCAGTACACGTACACACACACACACACACACACACACAACAACACACACACAAACGGGCCACCCAGTGGATTAAACACCACGCCGGCTGCAACAGAGGGTATAGCGACAAAGACACCGAGCTACCATCTGATGCAGAGAAAGAAAGTAGGGGAATGAATCGTGCGTAGGAAGGACAAAGTACACAAAAGCCGCAATCGAAAATTGACTGGAGACTAAGGGGCCGCCAGTGGACACCCACAGACCTGGAACAATATAAAAGATTTAAGGTTTGCATCCTCTGCAGGCCTCGACCAAAACAGTCACGATGTTTTCTTATTTTAGACCAACCTCACTTGAATTCTTAATGGAGGCACATGGTCGCATGGAGGTCAGACCCTTCGCCCCGAGGTGATCCTCGCCGTCGTCTTTCAGATGGGATGATTACCAGAGTTGTGACAGCAGCAGTTCTACGTAACATTAATCTGATTCAAATGATCAAACCATGTTATTCAGACACATGAATTGTCAAATTTCTGGACAAGGCCAATGAGAAATGTGTGGAGACTGCGTCAATTCAGTTTTGTTTTTTTAGTTGAGCGTATGTGACCAAAATAATCTCAGTTACAGGAGACTCTTAACATGCCTGATTTTTTTAATGGTTCATTAGGAAGTGAAAGATATCTTAGAAATCAAGGAAAATGTTGAAAATTGCCGTGTTTCTCAACGTAAGGGAAAAAAAATTCTGTATCTGGCCCTGATTCGAATCTGCAGCAAATTACTTGGGTTAAACATTCAAATCTTTAAGTTTAGGAATAAACTAAACAGTTTTTCAGGATAGACTGGACTGTAATATACCTTATTATGAAGTTTGACTGTCACCTGTTACACATACAGGCTGCTAAGTTCACACATCATCCAGTGTGAATCCAAACAGTCCAACACCACCTCAAAAAGGACTTAGGAGCAAGTTAGGGTGACTCAAACCACACAATGAAGAATGCATATAGGACGGCTGCACGACTACTTCAGAGAATAAACATTAGAAAGGGTTCATAAGACAAAAAGAATGAATAAATGAGCCATTTATAATCATGTACTTTCTGAAGCCTTATGTTGCTTTGTTTGTTATTCTAGTGTCTTTAGCTATAAACAAGTGGTTATATAAAGCATCTGTCAGTCAGTATGTGTCTGGTGCGATTCGAGAAAGATTTAATCATCATCTACTAAGTTAGCTAATGCCAATTCTGTGGTTGATAGATGAAAAGTTTGTGTGACTTACTCCGACGAGACGTTCGTACACGTGGGCGGCAGAAAGTGAAGTTGCGGTAAAGGAACCCAGATGCTGAGGCGAGTGTAAACACGCTCTTTCTCGCAGCGGCACATTCGGCAGCACTTGAAATGCACAGTCAGAGATGAGAGGGGATAAAAGGGTTGTGATGAGCAGCGGCGCCGAAGAAGAGCGGCTGATGAAATGATTAGAGTGTTTACAAATGGAGAAAGGCGGGATGTGCACTCGCAATCAAAAGGCAGTCATACAGTGCGTCTGCTTATTTATACTGGTTCAAACACTCGGCCTCTAGTGGTGGAAATCTGCAAGGCCGTTTTTCTCTGAACACTTTCCCTTTATCCCGGCTTTCACATTCTTTGTCCTTCACTTTTTTTTTGAGCTCACATGCGAATGCAGCTTCTCACACAGGTGTCAGGGGGAGAGCAGAGGGGAGCTCAAGGCCGGCAGTTACTGCACAGATGGCTGTATGGACTCACAGAGGTCAAAGTTTGGCTTTTGTTATATTTCCTATTGGCCCACTGTTCCTCCAGCATACTGATAACGCTGCTCTGAGGAATGTGGGACACCAAGCGATTATGTAAAGCTGTACGTTCCTGGTTCTTCTGAGGGGGAAAACGCAGAAAGGAGGAGGCAGGCGAGGACGATGGGAGGCAGCCACATACTTTGGAGAACATCTCTGGAGCTTTATTGCCAGACTTCAACCCTGTGGAAGTAAACATGCCGCACAGGTTTTCCTCCTCTTCCTCTCTTTCACCCCGTTCCTCCATCCTCCCTGCTCTCCCTTGTCATCTCCTCCTCTCCCATATATGTGACTCATGACACCAAACCTCACCCGTGCTTGGCCAGCCCTCCAACTGACTGCCTTAGTTGCTCTCTACTGTTTTCCCGGATGCAGCAACCCTTCCGTGGGTCACCGCTTCGAGGGCTGAACCTCCCTGCCTTACAGAGGGAGACAGAAAGCCAAAAAGGGAGAAACGTGGCTCCTTCATGCCCAACAGGGAGGAAAGAGAGAGAGACGGGGGGGGGGAGAGGAGCCGTGCGTCTAATGGGAGGCTTGCAATTCTGAGGTCTTCACACACAGAAAAAGAGAGACAGCCAGGGTGGAGAACACTCGTACACAGCCACAGCAGGTCCCCCGATCTTTCCACAATCTTCCATCGCACAAAAGAACGCAGCACCTGACAGCAGCTGACAGCTTCTACAGCAGGAGGCGGTGCAGAGGAGCACACGCCACATGTTTCCTGTACATATGTCTCGCAGCTGCACTTCCATGCATGAAACAGCGTTATACACGAGATGCATAATTAAACTGCTGCTGCCGTTAAGACACAATTTGCATTAAGTTTCGTTTGACATCATTTTGAACCGACGCGGCAGCTTGAGATTGCGTGTTCGTGTGTGTGCATGTTAAGAAAAATAACGAGAGGGTGGGACGGCTGTCAAAGTTATACATGTGCACGTTATGTACATGGGAGGAAGCGTCACGTCCACGTGGGACGCGAGCACACATGTGCAAAAGTTAAAATGTGAATAGGGAGCTGCTACGTTGAGTGAGAGATTTAGGTCATCCTGCATTCTGATCTTTGTTCGTGATGGTGGAGGTCTTTCCAACGGCTGCCACTTCATAAAGTGAAGCTCCCTGTTTAATCACCACTCCGTCTCCATCACTGATTTTAAAAGGGGTGACATTATTGGGGCAGACATCACTGAAAAGAAGGAGGTACTTGAATAATCCCATGAAGCACAATGAGAGAGAAAATCAGGTTTTTGATCTCAGGACATCATCATTCATCATTAAGGAAGTTTGCTAACTGAAAATGTGTATTGCTTTACGACTCAAATCCTATTTCCATATCTCAGGACACCAGACAGCATATGGATGAGGTCGGCAACGAGGGGGCGTGGCTGCGAATTACTTTCCTCTGAACATCTAAATCCGCAGCTACAAACACATTTTGTTCCAGAAGAACAGCGAAAAGGTTGAAGTTAATGTGAAGCTTTTCCTATTTTTGCCATCATTTATTTAATTTAACTTCCCCCCCGTGCTTCTCGTCACAGCGCCGGGAGCTGCACTCCACCACTCGCATAACAATTCACCGCAGCATCCAGCAGCAGCCGTGTGAGTGCACCACCGCAAAACTCAGATCTCTAATTATAGACTGCACTTTTGATTAACACGGCCCTCTTTAAATAGGTGTTGTCCCACTTTCTGTACGTATACTGTTTCTTAGTATGCACACATGCATATATCCAGATGTAGCAGGGTCCAGAGAAGGAGACATTTAATTACCTTCCCAGCTGCCCCCTTTCCCCCACGCACCTCGGGTCAGTCCAAACATTTAGCACAGATACTTGCCAACAGAACACAATCTCTTCCAGACACTTTGCTATGATCATATCACTGATATAAAAACATTTAATTCGTTTTTTCTTTGTCATTACTCCAAACCGTTTTGAGGCTCAAATAATAAAAGACAGAAAGAACACCACGTCAGAAAGAAAGGGAGAGGTGTGGCGACAGTAATTAGAAAAACAAGCGCAAGGTCATATCATTACACACACACTCAGGCGACTTTTAATTAAATGTTGTCATGAATAATAGATGAAACAGAACTTTGAAATTCTGCTTTGGTGAGATACTTGATGTTATGGGAATGAACACAAATAACGGTGAAATAAGGCTCTTCACGCCTGACAACAAATTATACCTCCTGTTTGGCAATAAAAGCCAGAGCAGACTCTGATGTAGAATGGAAATAAAGGAGTTCTGTCGGTGCAGAATGAGAACTATAAGGAACACTCTTGGCCATGAAGTCGAGCAATAACCACTTATCCAGTTCTCAAGGTACACTGTTACAAGAAAAAAAGACATCTATATCTATAATTGGGCTCTGAATCCATTTCTCTCTCTATTGTACACCACCAGTCTCTCGCTGAAGCAATTTGTGCCAGCGTCATCTGTGATGTCAACAGGGACCAAGACTTATAATGACGCAGAAATCAACCTGCTCAAACAAGAACCCCCCGGCAGCCAGTAAGGATGTGCGATGTTAAACTTTCGTTTTATCTCATCTTAACTGTTATGACTTGTTTCAGCAGAGTCGGAGCCGCGATTTGGCGAACAAATATTGCTTGTGGTCGAGCCACCGAGGCTCATTTGAATTTCAATTTGCCGTGGAGCGAGGCAATGAGGAGACGGGAGGGGTAAGTGTAAGGCATCGAAGGGCAAGGCGGCAACAAGTCCAATCACTCATAGATGAGTCATTTGTCTCAGTCTGAGGGGCACTCATTCAATTATTCTAAAACTATTCGCTTTGAAGCACAGCAAGTATCGATTAATTTCGCTTTACACCACATCAGGAGAGCAGACAATGAATAAACCGTTCACCCAAAAGCATCGGCGAGAAAAAGGTACCAACCTTTATCGTACGAGACTGCAGGATTAATGGTCTACCATCTTGTATGCACTCACTTTCAACTGCTAAATTCTGATTCAGAAAGCGCAAACGCACGCTTCTCATTTATGTTGGTTAGTTGAAAAGTAAGCAACCAAAAAAGGACACTGCTGGGATTTCAAGGCAGTCGCACGGGCCAGGTTTGCATGACTGATCGCGGAACAGGGAAATGACAGCTCGAGACCTGTGGGCACCTAGAAAAGGCGCCAACTTAGGCAATTTAGATTTCACACAAGAGCCTTTAAAGTCAGCTGCTGTCCGTTCAGTCTATCGTGAGCATAATGCAAACATACCTTAAAAGGTAAACACAGGATGGAAAGGCAACAAAAAAGAAGATTGGCTCCCCGGAGCTGACGAAGCTCTGCTGCTACAAGTTTGTCTTTGAAGGATGAAGGGGAAAAAGGAAGGTTTATTTATTTCCCGACGGATGTGAGTCATGCCATTATGGAGGCTGGTGACAGAAAAAAAAATCAACTAAAGTAAACAATTTCCTAATGGGAATTGTGAGTGGGTGCTCGGTAAGTTTGTGTACGTGACAGACTGTATGTGCGTGTATGTGTGTGTGTTTGTGTCAGTGTGGATTGGTTAGCAGGTGTTCCTACATGTGCATGGAGAAAGAGAGGGGGAGGAGGGAGGGTAGAGGAAGAGAGTGACGGCCAGCAGAGAAGAAGAGCTGTAAATTGTGCGACAGTCAAATTGCTGACTCATGTGCGGCGGCTCCAGTTGCACCTCAGGAACGCCTGACAACCCCCCGGTGATTGAGCTGCTGCTGAGGCTCTACACAGCAATTTGTTATTTTCAGTTTTTTTTTCAGTTCTCATTCCTAAAGCAACTAATGACCCTAAATGCATCTCCACTTACTCCCACTATCCAGAAGGCCAGAATAAATTATATAATAAATATGAGCACTGCCATCTTGGTGTATAGAGGTCCCATCGACCAACCATGCGTCAGTCTCAGTCGTCTATCATCACGTTTAACCCCTTTTTTATATTATCAAAAAACTAATTAAAACCAAACTTAGCTTAAAAAAATCCTCAACATACATTAAGTATGTTTAAATGTTCAATCTGAAGACAGAAACCATTTTTGAGTAAACATTTATAACCTATACTGCAACCAGCAACCAAGACAATTTGGCTTCACTTTTGGGGAGCACTCAGGTCGTCCATCTTTATTTACAGTCTACGTTTCCAACCAGTTCCCATCTGTAGAATGTGTGGCAACTATACCACAGACCTCCTATACTCTTATTCTAAAAAGGAGTTGATTTAAGGGTGATTACTGAAATGTAAAGAGAAAGAGCAGACTGAGAAAATTCTCTACAGGGAAAATCTGAACAGCGAGAGAAATCGCTGTTAAGCCCTGGAGGAAATGCATGGACTCCAGTACTCCGTCCCATAATGATTCTATAACTGCAAGGGAAACAAGACTGGGCATGCATATACAAATACATTTTAACTGCTGCCATGTTTGAAATTGTAAACAGCAACCTAGAAAAACTCAATTAGCACCAGCTCCAAGCAGCACTGGCTTGTGGAAGAGGACATGAAGGAGGAATGGTGGGATTTAGTGTTGTGGAAATAAGATATTGTATTGAGGCAAATAGCAATGCTATTTCAAAGTTTATCTGAATAGAATAGAAGCCACAGAGCCACCAGGCAATATGGACACAATAACCCCAGAGTAAACTGCCACAGTAACAAGGCTGCCTTATAAGTCAGACAGTAAAAAACTGGGGGCCCAGTCTCCACATATTGTCAGTGTGGCCAGATAACCAGGCTGTGTGCAGGCACCTAAGATGGAGAGGAATGTAATCTGTTGAATGAGACAAAGCTTTAAAATAAAACTCATTTCTTCCTCCTTGGCATTGTGCTTTGTCTGCAAAAATGAGGATTTGCGGCGACTTCTCAGGCACTCAGGGCCACTGGTGAACAGAAAGAGTTATTATTCACATCACAATAGTCCACACACACACACACACACACACACTAACACACACACAGGCGAGCTCACAGGTCCCTTTTCTACACTTGCTCATCCATTGCTATTCAGCGTCTCCTCCCTCTAGGTCCTTTATGACTCCGGGAGCAGCTCTTCGGCTGTGTGGTTACAATAGGTATATGTCTTTTTAACAGCCTATGCATATTCAGAACACCCATAATAAGGAGGGGCATATGCAATCAGACAGTGGGGCGGCAAACCTGAAATCAACTCTATTTTGACATGGCGAGAGCTGGGGGGGAGCTGGGCTCAACGTTGGATATGTAAACAGACCAACAGACTAAACGGAGCACTACCACCAGAGATTGTTTGGGGGCAGTGTAGCCAATAGTTCGACCGAGATCACCATAGGACATGAGGAAGAAATGTCAACAATTATCACACTACATTATCAGAAGCTCCTCCACTGACGCCACGTTTGTTAGCTTCAGAAACCCTCGACTCGGCGCTGCCCTCTCATGGATGTGGTGCAAAAAAAACATTCCAAGGACGCGTTGAGGTATGTGGGCAATGGCGGTGACATCATTAGAAACTGAAGCATCTCTTTTCATATGTGAAGGCAGCATAAATTTGCTTTACAAATAAAATCAAGAAACAATTTCGCTCAGAGTCTCCGTTTAACTGAGTCACATCATAATTTTTTTTTAAAAAGGACCGTACCAGTGTTTTAACATGTTTTGTCCATTTAGCTCCAGTTATACTCCACATAGCTGTTGGCAATTCCTCGGGGCATTTTTCTTCACGCTCTACTTTCATTGCAGACAGGCACTGGTTTCCATTCATTAAAACTGATGTCAACATGCACCGCAGAGACCCCAGCCTTGCTTGAGATAAGCAATCCATTTAACCACCGGCTTGTATTCATTCATTTTCTCAAAAGGTACATTATCATTTCATGACAATCCAAAAAAGGCACAAGGCTGATTTGAAACCTGCACAAAACTCTAAACTTATTAGTTGCTTATGTGAAAATATGTAGGATTTGACAAAAACAATTAAAATAATGTTTAAAGTGAGTGCACTGTCACTTTTATACAAAATTACAGTAACATCCATTATTATTTATGTATGTGCATGTTATGTATGACCCCATATTATAACAATTCATTTTAAATAGTAAGTAGGCATCAACATGTGATTTCTGGCTAAGAAAATAGCAATGAAACCATAAATCTAGTAAAGAATGAGACTTGTCTGTTTTCTATCTTTGCAGTCCTTCATGAATGCATATCCTGTCAGTGCATGTCAAATTTAATACAAGACTGGCACAATAACAGAGTTTGAAAAGGGCAAGCGCACTGACAAAATTACTAATAACGTCTCGAAATAGAAAATTCAAAAAACACATGCTATATTTAATCTGTCCAAAGGAGAAGGCTTGTGTGTGTGTGGATTCCTTTGGAGAATAAATGAGAATGACAGAAGGAAGTATGGAGCTTGAAGAAAGAGAAAAATAGGAATTTTGATCACCACCCGATATGATCTGTCTCATGCATAATGAATGATGTAGAGGAGGGCGACTGGCTCGCTCAACCATCTGCAAAGGCTGTAACTGCTGAGAAACTGAAGGCATGGGGAGATTCATTTGCATACGGGTTTATGGATTAATTTATGGGACAATCAGGAGTTACTTTCAGCAGAGGGATGTTTAATTAATGTCAAGAGAATTTTTTCAGATGTGCTACAATAATTCACATCATTTCTGTCGGACTGTGTGTACAGCGGTCACACTCCCCCCGGGCTCCAGGGTTCCTTTCCTTACTAAACTCAAAATCAGCGGATTTCTGAGAAAACACAGGCACGAGCTGCATCACCATGGAAACCACAATCACCTGGGAGGCGCACAAATAACCACAGAAGCAAAAATATATCTATATAATTAGGCAGAAGATTACATATACAAGAAATAGCAGAAAGTTAAGATTTACTATGACTTGAGTTCTAGGCATGTTTTTGAGTATATCAGTGATTCAATTTACCATCATTACTGTGATTAATAATCTTTTTTTGACACGTATAAGACAAAGAATAATGATGTATGTAAAGGCAGGAGCAGCAGAGACTGGAATATACTGCATATGTGTGTGTGTAAGACTGTGGTTGTTTGTATGTGTGTGTGAGAGAGATAAACACGAGCACGGGAGAGCAAAATGTCCCACCCTGTTTGTTATAACATGATGGAGCTCATTGGAAACAGAATCTGACAGGCGTGTTTAATTTCCCCTGCAATAACTGAAAATTGAATGTAGTATATGAACACCGACAAGGCTTTTCATCAATAGTAAGTGCTTATGATGAGACGTCACATGCAGTTAAAACATCAGCCTATATGTTGGATGTTGTATGCAAGAATACCGTACATGTGTAGAATAAATATATAAAAATGAATATTTAATATCAAACATTTTCTTAGCTTATGTGTTTAAATGTATGTTACAATAAATGTTCTATTATTATATAGGTCATGATTATATAATATTTGCTTACATTCTCTTTTTTTTGTGCAAACAATCCTCAGTCAGTCGCTTCCCACCGAGCGTGATTCCAACATGTGGACCAATATGTGGAAAAGCTGCACTCCTGCAGGGAGACTTTAAAGTGTTCTTCCACCATCCCCACCAAACCCATTATACTAATTTGTCACCTCAAGGCAAACTGGTCCTGTTGCATTAACCTCCGAGAGAGTCCCTGGCTGCAAAATAAGCAGCTAAAAGCACGAGCAGACATTTCAATTTCGTTTAGGGCTCTATTTGGCTGTATTTTAAGATATATTTAATGAAGATAAAACGTGAGGCCACTGAATCCTTTTTCTAACTTGAATGTTTTCACACGTTATGTGCACAGGCTGTGTGTGAGAAACAAAACTGCACTTTTTTAGAACTGTCTGTTGTAATGATATTGAAGAATCTTTATTTCCTTTACAGCAAACACATCATAACACATTAAAACTTGTCATCCGTAGACTCTCTTCCCACAGATAGTTGCATGTGTCTGACTCCTCAAATGCATAATAACGACTTCAGACTTGATCCCCCTACAAAGTCAATCCTGCTAGACTGATCTATTTTTTGAAACTGCAAATGCAGATAGATGAAAGTGTATGAGCTGTTGATGCAGAATACTGAGAAAGATGAATATTTATATAGAGGAACACATGGGAAAACTTCACTGTGCAGCTGAAAATCGCCCAAAAAATTCCACCAAACAATTCTCCTCCCTTCTTCTGTCGGCCGAAACAGAACCTCAATCCATTCTCTGCTAAAAAGCCCAAACAGACCCTTTTTTTCCTCGGCTGTGTGAACTGTGTGCCGCTCACACACATCAGAAGTAAGGAATCCGCTCAAATTCACTCTGCCCTGAAAACATTCTTTTAAAGATGCCAGCCCATCCAAGACGCCCAATCCATCCCCGAGTGTGTGTGAGTAACAGAGAGCCCATGTGATCAGTGGAAATTCACAGCTTGTCGTTTATCCTCAGACAAAGGCCTGGGCAGAATGAAAGGGAAATTGGAGTGCTTACTGAAGCTGCTGAGAGGGCCCCTAGCCGAGTCACAAATTGCTTCCCTCTTCACCACTACACAGCCCTAACATGGCTGAAGCCACACATCAATTACCAGCCACCTCAATGGAGCGTCTCTGCCACCGCAGTACCTTTCTCTGGGTTACCGGCAAATGACTCCTGCCCGCAGTTCTCATCTCGGGAGTCAAGCGGGCGATACTGAGGAGGAGGCAGGTGTGTTATGAATCTGCTGCCCATCCAGAGGAACTAAGTAGCTGCTGACAGGTGCCGGTGGCTTCTCAAGTAGCAAGAGAGAGAGAGAGCAAGAGAGAGAGAGAGAGAGAGAGAGAGAGAGGGCTGACCAAAATGTCTGCGAACCGGAGTGTGACGCAGCTCAAAGATTTCACACTGTGCCTTCTACAAGTAATGATTAGGGTTTCAGGCATGTCAGTGCCCGGCTCGCCAAGAGGTGCGTGTTTTATGATTGCCCTCGGTGCTCATCAGAAAAAAAAATAGGCACTCTTACAACCCCTCCTAGAAACAACTTAGGTCTGGGCAGTCGTCCATCAACGTCCAAGCACAGAGAGAGGCAGCAAGTACGACCCATTTTGTCCAGCTTGCCCCATCCCAAGCCTTCATCTCTGGTTGGCTGCCAGGCACACCGACCATCCCCAGACTGACGAGCTGGTCTGTCCCTCTTCAGCGAGATGAAACGTCTTCACCCCGTTTTCTGTTTCATCCCTGCTGCCTGCACCCTACATCTGCATCAGGAAATGTCTTCTGCTGCTGCTGCTGCTGCTGCCACCAGCTCTGATGGAATCCATAAGAAAGGTTGACGATAATTCAAACACAAACCTGGAACGTGTGAGACAGTTGGAACTGTGCAGGGAGGTAAATGATTGATGGCTCACTGCTCACATATTTATGCTAAGTTGGTTTTAATGTTCTTTGAACAGAACAGTAATGGTTCCCCGGGCCTCTGGGCAACCACACATCTTGCGCTTTCTGTATGTATCTTGCGTCCATGCGTGCCCCATGCACGAGCAGGATAACGGAGGAGCGGCATGTCTGAGGGTCTGACTCGAGCTGGGGGAGCAAGGCATGTGCTAACAGAGAAGCCAATTAGCCAATTCAGCAGTTGCTTGTCTGAGCGGCATGGTGCAGAGGGCTCTGGCTAAATTAAGAGACACAAACTTGCCAAAAGGGGGCCGGAGTGTTTGTAAATCAGATCACAGCCACTTTCAGCGATGACACTGACGACAAGAAGCGTTTTAAAAAGTTGCATAGAGAGGAAGAAGGAGACACCTCCAGAGACACCTACTGTACAGAGCTCGCCTAAGGTTATAACAGCATGATTTAGGTTCTCACGTGGTGGGGGTTTGTCTGACTCCTTCACCACAGACTTGTTTAATTGCTGCTCACGTGGGAAATCACTCAGCCCTCGGGCGAATGAACAGGAACGGTGCACTCAAAATTCTGCACACACACACACACATTCACACCCTCGTACTCCTACCGGGGAGCTCTCACTCAGCACTCTGATTGGTTGAAACATAGCCCGGGAGAAAAGGCATACCTGTCATCCAAACCCTGTTCAATTGTGTAATTGTTCTTTACTTTCTGGATGCCACTGCTGCACTGCACTCCATGCAGGTCTGACAACATGATAGAGACACTGCGAGAGTGGAGGAAGACGTCCGAGTGTCCGATTGAGAGGAAAACAAGAGGCTGACAGCAGAGGAACTGCATTTACCACAATGTTGTGCTTGAATGTCGAGGGTTGTTATACTCTTTTGCAACTTCAGGTCTCTTAGCGCTGAAATAGGCAAAATTCCCAACTGGGATCATACTTCTTAACGGAAGGTTTATCATCTTGGTGCTATTTTAAAGACAGTGGTGCATCTATTTTTAAAGATCTCATTAGGCATTCGTATTTCCCATAAAATTCAGCTCACACTCAAAGCGTGTGAAATTGTTAGAGAACTAGAGCTGCTGTCACATGATAGTAGGGTTGGGCGACAATATCTGGTGTCAATCAGGCACCAGTTCCAATATCTAATGTCTAATAGATATATAATCTTACTTGATCGATTCAAACCACAGATTTGGGAGCCTGAGCTGAAATAGTTGCCTTACTTACAGGCAACATAAACATCCCCACACAGGACTTGTAAACATTACAGTCCGATGGCAAAACACACTCTCTTACGTTGGCCTACAGTTAGCTGGTAGCTACGTCAAACTCAGGTCAACACAACAACAATTGCTTAAAGCTAAACAGTCGAAAGGCTGCGTTTCACGTGAAAGGATTCTGACAGCGCGACGTTAAAATGGCCAAGCAATAGCCGAGACATGGCAGCTGCTTCTGCCGCAAACATCAGAAACAACATTTGTTTGTTGATGTTAAATGTTGTTTTAAAATGATAAACAAAGCAGAAAATATGTGCATTTGTGTTTACATTTTACTTGAAAATGTTTATTTTTATTTCAATTACATTTCGCATATTGGTCTATACTGTTTATCGGTAACAGAAATGTTTTACTCCCTGATTTTGGTATTGATCTCTCGAAAAAATTCCCATCGGTCAGGCCGTAATAACTTGGTACAATTGAATTCACATATATTAAGATGATGTGCAGAGTTATCTGACTTGAGCTCATATAGCTCCAGTGATGGCGAATCTGCTCCAGGGTTGACATTTAATCCATGCCAATTTATCACTGCTGCAGCCCACCTCGCTGGATACTTCTGGGTGGCATATTGCCACAGAGTGGACCTCTGGCACTGACTTAGAGTAAATGACAGGTGTTTTAGTTTACGTGTGTACATGTGTGTGTGTACTCATATATGTGTGTGTGTGTGTGTGGAGGGGCTGAATGTCAAAGAAAGCCATTGTTTGCAACTTTTATGTTTGCATGGCAGCTGGCCAAGTTTGCTGTTGTGCAGTGATACAGTAATGAATCTCCACAATAGCCCTGGGAGCAAAAGAGCATCGCAAAATTTCTTGAGAGATTCATTACCATATCTGCTACACTGAGAGAATAATTGATCATCACTTTTGCTTTAAGTGCATAAGGCCAATGCAGAAGTATTCATTACTTGTTTATAAAATATGTGCACGTCAAGGAGCCAAGCCTAATATGAGCCGTCCATGTTTACAGGGCTAAACCTGTCAGACGTGATATTTTGCCCCAATCATCACCAGCCCTCAGGAGCGTCTCCTGCGATAATAAAAACACAGATTATATTATTTTCTGTCAGTTTCTCCACGCTCCCTGTGCATCATCTTGATTGATTTTCAGTTAATTCGCTGGAGGAAGATGATCAAATATGTGTCCCAAAAAGGTGGCACACCAACAGATCATAAGAGTGGCAGTCTGTTTCCAATACAAAACCCTTCTTTATTTTCAGGGTGATGTTGACGTTTAAGCTGTCACAAGAAAAAATATAAATAAAAAGCATTTTGACTTTATTTTCAATGATGCGAGGTCAACAGGGGAGAATGCAAAACAATAAGGAGGATCAAAAGTGGAAGCCGACCCATCAGTTTGTCTCCATCACATGTTGACTTGATTCTCTCCCAAATAGAGGACATCACTCATGTTTGACTGTAATGTTTTTACGTTTGATATTTCAAGGTTCGCCCCGAGTTGAGCCTCCCAGGAATCCCTCCATCTGCGTCGTGCATCTCAACCAATGACGGTTTTTAAATGGTTGAATTGGACCATCCATCCTTCCATCCGTCCATTTTCCTATACCGCTAATACTTTGGAGGGTCTCGCTGGAGCCAATTCAAGCTGACGTTGAATGACAGGCATGTATAACGACATCATGTATAGGTCCAACAGACAGAGACTAAACCATTTACACTCTACGGTCAACTTAGAGTTTCCAGTTAACCTAACCCCAACCTGAATGGTTTTGGACTGTGGGAGTAGAGCAGGCAAACAACGCATGCAAAGACCCTGGCTGAACCTTATGTTCAGCAAACCCTTGAAGAGGAAGTGTGTTTGTCTCCAGCTTGAGATAAAGTTTCACCTGGAAAACTCATCATAAGAAAACAATAAGTTACCCGAGAATGAGACACAGCTGTTTTTGTTTTGTGTGTTACTAATGTATGTGGAATGAACCATAAACCTGATGAGTTCACAGTGGTTCCCACATAGCTCATAATAACAGGATGGGGGGAAAAAATTGTTTATCTCACTGTACCAAAATACAGGTTGTTGTTGTGTCATATATTTAGCTTTTTTCCTCCCCCCCCACACACTCCGATCTCTGTCTCCATCCTCCTCCTCCTCCTCCTGTCCCTGCTTTGCCTTCTTTACTCCCAGCACTGGGCTCAACGAGGCCCATGACCCATCACTTCTGCTAAGACCTCCAAAGGGCCATCCATCACCGGAGCCACGCAGTAACCTGGGGATAGATTTCCTCTCCCCGTGCCCGCTCATCAATCACCAGGGGGCTACTGTGAATACCAAAGCAGGTCTATTGAAGGTAGGAAAAGGCCAAGCAATGTCACTCACCGGGCCAAGTATATGTACTTTCACAATGATAAAAACCATGTCTACTTGAAAACCACTCTGTGAAATGACAATGAAACATTTGTATTTCATTTCAGAAACACACGCATGAATCTGAAATCTTGATTACCTGAGAGGAGCCTGGGCTGAAACATCACCAGTGTCATCTCTTACTATTCAAATTCAAAGGTTTAGTGCATCTCCACCTGACTATAGTTCGACACAGCCCACAGTGACGCAAAACAGTGCAAGAAACAAT
This sequence comes from Pseudopleuronectes americanus, assembly GCA_038501795.1. Classification (NCBI taxonomy): domain Eukaryota; kingdom Metazoa; phylum Chordata; class Actinopteri; order Pleuronectiformes; family Pleuronectidae; genus Pseudopleuronectes; species Pseudopleuronectes americanus. The sequence goes on from CM076732.1 coordinate 9,146,769, forward strand.
GGACCCACGAGCGTTGCGAATATAACAGGGGGGCATTAATAACTCACTCTAGAGAGGAAAGGGGGAGGTGATGCAACAGAGTAGAAAGAGTAAGATAACGGGGGAGAAAAGGGGGATGAAAAGAAGAGCTGGAGATGGGGAGCAGGCACCTAAGGCAAACAGCACTGCACATCAGACACCTACCCAGCGACGGTTGAGGCTTTTTGTCAAATCTACGTCGTAGCAGAGCGTTGAGCCGACCGGTGCCAGGTGTCCTTTTGACATGGGCACTACTCACCCGGCGGGTTGAGAGGCGGGGCGGCGGCTGCAGCCCCCACCCTTCCAATTAAAACCTCTAATTAATCAGAGCTATTTAAAGAAGCCCCATTCATCGCTGATGGCGGGAAGCACGCCCACGAGAGGAGAAACAGAGAAATCGCTCGCCTCTGCTCTGATTTACCTTTCCTCTCATCTGCCCTTCGGCATCGCTCCCCCCCCCCTGCAGCTACTGCACACAGCTGTCACAATTATAACATGAAGAATAAGAGCATGTGATTGGTACTTAAGAATGTACATATTTCCTCGTGGTGTATACAGTGCTTTCTGTCCTATTTATATTTAGTTGAACAATAACAGACTAATGTGTCATGACACAAATTAATGGGAAATAAACAAAGAGTAATGTAGTAATGTAAGCAATTGGGCCGATTACCCTTCACATTAAAAGATCTAACAATAAAGTAGATTAAAATTATGAATCTACTTTATATTACAATACACTGATAAAAACATTGCATTGCCCATTTCTGAATATATCAGATAAGACACCTGGTTATACAAAATTACACAAAAAGTTATAATATATTGATATTATATGCCTCTGAATAAATATGATATACTCTATTAATAACAATGGAGAGTACAGTTTGTTTTCAAAGTAATACACCCTCGATATCATCAGATCCCCAAAATAGTCCTTGCTGTTATTTCTATTTATCTACTTGCTTGTATTATACACGTGTTCTGTACTGTACTGTTCACTGGTTATGTTGACTCATGTGTGTGGTTCAGGTTTTATTTTCAGCCCTCTGCATCACAGGAAGGTGAAATAACCAGTAATAATGTGAAGAAACAGGCGGGAAAAAATGATGAGATCATGAGATGTTACAAATGTGTGGGATCCCACCATGTACAGATCTGGTGTGAGAGCCTCAGATATTTATAGAATATACAGTCGAGGGGGGGGAACCCTTTTTAGCAGCCTGCATTTTCTCACTGTAAAAGGAGCTCATTAGCTTCTCTTGCCCCCATTTGTGTCCTTCACCGCGACTGGAACACCCCAGCCCAAACCACTGCAGTCTCAAACCTTAAGTCAAATAAAACCAGTTAATTAGCTGAACTCTGAAAAGGGGGAGGGGTGGGGATAATTCAGCAAAGAAACATCAGCTCTAAATGAAAATGGTTTTTTTTCCCCTGTTTATTGGCGTACAAAGCCGGTCGACACCAAAACATCTCCCAGTGGGAGTTTGGGCGATATCTCACAGGTCAGAAACTCCTGCTGCTGCAGATTTTGCTTTACAAACGACAACATGCAAGCTCAGCCAGAGGAAAAAGTTTTTTAAGGGATGACCTTTTTGCTCCGAGAGTTATGATACCAGTGCAGCAAATCACACAGGGGTCCACACGAGGACAAATTTGACAGTGAATACTAGTGAAAGTCTCTATAATGCTTTGGTTAGGAATGCTGCTGGCGTTTGCTCACCGTGCTGCCAGCATACACAAGCAGGAAGTACCGGACAGAAACTCCAGCTTTAAAGTCGATAAAAACACCAAGCGTCTGCACAACAATGCCTGTCCTGGAAGCCAAAATTCATCACCCGTTTTAGCATGGAGAATATAAACCTACCCATCAAAGTGACTGAGGGACGATTAAACAGCATCACAAATTCATTACAAATGTGCCAAATCAGACGACCTCTTTGACCCTCGTTCTGTCACTCAAAAATCCCATGACCTGATTTACCCTCCTCAGGGAGTATTCACAAACTTCTTGGGAGATGCTCAACTCCATTTTAAAAAGAGCAATATCTAAAAAGGTCCTTCCTTTGCTGATGTCCAGCCCCCTGGTGCTGTGCCAAGTGCTGGAGGAGAAAATATAAAAGTACAGACAATACGTGCCTGTTTTGAACTCGGCCTTTATTTTTTTGGTCATTGGCAAATCATCCGGAAAATTTGTTTTGTCAGCCATCACTAACATTTTGCATTATTCAGTGCTCGTATGCGGAAAGTTAAGAAAATCAAAATGTGAACACAAAACGATCACCAAGAGTAGCTACTTGAATTTGAATTCAAGCTAAAGCAGAGCTCAAATTCCTTTTTGCATAAGACTATTGATCGATCGATAGATAGATAGATCGATACATCGATAGATCGATAGATTGATAGATCGATGGATAGATGGATGGATGGATGGATGGATAGATGGATGGATGGATAGATGGATGGATAGATGGATGGACGGATGGATAGATGGATGGATGGATGGATGGATGGATGGATGCCTGGCTCCTGTGAGGTGCTTCACGTGACGAGATAGTGCCTGTTGTTGAAGAGGGCTCGCTGTCTCCTCCTTTCTATCTCAGTTGTCAGGTAGGACGGTGTGCCCCAGCAAACCCGACCTTATCACAAGGAAGAACGCAAATTCCAATGAATACAAATGTCTGTTGTATTGTTATTTACCTCACACCTCTGGTATTTCAAATCATTTTGATGCCGCTAGAATAAAGTTAATTAATCACAGTTCGCCTCGTTGACAATCATTCCTGTTTGGGGAAGCCATGGAGCATTGCCACATGATTAACTGATCAGGAGTAACGGTTTTAAGGTCTCCTACTTCCCCTTAGCCGGAGGTAAGCCCAAGGGCACCACAGATAGATAGATAGATAGATAGATAGATAGATAGATAGATAGATAGATAGATAGATAGATAGATAGAGAGATAGATAGATAGAGAGATAACCATCAAGGACCATTTACATTTTAATACCGATCCAGAGCATGATGCCATACTAAACAATTGGACATGTACAGTATTTTGCACTAACCTCTCTGATGTGATGTCTCGCACTGCTGAGACGTCTGATGATGATGATGATGATGATGATGATGATGATGATGATGATGATGATGGTCACAGATGAATTTAGCCATAACCACTTGTTCATCCTCATCTGTGGTAGTTCCGTGCATGGGAACTTAACCAACCTCTGCATTGGTCCCATGAATACAAATCACAAGTTGTATATTGTCTATAGTAGAGGATCATTTCTTTGGGGTTTCCTCCAGAGTTTGGGGGTTATCTTCAGTTTCTTGTGCCATAACTGTATAATTCACTCTGAAACGATCCTTCTGGGGAAAATCTAGACTTTTCAAACAACGTCACTTTCAAACAACTTTTCTTTTTAATATCTTTACTCACTTAACACAGTCTCTGTCAGAATGGGGTCGTGTGGAGGCTCGAGCTCCACCGCAGAGCGTTGACTCGATCCCACCACGTGTGTCACTGCAGCTCGCCCCGGATCCGCTGCATGTTTCCGGCTGTCATGACGCTGGACCCTCGCCCTCTCCACCACCGTCACTACAAACTTGACACACTCCTAAAAAGCGTGATATCATCTACTTCACTTTTTACAATGACAGTCGCCATGATGCTCGTGATGGCGGCTACACCTGGGCTTTATTTTGCCCTGAAAGTAACCTGACAGGTATGCAACCGGAAGGTTCCACCCGGTAAACAGGTTGGAGTATGTTACTTTCAATATTTGTTTATATTCATGTATGGTGATTTAAATGGAGATTTATTGTGTGTATATTTATTTTGTATATTCACTTATTTTCCTCAGTTTTCTGTTTTTAAAATCTAATTAATGGTAATTATGTGAAGTAGATAATAGATTCTGTAATCTGGAATTATATTATGTGTGTAATGTAATGTGTTTATTATCTTACATGCATATAATGTGAGAGACGTGATAACAATGATTGATGCTGCAGAGACATTAACAGAGTGTTATGTGTGTGTGTGTGTGTGTGTGAGAGCATTATACGAATGGAACAACGAGGCTGAATGGAATGAATATGCGAGTCTGGTTTACCCTCCAGCTTTGTTCTTCTACTTTTCAAAGGACGCACAGATGAGTATTTGTTGTCCACAAATCACAGAACGTGTAGTATTTGCTTTCAGTTTGTAATACATTAATGTAATGTAATGTAATGTATTACATTTTTCACGGGTTTAACATCAACAGTTCTAATATTTTAACAGCATTTTGTTTGTGTTTATTTATTCATCCTTCCTTCTGAAACCAACATACATCTTTTTCAATTAGAGACCTGGAAAAATTTACAGTTTATTGCTGGTTTATAGAATTTAAAGCAAAGGCTGTAATCAGGTGCCATTGTCTTCAACAAAGGATGTTATACATAATGGGAATATAGCTGTGGCATTATATAGATATGCTGCTGCCTTCGAGATCTTAATGATCAACCAACCTTTTCATGCAACTCCCAATGGTTACTGTCAGAGTTATCTCCAGTAATGAATAAAAAAGCTCCTGGGTATAACTGCAGCAGAATGTAAACACACCATATATCACCACGAGCAATAACAATTCATGTTTTGATTTCATTAAGATTCTTCTTTTTTTCCCCACTGTTTTCTGTATGAGAAAAATAATCTGAATTTTAGGTTTCGAGTCAACATACGGTCAATAACCTGGAGAAGGCCTGGTTTGTGATGAACTGCTTTCAAAATACTATTATCTCCATGAAAAGTACCAAATAATACATAACAGTCGTAAAATTATTGGGCTCCGAGAACCGCTCCTTGTGGTACTGAAGTCTGACATACAGGTATTACTTGAACTAAAACATATTTGCTGTAGTAAATAGTAAAAATTTGCAATTTTTTGATTCTTTGTTGTATCACAAGACCTTGAGAAAGAAAACCCACTTTCCGAAACACCTGCCCAGAACCAGCCCAGCTGTTTCATTTTTACGGGACTTGTTTAATCCGGTTTCTTTTCCTCTTTTTTTCTTGCAGTTTTATGTTTCACAAAGGAGAAACACGACAGAGAAGAGATCTTTTAATTTAACATCTTGCCTGCTAAGTCAAATATCAACCGAGGAGAGGATTGCCTCTGAGAATTTGCATATTTAATGATTAGAAAGAGAGTGATTCACATTTTTATGGATTGTTCTCGTTTTGACAATAATCAGAAAATTGAAAACTGGACTTTTACGGAGGCAAGAATTAGATGACTGAGTATTGCACTGATTATTATTTAGCAGGGATATTGGATTTACTCTCATGTTAATGTTCTACATGTGATGTGATGAAGATGAGCTTTACCTCTGGCTCCACTGGTGCTGGAAAGAGGCTTAACTGTGGTAACTAAATACTTGTGATTGGTGCATCTTATTGCAGACCCTTTGGATTCATATATGCAGAGTCTAGCATTGTGGTGGGAACAAGCTTCAGCAGAATGGCTGTGAGAAGACAGAGGTAGTAAATGGAGAGAACACTGGCCTTAAGCTGTGCCGCAGGAGTGAACATGAGGCAGTGATTAATCTGAGGGACTCTTATTTATAAATCTACACTAAAAGCCTGTACAAAGCATTTGCTAAAGTTTGTTGTTTATTCATGAATAACATTATTTATATATATATATAAAGCAGTGTGGTGCAAGCTACACAAAGTCTAAACCTAAACTATTAATTATTCAGTTATTGTCCTAAACTGATCTTTCAAAATTATCTTCTGGAAAGGTTTCGTGGTGTAGCGAGATAGTGGGATCATACACTATTAGACCACATGTAGCTGCTGGAAAGCTTAAAGGTTTCCCTCCATCTCTGTCTGTTTTCCTGCAGCAACTACTGGAAGATCGACTTCTTAAATCTTTAATCACCTGTGGTGCAGCGGGCGGAGAAATAATTGCTTATTTTGTAACAGCACCCACTATAATCATGAGGGATATGATACAGAGGCTCACCTACACTCTTACGGGGGCCGACACAGAATACAGATACTGACATTTAAGCAGAAGATGTTTGTTTACATTGCAGGTTATTACACCTAATGATCGCCAGGTTGTTGCAAAGTAGATCAGCAATATTGACAATATGAGGAGCCTTGACAATCAGATCTGTGAAGCAAGGAGGGGGAGCACCATAAGTACGTACCGTACCGTAAGTTTGTACGAAACAAATACTAAGCTCACAGAAGTTTCCTGAAATCACTGCAACACACGCAGCTCAACAACCTGTCGGGTCAAATGACGAGTTTTCTTTATTTGGTACTAGAAACATGTCAAAGTGAAACCACCAGCAGCCAATGACTCAGTCAGCTCAGCCTTTTGCTTTTATTGTGAAATCACAACCTCTGACTCAACCCTTTAATGCAAGGTTGCAGAAAAAGTCCCTGTATAACCACTGCTGTTTGGGATTTGTCAAAATTGTGACTAATAGTCGGTTGAAGAAACCAATCTATACTTTTTTCGAGTTGTCATGCTATTTCTGCAAAGACACAAGCACATAAGTGTAGCGTAAATATTCTTTCTCTCTTTTCAGAAGAAGAAAGTGAAATTAAATGTGAACGGGCTCGTCAGATTAATAAGTGAAGCCCACAGTAACGGCCGTGTTTAACATCTTGTTAAGAGCTGCTGAAAATGATATGAGCTGCACTGAGAGAGATGTTATCTTGCAAATGTTCCCTTGCACGGCTGTGGTGAATGTGTCGTCTTGCCAAAAGCATCTTCCCTCGGATGTTTCTTCCGGATGTACGCTCGTTCCGAACCACTGGAGCAGCTCCAGTCTAATCCCTGTCACCGGGTGAGAGAAAGTAGATGTTAACAGTCGTGGTAAACAGGGACTGGCGAGGTGAAATTACACCATCGCAGTTGTCTGTTTTTGGAAGGGTAAATCTTTAATGATTCACTAAGGACACCAAACTGCAGTCGCACCTCCCAACATGTTGCTCCTCTGCCTACAAGAGAAGATGCTACAGTACGTGTAGACCAGCTTGTAGAGGGTAACATGTGTAATACATGAACACCAGCAGGTACCAGAGCAGATGTTATATTCTCTGCTTTGTGCCATTGAGCGTAGATGTCCCCCTTAATGCCCCATCTGTAGACAGGTGCAGGATGTTGGCTGGATCCAGTTGCCTTATTGAAAAGCTGACCTTTAACGCATCTCTGGACTTGAGGCTTTGCATACCAATGATGATCCAATTTCTCAGTAACATGGGCGGTCAGATGATCTGCCTGTCAGCGCCACTGCTGGATTCTCCATCAGCTGAATGGAGCTTCATCATTTCCCCCCCCAGTGGTTTTGGAGTTCCACAATCCCGGCAGAATAATTCACTCTAAATGTTGTTATGTCTTTTTTAACCACGTTCACGGTCGTTGTCTTCACTCGTCTGCATTCGTGAACAAGGTGAATACGAAAGTGGGGCGCATGCCAATTTGGGGATTATTAATTAGTCATCAACAGAGGTGTTTTAAAGCCAGTGCAGTTTAATCAGGTATGCAAAGGCATGGCCTATATTGAAAACATAATTATGCTGAGGGGGAAGTAGATGGCAGATCTGTGTCACGTCCCAGAGAAATGATGCAACAGTGCCACCTACTGTGCATGAGCTGCACACACTGTGATCAGTGGATTGCAACAAGTACGCAATGAATTCTGAGTCCTATTTTTATCGAACAAAAAACATAAATGAATAAATATAAAGTAAAAATAGCGATTATGTTAGGTCAGTTAACATAAAACATGAATAATAACTTTTTCCATTACATTAAGACTGTATTGCTACATTATCAGTTGGTTGTGACTAATACAAATCCACCAAATGTCACATTGATATGATTAAGAAAATACACACTTTTTAACATTACAAGCAAGTGTGAAAACAGAATATACAGAAAACTGAAAAATTCTACCTGCAAAACCGCAAATCTTGCATCCAGCCACTGCGTCATTAACTTTACAGTAAATTAGGTCACATATAAATTCAACCTCTCCACATTCTAGCGTCGGTTAATAGGGATGAATCTTCACAAACACTAAATCACCCATTCCAGGAAAAGGAGACAATTATTTCAGCATTAATTAACTTGACACACCTCAAATTCACAATCATTCACCAGTTTGCTGGACCAACAGACACTGGATCTCCCCCCACACACATTCATTAACCAAGTCCAGAAATGACGCAACAATTTGTAACTTTGAAATGTGCTTTGCATTTATTAAATCTTGAAAAAAAGCAAAATATTTAATATGCAAAAAAAAAGGTATATACACAATGCTTTTAACCAGAAAGGCACCAAAGACACGTGAGCAGTTATTGCTTCTTGCTGGCTCAATAACGTTGAAAAAACAGGATGTGGATTCAGCTTGAAAATGTGAGAAGAAAATAATAATAATAATAAAACAATACTAGCAACACAATAAGAGCTTTTTAGTTTTCTCTCACAATGTAACTATCTTTATTTGAAAGCTTGAAAAGCTAATAAGACAATAGTGGTGTTGTGATAACTAAAATATATATTATTTATTACATATATACAATATTCTTAATGTAGCACATTCTACGTGTGCATTTTTACTCCCTTTTGTGGCTACAATCTGTCCACTAAGTGTGCAAGGGGGGAAAACAAAGTGAGAACATCCTTAATACAAAGTACAACTTCTGTCAAACTTAAAAATATTATTTATGAAACATACACATTTGTAATAAATTATTTTAGTACAATTTTCAGGATGTAACTTTTAGAAAACAGCTAGTGTATATCCTTGTTACTGCTTTAGACTGAACTTACATGATGATATATGGCTGTGATTGTCAGAACGTGGAGTGTTTATTGTGTGCATGTGATTTACCATGACGAGGGATCTGTCCTCACATGTGGTCTCACAAACTGGTGGAGCGACCACAAGTGAAGCACTTTCCCCCCGGAAGCCTCGCTCATCCCCTGGGGACGCTCGAGATCTCCGACCGTGAGCAAAGTGACGGCGCCATGCAACTTCACAAGTGCTATTAAAAGTAGAAATGTCACGCCTGAGACAAAAGACTGCAACCGATCATGTTGTCCGTTCGGCCGTGGAGTGTCATGGGTCAGAGGGGGTCAGTTTTTTATCTGAAATAGGTAAACAGGTGAGGGTAACGTCCTCCTATGCATTACTGATATTAACACTCAGTGTAAAGATGGCAGCAGCACTGGTCTTCCTCCTCTTCCTCTACTTCTTCCCCTCAAATTCAGAAAGCTAGCGTCTTCTTCGGCTGTGGCACACCTCAGATCTATGCAACACTTATAAACCAAAAACCAAAATGAAAAACATTGTGACATGCAATCAAAATTTAAATATCCTTGTGGTTTGGGTACAACAATGTAATGTTGGCCACGAGGAACATCCTCTCAGCACCATGCCTCTGCTCACATGGGGCCCCTCCCTCAAGAAATCAAAGCACGTTGTTTGGCTCCCACCCTGGTTTCACAAGAGGTCCTGCCCAGCGTGATGTGGCGTCTTTGGGGAGAAACTGCATACAGTTCTACAAAGTGTTAATCTCTACTTCTGTTGTTCCCCACACGTACGCGCGTGTCATTTGTTCAGGGAGAGCGTGACGTAAGACGTGGGGATGTATCCCTCGTCCCCGTTGTTCCTGCGCACACGGGTCCAGCCGTCGCCCTTGTCCTCCTCCACCACAGCCAGCACCTCCCCCTCCGACATTGAGATGGTCCCTTCACTCGCACCTGAAAGGAGAAGACAGACTGGATGGAAGGAAACAACTCTGTGGCATTTTAAAGATACAACACAAACATTAATAAAGGGGAACTTCACCCATACATTTCGAATGAAGTGTCTCCTCCTGGAAATAATAAACAAAAAAAGCCTTGCTGGGCGTTGCTAAGAGACACTGTTCAACCCATAGATGTTATTTATAAATTTGGTGAAGAAATGTGATTTTGAAAAGGGCATTCAAGCATTTCTTCAACACAATGAAGTGTGCAGTATCTCTTGAAGGTGAAACTGAAATGGTGTGTGACCTCTCAATATGTCAGGTTACATACCAGGGAAGTTGTACATGGCCGTGCAATTCCCAATAGCAGCAGTTAGTTCGTCATCTTCAAAGTCATCGTCGAACTCTGCGTAGATGGCTTGGGAGGGATCAGGAGTGCTTTCATCTGATTGTGCTCCATCGGGGCTGAACGGGGAAAAACAAAAAAAAGTAATCACACAGTTTTTCCTGCACAGAACAGACCACAACTCATGGAGTCAGACATTACGCCTTGTTAGCAGTGTTACCTTTGTAAATCGTGAGCTCCGTTATTGTTGAACATGTGAGGTTTGTAGCGCAACGTTTCCCCTCGACCTCCTGCTTCAGCCAGCCAGGTCTTCAAGAGAAAGAGGAGCAGATATGTTTATTGTTAGATAATTAATTTGCTGATGAAATACGGAGTCCTGTTCAAAGTCTGATGCAGAGCAGTTCACACCCCGACACTTCCTGTCATCATCTCTAGGTCAACCCTAGTTGCGGGCAAACACTTGAGCCATTTTTAGTCTATATTTCTTTTCATTTGGGGAAACTGGCACCATTAAACAGATGCCAGATTAGCTCTTATGCGGTTGGTGTTTGCATCGTATACGGATTTCCAGTCACACATCACTGAATCCCTTTGATACAGAAAGATCATTAAAAATAACAAGATTCTCAGGCAAGTTCTGGTTTAGCAGAAAGTGTCTTCTTTTCTGTGACTTCTAAGCAGATTGGAGGACGTTCATTAGTGATGGACATTAGAACTAATGACTTCCTCAGAGAGGGAGAATTACAGTGAATCCAAAAATATCATCGGCATGTTGGTGAGTGTCCAATTTTACTGACTTATGACCCAGAGGAGGACAAATATTACAATTCAGGGTTTTCGGGAGGTAGGTCTTTTAATTGCCTCCTCTTTTTTTTATAAAAATGGCATCCACCTTTCCTTTTCACATTGTGTATTATCTGTACCGGCCCTCTGTCTGACCCTTCACTGAAAGAATAGATTTGAGGAAAAATTAATAAATATTTGAAAATGTAATAAGTTTTAATTAAGAGCAGAGGGCATGATTAACGCATAATGTTGGAAGGGAAAAAATCGAGGACCTTATGACATAGTAATAACTAACGGACACTTAATTAACATTAAAGTTAGAATAGCTGCTGGGAGACGTATGACCTCACGTGGTAAATGATTACCTCATAATAAGACTAAAAGGGTAGAGTTCATGATTACCTCATACTTATTGACCTCCCCCCTCAGTCGCTCTATATTCTGGGATGTCTGGCTGATTTGGGATGCCAGACTAGCGGGGTCTCCCATCTGTGGATTTTTCTCATAAACATCTTTCATCTTCCCCAGAGCCTCGCTACAGAGAGGAGAGAGAGAGAGAGAGAAGAGAAAAGAGAGAGACAGTGAGTGGAGGAAAAAGGGAGGAAGGAGGAGGAGGAGTGACTTTCAGTAGAAATTGGTTCCCGGCAGAGCTGAGGGCTGGGTACGCGATTCAAACACTCACACAGGCACCTCAGAAGTTAAACACGCTGATGTGCACAGCATGAATTATTTTACCCCCGCCTCCACCAGAGAGGTTCCAACACACACAGTTATTAGCACACAGGACTGGAGGAGACAGAAACACACACCTCTGATCTACTTCCTTTTGCAATTCCTTGCAAACTTCCTCCAGCTTCTGTTGCAACCTCTTCCTGCGCTGCTCTGGAGGAAGATGTGAGAAGTCCTCCGTCACTGTCGGCTGCAAGAGGTCACAGGAAGGGTGGGTTAACACAGCACTTACTCTACAGCAGCAGTTTCACAACGACAGTTACCATGAGAACAAGAACAAACACCAAGCCTGCGGTTTGAGTTCAGCTCAATTTGTTCCCCTGACTAAACATAATTTTCAAATGCCTTAGTTACACATTTTGGGCTTCAGATGAATGGAAAAGTACAAAAGTGAGCTGAACTGAAAGCCACCACCCATTTTTATAAATTTGTCCCATTTTCTTTTGGCTACATGATCAATAAATAAAGCTGTGATTATAAACGAGCATACAGAAACATCTATTTAAACAAAATCAGGTTATTTCTCCATTTCCTCCCCTGCTACCAAGTAGTCGTCCCTCGCTCCACCACCAGGTGGCCACCTCCTCAATACAACGGAGCCACGTAACATTGCTGGATGCTGCATGTTGAGTCATCTGAGCACAGAAAGTGCTCCGTGCAGGGAAAGTTATTACAATGAGTTGAGGTGTTGTAATGGAAAGGTGGCCACTTTTATGTGCCACACGGTCGAGACCCCCACCCACACCAGCTTTGTTGTCAATATTACCATGATCCTCTCTGGAGTCCTCTGAAGAAAAACAGAAATAGGAGGTGTATAGAACAATATCTCGAAGTATCCTTAAAAGTGGTCTTTCATTTTCCAACATCCGAAAAAATTGTCCCTTACATGTTTAGATTTAACACACAAATATGGAAAATAGTGGAAATGAGTAGTAAGAGCTATGCCACATGTTAAAGTGTGTGAATCATCGGTCACTGTCGCAGCAGCAGGAGCACATGGTGGCGGTCTGCGAGCCCTGATGGGTGGAGGTCTCCAGGCAACCCAAACCTTCTCCCCCTGGTGACTCACCGATCTCCTGAGCGTCCGGAAGGAAGAGATTCTGGGTTTGACTGTCTTATTGATCTCCTTCAAACAGTACGACAGGGGGTCCCGGCCGAACTTGGGGGAGGGGGGTCCGTTAGCAGGCGAGGGGGCGGGGGGTGTGGAGAAAGGTGGGAGCGTGGAGGGAGAGAGCTGGAGAGGGGAGCGCCGCCAAAGTACCAGCAACCGAGCATGAGATATGCAGGCGCAGGGTGGTGTTCAGGATAGGGGGAGACATGGGGGAGGGGTTGGAAAGATGGAAAGAAGAGAGAGAGAGAGGGCAGACGGGGAAGACAAAAAAGGTGACAAGGGGAAAGAAAAAGACACAGTCAACACCTTGAAGCACACCACGAAGCCAGGAGGACAACACTGGAGCAAACCCAGCACACGAGCCCAGAGAGCATGAAAAGCACAAACATACAAATGTCTCTTTGGCTCTGATTGACAAACACATGAAAAAAAACAAAAAACAAGACGAAAGCCACCAACCACCGCTCTGGGTACCTGCAGCTCAACCTCGCTTCAGGTTGAAGGAGGGAGCCACAGGAAGGAAGCTGGGTTGTGGGTTAGCTAGATGCTGTTTTACTCGACAGCCACATTGACGAGCTGTGGTGAAACGACAATATTGTTGAATAGGAAAACACTACTTATTTTCTGTTTGTTTGTTTGCCAGAAGGATAACGCCCCCAAAAAAAACATTTGACCGGTTCTAGGAAATTTGGTGTAGATCTGGATCATTTCTGGAGAATTTTTCTTTTGGATCTTGATGAAAAAAAATCTTTAGGGGGCATTTATGTATGAGTATGTACAATTCTAAATAAATTCCAGATCAAATACATTTAAATGTGGTTTCATAAAGGGACTGTTGGGCAGTCCCTTTTTCATAAGTGAGCAGAATTATGCAAACACATCCATGAAATTTTCATGACATTTTGTTGAGGGCTGGGACATGATCCAAAGAAGCTCTACTGAGATACAATGAAAGTTAAGTTGTAGCTGTTTACCACAAACAGAAACACTTCAGGAGCTGCTTCTTGGTTAAATTATGACAAACGAGTCAGAATGCACAAACACTGTTTTGGGGTTTGGGTACAGTGACAGTGTCCTATGCATTCGGAGAAAATTTTATTGGTAAAAAAAAATAAAAAAATTATAAGCCCAATGTCTCAAACTGTGAAAATCAAATCAATGTAATAAAAACCTGACAAAGTAAAAACCAAGACATAGTGTTCACAGTTAAATCTGTGATATCTCCCAGTCTGACCTATGCAGATGAACTATTAGTCCATATATCAGTGCATGCGGCTTAATTAACACAGTGGAATAGTGCTTATAGATTTTCTGTAGCAAAGTAAATACCCTGTGTGAACTCTTACAATGAGGTCAACTTGAAAACATGCCTGGAGTGAACTCCAATAAAGAAAAACTGTCTCAGCTTGATATCTATGTGGAGAGGTGGGGGTGGGCTCTATTAGTCAAATTACATGGCAAGCTGATACCTTCCAGTCGGGTCTATACAGTGAACGTCTATAACTGCTGTACAAAAAGGCTCCTTGTGTAAATACAGGGAGTCTTAAGTGCAACACTATTATTACGTGAACATCTACAGGGTAGGTGCTAGTTTCCCTGAGAGTTATGAGGCTCTAAATACAGGAGGGCAGCTGAGAATGGAAAGGTTTAGGGGGGCCAGAATTAAACCCAGCGCTCACTCGAGCCAGTATACTGTGCCTCCTTTTCATACACCAACAGGCCTAATTGGGAGAGCATGACTGATGACACAGAGCAGTGTGCCACACACATACACAGAACAGGAAGAGTGCACGGCAAAGCACAGCCAGTACGACATGCAGAGAGGAGAGGGCGCTGAACAAGCAAACACTGAAAGAAGGGATCTCCATTAGCTGGTTAGTGGTCAGCCACTCGTATCACCACTTTAATTTGGGACCTCAGCAAGAAGGCTCAAAGATTTACAATGTATGGAAGCTCACTAGACTGAAGTCGACACTCAAGAGCAAACTGAAAAATGTCAGCAGTAAATTTGACGGCATGAATGTGTTTGATCCAGTTTTTCTGAGCTGGTGTCATCCTGGTGCTGGTCCAAAGATCTTATTGTGATGACAGACATAATGCTAGGTTCTGGCCCAGTATAATGGGAGCAGTGTGTTTGCGTATCCCTGTAGAGGAAAATTCAATGTTGTTTGGGCTTCGTGCTGATGAAAGCACAAGCACAGCAGAATGCTGACTGTTGACCTATTGGAAACCACGCTGCAGAGAGAGGGTGCGTGTGGAGGCAAGGTTGTATTCACTCACAGCCGGGGACAGAGTCATGCAAAGGACCTTTTCTAGAGGTGTCGGTCGGCACACGTGTGAGTTCATGTGTAACATAATGAAAGAGGTTCATGCATTATGATACTGAATTGAGATGAGAGGGTTGTGCGTGTGTGTGTGTGTATGTGTAGCCACAACCACAGGTCCATCATGAGTGCTCTCTGTGGAGGGGATTTCCTGACTCTGCCTGCTGGCTCTTTGGCTCAAACAGTAACTTTGCCATGCAAGAAGTCACCCACTAATCTGCCTGGCTGCCGCCCAGCAGACTTTCAGATCTGCCGTTGCTGATCATTGGTGCAAACTCACTCGTTGCAAAATTTCCACAAAGCAAAGTGCCAGGCCATGTCATTAGGATAAACTGTGCTCTGCTAGCGTGAAACATCCTACCTTGCTCTTTTTGCTGAAAAGCCAAATCTTTTTGCTCTTGTTCTTTCCCAGGAGGTCCAGGGGGCCTTTGGGCGTGCCCAGGCTGCTGTCAGATGAGGCCCGGTTGATGCCCTGACTGTAGTCCTCAAACTCCACATCTCCAGGACGCTCAAAGCCCGACTTGTTCTGCTCTATTACAACCATGGAGTCCTGAAGTTGATGTAATTATCAATGAGTCATTCTCAATGTGCAGCATAAGGCCATGCAACACATTAAAATCCATTTAGCATTTTTGGAAACCAACTCACATTCTTCTCATTAATGTTAGTGCCGGCTTTAGTAATGCCTTCCAGGCACTTGCCAATGATAGGCATCACATGCTTCTCTGTGTCCGAGAACAAAATGTAACCTTGAGCCATCTTTCGTACTCGCCTCTCATCCAGATCCTGCAGATTCTACAGAAAACACAACAACAGTTGCTCAGACACTGTCAATATTAGCTTTCAGATAATACAGAGCTCATAAATCAGTATCAAGTATCTCAATATCAGGGTCATAACATGTTACTTCTGTAGTACAGGATCTCCTTTTGGAGGAAATACAATATATAGAAACTGAAAAAGTCAAGCAATTTATGATTCTGTTATACTGTATATGTGCTAATGCCAATATAGGCAAAATGAACTAATATAACTGATGAATTAATCTTTGGACTTTAAAATCAGTGAGTGCATCTTCTATTACTGGTACAAAGTGTGTAGTGATATACTAATGGCAGCATAAAGTGGCGACAAACTGTACAGTGTGCATTTAAATTTAGAAAAACTGATATATGCTCAAAGTGCAATATGCCCATCATGTCCTTTATCATGTGGAGTCAAGAAATTCAGTTTTCAGGCTAAGTATTATTGTAACAACTCCCATTAATGTTGAAAGGCAGTAAAATTGTCCTGTTGCAGTATTCTATGCACCTACATTGAATATTAGTGGCATGTCATTAAAGTAGAACTGGCTCTGTTCCTTGTTGTACTTCTGGAGCTGGGCAGCGTAGTCGTTCTTACACTCCTCTGCTACATGTGCCCTCAGATGAGCCTGCTGTTTGGCCTAGAACCACACAGAGAGAAGACAGGTTAACCAACAGAATCTGATTGGACTTTAAATTGTGTGAAATAGACATTATAATTATAATACAGATTTATTCCCTTCCCCCCATTGTTACTTTTTCAACGTCTGCTTTTGTGGCGTTGATGTCTTGATCCGTCTTCTCTGCGTACTGTGCTGAACGCTCCGCTTCTCTCCACTCCCTCTCAAAACGCTTTTTACTCTGGTGTGCGGAGAGACAAGGAAAAGGAGATACCACGTGAAAAATGAAAAGGTTAGACTTTTTGGAGCAGAAGAATCTTTTGTTACGGTCTTTCTAAAATTCCAATCACCGGTAGAAGGAAATCTTTGATTTATGATACTAGTCTAAAATTAGGAGCTGCTTAACGGCCATTAAACAAATTGAGCTATCTGACAGAATGCACTGAACCTGCAGACGTTCTTTTACAGAGAATAATTTGGCATTTTCTGAAACAAAACAACACAGAGGAAAATGAGAGAAATGAATGAGCCTATTACCTCCACCAAGGAGGTTATGTTTCACCCCTGTCCCTTTGATTGTTAGTTTTGTTTGTTTGCAAGCCAGATTACACAAAAACAACTTCACAGATTTCCCTCGAAACTTGTTGGAAGGATTCAGTATAGGTCCAGGAAGAACCTATTATATATGTTGCGGATCCAGGAGTTATTTTGCACATTGAGGGAATTGATTTCTATGAGTGTGTGAATTTTGGTGAAGCTTGACTTGATTCAAGGGGAGTGCTGGGCCTTGGCAGAGGTATGCAATCTACTAAGTGCCATTCTGGTAAGTATTTGCTTTGCAATATAAAATGCTGTTTTGAGGCTTATTGGATGCCTTTCCATGAAAAAAGCATTCCAGAAAATGTTTGACTTACACTGTCGAGTTGCTTGTAGGTGCTCTCCAAACTCTGCTGGGCCTTCTTGGCCTCCATCAGATACTGCAGACATTCATAAAAATAGCCAGGGTGTGAGGAGGGTCAGATGACAGCGAGAGGGGGAGAGAGACCCACATGTACGGCCAGACACAGAATAAACAATGGCCTCCCAAACTCACTCAACATGTCAGGGAAGAAAACAAATACCAGTGTGTCTGTTCGAGACGTCACGTACATGGCTACAACGTTCTGCAATCCAGCGAGACAAAGCCCGAAGCATTCCTCTAACAGAAATTACACAGTACCGCCCGAGACATGCTTTCCTCAGGAGACACTTCCTTCCTGCCACAACAGTGAGATCCCTGCATCTCCACCCCTCGTCTGCCATTTCTCTCCCCTCGCCCTTTACACTCCACTTCAGCAGTGTGGGCTGTATACTCGAGATTAAATTCCCGTCAAGCATGTTCTCAGGCTGCTGTTGAATGTGATGCTGCAGACACATACCAGTGTACAAGTGCATACACTCGAATCATATCTAGGTGTTTCTGTTTAGCTCTTCCACAGCAGATGAAAGAGTTTGAAATGGGATCAGGCTCAAATCAAGAAGTAAAAAAAAGGAACTGGTAAAACTCTATTAAAAGTAAAGAAAATACAGCCTCAAACACCACAACACAACATAGATGAGATACTATACGATCGAAAAGTAAATGTTGACCTCTCATTCCAAGGGATCACAATATTTAGTATCCAATACACCATGTATGTGATAGAAACACACTTATTTGGAGTATACAGACTAAAGAGATGGACCTTTACCTGCTAATACCAGTGCACTCCCAGTTCTCTCTACATCTCTCCATAACTCACCGTCTTCCGCTCCTGCTTCAGCTCCTGTAGGTACTTGGTGAGATCGATGCAAATGTTCATCATCATGTTTTCAGCAATCAGCTCCCTCTGCCCGGCGTAGTCATTCATCTCATTCAGGATGTCCGAAAAAGACTGATAGCTGGTGAACCTGCCATTGAGGAGCAGGTGGAGGAGTGGAAAGGGTGGAGAATTAATGACACAGTGATGGGGGCACTGATATGATGATAAATACACAGAGAAAGTCAACATTGGGCCAAGTCACAAGAGGCTCATCCCTCCCTCATTCCTGCTTCCTTCTAGGGGCATTTAAATGGCTGCAACAGCGATGCCACACAACAGCATGGATACCACACATTACACAATGCTCCCTCACAGTTTGAAGCTTGATTTGAGTTCTGTTTTTACTTGTTAGTTCCCTCATCGAGTATTTAACAAACTGGCCTGATTTAACCTGGTAAAGCTTTGCAGCTTAATATATATACTTACAGAGCACTTTAACCTAATTAAACCAATCACAATGCAGCGCCAGGTTGGGGGGCTTCACCGCTGTAAACCTCCAACAACAAGACGAGTTGAAGGAAATATGGTCACAACCCCCCCATCTCTAAATGAGTTATGGTGAAAAGTGGCCAAGAGAAGTTTTCAAAGTGGACCTTTGACTGTTTGGATATAGAAAGTCACACAATGTCGTTAAATTGTATCATGATGAGCATGTGATTATTAGACTAACTGCCCAAAACATGCTTTGTAAGCATCACACTTTTGACCTTTCACCCAAATCAAATCAGTTAATTGTGTTTTTTCCGGTGATATTCAGAAGAATGGGACAGTCTGATGAACAACCGGAAACACAGCAGCTTTGTATCCACGGTTCAGACTGGTGCTGGTGTATCAGTGAGGGGATTTCTTAAAAGCCCCTTGATACCAATCATGATTTGAATGCTACATCCTCTCGGAGTATTGTTGATGACAACATGCATCCTTTTATGGCCACAATCGACTGTCTTCTAATGGCAACTTCCAGCATGATGATACACGTGTCTGAAAGCTAAATGTCTCAAACCACTTTCAAGCACATGAAGACGAGTTTAATGAAGTTCAACGCTGTCAGCAGATCATTGGGATGTGGTAGAATGAGCATTGAGAATTTGCAGCATAAATGTGCAGCTGACAGATCTGCAGAAATCATGTGACGCAATCATCTCAACCCGGAGAAGAATCTCAGAGGAATGTTTCCAACATCATGCAAAAACCTGAAAAAACAATCCCTTTTAGCAGGGGAAACAATTTGTGAATGCAACAGTGATGTATAAATCACCTTCTACATGGTGAAACTGGCAACAACAAAGTTTGTGTCAACTTGGTGAAAGCAAGTCTTTATTCACCCTCTTATTTCCGTTTTGTTTTGTCCAAACTCCTGAGGGGAAAATTGGTTTCCGGCTGTTAAATGCTCCAATATGTTCATCAACTAGTCTCTAACTGTGGAGCAGGGAGTGTGTAGTGTGTGAAGAGCTTTCTCTTTTTAAAACAGCTGCGGGATTTAGCTGAAAACTACCAGGACAGCCAAATCGGCTATTGAGCTAAATTATCAAATTGACGGGAGATGCAGATTTGGGTGGTTATTCTATGCCAGTTAATCACCTCTATTAGATTATTTCATGTCATATAATTTGTCATTTGTTTTTATACTTATACATACTATAAAACATTTGAATAAACACAATTTAAAAGGGGAAAAAATAACCTCACACGTGTGTTTTTAACTTTTCTTAAGGAGAATAGCAGCTCACCTGCACTCTGGTTCATCTTTGCTGCTTCTCTTTAGGTTAAATTTCTTTGAGAGGTTCCTGCAAACAGTGAAAGTGCATCACACAATTAGTCAACAAATACAAACAAACAAATTCTCACAGGGAAGTGACTTAAAACAAGGATCTAATTAAAAATATTCATAGGCTACCCTGTCGTCTTTTTATACAATAGAGTTTTTTTTAAACAATAGTCCACTTATATGGAATTAAAAAAGCTGCGCTTCCTTCTTTCACTCTCCCTCTGACCACATCCTGTCTATCATGTGCCAGTCTGGTCCCACTTCCTCTCCTCTCCAGCAATGCTCAGCACAACAACAGATGTCGGCCTGCACTCTGGGAGACAACTGCATGGGAGAGGGAGCTCCACGGATGGAGAGACAGAGAGAAAGAGAGAGAGAAGGAGAGAGAGAGAGAGAGAGCACACACTGCAGCTGGAGAATGAGGCCAGTGTTCCAGAGACAAGTTAGATTCTGTCCCAAAGTAGTCATAAGACCCCACAAACATTTTATAAACAGCCTTCTAAAATACACCCATGCAAACACAAATCTCACACACAGACACACACACAGTATGGGCTGCTTTGAGCGACACACTTGCACACAGGCATTTGAGGCCGACAAGCACAGTTGAACCACATCAAGAGCGGCTCCTACCTCAGTTGTTTGGCATAGTTTTGCTCGATCTCCGTCCTCTCCTTCACAAACTTCACATACTTCTCCACCAGGTCCAGGCCAGACTGCGTGTGCTTCTCGATGATGTCATATTGGTCCTGGTGGAAAGGGGAGCACGAGAGACCAATAAGGAAATGATATTATAAAAGGCATTTGTGAACTTCTGTGGGGGGGAGAAAATAACTGAGACGTTCCACTGGTTGAGTTTGAGGTCAGCGAGAAGAAACATGAATGGAGGGGGATAAACTAAACACATCAAGGTTTGTTGGATTCCACGGATGCTCTCCACATGTGCACAGAGTCTTGGCAACGCTCTCCAAACTTCCGCTTCGCTGTAAATCATGGGGCACTCGCGTTGTCAGGGAGAGGGAGAGGGAGAGGGAGAGGGAGAGGGAGAGGGAGAGGGAGAGAGAGAGAGAGAGAGAGCACAGGTGAAGGACGCTGGGTCACTACAGGGGTCACGACTCTCGAGGTGGATTCAGACTCCTCTAGGGCTTTGCTGTACTACATTACAGCAAAACATTTTAGGATTCAATTATTTGTAATATATCCTCATGTTTATGTGCGTAAGCAATATAGCAATATTAATATTGAGCTTTTGTCATATTGCTTTTGTTGAAAATTATATACTGATCATTCTTGATATTGTTTTAATGCACATCCCTAAGCTGATCTGACATTCTGTCCTGTGTCATGAGTTCACTTACATCACATGAGTTCTTTATAATGCACATGAGTTCTTTATATCTATGACCCATTTATTTTGTCTGTTCATGAACAACTGAATCCGCTGACATTTCCTTTTGTACATTTTTCAGTACGCAGGAGGAATATAGTGCTTCTCTTATTTGCTGGTGCACTCTACAGCACCTACAAGCCGAGGCAGGTCCACTAATAGAGGGAGATGATATCTAAGCCAATCTTTCTCTCACTCTACACCCGGAACCATTTCCCTCATGTTGTCTTTGCTGCTGACTTTAAGTATTGAGAGGAGGGGAAGAGGGAGATTCCTAACAAGTTCGGCCATGTTCTGCTGTACCCCTCCTCCCCTCCAGGTAAAAACAAAAGAGACAAAACTAAAATGAATGAGACAGCGTTTAGACTAATTACAGGACACAGTTAAAAAAAAGGTTCTAATAGAGGCCTGCAATCCATCACCGCAGTAACACCTAACCAATAGGCAGCACCGGGGCTTTAATTCCATGTCATTAATTACAGAGCTGAAGTAACGATAGTCGCTACAGACGACTTACAACTATGGATTTTTCCCGTTTCCAAAGATGCCTGTGTTAACAACAGATTATCTTCCTTGTGACAGATTATTTACGTTGTGAATGATTCCGATCAGCAACTGTCTGAATCCAATTCAATATTAGCCCACATTCAATCGAACAGAAAACTAAGGCTGCAGTTATCTATGGTGACCATAACACACGCTGGATTCATTACAGGGGAAACTAGAGGGGCACATAGTTGAGCACATACCTCCACCAAGGCCTAACAGTCCCCTTGTATACAATGAAGCTGCACCAAATTGCACACACTCTTGGATTGTCTTGGATCAGTTCTGCAAAAATACCTGACATTTTTGGATAAATCTTGCAATATTCAAGAATACATCCTGGATCCGAACCCTCACCCCGGATCCTACCAGAAATGTGATTGTTTCTCCTGTGACACATACCGCATCCTTCCACAGAGTACGGCGGTGATCCGTCCGATGGTTTTTGTGTAATCTTGCCTAAAAACAAACACACAAACCAACCAGCAAACAACCAGACAGGGGGGTAAAAAAACACACTGCCACTTACCAAGAAACTATTTCAGCAACCTATGAACACATAATAACCCAGCAATGAAGCCAACAGGAGACCAAATCCAAATGAACTGGTAAGGAGATGACTAACTATGTAAGAATCGAGAAGCACAACCAGTCACATACATGACCGGGACCTGAATCAAAGTTTGCCCTCTTGCCCCTGCGAGTTGTGAAATATGAGGAATATGGCAGATGGGAACTTTTGAAATACTGGCCATGTTTACACTGAACAACTGGGGAGCTACTGTGTGAAATGTGGAAGTGCAGTGTCACCACATTAACTCCTGTGATGAGCATCAAGGAAAGGAGGAGGAGGGCTGACATATCTGAATTTCTTTGGTATCTTAAATGTTGATTTTCATTACATCACTATCAGGAGTTTATGCATCATATTATGTAAAGACTTTGAAAACAGAAATGAAGTCATATTTATTTTCGGCAGATTCAGATCGTTTGCATACACACGTCTATCGTTTGCATATTCAGTTTCTGATCTGCCTGTCAGTCTTGTGCCAGGGCAACGTCTGTGGACACCGATTAATGGGACTGTCAGAAATGAGCAGATAAGATGTGTCGGGTGTGGTCTCTGCGTTGGCTGGGCAGTGGGTCCACATCACAATATTATGTCTCCCACTCAGTGTGATCCCACCAGTAAGTGACTACCAATAATCCAGGATTTACACAACCATACACAACACAGCTGCACATTGCAAACTTGTGGCAACATTTATCAGATTCAGGAGAGAAACGCTAGGTAATTCAATACTGTAGAATCAACCCTGTATGTATATTGACTATTTTCTCTCTGTACATAAAATGCATCACATATTTCTCAGGTCGGGTGCTGAGTTTCACGAGAACAACAAAACCATTGAGTGAACCCTGAGCTTATACAGAGGTAAAATCTGATTATCTATACATATCAACTGTATAACCTCTTGATTCACAGCTAAAGTGCTGCAATTAGAAAAAACCCATGTCGTATAAACTGTCGTCAAATACATAAAAATAGATTTTACAGGCCATAGTCAGCATGTCGGCAAACACCAGTAGCTCTCAGACATGTCAGCTGCACTTCATCACCAGTCAAAATAACCGTCATAGGACCCAACAGAGACAGGGTGAGTGCTGAGCTGATTTTCATAAATCATTAACGGCTGGATATGAAACTGCTCCTGACAACTGTGGTTGGTTGTGCCTTTGTTTGAGCAGTACATTTCACTGATACTTTTGGCTTGTATCCTGGTTATTTCATTATAAATTCAGCCACTTCCCATGTCCTAACATAAGAGTTTAGACTGCTTAAGTTTTGCTTTGTTTTTTAAAAACTGTGTCCCATTACTGGAGCTGCAGTAGCATCGGTAGTATCTTTCTCTCCCCCACTTACTTCACCCTTTCAGATGGGCACACTAAATGTTGTATTTATGACCAATAGATTATAGAACTTATCATAAAGTCATAATTTACGTTTTATGGCACAGATTTAGCCAAACGGGCGCAATAAAAGACAGATAGGCCTCATCCTGCTTCGAAAATTGGGATTTCAAAAGATGTTATCCTCCAGTCCTTCTTGAAATACAGGCGAGAAAACTGGCATCTCTGGGGTGCCACATAACTTTAAGAGTTAGTCACCGAGAAACTCACCGTCCTGCAGGGCTTAGGCGGATGTTTGAGCCCTGACTCGTCCCGTCTTGTAGAACAACTAGGGGCCCGGCCCTGGCCAAAATCTGTCACAATAGTTCTCAGGAGTGGCCTGGTAGCGCTCACTATATGCTACAGCTAGTGCCACTGATCTTCCACTCTGCAAACCATGCCTTAAAATAGCCTATGGATTAACAACAATCAGGGGACAGATGCCATAGAGCTGACTTGGCTCACGGGATGACTGTTTGGACAAACATAAACACAACCATTTATGCCTGCAGGGCTTTGTCTAACTAGACAGGTGAGGCTTCAGTACCGAAACTAAGAGCTGGATAATTTGGGTTTCACACTGACTGAATGCAGAATCTTCCGGGGGAAATGTTTCCTCTGAAACAAGTGAAACGAACAGAGCAAGGAACGGGAGAGCCTTCTGTTCAGATATGGAGCTTCTGATTAATACTGGGGGTGCGGAGGTTTCTGTGACTCAATCAAACTAGGGCAAAACTAATTACGCTGTTGCACCAGCGTGAACGATGGAAAAGGCACAGGGGGAAGAGGCCTAGGGGGAACGTCTGTAATGAGGTCACAACCTCCCTGTCCGCATCCTCACAGTGCTCCATTTTACATATTCAGGTTCCCTGCAAATGTGCATGTTTGCAAAACCTGTGGCTTTATCTCCTCAGTACAGTGCACTGGTGCGTAAACTGTGGCAGTCACCAAGGCAGTGTGGTGCACGGGGAGATTTTTAAACAGGATTAGTTTAGATTCTGGACGGTGCTGTCCACATTGCATCCAAGATTACTTCTTCAGCTGTAGAACCTTGTTTTGTTTTCGACAGCCCCCAGTCGTAGAAGCTAATATTTAGTTACTGTGAATGTCAGCTAAGCCTAATAGAAATATAACATATCTGTTTACATCCAACACTTGACTCCTTTGCTGCTCATTGGAAAAGGAATATGAATGAAATCTGTGCGCTGCTTTTTTTATAAATGATCATGTCCCTAAGGAGGACACACAATGCGTTTCATCCAGGCAGCGTCTGGTGATCTCTCTATGGAAGGTGTGCCACAGTGTAAACAATCAATCATCTCAATACAACACACCTCAGCACAATCACAGTTGTTTGTGTGTAAATTTGTGTATAGGCTGTAGAATAAATAATACTCTGACACCGACAAAATTCCTGCTTTGAATCAAAAGTCTAGAATGTACTTTTATCGCAGCGCAATCCCAGATTTGACTTTTTATTATTGTTTTGGAGGGTCCTGCTTACGTTGCTGTTACATGTCATTCCTCTATGACTCTGTTTATATTTGTTTATCTATTCTATTCGTGTTTTTCTTGTTATGAAACACCTTGTAACTTTGTTTTGAGAAGTGCTATATAAAAAATGCATTATTATTGTTATAATTCTCAGTCTGACGTGAAATCTTGGATTCATTGGACTTAATATTAGAGTTGCTTTTGATTTAGTACTTGTTTGTTCCCAGTGGGTGAGTGACGTAAATAGCCTGCACACTACATAGCTTTACATCTGTCCAGTAAAAGTCAGTGAAGTGTCACACAGTAAAGATGAAATCTAAAATACAAATCAACTTATAATCGCTGTCAGGGAATGCAACGCGTTCATACGAGAGGATATGTAAGGAAAACAACTCTTTGTTTCGCTCCAATAAAAAAATCGTCCGAAAATGGAACCGCGTCCGTGAACGCACCGTTTTGCAAACACAAGCGAGCAGCTACGGAGCGAAAACCCGCCGTTGTTTTTTTTTACCCTCCAACATTTAATCCACACATGCAGAACTTCAAAGCGTCACACACTTCCTTCCACGAAGAATGTCACTTTATCATCGAAGGGGGCGGAAGATGAGGGACTCACCCAAAGCTCCGTGCCCCAGTCCATGTTCAGCCTGTTGGCCGAGCTGAGAGTCCGAGGATACAAAGAAGTTCTCCGAAGTTTATCCCCGGAGCTCAGAGGAAGAGGAGGAGGGGGAGGAAGAGGAGGAGGAGGAGGAGGAGGAGGCCCTGGCACCAAGAATCCCGACGTGATTAATCAGTCGCAACCTCAACGCATCCCGCTCCTGCTTCATTCAACGACTCATGTGCAGCAGCACCATAATGAGCTAATTAATTATGGCTGCCGGTCGCTGCTCGGGTTGTGTTCAAAGTGTTTCTCTCCGCGCAGCAGAGGAGGATAAACTCCCACATCCGCGTCACTCCCAAATCCTAAATCTTAAAGGGCCAGTGCGCTGAATCCAGAGGGGAGACAGGGCCAGGGGAGCAATGGTGCACGACGCGTTCCGTCCTAACCCAGAAAGTTAGGTGTTGTTTTGGTGAGAACACCCCCCCCCCTGCTGAGACGCCCTTCATCCAGCCCCTGCTGCCCTGGTGCTGCCACATTCACCAGGAGCTCCTCATGTCACCTGACTCCCAGTAGAAGGGATCGTTCACCCCAAACATGAAAATCATTTTCTACTCCACCACTATGCCGATGGAGGAGTGGGTGAAAAGTGTTTGAGTCCACAAAGGCCTTTTGGAGTCTCAGGGGTAAACAGTGTTGCAGCCAAATACAATACAATCGAAGTATACCATAAAAAATGTAAACTAACAGTTAAGTAGCATTGAAATTCCACTTACTTAACACACTTTGTACTTTCTTGATTATTGTGGTTCTGGGTTTGCACCCTCGTGGTTAAATGCCCTTATTGTAAGTCGCTTTGGATAAAAGCGTCGGCTAAATGAAATATATAATATAACATGAAATGCCTCCATACTGCTCCTGGGGTGTAATCCAGTTGTATACAAGCACAGACATTCAAATTCGTCCAGAAACAATGTCATTTCCACTGTTAGCCTCAATATCCGCTGTGATATACTCATGAACGTGGCTCCGGGGGAGGATATTATGGACATTTAGGTAAAAAATATGGAGTAAATGATGCAGTATCGAATCGATTTTGAATGCCGGGGCCTACGGACAGCTGGTTGACACCACAGGAGAAGCATGGAGGCATTTTAATCAATTGTTTTGGATTCGCTGTTTACCCCTGAAACTCCAAAAGTGTTTTGTGGACTCAAACCCTTTACCCACCCCTCTATCAGCATAGTGGTGAGTAGATATTAAGTGAATATTCATTTTGGGGTGAACTATCCCTTTAAGAATTTCCCTCCCCCAGCATTTCATGTGAACTGACTTCTGAAATGATAAAACCAGGGAAACCGTGTAATAAATTCTCAACATGGTCAAAAGGAATACAAAATCAGTTTTATTGTTTTCAAGGTTGAAAATATCCGAGGCTGAACTGTGAAAACAAAATAACCGCAAGGGTGGCAAAGGTTTTGCTCTCACTAAAAGGAAGTTATGAGAAATAGAAGCACAACACATTGAAAGACAGTAGCACAGCTTTACAGAACATTTTTGGAAACATCAGAATGATATTAGAGGTGTAAGCGGATGCAGGAAAGTATCATACAGGGGCAAACATTACAGTACAGTATTTACATGCCATTCTTGCCCCCAACCTGATATCTCACAATATTCAGCAATGAGTAAATATCCTAAGCTTTGTCCCCACCAGACGTTGTAGTCAAAGGAATTTCTGAACCTTCCTTGGCTGGAGGAATGAAGCTATATTGTCCATGTTTCTTACGACGTTTGCAGAGAGTGATCACCATGATGAGGAGGAGAATGAGCGAGCACGGAATGATCAACCACCAAAAGCTTCTGTCTTGGCTCATTCTACCTGTAAACAAGAAAATAATAATATTACTTTTCTTTCTCCACAACATCTGCATCAGCAAAAACTTCTTGCTCCACATTTCAACAAGTGTCATTTGCAGAATCTGAATTAATGACCTTTCATCCTCAGTGTGACAGATCTTGACACGCTCCCAACTTTATTCGTGGCAACGCAGATGTAAACAACAGCATTGGTAGACGTGGCTCTTGTTACACTGACGTTCTTCTGGCGCCCTCCAGTGGTTTCCCTCACATTCTCGACAGCGGAGAACTTCCACTGGATCTCTGGGATCGGGTTTCCCTCAGCGCTGCAGGCAAAAGTCAGATTCTGACCCAGGGTCACCTCCAGACTGTAGTTCCCCTCCCTGAACTCGGGGGCAACTGTGGAGCAGAGAAGCAGGCAGATTTGAGAAGAAGACATCACCACAACATTAAAAAATGGCTCTTTCTGTGGCGCCAAACATTAAAACTCACACAAAACATCAAGATCCAGAGTGTGATTGGCTGTTCTGTTTTGGTTGGTTGCTCTGAGGAGGTATTTTCCACTATGGCGCCTTGTCCAGTGATCTGGGGGAACCACCACTTCACCATCTTTAAACCAGGTGATGCTCGGTGCAGGTATTCCCTCGGGTTTGCACTCCATTCTGGCCTCTCCATTCTCTCTGACCTCATAGCGACCATCACAGGTAAATGAAGGGCCATCTGTGAATATAGTGTTAGGATAGTTTTCAGAATTAAAGGTTCAGGGTGCAGAATCTAGTGACATCTAGTGGTGAATATGCACCTATCCACCACAAACGTGAAAGAGAACCTGTGGTATCCTTCATTTGTGTTTAAAAGGTGTTTAGTTCGTTCAGTTTGGACTACTGTTAAAAACATAGGGGCCTCCGAAGAGAGGATTTAAATATAAAGTGTTTATATTAAGGGCCCTTTCTAGGAAAAAGAAAACAACAATATCTACAATTTAGAGGAAAAACACCAGTGACAACATCTCTAGGATTATTTTATATTCAATTACTGCCAATAGATCCCTTTCACCTAAATCTTACACACTGGAATCTTTAAAAATGCAAACTTCTTGAATCTTTGGTAGGGTAGAGTCGGGTGTACTCACATTCAATTGTGATATCAACAGACATGTTGGTCGAGGAGAGCTCATTCAAAAGTACTGCAGTGTGTTTTCCTGAATGAATCCTGGAGAGAGGCTCAGACGTGTTGACCGGTTTTCCCTCATAGTACCAGTGAACAGTGGGTGGAGGGTTCCCATCAGCTTTACAGGGCAACATTTCCAGCTTGAATTGATGCTCCACTCCAGTGTAAGTGGATGGACAATCTTTCATCATTGGCTTATCTGAATGTAGACATGAGCATAGATCACAATTAAAGTCAGCAGACAGATAGATACCTTTATCTCTAATATGTGGAAAACTCACAGTGCACAACAGTGGTGTAAGGCTAGTTACATTAAAACTCACACAAAACATCAAGATCCAGAGTGTGATTGGCTGTTCCGTGTTGGTTGGTTGCTCTGAGGAGGTATTTTCCACTATGGCGCCTTGTCCAGTGATCTGGGGGAACCACCACTTCACCATCTTTAAACCAGGTGATGCTCGGTGCAGGTATTCCCTCGGGTTTGCACTCCATTCTGGCCTCTCCATTCTCTCTGACCTCATAGCGACCATCACAGGTAAATGAAGGGCCATCTGTGAATATAGTGTTAGGATAGTTTTCAGAATTAAAGGTTCAGGGTGCAGAATCTAGTGAAATCTATAGTGGTGAATATGCACCTATCCACCACAAACGTGAAAGAGAACCTGTGGTATCCTTCAGTTATGTTTAAAAGGTGTTTAGTTTGTTCAGTTTGGACTACTGTTAAAAACATAGGGGCCTCCGTAGAGAGGATTTAAATATAAAGTGTTTATATTAAGGGCCCTTTCTAGGAAAAAGAAAACAACAATATCTACAATTTAGAGGAAAAACACTAGTGACAACATCTCTAGGAATATTTTATACTCAATTGGTGCCAATAGATCCCTTTCACCTAAATCTTACACACTGGAATCTTTAAAAATGCAAACTTCTTGAATATTTCGTAGGGTAGAGTCGGGTGTACTCACATTCAATTGTGATATCAACAGACGTGTTGGTCGAGGAGAGCTCATTCAAAAGTACTGCAGTGTGTTTTCCTGAATGAATCCTGGAGAGAGGCTCAGACGTGTTGACTAGTTTTCCCTCATAGTACCAGTGAACAGTGGGTGGAGGGTTCCCATCAGCTTTACAGGGCAACATTTCCAGCTTGAATTGATGCTCCACTCCAGTGTAAGTGGACGGACAATCTTTCATCATTGGCTTATCTGAATGTAGACATGAGCATAGATCACAATTAAAGTCAGCAGACAGATAGATACCTTTATCTCTAATATGTGGAAAACTCACAGTGCACAACAGTGGTGTAAGGCTAGTTACATTAAAACTCACACAAAACATCAAGATCCAGAGTGTGATTGGCTGTTCCGTGTTGGTTGGTTGCTCTGAGGAGGTATTTTCCACTATGGCGCCTTGTCCAGTGATCTGGGGGAACCACCACTTCACCATCTTTAAACCAGGTGATGCTCGGTGCAGGTATTCCCTCGGGTTTGCACTCCATTCTGGCCTCTCCATTCTCTCTGACCTCATAGCGACCATCACAGGTAAATGAAGGGCCATCTGTGAATATAGTGTTAGGATAGTTTTCAGAATTAAAGGTTCAGGGTGCAGAATCTAGTGAAATCTATAGTGGTGAATATGCACCTATCCACCACAAACATGAAATAGAACCTGTGGTATCCTTCAGTTATGTTTAAAAGGTGTTTAGTTTGTTCAGTTTGGACTACTGTTAAAAACATAGGGGCCTCCGTAGAGAGGATTTAAATATAAAGTGTTTATATTAAGGGCCCTTTCTAGGAAAAAGAAAACAACAATATCTACAATTTAGAGGAAAAACACTAGTGACAACATCTCTAGGAATATTTTATACTCAATTGGTGCCAATAGATCCCTTTCACCTAAATCTTACACACTGGAATCTTTAAAAATGCAAACTTCTTGAATATTTCGTAGGGTAGAGTCGGGTGTACTCACATTCAATTGTGATATCAACAGACGTGTTGGTCGAGGAGAGCTCATTCAAAAGTACTGCAGTGTGTTTTCCTGAATGAATCCTGGAGAGAGGCTCAGACGTGTTGACCGGTTTTCCCTCATAGTACCAGTGAACAGTGGGTGGAGGGTTCCCATCAGCTTTACAGGGCAACATTTCCAGCCTGAATTGATGCTCCACTCCAGTGAAAGTGGACGGACAATCTTTCATCATTGGCTTATCTGCATGTAGACATGAGCATACATTACAATTAATGTTAGCAGACAGATAGCTACCCTTATCTCTAATATGTGGAAAACTCACAGTGCACAACAGCGGGGTAAGGCTTAGAGGACATTGTGGGAACAGTTTCTGGTCCCTTTGGTCCCAGGTGCAGCTCAGCTTTGCATCTGAAAAGAGTTACGTTGTGACCTCTCGTAGCATTCACTGTCAAAAGAGAGGTCTTGTTGACTGGGGTCGCGCGGGTGTCGTTGAACATCTCCTCGCTATAGTTTTTCTCGCCCATGGACCACGTCACCTTGAGGTTCCCCGCAGGAGCCACACTGGTGATGTCACATCTCAGCTGGTACGGGACGCCCTCCTTCATGGGACCTTGAGACACCGCTGAGACCGACACAGCGTCTGGAGTCTCTGTGAATAAAACACAAAGGAGAATATGTGGTAAGAACAAAGGAAGGTGATGATAATCCTATCATTGCAAACACAATTGTATAAGAGGTGTTAATGCCAACATTGTGAGTGTGTGCTATTTCAAACTTCTCAATATTATTATTGTATTTATATACTTTTCTTTTAAAGTGACATGGTACAGGTACTATGAAGAGTTTACGCAAGCAAGACGACATTACTCCAAATTATTATGTCAAACATTTTGGATGACATACCCCTCGAGATAGAGAGGAGATTGTGTATCTTGAGTCTGTATACTCACTATAGAGCGTGATGTTTGGCTCTATAAAACACTGCGGATAATTCGTCGGAGTAATGTAGCATTTCGGTTTTATGGCCCAGGCTTGAAGTTCCTCAACCGTCCAGACGACAGATGGAGGGTTTCCAGCCCCGGTGCCTCCGATGGAAGCCTCCCAACCCATTCCATAAGCACCTGGGTCTGATGTGGTGCAGTTCACTGAAGCTCTGTCGCCAAATCTCACCACAACTTCATCAGGTGTCAGCGTCAGGGGGCAAACTGCCATTCAGAAAGGAAATCATATTCTATCAGCGTTTGATAAATATGAAGTTATTAAAAGCATCTACAGGTTGATAAACAAAGATGTAAATGGTGCATATTTGAGAGAGGTATACCCTTCGGTGGCACAGCGGTGGTCACGGCCTCAGCAGGTGCTCTCATGACGTCTTTTATCACGTGGATAAAAATGGACTTATTTGTTCTTCCCAGGGAATTGGAGGCTGTGCAGGTGTAAATTGTGCTGACGTTTCCTTGAGTAACATTGAGATTCTTTGTTTTCTCCATCATATTCACCCCATCACGGGTCCATTGAAAGGTGGGAGGAGGGTAACCCTCAGCATCACAGCTCAGGGTGACATCTTTACCCTCCGTCAAGTACACATCAAGGGTGTTGTTGCTGAACTCAGGAACATCTGAAGAGGAACATGCCTTTTGAATCATTCAAATACAGGATGTAAGTTTAGAATAAAAAAGGACAACAGACTGTTTACTCACAATGCACGGAGATAACTTTTGTCTCAGATTTAGGGGGAGGTTTTGGCCAATTTGGCCCGAAGTCCAGCTGAGCCTCACATCGAAACTCGGCTCCGTTGTCTCCTCTGCTGACGTTGACGTGCAAAAGAGACGATTCGCTCACTGGTGTTGTGCTTGTGTTGAGGAAAGAGTCTGTCTTGATCATCACGTTGTCTTTGTACCACTTCACAGTCAGGTTCTGAACAGGAGCAGCATCTAGGACATTACACTGCAGAACAAGCTCTTTCTCCACCACAGGTTCAGTCAAAGAAAACAGGGTAACCTCTGGATTCTCTGTCAAAGCAAAAGAAAATGAGTTAGAGGAGTTGAACCCCCCCTGCTGCAGCCACTGCATGATATTTTTTTTAATATATTCTCTTTAAATTACACTCACTGTATAAAGTTATCTTGAGGTCTTCACTGCATTCAAGTGAGGCATTCATCTTTATTATGCACTTAGCCATTACGTTCCAGGCTGACAGTTGGCCTTCCCAAAGGATAAACTCTTCATCTTCTGTCATTGCAGACATTGCAGACGTTTCGCTTGACCAGTACATCCCTTCATGATCTTCAGATGAGCTGGTGCAGTTTACCGAGACCCAGCTCCCAAATTCTGCTATCACCTCAGGGGGATCCAGGACGAGAGTGGGGCAGGTGGCGTCCGCACCTGTAAATAGACCAAACACTGATGTTCTATTTGGACTTAACAGGTTTACTTTGCTGCTCTCTGCTGGCTCATGTCACCAATGTATGTCACTGTGTGAGGCTTAATTGTAGCTCATGGAGTCTAAACTTCACTCATCCTCTGAAGTTAGCACGAGTAAGTCAAATTGCACAGATAGTAACGTGGTTATCTTCAAAGAAAAACATGATCACATCTAGGGCTCCCACTAAATCTCCATTAATTATTAAAAAATATATATTTGTTCAAATAGGCAATGAGTCACTAAATTCCAGTTTCTGTTTTCCCTCAAATGATCCCAAACAGAGTCTTACTAAAACTAAAACTTAAATTTGTATCTAGTATGTTCTTTTAGCTTATTTTTGGAGTTGCCATTACTGGTCACATGTGCCGCCACCTAAACTATACGCAAGCCAGAGACCCACCCTGTTTTCAATATGTTTTACATCTAAATATGTTTTATCGCACTCTAAAATATCACTAACATTATGTGTATATCATCATGTCATGCAAAGCATCAATATTACTCACCACAAAGCAAAGCCATGAGCATTAGGAGATGCAGCATCCTGAGAGGCAGCATGTTAGATCAGCACGCGGGAGGAAAGAGGTGGATGGAAGAAGGGAAGGACGTTCCAAGATGGTCCAGAGGATGTCCAGCTTCAGGGCCTGGACTAGATCAATTCTGGCCCAGACCTGGCTCCGGGGATGAGGATGATGACTTTCTGACAGTTGAACCAGTTTGAAGAGGAGAGTGAAAAAAGGAAAACAAGGGGAAGTTCAACGCCCTAGTTGACAGGAAACCGCCTATGAGGCGGATATATAGCATCACAACCACAGGTCTGTGTGGGCCAACCGTTGGTGATATGCTTCCCCCCCCCTCCCACATTTTGTGAAATCATTCAGTGCAGCTTATTCACAAAAGTACACACAGGCTCTTATTTGGCACCATTTTATTGAAAAGTTCATAGCACGTTGAAAAAACATAAATTTGGTCAGGAAATTGCAACACAGAGAACTGGATACATGGTGGTCATCATCAGATGACTCACCATCTACCCACATGTCAGTGAAAGGCCTCTAATAAGCATCTGAAGACAACCTTTATTTTACACACAGTTTGAATCCCTTCACACACGTCTGAGAATAATTCACATAAGTTGATGTTTCCTTCTCACATGTTCACATCACAACTATGTTACGTGGGTTTGATCATCATGGAAACTCGTTTCAGGGAGTAAGACCCTCCGTGGAATTCCGCCCAGTAGACCCCATCCTGGTAGCGGCTGCGGTAGTGTCCACCCCGATACCACACTCCATTCAGATTGGAGTGGGCACACATGTGGTACCACCAGCCTCCTTTCTGGTAATGGGCACAGTTACCTGACAACACAACACCAGGTCAGACAAGAAGTTACTCACATGAAAAGTCACTGAGAAAACAAACAGGAGCAGTGGGAGGAAAGCAAACCTGTGTAGCTGTCCTTGTCTCGATCCAGAGTGGTGAAGGCCTTGTTGTTGTGCCACGAGAGCGAGTCCCCTGCATTGCCCTGGTATTGGCCCAACCGCAGTCGGTACCAGTCACTCTCCGGTTCCAGGTGGAAGCTGTCATACTCGGCATACACGTGCCGGCCCTGCCAGTCCTCCAGAGCCACACGTAGCTTATAATCAGCCTGTTTGGTCAACCAGTAGAGGTGCTCCAAGCCTAGCCAGTACTCTCCATCTAGGTTCCCAAAGCCTTGCTGTAATATATAGAAGTTATTTACAGTATATTGTGTTGCTAGTCTGCGTTTTTTCCTATATCTTTTAGCATGGGTCTCAAGTTAGCGGTGTCAGTCAGCTTCTTCCACTACTTATGTCCAGACTGAATCATATCAATAAGCATTGGATGCATTCGATTTATTGACATTCATTGTCCCTGGGTGATATATCATAATTTGAGTGATTCCTGTGTTTTCCTTTAAAAATAACACTGTGGTTCATCATTCTTTTAAAAGAATGATGAACCACAGT
The DNA here is from genome assembly GCA_038501795.1 of Pseudopleuronectes americanus. Lineage (NCBI taxonomy): Eukaryota > Metazoa > Chordata > Actinopteri > Pleuronectiformes > Pleuronectidae > Pseudopleuronectes > Pseudopleuronectes americanus. The sequence goes on from CM076732.1 coordinate 9,182,261, forward strand.
GTTATTTTTAAAGGTCCACAAAATCACCTTATACTGCTCCCAAGTCCTGAAGAAGTTGACCGACCCATCCTGTCGTCTCTGGATGACCGTCCACCCCCCCTGAGCCTGACTCTGCTCACACCAAGCCTGCATCAGGCGGTTAGCGCTCTGCGGGCGGAGCAGGTATATCCCACTGGTGGTCTCGCCCGATTCCAGCACATGCTGGCAGTCCCGCCATGGCCCTGAGTCGAGAGGATAAGAATAAGAAAAATAGCAGACAAATATGGGATATTTTAATATATATATATATATATATATATATATATATATATATATCATCATTTCAATTTTTACTTTATTAATACTGTTATGAATAGTTATTAGTCAAATAGAGACACAACTGATCCTCTTTAATTCTTCCATGAAAACTTCTGAAATGAAGTCAGTGGCTCCGACTATTCATTACTTTCACACAGACCAAAACCAGTATCTGTAGTTTGGACACAAAGAAGTGCCAGTTACAGGGAGTTTCGGAATTGTGTCTATTGTTGTGTCCCATCACCACTGAGCCTTCAGCTTATCTGTTCCCTGCTGAGGAATTTTTTTCCAGCTCATGTTCAATGTCTCATGTCACAGTGATGAAATGCACATGGGAATTTGCACAGGGAGAAAATGTATACATAGAGGAAAGCCTCAAGTGATAATGCCTGTAAGTGCTTCTGCTCCACTCTCACATAAGAGAGATGTGGCAACGCGAAACGTCTTTCATCAGACCTGTTGGGAGATGTTGAGTCACACACGGAGGGACGGCTCAAATCCTCTACTTTGTCATTTTAAACATTCCAGTTGTGCACGTTTACGTTCGCAGTGTCGTCTATAGCTCCAACAAGCACTGTGCTCCATGCATGTGTTCTTATTATAAATCCCCCTCTGCCCGGATAAGAGCTGTTTCTGACATTGTTTAGGCATTCCCAGTGAGATAGGGCTCCTACCAGCAGGTCACTGACTCCATCAGTCCCTGCTGCTTATCTGAGCAGTTAAATAACTCTGACAGAAGATTGGCCCACTTTATACACACAGGTTTGAGTCTCATCAAGCACTTCTTGCTAAAAGACACGTTTGACTCGTGTGTACCTGGAGTCTTTGTGGCGGGGGAACTAATGAATGGGGGGGGCTGTAGGAGTGTTGGTGCTGGGGAGGTTATGAACTCGCTCGATTTTCTCCTGCTGTGGCGGAGGAACACTTTGGTCCCTTTGAACGTCGTTGGTCATTTCGCTGGCCTCAGAACTGTAATTAGGATGCACGTTAGACTGGATTTTGGGTGGTTCAGTCATCACCTGGTCGGGCCGAGACAAAAACAACACATCTAGCTCAGTTCCTGTTTACAAATCGAGCACAAACTTGCAACATGCAGACCACAGATGGTTTCCTACCACGGAGGGCTGGTGGGTGGAGTCCCTGCACTGGCACTGCTTTTCCAGACGAGCAATAAACTGGGTCTGGGAGCTCAACATGGAGGTGATGGCTCCATATTTCTTCTCCAGCTCCCTGTAATTGCTGGACACCTGCAGGGCCTGAGATGTCCCAACCCCCAGAACAGACACAGGATGAGTTTTACCATGTAGCTTCGCTGTGACATGAATCAAACTTCAAGAGGGACTGCAGTGCTCCGCTCACCTGTGTTGTAGCATTGAGCAGCAGGTTCTCCACCCTTCGCTGCTCCGAGGCCTGGTCCTTTTGGTTGATGACTTCCTGCAGCAGCTGGGCGTAGAGCTGGGTGATGCGTGAGTTCATGCTGTTACTCTCTTTGCGCAGGGCTCTCACCTCCGTGGCAAGGGTCACCTCCTGGTCCAGTTGGCCCCTGAATTTTTCCATCTCTTCCTGCTGTCGCCTGAGCTCCGCCCGCAGCGCTGCCACCTCAGACTGGTTGCCAGAGGCGGACTGGGTGTTCAAACACAGCGCCCCTGTCAGTTTTTGCTGGGGGACAATGAAGGTGTAGGAGCACCGGCCTCCGTTTGTATCTGAGGACCGTGATGGCCGTTTCTGAGTGTTATTTCCATTGGCCCCCTCCCTCCGTCCACCAGCTTCTGGTATGTTCACACAGAGGGTTAGAAAAAGAGTCAGGCCTATCCTCAGTGTCTTCTCCATGAATGTGTTCAGCTCCTGGTGTCACCTTGGAAGTGGAGGAGAGGAGATAATGAGAATCACCACCAGCACCTGAATATCTCCTGATAATGTTTGACTGATCCTTTATCATTCTGACACTTTGACAAAAAGACGTCAACTTTGACTTCCAGTAAAACTGAGCGTTGTGGGTTTTCACTGTCTACCAGATGGTTCCTCAAAGTCAAAGTACGCCCATTTCCCCCTGGCTGGAATTTATTAGCAGGTCAACACTGATGGGTGAAAAGTCAACACAGACCAGCCAGAATCAACACACCTCCATCTCACAGTCAACAGATGGCTCGTCTCCACATCCAACCACAACCACCACGGTCAACACCATAAACACATGAATCAATAACAACATCTTAAACACGCATCTGCTCTATCTCAATATAAAGCATCACAAGACTCACCAGTTGAAATCTGAAACAAACCAACAGGAAAAGGGAATTATTTTTCCTGTAGATAAATAACAATATGTACGATAATGATCTGACCTCAATGCCATTGTAAATACATGTAAGTCTACCTAAAAGTAGATGGTATTAGAAACAGAACATTCATTACTTACTGTAGCAGCTGGAAAGTGTTTTGAGAAGTCTTTGCTCTTTTCCAGTAGGAAAAACGTCCAGCACCCGCTGATGTAGAGTTAAGGCAAAGGCATTTTCGAAATCACATCTTTAAGTCACATAAATGAGCCGCTTCTTCCAAATAAAGAGACATCTGTGGTCCTCTCTAATGTTAACGTGAAGCAGATGAGGTCAGTTTGTCAGTGGTCAGACCAGCTCTGTCTTCTCGGGGGAATCTGTCTCAGGACCTCTCAAGAAGGAGACAGCTAATTACACATTGTCCGAATGGCACCTCCTCCCAGTGCTGGTGGTCTAGCTGGGTGTTGAGTGCAGGAATCTCCTCCTCCCTCTGGCATCATTGACCTGCTGCCCTGACACAAACTCTACAGAACTCCACTTTGACCTCATTGTTGAAACATATTTGGTTTAATTGATAGCCTTTATGTTCCCGTGTGCAGAAAGCATGCCGACTCTGCTCAATGTGAGACACAGTTTTTACAAAAATGTTGACAAAAAACACAGTTTAAATGTCAATTTTACTTCAGCCTACACACATTGGAACTTATATTCTGCAAGGTCCTCTTGACTATTCACAGCTTTATCTTCTATCTGAACTGAGCAGCAATATATAGCAATATAAAAAAGAACTGCATTTAAAATCTTAATTAATTAAAAGTATATAATTATATCATAAAATAAGTATTTAAAGAGTTGCTCACAGATTAAATTCTGTACTGCTTGGTGCTTTACTCCATCTACCCTTTAACATTTGAACATGTACATTTGCAAAGTAACTTAATACTGTTATTGTCAAATAAAGAAAGTGGATTACAATCATTCTTTCTTTAAATATAGTGAAGTAGAAGTAAAATATTATATATGTTAGAGAGCTTTAACTCTTCACCCAGTGGAGTTATTTTTAGCTGCATGCAGGGCTGCACAGTAGTTCTGCTTAATGTGTTTCGATGTACATTCAGTGTTGTGAGGTTGAAAATGATTGTTGCTCTTGATTACGATCACGCCCTAAACTGCATGGGGTTTTATATTTGCTGGTGAAGCAATTGTACTGTTCTACTGATAAGATGGAAGTGGAACTTGTGACCAACCCTGTTTTTTTTACAGCTTTTGACCACATCCCCATCACCGCTGCCTTACTTGCTGTGGCTGGTGTGAATATATACGAACTGGCTGTTAACGGTAGTCGGATATGAGGGGAGCGCCTGCTTTGATTAACATGTGTTTGCTGGTTCCTGCTGGTCACCATCAGGAACTGCAGCAGTACTGCAAGAGCTTTCTAAATCCGGTTTAGTCAAATGTGTGATATAAATAAAGAACATATTAGACTGAGGGCCAATAATGACAATTGATGTTATTGACACGTGTCATGGAGGTCACGGTGTCTTGGTCACATCATTTCAGAACATAGGACAAGATAGAGAATATCAGTTGTATGCTCTATTCAATGGCTGCCACCAGTTGAAGTTATTGGATGTTAGAGGACATGTTTTTAGGGATAGAATCAGTAAAAGAAGAGGACATCATTCAGTGGACACAGTCTCTGCTTTTGTGTAGACACCTCATTGAATGAAAGGGCCTTCTAGACTTTGGCTTGCCGGCAGGGGGCGTGCTAGCCCGCGGCACTAGGATTGTAACTGCCTATATATCCGGTTCAGCTCGGAACTAGGAACCAGACACGCGAGAAACACCGGAGCTATTTAGCGTGACACACAGTGCTGGAGCCATGTGCCACACGTCGTGTCGAGTCCACAGTTGAACAGTTATCTACAGGTGTTTGCTGTCATTATGATCGTAGTTTGTTTTTGTAGTACAAATACACTGTGTCGCGTTTAGTGTCACTTTGCACCTCGTGTCGCTGAAAAAATGGGGAAATCAAAGGTATGTAACGGCCTAGGCTAACAGGTTAGCATTAGCTGATCACACTAAAGAGACTGCTAAACAACTGTTCTTAAGTGAAAAAGTGTAGCTTGTGTTAAATCATTTAAATCCTAGTAGAGCTGTGTTTGTTGGTGGATGTGTGACAGCATTAGCAAAGCCGTTCGACAACAACATTAGCCACATTTCTTAAGCCGAGGCAACGTGGGTTTAAATCGCCTTTTCCCTCAAACTTACTTTTCAATTCGCACATCGTTACTTCAATGTGTTTACCGTCGTGTCATTTGTTCGTGTGTGTTTCTGTCAGACCAAGAACCAGAAGAAATCCCGAGTCGCAGCGAACCATGTGGCCGAGCACACGTACGGAGCTGTGCCCCACTCCTTCGTCTTCCACCGGGGTCAGGTCGGGAAGAACGTGGGTCAGCTCCTCCTGGACGTGCGGAAAGTCCTGGAGCCCTACACCGCCGAGTCTCTGAAGGTATTACCTTAGATTTTACTCCACTCATATTTTATATATTTCCATACATTTAAGTATTGCGTGCTATTTGTTATTAATTACTTTTAACTCTTAATGCTGTAATATTGCATATCCCACCATCATGGGACTAATAAAGAATTGTATTATCATATCCTAGCTGCAGGAAGGTTAATCTAAGAACTCCTTCAGTTCTGTTAAATTATACCAGAAAAGTAGAAGTGTGTGTGTGAGGCAGGCTTGATTTTAAGTTTTGAATGCAAAGCAATGGTTTTCCTGAGAAACCATAATATATTTATATAACAGGATTCGTCTCCACAGGTTGTCACAGTCTCATTGCCTGATCTGTTTTATTTATTTTAATTTTACACCAGGTCCGGAAAAAGAACGTGCTGAAAGATTTTGTGTCCATCGCAGGACCCCTGGGAGTGACACACTTCATGATCTTTAGCAAGACCCCCAGCAGTATCAACATGGTGAGACCCCATCATATTTGAAGATGCAGATCTTGTTAAGTCTTAACTCTAACAAAGATTTTCTCTTCCTCTCAGAGACTTGCTCGACTTCCCAAAGGCCCCACGCTTCATTTCAGAGTGCTCAAGGTAAACGCTGTTTGAAATCATCAATACGAATTGACACAGGGGCTCAAATGATGAGAATTTAATATTTTGACGGTTGAATGATCTTTTTCAAAGTAAACGTACTGATGCGCCCAAACTGACGGCCATTTTTAAACCATTTCCCTTGTCCCCCTGTATTTAAACACACTCAAATGATTTTTCCTTCAGTACTCTCTCATCAAAGATGTGATTTCAACCCTGAAGAAGCACCGGATGCACGAGCAGCAGTTCTCACATCATCCTCTACTCATCCTCAATAACTTTGGAACTGATGGCATGCACATTAAACTCATGGCTACCATGTTCCAAAACATGTTTCCTTCCATCAATGTGCACAAGGTAAGTTTGGCCAACTGAACCATTGCATTAGAGAGTGTGAGACCTAGAGTTTCCAAGCCTTGATGGCATGATGATGGTATAGTCTTCTGATTTCCCCTGACGATTCATCAAAAGTAAACGCTATCTGACCTTTTGAAGGCTTAAATGATTCTTTGCTTTCAAAGTTGAGTGCAAGTTCAAGTGATAAATGTGGAGTTTCTTTTTTCAGGTAAGCCTCAACAACATCAAGAGGTGTGTGCTGCTGAATTACAACCCAGAGACTGAGCAAATAGAGTTTCGGCATTAGTAAGTAAATCTGTTTGTCATTAATACTAAACTGGAAGTCATTTTTTTTAACCGTGCTTTCAAATGTTAGTTATGTCAAAGTATTTCATCGTTTTTAAAGGAAAACCCCCCCCAAAATAATTTTCATGTAACAAATCCTGAAATGACGCCTGGGTTCAGATGATGACAAATCAGGACTTGACTGTCAAGTGATGTTTGTTCAAAGTAAACGCACTGATGGGCCTCGTCACCTTTACTGTATTTACTGCCATTTATTGACGAGATGTCAAAGTGACCCAGATGATCTTGTTCCCACCCTGCAGCAGCCTGAAGGTCGTCCCTGTTGGCATGAGCCGTGGCGTCAAGAAGCTGATGCAGGAGAGGTGTCCCAACATGAACAAGTTCGAGGACATCAGTGAGCTGCTGATTAAGTAAGGTTCTAGTGAAGGTTTAACTCTCATAGTCCTCCTGAGGCCACAGGAAACTACGTCCCTTCTGCAGCTGCATTATCATCTGCCGAGTTGTTGACATGAAATTGTGTCTAAACAGTTTTGTGCTTTTCTCTCAGAGGGGCGAACCTTTCAGAAAGTGAAGCAGAACAAGACGGGGACCACAACATCACCGAGCTGCCACAGGTCTACTCTGGAAGAGGCAACATGCCGTCCCAACAGAGTGCTGTCCGTTTGACCGAGGCGAGTATGCAAAGGAGTTTGTTTGGAAAACAACGTTAAGATGCTGCTGGGATTGAAGCTGAACTTTGTGTTTTTGTTTTTCCACAGATTGGTCCTCGCATGACTCTGCAGCTGACGAAGATCCAAGAAGGCATGGGAGAAGGAAATGTCCTCTATCATACCATGAGTGAGTCATTCTGCATTCAGTCATCTCTCTGCTCCCTGTTCAGGTGTACATGATGAAAGAAAACAGTATGAATTCCGTGATATCTCTCTAAAAGTAAACGCTTACTGATACATCTGCTGCTTACTTAACGCTTACTTAACTACATCCAGCACGAACTGTTCTTCACCCGGTGTTTTCTTTGGAACTATGTTTTTTACAGTCACCAAAACGGAGGAGGAAATACAGGAGATCCTGAACAGGAAGGAAGCCCAGTTAAAGGAGAAGGCGGATCGGAGGAAGAGGCAGGCGCAGAACGTTGCTCAGAAAAAAGAGATGCGAGAAGAGAACAAGTAAGTTGACCCTGAAGAATATTTGAATCCTCTGTCTGCAATTTATTTGACATTTGGCCTGAGTGTAATTTTTGTAATCATTAACAGGAAAAAGAGTCTGGCAGGCATTAAGCGGAAACGTGATGAGGAAGAAGACGACAGTGAGGTGGAGGATCCCGGGAGGCAGGACGGTGCCACAGCTCCTCACGTGTCAGACGATGAGGAGGAGTACTACAGGCAGGCTGTAGGGGAGGAGCCAGATGAAGGTGAGTGATGATGGACTAAGATGTTCGAGCTTGAATCTTGTTTTGATAGCATTGAGTTATTTAAATTTGTTTCTGTTTGCAGACATGTTCCCAGCCAAAAAACCAAGGCGGAGACCAGAACATGGAGCTCCCAGGCAGAGGAGACATGACGGTCCATCTAAGTCACCAAACAGAGGTGGACCAGAAGGATCGCACAGAGACAACAAGGGAAAAGGTTTCAAGAAATTCGGGGACAGGGAGAAACCAATCGGAAACAAAATGAAGCCTGGAGGAAAGGCCTTTGGAGCTAAGAAATTTGGTGACAGAGAAGGTAAATTTGGTGACAGAAAAGGCAAATTTGGTGACAAAAAAAGCAAATTTGGTGACAGAGAAAGCAAATTTGGTGGGAAGAAAACGTTCGGCAAGAAAAACATGGACAACTCGTTCAAATCTAAAGGTCAGAAGAGCAAAGATGGCTTCAAGAAGAAAGGTATGGGAGCGAAGCAAGGATTCAAACAGAGGAAGGGAAAAGGTTGAACCAACCGACATCCCAGACTCGGGACATTGAATGTGTAATTATTTTGAGGCACCAGGTGGCAGCAAGTATCCATTTTGCCATCAGTGAAAGTTTGTATTGACAGACTGTTTGTTGCTGAACGTCAGCAGGGGGACATAAGTGAAGATGAAAGTTGTATATTTTCACACTGTATGAAATAATATTGAAAATGTACTTGTTCAATAAATTGTTTAAAATGTATCTTTTTGACTTGGTGGAGGAAAAGGAACACGACTAAATGAAAGTTTCTCATCGAGTTATATGATAAGACATCCAACAATAGGACTAATGATTAAACTATTAACCGAGTAAGTGATGTGTTTGCCGAGCAGGGTCAATGGGGCAATAGCGGATCAGCATCACATATCCAGACTCTGCAGCGAGATGGTAAACATGATGGGACAGAGACTGCTGAGTTAGTAACATGCACCAATGGGATATGAAAAGAGGAACATCATCAGTGTTTGCCCAAGAGCATCCTAACCTGGGGATGGTCAAAGACAAACCTGAGCCAGCCCTTAACACAAACTTAATCCAAAAACGTTTTTCTGTCTAGAAGTAATATAAGTAGCGATGAAGGGGGGGAAAAGGTTCAAATCAGTGATGGGGTCTCTGAATTAAAGAATGAAATTAAAACTAGAATCCTTTGATAAAATGCAGATATTCAGATGAAATCATGTTAAATGACTGGATAATGAATTACTCCAGCTCTTCTCTCTGATGTTTACTATGCAGTGGTTGACGTACATTCAGAATAGCAGGTCTGAACTGTTATAACTGTACAGACTATCCAATTAGTTTTTCTGTTGCTTGGCTTAAAAATCAGTGGAAACCATTTCCAACAAAACTGCATAAAATCTGAGTGATTACACAGAGATGGGGTAAAACCCTGTTTGCGTTTGTATTTTGATAGCTCATAGTATATACATTAGGTAGAATGGCACTCAGTAGAGCGCATAGGAATCCAAGCTGCACCTAGTTACACACACTCAGAGCTATTAGTTCCCTAAATATTTCTGACTGTTTTTCATCAAGCTTAGTCAATTATTTCCTGGAAAATCATTGAAAATATTAGGGAACGCCGTATCTCGCAATTTCAAAACAAGTGATAAACAATTCCTGGGTCCACTCCCTGATCTGCGTTCATGCCACAATTTATTGAGCTCCTCCCTGACCCGTAAAACATAATTCAAACTACTCCTTGGCGTATGAAATTATGAAGAGGTGTAGGTTTGGGATGTTCGTGTATATAGGGAGTAGGAGTAGCAGCCATGACGTTAGCAGCCATGTGACGTCTGACTGAGATGCCGTTGCAACACCGCCTGATCTTTATCACCAGTGTGTTTTCAAATGCACGGATGTCACAGTTTTGCTTCTTCAAATTGCGAAACTCTTGCAGAGGGTAAGAGGAACTTCCATGTTCATATGCAGCAGCTCACCGCGTCCCACCCACATCGCTCTGCTGTGATGTTTTTTGTCACACGTTGTCTTACCGCAGAGATGAACACTTGGGTTTCTCCTTCACGCCACAGCGCACTGCCAAATCTGCCTTTCAGTAAGTACAAAATGACATGTTATAATTGTTAAATAATTTCATTCCAGATCTTGTTTTAAAAAGTCTTCTAACTTTCTATAAGGAAACATGCAAATCATATATGAGCCTATTTATTAAACGTGTGTAAAAATTCTTCCATTTCTAGATGTATGACAACTTAAAAAAACTTCAGCACGAGAGCAAGATGGTGCAGAATTTCACCATCTGTGAGAAGTTTCAAATAGACCTGCTGCCCTGGTTGTACGGGTTTGAGTTCATCGTGGCCCTGACAGGAAACCTCTTCGCCCTGTGGTTGCTGGTGGTCAGAGAGAGAAGGAACTGGCACACCGGCGTGGTCTTGTCTTGCAACCTGGCCATCAGCGACCTGCTCTACATCCTCACCCTGCCTCTGCTGATTGTCTACTACTCACTGGATAAACACTGGATGTTTGGTGACGCCGCATGTAAGATCGAGAGGTTCCTCTTCAACTGCAACCTCTATGTGAGCATCTTCTTCATCATGGCAATAAGTGTGAACCGGTGCATTGCCCTCATGTTTCCCTTCTTCACCCATTCCTACGTGCTGCCTGCCCACGCCAAAGCCGCCAGTGTGGTCATCTGGGTTGTCGTGGGAGTCATTTCCTGCCCTGTGTGGAAATTTGCCACCGTTAGCCAAAATCTGAACAACAACAAGACTCTGTGTGTGTCCGTTGGTATTCAGAATGATACAAACGAAATCCCTCACTTCACCTACAAAGTATTGCTGTCTGTGTTTGGGTGCCTCGTTCCCTTCATGGTGACTTTCACTTCTTACTGTCTGGTGATATCGGTGGTGTGGAAAAGTGTCAGTATAACAACACTGGAGAAACGCAAGGTCGCCCTGTTGGTCGGAGCGGTGGTGGTGCTGTATGCTGTTTCCTTTGTGCCGTACCACGTCTTTCAGACCTACAACCTGTATCTGAGAATAAACAAACGCACCGACACTGGGTGCTGGGTTTACGGGATGTACCAAGTGTCCAAGGCCATGGCGACCCTGAACATGTGCCTGCACCCAGTCCTATACATGGCCTTGTTTGACAGTATAAGAGTAGCGTGTTGTGGGAAGAGCTCAGAGGACGACTTCCGTGCAGTGGCCAGAAAGTAAAGCTGCTGCCTGATGGCGTTTCTGTGATGCATGGTCTTCTTCTATTAATAACGTTTACACAGGAATTATTTCCACAGGTTCTCACTTTTGAAGACTTTTGCCATTTTATTTTGTCTGTATTATCAACTTGACGCATAACAATCTGTAATAAAACATCTGCGTTGCTGTAATGTGCTCATTTCCGTTTCATAAATCTTTTATTAGCATCTTCCTCATGCACGTCCTGTCTTACCCAGTATATATAAATACATTTCTGAGATAATGAAAATAAAGGGGATGTAAGCTAAGTTGATTTTGATATATTTAAAAGGCCAAAAATCTAGTCAAGTATTTGGCAATGAACAACAACAACAAAGCTAAATTGTGAAAACTCTTGTGCAATCAATTATTTTAAATTTCAATAATTTTTCTACCTGAATAGTGAAGTGTGGCAATAAGCCAACATAATCATTCTCAGTTTGTTTTTTCAGAGGTTGAAAAGGTACGGAGCCCCCCAGGGGAGACGGGAAAAAAAAAGCTGTGTTAGACGGAGTTTTGCGAGATCCCGAGATAGTTTTGCGAGATCCCGAGAAACTTTTGCGAGATCCCGAGATAGTTTTGCGAGATCCCGAGAAACAAAGTATTCTGGACCAGACCGGTGTTTCGGTGATGAAAGAAGAGGAGCAATGGAGGACGACATGGAGAGCGGCGGTCACGGACCCGCTGCTGTTGTCACGGAGGAGCAGCGGGGGGCCCCGCCTCAGCGCTCGTATAATAAATGACCATTTCAAATCATCAAAGCTGTCATGATTCATTATTCTAATGCAGGAATTTCATGCAGGAATTTCTCCTCTTCTCTTCCCCTCTTCTCTTCTCGCAAAAGTTTTTCGGGATCTCGCAAAACTATCTCGGGATCTCGCAAAAGTTTCTCGGGATCTCGCAAAACTATCTCGGGATCTCGCAAAACTATCTCGGGAGCTCGCTAAAGTTTTGCAGGATCTTGCAAAACTCCGTCCTTTTTTATTTTTTTTCACCCAGCTTTTTTTTCCCCCGTGTCCCCTGGGGGGCTGCGTAAAAAGGTAAAAAAAAGTAAAATTCCTCGCTATAAATACAACTCACTAACTATTTCTCCCTCGTTTTTAATAATGGTGAACTCAACATATTTCATTTGCTGGTCGGACCGATAATTAATCAATCAAAAACTGATGTATAGATTGATTGATTGATAATAAGAAACATGTTTGCAGCAATGGGATTAAAAACATGAACTATTATATGAATTAAACTACAATAAGAAACAAAGTAACCCTCTTTAATAATGACATAATGTACGACTCTTATTGTGAAGCTGGAAGTTAAACAGAAAGCTCTACTTTTATTGCGAAGTTAAAGTACCGGAAGCCTGTGGTGGCGCCTCCGCTCGCTTCCTGCGCTCTTTCCGGTCGTGAAGCTAAGCTAGCTGAGAGGATGCCGTCGATGGAATACGACGAGTGAGTGTTATCACAAACGTTTTATTAATAACTGCTGCCACCGGATGTTTGTATCAACAGATCTAAATGTTCATGTCCTCCTCTCTCCCTCAGCTCCAAGCCCAGCTGGGCGGACCAGGTCGAGGAGGAAGGAGATGAAGGTAACGCGCTGGTTAGCTTTGTTAGCCGCTGTTAGCTACTGTTACAGCCCGGAGCCCAAAGGAGGAGGCCGGCGAGGCGGCTTCGACTTCCACGTGGCTTCACGGCATTAACCTCCATCTTAGATACACTCACCATCAGATGTTTTCATTATCAACTTAAAAAAAAAGTTAGACTGACTGACATTAACCGATGATTCTTCCATCTACTGGGTGATCGTCATGTGGACAGTGGCGCAGGCTGTCACCCAGTAGCAGGCAGCTAGGAGCTAGCGAGCCTAGCGCTAGCATGCTATCTATAGTCGATTGATCTTGCAGTTGGAAATTTAAATATATCTTGACACTGATCCATTTCAGAATCAGAAGTATGAACAAGTTAGAGAGTGATGACTACATAAACTTACTTTAAACTATTGTCAGATCTGAGTTCTGATTAAAATGTCCACTGTTGCCCCCACTGTCCTAGCTGGTGCAACAACATCTCCATATGTTCATTGTGAATCAGCTCAATCCAAAGGGAAGAGATGAGGAGAGACATTTTCTCTCTTTTCTAACATCTGGACTTGATGCTCCTTCCACAGGCACACTACCTCCTCCCAAGGAAGTCATTAAAGGAAACATTAAAACCACCACCGACTATAAAATAGACGAGGAGGAGGGAAAGAAGTTCAAGGTAAATGTGACTCATTTGTTTTATTTGTTACATCTGCCAATGTTAACCAGGGTTTGTTTCTATAGGACTAAGTTCCATGACTGCAGCGTCAACAAAATAGTTTTAGATTTTATGATGCATACACTTTTGCTATGAGATCGTGATACAGAGCTATTTATTAGTGCATCTTTCACATTTCAGTATTCTAATTGTAACTGTCAACATAATGCAGGTATGGTTGTTGATTAACATTCTAATATCCTGTTTGATTTGACTTGGAAAAGCAGCAGATTTAATCGTCCATTGGTTATTATGTAAAAGGTTTTCTGCCACTCATGAAGTAGAGTTTATGTTCCAGATATAAAATACATTTTTAATGTTCATAAGAATTTCTCTCACTAGCGTTTTGATAAACTGAATGCATCATACCATTTGTGTTAATATTCATCACAGTTGGTTTGAAAGGGTGATAAGTATTGGCCATTTTGACCACAGTTAAATAAAAACCAATATATGTTTGCTGTCTTTATCTTTTAGATTGTGCGGACCTTCAAGATCGAGAATAGAAAAGCCTCAAAAGCTGTGGCCAGGAGAAAGGTGGGTTCCCGAACTGAACGTAGTTGAAACTGAAGTTGTAAATAAACACGACTCTGGCTGAAGTCAGCTGTTGATGTATGTGGTTGTTCTCTCATTTCAGAACTGGAAGAAATTCGGTACCTCCGAGTTTGATTCACCGGGTCCTAATGTGGCCACCACCACAGTCAGTGACGATGTCTATATGACCTTCCTCTCCAGCAAGGAGGTGAGGATGCAATGTGGGCTTTTGAGTTTCGTCCTGCTGCTTACTGCCGTGCCACCGTCCACACACGTGTAGTTTACTGTGACTGAGTACAGTGTCTTGAAACTTGCAGGACTTGAACGCCACAGACCAAGAGGAGGATCCCATGAACAAACTGAAGGGACAGAAGATTGTGTCTTGCCGAATCTGTAAAGGTGACCATTGGACCACCCGCTGTCCGTACAAGGACACCCTGGGCCCCATGCAGAAGGAGTTGGCTGATCAGCTTGGGCTTTCCACCTCAGACCCGACCAAGCCTCCTGGATCCGGTACCATAACCTTTACCTACTGAATAATTTGATATGCTTTTTTGGTGTTCTGCGGTTAGGACTCAGTTTTTTATGAATGCGCTCTGTTTCCCTCTGTGGAACCAACAGAACCAGAGCCTGCACAGCCGTCGCTGGGGAGTAAGACCGGGAAGTATGTCCCCCCGAGCCTGAGGGATGGAGGCACAAGAAGAGGGGAGTCGATGCAACCCAACCGCAGAGGTGGGGGTAATTATTGTTCCAAATTTAACCACAAACTCACACCATACTTAATCATTATACAGCAGCAGGTTATTGCTCAATGGTAACTACTGTGTGTTCCCCCCAGCTGATGACAATGCCACCATCCGTGTGACCAATCTGTCTGAGGACACCCGCGAGACTGACTTGCAGGAGCTTTTCAGGCCGTTTGGCTCCATCTCCAGGATTTATCTGGCCAAGGACAAGAATACTGGACAGTCGAAGGTCAGTGTCCATGTTACGAATGCAAAGACGTGCACATTTAATGTTAAAAGGAGAAGAACACCAAGACGAGATGAGTTTTAATTGCATCAACTTTAGGAAGGGCTTTTTCCCCATTGTAATTGGCAATGAAAGCCAACATGGTCAGGCTCTCTGATCCATCAACTGCTTTGCTTCTCGCAGGGCTTTGCCTTCATCAGTTTCCATCGTCGGGAGGATGCAGCCAGAGCTATTGCAGGAGTGTCAGGATTTGGATATGATCATCTTATTCTCAATGTTGAATGGGCCAAGTAAGTTCATTTTCAGTTTTGTCAAGTAACTGTAAGTCTGTCATTCATTCTTCTAACCTTTAGCTTATCTTTGCAGGCCGTCCAACAACTAAGGAATCTGGCAGAATATATTCCGAGATGAAGCCAGATTTGATTGTTGTGGAAAAATATCGCTGTTACCAAAAGAGAATAAAGAGTAATTGTGATCACAATTTCTTGGTTATTTTGCTTATTTCCAACTTTTGCACAGACTCCAACTCTGTTATGACCTTGAAGCCAGAAACACAGCATTTCCTGTCGAGATGTTAGTGGAAGATGAGTGTTCAAATTCCAATCAAACAATTTGTGCTGAGCATGAACTGATTTTATCCAGTCTTATGATTTGTAGCATTCTTTTCTTCTGAAATAAAATTGAGACAAATGGCTTTTAACAGTTGGTAAATAAGGTAGTTTAATCTGATGCCAATTCTTCAAATCTAGTATTTAAGTAATTAAGCACCCTAATAAACAACTAGGTTTTGTTTGACAAATCCTACTGGTCAGTGTAGTTATAAGGATCTTTACAAACATGTCGAAGTTTGAAAAACCCCGATTAGATCCCAGAAAAGATATGTACATTGGTTCGTCTCTAAAGATTGAATTGAATGACTTCAAATCAATCATTTGACAGGGTACATGGTATTTTTGACAAGTCAGGGGGTCGTATTAACACCAATCAGGGCCAACAGCACCATGCACTTGCTAGGGAACTTGAAGAAAACATCACATGGGGTAGAAGGGTCAATAAGCAAAGTAAAGAGATCAGACCATAGGTTCTGCATTAACGGAGAACCCATTCCAACACCGTCTTAGAAACCTACAAAGCCTTGGATGATGCCGGTCCAGCCTTAAGAGCCTCCAACAGTTAATGCTTCCTGGCAAGCTATAGCTCTGGCCTGTTAATCCAACTGAACCACTAACACTTGACAATATGAAGAGTGATCAACTCCTGTGAGAAAGTGGTTAGGAGTCCCAAGATGTCTGAGCAACATCTGCCTGTGTGGACACGGCGTCCTCGAGCTGCCTAGCTCAAGTCTCATAGTTTAAATGCACCAAAACAAGGCTGAGATCCCCCTCTCAGAGTCAGAGACAAATCTATCCAGGCTGTTGTACCACCATTGAGAACAGGATGGAAATAGACATCAAAAGTAGCACCCATGAGCAACAGCAGCACAATATTGTTGGCCACGTTCATGTCAGAAAGTTTGAAAACCCCTGATTTAATCATAGTGGAGATGGTTGTGGACTTCAGAAAGAACCCAGCCCCATCACCCTGAGAGACGCCCCAGTCGTCAATCCAGAGTCATTCCGCTTCCTGGGCACAATCATCTCCCAGGACCTCAAATGGGAGCTGAACATCAGCTCCATCACCAAAAGAGGTCAACATAGGATGTACTTCCTACGGCAGATGAAGAAATTCAACCTGCCAAAGACAATGATGGTGCACTTCTACACCTGCATCATCGAGTCCATCCTCACCTCCTCCACCATCTGGTTCGCTGCTGCCACCGCAAACGACAAAAGGAGGCTGCAGCGGATCATTCATCCTGCTGAGAAGGTGATCGGCTGCAATCTGCCATCTCTACAGAACCTGTTTGCCCTGAGGCGTGCAGGTAAGATTGTGGCTGATCCTTTCCACCCGGGTCACAAACTCTTTGAGGTTCTTCCCTTGGGCAGGTGTCGGGGGAATTTCACCCGGACATGTATCAAAAAATGCTGTAAGGACTCAGAATCAAACACCACACATACACAAGTATACTTGGTTTTTACTTGCAAGGGAAGTCCGCACCTCAGAGTGGGTCGCAGTTCGAAGGAACTTCCCTAACACAACGTATTTATTCAATAGCTCAGTTACTAAAGGCAAAGGTGTGGTTACATTTGCATACTATAGAAAAAAAACATCTTGATCTTCTGATCTCTCCAGGCATGTTTCCTGTCTTGGGTGCTTTCCCTTATATGGCAGAAAACATACTTCAGTTAGACAATAACACTGTTTGCGGTTTTGCAAAGCGTGTTGTTGCACTCAAAAGGTGCTAGACTGTCAAGAAAAGGTCAGACTGTCACTTTTTATCAGCGGTATATTCAGCACATGATAACGTTATATACAATTCTTCTAACAGCAGGAGGCTGCGGGCCATCAGGTCCAAAACCTCCCGCCACAAGACCAGCTTCTTCCCGGCTGCAGTTGGCTTCCTCAAATGTTGTGGGCGGGGCTAAGTTAGTCTGGCATCCAGGCTAATATTATACTGCATTACATTGCAATTTGACATTTCGCTCTATTTTTATTTAGAAAAGTTTGTCAAAATAAATGTTAATTTGTATAAATATTGGAAAAAAGTGAGTAAATATACAGATTTTCCTATGTACGTTGTATTTATTGCGTTTTTTTTATGTTTCTATGTTCATTGTATGCACCAATTACTAGAGCAAATTCTTTGTAGGTGTAAACCTACTTGGCAATAAAATACTTCTGATCACAGAATTGTACATTAGATTAATCCCATTCAGTTCTCCAAGGATTTGAGATGATCGCAGTTTATGACCGTTTTAAAGCAGACAGTTTTTTTTTCTGCCACTGTTGGTCTAAACATGGCTGAGAAGAACAAAGTTATCACTTAATTTCGCTTAATTAAAAATCACAAGCATTATATTTCATAAGAGCTTTATTTGAAATATTACATATAAAAAACTACATACAATTTAATCCATGTTAGGTGATCATTTCCAACCACATGATCAAAAGCACATTTTAAAACAACATTTTAAAACATTGAAAGGGCACTGAACAGAATGCCAACGGTGGCCACTTAGTGACAGATAAAAGCCATCTTATTTAAAAGAAATCAATGCCCGACACAACAGCATCAGGATTCTTGCTGGAAGTTGACAAGGGACTAATCAATGACCTCCATCTTCTCCTGTTTAATATTCTCTGGGGAGGGGAAAAAAAATACATAAATTTGTACAAGGATTTCTGCATCTTTAAATGGCGACGCCATCAGGAATAACAAAACAAATAGAATTGAAGAGAGAGAGATTAGTTACCCGTTGCATGTTCTTCCTTCATTCTCTCCAGCACACACTTCTTAAGCTCCAGGCCCAAGGCCCTGGAGAGGGGAGGGGGCACAGCATTTCCAACCTAGGACACAGCAGCAAAAAGATTTGTTTTAAACTTCGAACTTTGAAATAATCACTTTACAAATAGCTTCCATAGCATTCCCAGTGTCAGTGGTACATATTTTTACCAACAAAACTGACAGCAGTTATAAATCTTGGGCTGAATGACACTTAAGTTTCAATTAAGTCCTGGAAGAAGTCATGGTTTACCTGTCTGTGTTTGTCCAGGATGTTTCCAAAGAAGCGGTAGGTGTCGGGGAATCCCTGAGAGCGAGCACATTCCCTCACACTGACCACTCGGTGCTGCTCAGCGTGCAGAACACGGCCCTGGAATTATGATAGGAAATCGGTTACAGGCCTTAAAAAAATGGCAGCAATTAATTTGTCTGAAGAATGATTTTATTTTCTGGGATGGCAGAATTTTAGCAAGTGGATCTTTCTTACAAAATCAAGTCTGCATGTGAGATAATCCTTTTGATCTGTTCAGTTACTTTTTCAATGTAAATGAGATGAGGGCTGTTTTCACAGTATGGTACAAGGAATGGGTTCCAAACACATTTGTTTGATTTATTCACACTCATTTACACAAAAGCTGATGTACCTGCTTGCCCATAGGTTCAGGGTTGGTAACAGTTGTGCTGAAGAATCCATCCCACTCCAGTCTCCCGTAGAGTCCAGCCCAGTGATTGTGACGGTTACCAGTGTGGGGCAGACACCAGGGGATCAGAGTGTTAAACTGCCTGTCTGCAGGGTCACATGGTGTCCCTACACAATGCAGAAACATAAATTAGAAATGCCTCCACTCAGGGAATTGTAAGCTTTGTCAAGCCCTTAAGTCAAGTAAAAAAAACTAAACCTGCGTACCTCCTGAACAAGCACAGACACCTCTGAGTGCACCAGTGCTGCTGCGCCCATTCTTTTTATCCGGGTGTGAGAAGCGCAGTTTCTTGGTCATGGTTCCGTCTTTCAGCCGAACTTCAATGTTGGGCAGATCCCTCCAGTCAGAGCCGGGAGCCAAGGGGATGTGACGCATCCGAGCCTCAACCAGAGCACTCATGTCCTGAGAACAAAGATGCACCTTTTTGTTATCAAGCGTCATCTATTTCATAGAGAAGAAGAGATACTACAGGACAAATACTTTATTTTAATGCATCTCCAAAGTCAAAGTAAGCAAGTGTGAGACAGCTCACCTTGCAGATATGATCCTTGAGGATAGGCTGATACTGTGTTCCTCTGATCTGCCTCTGGAACCAAGACTGAGGTTCTCCATTGTAGGAAATCTCAAGGGCATTTGCACCATTGCGAATCTCTGGCAGGTCAGACATGGTGTCACGGACAGTGATGGTTCTGTAGATTCCTCCATTTCCTCTGTGGTCAGACAGAGAAATTTAGTCTAATGACATGTCACATCTCGGTATTGTTATGATCCACTTAAGATGAACAATTACAAATCAATAAAAAGCTTTAACATTACCGTGTGGTATTACTGAAGTATTTCTTTTCATCCACCACTACGCTCAGAGAGCAAGCTCTGGGAGCAAACACATGCAGCGGCTCGGGATAGCGAGGCAGCTTCTCTCCAGGAGCCACAGCAATGATGATGGCCCTGCGACGAGTCTGAGCGACACCATACTGACCAGCCTGTTGAGGAAAGAAGCACTGAGGTCAAATCTACTACACAACCAAAATGCTCAGTCATAAAAATACTGGCATGTATTACTCTTCTGCTCATGTGGTAAAGAAAGGAGAACCTTATTTTCTTCCAACATCCTCACGTTTTTAATTAGCCAGGAAGACGTGCAATTTAACAACTATTAGGCAAAGTTTTAGTTTCCCCTTTTTCTCCTAAGTTAAAAGTATCTGGTTCAATTTGATGTTGTGAATCTGGACACCCTTGTGGCCACACGCCTCCTCAAAGACCACAGTTTTGAATCATCATTTCCTCCCAGCTAGAAATACAATAGTCAGTTTAGTTGGACTCACCTGAAGGACACCAAAGGTGCACTGGTAACCCATGCGCACAAGACAGCGCAGGGTCAGCTTTAGGATCATGGATTTTTTGAACGACACAAAGTTCCTCACATTCTCAAGCAGGAAAAACTTGGGTCTGTAGTAATCACAGTAACTGCAACAAGAAGGAAAAAAGGTTTTGAATGTGTACCAAGGGATCATATGGACAATACAAGCATAATAAATATATATATATATATATATATATTATATATATATATATATATATATATATATTATATAGTATATATAGTATATAGTATATATAGTATATATAGTCTGAGCAAAAATGTGAATTTGCACCGAGACACTGACCTGAGATAGGAGACTACAAGAGAGTTCTTGAATTTGGAATAAGTGCGAGAGTTGAAGCGGTTCATTCCACTGAACCCTTGACAGGGAGGTCCTCCACACAGCATCTCAACATCACCCTTCTGAGGCAGCTTCTGGCCCAGAGAATTAGTCTTCTCTCCAGACATGACCAACTTCAGCAAGACGTTGCAGTCCTCAGTGAACACTGTGGTGCCAGGGTTGTTGAGCCTGAAGGCCTGTGCTGCAGGCTCCCACATCTCAATGGCCCACAGCGTCTCAGAGATACCTGAAGATAATCAACAATCACATTATCACCACCACAATGAAAAGAAACTCTGCGGCTACTTATATGAATTTCATTAATAAAACAGAACAAGCATTTACCAGCCTGGTGGAAGCCTTCAGAGAGTCCACCACAACCCGAGAACACATCCAGTGTGCGATATTTAGACAATTTAGGTGCCTGGGACTCATTCTGAGAGTCCTGCTGTTCCTGAGCAGCTGATGATGATTTTCCTTTGCCTTTACCTTGTAGAGAATTGGATCAATTGTTAAAAATTCTATTCAGCAAAATAAAGAAAAAAATGTATGTAATAATCTCAGTATTTCTTTACCTTTCCCTTTGCCCTTTCCTTTGCCTTTTTGCACAGCTGAGCGAGCGTGATTCGGAGGGTCTTCAAAACTTTTAGATTTTGCATTATAGGCCTGTGAGAGGGGAATACGTATAAGATCAAATGCACACACCCCATTAAGCATATGATCAATGTTGTTTACTTTCACAATAATTCATTATTGTGCCAAAGTTGACTTAGAAATTCTACTCCGCATAAAAGTGCCACCACACCCCCCATGCAGCGCTATGAACTTTGTGCATACATTTCAAACATAAAACATTTTAGCAGTGTGCAAAGATATGCTTCTTGTTGAATCGTCCATTATTGATTTGATCAGCAGATGTCGCCCTAACACACTGTACCTCCAGGAAGTAGAAGCGGTCAGGTGCACCATTGGAATAGTCCTGGACAGACTCATTCAGGTCTTCTGAATATTCTACTTGACAGCGGCCGAGCACCTCAGCCATGCTGACGGTAACTTCTTCATCACTCCAGTACAGCTGATTGATATCTGTGTGGTAACTGGATTTTACGCCTTTGTGAGTGTTCTCGGGCCTGGGAGATGAGATAAAAGCCAGTTAATAACAAACAGCGAGGAGTTAAGAGTAAACCTTGTGAAACACCCACTCCTCATACCTATAGAACTTGTAAATTCGCAGTTTGACCTCAGACGTGTCAGATTTTCCGTTGCTACGCCTGTGACAGAAGATCTCCTTGATGCGCCCGATGCGGAAGGGCTCTGGAGCATCCTGGTTTGAGCCCTTGATGTAGTCAGAGGACTTTCTGTAATACTCTGGATACAACTCCTCATCCACATCCTCCTTTCTGTGGGAACGCTTCACTGGACTAGCTGGTTTAACACTGAGGGCCAGGAACAGAGGCAGCGAGTCCCATTAACATTTTTATCACAATAAATGTTTTGGTACATACATTTTTTTGTAAATCATTTTAGTCACCTGAAATGAAAAGTCTCAGAAGGCAAATAGACGCCATCTCCCACCCTGAACTGCTCCCCCTTGAAGGAGGCCAGCGCAAACAGAGTCTTAGAGTCGCTGGTTTCATTCTCTAGGGGCTCAAAAGCACGAGGACATTCCCGTTCGGCTCTCTCTTTAATCCTTTCACAGCTGCTACAGAATCTTTAAGAAACAAGAGCATACCCACAGGGTCAGAATAACAACAGATCATTGCAATAAAAATACAAATGTATGGTGCTTACCTGAACTTGCAGTCTGATGGAGTGGTAGTGGGAGGAGTCTCAAAACGTGCATAATCTGTGTCGTACCAGAACTGATAGAAAAAGCTCTTTCCGTCATCGTCAATCACCTTGATTTCAAGATCTGTGCCACCCTAAAAAAACACAACAGTAGGATGAAGAAACATTATCACTTAAAGGAAATTAACCTGCTGTCAAGATAACTTACCTCCATAAACCAATTGTCAGATGGGGGCTTATACATGATGTTCACTTTGCCTTGGACATAATTGAGCTGCATGTCTTCACACTCATCCACAAGGACAAGCTCCAATGGATCAGAAGACTCTCCCAGCACTGTCTGAGTCCCACGAAGGAACCAGTGGGCGTGGAACATTTTTCCACTGCCGTCCTCCCACAGTGAGGTGATCCTGAGAATGAAAACTTCATTAAGATCATACCAAACCGCTAGCAAAATGTCATCAGGGAACGAGTCTTCAAAATGACCCACCTTGCCAGATACAGAGGGGTGGATGGATCCTCAGATGAAACAGAGACACAGTCTCCCACCTCCAGCACTTCATCGTTCACAGAGAACTTCTTGTAGTACTTCTTCTTTCCCTCAGTCTGAAGAGGGTTGGAGAAATACTTCATATACATTCAATGCTGGATAGGAAAAGTACATTTCAACAAGCAAGAGGGGAAAAAAGAAATACCTGAACAGATTCTCCAATCCAGGTAGGTTTGCACTGACTCTGCTTCTTTCTCTTAACCTGAGAAACCTTTTTGGGCTTCTCCACTGGAACATCTTCCTCTTCAATGATCTCATCGTCTTCAGCCTCCTTCACTGCAAGGTTTGGGCACCTAAACAGAGGCATGCAAAAGAGGAATTAACAAGAGGGATTTAAAGAGGCCAGGGCAAGATCTTGCAATTGTGGCTTTAAAATTAGAGTAGAAACTTTCTATTCTTTTGTAACTCCTGCAGCAAAAGAGGAAATAACTATATGTACAAACACAATTTAAGTGCATTATATATTTTGGCCATATTTTAAATGTTACATTTTTTAGACATGCTCACCTCCTCTGCTTGCAAGCCTGCTTGCTTTTGCCACCTCCTCCAAATTTGATCATGTCCTTGCAAGCTAAACACTTGCCACAATCAGGAGACTGGCAAACCTGCAGGTAGAGAAGTAGTATTGATTTTGTCTCCTTACCAAAGAGAAATGAAAGAAATTGTACATCACACTAACTAAATGTTGAAATCGAGCTCCAGTCTAAAACAGCAGGGTTTCCCTTTGGGCCAATTACCTCACAGACACCACAGCGCTGTCTTTTGGCTCCATTTTCTTTATCATTCTGCTCTATCTGGTCAGAGAAGAAGGTATCAAAGATCTGGGAGACCAGCTCGGTGGTAGTCGCCTTCGTCGGCCCCTTGCTGTCCTTCTCTATCTTTGTTGGGTGACGGATGGCCTGTCTTCTGGCAGCTCTCCTGTCAGGATTAAAGTTTGTGTTCAGAGGAGAAGAAAAACTTGGAGTATATGTCGAGCGATGGCCTTATGAAAACCCCTGGCCTTCAACACACCACAGCATCAGGCCATGCAACATATGAAACAAGCAAACAAAAACCAAACAGACAAGATGTACAAGGCAGAGTTCCCGTTAGATGCAACTGGCCAATAAACGTTTTCCAAACAATCTGTCCTGCAGAGAAAATAAATAAATAAATAGAAGAGCAAACTATTAGCGGTAGTTTTCCTTCATCATCCAATAATAAGCTTGGATGTTATGGTTCCTTTAAGATGATTCTCAGTTATTCTCACCAACCGCTGAACTCTAACCTCTATTTTAAATACTGTTCTCACTGAATTACACTTAGGAGCTTCTATATACACTGTAGTTTGTGTAATTAGCACATGACTTACTATATTAAGCTCAAGAATATACACAGGATCAGATAGAACTCACATCTTCACAGCTAATTTTTTCAAAAAGAAAAAAGTCCATTTTAATCCATCAAAGTATACCTCAGGTTTTTTAGATTTGAATCCTACCAGTCAAAATAATCAGGGACACTTGTCCATCCACACACGTTTAATAAAACGGCAAAAACAGGTCTAGCGTGAACTCTGGTATAATTCTGTTCGTAAAGGCGTCTAAATGCTTCACACTAACACACCACCATACAAGCTAAGGATGCATTCATAACAAGGCCTACCTACCAGTACAGCAGCATGCTGCATTAGGAAATGCCAAAGGATTGTTAGATATCGGGGAGAAAACAGGAGCAGAAACACAGGAATAGAAGCAAAAATAAAATTTGAAAACTTTTGCTAGGGAATTAGCTGCGGCTACAAATCTGCAAGGGTGAAACGAGTTTTCACTGAAGTTAAATATACAGCACGGACAATGCTTAAGTTTGATTTCATTCATTATATTGTGATGGTTGCAATAAACTGGATCTCAGTTGGGTCTGCTGAATGATAAAAGAAAATAAACCATAAGCTAAGAATTATCTTTTTGACGTACCTCTTTCCGAGAGTGACTCCAGCCAGCTTGATCAGGTCTCTCATACACGGTGTGACAATGATTGGCTGCTCATCAGGGTCGCCAGCCTCATCGTAGCTCTCCACCTGTTCCACCACAAACTGAGCGTGCCGCAGCAGAGTGTCCTCAGTGAAGCAGTTGAAGTTCAGCCCTGCGGGAGGCACGGTTGTCTGAGGGCCGCAGGAGGACAAGATGATCAGTGTCCTGGTTCTGTGATGCAGTAACATGAGCTACGTTCTCTGGAAAAGTTTCTGATGACTGTTAATACTTAGGAAAGGAAATAACAATCATAAAAAACCAGCCTTCGTTCTCAATTTAAAAGACTAAAATCTTTTAAAAGGAAAACAAAATTCCTCAATAAGCACATTTGAATGACCCAGATTTTTAATCCAGTAACACAGGACCTCACCTCAATCTTGTTGAGAAGGTCTTCATAACTGGTGTCAGGATTCTTCTGGAGGAATTCTACAACTATCTTGCTCATGTAGATCTTCTCTTGCATCAGTGCAAAGATTGGCCCATACTCCTCACTTGGATGCATTAGGATGTAATCAGCAAAAGCTGGATAACAAAGATATGAACATCTACCATTAGTACATCATGAATGAAGAGGAGAAGCTTGATTTAAAGCTGAAATCTCAAAAGCTGGCTACCTGTAGTGAATCCAATTAAAGCCTTTTCTCCTCCATCAAAACCAGTGATCCACCACGCATTGACGGGTCCAAGCTTCTTCGCAGGGACACCACCTGTCAAGGAAGAAAAACACATTCACCGTTATAGATACTAAAACAATAAAAGAAACTAACAAAATGTTTGGTTCTTGAAATATGCATTTTCATACCATCCAAGCAAGGGTTGTCATCATAAATTGGTTTAACAACACAGCTAAAGTAGAGCTCTACATTCTTCTCAATCAGTCCAGCGTCAAATGGACAAAGGTGGCCACGCTTATCATACACACTGCAACACAAAACAAAGTATTACTTTAACTGACAAAACACAGACTTTACAATCTAATGAAATTGAAGAAAGTCACATTTGCTGCAGTAAACTACGTCAATCAATTACCTGAAGTTTGTAATCTTGTGCTGTGGCAGATCCTCATAACTCTCAAATCCATCATCATTCGAATCAAACAAAGGAGAGCCGCTCATCTGTTAACATTTCTGGTTCGTCCAGCTGATGACGCAATAATTGTTTTAGTTCTCTGTAAAAGTAATATTAAAAAAAAATCTTCTTGAATGACTTTAAAATTGATATTTCTCACCGCAGTATCAGGATCTCCTTGAAAAAACTTAAGATCTGTATCATCCAAGTATTGTCTGCAGTCTGGACATTTTGGTGGTGGTGTCTAAAATCACAATAAATAAGGTTAACATTATAAAACTCTTTTCCTGCTTACCGAAATGTTTGCAGCTATGACAACTGAAGGAGCAAACTTACCTTTGCAGCAGTTACTGGCTTGACGATCTCGCTCTTTGGTTCTTCTGGAGCAGTTCTGCATCAAGTATGAAGTGTTAGAAAATTCATCTGTATGAGGCTCCATTAACATCAGTTACATTCAGAGGAGAGAGAAAATAAATACTCACTTTTCATCCACTTTGAGACGTTTCTCCTCCCGAGTCTAGAGTTGAAAGAATGTGCAGTGTTAAATTAAAAAGACATGAGATTTCGCACAAACTCATCATGTTTAAAACACAGAAAGATAAGTGCCTTTACCTCATCAACATCATCTTCCTGCTTTAGTTCATTTGGACCATTAGGAGATTCTCCATTCAAATCGTCAGACTTGCGCTTTTGACTGCAAGACAGATTTACTTTGAAACACAATGTTTTAAAGAGTTTCCTTACAAAAAAATGTGAATGAGACTGTAAAAAGCACAAAAACGCAGTTTATACGCACACTTTAGAGAACATTGACAAGATGCTTGGCTGTTTTCCAGCATTTCTTGTAACCCTGGCGCTGGCAGGAGATTCTACAAAGAAAAGAAAAGAATCATATACCAGTTTTAAACCAAATTACATTTTCCTTTAAAAATGCAGATGCAGGTTAAAAAATAAGATATTAAAAATTTACTTTTGGCGTCAGAGTTTGCCTTGCTCCTGCGTCCACCCTTCCCTTTAGAAGCAGTAGGTGACTTGACCTCCTCCTCATCATCATCATCATGATCATCCTCCTGAGCATCCATGGTAACATCTTCACCATCCTCATCTTTGTGGGAACCGTTAGTGAAACCATTTGTCTTCCCCTTCTGCTCCACGCCATCATCATTTGACCCTTTTCCAAGCTTGAGCTCTTTTCCCAGCAAGGCCTTGACTTTAGAGATGTAAACATCCTGAGGAAAGAACAACATAAATCACATAATCGGTAAAACAATGAGTGGGAAAGGTTCTGGGATTGGTAATGATTGAGATATCTGAAAAAGTGACCAACCATTGAGATCTCTGAACTTTTCATTTTCTCCTCCAGGCTGCTCAGCTGGTCCTGAGCATCAACATGGAGGAAGTCCTGCACCAACTTGAGCTTCTCTTTGACGTTTTCCTAAAACAGCATTTTGAGAAAAAGACAAATAAACTACCAAAAAACAATATCTTGGATAATGTATTTTAGATAATAGTCAGGTACTGTTAACTCAGAATTAAGATTTTAGGCCTTGAATGGTCCGGCTCCTTAGGACGCGTTTTATTGTAAGGCATACTCTTAAGTATAAATAAGGCTGAAACTATACTTGCACCATCTGTTTTGTTTATCATCCATTGTTTTATTGCACATTGCAAGGTGCTATTCAAATCAAATTGACAATATGACTTGATTGAGTGTTATGTTCATAATTGTCCTTAGGTTGACTATACCAAAACTGATGTATTCCACACACTTTAGGAAGTAATAGCAATTGGTATGTTAAATTAAAATTGACTTTAAGACATGCATGGAATCCATGGAGCAGCACTTGGCGTTGCCAGTTCATCTTTTTGCTATACAGAGTTTCGACTTCACATTGTTGTTATTGAACATGACAACATTATAGACTTGAGATAAGGGAAATCCCTTTAGTGGGACACAGTGCTGTGACTGTGCAGCCATGTTCAACGGACTTTAAGAGCAGTATTAACAGATCGTGGGCAGCTGGAGTGACACTAGTGGGGAAAAAGGCTTGCAGTCTCTCAGGTGCTCAACCCACCTCGTCTGAACCCGCATCCTCATCCAGCACCTGCAGCCTGCGAACAAAGAACACGTCAAAACAACGTTAGCGATTCTGCAGCAGAGGAAGAACCCCCATGGAGAGAACACCACCCCCCCCACCCGAGAGTCTCGTTCATCTCAGTGTGACAGCGAGCTAGCAGGGAACACAGGGAGCGAAACTTCGAGTGGCGCCAAATCTCTCACGCTGCTCCATCCATTGACAGGCTGCGAGATGCTAGCGGGCTAACGTTACAGGGAGAGGGGAGGGGGGGCTAACGGCGTTTGTGGTACTGGCCAACGGCGAGCTAGCGCTAGCCGCAGCTGCTAAGCACGGACAAAAGGTAACGTGACAAGAGGCAGGGAGCCACGTTGTCCAGCCGCCACTGCAGCTGTCATTAGCGCCGCCGCCTCGGAACCGAGACGACGGGCGTGCATTCATATGCTACATCACCGAGACGAGCGAGTGTTGTTAGCATCCAGGCGTTCTCTGGCGTTACCTTGTCCTGACATCCTCCGGCAGCGACAGGGAGGTCCTGGCCGGCATGGTTCACAGCTGGCTTAAAACTTTAAAACGAGAGAGGTTTAAAAGCGGCGTTAAAAATGGCGTTAAAATTGCGTTAGGATCCGCAAGTGTTGACGGCAGCGCAGCTCCACCGTGACAGTCAGTCTCGTGCTGGCTCCCGCAATGGATGCTATATACAGTTCGGGCGCGCGGGCCCGTTTTTCGCGCGGAAACCCGGGTGTCGTGGACGGTACCACTGCACTCGTCCGTGGGGGTAGTCACTTCCACCGTGGGAAGTGGTTAGTCCCTCAAGAGCGTGTTGCTTGCGTTGTGAACACGCATTTCTCACAGAAACCCTCATATTTCGAACTCGATGTGGTTGTGTTATTTTAAATGTATGATTTCCTTGAAATGGCCGATTATCATTACCCCCGTCACCCCTGCTGTTCGCCAGATGTTGTAGACAACTGCGCAACCGGAAGCTATACGAGTATTGTTTACTAATGAGCAACAATTAAATATGTTTTGTCTTGTACACTTATAACTGTGCACTTCTGGACCTATTTAGCTATAAAATACATAACTCCGTCAAAATCAAGTCGGTCACAGGAAGGAACAGAATTGAGGAAGTCCTTACTTAAGACAGATTAGATCACACATGTATGAATGACACCTTGTTTACAATGGGGAAGAGGGCCAGTGCCAGATGTAGTTATTTTTGTTCTGAATACTGAACATGTCGTTTTCCATTGTACGTTTCTGCTTGAGGCAGAACGACAAAGCTGGAGGATAGAGGATAAAGTCCAGAAAGTTGGACGGGAGTGTGATCTGATGGGGGTTTGGTAGACAGAGGGAGAGGGATCAAGATGCACCAGTAAGGAACTTGTTATTTATTTAAAAGACACAGGGCTAATGGGTGGAGTTTGAGGAAATCTATGAAAGATCCAGTGTGTAAGATTTAGGTGAAAGGAATCTATTGGCAGAAATTTCATAAATAACTATCAGTTTGATGTTTTCACTAGTGTGATTCATCAAAATTGTACGATTGTGGTTTTCTTTACGCTAGAATCAGAATCAGTTCTTTTTATTGCCATGTATATTTGCACATACAGGAAATTGCCTTGGTGTGGTTGGTGCACTTTACAGACAACAATATAAAAGACAACAATATCCAACAATATCAACAACAATATAAAAAACAACAATGTCGAACAATAATATAAAAGAGTTATGTGCAGTTTTAAGGTTTTAAGGTGCAGAGATTGATGATAGTGCCAATAATATAGAGTTATAAATTATGTGCAAGGGTGGGGGTCAGCAGAGTCAGTGTGATGGGCCCTTTATATTTGTATACTTTAGATTTACATTGAGATTGTGATTCAGGGCCGGCCCTGAGTGTGACCATAGACTGTATAGAAAGAAACAAAAATTGGTTTATTTCAGTATTTCATTTATTCTATAAAAAGAGAATGCAATTACAAAAAATTTGTATGTATCAACATTATTGTTACAGATTGTGCCAGTTTAACACAGGCTGCTTAACAGTGGGACCATAGTCTGTATATAAAAAAGTGGGACGAAAAATGTATCGTTCCCAAGGAAGGTGTCGAACATGATCAAAATTTTCTAACTTAATTTAAAGTGAACAAATATTATTTGACTTTGTCTGCCTGTCGCACAAAACTACACATTTGTAGAAAATCCCAAAGATTATGAGAATAAGACTATGTTCTCATTGTAATTTCTGTGATTTTAGTGAAATCACAAAAAATTCACTGATTGAGGAGATAATCAATAATGAAAATAATCATTTGTTGCAGTTGTTAAGTAGATAAGGCTATAAATCTCTGTCCAACTTACTTATAAGTAAAGGATACGGGGGGAACAGCCTTCATATTTGGCTTTGTTCCTATTTCACCACAAGGTGGCACTATGTCATAGATAATTGGAAAATAGACATCTGAGACTTTTCACTATGGCTGAGAATCTTCAGACAAATGTCCTACTATAGACGGCTCTCACAGTGGGAACAAAAGCTGAAATTTTGGTCAGTTGTTAAAGTTATGGTAAAGTTACTATCAAGCAAATGGTGATTATGGGTAACGTCAAGGTTCACTTCCAGGAAATTAGTTCAAGTCCCCAAAGTTTAATGTTCCCAAAGGTGACCTGGGAAAATGTATATGTTTATTTACATAATCTACAGAGATGATCTGTGAAATAGTAGGGCTTTCTTTTTAACGCATATGAGTCTTGTGCGCCAACTTCAATGTTTTTGTCTACCAAACTTCACCTTTAGGCCTCTGAGGCTGATGTTATATCCTGCAGGGCACTGGAAAGACTTGGCCCACTTCCCAGCAGCGCACCCTCCTGGGGCTGATTCAGCCAGTGTTCCCACCCAGGAATCCTGGACGTCTGACAGGAAACAGGCCCAACTCTCTCAAGGCCACTATAAGTCAGCCTCTCCCCTCACCCCAAGTCTCCCCCTTACCCGAAAACCTCTCCCAGGGCCATTCTTTAAGCTTCCCTCAGACAAACAATCTTACAAATAGACATTCTTCCATATCAAACCCTGTATTCACCCGCCCTGCCCTCTGCCCAACTTCCCATCATAGCCCTGTCCTGCCTCTGCCTTTAACCATTTGAAAGAAATATTATTAGGTAATAAGCTTCTGCATGTGCAATGTTGTATTTTCATGACGATGCTTGTGTTTTCCTGACCTTGTCAGAGCATGTTTGGATTAAATGCTGCTGTTTTGTGGGCACCAAAGGGAGAAACATCTCAGGACCTGCAGAAAAGATGCAGCTGCACCTAAAAAATCTCTTTCAGCTGAGTATGAAAAGTGACAACACAACAAAGAAAGAAAGAAACCAAAATTGGTTTGTTTCAGTATTTCATTTTATTTTATAAAAAGGGAATGCAATTACAAAAATTGTTTATGTACCAACATTAGTGTTTCAGATTGTACCGGTTTAACACAGGCAGCGTGCTACTGGACACACAAGGCTATTGCACACGAGACATTTCATACAACACAAATCATACATACTGTACAAAGATACATACATACTTACAAACATACATAGTTTTTTATATATTTATAAAAAAAATCATAGAATCAGGCAACACAATGATAGGTACATAGATTAAAACAAATCTCCATCTGAAAAAAAACTGGGGGAACGCAAACATCACTGAAGCTGCCAAAGTGCTTTTCACCATTTCTACTTGGCCATCTAAATGTCAATATGAACAAAAACTGAGGGTGAAGAGGATTTTAAATGTGTGTCTACAGGAAGAAGGTTAGTAACCCTGAACAACAGGAACCGGACAATGAAAAACCGGACGTCCTATGGCTGAAGGAAGTTACAAATTGTAGGATGTCACACACACACACACTCCCCTGTGCATTTGGAACAAGAACTTCTCTTATTTTGTAGGGGAGGCGAGGGATCATCAGGAAAGACGAGACGTGTAAAGTCACACGCGACACATGGCTAGCAAATTAAACCAGGAAGTTCACAACAATATTTTTGTTCATGGTGCTATTTAAGAATTCACAGTGAGAGTGATCTAGTCTATTCATCCCACTCTCCGATCGTCAGTGACTTGGTTATTTAAAAATGATGATCAATAATACTGTCAACAACGGGGCGCCGGCCCCGGACACTTCATACATACATTCAGCCTCAATCCCAGAGAGGAAGGCGCAAACAGAGACGGCACATCGCCGCCACGTTACTACAACACTGTCAGGACATCGGTCCCATGAGTCAAAGCTGCTGGACAGCTGTCAATGAGTAAAATTCATCAGTGCCAACTCACTTCAGGAAACGTGCTTTCTGATTAGGCCTTCCTCCACGGAAACTGTTCAGATACAAAAGACAACAGTAAAAGCGAGAGGGGCAGATTATGAGGACAAACGAGGGAAGGGGGTGTTAATGATGGAGGCTGGAGCTGGAATATATCATACACATTAGTGCTTACAAAAGAGTTAGGAGTCCATGCATTAAATGTAAGCACATGTATCAGATACAAGGTTATATAGGGGATATATAGCCCTGGTTTGGTTGGGGGGAGACTCGTGCTAGTATGGCTTCTGTGGAGCGCCGTGTTGAGCGGAGCTGATCTTGCCTTCGCTTCAGTCAAGAACGAGCGATGCATCTAAAGGTCTAATGTCAACACATATCACAGAGGAAGAGTAATGTGGTTAAACCTCACAAAGGACAACAATCACGAAAGTAATCTACAAAGTGCAATTTTGCAAGCTTTGCATTGATGCAGTTCCTGAAAGGCCCATAACAACTCACCATATCTACGATATAATGCATGCTATTGTTCCATTTTTTGGCTTTTAATAGGGGTTAACATGTTTAGAAAGAAAGACAATATGACAGGCTTATACATTAAAATGGTATGCAACTCCATATAAACTGATGGGAGTACCTATTTAAAAAAAAAGCTATTTTCACATTTCAGAAAGTTCTCTCCTTTTACATTGGTTTCCCCTTGAAACATTGTGTTTTTACACCCAGTGAATGGGTGAATGGTTTGAATGATGATTGTGAATTCACACAAGTTTTATGTAATAAGATAGTCTGCATTGGAGAATGTGTCACTACACACTGCCCCACTCCGGCCTCACCGCGCATGTCAGTCCACGGCTTGCTCTCTATAATATCTCATCACAGCCTCTCTGCTTTAACTCACACACACTCATTCACTCTCACGCACGCGCACACATGCACACAAACACACACACACACACACACACACACACACACACACACACACACACACACATGCACACGCACACACACAAGCACACTGATGTGTTTGCACCAAATTAGACACAGGTGGTACAAGTTTGCATGATGGGTATGCTCTGGTGTTCGTGTTTGTTCGTGCAGTGTTCCAGGGAGCTGGAGCTCTTTAGCTGGACCAGGCAGCGGTCATTGGGCCGCCCGCTCTGCAGCACCCCCCAGCAGCACAGCACGCGCAGGAACTCCTTCCTCATGTCCTTGCTGCGCAGCGTGTAGATGACAGGGTTAAGAGCCGAGTTCAGAGTGGCAAAGCCAAAGAAGAGGTCTGCTTTGGTGAGGATATTGCAGAACTGTATGCCACAGGATGAGTCAAGGAGGAGGATGGTAAAAGCGGGCAGCCAGCACATGATGAAGACACCCAGCACTATTGTGACTGTTTTCAAAAGGGAATAGGCCGGTGAGTGGGTTGCTTCGTGGTGGCTGGAGCGTACAATCAAATAGATCTTCACATAAAGGATGACAATAGAGAGCAATATGAGGCTGAAAATGGTCACGACAAAGACAATGTATTTCTTGGAGTAGAGGGGCAACACGGCCGAGCATTCAGGGAGGTTGTCGATGCAGTTCCAGCCGATGATGGGTAGTCCTCCAAGCAGGATGGAGGTGACCCAACATGCTCCTATCAGGATGAACATGCGGCACGTTTTGGTGGAGCCGTACACCTTCACCTTGGTTATAGCTGTGTAGCGCTCTATGGCTATCGCCAGCAAGCTGAAAACAGAAGCCGCCAGAGCGATGAACGCGGTGCCCTCCCGGATGAACCACTGCACAGGCAGCAGCTTAAAAGTGTTCTGCCCTGATAGAAAAATGTTGGCTATGTAGGCCGAGCCCGCCAGCAGGTCAGAGAACGCCAGGTTGCCGATGAAGAAGAACATGGCGGTGTGGAACTTCTTGTTGCGGCAGACAGCGAGGAGGACCAGCAGATTCTCCAGGATGATGATGGTGCAGAGGACCACGATGACGATGTTGAGGGTGCCGAGCGTCCTTTTTTTCAGATAGTAATTTTCCAGGTCCTGCTCGGTCTTGTTCTTCGCGTACGCATAGTAGGCGCGGATGAGACTCTGATTGTAATACTCGGAATACTTGCTCCTCATGGTGACGGGTTGGCAGAGCACGGTGGCTTTACGGCAAAGATTCATTCACACAGCGGAGTCGTGAAGAGTGTCTACGCAGATTATCATCGCCTCTCAGGACAGGAAGCAGGCCCAGGCCGCGAGGGGGACTGCCTGTCCCACAGTTGCGTCTTAGAAGCTCTATGTGGGTCACCTGCACAGACACAGGAAGAGAGAGAAGGCCTGGGTTAGTCACAGGGGACATTGAATAAACTGTGGCAAAGCAAACATACATTCTTTGGAAAAGTCACGCACTCGCCAAAGTCAAACTCTTTGAGCAAAACAAAGTCTCTAAGCAACAACCTGTGCCTCAGTCTCCAGAGTGGAAACATTTTTCTTCAATTTACTTTAGGCAGCCGTCATTGTAGTAACTCAACATCAAAGTAAGAAGAAGCAGCAAAAGGTCAGAGCTTTGAAATAATAAAAATACATATTGTCACGTCCTTCAGGTGTACACATTCAACATGAAGAGTGAGCATATTTGAATTAGTGTAAAAACCTACAATCAAATGACACAAATTAATGGCTGCTCAGCGAACACACTGCGCTCACTGTATCTGTTACATCCTGCCCTGAATTCCTGTGAAGGCGACAGTTGCAGCTTGTTGCAGTCTAAAACTAGAAGGACATTCAGTAGAGCGATTACCTCCACCAAGCTCCAACACTCCCTTAAATTCCCACCAGCTGCACCAACTTTTTTTTTCAAGATCCATTATTTATTCCCTGGGTAATGAGGGAAAATGTGGAAAAACGCTCACAAAATACCAAGAAATGCCAAATTTTACTAAAAAGTCTGTGCAGATGTGTCTTTGTAATCTTAACATGTATGGGACATAAAAAATGGGCAGGGATTAGAAATGCGCTTTACAAAAATGACTCTGATAGGGGAATATAAACTTGCTCTCAAAAATTACAACACTCAAAGATCTTGTCTTTTTGGGGATGTTGAACCTGAGCGGGCAGAGACCATCTTCAGGTAGAGGAGTAAACCACTCTGTGAGGCTCAGCGAGCGCTGGCGCTGAGACAAAAGGGCCACGCTCGCAGTCAGAGGGGGACATTCCACCAACCCTGTCCGAGCACTCGGCTGTCAACACAGGGCATTGTTGTGGGGAGCGAACCATTCCACTCCAGTGAGCTACCTCTTGAAACTTCAGCATAGCTTGTGAATCAGCCAGACCTCTTCATCCTGTTCGGCCCCTTCCAACCAGTTCAGAAAATCCGGCAGCAAATCAAACAGATACCCGAGAAGTGGAGGAGGGAGCCTCCTGGACTCTAAAGCTACCTGAGTAGTCACTGACATGCTGCCGTTTATTATTCTATATACTTAATGTTGATGTTGCATTGTTGTGTGAGTGATATCCCGATGCCTGGTCAAATTTGAGATAGATTTACAATAATGAATTATACCCCCAAAAATCGTGAATCAGTAATATGACTTAAAATGCTCCTATGAGGAAAAACCTATAGATAAACCAAACCTAAATAAAACAGGCTGCAGTACTAGGGATGAGAAGAACACTTAAAGTCTCTGGAAATCTAATTACAGGTGGAGCTGGTGTCTTAAACCTGTCAAAAGTAACAGGATCCCTTTTGCAGGGCCAGCTCCAGAGGTAATTCTACACCGATGCCCGACTTCACAGCCGGCACTGGGTGGCTGCGGCAGCTCATAACTGGAAACCTTGAGTGGAAAGTGGGGCTGGAGCTCTTTCTCCTCTGTTCTGCTTTGGGCTTCAACTCAAAACCTGGGAGAGCGAAAAGATGGAGAGGGGATGGAGACAAAGCCGGACAGCGAGCATGCATGTGGAACGGCATCTGGACACAAAGGCAGGAATCCCAGACGTCACTGGGATGAGCACATGGACACACAAAGTCGCCGGTGGGAAGTGCTGCGCCACAGAACTTTGCACAGAAAACACACGTTACGGTGCTGCAAAGCTTTTCGTCCTCATACAGAACATTTTCTGCAAGCAGCTGCTATTGGTTTCCAGTAATAACCAGCACACTGTTTCCCCAAGCTGGAAACAAAGAACAATAGTCTCCTTCAATGTGAAGAGCGGTGCCCTTCAGCCTTAATAATGAGACAGCACACTTCCATTTGGCTGCTGCAACTGTATCATAGCAGGAATTTTATTCACAGTTGAGCACCCCCTTGTCAGAACCTCTACAGCAGACCATCCTGCCCCCCCCCCACCCCCTCCCCCCAATCCTTTACAGCTCGATTAATACACACGAATAAGAAACCTGAGGCAGAGCACGTGGGCCAGCTGTAATTACATTAGGTCACATTATAGCAGCCTATTTTATTTAATGGAAAAGTCAGCTGAGATAGACCAGCTCTGCATCGCCACCGCCCCAAAGCCCACTAATAGGAAAAAGCGCTGGTTTTCCTTTGTCAGGAACCACTGTGGCAAACTGGTCACTGGAGACACCGACTGCAGCTGGAACTGGCACAGAGGTGGTTTTCAGTACTTCAGCAAGTGTCTGTGCAAAGATTTTTGCAGCACCAGAGTCACAACTGTACAAGATCCACACACAATACATTATAGGTGAGTGTTTGGGATCAAAATGAGTTCAGAGATGGGTGTGGCTCAACCCGAGCGTGCAGAGAAGGTAAGCATTGATGTAGTAATGAGGACTGAGTGCTCGTGGGCCGGTCTCGTCTGGTTTCTCTCACTCGGCTCTGCCAGGTTTCCTCATGTCGCTTCTCTCTCCATCTGCTGTGTAGACAAATCGAGGTCCCACTGACAACATGGAGTCCTCGGCGTCTGTCATCAGGGGATTTCGCTGTTTGTGGGAAACCTGACAGGCTGGTTTGCCTACAGCACCATCTCTGCAGGCAAAGCGGCCCTGCCCCTACTTCCTACTATGCAGCGCCCCCCTCCTGACCAATCGTCAGGGTGGTGAGCTATGTGTGACCAAAATGTAACTGTCACATATTCACAACGGACATCACACATTGTTCAAAAAAGTATCCAGCATCTTTCTGCACTACCACATTTGGAGATTGTTGTGTCTTTAAATGACATGTCTACACTTACAATCAATGCATATGTTGCATTGGATGCATGCATGCATAGAAAATGTGTTTCCATATAATCAACTATGATTTATCTATATTTAAGTTGCATTGCTAATTTGTAAAAATAGACTGAGCACTATACTGCCAATGTATTCATTCACAAGCAAAGGCTACTTTGCATTAAAAAAAGTTCTTCCTCCCTGTAACTTAAAAATCATAAAAATAGACTCAAGTTTTATAGAGTGGGACGTAGATGTTCAAAACTCAAGGAATTAACAAATTTTTCAAATGTAAACTAAACTTCTTGAGAACAGACGTGTAGGAGTTTCATAAACAAACATTAAGTTGAAGGTGAAGGTGAAGAGACGTGACAGAAAGCTCAACACAATATCCTGTCTGTATTTTGCAGACACAGTCTGAGTGACAAGGTGAAGAAAGAACAGACAGAGGATTAAAAACCTAGTTCCAAAGAGACAAAGGAAGACAAACAACAGACAGGAAATCCTTCAAGTTTTTTTTTATCCTTATTAGGCCCACAAATATAACACTTCATATGTGAAATGAAGCGGTTGTGGTGTTCACACATTCTACAGGCATGCGGACAAATTGTGTTACGTGTTTTTTGAAACCGCACATAAAACATTTGAGAAGAATTATGTGGAGTAAGATTTTCCTCCATTTGGATTAAAGTTCTACCATGAGGATGATTTAAAGAAACATATTTAAAATTCTTAATAAACACATTGGGTTTATTCTACTATTTCACTCTTGAAAATTTGTTGGAGTCTTCAAGTGATAATTTGCTTTAATCAACCATTGGACCACTGCTGCAAGTGGCTGCATTTGAAGCCTATTTTATTTATAACAACCAATAGCTGATTTAAAATGGACTGATGGTCCATATTGTAAGGTGACTCTGGTTTTCTCCTAATCCTAACAAGCCCGAGTTTCCCTCTCCATCATGGGGCTGACAGCCGCACAAAAGCCTCAGGTTTTTTTTCAAGAAACACCTGATAAGTCCCAATTAGCCGACCGTCCCTCTGCTCGCTGAAAAAAAAAGAAAAAAACGCAACGCCGGCCCATGACGCCACCTTCTACCTGTCGCCCCTCGCTTCTCTTAAGCAGAAACCACTTAAAAGCAACCTAAGCCTCGACAAAGCACAAATGCACAGGCCTATTCTCACACAGACGTACAATGTTTCATTGCACAAATATATCAGTTGAGGTCAGAGCAGCGATTGTTTGCACTGAAACGTGTTCACTGTTTGTTTCTCTGCTGAGCTGTTTGTGGTCTGAAACATCTGCTAACACATCTCCCTCAATCTGCCCCTTCACACTACCTGCACGTACGTCGCTGTGATGGAAACACGGCACCATATTCTGCATCTTGTGTCTATTTCACAGAACCGTCTCCACAAATGCAGCAGACTATAATAGAAAGGTCTTTTTTGTTCAGACTGAAATATGAAAAAAAACATTAATCATGTACATTTTCCATTTGCAGGAAGTTTAATGACTTCCTGCACCCCCTCTAAAACACAGGGGGCCTTTCTCTCTTAATGAAGACCTAATCTCTCCTCAGATTTAAGAACAGTCACAAGTCATCCATCACAAACCCACAAAGAGCATCTGCTGCTGAGATTTGCTCTTTCCTGTTTAGCAGCCATTAACCGTCGGTGTCAGTGAGAAACTTCTCTCTACCTCCCCCAACCCTATGTTTCTGACTATTTTTGTTGTTTTGGTTTGATCTCCTTGAGGGATTCAAAGAAGTTTTTGGGGTAGGATCCTAGATTTTCTTTTTCACTTTCTTTAACATTGTGTTTTTCAACATTTTGTTGACTTATCAAAAATGGATGTACATGTATCCTGAAAATACAAAAATCAGCCACATTTAGATGACTGATAACTATGTGTGTGTCACATTTGGTGCGACTTGATTGAATTTACGTAGGCTATTCTGTGAGGTATGCGCTCTTCTGTGTGCCATTATGACCAGGATCTATATTTTATGTATCATTTTATCAATTGTTTTATGTTGTTTTATTGGCCGAATTATGTGATTTGTAAAATGTTCTTGTGTGTGATTAATACAAAGTATCATTGTTATCACTGTCAGAACTCGTTCTAAGAAAGTAACACGAGCATTTCAGAGAAATAGTACCTGAGGAGGAAAATTCCGTATAAAAAGTGTAGCGAGGTTGTCAGAAAGTTCCCCCAGTCAAGTGTTGACTTGTCAGACTCTGGCGATAAC
This sequence comes from Pseudopleuronectes americanus, assembly GCA_038501795.1. Classification (NCBI taxonomy): domain Eukaryota; kingdom Metazoa; phylum Chordata; class Actinopteri; order Pleuronectiformes; family Pleuronectidae; genus Pseudopleuronectes; species Pseudopleuronectes americanus. Next base: position 9,222,022 of record CM076732.1, read on the forward strand.
CCAGCTTTTACCACCACAAGGTTTCATCACTGCTACCACAGGAGATTCAGCTTTAAGGAAATGACTAAAGAAAAATATGTGAGAAGGTTCATCACCCACACTCTTTCTCGACTTGTTTCCGTTTCTTAAACACTGTATGTTCTCGTGTCCACATTGATAGCTCAGGCCTCCTCTAAGTTGCTGGGGGCTGCTGCACACATGGGCCCATTAAGGCAGGCCCCTCCCCCCCCCGTATGGAGCTGCTCCCTGCAGTCACACTGTGTAACCACAGAAAACACAGGGATGGACTGTGTCTGCTGGCAGGTGGTTGCAGTGCCCCTCATGCAGCTCTATCTATCTATCTATCTATCAATGAGCCCCAGGGCCCTGTGAGCGCAATCTTTTCACACTCGCACAGCAACACTATTGATTGTCTGCCCTCATTTTTTCCGAGGGAAAAAGCATCCATGTTTCCAGTATCACTGTCACCGGGATGGGAGGGATTTGTGTTGCTGCTGCGGGGCGTCTATAATCCGTGTCCCGCTCCTTCAGACGACCTTGGTCAGGACACAGAGACTAAACAGTCACGCACAGTTTACTTTCTTTCTTGGCAGCGTCGCTTTCTATAAGGTGAAAATGAAAACAAGAACAATTCTCTTTGGTTATGGCTTTCTGTGCTTATCTTAAGCCGCTCATATCTCTGTCCCATGCCACGCTGCACACAAGCACGCTGATAACACCGATGCCAAAAAACAGTGACAAAGAAGAACAGCTGAAGCGAAGACAATGTCCACAAACATACGTGTTTAACATCAAACTGAGCAGTGAGGCATCAACAACTTATTACCGTTGTACAAAGGGATAGTTCTGTAGGCCAAAAGGAAAAAAAATCCATTCCCTTCAACAGCCAATATTGAAGCTAGACTCGTGGCCACAGATATCTGCAGTAGTTTACTGATATTTACTAAACCCCGGAAATCAAAGCAGTTAAAAGCCCAACAGACAGACTCTCTTTGTGGTAGTTGTTTCACACACTGTAGGCCACTAAAGGGAAGTGTGGTCCGAGGCATAGTTGTCGACCGTGTGTTGTTAAATCAGCAGACAAGTGAAAAATAGAGTGTTTTTATATAGGAAATGAGACCGAGAGAGAGAGAGAGAGAGAGAGAGAGAGAGAGAGAGAGAGAGAGAGAGAGAGAGAGAGAGAGAGAGAGAGAGAGAAAAGAGCCTATTTTGGTGTCGCGGCATAACTTGCACAGTGGAGAGGCAGAGCAGACTGATGTGAGATATGAGACAAGGGGCCTGCAGTATCTCACAGTTTCTAGCTTGGAGAGGAGCTCAACTAAAACCGTAAAAAAAATAATCTCGGCAAAGGAACATCTGTAGCTTTTCAAACTATGACGCAGACAAACACAGATCACATCCCCCTCCAAATATTAGACGTGTTTATTCCAAGTTTGCGTCAGATTCATGATTACGTTCATCACGGCATCAGATGATAGCAAAAACAGAAGAAGAACAAAACTGTTCCTCTTTGCTGAGAGATGAATCGCTTCCGTCTTTTCACTGAGCTCGAGGTTTAATTTTAGCTCCGAGGGGGACAAACGTTGGTGTCTCTTTGTCTTATATTTTGCTATACACAGTCATGCTTCATTAAAAACAAGGATAAGCTGCAAGATATTAGGGATGTGAGTGTCCCCAATACCGCTTATAATTAGGGATTACCCTTTCGCTCGTCAAACAGTTTGACAGTTTGGGTGCAGCCTCTTGTGAGGGGTTCAGACTGTCAACATGGTTCAATCAAGTGCGAATACATATATATATTTATATGTATTTGTATAAATCTATTTTGACTGTATGTTTCACAGGGGCTTGTGTTGTGTTTCCTCCCTCCTATCTGTCAGTTCATCTCTACAACTTTTCAATGCTTTCTTTATGGCAGCTGTTCATGTGCTGCGGGGCTCTCAGAGTGGCAGCGAGTTGAGCTGGAGACAAAGAGCTGCCTAAAAGAAGGACATCACACAGCCTCAGGAGCCATAACCCGCATGACCGGCATGGAGAGACCCCCAACTCCCCCCCACTCACCCTCCCTCACGTCTGCCCCACTTGGGGGGTGGGGGATCTCCAAGGGTGGCGCCTGAGAGGCAATTAGTGTGATACCTTCACCCTCGTACCGCTCCTGTCAACTTAGGCCAACGGCTTCGAAAATTATTCATGCTCTTTTTTAATATTGCTCTGCTTTGCATATCTCCTTTTTCATCCCGCTCCCTGATTTGCGGTCCTCACTCCGACACCCCCTCCCCTCCTCGTAAATTTAAAACTTCGCCGCAGAGATCAAAAGACGCGACCACAAAGAAGTGATTAAATGCACATCAAGAGGGATTTATTTAGCACACATCTGGAGCAGACATGTTCTTATAGCCCCCCATTAAAGACTTCATTAAAGCAAACACTGTGCAATCAGCTCTCAATTCAAGAAACCGACGCTCGGCACTGAGGACATAGTTTCTGAGAGCTGTATGTGCCCCAAATCCTCTTTTCACAACATCCATGTGATTATTCATGAATTAATTCATAACAGTTTTCAGGATATCATCCGCATCATTAACTCTTGAATACACTTTTCTTTGCTTTAACTCATTACACATCCGGCACACTGCAGCGTGCCGGATGTGTAATGAGTTAACGCTTGCATTGCAGCAGTGGTAAAGCACACAAATGCTCAAAGATGGATTTGTCTGATTTGCAAGTGCAAAAGTAAGCGTTAACCACACAGCACCTTTAGCTCAGATGTTTGACATGTGCACGCTGGCTGGAGTGTCAACAGCACAAAGCAGGTAGGTCAGGTCTGGCTGATCAGCCTCAGAAACCTCAGATCTGAGGGGTGGGTTGCGCTTTATTCGAGTTTCAGCCACTCAAGCCCCTCTCACACCTTCCAGTGTTCTGGTCTTTACAATGAGGTCTCCCGCTAATGAATGGCTTTGAACCCTCTGTTAGATCTCTTTTGTCCTGGATCCCTGCTTCTATTCTACTCCGCTGCTAGACCTTGAACTCCACCCCTTCTCATGTTCCCCCTTCCTCGTTGGGAAACAGTGTGGTTGCCGTGACAGGGTTTGCGATTACCTGTTGCTTAGTGTGCCAATGAACACGAGACATTCTACATGTGGAGGCGGGTTGCTTAAGCTGTGACGGTCGTGTTTGTTCCACTGATTTCGAGCACAGTGAACATCCCCTGCACAGCACAGACACGGCGGAGGAGAAATTTGCTGGCGACAAAGCAAAGCAAAGCACAAGGGAGAAGCGATAGCATCTACACAGGCTAACACACAGGCCACAAAGCCACCCTGATTGCTTCTGCCTAGTGCCAACTGATAAGATGATAAATTAATGGAGGCCCTCCATCTCTCCTTGTGGTCCAGCGTAGGAAAACAGCTTCAGACTCCTCTGGCAAACACAGATCCATTAAATGCGGCTCTGTTGTCACAGAAAAACACGGTTGCCTGGAGAGAGAACAGTGTTGTGCTCACACAGTCCACAGTTGTTCCTCACTACTTTCAATTTCACAGAAGAGAACATTTATTTCTTGACAAAAAAAAACTCCTGTGAGGCCTGCATCAGTTTGGCTCTCTGACATCACTGTATCTCAAAAACTATATATAAGCCAAAGTTACAACCTGCATTTAAAGGCCAGCGATTGTGTGCATGGAAAGAGTCTTGAGGGTATTTTAAGTTACACAAGCCTGGAGGGATACTATGTCTGTTTTATTTCCAAGCAACATTGCACAAGTTCCACCACAGTAAATAACTTGAATTTTCTTATGCAGCTTTACAGGGACTGATGCAAGGTCTGGGTCGAGTGGATCGCCAAGGAATCGTTTGCAAAAATACCGAACAGGTCAGAAAGTTAGTGTTGCTTTGGTGTAATTTTCGGGGGGGGGTACGAGATGACAGCTACTTGACTTTGCCTTCTGAAATCGGACATGTTGGAACTGTCGTCATATTAAGTAAACGGCATCCACTTCTACTCAATCTGTCTATTGCAGTGGAGCAGTCTGGCCTCTATCATGACCCGGCTTGTGTATGGTTGGAGGTTAATTCCATCGTGTCTTCAAGGCTGGAAAGGCTGAAGCTCGGGCCTTTTCAGTATAAACAGCTCTTTCTAAACAAAACAGGCCATGCAGGTTTTACAGTCTGTTAGGCATTAGAAAATCTGAGAGGCTAAAATTAATGATTGGCTTCAACGGGCCCTCACTGGCTGCATGGGGTGATTTCAAATCCAAGAAAACGGTCTGCAGCTTACTTCTGGATCAAGGGAGCTTGTGCGCTGAAGTAAATCCTCCTGCTGAGTTTTCCAGCTGCACAAACAAAGCTGACTGTATAACAAAGGCTTCCAAGATGGAAGAAGACAGGGGCGGAGGAGGTGGACTCCACAAACCACGGCATCTTCATGTGTACCTGCTCCAGGATCGCTGCGGAGAGAGTGCTGAGAATGACCAGAAATCGGAAAAACCACGACATGACCACACTGATTAAGGCCGCCACAGGAACATAAATCACACGGTATGACCCAGAGAGAGGTTGCAAGTGGTGCCGACTCCAACCAAAGCCACGGCGGTAACAAGAAACCTTGCGTTTAATCTACTTGTCATTGTCTTCGCATGATGCACAACGTTCCTGTCTGTCGAGGGGCCTTGCACAAAGCAAAATGCCAGTCAGAGAAATGAAAAGAACGTTTTCTGCGTTACTTCCAACTGACAGCATTTTGGAACAAGGACTGGTCAGAGCCTGGAACGTGACAGACGAGCAGCCTCACCCCCCTCCCTTGAAATCGTCAGGAAATCCTGGCATGCTGCTACAAGCATCAGCGCCTGATCATGGGGGGTCTTACATCTTGTCCCTCAAGTGGAAAAGGAATGTAACAGGAGACTCTAAAGCTAATGGATTCTTTCGCTTTCCTGAAATAGGCAGATCGACTTTTTCAGCTTATGTAAATGTTTATATAATCAGAACAGCACTGACAGCATCTTATTCTCAGAAGGGTTGTTTTGAAAAGGAGAAACGAACAGGGCTAGAAATAAGTATGGACGTTCATATCTTTATCAAACACCGTGTTTGACAACATCTTATTTTCAAGCTTGTATACAAAGTTGGTTAAGAAGGAGGGCACCATATTAATTTCTCCAATCTGAGACACTCCCAGCTCTTGGCTATGAATCAGTAAAGCTGCATGCTGTCAGCTGTGTGTTGTGACTTGCGCTTCTGCAGCCTGCGAACAGAAGGCATTTATTTTTCTCCAGCTGCCACACCCAAGGAAAGTGTTTTTCAGTCGAAAAGAGGGGGGAGTACCAGCTCGAGCTCTGAGCCTGCAGAACCCAGATGGCCGTCCACAGAACACTTTTAATAGCACGGAGAAAAGGCCCAGAAGTTGTGAAAGTCAAGCACATTTACATTTGCAAGAGTGGTTTCATTTAACCAGGTGAAGAAAAGAAAGAAAAAAGCCAAGGTGCCTCTGGCAGATCGCTCTCTCTGATCTTGTTGTGTTGTTACCCTTCCAGTGTGACTGAATAAAGTGGAGAGTAGAGACAACAAAAGACAAGTCAGTCTGCCCAGAGAAAGGCCATCTTGCTGCTTCCTATTAGCAGGATCGCTCCCAGGCCTGAACTGAAACCCGAGCATCCTTCAGGGATGGACACCACCCACCCTCCACCCATCTCCTCCCTCAACCCCCTAGTGAACCGTTCCATTAAAAAAAAATTTACAAAATAATAAGCTCACAAATCCATTTCCCACCGCTGCATTACCATTCATTTATTTATCCACCAATGCACTTATACATCTATTTATTTTTATTGAAGTCATCTATTTGTCTTCATTTCTCACGCTAACATCGGCACTCCCCATTGAGAGGGGTCCGGTTTCAGCAGTCATCTTGTGGAGTGAAGCAGTGGCACTGTGCACAGGGAGCTGGGTCTGCAACACACACATCCTCAATGCATGATGTCATGTGCTGCTGGACTGCACCAGTCCACCCTCACCCTAACATCTTTAAGTTTCCTCCATATAGCCTAGTTAGAGTAATTCCACGTCTGCTCCCTGTCTGGGAGAGGCTGCGTGGATCCTGGAGCAGCAGAGCATCTGACCAATGAGTTGACGCCGTTCACAGAACCCTGAGGTTAATTTTGCCAAGGCCAAGGATGGTTGGGAACGATTATGTGAAGAAGCCTGCAGTGGTAAGGCCTGGTGGAGTTGTGGGTGTTGTTCTGGTGTAATGAGCCATTAGGTCACATGTGCTGAAACCCAGACGGCCGGCAGGCTGCATCATGCCTCATCTCCTGCCATTCCAAGGCGTGCTGGGAGAAGCACCTGAGTATAAGTGACCATGCATGCATCCCCCAAACAAAGCAGACAAAACCAGCATCAACGAAGCTGCTGACAGGACGCTCGACACTTGATAGTCTTCTCCTAACACTGCTGACCGTGCTTCTTCTTCACCCTCCACTCTTGATGTTATCACAGTAAGATGTTTGCTCGTCTTAATTCAACAGGCTTTGTTGCATCCGCGTGCATTTCAGAGTTTGGTTTCCTGCCCCATTACCTCGACTGGGGCTTGAGATAGTGTCACCACAAGCCTTTCGCAGTTTCAGGCCAGTCTGCTAATGAGCACCACACTGTGCAGCTCAACCAGACCGACCACTGGATAAAGAGTGATGGATGGGGCCTTTTATCTGGGCAATAAACATTAGTTCCTCCACCTTATCATCTTATCTCACTGAGATTTCAGGTTTCTCCCACAACAGGATGCCCCAACACTGGAGTGCTGACACCTATGTATCCCTCTCTCTGGAGGCTCTACTTTTTTTTCGACACAATCGGTGGACTGTGCAGTGAGTGTGGCCTCAGAGCGGTGATAAGGAAATGTAGCTACTAGACTTACTACAGATGGCAGCTTTGAATTCCATTCTGATATGCAACTAAAAGGAACTCATCCCTTATCAATGTTTTTTGTCCCACTTTAGTGAAAAACTTTAACTCATCTGACATCTCTGAAAACAATATAAACCAGTGTATTCTGCTAAATCCCAGTCACATTGCAGATTGAAGCTGGGCGCTTGTCTCGCTGTGGCTGAGCACATCTCCAGCCCCCATGAGATTAACTCCGGTACATGCGGGATAATGGGGGCTTTTGTCTTATTAATACATCCTCTCAATACAATGCCTTCTTTAGGGTGACGGATGAACAACCCTCGACAACACTCAGAGGGGTCAGAGCTGGGGGGTTGGGGGAGGGAGGGGGCACAGCAGGCTGCGCAACGGCTCCAAGGACCAGTGTGTGTGTGTGTGTGTGTGTGTGTGTGTGTGTGTGTGTTTGTGCTCGTTTTTGTTGTCTCTTCTGAACCTTTTCCAGCACAAACACTGACCAGTGGATCTCGCGGGGACTTGAGCACAGGTCTGAGGTCCTTGTTGAGGTTAGGATTAATGTTTTGGTCGTAGGTTCTATGTGTGTGTGTTTGTGTGCGTGTGTGCGTGTGTGTATGCTTGTAGGTGTGTGTGTGCGTGTGTGTGTGTCTCGACCCACAACAACAGTTACCCTACTTTTAATGCCGCAGACTGCATTGATCCCCATGATCGACAGCTGCAGGGCCCTCGTGTTAATATTTAACCCCACGCAATGTTATTCATTTAAACACACGCACGCACTCACACACACACACACACACACACACACACACGCATACACACCCGCACTGTTTAACAAACGCAGCTGTCACACGCAGACCAAACACTGGCTGTGGCTGCAGGCTGCTCCTTGGAAGTAAAAGTGCCGTGTACAGTCAAGTATAGTCTAGTCTGTTGTGGTGTGGCGCGCTGTGGGGCCGTGCACGCGGCTGTCAAGTGATGTGTGTGAGTCAACTCTCAGTTCATTATTAACCGACCGTGGATGTCATGAGAGGAACGTCACAGAACAGATGAATCAGCCCCTGTTAACCTGAGTAAATGAAGTTTGCTATTCAACCGAGAGGGAACCCTTTACAGGACAGTGGGAGACACACGTTAGATTCTTTGTGTGACACTACAGACAGTTACTCACCCCATGAGAGATTCAGTGCAGAGCGGCGAAACGTCTCCGAAACGTCCTCACATGTGATTCCCCGGCTCCCACAAAGGCTGCGTGCGTAAAAACTTGTGCGCTTTCTCCTCACTTTATCTCTCTCTGTGCCGCGCTCCGGGGGCTCCACGAGCTCCACGAGCAGCGCTGACACTCACAAGTTTCGCGCAGGGCAAGGCGGCGAGTCTCGTCTAGACAGAGGTAAATCCATATCGGTCCGTGCTGTGCGCCACCGCGAAAAAAAAACACCGGTCCCCCCAAAAAAGAGGATCTTCTTCGCCCCAGAAAGACGCAGCCTGAACACGGGTTCCGACAACAACGAGGAGCGCAGGGATGAGTGGGAGGCAGAGATCGCGCTTTCTCTTTTGTCGCGCTAATCCAGCAGTTCGTCCGATTGTCCTGACTGCTCTCTGGGAAACAACAGCTCCACGGGGTTGTGGAGCGTCGGGGAGGCGCACACACACACACTCACACTCGCGAACACACACCCACTAACACAGAGGAGGGAGACACACACACACACACACAGAATAGTATGGAAACGTCACTTGCCCATAAAGAGACGCGATCGAGTCTCAGTGTCGACATATACCCATGATGCGGATTGTTTTAATATGGAAAACAGTATTTAAAAAAAAGAAGACTATTTCTGGACCTACTCTGCTCCTCGACTCTGCAGCGCTCTCAAATGAAGTCCAGATGTTCCACCTCCTCACTTCCTCTTTCCAAACAGATCCCAGCATGAACCAGAGTCCACACTTCTCAACTCGTCCTGCCTCAGTTTCCCCTTGAGAGCACACGCATATGTCTCTATAAGACAGTAGTTTCAGCCCTGATCTGCTTCTGGGACATTTTAGGTTATTTCCATAAATGATCTTTTATATTTTGTTGTGCCTGTTGAGTCATCGGTGTAATTTCTATGTGCAATCCCCCCAGGTCTGGCCCTGTCTATAATAAGGATGAGGTGAAGGTAAGTCAGGGCTGGTTAGTCACTCTGGGCTGTGCCTAGACATACAGCAGTGCAGGTGCTGGACCCAGTAGAAAAGGGGCCTCTGTGCAACCCCAGAGGAGGTCATAATAATCTCCTCACAGTCATTACGCTGAAAGCCAAAGTCATCCCGAGAGGCCATGATGTCATGTGTATGTGATATGAAGAAGAGGGAGCTGCGTAAATGTTGTTAGAGTATCTTTTAGTTTTCTTAATAAACACATTTGGAGCTGAATGAGGACGATTAGATCACCGTATCTCACCTTCATTTAACAGCTGGAAGTCATATGGAAAGAATAATACAGAACCAGAAGGATCCAGCACATGTGAAACAATGGAATAAATGGATCAAATATAGGGATCACTATTAAATTGTAATTCCTTCTATGCTGATTTAGAACTGATGTCTTAAGCTAATATGCTTAATAAATTCAAGTCAAGTTGAGTTTGAGACATTGATTTCATCCTTTATTGTGCAATTTTTCCAATCTCAATTATGTATGATTGCTTTTGTATTATCAATTTATTTAGTGTTCATACATATGTATACATATATTATATGTATTCTTTTTGAATAATAAGTCAGAATTCAACCCTGAAGATTTATGTCTGTTTTGTTATTGTGTTGCTTTTTGCTTTTGTTTTCTTTTTGCCAGAAGAACATGTTAATGTATAAAGGATATATAGAAAGATAGATAGATATAGATAGCTAGACAGATAGATAGATAGATAGACAGATAGATAGATAGACAGACAGATAGATAGATAGATAGATAGATAGATAGATAGATAGATAGATAGATAGATAGATAGATAGATAGATAGATAGATAGATAGATAGATAGATAGATAGATAGATAGATAGATAGATAGACAGACAGATGATAGATAGATAGATAGATAGATAGATAGATAGATAGATAGATAGATAGATAGATAGATAGATAGATAGATAGATAGATATGATTTATCTTTTCTTTCCTTTCATTGTCAGTTCTTTAAGCATTTTTCCTTCTTTTATTCACAATAAAATACATACATATTGTAAGACTGCTGTAAACATGATAAGCATTACACACAATTGTAGAATTTGGCAAACTCTCCTACAGGGTCTAAAATAGAGTTTCGGAAATGTTTCATCAGAGGAAGATTATGTAAAGAAGTTGGTTGAGGGGTTTGGAAACTTTCCAGTGTGACCAGTCTGAGATGAACATTTCCCAGTGACACCAGTCTGTCAGCATACACACACACACAAAATCACACAAACACACACACACACACAAACACCCACAAACAAACACACACACACACACACTCACACAAACAAACAAATACACACACACACACACACACAAAGGTTGTTCTGAACATGAATGACATCAGAGCATTTAAACATGGGGCACCTTACTGCTGATCATAGAGTCAACCTAATGGAGGTGAGGGAAATGACTCCTGTTGTGTCTGGTCTCTACACCAAACCCATTTAATGACTTTTGACTCATGTCACGTCTGCTGATGGTTTTCCGTGGGGTGGGGGCTGAGAGGTGGGATTGTGCAACACACTCTCACTACACTGCTGTGTGGAAATTACTCACTGTTCGGAAGAAAAGAAGAACAAACTTGTGGAAAACAAGCAAATTCAAAAAAAAAGTTTGCAACACTTCTGTGTGGGTCGCTGCCAACTGTCAACCTCACGAGTAGGAGACAATTTTTTTTGCGGTTCAGCTTCAGAAACTGTCGCTTTTCACACTGTGTGCTGTCGGCTGAAAGGCTGGCAGGTTGACGGAGCAGCGTGTACTGGCTGTGTGGCAGACGGGCTTTATGGACTCACTCCTCACTGTCAGCAGCTTTATGATGGGACACTTTCAGGAGCTGCTCCAGTAAAGCTGCCCCACTGCTGTGTCCCGCACTAAGCCTTAAGGGGAGCGGTCAAGGGCCCTGACCTCACTTCCTGTTGGGGCTCCTCACAAGCATTCCATTGTCTGTGAGAATGTGCACGGACTCGGGGGACTCTGCACATCTGGCAGCTGTTATTAGCAACCTCCTGCACAAAACCTCCCCGCCGCCACCACCGCGACATCGTGTGCTGGTGGATGTGAACGCACCTCAAAATAAACTCTCTGGGATGGTACTTTTTCACAAGCCACAACTTTCATAGAGACTGAACTATTCTTGCATTACTGAGTTTAATCCCTTTTCTAAATCTTTCTATCTGGACAGGCCCCACGTTTTTGCCTCCATTTCAAAAAAAGCTTGAGAAGCAACGTTCAAGCAAGAGTTTGACATTGAGACACTCAGGATAAGATGTTGAGATTCTTCTATTCCACCAGCGAGGTGTCTGATCGACCCTAATTCATGTTGCAGCATGACAGCCACTCTAATCATACAGCCAGAGTCACGGGGAACTATCTTTAGAGACAGGAGGAACAATCAGTCCTGCAGCAGATGGTGTGGGCCCCACAGAGCCCAGATCATGGTGTTACGTCAAGAGACAGCGGAGAGTGACGGGGCTGAAATCCACTGAATAAGGGTGTCAGGTTCCTCCGGGATGATCGGGACAACCCATCTGTCAAGTATCAACAGAAACTACGGGAACTTTGATTTGATTTATTGAAGTTCAATGCAAACTGTTGCACAGTCAGCAGTATGAAGCTATAACAAGGAGACGGTTTGCTGAGCTACGCACAAAGATTGAAACCAAGGGGAAGTAACAATTCTTATTATGCACATTTAGCAAATATTTTACTTTGAAGTCATTCTTTTTCCCTTTATATCAGACAGATTGCAAAATGACAAATTTACAAAATCTTTCATGTGCTGCGGTTTCTTGACATAGATTTGAACTTACCAGAATTGGAACATTGAGAGGTTTTAGGTCAGACTTCAAAAGAAGGTATTGTAGGTAGATCTTCAGACGCACACACGCGATCTTTCATTCACCTTTCATATCACTCGTCTCTGAAGATCTTTGTTCAAAGATCCCAAGATCCATAAAAGGCAAAGCTGGTCTTATAGGCTAAATATTCTGCGATCCTACTTTTAGACAGGGGATTACACTGGGGAAGTCATTAACAGTAAACTCGAACTGTTCTCAGGCTCTGTGAGATGCAGGGACTTCCCATCCCTTGTTTATTCACATATCCTACTGAAGCACAGAAGCAGCTGTGGGTAATGTACAAACCAAAGGTAACCACACTCCACGTGACATTAAATGCTGTCACGTAATGAACCACTGATGTGTTCTTTATCCGGAAACAGGAAACATACAAATGTTTTTGCACCTCTTCCTCAAAAGCAGAATTAAGGTGTCAAACTTAAAGAAGTGTCTTTGAAAACTATTCTCTGTTTGCTCACAGATCATCTTACCTTGGGTGGTTGTGTATTTTTAACACAGAGAATGAACGCTATACGAAATGTGAACATTTTGCAACTGTGTGATTGTTGTCACCGCTTTTCTGTGCCAAATGACTGTTCATCAAACCGAGACAGGTTAACACCACTCGCTATTTTGGCACCAGGTTTAAGGAATTTGCCGCATCTGCACATAAATTGCATAGTCGGGAAGATGACACACATTAGAAAGGCTTAATTATAAACAGGAGCTTCTATGTGAAATGTTGACTTAACGAAATCTCTACTGCTTTGTTAATAAGTCAATCAAAGGTGTAATCTGTGCGTGCAGCGAATTGATACAGACAGTGCTTGTGGGTGGCAGAGATTCGGCTTCCTCTCGACGAGTGCCGCGTGGAGACAGGCCGGCTTATCTCTCTCCACACTCAAAACACTGGGGCTTAAGTGCTGGCTGTGCCACATGTCTGTGCTGTTCACAGGTTTAGAAAGAAATCCGTCCATCCTTCACTTGTTCCCCTGAGACCTTGAGTGTTGACTTACTGCTTATCTCTGGACCATCTACAGCAGGTTCCACCCCCACTTTTTGCTTTTTCCACCGGCACAAAAGATCTCTTCCATTCTTCTTACAATTTGATCTGTTCAACATGCAGGAATAAAGTCGGAATCACTGTCTGTTTTTTAGGTCACTTTATCTGCTCACACACAAAGAGAATAAGGGCCTGATGGGTCTCTAATGTTAGCTTATGTGTTTGTGCATCAAAAACAGTTGGGACTTACCCTCCAGCGCTCGCATCTCCCTGTGCTGCACTTTGCAAGGAACATATTTGTATGTTTTTCCCTCACAGAAATCATCTTTATGGTCTTTTCACAATAAGCCATTGCTCCACCCCTGCACTGAGCCGCCTCACAGGAGTATAAAGTTACCTTATTTTTACACTCAGGGCCTGAAAAGACTGTTCCCATGGTCCACTGCTGCACCAGTCTGTGTACTGGTAACCCAGCTTGAGTATTAGTATTGGGGGACAGTTGCCTTCTGAGGGAGAGTGGATAGTAAAAGCGAGGGGCCGGGGCCCACAGGTTGAGGAGAGGAGGGGGTGGGTGGGGGAGTCATGACTTTTGTGGCTTCCTGCAGATTAGTGCTGTGTTTATTGAGCCTTGCTGAAGTACCCTTAGCAAAACTCAATCAAATCCACACAATCCATTATTAGCGTCTGTTCCATAGATATTATAACTCAAAACTCGTCTGTTTCGTTTTAGTTTTTTGTTTGTTTTCAAAATAAAACTATCTCTGTCCCCACTAGCATTTTGGCTCTATATCAGTTTGAATCCCCGTCCAAACTAACAGGCCTGAAAACACACAAGACCCCTCATGTACACTGGGTATGCAGGTCCCGGTGTTATTCAGTTAAAAGCTTGTCTCCTTCACATGCTAGCAGTTGTATTATTATAAAATGCATAATTTAACTGCACAACGCCGAATGGTTGTTGGTAGCTGTTTCTCAATTCAGGGGCTGCATCCTATGAGTGGCATGGCTTTGATCATTCTGGTGTATGTGGCCCACAGAGGAAGCAGTCTTCGTGGCCCACATACTTCGTGGGCCACATAGATAAAGAGGATCGAAACCAAAATGACACGATCTGATATACTGAAGCTTCCCACGATCTGTGTCACCAGCTCGTCCCACCCTTACTGCTATTGCCAAGCAACAGAGCTGAAGTTGCCCCCCTCGGGAAAGCTTTAAAGCCCCTTTTTTTGTTTTTTTTACATTTGTACCATATGCTGCTCTGATGAGTTGAAGTGGGATACTAGCATCAGGTTTCTAATTGTTTCTTTGAAAGACTGAAAACACTGAAACGCAGGTTATCGTTGTACAGGTTGGAGAAGTATGGATTTGACTTGAAACCATATGGCAGCCATCAGTGATTCGTCTTGCACCGGCAAAGAAACCCAACCCGGACGTTTCTGGCTAATTCATTGACCAGAAAGTGAGTTCAAAAGGTTAGTCAAGGGATTGCATGAGCGTGGGTGTGTTTGTGTGAGTGTGTCTGTGTCTGTGTGTGTGTGTGTGTGTGTAAGGCCAGGAACTAAAATGTAACTAATTTCTCAGAATCAGATTTACCATAACTGCTCTCTTATTGGTGCATCACCAGAACACAGCTGCTGCAGTTCTGTATTCAGATTGTTTAAGATAAGTCATGAGAAGCTGTTTGCTTTCCTGTCACATCTGTAATAGAGATACGGCGCCTGGCTGTTCTCACTCTTTGACCAGCTGTTGACGCAGAGTTAAAGGGTGCTACGTGCTTGCCAAGGCAACAGAGGGAATTAGTGCACAGATGTTGCACAGAAATGGCAAACCAGAAAAAACAGACGTGATCTTTCTTGTGTACCGTCGCGTTAAAAAGACTTTAAGTGAAAAAGAGAGAGAGAAGGAGGCGATGTCGTAAAGGAGGTGAAGAAGGAAATAGAAACAGGATGTATGTTTTTGTGCAGAGGCGGGAAGGGAGTGAAATGAAGTTGGTCACTAGAGGGTAAAATAAGCTTTCAGTAACCAGGTCAAGCGTGCACCTATTGGAATCTTGCCTGGAGAAGCTTGACTGTCGTGCGGCGGAGACAGAGACGCCGGGCTCGATGAGTTGATCGGTGAGTATTCTTTGCTCCAGGCAGAGCGTCACTGTTTGTTTGTAAAAGTGTGTTTACAAAAGAGTGTCTGTGCTAACACATGCGTCTAAAGATGAACGTTTCTCTCCTCAAGCGGAACGTCTCTTTTTTTTTCCCAGAGGAAAGCCGGCACTTGGCTGCCAGGGGTCAATGTTGGGGGTCATCAGATAAGAAGGATCAGGGTCAGGCCATTACTCGACTCCAGATGTATGACCTGTACTGCTCTCTGTGCCGTCAGTCAGAGGTGACCGGGTAAAGAACGGACATATGTAGTCTAGCGGTAAATTGTATAGTAAAGGACAAAGAGAGGGAGGAGAGATGGCTGGAGGAGAAGCAGGCGTCTGAATGTCACACTCTCCTGACAGAGCCCGGAGCAAGTCTTCAAAGCTACACACACACACACACACACACACACACACACACACACAGAGAGACACAGAGACACACTGTGCATGACCCAGACCAAACCCTGTCTTCATATTGCCTAGCTGGTCACATATGATTCTAGAGTTGTAGCAGAGACCATGACTATATTTTCTTTTTTGTATACGCTTTGATTTTGTAACAGGTCGACAAGGTTTGTTATTTGTAACTTCAAACCGTGTCACCACAAGCCAAACAAACAGCCCACCTCAAACGGGCTGGTTGAAAACGAGCACTGCACTGGTAAAGCTTTTTTAATTTTTTGGAATAGGGTCATTTCAACGTCACCTCTGAACCGGACAGGGCGCCTCTCAGGTTTATTGACTGTGCACGCGTATACCTTCCCTGTGGTCACGCCCCACACGCCACCCAGGAAGTGGTGCTTTGATCAGCACTCTGCACACATTCTTCCCATCATCATTTCACCTCCCCGAGTGTTTATTATGGGCTGCAGCTGGAACACCTCCAGTTGCTCAGACCTCACTCCACCAAGGTCGCGCTGACAAACTCCAACACTCACACACACAGCCACACACGGGCGGAGCAGCCCACCTCACTATGACTTCAACTCGACTGAGCAGGATGAAGAAAGGTTTCTGCTCAGGTTCAGATCAAACGTGTGTTCACGCCACTGCTCTAGTGTTTGACTTTTCCTGATTGATCATCGTCCACACATTTCACTTTCTGAGGGGGTGTTTTTCTCTGTTAATAAATACGATTTTGTCCGGGTCTTCTGTTCCTGAGCGTCTGCTGCTGCGGCCCCTCTGGTCCATGTTTCATGACCTCTGATCTCTTTAAGAGGACAGTGATAAGGCTCCAGGGTGATAGTGAGCAGAGTGGTAGTAGTAAAGCAAGTGAGTGCAACAGGTTCTTTTGTGGAAAGAAATATTTCATTGGTTCATACCTTTTTTCCCTTTTATCCGCAAATCAAATGGGTATATACACCAGAGACGGTAAATAAAGATGGACGACATGTCTCCTCTCCCCAATGATTAAGCTTAAATATCCTATATCTTGTGCATTTGGAACTAGAGTCTGCGCAGTAGCAATCGAGGGATGGAGCCACGGCGGAAAGGTTGAGCCAGGACATGTTTAACCAATCGTGAGTTAGTCTCAGCTATCAATCACATTTCATTCACATCAAATAACTTATTAAAAACCAACCTTACCGGATAAATGAGCACTTGGACAAACACATGTCTGATAAGAACTACACAAAATGACTGAATTAGCCTTTGAGAAAAAACAATTTGACCTGTGCTTTGACTATGAGGTTTAGTCCACGTCCAGTCCACTGGGTTTATGATTAATACTGCAGCCAGCCATCAGGGGGCTATCAATAGAGGGGGATTCGCCCACTATTCTGATTGCTGAAGTGTCCTTGGGCAAGATACAGAACCTTGAATTGCGTGTGAGTGTGTGCAGCAGTGTGAGTGATCTGTGAAAGGGTGAATAGCTAAACTGTACTGCAAAGCTCTTTAAGTGGCCATAAAGACTAGAAAAGTGTTATATAAATAAAGACCATTTCCCATTTTTACACCTGAACTTTTCCGTAAACTCCTCGGTTACAGAAGAGCGTCGTCGGATTAAAAGCCCTGATAATAAATGTTGAAAATGCTTTGTGTCCAAATATTTTTTCCCCTTGATCTTTTATTGGCCTTGCTTTCCTAGATGTGCTGATATGCGACATCGGAACAGCAGTTAATTAAACCATGAAGTTTTTTGTGGAACGACTAATGACATTGGTCAGTTTGAGAAGTTGCAGTACCTTCCCAGCACTTTGAGCCGACATACAGTCTGTGAGCAGGCAGGATCAGGGTTGGAAGGTGGAGGAGGAAAATGACATTGCGAGCAAAGAGATTGGTGATATTGATACAGCCGCCCTCGAAAGGCACGATGACCTCACCGGCCACATCCACTCAAGTTCAAAATTATTTATCACCACAGCCAAAACTGTAATGACCCCGGCAATTAAAGGAAACTCACCAGATACCACAGAGGGGGAACCAAATTGCAAGTTAATCTTTTCATACACATTAAAGGCACCACTGAAGAAACACAGAATAAACAATACTTAAAAAAGATAATTAACTACAGCTCCGGATTTCACAGACTTGCTAAAGAACTGGCAACCCATCCCACACACAGTATCACTAAACATCACTACACTTGCTAATGACATGTAGCCGTCACTTTTTCCACACTCAAATCCACAATGAGCCATAATGAGTATAGAGTGCAGCGCCCCCTTCTACATTTCTCCCTCGACACATTTGAGGAGGCCTAACGTCATTGGATCTGTCGGCACTGGATACACACATCTGTGCGTGAGGTTTGCACATGATGATGACTGTTTGCTCATGCTGCTGCTTGCCAGCTGGGCTGGTTCTGACTAGAGATTTGTGAGTCATTAGAGCCAAAAACAAAAGAAAACGTCTGGGTGGTGGAATAAAGCAGGCTGCATAATGATCTAATCAGACTGCAGGCTGGATCGAGACAGCATCCACTGCAACAAACAATCAGCCCTTCAGGGTGTTGGGGTAGATGATGGGAAATGCAAAGTCAGAGGTGGGCATGTACTGTGTATGTACGTGTGTGTGTGTGTGTGACGGGGAGTCCGTGTTCAAGCATGAAACCCTAAAATGTCGAATTTGGCAGCTGTCACAGAGAACGCTCCATAAAACTGGTGAATATCGCTGCTGGATAACAGAAAAGAAAATGTGGCTTTAATTAACAGCTCTCATGGATTCGTCTGTGACTGGCCGTGATCGCTCTAACCTAAAACAGACTGAAAGAGACATTCTTCCTCATGGTACGGCAGCAACAGGACCACCATGTATTTTTTTCTATTTCACTAAATTTGAATGTATCCAATCCATCTGTAAACTAACCCTTCCAGTTATTTACAATCCTCTAAAAACTGTACGTATTCCTTGTGTGGTACTTAAAAGTGAGCCAGTCAAGGTGCCACTTTTAAGAATTTCTAATTTTTCACCAACTCAGCTCAATTTTATTCACACTGCTCCAAGTGTAAAAAGAGCAGGAGGGGACCCCTGTACCAACCATTAGACTTTTATTACTGTTTGGACAAAACTCCAAACAGTTACAGCTTTCTTCTTTGACTTTGTACTTCAGGTGAAAGCTACAGTCACCGAAAGATCCGCACCGCTGACCTCTACCAGTTCCAATAACACGGCTCCATCTAAGAGAAACAGTCCTTTAACCTCCGGGGGCCTGGACACAGGCACTTGTAAAAGGAAAAGACAGAATGTTCATGGCTTTCCAGCTGTGGGGGTGAATTGATTTAACGCGGCCTGTGTGAAATATTGCTCCTATCCTGACCACTCTTGCCCCTTAACCCCATCCCCAGCCAACACCCCCCGACTCCCCCGACCAGCCGCTCCCTCAGAACAGCCACGAATTCCAGGAAAAGTTGCAGCAAAGTTCTGTCTTCCATAAATCACTGTTCGGCTCCGCAGCCGCTCCCTGCGGAGCGCCGAGGGAGAAACATCATCCGCTTCCCTTTCCCTGAGACCCTCCGGCTTCACCCCCCTCATCCTCCGACTGTTTTAAAAGTGTGCAGGGGAGCAAATGAGTACTTCCTCACCAGTTTACCACAGCCTAAACTGGTCTCCGCTCCACTTCGAGCCAGTCACTGTGTGCTATGATCTTTACGATCTTGTCTGTCGCACCACGGTGGCGTCAAAGTCATGTGGCTTCAATCAGTCTCCCTGCTTTCCTCTTTTTACCTGTCAGTGTTTCTGCATGGGGTCATGGTGTTGTTAGGACTTTATTGCCCGTAATTCACAGACGCGGTGCCAGTCAAGTCTCACTGACGACTATCTCCTGGCAGCGTTTTTATAGCGAGCACAGCGGCAAACAAGAAAACCCCCTGACTATACTCCTGGGGATTGCTGGAGGGAGGCTCCCTTCGCAAGGCTTACAGCACATAAAAAAAAACTGACAAGGCCAGAGCTGCACAATTTATAATGTTAAAATGTTCCATGACACAACGCTCTCTGATGGAAACAAATGTTACACAAGCATTGTTGTACAGTCCTCGTGGAAAAGCTTTTTATTGATTGGCCTGTGTGTAGGCCTAAAAGGAGCGTGTGACTGCAGGACTGCGGCCCATCCCATGTGAGGGATAGACCTGTCTCTGCATGCCCATTAGACACAGGCGGGCTGATTAACACACAGGGCTAGGCTCGCGCATGTATGACATATCCATCACATGGCTCGCTTTCTGGGACAGTAGGTCCGAGGGCTCCGACAGGAACTCTCGGCACGGCTCTCATGAATAACGCATAAACAAAGAACATCCGTAAACAGTTTAGAAGACCCGTTTGGACTTTGTTCCAGAAGGGTGGGCGGGCGGGTGGGAAGGAGGGATGGAGAAGGGGTGGGGTCGAAGTACTGCAGCTGATATTCTCTCCATGGCGACCCAGTTGGGAGGAGCAACATCAGGCTGCCTCAGTTTCTCCTCTGGGACGCTCTGCCTGTACAAACAAACCGACCCCGGGCCTCTGGTCTAATGGGAACCAGACCTGCTCGAGGACCAAATCTCTTCTCCCTCTCCTTCCATCCTCTCCTCCCTCCCCCCCCACTCCTCCTTCTCCTCTCTCTGGAGGACCAACGCTCCGCTGACACACACTCCAGCTGAAGGACGCACTTCAATTATCCCAAACAGACCTGAAAATATTCCCCCGTTCCTTTTTTCCCCCTCCAACGTTCCCACACAGCGGCTGGGCTCATGACGTCCCATGCTTCTACATCAGCCCTGACCTTCTTGACCCTGGAACTGCCAGACTCCAGCGACCTGCCCTTTATCTCCTCCCGACACACTCTCTCTCACTTTCACATGCTTTCACTATCACTCCTCCTCTCTCCCAACGTTTTCCCAGCTGCTTTCAGACTTGCACTGAGCCCTGGAGATCCTCCGGATATTTTCCGGAGGGCCAGTATGTGCGAACGTAAAAGTGCTGAGTGAGAGGCTCTGGACTGTCTCAGCAGTTTTATCCGGCCATCCCCCAGTATTAAATCCGCAGAATATCTGAAGGAGCCGATGTGAGAATATAGCAGGGGCTCCTCCGCACGATTGCCCAAGACCAGGTGGGCGTGTTGATGATGTTTTTAACACACAGCAGATAAAATGAAAAATAAAAGCGGTTCAAAACATCTAGAATTTGCATGACGAATATGTCAAGAGAGCTTTTGGTAATTAGAGCCGGCAGCGTTGTCTATGTGCGGTAAACAAAAACATGTGAAATCCGGACACACGAATCATTACGCCTCTGCCTGCTGCACCACGCCTCACCTGAACTCTCCGGACAATTCTGGGCCGTTGTGCACAAGTCTGAGCAGAGAAACTTCAGCTGCATTGTTCATGTGTGAAATGGAAACTCTGGAGACAGTCTGGACCCAATTCTGGAGACATTAAATGTACATCACACATTTACACACAAAGCTTTATTGACTCCTTTCGTAATCCAGTCGAGTCCGTATCTGTCTTGGATGTGCTCCCGTTAAGAAGGCTTACTCTGCATTGGGGCTGGTTTCACATGACAGTGAGGTACGTTGTCTGTACGCGTAAGTGTTTTTCATTATTAGATCCACGCTGAATGACGAAAGCCACCCTAATCTGAGGTTCAAGACCGGCGGCATGGTGGTGGTGACCTGTTGGGTGCTGAGTGAGAGCAGCTCATCCCGGGCTGCAAAGTCTGAATGTTCCCATT
This sequence comes from Pseudopleuronectes americanus, assembly GCA_038501795.1. Taxonomy (NCBI): domain Eukaryota; kingdom Metazoa; phylum Chordata; class Actinopteri; order Pleuronectiformes; family Pleuronectidae; genus Pseudopleuronectes; species Pseudopleuronectes americanus. The sequence continues at coordinate 9,243,261 of CM076732.1, forward strand.
GTGAGGGTTCAGAGTTTATCAGTGAATGTCCTCCCAGTCTCACTGCCGGTCTTTATCTGAATGTTCTGTTTCACTAAAGTATGAATATTGGCTCAGAGTCCTACCAAGGGGGGGAGAAGGCCCTTGAAACACATTGGGCCTCCACACTGACTGCACGTCCAACGCAGAGAAGGCTGATTGTGATATGGCTCGTGACAGTGGGGCCTCACAGATATTTGGTGCAAAATTGCAACACTTTATCGCCGCATTCCTTTTTTCCAAGAATGATAAGTCTGAGATACCCAGGAAAGCTTCCTTATTCTGCTCTCTCTCATTTTACTGTAAAGCCTTGTGCAAGCACCTCATGATTCAGGCCGGGGGGGAGGGTCAGGGAAGCTCATTATTTGTTTGTGCTAGAATCAGTGATCGCGTCACTGATGCCAAGTGCCTGGAAGTACGGCAGATTTATCGTGGAGAATGGGCCGTGACTGAAGAGTTGGAACAAATTCACAAACACTGGATGTGACTGTTGAGCTCGGCCGCCCTCCCACACATCTGGGCACAAACCCGTCAATGTTCCCCCTTCGGCAGAGATCGGTGATGAGCTGAGCCAAGCTGAGTTGCTGCCCAACACACACAGACACACACAGACACACACACACACACAGAAGCACACACGCACACACACACACACACAAATTCACACCCTCCATTTAATTTTTGCCAGGTCTTGTGAGCTGCTCCAGGGCTCAGTGTTTATTCTTTGTCTGTGTATTTCTTTCTTTTGCCTTTGTGTCGGGCAAAAGGCGGGATTGGCCAAGCCCAGGCACGGCCCTCTGAATCTGAATTGCTTTTTTTTGCAGAGTCAGCACAAGGCAAGACCAGCCGGTAACAAACGTGTTGCAACTTTTGGCTCCCTGAACGTGGCAAGGAGTGGGAGGTGTGTGAGGGATGTGGGACAAATTAGTCAGAAAGTAGTAGTGTTTACAACTCCTGAGTGCTGAGTTATTATTGGTCTTGCACGCTAATGTACACCCTGGATTTGTGCTTGGTCGCGTGCAATTTTTCTCAGCATGATATAGCTCCAGGATGCATTTAACTGGTGCGCCATTGATCTGCTGCAAACACGTACTCACACATCACATTTTCATGGATTGAATAGAACAGGATCAATACTGGAGGACAACAACAAATAAATCCAGCCGCTCCATGAGGGAAAGACAAATATTTGTATTTCGCACTGAAGCCATGAAGAAATAAGACATTAGTTTGCTCTCCAGGATAGGCCCAGTTGGGTGTGTCCTGCTCGGAGATGAGTTAGTGTTGGTTCGTATTCCCACTGATGTCATTTGTTGAGGCAACAGAACTTTGGCAGGAAGGGGACCGACAAACAGTCAAGGTCATTGACCAACCTCAGGGGGAAAAGCCACCAATCACTCTGACCGTCCCTGATGTTTCACATTAATCAGTATTCCCTGATGTGGGACAACGCACAGGGGGAAACAGTGTCTTTGTCTGTTGACTCTCATTCACGCCACATCTTTGTCCGTCAACGGTTAAATATACCCAACCTCTTTGTCATTTGTTCACAGCTCCTTCCTCTTCTCCCCTTTCTTTTCTACTCTGACCTCTTCCTTCACATTGTTCCACTGCCACGTTGCAACCGTTCAAAGATGGGGGGGAAGTAGAGACACCTGGATCTAGCTAGCTTCCACTAAAAACGGTTCTCCCTCCAGAATAGCTGGGGCCAAAGTCCACGGTCATGTGATGACAATGATGATGATGATGATGTGGCATGGGCTGATAGTGAGAAGCTAGTGAGAGCGGGGACTCCACACCCCCATGGCCCCCTCTCCTGAATCAAATACGCAGAGATGTGTGGGATTGCTCTCACAGGAGGAACTTGAACCCTCTGACTTCCTGCCCACTGATGAGGTCATCGGTCTCAGTGGGAGTGTCTGTGAAATGCCTGCTCAATAACAGCCGACCGACGGCGGGCCACGGCGGGGAGAGGGAGGAGGGATGAAAAAAGGAGGAGTGGGACTTGCAGTGGGGGCAGAGGAGTGGATGACAGGTTGTGTTTGGGGGGGAGGAGAAGGAGTAAGGTGGGCGGGGAGAGTGTACAGTGCCTGTCTCTTGTGAGCCTGAGGCATTTGGCGGAGCACAGCATGTGTTCATGTTATGGAGAGGACTGGGCTAGCTATTAGATTGTCAAAGCGGGTGGGGGTGCGAAAGCTCCACAGCCAGGAAAAATCTCACAAAATGGCTGAGAATGTTTCCGTCTGGGACTAAACTCTCTGTTTTTCATTAATCACGTGCGTGTCAGTTAGTAATTGCTATCCGAGCCAGTTCGCAGACCTAGAATCCCACTTTGTGCAGTGATCTGTGGGTTCAGATAAGGACCAGGGCTCCATATGCCAGAATGCTGTGCTTCGCCCTGAGGCCGGCCTAGTTTATGACCAACCAAATAAAGCCTGCTACAAGCCAGATGATTGTCTGTTGAGCTTTTACAACTGTCATCCTGTCACAATAAAGCAGTTTAGCACAAAAAGGGATGCGTCTCAAATATGGTGTGTGATGTGACTTGGTGTATCACATGCTGCTCCCTGTCAGCTGGCCTGCCTCCCTCCGGCTCCTGGCTGATGTCATCGTCCTCCTGATTAAAGAGCGGGCGGCCTTCGGTCCCAGTGAAGATCAGGTTGCTCTGAGGTAACTTCTGGTCCCTACAGGCGGCAGGAGCCGAGCTGCTGCGAGGCTGTGGTGAGGGCGAGCACCTGGTGCGCAGTGCCTGAGGCTGCAGCCCCGTACTGTAGGTAGAGGCTGGGGGAAGGAAGGGAGGGGCAGGATGGCGATCGCACATACAAAGCCATCTTGTTTCAGGCCGGGCTGAGATGGACTTGCTCTGTTGCCAAGGGTCCAGATCCCTACATCCTGCCGCCGAGTCAAAGACCCAGTCTTCAAACAAGACGCACGAACAAAGAGCCATACAGCTACGTGCACGAGCGCCTATACACCAGCACACACAGAGAGGCCACACTGTAATACACTATCTCACTCCATCTCACACATTTGACTTCCCCATGCCACCCTCCTTTAACTCGGAGCGTTTCTCAAGAGGTCATGCTTTCATACCCTAACTCTCACACAACAATGCAATTAACTCCATTAAAACACACACAGACACACACACACACACACCCCTCCCACAGACACACACACACAAACACACACACACACTCACATACGCTCACATACACTCACTCCCCCGTCATCGTCTCCCTGTGTTTCACCCTCCGGGCGGCAACAGCATAATGCCTTCCAGATGTTGAGATGTTGTACTCTCCAGCTCAAGCCTTGGTAGTCAGTGCCCCCTTCTCGCATGGTGTTAATGGTGATCTGGAGGCCGCTGAGGAGGGGGGGTGGGTCACGAGACCTTTCAAGCTCCTACTGTGCCCACAAAAAGCACCACAGCATCCTTTCCCTTTCAGAGGGTAATCTCTGGCCTGTCCTCTCTTTGCTCCAACCAGCAGGGTTTCAAAGGAAAAGTTGTGCGAGGAGCATGGGTGTGGTTTAGAAAGACGGCCTGCTGACAGTTGAGAAAAGAAGGTGTGCTCACAAACAGGATAACAAAGTCCCCGGCAGCTGTTCTCTGGCCAGATGGGTAGTGGTGGTAAATACTATTAGGTTTCATTTGTCTACATCCCTGGGTTGGGCCTTTGGGTATCTAGTGTCAGCTGCCCCCTTGGGCTGCTCCTCGTCTGCTTATTGCAATCCAGTCGATGTTTCTCCTCTTTCCCCTTTCATTTCGATGACTTAGGAGCGTAAGAAAATCAATAGCTTCTCTGAGAAGCTAGCTTGTGTTACCATCTCCCCCGCTTCTCCTCTCAGTGACCCTCGCTAAATGATCCAATGTCACAGTCTCCGATTTATGCTTCATGCAATGTCCCAAGCTGCGGTCTATTAATCCGTAAAAGGTCAATCATTAGGGTCTTATCTGTTTCTCAGTGTAGACACTAACATGCCCCGGGACATGGTAGACAGCCTCACTCCCTCGGGCAAAGTTTTTTAAAATGCTAATCTCCTCTTTAAAACCAGCACCGCAGCTCATCTGGCTGCCCTGAAAACGTATTTGCTTTTTCAATAATGCTTATTTACTGTGGAGCTTTGAGGCGGCGGGATGATGAAATGCAACTGTCGGCAACATGTTTCCAAACATTGTTTTGGGGCGTTCCTCTGGCTACTCGCAGGAGAAGATGGACGGGCCGTACACCAGCGTCCAAAGGGGCAAAGGGACATTAAGCGAGACGATACAACAACAAAGAGGAGAGCGAGGGAGCGGAGAGGGTAGGGAAAAAGCTTCGGGCCTTGCAGCTCTGTGAGAAAGTGTCCATCCGCAGCACGTATTGGAGCTGGCCCAAAACAAACAAGTTAAAATTAAACCACAGAAAGACAGCGAATGACCATGTTTAAAGTTCTCGCAAACAGAGGATTACCATGTCACCATGTCCAAGGTCTGAGAAATTGTCTGTGTTTGTGGTTTTATCCTGCATCAATGAGACCAGTAATCTCTATAACAGCTGCACCGCTGGCTGAGCCACAGCTGGTTGGCACAGGGAAGATACGGATGTACGTTTATGACGAAAAAAGGCTACGCACACACAAAGTCTTGCAGGTGCCTCATCGGGAAATGTTGTGGTTTTGCAGAACTTTTATCTTTCACATCAATTTTCCAAAAAGCTGTAACATCACTTTTTCCTTGGTATTGCAAGGTTCTCAATCTAATAATGAAACCACATTCAGAACGCAGAACTATTTTAAATGGGACCTTCGCTCGCCTCTGTTTCACAAGGCGGTGTGTTTCAAGTTTAGTGACACTTGTGATGTAAAGGGGAAACAACGATTCATCTGCTTCTTGCGTTTGCAACAAGACCATGAAATGTCAAACCAGACAAAACTAGACAAGACAAGGTTCAAAAGTCTCCTTGTGAAACCACATTTAAACTCACTAGATCTGGAATTTGTATTTGGATCTGCACCAAATTGCAAACAATCCTAAATATCAGTCCCCTAAATATGCTGATCTCGGATAAGTATTGTTTGTGTTATCCTGCTGACTAAATAACCAACCAACCAACTATCAGATAGGGGGTAGAAACATAACCTACTTGGTGATGGTAATGAAACAGGAAGCTGCTGTCTGTGATCAGCCATTTATTCACATTTCCTGTAAGAAACTTGATTTGCAGCATTTCCAGTTTCTATTTCATCAGTACCTGATAACCAAGCAAAATGAACCTTGTCCTTATGATTAAGAAAACAAAAGGAGGAGCAAGCCCGGGCATGTGAGTCATCGTCATGATTGATTCAAATTAAATCTGAGTAACAGGAATCCCACGTTTCTACCCAGTTGACTTTGACCTAGCTAATTGGGTTTTCCCACAGGCTTTGTTATGGCCTCAATGTGTGTGTATGTGGTCGCTGTGGTGGCCACTGCTGAGGTTTCCCATATCCATATGATATCCAACTGTTAGCAGCCGACCCCTCCTCCACCTCCACTGAAAACCCTGTCTGCCCCACAAATCTCTGCACAGCCAGAGGGGATCGAATGTACAAAGTGGTCAGAGGAGCTGTTTGAGAGTTGGAGTGCGTGATTTGACACTGTGCCGCCATCTAGTGGTGAAAGACAAGAATCAGACACAGCTTTAGTCGTCACGCCTTGAAAAAATAGCCTCTTAAATAAATAACGTGAAACAATTAATGGCATCATTTTGTGATCCCTGTATTAAATTACTCTATGTGTTAATGTGATTTGTCAGGGGGATGATGGACTGTGATTGACTTGGGATCACCTTGTTGGATTCAACATGCAGGGGGAGCCAGGGATCAGTCACCTCAGGGGGGACTTCCATGCAGTGGCCTCTGCAGCGAAGTTACTACACTCTCAGGCAGATCTTACATAAAGAACCAAAAAGTTTCAAAAACATTCATTGTGTTTCTCTGTCCCCTGCAGACACACTCAACCGAATGAGCAGATTTTTTGGAAGATTTCAAGCGAAGCATTCTGGGGGACTTCTCCTGGCATCACCTAGATGATATAGGTGTGTCTTTGCATCCAACTGGAAAAATATTTGCACTTTATTACTCCCAAAATATGTGACATCATCTACTGCAGCCTATGCACTCAGCACATGCCTCTCCTTAAGCAGTTTTCTCTTGAGATAAGAAAATGAAATTTGGGCTTATTGGTTATATATTTTTCAGTTCCAGTGTTCTTTGAAGGAAATTAAAATGTCTTGTTGAATTAAATTTCACTCATCACACAGTCCAGTACACCAGTCATTAGGGATATCCGGCTTCCAAAGCCTATTCAGCCCCCATTTCATAAAGACAAGAGGAGGAAGCACAACATTAATTATCTAAAAAAAATATCTCATGACTACAAATAATAATAACAAAATAATAGACCAACAGACTTTTGTGGTGGACCCTCCCAGCTATAAGCTTGTCTGAGTCATGGTCAGAGTGAATGCAACACATATGCAGGGGTTATGTTTCCTCGCTGAAATCATGGTGATTGTCAAAAAACGAAAGTTGAAAAAGAAAGTAGATGTGTTTTCCAAGAGAAAAGCACAAAGCATTATGTTTTGTCAGTGTGTCCAATTTCACGGGGTGGAGGAAGTATGTGGCAGTGAATTTCTAGTTTGTCTCTCAGGTCCTAATGAAAAGACAGATACATAAAATACTGAGCAGCTGCCACATGGGATCACTGCTGAGTTCGATGTGAGGGAGGAATCACTGTGTTTCTGGGAATTGTCCTACTCTGCAAGAACAAACCCCTAGATCAGGTCTCTCAGAACAGGCTGACAGGTTTGTAAAAACCCCTTCGAGCATTTAGCAAGAGGTTTCAGAACATGAAAAGTAAACCGACAGGAATTGAACATATTTGCTTAGCTGATAAATACAAAAGCAGCTTACAACATACAACACAAAATAAAGACTTCTAAGCTGTACATACTGTATCATGAGGATTTTCCCATACTGAGGAGACATGCACTGAAGTCAGCGCCAGCAAACAACTGTGAGCATTTCTTTTTTAAACTGAACATTTGAGTTTCCCTCAAGAATGACTGACACAAACCTGGAAGGCCAGTTGATAGCATCATCATCACTACCATCAGGCATCTGCTTCACCAAAGAATAAAAAGCAGTTCCAGGGATCACATTGGAGACCTTGGTGGGATGTTTGTTCATTTAATCACTGTAGCCCTCAAAATCAAATGACACTTGGAAAAAGGTTCCTCATACCTGCTCTAAACATTCCCATATGGCGATGATGTCAGGTTTTACGTTGCAGAGTTATAATTCTCTCTTGGGACCATCAGGCTCATTAGTGCTCTGTTAGACACACACAAACTAACCGTCAGCAAATATCTGACCTGCTGAAGCTGCGTTTTTAACTCAGGAAAAACACAGATTTCCTGATCAAAAAATGAGCGAAGCGATTTGGAGTTTTCTGACATACCTAAAATGTATCCTGTTTACTTAACGACTTCAGGGGGCTGTCTAGCGGCGCCACTGACTCTTCCTCCCCCAACAACTGAGTTTCTGGCTGTATCTAATTGTTTTCGGTCGTCAGGCGAGCAAAGGGACAGGCTGTGAGGGGAGATTGTTGTTGGAGACGACAGAGCTCTACAGGAGTGAGTCTCCCTGTGAGAAACAATAACGACAAAACAATGCAATTACTGTGAAAGGAGGCTTTCAGTCTCAGCCGAGACTCTCAATAGCCACCAGGACTTCATTTCCAACTGAAGAGAGCAATTGCATTTAAAAGAAGTCGGGGGTAGAACAGTGGAAAGGAAAAGTTGGGGTGATTTCAAATAGAAACTTAGCATTTAGGCCAGCAACTTTACAATGGAAAGCAGAGATCAACATCTATTTACCGCAGACTCAAAGCACAGGATGTATTGCCTTTGCAAATGAGAAAAGGTTATGGAGAGGTTGAGAGATCGGACCGGGCTAACACTGTGATCATTTCAAGAAACTGAAACAATGCAGTCAGGAACCGAAACAGAGAGGACCGAGGTTTTAATGGGGGGGGATTTCCAATAATCAGAACAGGGGGAATCCATACAATCAGTTTACTACTTTGTATTAATCTCTGGCATGACTCCCGATCCCTACCTCATTTAAAACACCCTTCCTGTTATTTGTAGCCTATTTTCAATCGTCCAGAGTAAATCTGATATTTCCTGTTTGTTATCTGGCGCCTGCATATGTCACACTCAGCCGGGCAATACCGAAAGTGGTAATGCAGGGAAGGCTTCTTCCTGTCGAGAGGCCATTTCCGGTTTTATAACATCCTTCGAGGGCCATACCAATTAACTGACCACATGCATATCACACTAACCTAACAAATGTGATGGCTGGAAGGCGTCTGATGTCAGATGGTAGTGATGACGATGGTGATACTACTTGCAGCTGGTTTTCCACGTTGGTGACAGTTGTCGGGAAAGCAAACTTCAGTGCATGGCTGGTCAGAATGGAAGATTCCTCAGGATATGCAGTGACAGAACTTGAGCAAAGGGAGTCTGTACTTCTTGTGGTGCTTGTAGTTGCTTTGCAGCTAAATGATTTTGTGTTGTATGTTGTTCAGGCACATCATCTGGTTCCACATTAATCTTTATAAACACATTCTGGATGTGAATATGGAGAATATGAAGAGGAAGGACAAGATTTTTTATGTAATTTCTATACAGAAAGGACAGCATTTTGTATATATAAATTTCATAAACTTTAGTCAATGCTCCTTTAAATATAGTATGTTTGATTAGATAACGAAGGTTTCGTGTTTGCTGTAATAATAAAATCATTACAGTGTTTTGTACAATTAAGCATTTGGAGGTTTGCAATCTCTGGAATCCTCTCATGTTTTGTTTCAGTTTCAGGATACGAATACTGTTACCGATATTTTCAGTATCGTTCCCAAAAAGCAAATATAAATTCCAGAAATGACTGTGCTCGGTTTTAATGATCAAGGGAAGAATGCAGACCTTGGCAGGGGAGTTCATCTCTGCTCTCTACATTGTGGTATGTAGAGTGTTAACTCTCAGGGGGAGTGAGGGTGCACCGCGGGGTCTGGACTGAATTGACAGTGTGTTGAAACTAGATTCAAACTACAGTGGAATTCAGAGACAAATGGATTGGTCAGTGGCACGCCATGTAGAGGTTTTACTCAGAGATCCTTATGAACCTCTGCCAATTATCAGATGAGTACGAGGCTCAATTTCGCAACAACAAAACAAAACTGTGTGTGCTTTCCCAAAAGCTCCATCCAAGAAAACCCTGTTGACTGTGTCCAGCCCCTTCTCTGTTGCACCAAATACAGGAAACGGCTTCAAATGTCAACAGGGACCGAAAGAATCTGAGGACACAGAGGGATCTCTGTTGGACTCATGCATTTTCCATGATCACATTACATGAAACAGATAACACTCATATTGTTTCAAAGTGAGAGTCTGTTTTTCAACTGGTTAAACATTAAATACCCTCTCTGTTTTAGAACGCAGATACAGAGTGGGTGAGAAGTAGCATCTGGACACGACGGCTGGTGTGGGTTTTGCTCTGAAAGTACAAGGTCACTCTATCAGTTTTCCAACAAGTCATTAGTCTCAGCATGGTCTGTGACCTCACTCCTTTACATGGTCTCACATGTACTCCCTTGTATTTTCAACTGTCACATTTACACAGCCATTTCCTCTTTGTTGTAGGAAAGGGTTTTAAAGGGTTAATGTCGCCACCTGGAGCCCCTGAGATCACTCTCCGAGGTCAACATCAGGAAGTGTCTGTTCATCTATCTCACTTCAGTTTGACGGAGCTTTGTTTAATTTTCTTTTCCTCTGACTTTGCAGCAAAACACTGATATTGTGTAATAGGCTCCTGGCTTCAGAGTACAGAGTGGTGAGTGTACTGCCTCTTTTAATTTTCTTGGGAATAGTGAGTGTTTCAGCAACATGACTGGAATCTCAATGGTTGTTTTCTTAACCAAAGCCCCCTGTTTGTATTTCAGCGCCTCCCCCGTCCCATATCTTCTTTTCTCTTGTCCTTCTGCTCCCATCTGATGCACTTTTCAAATAACCTTTGACCCCAGCTGGATTAAAGACAACTGGCTGTGTGCAGCTGTTTATTCTCTCATCTGAACCCCACCCCTCCCCCGTTTTTCTGGGCCACAAGAGAACAGGGAGAATGTCCTCGCACTATCTTTGCCTTCCTGCATAATCAGTGCCTCGGCCTCCAGATCTGTTATTTAATTTGATATGTATTTCTCAAATTCAACCCCCCTAAGGTGGATCATCGTAAAAATCCCCACATTCACTCATCTGTGTTTCAGGGAAAATATCTCTATTTCAAGGAATTCACATAATGAATATCCTGCATTTCCTGCAATTGTGAAATATTAAACTAAAAGCAGGATGTGACAGCATGCTGGGTCGTGTGTGGAAATTTTAGAGTTCCATCTTGTATCTTCCTGACAGTCAGAGGTGTGTTATTGAGGCAGGAATGTTCTTGGGAAGTCAAAGGTTTTATTTTGACAATAAAACAATACCCACCCACATTCAGTAACAATGTACTATACAGTTAATGAGCTTGTATATATTAAAGAAATACACAAGAGCCGTGTCTCTGAATCACTGTCACATCAAAAATGGTCCAGAAGAACATTCTGTGTGAGATATTCAAACGTGGAGCTGGGAGAGCTAAATACACACAATCTGTCTCGAGATGTTTGTGTGTGGGTGCGAATGCGCTGGCGACCTTACAGTGTGGGCATGTTCTAAAGCCTGCCAGCGCGCATAGAGAGCAGTTTAGCTTGGCCTGATCGAGAGAAGGAATTTGATACCATCACTTTCACCAAGTTTCTCCTTTGATTTTAAAGTTTTTTACAGTAGTATAGGAAACATTGCTTTATATAAATTTATGTTTTAATCCCATGACGGAAAAATATGTGCACATGTACATTTTAAATGTAAAATGTGTATATATATGTTGATTAAAAGTAAGAACTAAGATTCATATTACGCACCAGCTGGGCCACATCACAGTAACAAGTGCATCATTCGGAGCATGAGAAGAAAACAGGACATTTTATATTGTAGTTGTCTTAAATAATCTAATGCTGTTAAGTTTTAACTGTAGCAAACTAACCAACATAGTTTAAAAGTAGTTAAATAGTTTCCTTATATTGTTGTGTTTCAGACATATAGGTCTGATTTGTGACATAATTAAGAATATCTTTGTTATCATTATTATTATTATTAAAATCAGTTAAACATGTACACACAGGCATAAAAGAGACATATATATATCAATAAATAAATATATCTGACAGATTTTCATATGTAATTGGCATGAAATAATTTGCAGTGGTCTAAATGTTAACTTATTGACCAACTTATATAATCTAATAGTCTTGTGGAATATTACATCATATTTGATTATATCATGTTATATATTATATATTTTTGATAAGAGTGATAACATGTGCTGAAAACTGCAAGCTATGTAACACCGTCTGGCTCATGAATGTACAACACACAAACACACATACACAATCTACCAAGGGAGTGTGTTTATGAGAGAGAGAGAGAGAGAGAGAGAGAGAGAGAGAGAGAGAGAGAGAGAGAGAGAGAGAGAGAGAGAGAGAGAGAGAGAGAGAGAGCTTAGGTATGAGTGTGTTGGCAGAACAATACATGTCTCTGTGCCTCAGCTCTAAATGCACTTCATTGGCTTAGTGGACACAGTGATCCGAGCAGAGCGGCCGAGCAGAGCTGGACTGAACCGCTGGAGGAACGTCCTTCTTATCAAATGAGTGGAGCAGCATCACTTGTTCTATTTTTCGTGGGGTTCATTCTCACTGCGACAGGTAGGCTGAATGCGCTCATTTATTCACCGAAACGATGCTCAACGAGCGTAGTGAAGTAGACCCTGGAATCTATTGTGTCTCGTGGTAAACTGGGCTCTTTGTAAAAATCCTCTCTATTACATTTGATTGTCCTCGATCAGAGCCGCGTGCCTCCATCAGCATTAAGACACTGGGTGAACGTATAACACGTCATATAGGTGCAGAACTTTACTTTAACCAGAGGGGAGCGGTGTCATGTGACAAGAAATAGATCCAGAGCAAAGTGGGAAAAATAAGTTTCACATTAACCCACAAGGCCATAATAGAAATAATATGTTTGATGCCAGAGTTTGTACATTACTAATTAGTACTGTCAAACGTATCCCCTAGAAAACAATAGTCTTCTTAATACGAGCATGTTACTGTAACAGTGAAGTCTGCATATCACTGTACACCACGACAGGAAGCCAGATAAATGCTTACGTTTGTTTTCTCACTGGTGGGCTATTGGGAGGATTCAGAGAAAGGGCTGACACCACATTGACTGTAAACCACCCATCCTTAAAGATCTTGTTCATCTGATATATTTTCTGTGTTGAACTCCTCATACACTTTTAAACATGTCTTTTTTATATGAAGCCTATATTAAAACAATCAAAAGTATCTCTGTATTTGAGGGCTTGTCATTTTAGGGAATACAGGGATTCTGGGATATACAGAGAACATATTCTGTTATATTTCATTTTTCTCATATTTGTCCTTTTCACATCAATACTCTCACATTAATACTCTCACATTATAAAACCCCAAATCAGACTGAGAGCAGTGATTTATAAAGGATCTTTGAACTGTTTAACAATAAAGACAATGCAAAAGCACATTATTTGATGTTTGACTTCATGAATTGTATTGTTTTTTTCAGAATAAACACCTATTGCAATTTTGATTCTTGCAACATTCTTCAAAAAAAGTTGGGACAGTAAAACATTTACCACTTTCTGATGTTGCCATTCCTTTTCACAACACTTTAAAGACGTTCAGGGACTCAAGACACCAAGTAATGAAGCATTTCAGGGGTCGTTTTGTCCCGTTCTTCCTGCAAACAAGTCTTAAGGTGGGCAACAGTACGGGGTCTTCGTTGTTACATTTTGGGTTTTAAAAGGCGCAACATATTATCTATTGTGGCCAAATCTGGACTTCACACAGGCCAGCTCAGCTACCCCACCCTCTTCTTCCGGCAGCCATGCCTTTGTAATGTGTGCACAATGTGGTTTGGCATTGGCTTGTTTTACTATGCATGGTCATCTCTGGAAAATATGTCTTGAAGCCAGCAGATGCTTCTCCAAAATCTCGATGTACTTTTCGGCATTAATGGTGCCATCACAGAAGTGTAAGTTACCTTTAACAAGGGGACTGACACAACCTCAGACCATGACAGACCCTGGCTTTTGGAATTGTTTCTGGTAAAAGTATGGAGGGTCCTTTTCATCTTTGGTCTGGGGTACACAGCGTCCATTTTCTTCCAACAAAGACCTGAAATACTGACTCGTCTGACCACAATACACGTTTCCCCTGTGTAACGGTCCATCCCAGATGCCTTCGAGCCCAGTAAGTTCGATTCCGGCGCTTATGGACACGGTTAGCATAAGGCTTCCTTTTGGCATAGTGAAGTTTTAACTGGCATTGTAGTGCTTGACAAAGGTTTGCCTAAGTAGTTTTGAGGCCCAGGTGGTTATATTGCTTAAAAACAAATGACGGTTCTTGATGCAGTTTCGTCTGAGGGATCGGAGAGCATCGTTAGTCAGCTTAGGCCTGAGCCCTTGGTCTTTATGCACTGAAATTCCTCCAGATTCCTTGAATCTTTTAATGATGTTATTCACCGTAGAGGATAACATATCCAAATCCCTTCCTATCCTTTTTTGAGGAACACTGTTTTTAAACATTTCAATAATTTTCTCACACATTGGTTGGAAAATTAATGATCCTGGGCCAATCTTTACTCCTAAAGAGCTAGGCCTTTCCTGGATGCTGCTTTTGTACCAAATCATGATAATAATCACCTGTTGACATCACGTATTTCAAACCACTGTATTTTTTAATCATTCAACTCTAAATTGCCCCCGCCCCAACTTTTTGGGTAATGTGTTGCAGGCCTGAATGGCAGGAATGGATGTTTATTTACAAATAAAATGAAGTTGACCAGACAAAACATAACATATCTCAAGTTCAAATGAAATGTTATTTGTATTTGTATTTTCCATACCGTCACAACTTTTTCCAAGATTGGGGTTGTGCTATATTTGATGTTTTCTGTATTATTGCCCACATTAGTGAAGGTGAAAGTTTATAGTTTAATAATAAATATGAGATTATGGAACAATATATTTCTTGTACAATGATTATTTCTGACTGAACACTTTTCTAATACTATAGTTTTTTTGAGTATAAATACTCAATGGTGTACAGGCTAAATGTTTTCAGTTCACAGACTTTCCTGTTTAGGAAAACAAGTAATAAAATGAGGAATGGTTATAATCTATTAGTGATAGTGAATGCTGATAATCAAAATGGTTAAAATCCTGACTCAGCCAGACTTTCTCCTTTTGATAAAATAACTATAGCTCTTGAAATACATTGAAATCCTTAATGGGCTGCAGTTGTTGGATAAACCTCATTTTTATTCACCTATCGACAATATAGGAGAAGGAAAAGGTGCAATTAAATGTTCAATGTATTCAAACATAACACACATACCTTCACTTCCATGCCTTAGGTGTGCAAGCCACTTGTCCCATTGAGCTGAGCCCCCCCAGAGTTGTGGTGCGATATGGAGACCCGGTCTCAGTGAACTGCAGCGCATCAGTGAGCCAGCACAAAGGAATGGGATGGGAGGCAAAACAAGGAGGCATCTCTCTAGCGATGGTCAACCATTTGACCTGGACTTTGAAGAATCTGACGGAATGGACCATCTCTCCCATATGCTTCATAAATCTTCTAAATGAGACCCAGTGCCAAACACAGCTAAACATTGTTCTTTACAGTAAGTCTTTTTCTTAATCAGCACAGAGTGTACAAATGCTGTGACTGTGTTTCATACCCAGATAGCATCTGGATGTGGCCCACTTCAGGCAATGATGCAGTACTTCTGGCCCAGACAAAATGGTTGTAAGCCTTAAGAGGCCCAGTTGTAAAATGGCACATGTGGCCCAAATATCCCAATAGAGGACCTTTTCTGACAAACACCTGGCTCTATAGCCAAGGTTTAATCTGGATATGAACCCAAATAGAGATCCAAATAGCACAAAACAAATGTTGTGCTATTCAAAGTTGACAGGTGGCATTACTACGGCTTACTTGTGGGCCAGAAGTGCCATCATTACAGGCACTGCGTGGGCTTGATGACACAGTGGCAGTGTGAAAGTGTGGGCCACATCTGGGCCACATCTGGGGCAAAACAATTCTGCTATGTGGGTAACATCTACTTTTTCCTTTAGCGTTCCCAGACAACATCTCAATCCACTCCAGCAGCAACTCCGATGGTGTGATGAGAGAAAACGAGCAATACAACCTCACATGTCACATCCACCAAGTGGCACCTGTGACATATCTCAATGTCACAGTGTACAAAGGAGATAGACCAGAACGCAAGTTTAGTTTTAAAGATACCACTAAGACACCAGTGGATAAGCCCTCTGTCTACACGTTTACAGCGACTAGACGGGACAATGGCGTCACATTCAGATGCGAGGCAACTATGGACCTCGGGCCAGAGGGGCCCCAACTGAATGTATCATCACAAGAGATTAATATTACAGTTCACTGTAAGTATTTTTGGGTACGTATTTACACAGTGTTTTGTTTTATAGCCCAAATGTATAATCAGTGCAGCTGTTGAAAAAGACAGATTTTCAGGTAAGGAAATTATATTTGTCAGCTGCAGCCCTAATTCACACTTGGCAATAGTAAAATGTTAGTTTTCTGTGTAATAAGACTGTACAGATGTATCTTAAATGCTTTCCATCTAGTAAACAAAAGCAAAATAGTATAAACATGATTTTGTGTGTTTTTGCTTCTGCACAGATGGACCAGAAGTACAATGTTCTGTCATTAACATACTGGAAGGGGAAACTTTGGAGAGTAAGTGTCCTGTGGAAGGGAATCCCACCCCCTCAGTCAGATGGATGAAAGACGGCAAGCTGATGAACCCGAGCCATCCTCTGACCAGGGAGAACGCAGGGCGGTACATTGTTGAGGCCCAAGGTGCCGCCAACTTCACAAAAAACATCACGGTTCTGGTGATGTGTGAGTGTCACATTCAGTTTTTATGGCAAATCTACCACAATACTGCAAATTCTAAATCTGTTATATAACATTGTCTTCTTTTGGTAGCATTTGCACTTGCTAAGTTGTGGTTTTGTTGTTCAAAAGATGTCATATTTAACAATTATTCACGGAAACGTCTAAAATACAACCAGGTCTATGTTATCTATTTTGTTGACTTGTGTGCTTACATATGCAAATATTAAATGTTTTATTTTGCTTTCAGATGGACCAGAGCTGAAGTGTCCAGGCTCTTACACTGCAATGGAGCACTCTCCTCTCAACCTGAACTGCACGGTTGAGGGCTATCCTGTGTCTGAGATAACATGGTACAAGGATGGTGAGAACCTAACAAGAAGTGACGCAGGGCTCCACGTGATCACAGCTTCAAACCATCGCTCAAGGGTCAACGTGACAGTGGAGATTAATGTCATGTGTAAGTTAAATGGAAGAACATTATGATTGTAAATCTTTTACACTGGTGAATTTGCTTTTTTTCTAATTTATCTGGATTGAACTCTCCGCAGACCCTCCCTCACTCAAAGACTCTGAAGTTGAGCTCAAAGACTCTGAAGTTAAGTTTGGTAATGATACGTTCCTGAAGTGCTCCTCCAGTGGAAACCCACGGCCGACATATATCTGGAATTATTTCCATGCTGCCAATGTGAAGGAGGAAAATAAAGACGGAGACTCCATTCTGGTCATCCACAATGCCACTGGGTACAACACGGGCTCCTACACGTGTCTCGCCTCCAATAAGGGAGGACATGTCTCTAAAACAGTCAGACTCACTGTGAAAGGTAAGGTCAATGTAACATAGTGACAATATATAAGAAAAGGCCTCATGCACTCACTCTAATATCTCAACAACCGTTAGAATACATTTTACGGACATTCCAGACCATCTTGGGTTTTTGGATGGAGGGGAGCAACAGTATTGAGGTCCAACTGATACACACTCTTGACCAATCACGAGACAGTCTCAGCTGTCAATCATGACGTCGCTCCCTGTATTTATAGCATCAAGTAACCAATTAGAACCAAACTCACTGACAAATGTTGACCTTAAACACACATCAGTGGGATATTAACCATCTAAAATGACT
Organism: Pseudopleuronectes americanus; assembly: GCA_038501795.1. NCBI lineage: Eukaryota > Metazoa > Chordata > Actinopteri > Pleuronectiformes > Pleuronectidae > Pseudopleuronectes > Pseudopleuronectes americanus. The sequence goes on from CM076732.1 coordinate 9,260,565, forward strand.
AAAACAATGAAAAATTTACTTTTATTTTGGTCCATGTCCCATGTATCTGTCATATAGTCTTCTGCATTACCGCCACCTGGTGGACTGGGGGGTGGACAGCTTTGTAGACATCAGTTTTTTCACACTGGTCCACAGGAACATTTTAGTTCCTTGGAAAAATTTCCTGGAACCGATGCTGCATTCACATAAAACGTGTTGGGACTTCTCGTTTGATTCAAAGCGAGGGATCATTTTTTTCCTTTGTGAGGGTGTTTCCTCATCAGTAAGTCTGGACCAGGGTCCAAACCAAGGTTCATATCGTTGTCACCATGTATACGGTTTATGTATTTCCGGGCTATTGTATTTGTTAAATTTTATGTAGTGCAAAGAAAAAAAGTAGTCTTTCTGTTTGAATGGAGAAAATCAGAGATGAAGACTACAGCTAATCTAATAGAGCCGACCACCTACAGAGTGAGGACATTTTGGCCAGTCCTCACTGACCCATTTTAATAGGCTGTTTTAGGGTTAATATTAATATCAAGATTAAGATTAATATTGGGATTCCTATATTGTCCGATAATTTTGCACACACAAGGACTACATGCAATGGGGAAATTGACCCTCTGCTTTTAACCCTTATGTGTGAACACAGCACTGGGTTTAGGTTGCGATAGAAGCGCAATGCTAAGAACTAGAAAAAGGGATTGTGGGTGTTAACAAAAACCACTTCCGTAGGTCCTTTGTTAAAGCGATGTTAATAAGGTTTAACTTTTTTTAGGAAAAACACTTTAATATAAATTCTAAATTAAAAAGACACCAGGTCAGCCATGCGGAGGGAGTTCACTTTCTAATAGAAATTCCTTCAGTCTCCACGGCCTCCCCTTGGTTGTTTAATCAAAACGTGTGGTATGCTGTGACAGATTAGCGTTATTAATACATTTAATCAACATTAATAAACAGGCCGACATAAAACTTATTTAAAGAAAGAAAAAAAGTGTGTGTGTGGGATGGGGGGAGACAAAGGTTTGGTATAAGGAATTAATCAGATCAGTCAAAGCACAATTTTCAAATATAATATACATATATTGTGGTTAGGGTGTGGTTAGGGTTTAAGTAAGGTGTGTGTGTGTGTGTGTGTGTGTGTGTGTGTATGTCTGTGCGTGAGTGTGTGCGTGTTGCTGGAGGGGGAGGGGTTTCCTGCCGGGGACAGGCTCAAGCCGAGCAGTGAGAGCATGCAGCCATAATAACTTCTTAGCTTCGTAGCTTTCCCCCTAAAAAAAAAGCTCCACAAGTCTCCGCTGGCTGTTCTGTTCTGCTGCAGGAGTCAGTGAAACGGAAGCAGTAAACAAAGCTCCTCTTATTTCTCCCGATGCCGGATCTAAACTCTCTTCGTCTGCTTCCAGTGGTTTTGACAGTAGAGCTGCTGCTGTCGCTTTCTAACGGGACAGACCCGAGTAAGTTGAGCAGATCTTTGTGTTTTCTTCTCTGAAATGGCTCGAGTAGTTTAAAAGAAGAAAAAAGAGCCGGGATTGTGTAGCCCGAGCTAACTCCAACCTCCCAGTGCTGTTTAAAAATAAAGAAGAGACTGGAAAGTCTGGATTTAATGAGTCATATCCTAGGTATAGGTTGCCTGTGCTTTAAATGGGAACAAAAGACAACAATACTAGTGTGTCAGCACTAGTGGAAAAGCAGTAACATTACTACATTTATAGTATCTGTGGATCTGATTAAAAGCAATTTTAAAATGTAGCCTTGTTTTACCTCCAGTTGTTTAATGTACTGTATTTACTCCTACAGCTTTAATTTTGTCTCTTGGTTTTGCTATTTGGCAAGTTTGAAGTTTATTTGTGTTTTGTTGGTGTCAGGGTTATATATATATAAGTTGAATGAACGGTTTATAAGAATGTAGTCTTCTGTAGGGAAGTCTCAAGTCTCCTCCCACACCCTAATGATTATACATGTTCACATCAGTTGAATTGATAATTATCACAATCAATGTCAAATCATAATTCTGTCTAAATTTAAACACTGTTTTTTTTTGCTCCTGAGTGAAGTTTGTGGTTTGAATTCTTTTATATTGGCAGAGAATTACAAAACCCTTGATAAACAGCAAATCTGAGGTTGATCAAATATGTGTTATACCTCCTCACTGTGCTCACACAATATATTGATATATATTGGACGCTTATATTAATATTGTGTGATTAACACAGCCCTTGTTGTATGTTTAATTCATGGGAATTGGTAATGTGATTAATTTAACTAAGATATTAATTCCTCAACAAGCTCCAGGAGAAAGAATGCTCGGCAGCAAGTGCAGTTTCCTAAGGGAGGGACACTTCCTTCCTTAGATCCCCCCCCACACACACACACATTTACCTTCATTGTTTTACAAATATGTGACTTTTCAACCCCATTCAACCTCAGCCCTGGAAGTGGAAATGTTGTGTTACGATAATGGATGTGTATTAACTTGGGCTGGAATAACAATTTTTATCACCTCTCCCTCTCGCTCTATGCTCCTCAGGTGCCATGACGCCATGCCCTATCGAAATTACTCCACACAGGATGGTGATACCATACCGGGGATCAAACCAGACCGCAGTCTGCAATGTGACATCCGCCGGAACAGGAAATGTCAATGAGATATACTGGGTAGTGCACGGGAACAAGATTAACAGTAGAAGCTGGAGCCCTAAAAACCGTGAAGACTGGGACCCGAGGCCTGTTTGTACCGCTACGTTTCCAGGATTAGGAACATGCAACAAAACTGCAGACTTCACTCTCTACAGTATGTTTTAATAACTTTTTTTGTCCTTTCACTCTCATCGCCTTTAAATCCTCAATTAATCCTGATTTTTTGTTTCACCCCACTGTGTTTTGCATTGGTAGAAACCCCGGACAGCGTCTCCATCCGCCCTGTCCATAACGTGACCTCAGTGGTGGACGGAGCTGAGCTCCAGCTGCAGTGTGACGTGATCAGTGTGGCTCCTGCACGGAACCTGACTGTGCACTGGTATCAAGGAAATGACACCCTCCTTCCACTTAGAGGTGGGTTATCTCTGTTTACACATGCTCTGCCTTATCTGGGAGGTCAAGGAAATTTAACCAGTGCTAGTCTCACATGTATTTCAAAGCAGATGACGCTGATGACATTAAATAATAATCACCCAACCATGATTAAAAGGGACTGTTTTAAGTTGAAGCTTATATTCACAAGTAGAATGACTGCAGATCAGCTATTTTAACAACGTAACGCATTATCCATTTATTATGAAGGTGTTGCTCTGTAAACAACCAACATAATTAGGAAAATCCGATTGTCATAGATTGTGAGAGAGGTTAATTGAAGGGATAATATGCTTGTCAGCAGTCTGATGTGGATTCAGGGTTTTTTCAAACCAAGGTTTCTTTGATTTGCTTCAGTGTTTGACAGTTCTCTGGCTGTATTTATTTAAGCAAACGTCAGCATATAACCAGAATAAGAAATGCAATCACGTGCCTACTTTCCTAATCGCTGTTTGATTGAGTTCTCTTCAGCTGGCACTCTTCTCAGGGTCTCACTGCTTTGCTTGTGGCCATCGTCCAAATATCAACCCTGACCATCGCATAATGATTTATTTTTTACATTTATTTGTTAAATCTTTCATTTTAGTACATAAACACATTCATTCAGTCACACCTGACTCTGTTCGCACTCTTTCTCCCTCTCTCTTGCGCTCGAACAGACACACATCAACATACTCATTACCATCGGAGATATGTCATCGGACATATCTGTAAACTCATGATGGGTTTTTAAAACATCATTTGGTCTTTGCCAACACTCATGTGATTATTGGCATTTCACAAGTGGTCACGGTAAACACATTCAGGATGCCTTTTAATCGTTAAGTGTGAACAGACCAATTTAACACTGTCCACTTGTGATGGAATCTCTCGGGACGATTGTTAACACCAGGTTGGAACAGGGCCGTTTGTTTTTAAAGTAGTGCGTTCCAGAAAGGACTCTGCATGTATATGTGAGTCTGACAGTGTGATGTAAGTGACAAATCAAGACACATTGGTTCAAGTCGACAGGGCAGACAGTGAAGTCCCAAAAGAGTCATGCTTCGCTGTCATCATCTCTAACACTGACTGTCAAAATGGAAGGAAATGGTGATCTGGTGCAGTGCGATTTAGAAAGTAGGGATGAAAATAAACTGCTACTTTTGTCTTCTTAACTTTACTCTTCATTTGTCCATCAGGTCGAATGAGGGTGGCTCGCTGTCAGTTTGAGAACGTAACAAAGTGTAACATCAGTGAGGTCAGATATCTGGTAGATGTGTCGTCCACCATCAACATCACTGTGGGCAGAAAGCACAACGGAGTCGAGTTCAGATGTGAGGCTCAGATGGACCTGGGACTCGAGGGACCACAGCCTCCTCCGAAGATGAGGTCCGAGCCGCTCAACATCACCGTCCACTGTGAGTTTACACTTGCTGCTCAGATGTCGCAGTCAAGATGGAAGTGATGATAAGTGTTTTATCACCTCAGGCCACATCATCATTGAAAAATGACAGTGTGTAGCTGCACGTCTGTAAAACATGCTACGTACCAGGGATGTTCACCATCTTTTCCTACATTCTAAAATCAGTTTTGGTCATCGCTTGACCTCATACCGCTCTACTTGCCTCTATGTCTCAACAGATAAGCCTGCCATCAACACCACAAAGCTTCCAAAGAAGATCCCTGTGTTCAGAGGTTACCCTGAGGAGCTGGTCTGTGAAGCTGATGGTCACCCACGTCCTAACATCAAGTGGATCTCCAGCTCCAGCTCATACAAAGAGGGGCCCAAAGGCACACTCACTGTGTATGACGCAGGCCTCTACAACTGTACCGCGACGAATGAAATTGCTTCCGACTTCTATGAGGTCGAAGTGATTTTAAAGGGTAATGATTAAAACTCCATTCTTTACTTTTTTGTAGAAGCCATGCACCTCCTCCCACTCAAATCTAGTGCAGCTTTCAGACTGGCACTGAAGTCCGGATCGTCTCCTGAAATTTCCAAGAGTTTCTGTCAGTAGCTACAGACATTGTCCAGAGTTTCCCCTGCCAGCCTACTTGTAAAAAACTCTTGATAATGTCAGAGTGAGCCCATGTGAGAATACAGCAGGAGACTGTCCGGAGGATTCACTGGGAGCGAGTGAGCGTGTTGATGACGTTTCTAACATTCATAGAACACAAATATAAACACAAATATCTAAGGTTAGTGGAATAGGGTTAGAAAGTTAGTTACAATCATGTACAAGTGAGTAACTTCACATTAAATTTTCCTGTGTGACCAAATTACATTAAAATGACATAAAGAAACATAGATGATAGATGCACAAGCGAAAAGTGCATTATTTAAAAATGTGAGCTGAGCTATAACCAGTAGATATAATCGTGTTTTTGACATCATTCATTTATACAAATTAAGTTTGCCTAGCTTATGGGAAAACCCATTCAAAGAGGATTTATTTCAAAATTGCAGCGTTTGATTTGTCAGTGATGGGTGTGTAAAATACAGAAAGAAAAGGCAGAAGTGGCAGGAGTTGTAGGTTTGGGTAAGTTTTGTTGAAAATCTTGTGTATCTTGTGTTCTATTATCAAGTGGTTAATAAAAAATCACTCCCATTTTTTTCAGTAATGATAAGAATACTAGATACTAGGCCGTATTCCTGTCTGACCATGGTCGAAAGTACTTTGTTAAAAGACAATGAGAAACAGCTGCAAACCAAGGAATACAAACATCTCACATTAATAGTTGCATGTCAGACAGAGAGAGCGGATTATTTAGACTTGTAAAACATTAATATGTTGAGCGTGTGATTGCTTCCGTTGCAGAGGACTACCTGCCCCTCATAGCTGGATTCGTGGCGGTCACCGTGGTTGCAATCTCCATCGTCTTCCTCTTCATCTACTCGATCTACTACAAGAACACCAGGATGCGTCGCTACAGCCTCAAAAACCCCCGACTCAGCACCCACAACGGTAACGTCGCTCACAACGGCTGGGACATGCAGTTTCCAATGACTAAACTGTCTTAGTGGGACGCCCGTTGATTGACAGGACAACCGACCACTCTGAATGAGCTGCATCTCTCTGCCACCACCCTCTTTGAAAGCCTGATAACAGCGACTCCAACTGCACTGTTTGGAAATCATTTTAATTCCCCTGACGTTCACATTTATTGTCCCACGTTTCATATTTTACCATTCATAGAATAATCCAATCATAAAAAACCCAGCAACATTGGCTTGAGATGTACATTTGTAATTTTACTACTGGATTCTACCTGTTTTCACTGGAAAGAAAGAACGGGAGGAGCAAGAACTAAAAGATTTTCCGCCGGATTATTTCCCTTTCATGTGCACAAACTAACATGACGAAGAATGTTTTTGTTGTCTTTGGTTTCGCTAATGCTTACTTCTTTTTTTTTCTTTTCTGCCCCCTAATATTCACTTAGACGCAAATCTCAGCTTGTATGTCCTTGTTTCAAAATTGTTGTTTCGAATGTGTTTGAAGAAGTGCTGGCCCTGAGAATGATGTGAACGCATTAACAGGAAGTGCAATGAAAGTGTGATACTGAAGGTGTGAATAACAGACCAGCGTGGCCCTGTACGTGGACACTGTGTTCCGACACCATTCACTGAGCCCATTGTCCCCTTGCTATTCTTTCCGTAAGCGAATATGCACTTCTCTCTGTTTGTAGCCTCGTCTGTGCCTGGCCCTTTGCTGTGCCACAACGTGTCAGGCTCCGGCCACAGGGGGACAAATTGGCCTGTTCCTCAGTTGTAAGCTTTTTTATGAATGACTGTGGGCATTTACATTTTTTGCCTAATGCCTATCAGAAATGTACATTTAGTATATTTTTATGTAAATGGGAAAACATATATTTATTAATGAGAATCAGTAAAGATGAAAGACATTGCTATTGACGGACTGCAGATAGGTATGTTGCAAGATGGAATAGATGAAGTCCTGCCTGTGACAATATGGACATGAAACTATGTCATGTATTTGTGAATAATGCTGTAAATATTTGTGACTGGCATAAAACTGTATTTTATTATTAAAATGTGCCTTTTCAACTCAATTGCGCTGAAATTGAATGTGCACACAAATGTGATTATTGCCTCTGCTAAGGAGGTTACCTTTTAACCTCTGCCTAACCCTAACCCTTTTCCAAGGGAATAATGAATGAATTAAAAAACACTGTAATGCTTGCTCTCAGGAGGAGAATTTAAATTAGGAAACTTTACGGATTATGTTTCATATTCATCAACTATAACCAGCAAGACTTGTTTTGAATCAATAATATAAAATCATAATAATAGCACTTTTCAAAAGGATGCCTCAAAAATAAAAAAATGAAACAATGACAGCAAATCCTGGATAAGCCAGATCATTCTCAGCAATGCAAAGAAACAAAAATAGAATAGAGATGTGTTCTCAAATTTGCGAAATTCAAAGGGTTAAATTCAATTTTATATATAAATCAAATATAAAATAATAAAAAAGCCCTCAAAAAGCCAATTCATTGCCTGAAAAACTTCAATTTCAATAGGGCCTCACTGTCTGTCAGTGCCTGTCAGTGCTCGGGCCCTGTCATTGATACGTGTATTTGATGCTGCCTTCCGGGTCCGTAGGAAATATGACAACTACAGACATTTCTCAACAAGTATGTAAAATAACTGGGTGGTTGTTTTTTGGGGCAACTTAAACAATCTTCTTGCAGTAATTTATTTGACAACATGGGAAGATGACAGATAAGGTCCGATTGATTTTCTCACATAACTCTCGATAAGAAAGCGGACTTTATTACTTAAAACCACTAGTTTGGAGTCCACCCCCAAACAAATGAACTAGGCTGCCACTGCCTTCTGACCAGGATAAACCCGGGCGCAACAGAAATGTACGAGGAACCTGTAAACGCACCGGGATACTTTTACTTTCGGGACTTTCTAATCCACTCAGGTGAAAGGAAACATTTGTGACCTCTGTACGAAGGATTGAGGAAACACTCGAGTGTTTATTTACTGAATTCAGTCGTGAGGCTGTCGAGGACTAAACAATGATGTGGCTGCTCGTGTTCGTCGGTTCTTTGGCGAGTGCAGGTAAATGTTTGGTCTTGTTTATTTTCTTTACAGGCTATTTACATGTACGTGAGAAACGTAGTTAAGGCCAGATCGTGACTGTAACAGCTTCAACTGTGGAGGAGGCCTCCGCCCATTGTGCGTGTGTTTAATGTAGCTGATTTCTGACGATCGCATTTTGCTCTCTCGTCTCCGGGGACACGAATCTGATCCACTGGACGTGTCCGTAGAAAATATGTTGTTGTTGACTCATCTCGTGGATTTTATAACTAACTTTATTTGACCAAACTTTAGTGCAGCGTCTCATCCCTGAGTCCCAATGTCTGGGCAACAGAGCAGCAGCGTGGGGTACATGGAGTGGTAGTCATTAACAGGGGGGAGGGGGGTTTTGTTTTTCTCCATCGATAGATAGATAGATAGATATAATATATTTATATTAATATATCTATCTATCTATGGATATATATCTATATAGATAAATATATATATTAATATAAATATATTGATATACTACTGTTGCAATATTACTTATAATATTTTTGTTTTCATTACAATAACACTTACATCATTCCACTTTCTCCCCAGTACCTGCTTTTGCACAATGTCTGTTTTGCTGGTTGTTTGTTTCGTTTTCTCTTATTTGCTTTTCTCTTATTTGCTGTAACAAGTGAATTTCCCCATTGTGTGGATAAATAAAGAAATCTAATCTAATATTAATATATAGGTAGATAGATAGATATATTAATACATATATCAGAATTCTTTTATTTGCCATGTATATTTGCACATACAGGAAATTGCTGTGGTGTGGTTGGTGTACTGTACATTAAACAACAATATAAAAACAACAATATAGAACAACAATATATACAGTAAGAGAGTTATGGGCACGTGCAGTTCTAAGGTGCAGAGATTGGTGATAGTGCCAATAATATATAGTTATAAATTATGTGCGGGGGGGGGTCTATATATATATAGATAGATAGATAGATAGATATATTAATACATAGGTAGATAGATAGATAGATGGATAGAAAATGCATAGATCCTGAAGGAAATTGATGAAATAGCTAATAAAGTGTACAGTTTTCCCAATGTCTGTTTAATCATCCTGTCCCGGAAGTTCCATTCTATACAAAACACAGATTTGTACATGGCTGCTTGCAGTTTTCAACATGATCCATCCTGTGTGCTTCTAGGAACGCTTGTGAGTGCCAAATGTCAAACTGAGGTCAGCCCCAAAAGCGTTGTGGTGGAATACGGACACGCGTTCTCTGTCAACTGCAGCTCATCATCCAGCCAGACAAATGGGATGGGCTGGGAGTCTCAACAAAATGGCGTACAATTGACATCAGGGGTCACCTCTCTTACCTTAGTGGTCCCGTCTGTTAGACTGTGGAAACTGTCTCCGCTGTGCTTCGCCAATCTCAATGATAATACTCAGTGCACAGAACTCCTGCCAGTCACCGTTTACAGTAAGTATTACCTAGTCGGCGTTTAACAGGCCTGTTGTTTTTGGATTGTACTAAGTTTTTGTTCAACATTTTGCCTTTTTTGTTTTTACAGAAATGCCACAAAGTGTGTCCATGCCACAGCCAAGTCAACCGAGTCCTATGGTGGAGGGACAAATGCATCGCCTGAAATGTGATGTTACCAATGTTGCACCAGCCAGAAACCTCTCTGTACTTTTTCACAAAGGAAATAAGATAGTCTCCACTTATACATTTAATGATTCCAGCCTGGAGCCAGTCAATGTATCATCAGTTTACAATCTGATCGCCCATAGAGATGATAATGGGGCTCGGATCTGGTGTGAAGCCAAACTTAACTTCTTGACACCTTCTGGACTACAGGATACCCCAACGTCTTCAAAGTCACAAGAAGTGATCGTACTGTGTGAGTTCTTTGCGCCCTCACAGAATATTTGGCGTGTTTTTCCTCTCTCAGAAGTTATTTTTTAATTTCTCGTAATTTTTTCTCTTCATGTCTTAATCTTAATTTCATGTATCTCCTCAGACCCACCAACCTTCGACGAGCCTGGAAATGAGACGCTGGAAGTTCCAGCTGTTGATAAAATCATTTTAAATTGCAGCGCGACAGGAAACCCAGCGCCGGAGTACAGTTGGCATTCCCCACCACCCGTACAACAGACTGACATGAATCGAAATAACAATCAACTCATCCTAAGCCGGTCCCATCAGTTTCCAGGGACCTACAGCTGCACAGCATCTAACCCCCAGGGGACCACGACCAAATACTTCACCTTAGTCGATGGTCCAAGTAAGTCATGCCATTTCTCACTTTGTTTTAACTCAGTCATGGTCTTGCAGTAAAGAAATCTTTCTATAAATCCCTCATGCTGTTGTTCTTCATCAGGTAGTCGCGCTGGAACCACGGCTGGGATTTTAATAGCTGTTTTCTTGGTTTTCATTTTCATTTTGGCCGGTGTGGTTTATCAGAAACAGAGAAAATCTGATGTTTAAAGAACAACAAGACTGAACAAGAGAGAGAAAGAGAGAGAGAGAGAGAGAGAGAGAGACAGAATGTAATAAAAAGAAACACTCCCATCTCCCACAGGGAATCGAACAACCTTTGCAGCCATAGTTGGAGCGCTTGGTTTCCTGGGAGTCGTCCTCTTCCTTGCTGGTCTGTATTTTGTAAAAGCCGATGGCACGTTTTCACTCAACAAAGGCAGCTATCAACCTACCTCATCAGGACCAATATGAGGCTCACTTTTTGTGAACATTTTGCATGGCTTCGCAATCAATTTTGTACTTTTTATTGTTTTGGTGAACATGCTTCTTAAAGATCTATGGGGTTTGGTGTCCTCTGCATGCTCAGTTGGTGGACAGCTGCTTTTGCATTACCGCGGTAGCTTTAAGATGACAATACCTTCAAAAGACCACTAATCAATATTGTTGCATTAACAAAAGAGTATGTCCCATGCACTGCAGAAAGCCGGGTACGCAGGTCATTGGTGTGTGAGTTTGAATCCCTTGTAATAACCTGGTGTACATGCAGCAGGTCAGTACTCAGGATCTTTCCCTGATGCCTATTTTGGAAGCATGACTAACTTCCTTCGAATGTTGCTTTGTGAGTCTGTTGTTACATTATCTATCTAATATCTTTTTTTTTGCGAAATGTGTTTGTGTGCCTATGTTGGATACACAGTTTCCCCCCACATTGTAAATATTTCGGAACTTTATAGAATCCAAACTTTCATCAATTGAAACTTCTCACAGTACTTTGTTGTCGCTACATTTGAGTCTGACTTAGTCTGTAAATGTTTCCCCATTTTCTCCACTGCCAGGCCTGAAATCCTTGTCCTGCACATGTAAAAATCTGGACTGTTATAAGGGTGCATGTAAGCACTGACTGAATCAAATCTTTGTTGCACTCAGGAGCATGAACATGCAACTCTGCAATTATGCTGAGCTATTTTATTGTTGTGCTTGTTTTGGGGGTTTTCTGGCGGATTAACTGAAATATTTGGTTCTTGTCTGTACTATTGCATGTATGTTTTTGAATTAATAATTTCTTTGTTCTTTAACGAATCTCCATTCACACTACATTTGTTTAAAACAATCCAACAAGATGAGAACACAAAAATGCACCCAAACAACCATGCTGGGCCAGTGGGTGCTCGACATCAACCATCCTTTCCACATTGGGAGCATGCTCAGTGAGCTGCGTTCCCATTAGCAGACACCTTTGAATACCAGTTATGCTAAATGTAGCTACTAATTTGCAATTAGACGTAGCAGTGCTAACAAAATGTCCTGCGGTGGATCTCTTGAGAATCGGGTCCAGACTTTCTCAGCTGTTTTCCATTCACACTACACAGCGGGAGACTTTATACCTGGGGGGTAGGCAGAGAAAGTCTGGAGGAGCTCCAGAGGAACTCCTGAGGCTCTCACTCGGACATTCACACACGTCCTCCAGAGAAACAATGATTTGATACTGGCATACACTAATATACACTAATACACTAACCAACAGTAGATATGCACACAATGAGCTCTGACATCATTGTTCCCTAAACGCACAGTTTTACACGTTCACACAAAACACCTGACTTTTTGAAAATCTGTACTTTGGAAGGTGTTTGGAAAAATCTCTGTTTTAGACAGTGACATAAACTCTATTTGCCCAAACACAGAGGAATACATTCACTTTGCAATATATCCACATAAGTGTGGACAAAGTCTTGTTCTTAGCTGCACTGACCAGCAGTTTCATGATTAATATGAACTTGAAAACATACTCTTTATTTTTATATAGATTATGGACTGCACATTGGTACTAAACCAGAGCTAAAAGAAGAATATATATTACAATATCTCATATATATATGTTCAGGAAAGTGGGTTTTTGTAAGCTTAGTACAAAGTTCTTGTGCTTCTGTGTTATAAGACCAAGGCAAAATGGAGGGTTTTATCCACTCAGGTACATTTTGTTCCTTTTTTTTAAAACTGACTTACCACAGCTTCACTACAGTACATGCTCAATGGTACTTTAATTAACATATTGCCATTTTTGTAAAGTTTTGTCTTGCTCAATTTATTCTCTTTAAAATGTTATTACCATGTGATTTTCTTTTTTTAAAATATATATACAATGGTACAGCTCTAGAATGTTGAATTATATTTGCACTGAGATTGTGCGTGCCATTTCTTTTTTTACAATATCATACTTGATGCTTCATTGAAATTGAACTCATGAGCCACTAGATCCTGCAGTTTGTCTGATGTACAAGTAAAGATACTTGAACAAAATGCCCAAGTCTGGTTTTCGTTTGTTAACCTCATTGTTATTATTATTTTTTTTCTGGTCGTGAACATGAGTTATGCACATACGTCAGGCGTTAGGTAAAACAAGCTGCTCCGAATACTTATTGTGGCGAAGTCAAACCAGTGTAGCTCTTGACTATTTTGTTTCCCTACCAGCTTTTGTCAACCCCTGAGTCCCCTCCTCTCTCTCTCTCTCTCTCTCTCTCTCTCTCTCTCTCTCTCTCTCTCTCTCTCTCCTCTCTCTCTCTCTCTCTCTCTCTCTCTCTCTCTCTCTCTCTCTCTCTCTCCTCTCTCTCTCTCTCTCTCTCTCTCTCTCTCTCTCTCTCTCTCTCTCTCTCTCTCTCTCTCTCTCTCTCTCTCTCATTCAATCTGGCTTACATTAGACAGTGCTGAGGCTGCCATACTAATTAGCACTGAACAAAGTGAATGTAAAGGAGAGTGTTTGTTATCCTGCACAAGGTTGCCAATATAAACCTATTTTTTTTCTTTTCTGTGACCATGTTCTTTATGTTCAGCTGCTGTCATTCCCGCTGAAGCTGTTGCCAGAAAGCACTGTTTGTGTATGCACTGTGTTGCTATAACAACCTGGCAGGGGATATCAGCTCAATCTGTCATGGGAAGAAAAAAAGTTTTATCGCAAACACACATTTCGGTTGAGCCTGAGAAGAGGGGACAAGCATGTACTGTAATCTGTAAATCAAGATTCCCAGCTGTGCTCTCCAGAAATATACCGAAGGGCGTCCGGTTACTTGCTCACTTGCACTTGCAGCTGATATTCAGCACAGCATTCTGGTCACAGTGTGAGTCTTGCAGAGCTTCATGCTGCACAACAGCAGTGCCTCCTGCCTGCTGGGATCTCACAAGGCTCTGGAGCAACAGGAGACAAGCATGCGTACAAAACTGAAAACAGACTTTGGTCCACACAGCCAGACACGGTTTGAAAACAAAGGGATAAGAAATAAGTGGTCAGAAAGCGGACCATAGCCACACCTCAAACTGGTATGTAGAGAGAAAAACAAGGAATATCAAAGCTTTGACTCAGTAAAATCAATAAAAAGTTTGTTGCCACAATCACGTTAGAGATTATACATCAGTTAAGACTAGTAATAATAAGTCAACATGCAATACTTATAAATGTAAGCAATATAAATAAAAAAAACCCTAATATAAACATTATGGGAATGTATACAGTGAAACGGTTTATATATTAACCACAGAATTGCACAGAGGGAAGTGAATATTGCAGTTATATACAATGATCATGTATTAAGAGATGATTTAAAATTGTCAACTATCCTTTAAATGCAACATATTTTGCTCTGTAATGTACCAGACACTGAAAAAAGAGAATGTATACACCTATTAATCTTACTTTGGTGTTATTATACTATATGTTCAAAGTCCTCCTGTTGACACAGATGCTGTGGTGTTTGTGTATCGACACTTTTTCTGCTATAATGTTTATGAGATCACTACGTACACATGATCGAGCTGTGTGTTTTTCTAGAGGCCACTGCCACCTGTTAAATTTCCCTCTTTTCCCTTTTGCCCCCCACCCACAAAGTCAGCTGGGACGACCGGGGTCCTTTTGTTTCGAGCACAGCTCCCTGCAGAGTTGCCAAGCTCAGTTCAAGTTTTCTTTTTCCGCTCACCCCTTTTTGAATCGACGGCTCAGTGCAGTGAATAACATGGGAAGCAACTTTGTGAGATGGATTCTGACGCTTTGCATGTTTTGCTCAGGTAAGACGTCGAAGCCAATTTGTTTTTACTTCACTCGTTTGAATTGAAGATGATGTTTGGTGCAGTAATTGTATTGAAAATAGGAAAACAATGACCTCTAGTTGGTGACGGTAACAATCATCAGTGCTACAGAAAGTTAAAATACTGCTTTATTTTTTTATGTAAAAACCTGAATCTCCTACTTGGGCCTCAGTAATTAGCTTAATGTTGAAAAAGATCTTTATATCCTATTAATATGATAAATAGTGTTTTGGTAGTAACACGATATTCTGCTAACAGTTAACAGTCAAATAAAAATATATTATAAATATGCATGTGCATGTTTCCGTTTTCCTCCTGTAAAGTAGTAGGTTTACAAAGTGTAGGTTACATTTTGATTTCTTGAAATAGAATCACTCACTGTCAAACTCGCGTGTATTTCTGACATATTTCATGATTTCTTTTGTGTTGTAAAGAGTTACATAATAGGTGCATATAGGCAGCCTAATTGTCACGATCAAATGGTAGTATTTGGTGGTGGTGGAGAAGGTACTCAGACCTTTTACTTCAGTAAAAAATACAATTAAATAGGCAAAAACTGACTTTTAAAGTAGTTTTTTCTAGTAAAGGTCAACACTTGCTTTTAAATATACTCTAGTATAGAAGTATTTCAAGTTGTAGAGTTAAGCCTATTCCATATTGCAGTTGACTCTTCCTATTTTGTTTAATACAGGAATAATACAGACTCTGTCATATTAGTAAATAATGCTACAGATAATGAGACTCACCTGAAAGCATTCATATAAATGATTTAAAAGTGGAGCCTATTCTTAATTTTGATTATTGATCTGATTGGATTGGTGGAATTTCCCTCTCATTATTGATTATAGGCTACTTGTGTGAACATGTAATAATATTAATGGAGTGTAAATATAGATGTGTGCTGATACATGTAGCGGAGTAAAATTGAAAAGTAGCTCTAAATATATGAACAAAGTAAAGTACAAATACATGATTGTACTGCCTTACATCCCTCTAGTGGTGACACTGCTGATGTGCGTCTCAGTGTCAGGTGAAGGCTGCTCCCTCATCCTGAAGCCCTCCAGGGTCGTGGTGGGCTTCGGGGAGCCGGTGACGGTCAGCTGTGAGGCCGCCCGCCCGGTGCGTGTCCTGGGCTGGGAGTCGACCATCAGCGCCTCGCACACCCAGCAGGACCTTTCCATCCAGTGGAAGGTAGACAGTCTCATCGACTGGATAGAGGAGCCCATCTGCTATGGGGTGTTTTTCACAGCTCCCAGACAGTGTGAGGAGAAACTCAACCTCGTCCTCTACAGTGAGTCACCCCTTCTTTTAATTGTGTAGTAAAAAATAATAACTTTATTTGCTCATCAATTTTAAAGTAGGGTTTGGCAGACAAGGCAGACACAGGATACTCAAGGGCAGTCTAATGCTGCAAGCTGGCTCAAATGGGATGAGCATGATTGTTTTGCTGAGACTTAGGCAAGTTAATTCTAAACCAAACATGAAGCCAACGTAGAGAAGCCAGGATTGGAGTGCTTTGATGTCATCTAGCTGGCGAGCAACTCATACAAACCTGTGTGACCGCCCTGAACTCTGTGTTATCCTTCATACAGAAACCCCGGATCGTGTTTCCATCCGGCCTGTGAACCATACGGGCCCCATGGTGGAGGGAAAGGAGTACCAGCTGCTCTGCGAGGTTCAAAATATTGCTCCTGTTCAGTATCTGAACCTGAGGTGGTACAGAGGGCAGATTGAAGTTTATAACCACTCCTTCGCTGACCTCACGTCCTCCTCGCCTGTCCAAGTGTCCTCCATCCTCGTCGTCACGCCGACCAGAGCCGAGAACGGAGTGCAGTACAGGTGTGTGGCAGAGCTGGAGCTCGGACCAGAGGGACCACAACCTCCTCCTACTGTGGCCTCCGAGCCCCTCAATGCCTCGGTTTACTGTGAGTCACGAAAGCCTTCCCCAGATCTTGAAAATACTTTTCTTATGTTTTAGAAGCGCCCCGGTGCATCTAATCCTTGTGATCTCCTCTCTAGTTCCCCCAACGTTCCTCAGTCCTGAACCAGAAGCGCTGGAGCTCTCATTGGGTGCTGAAATCTCCTTAAACTGCACTGCCACAGGAAATCCCACCCCGGTGTACAGCTGGCAGTCCTCCCATCCTACGCAGGAGAGGATGGAGGACGAGGCAGTTCTTACCTTTTCCTCACTGGTCCCGGGGACCTACATCTGCACCGCCTCTAATGCACTGGATAAGAAGAGCAAGCAGTTCATTGTCAAGGCCAAGACTAAAGGTAGAGGGGAACTCGGATCAGAACGTATGTGTAAGTCGTCTCTGCTCTGTGAGTCCTAACCTGCATTTTCTTTTCCTTTCCTTCAGGCGTTTGAAACGAGTGATCTGCAGATTGGACCGCAGGACGACATTGGACGTACAAGGGGATTTTACTGTTGCTGCTTTGGAGACCGGAATGACAATGCGTTTATATAACTCAACAAATATTTATGAGGATCTTGCTTTCATCCAGAATCAGATCTCATAAAGAAAAAGACCAGAATATACTATATTCCCCATTTACTATCTCAGTATTTTAACATGAATTTATTTTCATCTTCAGTCTACTCTTAATGATCTCCATGTGATATCCTGTATCTAATGTATATTTTTGCTTCACTTATTTGCCCAATAATAGCATTATCATGTAAAACTAAATATTAGCAACACATAATATAGAACTTATGACTACATTATTGTTAATGTATGCTTGTAAATTAAATACTGCAACTTTAATACTCAATGTTAAACATATGTACTGTAAATATGAACTGTTTCTTAATTTGCTTATCTTTATGAATAAAATTTGAATAAAAAATCACATCATTTATTTTCATTTATTAGCAGCATTGTTGACATTGTAAAAGTATTATTTTACTGCTTACTGCTACTGACTTGTATGACTTAAAATTATAAAACAAATAAACAAACACAGCAATGCGGGGGGGGAGGGGGGGGGGATTTTTCCATAGTAAAGCAGAACTGTTTCTCAGAATTAAATAAACATATGAATGATTTGGATCAAAAACCATAAATATTTTGCTCATCCACCAATATGCCATTTATTCTGTCACCCTGATTTCTTAGCTGACCACACTCTTTAAATACTGCACGAATAATACCTTTACATGTATCCCAATTACAACTTTATAAAATGACCCAAGTATACATGATATATATGGTATACAACATAATATATATATATATATAATAATTATATTTTATTATGAAATATTAATGATAATATAGTAAAATTCCTAAGAAGATAATATACAACTTGATATGCAACAGAAATGACTACGAATAATAATATTACACTCCATAGGATCCTGTCGGGTGACCGTCATTTTATAAACCACCAGATGTCGCTGTTGCACTTCCTTTAGACATGATATCATTGGCTAACAGCGTGTGTCACCTGATTAGAAAGTCACCTCCCGGTAGGAAGTGATGTGAGCGGCTAATGTTAGCTTAGCGACCTTTAATCATCCAGAACCTGGCTGCGTTATAACTTTATAACTAAATCCCCTGAAGGGACAGAGGTGGGGGTGAGTGAGTCTTTAGCCCAGTGTGTGTTTGTTCATCACCGGTGCACAACTTCCTAAAAAAAATGCGTTTTCTTTCAGACATGCCGCAGAAAGATCCGTGTCAAAAACAAGCATGTGAGATTCAAAAGTGTTTACAAGGTACACAACATGCACACACTCACACGCACTCACACACTTGAGTGTCATGATGTGTTGTCAACATTGTCCTCTGCTCGATGCCCCCCCCCCTTGCAGCCAACAAGTACGTGGAGAGCATGTGTGAGGACGTGATCCGGGAGATGCGGCGCTGCTGCGAGACTCAGGCCGGAAACTCCATCTGCTGCTCCGGGTTCAGGGAGTCTCAACCCCCGGAGGAGAAGAGGGGTCACACGTAGCTGCCTTCGAGCCATGTCAGAGAGTGGGACTGTATCCGGGCTGCACTCACTCAGCCACTACTGTTTAAGTGCCATCAGGGCTGAAAGATTATATCCAGATAAACATTTTCTCATCAGCCGATATCGATAATCCTCACGATCTAAAGACTCATAAGCATTATATCAATATTTATTGGTAATGATTTATTGAGCAGCCCTAATTGAAACTGATGCATAATGTGGATGATTATTAAACCACAGGTGACATCATGTTTGACATTGCAGAAATACACCGGAGCTCTGATCAGCCACAGTATGAGTGCAATCTATATTAATGTTATAGTTTACTTTAGTGTTGTTTAATAATGTTGCACCCCTCCGGCACGGTCACCGCACAGAGTTAAACAACATGAAACCAGCTGTCCAATGTAGTATTTATTTATTAAAGGGAAGTTTGACAGTGATTTGTGCAGTGTCTTTGTTTCATCGCACACACCCACATCAAATGTGAGGGAGGCTTGTTTGTCCACGTCACCACTGAGCTACATAGTAGTACAGAACCGATAACCTGTTAAAGGCCTGACACACACCCATGACAACCCACACAGGTTATTTTTAGGTTGGATTAGCTGATAGTTGGTTTCATCTACAAATATTGGACTCATCTCAAAGCTGAACAGGTATGTGTGGATCGACATGACTTTCCTGTTGTGTCACACGAGTAGTTGCACTTATTGTAAATTAATTAGTCTCAAATGAAAGTACAGTGAGGAAGTCAAACACATTGTCTTTGAATGTTTGGGATTCCTTAATTTTTTGCTGTGCCCAGGATTTTCTGCCCTGTGAATTTTACTAAGCTGCCTTTGTAAAGTGCTTTGAAACTGAAAGTGCTCTATAAATAAAGTTATTATTATTATAATGAGATCTACCTCTGATGTGTAAAAATGTTTCCTGTTTATCAAGTATTTGTCGAAGAAGAGTTTAAAACAACAACCATCAGTCTTTTAACTAACGATGACGATGATTATTGTTATTAGGGATTAAAACAACAAAACCAACAATCAAATTATATGAAAATGTGTATCAATAAGTTTTGTCAATAAGGTCATTTCTTTCACTTTAAATATATGCTTCATGTATTGTTAACTTAAAGACATAACGAAAGAGTTTTGCTTCAGAATAAAAAATAAAACGTGTTAATTTAAAAAGCAATGAACTGTGGTGTTGTTATTCTCTGGAGATTGCAGTTTGCTTAGTAGAATGAAAGTTGTCAGTTTAGTATGAACAATAAAGCCCAAACTCACACAGTCCTGTATTAGATCCTTTCTTCATGGAGTTTAGAATGTCCAGTTATGATCTACTGTTGAGTTGACACAGAGTTTCAGGTTTGAGGCCATATGTTGATTTGGGATCATTTTTGGAGGCGCCGTTTACGTGATGACGTAGGCTGACGACGCATTGACGCGCTGACGTAAAACGGAAATGAGTAGCAGCAATTCTTTCTAGAAAGTACAGTCGCCCCGTTAGCCGATGCTAGCTAGCTCAATCTTAGTCTGTGTTGGCTGAGCACCGCGCGTCGCTGCACCGACCCACGACCCCACATCCTGCAGAAAGTGAGGCTTTGCGTCCGAGGGCTGCTTTTTCCGACTGAATCTCCGGTGGAGGTCGGGTTTTGCCCAAGAATACACATTCCGAGCTAACGCCGCTTGTGCTGTGTTGTCGCTGGCATCATGTCCAGGATAGACTACAGTGTGTGGGACCACATCGAGGTGTCGGACGATGAAGATGACACCCACCCGAACATCGACACACCCAGTCTCTTCAGATGGAGACACCAGGTACAGCTTTAAGCACTTTCTTCGGGGTAGACGTGGGGCTCGTACATGTCATGTGTAGGTGTTAGCTGCTCTACTACCCCCACTGGATGCTGTATAACTTATACTCGAAAAAAGATTGTATTGCAGTAGCTTGGCTGTTGTACGTGGCCCGACATTTGCAAATAGTGCACCCTGAATATTCACCCTAAAAGTCCCTGTTGGAGATCCCCGTGTTGTCCCTGTTGTTGTGACTGACCTGATGACATCTGTCCCTCAGGCTCGGGTGGAGCGAATGGAAGAGTACCAGAGCAAACAGGAAGAGTTGAACAAGGCAGCCGCGGAGAGCAAACGCAAGCTTTCCGAGGCCCAGAAGAAAGTCCAGGAGCTGAGCATCAAAGAAACGGACG
Source organism: Pseudopleuronectes americanus (assembly GCA_038501795.1). Taxonomy (NCBI): domain Eukaryota; kingdom Metazoa; phylum Chordata; class Actinopteri; order Pleuronectiformes; family Pleuronectidae; genus Pseudopleuronectes; species Pseudopleuronectes americanus. Next base: position 9,281,371 of record CM076732.1, read on the forward strand.
ATGCCAAAGCAGAGCTGAGCAAAGTCCAGGCGGAGGAGAAGAAGCTGAAAAAGGAGGCGCGGGAGTGGGAGAAGAAGAGGGATGAGCACATCCGGGACGAGAAGAAGATGCCATGGAACGTGGACACGCTCAGCAAGGAGGGTTTCAGCAAGGTGAGGGAGAGAAAGGTGGTGGTGGTGGGCGGGCGGGCGTCCAGTATACAATGTTTTTTCTAGACTCAAAGACAGAAAAGCAAGAGAGGACTCACACTCCCAGTAGCCTCTGGGAGTCTGGTGTTAGCTTGCTTCTTGGCACATATTACAAAACATAACCTCAAGCCTGTTTTTGACTTGGTACCATATGGAGCTCTTATGAAGAAGATTATAAAACCACAATCACTAGATCCAGATTTTTTTTATTTAGGATCTGCACCAAAATCCACACACTCATTGAACCAGTTCCCTAAACTCATTTTAGAAAGATCCATAAGTTATACTCAAAGATATTATTAATATTGAAAAAATGCTGGATCCGCACCAAAATGTAATGGGTTCTTCCCTGATGTATACAGCATCTTTCACAAAGTTTCGTAGTAATGGCATACTTATGAAAAATCTACTCAACAGATTTCAATCATTCTTGGTGGAGGGATGGCACTTGAGAAAACCCATTTAATACTGCTTAGGATTAACAAGGAGATCCTCATATTTTTCATATCTTTCTTTGAAGATGTTTTATGACAAACAAATCATTCAGGTTACCAGACTACTTCCTATTTGCTTTGGTATTTGTACTACAAGAAGGAGAAAACCATGCTGTGTAGGGTGTTTTGGCCTAGGTATGCGCTCTACTGTGTAAACTAACTTACTATTTTAGAAAATATTTCAGATTTTGTACAGATTAGTTCATTGTTCATGATTATTCTCTGTCACTGTCCTCCACAGAGCGTTGTTAATGTCATACCTGACGCGACTGAAGCGACTGAAGAGGAAAAAGAGCAAAAGCATAAAACCTTTGTGGAGAAAAATGAAAAGCAGATCAAACATTTTGGTAAGAATAGTTGTTTTTTTAAATAAGGCCCGAGCACCGACAGTGCGAAGGCCCTTTTGCAATTTTTGTTATTAATCAGGCACCTTTTTAACAATTTGAACTTTCTTGAAAAGTCACCAAACATTGTGTGCGCTTCAGGCGTGATGAAAATATACATATTCTGGAGTAATTGAAATGGGCATGGCAAAGTGGCTCAACTGTGGTTGAACCGGTCTTCAAGACTGCATAATATGGTATACTGGTATTGTAAAGTTATGAAGCTACCTCATTTCTGTCTTTACTACAGGCATGATGCGTCGCTGGGATGACAGCCAGAAGTACCTCTCTGACAACTCCCATCTTGTATGTGAGGAGACCGCTAACTACTTGGTCATCATGTGCATTGACCTTGAAGTGGAGGAGGTAAGCAACAAAATAAATGGCTCACTTCTTTGTGCAGATTCATTACATTACATTACATTTCATTTAGCTGACGCTTTTATCCAAAGCGACTTCCTTACACGGTACGTATCTCAGGATGTACAGATTATGCTCCTCTGAAAGTGTTTCCTTTTTTTTTGTAGAAACATGCATTGATGGAGCAGGTGGCTCATCAGACCATCGTCATGCAGTTCATTCTAGAGTTGGCCAAAAGCCTCAAGGTGGATCCCCGCGGGTGCTTCCGTCAATTTTTCGCCAAGATTAAGGTGAGTAAATATGTTTGGACGCTACAGAACGTATTAAATAACTTGGAATGGAACCAGAGGAACTAAAGTCAGTGAGTGAACTGTGAAGAGGAAGCTTATTACTTAAATTATGAATGCAATTTTTACACATGAGTAAATAACAATGAGTCATCTTGTCCTCAGATTTATTGTTGCATGACTGTTTTTAGTTTAGTGTAATGAATGAAAGCAAATGAGACTTGTGGACTGAAGACCCCGTCTCCATGGTGATTTCTTCATATTAACTTGCTTTGTTCTCTATTAGTGCTTCGTCTTTCATTCACTCGTGACTCGACCGTCCTCCTTCATCTCTTTCTCTCCCTCTCCCTCCTGTCCAAGTAGGTTTTGAATCAGAACGTATAGACACAGGAGCTACACATATTTTTCTTCCTTAGGCAAGCTATATTCTTGAGTTCCTCAAAAGGTTCTTGAGTGATTCCAGTTGAGGACACATGCTACATTTCTATAAACTCATTGTGTGTATCTGTCATTTACAGACCGCAGATCAGCAGTACCAGGACGCTTTTAATGATGAGCTGGAGTCATTTAAGGAGCGAGTTCGCAGTAGGGCAAAGATCCGCATAGAAAAGGCCATGAGGGAGTATGAGGAAGAGGAACGTCAAAAGCGCCTTGGGCCAGGAGGGCTAGATCCTGTCGACGTGTACGAGTCCCTGCCAGAGGTAAGTTCTTTAGATGCCAAGAATCCTCAGGACTTCTTTTCATTTTTTCCTGTAAGTTTAAAAAGCCTCATGTTTGCATCCTTAATTGCAGGAGATGCAGAAATGCTTTGACTCGAAGGACATCCAGATGTTACAAGATGTTATTAGCAAAATGGACCCAACGGTAGGTTTCTTGTTTTTTTTACTGTGACCAGTTGGGAAATATATTTGGGATAAGTAATTGTTTCGTTTTTCTGTTTCACACGATCACTCTTTAAATGTGACAATTCTACATATTTTAGGAGGCGAAGGGTATCATGAAGAAGTGCATAGAATCGGGGCTCTGGGTCCCAAACTCCAAGGCAGACGATGGGGATGAAAAAGAGGAAGAGGCCGTCTATGAGGAGGTGAAACAGGAGCAGGAAGAAGCTAAGAAGGAATGATCAATGTTGATGATATGATTTGTTGCTCTTGCAAATGTTCTTACCCACTGTATTGCAGCTCCGTTATGTGTGTGACTAGGGATTAAGCGTTCGGTTAACATCAGTAACTCCTGCTTGGAAAATAAACTGCTGCTTGTGTTTATTTGTTTGGATGTTGCTAAAATTTGTATTCTTACACTTATGTGTCTACACCTGTTGATTTTTCTACCTGTTTTAGTTGGAAAACATTCAATACATTTTCAGGGGCCTGTACTTCAAATAGGATTTTTAGTTTGCGAGGGAGCTTCAGTTTTAATATTGTTTTTTTTTCAGTGTAATGAAGCTAGTTCACTTCAGACAGGGGTAAATCAATTGGTAAGCGACGCTGCCCCTCGGATCTTCTCTGGAGCAGATTAAGTCTGAGATAAATAGAAAACCAAAGGCTTCATTCTAAAGGATCCTGAAAGGGACTAAAGAGTTTACAATCAAGGGTTAAATTATAAATAGCAATGGATTGTCTCATCGATTTGAATCATCTTACTGATCCAGACTTTATCCGTGTCCACTCTGGTTTTAATACGGCTTCTAACAGGGAGTTTATCACACTGAATTATGAACATGACTATTACAGCTTCATTTTAACACAGCAAAAATAAAAATGTTTGATTCCTGTCAGTGTGTTGATGCTTTAAACTGTTATTCTGTCGCTGCTGCTCGAAACCACATGAGAAAAAATGTAATCGATATCCTCTAGTGTTTTGGTGGGAAAACTCCTGTTCAATATTCCTATGATTGTAAAAGAAAATTTAAGTCCGAATGACCTCATCACACATGAACTAGTTTCATCTCTTCGGTCTGCTTTGGCAGCAGTGTTCATCAGACAATTAAAGGAGAGTAAGAAACTTAATAAAATGAATGTGCTGATAAACAATTTATCCTTAAACCTCCTTTTACAGTCAATGTATTTCTGATGCATTTCTTCTTTAGTAATCTTGTTTACAGTTCGCCTTGATGCTGGTGTTGCCTGAACCAGTTCATTACTAGTTTATAGTACATGTTTTCAAGGAATTCCGATGTAAGGCTCATTGAAGCCAAATAACCAAACATTATTCTGGGTGTGTTGAACTTGCTTTGTTGTACAGGCCCTTTGTTGTGAAGTTGTTCTTTGTCATTTCCAAATTCAATTTTTTTTTGTTTGACTTTCAGGGTATTGAGATGGTTATTTCCCCCAATGTCACATTTTCTACTAACTTGCTTTACTAAAGGTTATATTATGTCCATCTACTCCAGATGTTGTGATTTTGTGGTTGATGTCTGACCTTTGAGAATCACAAGAAAACAATCCATCTGCGAGACTTTTTTAGTAATGTGTGAAAGCATGTGTGCCTGGGGTTTCTGATGAACTCTTTGGTATTAATAAATTACATTTACACATCGTGATGAGTGATACAGAAGGTAGACAGATGCTTATGCAGTTATGCCTGAGAAAAATTATTCAAACCGTGTCATTTAATAGTTTGATATGGTCAGCATATGATACCTTAGTGGGTACTTACAGAGTTTTGGGGCATTATTCATTGATGAACGGCAGAACAAACAAAAACCCACTGAAGGTGTCTTAGATGTCCTTATTGAGGTTGGGATTGAGCTTCTTAATAAAAGCGAAATTACAGGGGCATTAGAAAAGGAAATTTATTAAATCGAGTAAAACCAACCAACAGAAAAATAATGAATACCATGTATAGGAACATCCAAAGAGAAAGTACACCCACATTCACCCTAAATATAAACAAGGACACCTGTATTAAAGTTTGAACCCTAAATTCTGGCAAAGGGTGAAGATTAAATGATTATATTATTATTATTATTAATGAAATGTAATTAATGAAAATAAGTATTTTCTTTACTAATTATATAAAAAAGTGTCATTATAATCGCCATAATAAGAATAAGAGCTGTATTTACGCCACACCTCAAAACTGCCAAATATATGTAGTAAAGTAGAAATACAATTTAAATATTTTTTGTAATTAAATTAAATTTAAAAAATGTATATACTTTCTAATTTTCTGTAAGAATTTGAGCATGTTAAAACTCTCAGAAAGCCAATTATTTTGCCTGAAAAATTATAATAATAATCTTTACAATTTCAATAGGGCCTCACTGTCTGTCAGTGCCTGTCAGTGCTCGGGCCCTAATAAGAAGATCACTGATTTTAAGAAACATAAGAACATGTTTCAATGGCATTTAAAAGAAAAGGAAATAAGAAAAGAAATCAAAGACGGAAAACGAAACAAGCATCAGTTTTTACCCTGACGTTTATTTTGAAAGGACGTTCCGGTAGTACGTGCCTGGGCGCGCTTCGCTCGACTCTTCTGGCCGGAGGAGGGAGTGGTCTTCTCGGTTTGGGGAAGCGCCAGAAGTCGGTGGTTCAGTTCCGTCGAAACCAGGAGAAACCCCGAGTCAGTGAACGACCCCGTGGGGCTGAAACCCCCCTAGGATGGGACTATGAGACCCGGCTGACTGCTCTTCATCCACACAGGATTTCAGGTGACTACAGACGTGCTTGTCACAGACGCGGCTTCGGATATGATGTCGTTTACATGCGTAAAATCCAAGTCCCTGAGCCGCTCGGTGACGCAGCCAGTGTGTGTTGTATCTACATTAATATACGGTATGTGTATTTAACGAGTGGGCTCCGCTTCCTGTAATGTGATATGTCATGTAAACATTAACTTGGACGTGGGGATATCCCCGGAAGGCCTTTTAACAAGTTGATCCTATTACCTGGTGTCGCATTTTAAATAAAGTTCATTCTATTTATACACTTGCGTTTTAATTTGTTTCTATACTAAGTCATTCACAAATAATAATAATTATTATGATGGTGTAAAATGAGAAATGTCGAATATGCGGTTTCAGAAAAAAGCGAAGTGTCGCTTGAGGATTGCGTTTGTGTTTACGCAAGTGATTCCAGCCAGTGCAACAGCTGACTGATAATATAGTCATAAACTGTTATTGACATAGTGATCGTGCGTGTGTGTGTGTGTGTGTGTGTGTGTGTTAGTGGCTCATCCCAACCATGTATAGGATGTGGTGGTCCAGGCGGTCCTGGTCAGGCCCGTTTCCAGGCCAGGCTGAGCCTCCTCAGGGTAAAGGCATTCATCTTTTCCTGCTCTGGACCCCAGAAGGCGAGAGGTATTTGTCCCACACGAGTGGGGAGGTCTCGGCGGAGGAGCTGTGCATCGCAGCTGCTGAGGCTGTAGGTGAGTGGGAGGACAACCTTGACGGAGCACACCCACACGGATTTCACCTGGTCATCTATCTGTGTTCACTCTGTGTTTTTTTGTTCCTCAGGAATAACACCTCTGTGCCATGTGTTGTTCGCTCTGTACAATCCACTCTTGAGCTGCTGGTACAGTCCTAACCACATCTTCAGTCCAGAGGAGGACTCCAGCCTGATACTTCACTACAGTATGAGGTCAGTTCCATGTTATGTAACACTGGATTAGCAGGGCAGATGTAACGTAGCGAGCTTACTCATAAAACCTGTCTTGGTTCCTTGTACTCAGGTTTTACTTTCACAATTGGCACGGACTAAATGAGGAGGAGCCAGTTGTGTGCCGCCATCGGCTCCGAACTGGGACTGACCACAGGGGTGCCCCTCTGCTTGACATCACATCCCTGGAGTATTTATTCTCTCAGGTTTGCTTTATAGTTTACTACACATTAGTTAAAAGCACATACTGTGTAATGTTGTGATGAAGAGTGGGACACTAACCTCTTTTTCTACTTGGTCTCCGAAAGGCTAAATATGAATTTGTGAATGAAGTGGTGCAGATGGAAGACATTCAGACGGAAGAGGAGCTAAGTCGCTTCAAAAACGAGAGCTTGGGGATGGCGGTGCTTCACCTCTCGCACCGGGCGATGCAAACAGACTGCACATTACAAGAAGTCGCAGAGAAAGTCTGGTAAGTATTCACGGGATCAAGTCATATGCTGTTTTTAAGCCAAAGTTATTTTCAATTGTCTGAAACGTGTGACAATCCACGTTCTCCTTTGGATCACAAAAAACATCTTCTAACCTCATTTATTCACTGGACGCAGGTGACATTCATTTATCTTTGTTTTTCTCCAGCTTCCTGCGCTGCATCCCGAAGTCTTTCTCCAAACACATTTCCAAAGACAACTTTCTGACAAGGATCAGGATCAATCGGGTGTTTGCAGAATTTGTGCGGACTTTCCAGCAACACACTGTGGACAAGGGGCGGCTGGGCGCCCAGGAGATCATGTACAAGTACATCTCTACTCTCGAGCACCTCGTGCCGCGGTTTGGCTCAGAGACCTTCCCCGTGTCCCACCTGGAACTGAGGGAGGACGGGTACGGAGGCAGCTTTTACGGCGACAACGCCCATGTGCAGGGCGATTCAAAAGACAACTTCACGGCTCCCGTCACCCATGAAATAGAGGTGTCTGGCACAAAGGGGATTCGGTGGAGGAAGGTGTCAGTACAGAAGGTTTGTCAACACATCATTTAAAACCTCTCAAGGGCTTATTTTGTGAGATGTTGTGTGGACTGTTGTGTATTCATTCAGTCTCTTATCCGTAGGCACAGGTGAATGGTTACTTCCGGAGCGATTACATAAAGAAATCCAAGGACCAGTCGAGCCAGTCAAATGCGACAACTCCCAACACACTGAGCCCCTTCTGCGATTTCCCTGATATAACTCACATCGCCCTCAGCGAAGCTAATGTGTGCATTAGCACTCAGGACAACCACTGCTTGGTGAGAGCGCTGGTTTTCTCCTTTATGTAAAAGCAAAAGCCTTGATGCATTAATATAATTGATAAATGTGCTTGTGGTGCATTAGTCTAATTGATCTACTGTATATTTATTATTCTACTGATCCGATTGTTCAGTCCTTAGAGTGTCTGAGTGTATTGTGCAATAAGCATGGATGCCTTGGTTCTCATGTGTTGTGCTCTGGCTTCTGGTGCACTTAGGGCATGGCATTGTGTTTTGAATGTGCATGTGTCTGTAGGTGGGAGCTCTGATTGTAAGCTAGTGGTGTTTTTCTGTACGTGTATGTAGGTGGTTCAGATGAACTCCAGCCAGGAGGCCCGTTCCTTCATCTCGCTCCTGGATGGATACTACCGGCTGACTGCAGACGCCCACCACTATCTTTGTCATGAAGTGGCTCCCCCTAGGGTAGTGCTGAGTGAAGCAAATGGACTGCATGGACCTATGCAGTGAGTTTTTTCCCTCTTGCACATGCATACAAAGACCCAAACGGGCTATAAAGAGACACATTGGTTCATATCACAATCTCTGTTGTGTTTCCAGTGATGATTTTGTGCTTCTGAAGCTGAAGAAGGAGGCAGCAGAGGAGGGAGCTTTCCTCGTACGTTGGAGCGCTCTCGACTATCGCCGCATCATCCTGGCCGTGCTAAACAAAAATAAAGTAAGTCCACACCCACTCTCCTCCCTGGGAATTGTTACAGTGCAGCGATGAAGGTTTTCAGTCCCTGTGTGTGTATCCCTGTGTTTGTGCGCCGCTCACAGAACGGATCGACACCGAGCCACAAGCAGTTTCGGATCCAGCACAAGGAGTCGATGTTCTGTCTGGAGGGCTGGGACCAGGAGTTCTCCAGTATGAAGGAGCTCACCGACAGCCTCAAGTCCTTCATGCTCAAGTCTGGACCGGACAGCTTCACTGTGAAAAAATGCTGTTTGCCAAGACAAGCAGGTTTGTGGATGTATTTTGCTATGTTCGAACTTCCTCCAGTGTATTTTGAGGATTTTTTTTTCGACTTAGGCTCCCTCCATATTAGTACGCTTTCTTTTTAAAATAATAATTATACATTCCATTTATATAGTGCTTTTCAAAGTCTTTAACAACGCTTTACATATCGGGGGATAAAATAGTGAAACCATCGATATACTTTTGAATACAAAGAAAAAGCAAAAATATTTCAGGTATACCAAGAAAAATCTAAAATAAAAACAATAAAAGAATACAGATAAACAGAATAAAAACATGAGATGGGGGGATTAAGCTGGGAAGGCAAGTCTGAAGAGGTGGGTTTTGAGGTCCTTTTGGAAAGATGGCGGTGTGGGGCTGTCATGCTAGGTGGCATTTTAAGATTAAAATGACCTCTGTCCACTTGAGCCGTTTGGCTCTGTTAAAGACAGTTAATGTACGCTGGGCATGTGCATGCATTGTAAACAGGAAGCAGTTTGTCCACAGCAGTCGTTTGCTGACTCACAGAAAATACTAAGAACAAGAAACAACAAGAGTAAGAGGAGGGATTTGTTTTCACGGACGATCTGTATTATCACGCAACCACAGATAGTTCAGCCTGAAGCACATTCAGTGGCCTTTCCAAACTTCCCCATTTTTAGCCTCATGAAAACGCTGAGGGCGTGTGCATGGCAGGCGTTAGCACAGCCACAGTAATGAGTAGATGTAGCCTCTGTGGCTGTGTTGTAGGATATTTATGATCTTGCATTCATTTTGTCTCTGTGTGATGTAGAACTGTCCAACCTTCTGGTGATGAGGAGAGGTGTCGACCGGGTCAACACCGAGGCCTTGTCCCGGATCAAGACCCAGCTTCGATTCAACCCAATCAAGGACAGACAGATTGTACAGGTGAGGGCGGCCACTTGTCACCTCACTGTGATCATCTGTTTCACCTGACAAGCTTAGTTACTGACAAGATGGGTGCTGCGTGTGTGTATACAGGAACAGCATCTGGGCAGTGGGACCAGAACTAATATCTACTCAGGCCGTCTGCTCGGGCTGGGACACGGTGACAACAACGATGAAGACGAGTTCAACAACAACGGCAATGACCGCAAAGGGATCAAAGTGGTTCTCAAGATTCTGGACCAAAGCCATAAAGATGTTGCACTAGTAAGCCACTCGCCTCTAAGAAGACTAACAGCTATAGTTGATCAAATCCAAACAAATATTAACTAGAAATGCACTCAGTAGATTGTACATTTTTGGCATAGACCTAACTAACAGACAGATAACGTGACCTCCTTGGTGCAGGTGCGCTCATGTCTGTGATGCTCGCTCTTTCATAATTCTCTCCTTTTTCTTTCTTAGGCATTTTTCGAAACCGCCAGCCTCATGAGCCAGGTATCCCACAGTCACCTGGTGTTCGTGCATGGCGTGTCTGTCAAAGGATCTGAAAGTAAGCGACACAACACCTCAGCGAACTCACTTCTGCTTTTAGACGGTTGTAGTCATATTTGTCATTCCAGCGCCAAGTGAGCCATGAATCAAATGCAAACCCACACTCAGCCTGTTGTGCTTTAAAGAGGATGCCACTTACGATTTTGCTGGCGGCTCTGAGCTGACACTGACATGTGTTCCTGTCTTTGCAGACATCATGGTGGAAGAATTTGTGGAGTTTGGGCCTTTGGATGTTTTCCTTCGCAAAGAAAAGGCAGCAGTGACCCCGCAGTGGAAATTCATTGTTGCCAAACAACTTGCAAGTGCTCTCAGCTATCTTGTGAGTTCAAACACTCCTTGTTTGTTTGCACGCCACAGATTTGAATTCAGTACAACTCACTGGAAGGAACACACAGCTTAGTCATCATTAAAGGGAAGAAACGCCTCTCAACTGTGCTGACACACAAAAAGAAGAATCAGAATTAAATTTCACTCAGGAAAACCTTGAAAGATAATTGCAACACAGCAGAACATCCTTCCCAAAGACTAAAAGTGTTTGTTCTAAACATATTTTGATAACACTTTGATCACACCAGCGCCACTTTCACTATTGCAGGAGACCAAAGGGCTGGTTCATGGAAACGTCTGTGCCAAGAACATTTTGGTGGCCCGGAAAGGCCTGGAGCCGGGCACTACACCTTTCATCAAGCTGAGTGATCCCGGAATCGCTCTGAGTGTCCTCTCACGGAATGGTCGGTACCAGCAGCTTACTTTACCCAAATTAACTTCGCTTTAAAGAAAAGTTTATTTCTGTAGTGCTCTTCCTTGTTCCAATTCAGGAAACAGGAACTTTCAACAGGACCATTTGTGTCCTGTTGAAAGTTACCACTTTTACCACTGTTACCACTTCACAGAAAACCAAAAGTCTACATTCTTCAGTAACATTTCTGGTATACATTTTTTGGGGTTTTTAATTAATTTAGGTCATTAGAATAAAATTACAGCAACAATTGCTGCTTTTGTAAAGATAAATTCAGTTTTCTCTATCTAAATTCTTCACTTTCTGGAGCTTGAAATCACTGTTACACAATACTCTACAGGTTACCTCTGTTTTTATCATTGCCACTCTGCTTTGTAGAGCGTCTTGAGCGCATCCCGTGGATTGCCCCCGAGTGTATCGACAGTCCTGCCCCCATTGGCCTTGCTGCGGACCAATGGAGCTTTGGTGTCACTCTGCTGGAAATCTGCAACAACGGCGATCTTCCCATGAGTGGATATGCATTGGCTAATGTAAACCCATATTGTAGCATTGAAGGATCAGTGTGTAGAAATCAGTCGGATATGTCGGCAGAAACTTTATATAAGTGTGTTATTATAAGTAAATAATCAACTTTAAACTAAGAATTTTTGTTTCATACCTTAGAATGAGACGTTTATATCTGGCATGTGGCCGGCCATGTTTCTTTAGTAGCCCCTGAATGGACAAAACCAAACACTGGCTCTTGAGGGGGTCTTTTGTGTTTTATTTTTACTTGGCTGGGAAGGGGAGGCTGAGGGAAGGGGTACTAGTTGGTTTTAATCTGCACCGTCACCACTAGATACCACTAAATCCTACACATTGAACCTTTAACCTCTTTTTATCGTGAGCCACCCATTTGATTCCTCTGACACCTTAGTTGTAACATCAGAACTTTTTGCCCTCAACAGAAAGAGCGCTTCTATCAGCAGAAGGGCCGCTTTGCTGAACCGTCCTCCCCGGAACTTGCCACCTTCATCAGCATGTGTTTGACCTACGAGCCTGTGGAGAGGCCCTCATTCCGCGGTGTGCTCAGAGAGCTCACAGAAATCATGCCGAAAAGTAGGTTTTTACTCACACTTTTAGATTTTTAGTCTTTCAATCTGTCCCTGTATATGTAATGAACGTGTTTTTTTTTATTCTGGACACAGATCTGGATATATCTACCCGTGAAACTCTCCCTGACATGGACCCCAGCGTTTTCCATAAACGCTACCTGAAAGAGATTCGGGAATTAGGGAAGGTGAGTCCTCGTACCGCATCATGAGTGGTTCTCTTTTATCCTGTATGTTGAAAGTAATCCACGGCTCATTGTTTTGTCTCCAGGGTCACTTTGGAAAGGTTATTCTGTACCGTTACGACCCAGCCAATGACGGGACTGGGGAGTGTGTGGCGGTGAAGTCCTTGAAACAAGAGAATGGGCATGTGCCTGATGGCTGGATAAAGGAGATCGAGATTCTGAAGTCTCTCGATCACAGCAACATTGTCAAGTACAAGGGCTGTTGTACTGAACTGGGTGAGTCCTCAGCTGTCTGCTCCAGCTACGTTCATTGAAATATACATCAACGTGCAGTGTCTGCGTGTGCAAACGAGTGCTTGTTCAGTAGCTCCCTTTCTACTTCGATCATTTAGACAATTGATTTTGTTCCCTGCTGTTACTCTGTAAATAATGAAAATCTTGTCGAAGTGAAACGCTGTTTCCATTATATGTCAATATTTTGAGCTTTCAACACACAGCGTGTTGAGCCTCCACAACCTGGATAATCAGCAGGTCATGCTAGCCTTTGAAATGTAATGGGAACAGGATGATAAAAGCAGTGTTGCTTTGTCTATTGACAGGAGGACAAGTGGTGCAGCTAATAATGGAGTACCTTCCTCAGGGCTGTCTGCGAGACTACCTTTCCACACGCAAACTGGGTGTGCCACAATGCCTTATGTTTGCTCAGCAGATCTGTCAGGTGAGTTTAGATACTTGAGTAGTTTGGGCGAATCATCTCCTCTTGAACTCTGAAAGTTGTTGTGTGCAAACTGCACCAGGTGTTGTGTTGATGTCTCCTTCAGAAGAAGAAGCTGGGTATATCTAAATCATTTTTTATACGGCTAGAATTTCCATACACTACCTACCAGACAGCTGCCTGAGAGATCATCCATCATATTATGTTTTAATTTCATTCTGTAGCGCTTACAGTCTTTCTTTCATCTTGTCTGAGTTATTTAATAGCAATAGAATTATGTTACACTCAGAATCCAGGAAAATACCAACCAGGAAATAATCATTCAATATGCTTTTTATCACATACCTCAAGTTTATATCTGTTTGTCAGTTAATCGAGACATTGCATAATTAGAATTGTTTTTTGATTGACTTTCTTGGTACGTACTTTTTTGGTTTTAAATCCACATTTGACCCTTCTTAGTAATTTTTCTCTCTGCTTTAAAGGGAATGGAGTACTTGCACAAAATGCGATACATCCATCGAGACCTGGCTGCCCGAAATGTTTTAGTGGAAAATGACAGTTTGGTGAAGATTGGAGACTTTGGTCTGACAAAATACATCCCTGAAGGAGAAATATACTATCGTGTCCGGGAGGATGGGGACAGTCCAGTGTTCTGGTGAGTTCATGCAGCATTTAAACTTAGACTGTAAATATAGATGGGTGACGCGTCTCCACTTCCTCTTACTACATAGACATTCCAGATAAAGATGTTGCAATCGTGTGCTGGGGAAACTATTTGCAGCCAGAGTCTTAGCTACATTTAGTGACTTAGTGAAGTGGAACCACAGTATTCAAGTCAATCTCATCTGTCATTTGTAATGTATTACCCTGTTGTTATAGCATCAAATAACTAATTAAAAATTAAATTAGCAGAAATATTCTTATTTGAACATCAGTGTGAAAAGAGCTAACAAAAATGCCAAACCTTTTGTGATTTTTTTTTAATAGCGTACTTAGATCTTCTAGTTTTGCCCATGTTCCACCCACTAACATGGAGCCTGTGGGTTTTATGATCTATACTGTAGCGTGCCACCAGGGGGCGACCAAGAAGTTTTCTTTTACTTCTGGGAGTTGTCATGTCGTCCCTCTTTATATCCAGTCTGTCCTTTACTCACAGAATGCATTTTTTCAGTTGTTTTCAGTGTGCTCAGTGTCTTGTTCTTTGCCTCGGACCACTTCACTGTATTTTGTCTCTGTATAGGTACGCCATTGAGTGCCTGAAGGAGGGCAAATTTTCCTTTTCCTCCGACATTTGGTCCTTTGGTGTTACACTGTATGAGATCTTTACCGACTGTGACCCCAATCAAAGCCCTCCAAGAGTATGTCATCTCTGCCCTATTAATTAAAACAAACCAAAAAAGGAATATATTTTCATGTGTGATGTACCCTGTATTAAATCACTTCTTGCTGGGTATTTTTTTGTAGAAGTTTTCCAAAATGATGGCGGAACCAAAAGAACAGATGACTGTGATGGTCCTCATAAAACTGTTGGAGAGAAACCTGCGATTGCCTTGTCCAAGAAAGTGTCCACTTGAGGTAACATTACATGCTGATGTATAAAGTTGACATGTACCATGATGAGGTGTCTGATACTCTCATATTTATTTTTCTTACCAACAGGTGAAAATGTTGATGGAGCAGTGTTGGGCTGCAAATCCCACGCAACGGCCGACATTCACATCCCTCATCGAATGTTTCAAGGTTTTTGGCCGAAACATTGACTCTCCCCTGGCTCAGATTTGCTGATGAATGAGCTGAAGATCTATTTGTCAACATGTCATCACTTTGCAGCTGTGGCAACCACCTATTACTTTGTAGCCAGTAATGTGTTTCCTGCTCTGCATTGCCTGCTGCCTCCATTTACATTGATGTCTTTTTGATACAACCAATGCTGTCCTCATATATGTGATATTAACACAATTATACATTCAACTGTTTATTTCCTGGCTGATTTCAAGGGGAAAGATGCCAGCACGAGCAGGCAGACACCCAGTATCAGCCGTCATCTTGCAAAATACCACGGAAACTCTTCAGAATAGGACGTCTGTCACTATATTTGTAATTTTTTTTAATGTTTTTTGTGTGTGTTAACTTTGCATATAATTTTGTATAAATAAAAACCAATGCAAATACTAATAAAAAGTTTTTCATATGTTCTTTTTTTTATGACTGAAGTAGACTGATGCATTTGTCCAAGGGGTGTAAAGATTTATGACACAATGTGTTCCAGGATGTCCAGAGTGCAACAAAGCACAGCTACATCTCTCTTGCATGAACTCATGCCTCACTAGTTTATAGGGATCTGAAAGTGCTACAAGTAGACTGTTACTCAGTAGAGCGCCCCTACATAATTCGACATGTGACTGTCTAGATCTTATAATAGAGATGTGCTCTGGTGTCACAATTAATTAATTTGTCAAAAAACATCGTCCTAAAGAGAGGAAAATGGAGATCTAAGCACTATTCCCTAAAAGGAAAATGTTGAAAATGCCCTATGTCGCAATGCTAAAGCAAAGTGAAAGTTCAGTGGAACCAAGCAAGCACATGTGGGTTAGGGTTAGGGTTAGGGTAGGTAATAATACATTTAACAAGCAGATCACTAACCCAGAAAATTATTTATCTGAACCATTTAGGTGACAGTTAGTCACATGGCAGGACTGTAGGTTGGAAATAAAATGTGAAAACATGATGTACCAAACTCAATATTCACTTTATTGTCATTCAAACTATACACAAGGCAAGTGCACTGAAGAACTAAATTACTTTGAATCGAGGTCACGCATGTGTGGAATGCTATGGTTTGCTAAGTAGGTATAAAAGATATTTAATTTAAAACAAAGTTGTAATAAGTAAAAGAATGAATAGATAAATATTATACAACAGGATATAAGGACAAAGCACGCAACTGAATGAAATTACACAAATAGATATACAAGGTGTAGACAGACATTGGAATTATTGCACATATTAAATGAAACTATGCACTGACAATAGATAAATATAATGAAAATGGTATATTGTAATGTAGCTTGAAAAACAGCTCAGTTGTGGGATATGCTGTATCTACACTACAATTCTTTCTGCAAGAGTGTCAGAAAAATAACAACCTTGCTGTAATTTGAATTTGTCCCATACCGGTATAGAACCAGTAAACACACGTTTACGTGTCAGGTAGCAGGCGGTGAGCAGCCGCTATTTGCATTTAAAAGGTTGCATAGATCAGTGTTCTTCATGCAAATTGAGAGAGACCCAGCAGAACCTGCTATATGGATTAGTGCTGCTGCAAGTTCTCGCCGGTTTAATTAGGAAAATAAAATTTGAGAAATCTATATGGACATGATCAGTGCCAAGAGACAGTTCAAGGTTGTGCTGCTTACATCTGGATGCACAGCACACGCTACTGACTGTCACCTGTCTGAGGGATTCTTGATCCTATTGTTGAGGAAGAGGTTTTGCCATTCATGCAGATCCAGCTCTTCACTGCTTTGATCCATAACATTGGGGTGAAACTAAACACTCCACCAGGAGCCAGCTGATATCGGCCCCCTCCAGTCCCTGCCTGCACTGCAAAGGCCCCTGGAGGAGCAGAGATATCCTGTGGCCACATGCAACAGAGTCTCTGTGTCCTTGAGTACCGCTGCAGAGAAAGGTGTCCTATAAGCTGACACAAGCTGCAACAGTCCAGTGTAGAAATTCTGTGACTTCATATTTTATAGTAATGCCGATCATAACATTTTCCGTCCTGGATTTATTCTGCATGTCAGCTGGAATTGGCTCCAGCCCCCTGCAGCTCTCAAGTAATAAGCAGTATAGATAATGTATGGGTGGATTTACCCTGAACACTGGGGAGGCCTATTTAACAACCAAAACAGAATCTACAGTTTCTTAGTGGAACACCATCTCATCTAACTCTACTAATAGACTGAAAATATAGATAATTGCACTCAGTAGAGCACATATCTCCAATAAGGCCCAACAGTGCCCTTATATTTAATCAAGCCGCACCAAATTGCACACACTCATAGATATCAGACCTCTTTGTATGTCTGATTATTTTCCTCAGAATCCCTGCAGGAAACTGACGGATCTGGTTTCACGACGAACTCCTTCATATTAGATTGGATACACTTCTAAACCAGTAAAAGATATGTCATAACCACTGTTATGTTCCTGCATTGAAATGATCTCAGCCACTTATTGGCGACAGGTTTGTAGCTATTTGATACCATACAACTGCTGGGAAAAGACAAAAGACTTCCTCCCAATGAAAATATGCATACTGCATCCTTATACGTTTGGTATAAATCAGTTTAGTAGAATTTGAGTAATCCTGCTGACAAGATGTAAATGAACGCAGATGAAAACAGAACCTCCTTGGCAGAGTTGAATGTATCCAGTTTATTAGGTACACCAGTTTAATTCAAAAGTCCCTCCTTCGTGAAGGTTAAATGTTTACTTTGAGTTGGAACAAGCAAAAGCAGTATTTATATAATAAAATAATATCATATTTAAATAAATAAACCTTAATGTTGACTTTTGGAATTATGCACATGACTGAATCAATTCAGTAAAGGGATTTTTTTGCAACTCGACATGTATATTGATATATTACCTCTGCCCGGTAGGTTTGGTTCTTGAATGTTCTTGTTTGTTAGTAAGCAGGATTACACAAACACGACTCATATGATTTCCATGAAACTCGGTGGAAGGATGCAGTACACGTCAGGGAAGTACTGCTTCAAAATACCAGAGTAGGCGTTATGACCAGTCTGCTTGTTCACACAGGACCAGTGGGCCCCTTCAGTCTGTGGATGGCCCCCCAGCCGATCGATCTGCAGATTTTATATTCAGAGCACGACCACTGGCCCCGCCCCCGTCATCCGTTACGTCGTAGTCATGGAGAATGCGTCCCCCTCTCGTCCAATGAGAAGCGCCGCTGGGGCCATGTGTGTATTGTTTAAACTGCTCAAATCACACGGAGTTTCCAGACCGGATCAAACTTCCATCGACACGAGTGATGGCTGCCGCTGTGTCTGTTAGCGCAGCTGCCCGGGACGAGAGCACAGACACGGGACCCACTTTCGCCCCACGTCCGCTCCACGACAACCGCGACCCCGCTGCGGATCATGAGAGCTGGATGCCCGGAGACCGTCGGCGTTCCGAAGCGGAGGCCGACGAGGAGGACCCGCGGCCGGGACGCGAGTGTCAGCGGCGGGTCGACGAGGACCTGACGTCCCTGAGCCCCGAGGAGGTGGAGAGCCGCTTGGAGAGAACCCGCCGGGAGTTCTACAACCGGAGAAAGATCATCATAAAGAATCTCCCCTCCGACGTCAGCAACCAGGTCCGAGTTCAAACCCACAGCGCAAATAAACTCGTAACTATTTCGTATTCGTCGGGTGATTGATTGATTGACTGGGTCGCTCGGCTAGCGTTAGCCTAGCTGCGGGGTTGCCTGCCATGCTACACAAGTTAGCCCCGCTAGCCATTAAACTCCTAAGCACCCTTTTTTTAAACTTTTTATTTTTTTAAATAATCGACACATTAGGCGTTGTCCACGGAACACCGTTATCCGCGTTGTGTTGAAACCAGTGGGAGTGAGTGGGCCAACAGAGCTATAGGTGATCAGATAACTGTCAATAATGGCCATCTGTGGCCTGTGTGACCTGCCTGTCAGGCCTCAGAGGTGAAACCAGTTCAGTGACGTGTGTATATGTGTGTGTGTGTGTATATGTTAGATTCGTTCCACCATTCAATCTGCCAACCACCTGAGACTCTTCCCAACCATACTGGCATTTTTACTAACTCTCAGTCCGTCTGTCCGTGAAACGCCATGAAGCAACAGATTTTTAATCATGATGCCACACTTTTTTTTTCTTTTTTTTTGGAACGTGCCTGACTCGTGGGGAGCGGTGGGCCTGCGGGCGGTACCATTGTTCACACCGAAGGGGGGGGGGCAGGGGGGTGATGGGCATGCAGGGGGTGGGGGGTTGGTTCGAGATGTGAGTTGCAATATAACAAAAGGTGGGAAGGCGTGTGGACAACAAAAAAAAACGTTTCAGAAAATGCTAGACAGCGTCACCATTTTGTTTGTGAATGGGCCAAAAGCAGCTCAGAGCAATTTCTCCTACAACAATGAGTTTGTTATCCTCCCCCCCTCTCACACACACATTCCCCACAGGTGCACTTGTCACTAGCTTCCCATGTGGACACGGATTGGTTAATGATGTGACAAGCAGAATGAGCTATTAAAACAATTTAAAAAATGTCAAGATCTAAATCTGTTTTTTTGTTTGTCAGTGATTTAATCCATTTGTCGTTTTTAAAGATGTAATCCCTGACTTCTCTCTTTTCCCAGGAGGTCCACGAGCTGTTGTGCAACTACGACCTGAAGTACTGCTTTGTGGACAAATACAAGGGCACAGGTCAGTTAAACTGCCTCGCCATCGTGTCAGGGTTCGAAGCAGTGGAAAGATTTTTGCACATAATCTATATGCCAACATAAAACTGTTGGTGGTCACATATACAATTTGGGTTATTTGTATTTAGAATGCGTCACTATCTTCTTGATGAGGTAACATAGTGGGGCTGGGTTTGTGGAAATATTCAGTTGTTCCTGACTTGATGAAGATGACAGTTCTGGCAGTTATTTTATAATGAACTTAGTGCATGATGGATCATTTTGTCATTATTTAATTAAGTGGGATAGCTGATGTAGCTGGAATAATTGAATGTGTATAATGAAATAATTAAAACCTCAACTAAGCAGTTTTTGCACATTGGCAATGCCATATCATTAACAAGGTGCTTTATTTACATCATCTGTTTTAATGATAAAATATTACACCTAAAGGTATAACCTCCATTTTGTATTAGCTTTCTATCTCTCTCTTTTCAAAACACGCAGGTAACAGAGTGTTTGCTTCACATGTAGCAGCATTCTGGTGAGTTGTCTTAAACCTGTCTGCTCTGTAATGAGTCTGTCACAGACCCTGTAGACAGGATGTGCTGGTAACAAACTCATTTAGGTCTCCATATGATGCTGTAGGTGTAAAACACATTTTAATTCTTGTCACCCACTATGACAGCCATAGTAGATTCCATTAGGGAACTGTAGCAGTGACAGACAAGCTGGTGTGTGGTGACATTGTGCCAACAGAACTTTCTTTTGCCAGGAGAAATGGTGTAACAATCAAAGTGTGCTCCCTATCAGATGTGTATGAAAAGGATCTTGTTGTAAATGCTGACTGAACAAATTTGACTCCCTCATGCACCAAATTGTGCTTATCATCTCTTCCTCTCTGTCCCCCTCAGCGTTTGTTACCCTTCTCAATGGAGAACAGGCGCAGTGTGCCATCATCGAGTTCCACCAGCATGTGCTCAGGGACCGGGAGATCTCTGTGCAGCTGCAGCCGACAGATGCTCTGCTGTGCATCGCCAACCTGCCCCGTGCCTTCACCCAGCAGCAGTTTGAGGAGTTGGTGCGGCCCTTCGGTAACCTGGAGCGCTGCTTCCTGGTGTACAGCGCCACCACCGGGCATTCCAAGAGTTACGGCTTTGTGGAGTACATGAAGAAGGACTCGGCAGCCAGGGCCAAGTCAGAGCTGTTGGGGAAGCAGCTGGGCTCCCGCATGCTCTACGTCCACTGGACCGAGGTGGGCTCCCTCACCTACCCGCTGCTGCACTCCAAGTGTCTGTGCGTCGACCGCCTTCCCCCGAACCTGCTGACAGCCCAGGACCTCCGCAACGCCCTGGCTGACACACACGCGCCTGTCTTCTGCCAGGTCAGATTCACCAGCACACATAAACTCACTGCCTCTACTCAAATTAAAATGCCAAAGATAGGCGATCCTGATTGCAAATTACGCCAAGAGTAGTAGATTTATTACCACTCAGGTTTCCACTTGATATAAGACTTGTTTAACCATCCCTCCTTTTCTGGTCTTATTATTAAAAACACTGAGGTTGACTGATTAATGTGCCTCCGTGTGTATCACAGAGTTCTACAACTGCCCCTGACAGTGTATGAAATCATTTTAGGGATGAGTCATAGATGGCAGGAATCCTTTTGCAATTATACTCCATATTTGAACTTTTGCTCTCTCTCTCACCTCGACCCCGGTTTTCATGTGGTCGCTCTAAGTTTCTATAGCAATGAGCATTGCTGGTTTCTATGGTGATGACCTGACTCCCCCAGGTGGTGTCATTCAGCCGGCCTTTCTGGAATGAGAGAGGCTTGTTCTTTTTTTTGCACGACAGGCATAGTGGCACTTTCTGCTGGTTCTATGTTTTTTTTTGGGGGGATTCTGGGAAAAACTGTGATGATTAAGGTTTCATGTGATGTAAAAGGAAAAATAGTTCTTAATAGTGGTTTTGACAAACTAGAAAGGGCCTAATCATAAAGTTGTGAAACCTGTTGATGGTGATTCATGAGGCTCATAGTGACTGGTGAGTTTAAATTAATCTTTGGAAATCCTTATCCAGAATTGGGTGGAAAAATAAATGATCTCAGTCTTGCATGCCAGCTGTTTAGACCTGTTATCTATATATATATGTTGACAGTGAACAAAAACAAGATAAAACACACCTTCAATGATGTGGGCTTTTCAACATCACTTGATTGATTTCTCGGGTGTTAAGGGTCCCGAGGCTTATTGACTCTCTAAGATTGTATTGACCTTGTCTCTCATCTCCACAGTTGGCTCAGGGACAAGATGGAAGTTTCCGCCGGTTCGCAATTTTGGAGTTTGCCACTGCAGAGATGGCGGAAGAGGCACAGCGACTCTCTGATGTCCGGCTGCTCGGCGGGACACACATCAGGGTGTCCTTCTGTGCCCCTGGCCCTCCTGGAAGAAGCATGTTGGCTGCTCTAATTGCTGCCCAAACCATGGTATAGAAGTCATACTGAGACTGAATGCACATGTCAGTTTGCCATCGCAATGTCACTGCTAAAATGCCATTTTCTGCCTCTCCTTGTCAAGGCTGTGAACCGAGGTAAAGGTCTCCTCCCTGATCCCACTGCCATGCAGATACTCACAGGCCTTAATAACCCTGCCACCCTCAAGATGCTGCTCAACCCTATGTCACATGGGCACAAACAAGGTGAGTTATCACAAGCCCTTAATAAATGTTTAATTTTGAGAACCTCCTTATGCTCTCTCTGTGTGCAGGCCTCCTTGGGGCAGCCCCCACGATGCCACTGCTGGCCAACCCCGCCCTCTCCGCTGCCCTGCTCCAGCTGCTGCTCCAGAACCAGGCCAAGGCACAGCAGGTACGGCTGCCTTTCTGCCTTTTCCTGTGGCATGTTCCTCTGAGCCGCTCAGCCTGTTTTTGATTCATCCTCTCCAACTCACCCGCACCTTTTGTACCCCTTCACTCTTTGCCTCTTTACCTTCAGCAAGCCTTTCTGGGAAATCATCTTCTTTGGGCTCAGGTGCTGCACAATAAAGAAAACCCCCTAGTGCCTTGTGTGAGTGGTAATGGTGTTTGTGTTTGGCTGTCGGTGTTTGTGAGGTGGTGGTGGCGAAGCTAGATGGATCCTGGTCTTTTTATGTGACTGGTGATAGACAACTCAGAGCCTTGGTGGGTACGCTCTCGCTAGGAAAGTGTGAAGCTTTTTTTTGTGTGTGCATGTGTGGGGTGTTCTTTTGAGTGGGGCAGAGTGATGTGGTAGGTGTACCGCAATTGTAAATACCCATTCTGTGGGAACATCATTTGATACGCGGTGAGTAAGCCTTGGTGCTGATGAGTGTGCTCGTGTAGCTCAGTAGTTTTTTTTTCCTCTACTGCTCAAGTGCTGTATCCACGCTGTGTGACCCTCTATTGACACTGTACTCTGCCCTCTCCTCAGGCTGGACTCATCGGGGAGAATCCTCTGGCTGTCCAGCAGGGAGTCCATCTGCTTGGAGACCTGCCCCAAGGTTTGGCATCCGCCGACTCCAGTCGTCGCTCCTAAAGCCACAGACTGCCTCTTTTTTTTTGCCTTGCCTATGATGCAAAACATCTGTTTGCACCATTTGCCTGTTAATCATGTTTCTTGTTCTTTACATTGAACATGGGGAATTAATAGATAAGGCTTAAAATGATGTGGTAGAAATCGGAATATCCACATGTCTGAAATTGTATTTGTTTTTATTTGTAAGATTAGTTTTTTTGCTAATATGACAACCGAGAAGAGAAGCAGCTTCATACTCAAAATATTGAAGATGATAACATTTTAATTTCCAATCATTCTTCTCTTATTTCTCTGGCTGGTTTACTCTCAGGTCTTGGTCATCAGGCGGATCCTCTTAAGCCGATGCCACTTGGCAGAGGCCTCTCGAGGGAGCAGGAGTCTCCCACAGCAGCATGTACCTTCCCCCAGACTTCCTCTCCCACCCTGCAGGGGATCTCTATGCCCATGATGGCTGGCATGATGGGGGCAGATGGCCTCACAGCACAAGGGGTGAGGTCCCAAGCCGTTTCCTTCATATGCCCTTCTTCCTCTTGTCCAGCTTCTTACTCTCGTTTAATATTAGAGATGGGCGCCGAAAACGAACCGCCTCTCTTCTTTCTGTCAGTTATCCATACTAGGAGATCCTCCCAAAGAAATGACGCATCCCCAGAGTGGCTTTCTCGGTGTCAACAATGGTTTTCCATCAGGTGAGGTTCTTGTTTGCAGGGTGCGGTTCAAATTCCAACAAACCAGTCTTTGTTTGTATCCCCATATTTATTCAGGATGTGACCTGTATCTTACCTCTCTTTTATCCAGGAGGAAGCTGCAGACCTCATCCTTACAGGAAGAGGCCAACGCTTAGCAATGTGTCCAACCAGCACGCACACCAGAGCATACAGCCGAATTACAACCTGCGCTACCAGGATTCCTACAGCCCTGAATACCCTCCTTTACACCAGGTAACAAACAGCCTCCATTGCTCCGTCTGTGGAAAGGCTACATCTTTTTAACTTCTACTCTTATATTGGTTGATGATACTTTAGTAGACAGCTTATAGTGATCTGATGAATTGATAGTATTGTGCCCTCTGCACAGCCTGATCGCTCGTTCAGTAGGCTATATGATGCGATTTAGCCTTATGCCCATCTGGCATTTCTCCCCAGGATCCTCTGGCCCACTTGTATGAGCAGCAGGAGAACCTCGATACTGGAGCCTTGGCAGGATTCGGACAGCAGGTAGTGTTTTTTTTTATTCAACAAATTCAACATGGTGCGAGCAAATGCTTAATGTTGTTATATCATTTCCCCACTGGGCTCATAATGAAACAGTTGTGCTGATCTTGTTTGGTTTTTCTTTCCCGCAGGCCTCTCGTCTGCCTGAATACACCGAGCGATTTTCCCACTACAACTACCCTTCCAACCCAGACCTGTCCTCGTACTACAGCTCAGGACCCGAGGCCTCCAGTAACGGGAGCCTCCCCACCACTCAGCTCAACAGGGTAAACCTAACGTTTTAGGCCTTTTAGACTTTCACTCTATTGATTACTCGTCAGTGCAAGAACACAGAGTTAGCCCAGGAAAAGATAAAAAAGTGGAAGGTTGCATTCTAAGAATAACCCCATGTTTAATAATGAATGTGCATGAGGTCACTGAAAGATGGATGTTTGTCCTCAGGCGGTGGGAATGCCTCCTGTGAGTCACAGCTCAAACTATCCCCCAGGCCTGGACCTTGCTGTGAAGGTAATTTATACACTTGAATCCTTTTTTCTTTTTTTTATATATCTTTACATTTTTGTCCACCTTTTTTATTTTCTTTAAATGGATCCAGTTTGTTTTGTTGCACTGTTGATTTTCTTTCTATTTTTGGCTGCATATTATAGACTCCCATTGGTAGCCACAAGCGTTTGTTCTCCCGGCTGATCCCGTCTCCAGAACCGAGCCCAGAGGGTGGCTACGTGGGCCAGCACTCCCAAGGCCTCGGTGGCCATTATGCGGACTCCTACCTTAAGCGGAAGCGTATATTATGAAATCAGTTGTATACTTCATGCTTTACGGGTAGCCATTCAAAAGCTATAGGACACAATGGCATTTCCTCCAATTAACTTTGCAGTCTTTGGATTTGTCTCATGTGTACTCTTCTGAGTGACCCCTGGAGGGCGCTGAAGAGTGCGGCCTGTTGCTATCTGGACACTCTTGTCTCTCCATGAGAATTTTGGTTGGTTTCCTTTTTTTGTGTATATATATATATATATGATTTTAGTGTGTTGGTAAATTAAGTTTTTACTTTTTTTTATTTGACTTTTAATTTTCTGTTGAACAACTTGTACAGTGAGAAAAAATTGTTAATTAGCTTTTGAAGTCTTTTCTCTCCAGCATTTCTTTCTTTTTTTTTGTTTATTCCTGTGTTGAGTGTGGTTTATGAGCAGAGCTACAGCTATTTGGGCCAGTATCATTTTTTTAATGTTCAATCGCGCTAAAGTGAAGCTGTCCACACCATTAGGCAAAGGGACGCCCATTGAATCCGCTTTAATTCCGAGGCTATTTCAGTAGCCTTCCTGTTTCCATGTAAAAATGTCAGTAGTTTGTTCAATGAGATGGTGTATTTGTGTTATGGTGTTTGTTTTCTCCCTTTTTTGTTCGTTCCACTAGTTTGTTTTACCATATGACTCTTCTGGAATCAGGCCGTTCTTCATCAGTTAACATTCAGCGTTCCATCCGGCTGCTGACAGCTGCATGTACCTGCCTGTGTTTACCTGAGGTGAAGCATTCTACCATTCTGGCACACGTTCCCTCAAGCCTTAACTTTTTCCACGTTGTTTGTCTTTTTGATCCACACCCTCCAAACTTGTTTACGGGGTCTGTTATCTACACTGGTTGTTCCGTGGTGCATTCGGGGGGGCTCAGGTCGCAACGCTAATCTGTTCTCACCTGTAGAGGGTGCTGTTTTTACGCGAGTTGTTTGCTAAGTTAAATTTTGAATGTCTTTAAAAGTCCACACACTTTATTTAGTTTTTTTTTAGTGGTTGAGTTGGGTGGGGCAGTGAACATCTGCTGTGTGCCATCTCTCAAGCTGCCAGTGCCTAGTGAACACGGACGCCTCAGCGAGTGTCCTGACTCAGACAAATTATTTTCTAGACGCTGACAGCTGGAATGATGGACGCAGCCGATGTTCAAGTATTCCCAGTAATGGTGCGAGTCGAGTCTGTCTGAGGATATACTAATGGAAGCTACTGGCAGGTGATGGGTCAGTGACATGACTGTCCTTGTTATTCTTTTTTTTCTTCATTATTCTTTTTTTCTTTTTGTGAATAACTATCTGGTTGACAGTTTGATTGTGAAAACCCATTACCTCTGACTTTCTGCTGGCAAACGCAGCTACACTTGAGCCTTAACAGTGTTTTCTCTGTGATCTCATCCTGCCCTGTGTTGGCTTCCATCTACATTTACCATTTCTGTGTTTATTTGCTGTGTAAATAGTTAAAGCGTGATCATTTCCCCTTCGCCCCAAAAGTTTCAAACTTTAGTTTTCTTGAATCTTCACCTCTCTCCGGTCTGGTGTTCTGAATGAATTTGCTGCTCTTTGTTTTTTTTGTTTACCCGTATGTTTTGAAAGCTGATGTGACCCAGAGTGGCGTCATAGCAGACTGCTCATGTAGCGTATGGACCAAGAGATGCAGCCGTACTGTTTGATCATCTTTCATTTCGATTGATTCGATTCTAACTGCTATCCTCTCCTCTGTACCGCCATGGTTGTCTCTGTATGTGTGTGTGTGTGAGACATGAGCAAGTAAATGTTATTTAAACTCATTGTTGTGAGCTCATCATTTAATACATTCAACATATCTGTGTTTAACATGAAAATATCTCTGTTTAACTTGTTTCTTGGGGGCATGTGCAAATGTCTGGTCATTACTTTGCAAGAAAACAATTTGCTCTTAAAGCGACTGCCTTAAGACTGATTCACAAATTAATTTCTCAGATCTGTGTAAATTGGTGCCTTTAGAGCACAAATTAAAAGGCTTAATTTCATATTGCAAAATAACTGTTTTAATTATACTGCACTTAAAACTGAAATTAATTAATGTAGAATATCTGGTTTCAAACATCTAAGTTGCTTCAAGTCAGGTCATTGTTTTATTAAAGGGATGGTTCACCCAAAAATTTTAATTCATCTACTCACCACTATGCCGATGGCGGGGTGGGTGAAGTGTTTGAGTCCAAAAATCACTTCTGGAGTTTCAGGGGTGAACAGCGTTTCAGCCAAATCCAATACAGTGAAACAAAATGGTGACCAATTCTTCAATCCAGTATGTGTCTAAAAACCTCCATGCTCGACACACTTTTGTTCAGTCCTATCAAACAATGTCATAATTTCCCCAAAATATATAAAGCTTCTGCACATTTGCAGACATATTTCAGGGGAATCTGTGTTGCAGACAGAAAGTACACAAAACAAAAGCAGAAAGCAACCGTTATTAAAAGTCCTGGTTGTTAACTCAACAGCGAGATCTCATCTTCTGTTGCCCAACATGGATGAAAACAAACAGGAGCTGTGTTGGTGCTGTGTGAGGTGCCTTTGAGCACAGCACGTTCCCTGCATACTCCACTTACTACATGTTATCAGGCAGATGACACGCGCGCCGCTCCACTCGGCTCCTTCAGACCTGCATGAATGTTAAGCAGGTGACTACCGAGAGGATAATTTGTCTTCCCCGGATGAACAATTATTTAACGGCAAACACAATCAGTCAGTTATCAGCTATCACGACGGATAACAGGTCGCTCATAAAAGATAACAACTGTCAGACTGAGAAGTGAGTGGGAAATATATCCCAGTGTGATAAAACTGTATATGCAGCCCGATGACATTCAGATTTAATTAAGGGCTAAAGAATGAGCTGAAATGTCAGCGGGGTTCCTGTCTTCGAGGCCTCACTGTTGAACAGACCCTGGAGGTAATGGCCGGGCAATTGTGCTTTTTATCAGGCAGCAAACACCGAACCTTTTGCGTTGCCGTCCCTCACCCTTCAGACGGAGGTGCTGAGGGGCAAGAGGCAGCGATGAGAGCCTCTCCGTCCCTCAGCAGCCATCAGGATGAAAGGTTTTGATTAGCTGCTATTCTCGTGGCCCCGCGGAGCCTCGAGGAGCCGCTGATGGAGCTTTCCCCTGATGGGCAAAAAACACAAGTGCAGAACATTGGTCATAAAACTCTCCTCCCCTCTCTTTAAAAAAAAAGAAACAATGTGATTGTTTGTGACATTTCTCAGAGAGCAACAATTTCACCTGATGTCGGGCACTGTCATGGCATGTCACTTAAGAAACACAGCAGGGCTGAGAGGGAAACACCCCTGCTCTTTTTTTCTAACCTGCAAAGGACAATGGAAATGAGAACAACAGAAATGACAGGTTTGTTTATCAGACCCGCTGACATTATATTAATGTGTTTTTCACAGCCACTGGGTTTATTCCTGTAATATGTATCTGTAATGCTTCAGGCATCCCCTGAATTATGTGCTCATACCTGCAGCCAGTCTACCAAGAGTTCTCAGAGGGATCTGCAGAGGCTCGGCGGACGCTGTGTCAGACACATTTAGATTTCTGCCTTTCATATTCCCGCCCACACAGTCACCCCGCTCAGTTGCTGGCGAACGCTGCTGAAACCTGCGATTTTTACCAAATACAGAGACGGAAGAAGAAGGAGCAGAGGAGCTCTGACGGCAGATCACTGCAGCATCGCGAAATTACAAACACACAGACGCAGGAAAAAGTTGTATTTCTCGTGCCTTTTAAGTGTTTGTTGCCTGGAAAGGGATGACATTTGAATATCTCAGTCACTGGGGCTATGATCTACTCATAAAAGATGCTCTAGATTCACATGTGCAATGATTTATTACGCCTCTATTTTAGTGTACGCGCAGCAAAAGTGTAAGCAAATAGGGTCGGTCACAGGAGCCGTTTAAGGCAGGATTAGTCATCGGAAGCAGCCCACTCCCCCCTGTGACAAACAGTCTATAACAGTACAGTAGAGCATCTCAGCAGCCCAGCAGAAACCTGCACTGCCTTATATCGCTTCTTCCGGGCCACTCCCTTTGAATGCTGCTCCAGCTCGTACACACAAACAAGATTATATTAAAGTAGGGGATTTAAATTCCAAACCAGAAAACCCTACAGTTATCCCCCCCTGAAATAAGCTCCGGGTATTGTTACGCTATTCATTTTCATCTTATGCCAGTCGATCCTCCTGTGTAGCATATCACTGTTGCACTACAGAATAAGATAAAACACACACCGTGTCCCAATGCAGTGCGGTATTGTTCTGACGACCTGAAATAACACATTTGGTTTCTGAAATGAAGAAGTGGTTTTGTTTTTCTTTGTTTCTTTCTGTCAGCGCAGTCTCATTTTACATCCAGCCCTGACTATCCAGCTCACAGATGGAATCCAGACACTGACAGTCGGCAGCGATGAAAGATGAACCTGTTTAAAACTTAAAGTAAAGGATGAGGATACACACTGTAGAGTTGAAAGTTTTTCTCTCGTCCTCTCGGCCCCTGTTGTCTCGTGTGGTCAGCTGTAAAACAAAAACAATGTTTTCATTTAGATATTTGAATAGGAATAAAAATTTGTCTGTAAAACGTACTGATTGGTCTTTCAGCCTTCATTTGTTGTAGTGTTTATTTGACTGCGATAAATACAATGCATTGAGATTTCCGCAAAAATAATCCAATGGAATGCATTGCAGCATTTGGAGCAAGTAATAATTTCCAATGCTTTTAGTAAAATAAACATGAAGCATCATAATTAGACTATAAAATGCATTTGTTGACCTTGTGCAGAAGTATAACAAGCTGGGGGACACATATGTATACATATGTATACATATATACAGAACATGCACAGACACATATATAATTTGTTTCCTGATGTCCCATGTTTCACGGTCAGTATAGTTTACACCTGTGACCATGAAAATTCACATCAGGTGCACACAAATAACCCTGTGGTCATTTTGACACTTGACTCCCGTCTCCGGTTGCCCATATGGCTCCACAGCGTCGTTAGCAGAAGTTTTAGAAGCTCTGAAATCCAGTTATCGCGTCATTTGAGGTCCACTGCTCGTCCCTTAAGTGAAACACTGGCTCGCCTCCTCGATGCAACATCACATCCCTTCCCATCCGAGCCCTCCTCTGGGTGGTTATCAGCGGGTGTCAGCCCAGATCGGATTGGTTTGGAGAGAGAAGCAAGAAAATACTTCAGTGAAAATGAGGTGAGAAGTGGAGGCTCGCTCTGCTGCTGCTTGCGAACACATCCCACGGTCACTCCTGAATGGTTGTGCTTTTTTTCCATGTTGTTCAAGGCATGGAGGATTTCTGCAGTTTTACTCCGGCTTTGGTTCAGTCTGTGAGTCTTTGTGCACAAAGCACAGACGGGCGGACAGTCCGCCGCCACCGCAGCACCTCCACAGAAAGAGAAACAAGTTATTTCAAGAATCCCATTAACACTTCATATTTAAACGACTTGATAGCCAGTTGAAGCACTGTTACATATCACTGCAGCTCCCCCATGTCTGACCATACCAAATACAATCTCTCTTCCTTTCTCAGCACTCAGATTCTACCTCGGTCAATTTACTTCTCTGTTTTCCTACATCCGAGGAAAACACAAACTTGAACACACACATGCAGGCACACACACATTGCTTGCCAAACTATTTCTCACTGTCAGGAAAGAGGTATGGGTTAATATTTCATGGCCCTCCCCGAGAGAGTGGATTCCCTTCCCAGCATTCCCCGAGGCCCGACATGTAGACTGAGCGTGGGCCAGAGGTCAGAGAGGCTGCTGATTGTCCTTCAGCCGGACCCCACGGAGTGCACTGCTCTATGTGATTGGTAGTTAACTGTAATGGAGAAATTCTTCACAAGTAAAATTTCCTGATATATATAGATATCTATATATCTATATATACACACACAGTCTCCCATAAACACATTATACACACTGCAGCCTACTGAACCATCTCATCTGCATACACTGCACTGAGTCAGTAAGACTGCTTGGCATTTCAATTATTCCCCACAATATGAATGGGTGATATGGGGAGCAGTTTGGTGAGGTTGGTCATAATAAATCAGATTCTCACTAAATGAATTGTGCATCTGTCTCGGGCAGCGGGAGCGTTTTGTTCACACATCGCAAAGGAGCAATGGACTGGACGCTGTGGTCCTCGGTCATTTCTTCATCCTATTCATACTTTCATTGCATTCATCGCATTTTTCTACGTGTGTGAGTGTGTACGTGGGTAACTATTAACATTTCATTTACTTTTCGGTGTCATGTTTTACTCAAATATCAGTACAGCTGCATTTACAGAAGTATTTGAAATGTCCTGCACAGGCAGTGGGATACAAATATGATAGCATTCCACAGTTGAATATTTTCCGGCACACATTCCCTCTGCTCTTTTTTTTTGTTGGATTGTTTTCCCAGAGAAACAATACTCTAATATGTGATTCTAATAAACAGCCTGCAGCCGCTCATTTAGGATTTTTCTGAACTTCTTCTGAACCAAAACAGCCTTTTAAATACAAGAGTGTTATTTCATTGTTTCATCAGCTTCAAATACAGTTATTTTAACATATTCCGTCTGCAGGCAGCTACAGGCAACTTTCTGATTACATTTTTCCTGTTCATTTTCCAAGGGCCTGACAATGTTCTTTCAAGGATCCAGTACTGAATGCAGTTTAAGATACCTTCCCTGAGACAAAATAATACTACCAAGTTCAAATTCTATTGCAGATTGATTCTGTGTTGTAGCAGAGACAAAAAGCAAGAAAAGGAACACACTAGACCTCATATCATAGACATATTATACTCTATATATATTCAGATTCATCATTTTAATTTGCGATATTAATTTTAAAGGTTAATGTGCTCCAATGTTAATTAACGATGGTGTTTCAATTATAAATTAGCTAAACGACATAAGCCAACCTTACCAACGAGTGTCTGAGGCAAAGCATATGTCAGCCAGTTGCCATGTTTCAGGGTCAATGGTCAAATTTAATCCTCATTTTAAGACCAGTAGGTTGTAAATTATATGCAAATGTGGGCGCTGATGTGTGAATCCTGCAGAGACATTGGCCACATGGTTCAGCTCCTGAGATTTCTGCTGTACAGAGACACACAGGGAACGTTTCTCATGTGCTCAGACATCAGTGAGACAGGGTTGTGTGGTTAAGATGCACATCAGATGCTGACTGGGCTTAATATGATCCATATAAACCTATTAAAACAAGTGCAACAAGTTAAAAAACAAATCTATTGAGCTTTTTTATTCAGATGAAAAAAACAACTCTAAATTTAGAACTGCACTGGCTTTTAAACACACACTCACACACATGATTAATGCCTCTCTGAGCTGAGTCGGAACTACACTGCAAAGCTCCTGTACCTTCGCCAGGGTTCTGCAGCTCAGCTCCACTTTATAATGCTGTTGTCTTTCCCTCAAGGCCACGGCTCACTATCTAATTTATTTTAAATCACTTTGAGTTTGGTGGAAAGCAACAGGGTGTGTGTTTGAATAACTTGTGAGTCCTTGAGACGGGAGTTCTTGGTCCCTCCTCAGAACCAGGACGAAGCAGACTACCCTGGTATTTAATTCATGATCTGAAGATGATGATGATGAAGATGATGATGATGAAGATGAAGATGAAGATGAAGATGAAGATGAAGATGATGATGATGATGATGAAGATGAAGATGATGATGATGAAGATGATGATGATAATGATATTGAACATTCCAGATCCAAATCTAAATCTGACTACATCAGGGGCGGTAATCACAGTAACACACGATACGATATGTGATACATAGACTACGATAATGATAAAATCAAGATACAGCGATTCTGCGATAATCGATATATTGCAACACAATCATATAACGGTACATTAAAATATCTAACTGTAGAAGAATGCAAAATGCCCCTAAAGCCGACAGAGACTAAACCATCCTTTAGCCAGGCCTCTACTGGAAAAGAGGCAGGTGAAAGTCATCTAGTATAACCAACCAAAATGTCTGTCCATCACTGATGATGTCACCAAAGGTGTAAATACAGGAAGTGTTGGGCCACTTCTGGGCAAAACTCCTTTAGTTCGTGCAACACATGGCGGTAAAGTACCAAAGAAATCGAGATGCACAAATGAGAAACTCAGCCAATAAATAGTAATCAAACTTTATACTTTAATAATTAAAGTTGAATTAATTATGATGATATGTGGGCCGTGACCCAACATAATGCCAAACACCAAACAAACCCGGGATAGTATGTGTCTGCTGGCTGCAAATTCATGGTTTAAACAACAAATTAACAAGCAGAGTTAAATGTATGAATTTCTTTTCAGTCGTCTCTTCTAAAGCAGCTCAATGTGTTTATCAAATTATTGTCTTGTATGTGTTTAATATCTCGACACCATGTGAACCTTGTTGCTGTCCTATCTTTATTTATTTGGCAGTACATTGGTGTGAAGTTTAAAATCACAGCTCCAAGCAATATTTCTCCACATCACACAGAAGAAACGCAACGGCGGTTTGTTTGTCTTTCCGTCCTGCTCGCTCTGAAATCCAGAAGGACAGCCGGACACAGGCGCGGTATAAAAAAGCAATTTAATTGAGGCTGAGGCAGAAAATGAAAAGAGCGAACAGGCATGTGGACGAGAGGCAGGAAAACAAGGGGCGTCAGTCTATTTCTAAAGCCAGTAATTAGAGTCGAGATAGAAACCAGACTAAAAGGCTGTAACTACTCCGACTGCCCTGAGAGGCTGAGAAATTGTTGGTTTAGTGGTTTGGACCAAATGTCTTTTAATGGTTTATACACTTGTTTCTCCAAAACCCACAAGATATGCCTGGATTTGCATAAAGGTACTGATGTTGATTTATTGTCAGAGCACGGGGAATTTTAACGACTTCACAGAGAGGAGGTAGAAATGTGATTCGGATGTTTTTTTTATTGTGATTCATTTCTGCTAACGGGAAGTTACAGGAAATACCCTCTATTTCCTTTCTAGTCACATCCTTGCCTTCTGTTTCAATCTATGAGAATGCTGGCGGCACAACCACTGGGGAGAAATGAGGAGACGCTTTCATTGGACCCCACGGAGACATTGGACTTTTAGTTAATTCTTTGTGGCGCCACCGTTTTTCTCCCACTACAGAGCTGCACACGTATGACAGGCGGCAGCCATTTGTCCCCGGTGGCCCCCGGCTAATAAGTCCGACTGGCCGGTTGTGTGAGGTCGGAGCTGTAGTTCAGCCAGTCAGCATTGGATGGAGCCAGTGGAAGCAGTTGCCTCATCAGATTTATGGAGCTACATCTCTGTTCGAACACTTCCTTGTCTAGTGTCATACTTCATCCATATCCCTTGGTGCAAATCGAGCACTTATAATGTATGTGTCTATAAATTGTTTTGGCGCGTCTCAGCACACTTTGGCATAAAGTTGTTCGGTTCAGCAATTTTTCAACTTTCAGTGCCACAGCTCGTGTTATTCAGAGCATCACTCCTTAGGGCGCTCAGGGTGCCTGCAGTGGAAGATGAGTAGCAGCATCTTTCAGAAGATTACAGTACATCCAAACATCAATCGGACGATTTTTTTTCAGCTCCTTTTCTGTGTCGAGGTCAGGCAGCGGGCTCAGTTGACTTGTTTCCCAGCAGCCTCCCCCGGCTCGTCTCTGGGAATCTGAAGGCACTTCCAAGTCATTTGAGGCTGTAATGAGTTCAGCCAGCATGGTGCTTCCTGGTGGGCTGTGTCACAAATAGGAAATGACTGAGAGGCCTCTTTTCTTGGAGCCCTCAAACAACCTCAGCTGATGTTAACCGCCCTTGATGTTTGACAGCGGTGTCTTATCTGTGACGTCCTCCGTTATTTTAAAGCTTTAGGTCCATCGCCGTGAACGGAGCATGAAGAATGCATGAGAGTATTTCCTCACTATCCTTTATATTTATCAACTCTCTGATGCACTTATCATCTTAACAGAAGAATACTAGATCTCTTTCTTGAGCGTGTATTTTGAAGCGCTGCTTTCGAGGAGCCGTTACTGCTCATCTAGAAACTGGGGCGATGATTCAGGAGAGAAACGGATGTGCGCACGTTCACGCTCATCACAGCTAAGTCACATTCAACTGCAGAGCGTCTTCTAGCTCATCGTCTTGGTAAGGATAACATATCAGAATAATAACACTTTATTTCTTTGGCACCCATCTAAACAATGCTACAAAGTACAAAGTACAAAATTACAAAATAATATAGAGTCTCTGGGCCCTGATGACAAAAGCCCAATACCCCTAAGTTACCAGCCATGCATTAGGATACATCCACACTAATGTGTTAAATGTCAAACAGAAATGATCTTAGTCCACACAAGCGTTCTGGCCTTCGGCAGATTTACTCTGACGAATCCGCGAACACTAAATCGTGACTGAACTAACTCAGTTCAACTCAGGTTGTCAGTGTCTACGTCATCCATTCCAAACGTCTCTGTTTTGGAGGCACCCAGAGTTAAGGCAAGCAGAGGTGACGCGTTTTTACGCAAGGACGTAGGATGCAGCCTCAGGAACAACTGGGAAGCGTTGGTTGGATGATCATAGATTATGACTCGGAGCATAGGGAGTTAGTAGCTCCATAATAAAACTGGGGACCAGACCGTGCTAAGCTTTAAAGTGATTAAAATCTTCCTAAATTAAACTGGGAGCCATTACTTGAATATATGAGTTTATTATAAAACAGATCTGTCGACAGAGACGAATCCCCTCTTCTTTTTTATCCTGATAACAGGAACAAAACGATGGCCTCCCACTGAACATAAATCCTCATCTAAAACATTCCTTCCTGATGCCTTATGAGCTCTCGGGTCAGCCGCCTGTGAAACACAAAACATTGGTCAGGCGTGATAAAAGGTGCATTAAGTCACAAATTCCCCACCGCGTGCCCGCCGCTGCAATGCAGACAAAAAGGTTGACGCATCTGCAAACACCTTAATGCCACTGAACTAAACACTGTCTAGACCGCAGCTGCACCTTGATTACAGCTTGACTCCTATAGTCACGAACGAGCTTAATTAAAACACCAAGGAAACACAGACAGCTCTGACTCGGCCCACTGGTTTTTAAATTATGTCAAAAACCTAACAGCCGAAAACATAAACTGTATTTTTGGAAGGCGTAAACAAACCGAATAATCGCAATAAAAAGATTATATTAATATTCCTTTCTCCGCCATTTGTCACATTTCATTTCCCCAGTTATTTAAGTAGGGTCGAGTTCCATCACAGACGTGGGTTAACATCATGTTGACCTTATTTTAGCCTTTACTTTTCAAGTCATCACTAAATTAAATGTCATTCTTTGTTGAGTAAAATAAGAAAATGGCTGCCGTGAAGGTGTTACGAATCATTCCTTAATTCAATGTAGTGTATGTGAAGTGCAGCTGAAACTAGGAGGAAGATGAACAGTGTGATCCTTTGAAATTTTAGCATCTTTCTTCTCCTCCTACTCAACCCAGCAGCACCTGCAGAACCAACATATATATACCTGCACTGTAAAAACTAAAAATCAGCTCAGTTTACAAGGAATATCTGAAGGCTTTATAAACAAACTGTATTTGCTCCAACTAATTCAATGAGTTTTATTTGTAATGTTGCCCTCAATATTTAATTCACGGTTGCAAAAAACTAAAATGTAAGTTTGGACGCAGTTAAAAATCGGGGTCTACTGATCATATCTGCAGGGGTTTGTGTCCTTATGCTAAGTTTGAGTTGGAGGCGGTTTAGAAATCCTGGCTCTGCAGTAATTACAGAACAGCTGAGCAGTGACAGAAGTCGTAGTATTTAGAATTCAAAATGTGACTTTTTTATAATCATGAAAGATAAATGCTCAGAGCAAAAGATAATTGGCTGCACAACTGTGGGTAATTTTCCTAAACGGAATTAAGGAGGTTGGAGCATGCTGTTTCCTCACCATTCCAGGGTCCAGTTCAGGGTGTACCTGAACCTGTGGCGTGGCTCCAGCTCCCCTCTATGACACTAATGTTAAGTATGATGGATGGATGGATGGATGGATGGATGGATAGTGCAGTAGTCTGTCTTGAAATGTTGAGTTGTCCTAACCTTTTCAGTTTCGCAGTGCACCGGCAGATCAAAAGTGAAATCTGATTTTACATTATTTAAAAATGAGCCGCTTGACTGACGTATAACCGGCCCTCAGATTGACAGAGTTCGCGGCTCCTTGTCATGAATTTCCCTATAGTCACATTATTTCGTCTGAAGTGTGGAAAGCAGCATTTGCAGTGATGGAGCCCTGGTGGGGAAAAGACCTTTAACCCAACTATGTGATTCCCCCTGCAGCTCCCAGAGCAACAGGATATGTTAAACTTTTGTTCCTCATATAAAAAAAGAAGAAGAAATGACTGCATGGGAGCAGGAACTTTTTGGTTTGGAGGGGGTTGTCACTCCAGGGGAGCTCACATATGAAAATGAACTTCTCAGGCTTCCTTAGGGTAAAAGTGAAAAGTGGCAATTTTCTACCACGAAAAGGTAATATGATTAATGGTGGCGTTTTATGTGCCATGTGTATGTCGTACTTCCGGCCTGCAGCTGGCTCCATTAAAGAAATGTATGGTATTTGTGTTCTGTCAAAGAATGAAATGCGCAGTGAACGACCAGCACGCACGCACATCTCGAAACGCTCCAGTGCGCTGACAAATTACTGGGGAGGACCACCACCCAACCAGATAGACTGGACTTAGAGAGGGAGTGGGAGTGAGGGAGGGAGGGAGAGAGAGGAGAGAGGAGAGAGAGAGAGAGAGAGAGAGAGAGAGAGAGAGAGAGAGAGAGAGAGAGAGAGAGAGGGAGGGAGGGAGTGAGGGAGAGGTGGTTGTGAAGCCAATGTTTGTCGTCGAACTCCTGCGAATATGAGGATGGGGAGGATGGAGAGATGATGGCCCACACGGATCAGGATCTCCGCAATTATCAGTTTGTGTCTTTTTATGATGCATTCTGACAAAATCCAAAAGCTGGATCGCAAAGGAAAAGGATCTCGTGCGTATTGTCTGAACACAATCCAACCATTCTTCTCTTTTACTGAAGGAAGGATGAGTCTCCGTGTGGAGGACGCACCTTGAGTCCAGTTCAACATCTTTTTTTGGATTCGCAGGAGCCAACATCTCCATGGAGGAATTACTGGAGACTTCAGCGGGGTGTGCGCGCACGGAGGCGCCGTGTGGCTCCACATGAACCGTGACAGATTGAGTACTTTTTATGAAAATAGCTTGTAGATTTGTAGATTTGAGCTCAGCTGAGGGACAACGGGCAGCAATAATACTAATATAAATACCGGAGAGAGAAAGAGAGAGAGAGGGAGATAGAGAGAGGGGGAGAAACGCCAGCGCCGGCGATCTGTGCGTCTCTGCAATAAGTGGCTGATAAAAAGCAATAAACCCTATGAGATAAATACAGTCATCCGCGTTGTGCGCCATGGGCGACGAAGCGTCAAACTTCAGGAGAAGCAGCAGGACCGGCGTCTCATCCCCAGGAGCCCGCAGGACTGGCGAGGATCACGGCAGAGCTTCTGGGATTCTGGGCTGAAACAAACGGATCAGCGCAGGAAACAATGAGATGAATGGTTTCTGGACGAGCCGTCATGAAAAACCACTGTGACAGTTCTTGATGTTCTTCACAAAACAAGATTCACATCTGGGCTGTGCTGGACTTGGTCACTTTGATCTGTCCTCTCTCAGAGATCAAGTGGCAGCGAGGGACATGAGACGTTTTGTGCTTGAAATAAGCGAATACAGCCATATTATCTAATCAATAAGTTACGAGGGTATCGATCTTGGATTTTTTTTTGCGTGTGTTTTGCACTATGATGGAACCACCACCATGCTCGAAGAAGAGCCTGTCCCTGTCGCTCCCGGTTCCCCGGGAAGGACAGGCGACTCTGAAGCCTCCGCAGCATCTCTGGAGACAGCCCCGCACCCCGATCAAAATCAAGCACCGGGGTTACTCCGACACCGACCGGCACCACGTCCGGCACATGGAGCGCTCCGACGCCGTGGACACGAGCGACCGACCGGGGCTGAAGAAGTCTCGGATGTCCTGGCCATCCTCTTTCCACGGGACCACGAACACATCCATCGGAAATTGCGTCGGGAACAAACGGTAGGCGAGAGCGGAGTGTGTGCTTTCCAAACATCCCAATAATAGCTCATGACACATATGCGTAAACCGGGGGGAGGGTGTGCATTTTAATGGGCGCGTGATAACGCAGTGTGCCTT
This sequence comes from Pseudopleuronectes americanus, assembly GCA_038501795.1. Taxonomy (NCBI): domain Eukaryota; kingdom Metazoa; phylum Chordata; class Actinopteri; order Pleuronectiformes; family Pleuronectidae; genus Pseudopleuronectes; species Pseudopleuronectes americanus. The sequence continues at coordinate 9,320,419 of CM076732.1, forward strand.
AAGAGTTAACCGATATGAAGCGCTTTCTACCGGGAGGCGGGACGCGTGGGTTTTCGGCGCTGATGCGTTATGCGTCTTTGGAGAGCCTGTGTCAGATGGGCACGGAGCGCAAACCAGACCGCCCACTCGAGACGCAGGGGCCGCATCTGCAAACAGCGGTAACAGCTTTGGTAGGGGGCACATGTTACATGTTGGTTGATAAGAGACACGAGGCGCCGGGGCTTTAATGGCACCAAAGGTCGAGTGGGTGCATTCGTGCGTGCGCAACTGAGATACCGCCACCGTGCGCACTCCGGCCCAGGCCATTACCAGGTTGTTTGCACAGGGAGTTCTCGGGCCCCCTGTTGAAGCTACTGGGTTGAATCTTAACGATGAGTCCTGTTAAAGCCATTAACTCCAATAGTAGCTGATGCTGACCTCTGACCGCCCCCCCCCCATGAATGAAGTGGAGCTTGAGTTGGACTCTGTGCCATAAATGAGATGTTAGAAAAGTTATGAAGGGTTTTCTGGACTTCTGTGGCAGGACCCTGTCATACAGATGCTCTCGGCCTCTAATTGGCTGCTCTCAGATCAGATAGGCCTTGACAGTAAAAAGAAAATAAATAAAAATCACTGCACTGTGAGGACGTTGACAGATACTGGAGACAAACAAGGTAGAATTACACGATACCTAAGCCCCGCCAGCTATATCAACCCGACCAGCACTTAAATTAAATTACTCCGAGCATGTTAATCAAGCAGATTAGATTAAAGACATTTCATTAAGTGAGGCATGGAACCGTAAGATTTTGATATGATTACTTTGTTCTTACCTCTCCATTTATCCTCTTAACAAGACACTGAATGCAGCACATTTGTGTTATTCCTATCAACAAGCTTCTTTTCTATTTATCTAAGGAGTCAAATCTGTACAACAAGGGATGGATTTAGGTTGGTTGGTAATGTGACTTCATAACAAAGGGGGTATCCCCGTTTCTGGAGAGAAAGCTGACGTTCCCTGTCTGCTCCCTCTTTCCCTCTGTCCTCTGTGTGGCCTGAAATCCTCAGATGTTCCTACGACTGGAAGTTATTTTTCATGTTGGATTTCTTCCGACTCTTCTCACTGTGAAGCCCAAATTTACTCCTACAACAACAGCACACGTGAAACAGGATTATTCCACTAATAACGCATCAATGAGAGTGTGGTGGGGTCTTGTGAGGATTGTCTGAGTCCTGTTTGTTTTCTCTACTGTTGTTATTTGTTGTCGATAGTTCTTTTTTTTCAATGCCACAGACGGCCTTCCTGGCGGGCCCCTGGGAGAAGGGCCAACTCCAGCTGACTGGAGGAAGGGCTGAGTTGTATTTTAGTCCCCGGGACACAAACACACACACACACACACACACACACACACACACACACACACACACTCACTCACAAACTGAGACAGCCCGAATCTTTAGTGCATTGGGACTGACTCTGCCTGGCCTTCTCCTTCTGTGGGCGGCAGAACCATGAGAGGGCAGAGAGGGAGAAGAGAGGGGGAGAGCGAGATAATTTGATTCTGAGCTCAGTTCTGAGAGCACACCAAGCTGGCTCGAACTATGTGTGTGTGTTCATGTGTGCAGTGTGTCTGTGTGTGTGTGTGCACATTGCTGAGGTGATCTGGGGGTGTTTGTGCCACACACTAAACAGGGAGGAGGGTGAGTGGAGGAATGGATGCCGGTAGATGAATGTTGTGTCATGAGTTGTGGTGAAATGCACCGGGTACGGTGTGCGGAGTGTGTGTGTGTGTGTGGAGGTGTTTATGAGTGGGCTGTGCACAGGTTAGTGTCTGACCTGGAGCCTGTATGGATTGCAATATAGGCCTCGTTTCATCTGTTCTCATGGCAGTGGGAGGGCAGGGAGGATTTCCGTTGTGTTCTTATCACTCTCGTCCTTTTTACATATCGGAGCAATTGTGTAATCTGCCTGTCTGCTTAGGTCCGAAAAGTGGAATTTGATCGGAATGGGTTGAGCGGGGGGCCTCAACCCCTCGCTGGATTTATCTGGCTTGGTGAACATCTATGTGGATCCAGCAGCTCTGTGTCTCTAGCTCAGGGCTAGCTCACATCGAGTCCAGCCTGTGATAAGCAGCTCCAATGACGTCTCCTCTCACTGCTGCTATAAAGGCTTTTATGTACATGCACTCACTGGGAATGTATTTTCTCCCGCAGGTAAATGTTCATTTAGAGAGTGTAAAAGAGGTGGAACACAGTTACTGACATGCATCGACTATCATCTTTTTGATTGAAATGCATTGATATACAGAAACCTGTTAATAGATATTATCCAACATACTGTCTAGAACACCTACAAAAAGTATCACTGCTTGTTTTTTGTTTGGAGAAACATGACTTGTTTCCACACAAAGTGTCTCGGAGCCGATGGCCACTTTCCACACTGGACAACCAGTAAAGAGGCCGTAAGGGATTGGGGATTCAGTTACTCGATAAATATTTGTTTGAGTAAAAAAACATGGCTTAATATTCTGATATGCTGTTTTATAAATTTAGGCCCGTAAAACCTCTTTGTCATTATAATGACAAATATAGCGAGGTGCAATTGTTTTTATAGCTAAGTCACGTGAATTGACTTTTTTATTGGAGACCCAGACAAATTGGTATTTGATTGGTTGGAAACTGAAGGACCTGGCGAATGACCTTAGTCCCTCGAAGGCCATTCAATCACTGAGGAGTTGGTCCACACCTCATCAGGAGGTTTCAGACGATCAATCAGCCTGAGAGCTGCTGCTGAAATTCCTTCAGACAAGGCTGAGAGGAAAAAGCCGATCGTGTGTGTTACTGTAATCGATACAGGTTGCCTCTGAAAATGAAGCCCCTCCCAACATGTCCCAGATCTGGGGATGGATGGCTCACAAGGGGGGATTCTGGGTGTTAATTGTGTTTTGGATAATTGTTTGGAGAATCACTGTCTGCCACTGAGCTCACTTGTCTATTTCTGTCTCCGTCTTATGAGCACCCCTTACTTCTCCTAGCAGTGTCAGTCTGCCTCCTCTTCCCACCCCCGCTGCCTTTTTTTGTGACCGCCTTTTGGTCATGCCACTACGAGCGAATCAGTCATCAGGTCCCAAGGCCAGTAACGGTCTGGGAAGTTCCAGCACCGAAATGAAATGAGTGACACTGAACAGCCTCTTCCCCGCGATTCTGTTGCCATGGTTACTTGTTTTGTGCATTTGTAGAATAGATTTAATTTACCCAAAAAAGGAGCCACTTGACGGTCTCGACTATGGAAGTCGCCGGTGTGCGGCAGACGCGGCCGGACGTGCATTACGCCTCGTGTGTCCTCAAAGTGAGAGAGTGAATGTGAATCGAGCTCTGCCTCTGAACTGGAGTCCGCCGACTTGAAGCCCACACGTTCAGAGTCGGTTTCCTGTTCATTCACTCCCTCAACCCACCGCCTCAACCATTCTTTACACTTTTTCTCCCCCCCCCCTCCCTCCTCCTCTTCAAGCTAGAATCCAGCGTTGATTTGTCACCCGAGCTGCTCCTTCTCCTGCCTGTCTGGCCGGTTGCCACCATAATTTAGTTCATAACGAGGTACAGCTCCAGTTAATTAGCACAACAGCAGTATTTTGTTGTCGATCATACATTCACGTTCCCCACGCTCCGGAAAACAAACAAAGTCTCACACGGAGAGTATTTAGGAATCGTCCCCGGCAAACGTGTTTTAATAGCGTTAAGTAATAGGCCCGTTATCTGGTTTGTGCTGTGGAACCATCTGTTTGAGCTACAGATTGCGCTCCTCTGTGGATACACTGTGCTTTCCCCCGCTCCTCTCGGCGCTAATTAGTGTCTGGAGGCAGTCCGTGTACTGGCATGGAGCTCACTTTTCGGGGTTGGCTCAGGCAGATCCCAGAGACACCCATCCTTGGAGATCTGTTAGCGATGACACTGAACAGGCTGCTCTGCTCAGAGGGAAGGTAGACAGCTGTCATCCAAGGCCCTTCTTTGTGTCCGCTCTCCGCTCTCCTTTGTCTCAGAGGATGCAGGCTCTGGCTGGCTCATCAGAAACTCAGGCCACTGGCAACTCGCAGTCAGGTTCCATCGCGAGTCGACCCTGACATGTTTGCATTTTAATTCATTCTCACACTGAATCCTTAAAGTGCTGATGTGCTAGTCATTTTTATGTCAAGATTACACAAAAACTACTGGATGGAATAACCCAACCTTTGGTGGAAGGAAGCAGTATGGGTCAGGGCAGAACCCTTTTTCGGGAAAGATCAGGGGGTGGATCTAGGAATTCTCTATAACTTTGTGAAGCATTGTGAGATAGATTTTTTAAGATTTTCACAGTTTCCCCAGTCTAAAGTCTAAAGGCAAAATGCTATAGGTAAATATAGGCAACAAATGAGGCATTATCTGATGAAATACTAACCAAATTTGCTTAAATGTCCAGATCGGAAATCAGAAAATCGAATAAACATTTTTTTGGCATATTAAAGTCATAGTGATTTTATGGAGGAGAATTTGGCTCTTTTTTATATTACTCCATAAATCTGAAAAAACACTCAACAGCCATAAAACTGGCATGTTTTTAGAAATAAAATCACATAAATCAGGGAACGAACAAACCCCTCGACAAACCTTTAGAATACAAATGAAACCGGAATGCTTGGTGTACAAGTACTGCTGAAAGTGTGATCTGAACTAGACAGACAATAAAATAATTATCATTGAGGTGAAATGTCAAGATTACACAAAAACTAATGGATGGAATACCCCAACCTTTGGTGGAAGGAAGCAGTATGGGTCAGGGCACACCCCTTTTTTGGTAAAGATCTTTATCGGGGGGTTGATCTAGGAATTCTCTATAACTTTGTGAAGCATTGTGAGATAGATTTTTTAAGATTTTCACAGTTTCCCCAGGGAATAATTTATGGATCTTGATGAAAGAAAAACAGGCACCTTTAGGGAACTGATATTTATGAGTGTGAGTGGCACTGGCCCAATCTGAAATCAGATTCATTTTTTAAAACAAACTAGTCACTTAGTTACAATACTAATAATAAATAATTGTTATATAATATATTTTTTGTTTCTAAGCTTTGTTGAAGAACACTTTGCTGAATCTTACTGATTCAGTATTGTGGATGGGTATTGTCCCCTCTGTGTAAATTGTGGCCCGTTTTAGCCCTGATTAAAAATCCTATATCTGCCGCTGAGGGGACTGTTGGTTGGTGCTCCACTGAGTGCCATTATAGTTTCCTGCTGTTACCCACTCTCAAGATGTCCATTTTGATTAGGATAAGCTTCATGCTGGCTCCTTTCTATCAAATAATACTGTTTGGATCACTCTTTTGTTCAAATAAAATAGACTCTGATCACTGCATTTCTCCCATTTTGATCCTCTATCCATCCTGTGCTTCATTTCGCCCCGCTGTAAATGGGGGAGTATCGATTTCATCTCTGTCTCTGCTCTCAGTTGCGTCGCTCCATTGTGACTTGGCCAGTTCCCCGTAGCTTGCCAGATTCTCTCTGATGGTCGCCCCCCACCCCCATTTCCTTCAAAGCCATATCTGAATCTCAAAACCTTCATGGGCCCACTGTGAAGTAAACTGCCCATCACTGTTCAGAGTTTACATTCTGAATGGAAGCTTCATATAAACTCCTCCTTCAAGGTATTTCAATAAATGTTTTAGCCATTTCTCAGACAAGGACACCTTCATCATATGACAAAAGACAAATCATCTCCTCTTAAAAGAGTGAGTTCAAACTGTCGTGCACATCAGAGAGCAGTCTATTTGAAGCTAAAACAGTTAATAATTACGCTGTGAGATGAAAATATGCACTCAAAACCACCCCGTGTGAATTCAGAGCCAACCCTTCCTTGGATTTATTTTTCATCTGACACAAAAAATAAAGCTTCTTAGTAGCAGAAATAGTAATTTATTCTTTAAGCCCATAGGCTCTAAGAGGAAGCAAAGGGAAAATACCTTTTTAGCGTAATCAAGTCAGCCACTTCAAACCATGTCTTCAGTGCTGAGATGTCAAAATGTGACGCATATTCAATTTCAAAATGAGAGTGTCTCGCTTCAAGAGAGAGAAAACGCTTCTACGATGCTCGAGCTGCATTAGATGTCCTCACCAGACAAATATGTGAATGAGGATGTTGTGTTTCCTCCCAGTAGGTGAGACCGACCACCACAATTCAGAAACAGCAGTCTCTGATGCAGTGGTTCAGAGTGACGCCACCGAGGGGACGACCCTGCTGAAATGTGCTTTAGGCTGCTATGCTGTGCACATCAGTCTGAAGTGACTGAGACTGACAGACCTTCTTGTCAGCTGTGTGTCAGTGCAGCGCACACGCACACAAGCACACACGCACACACGCACACACACACACACACACGGACCCACACACACACAGTGGAGCAGAAAGAACAAATGGCAGAGACCTGTCGAGCAGAGCGGCGTGTCAGACTAATACGAGGTGCGTCAGGGGAGCACACGGAGAGTCTGGTTCAAATCAGGAACTCACAACAAATCAGAACTGAAGAGGATGAGGGAGCGCACCTGGAGACCGCACTTGGCACGGACCGACACGGATGAAGAGCGCCTGCTCGCTCAGCTGATTGCTGATGCCAACGTCTCATCTGAGGTACCACTTCCAGACCTCCCGCCCCGGGACAGTGTTCTCGCCCAAATATGCTGGCAGAGTGTCAGCTTCAGTGGATGATGGTGATAGAGTGTCAGTCCTGTTTAATGAAGAGGGACAGATGGCTTGAACACCCACTTACCTCGTCAAACACGACTTTATCCCTCTGTGGCCCCATCCCAGCAGATGCAGGACGGCCCAGGCTTTCTTCAGGCCTCCATTTTGATTCTGGTCAATATAATACATCATTATTTTTGAAAAGACAGTGTTGGCAGATATCGAGCATGGTATGCATGGGACAGAAATATGCCAGCAAATGGTTTTCGCCCGTGCTGGTGTTCTGACTCAGCTCAACGGCTGCAAACAACAGCAAATAATGTTCAGTCGCTATCAAAACAATAACAGAACGAGGGCTAGAGCCAAATGTGCCTCTAAATCTTTCATAGTGGGTTCATTTGGAAAACAGGAAAAACGAATCAGCCAGCAAATATTAATTATTGTTTATTTGACGGCAGAGGAATTCCTCCAAACTTTTACTTCAATAGCAGCAGTCCAATTTTAATAAAAGTCCTAGTATCATCAATCAAATTTACTTAAATATGACTCCTGCGAGTGACCTATATTCTTACTGATATTCTTATAAATTCTTATAAATAATTTTTTTTTAAGTAATTTAATATTTTATGAAATGATTTTAATGTTTTGTTTTTAGAAATAAAATCAAATAAATCAGGGAATGAACAAACCCCTCGACAAACCTTTAGAATACAAATGAAACCGGAATGCTTGATGTACAAGTACTGCTTAAGTAAAAAAAGAAAATCTGACTGGGTGTATGAGAAAACAGCCTGAAAAGAAAGTGTGATCGTAACTAGACAGACAATAAAATAAAAAGCATGCTTGTTTTCACCTTAATGACTAATCCAAGATACATTTAAATCAGTTCATTTCAATATTCTTTGTAAATATTCTCCTTTCAGGGAAACATAGCGATGCAGTGAACCACCGAAATAAAACAGATGCAGCAGGTTTAAGTGAGAAACATAAATATTTATACATAAAGAAAACAGCACATGCAAACTGTGCAGCTGCAGCAAGGTTTGGGCTCGAGTGTGAGGCAGCTTATGATGAGTAGGCGACTGACGGGGGGGGGTGCACAGGCGGATGCACACCTCTGTTTCCGCTCGTAGCCTCTGCTCCAGCTCCTGACCTCTGCTAGATCAATGTGTGAGCATAACCTATCCTGTCAGAGCAGTGAGCCCGTTTCTTGTAGGTCATGCACTCGCTCGCACATTAACACTAAGCATTGAGGCTGTTGGAGAGCAGAGAGGGGGGGAGAAAACATGGCCTGAGGATTTAGGGAGGTATCTTTAAACTCATGTGTGTGTGTGTGGGTCAGCAGCAGTGAGCCTTTCAGAAACTACCTCCATTGAACTCTTTGTGGATGGGTTTTCTAATGATGCTGATGCAGGCTGGGAGATGAAATTCAATCCCAACAAAGGCAAAGTAATTAACTACAGTGAGACATAGGTTTGCTCTTTTTCTGTCGTTGTTGTGCATGTGTGTATCAAAGGGGGGGTTATGTGCGATCACTGGTGTGGAAGGCCTTTGTCATGAGAGGTTTCCTTCGAGAAGATCAGAATTGAGTCCTCTCTCGCTCCACGCAGCTTTTCTCCTCTGAGCTCCTCAATGTTGGTGCCGGCAGTTTTTTCCAGGAAGGACTTGAAAGGTTTCTGGTGCAATCCACAGTTCTGTCAACGCCCAGCAAAAGTTTCAGAGTGTCCCTGAGCAAGGACACCTAATCCGTGTGTGTGTTTGCATCAGCATAGTCTGCATAGCCACAGACTGGAAAGTGGGGAAAAATCTGCTCGATCAATTGAAGAATTTCCATCCTCGAGCTCAGTTTAAAAGCAAGAAGATACCAGTGAAACGTCTGTGATTCATGGCAGCAGTAGCAGAAGAGAAAAAGGAAAAAGAGAGGAAGTGGGTGTACACGTACCCTGCTTTAATATGCGACAACCCCCCTGAGCCCATTCCTTTGCAGGAAACAGGTGGAATGAGGGAGGTCCACGCCAGGGAGAAGGTGTGAAGATAAGGTTGAGCGGAGAATAACTGAAGGTAAACGTGGTGAAGGAGAAGGATTGATGTTTTCTGGAGAATATGGCGTGAGGGCGGCTGTCATCACAGATCTCTGGCAATTGTGTATTTTGTCGCACCAAATTTGATGCAAGACCTCCCTCTGATTGGCCGAGGCCCTTGTCGCTCACAGCCTTGGTTGCACAGGCCAGATATGTTGTGTACATGAAGGCCTGCCCCCCCCTCTTAGGGTGCTATAAATAGGGGGGGAGAGAAGCCCGGGGCTCTCAGTGTAATGAGATTAAACCAAACCAGCCTCAGCTCCCAGTGTTTTATTGAGCTGTATTTCAGTTTCCATTCTGTGTTTCAATATGTATAAGGCAGATATTCAGTGTGGCTGCTTCTGCATGCTACGTTAGAGCCCTTGCAGGGACATTTGGTTGTGCATCAGAATGCCAGTGTGCGTTTGCATGCAAGTGTCTGTGTGTGTGCGTGTGTGTGTATTTATATGTGAAGGACTTGTGTGAGTTTGTGTGTTATGTCCTCATTCTGCACCCCGCGGGGCATCTCATAAAGATGTGCTTATCACGACGGTGAAGCGTTTGTCACCATGAAATTGCGCCATCAGGAAGTTCTGTCCACTGGCTCAAAAATAGTCCTGAACTTTGCTTCCCGACTTTCCAGTAGTTTCCGCACTGTTGCTGCCAGTGGAAAAGTGAGAGTCGACCACAGTGCACGCAGCCCGTGTGTGTGTGTGGCAGACAGAGAGCCCAACTGGCACGGCCGATGTGGCTGAGCGTCCGTGTGCGAGCATGTGCTTGTGCGAATGCCTTTACGTCTGGGGACAGGCAGAGTGGGAGACATCCATTCTGTTTGGACATACTGCTGAGTCTCACAGCCCGACGCTGACGGTTTGGAACGGTCTGCTAGACTCTCGCCGCCTCTCCTACCACGACGCAGAGGCCTCATTATTCAATCACAGCTTCTCCCTCCATCATTTTGCCATCAGTCAGGGAGAACTTGGTTCCCCAGGTTCACAGGATTCTCAGCTGATAAATATAGAGTTATTCATCTCCTGCTTCTGATCCCATTAGCAGGGAATTCCAACACGATCAACATCTTAGCCGTACATCTAACACTTGTCAAAAGAAGACATTCATTAGTGGTCCAAGAAAAGACAACAGGAGCTGGGCTTCTTTTGCATTCAATCACATCCATCATTCACGGTTTTGTTGACATTTTACTTTGGCAACATCAGAGCAGCAGTCCTCTTCCCTGCGTTCGACTATACATTTACATAACAGAGTATTCAGGTGAGTGGACAGGACAAGTGGTCAGGTCTGTCCTCGCCGATGTGACGTGAAATGAAGTCAGCCAGATGCTGAGCGGTTCAAGCTGCTGGTGTGACGTGAGGTGGCGTGACATGAGGAGAGGAAGTGGAAACGAAAAGGCCGCATTTCTGAAACCATAGGGCTTCTGCTTAACAAAAAGGAAAAAATTGAAGGATGTCAGGGCAGCGAATGACATAAGAATAAAAAAAAATACAGACAGATTGAGTCATCAGAGAAATATGTTGCATTCCCAGCCCTGCTGCAAGGCAGCGGCCCTGAGGCAGTTTCAGGACAAATTAATCCACACAGATAATCCTGTTTTTTTTTCTCACTAATGACTTCTAACTGCTATCTAGGATAATCACACAGATTCTCTTATTGTTCTCTTACTAACGTGATTCTCCCGCTTAAGGCCAATTATAACAGCACTGTAATTGGGGTACAGTTTTGCTAATTGTCCTTGTTAAATTTATAGTATATTGTATCTCCAGGGATGTAATTTACCTCAACACAAAATACAGAGGCCTTGATTTTGCAGAGAAATGGAAACTCTTCTTCTTTTTCTTGTGTAATCAATGCACGTTATGCATCACGGTGTGTGTTATCAAAAATAGGCTAATTCAGAAATGTTGTTATCTATATTTTTATTACAACAATAGATCACGTAAGCATGTGTAATGTGGAGAAGGGGGTTGTCTGACGAACCCAGATTAGAGGACGGTTCAGAGCATCGGGCTAAATGGACCATTTCACGGTGTGTTTAAATCAGGCCTTTATGCTTTCCACACTCAGCTGCATCCTGCCCAGCATTTTTCTTTCTCTTTGTACCACACTATGGTGGTAATTATCTATCATTCTGGGGTAATACGCAGCCAACCATCTTTGTGCGAGGGAATAGGCATGACGGAGTGGATGCCAAGACTGCTTATTAGTTTGCGGTTCACTTCGAGATTTGATTCAATAGATTAAATATGACATAAAGGATGTGCATGATTTCAGAGCATGAAAACACATCTAAATAGATAGATGGATGGATAGATAAGGGAAGATGGCGAGAGAGGTAGGAAGATGGACGAATGGATGAATAGGTAGATTGATGGATGGACGGATAGAGAGATGGATAGATAGATGGATGGATAAATAGCTAGACGGATGGATGGATGTATTGTCGGCTGGGGAGACAGATAGATGGATGGATAGATAGATTGATAGATAGTTAGGTGGGTAGATGGAAAATCTGATGGATGGATGGATGGAGATGGAGAGACAGACGGACAGATAGATAGATAGATAGACAGATAGATGGATATACTTTTACGTCAACCGACGGGGGCAGACTGAGTGAAAAGACAGATGGAGAACTAGATGGAGGGAAAGATAGTGAGATGGTGAGGAGGAACAGAGCCACAGTGACACAAAGGTAGCTCTGGATGACTCACACTTCTCTTCTCTTCAGAGCCTGGATTAAAATAAAAGAGGCCCAGCAGCCCCAGCCTGCAGAGAGAGAGTTACTCGCTCCATCTCGGAGATAGGGTGATGCGCTAAAAATACCATGCCGTGTGTGGGGGGGTTATGGATTTGGTGGTATAGTACAGACGCCAGCGATTCCACTACACTTTCCAGAGTCCGCCTCGATCCCATTTCCAGCATTCTTCCACTTTCTAGGGATGCGGGTCAGTGCAATCAAAATCTAGTTCATTAGGCAGAAGTCAGCTGGATACAACTTTTATTCTGCACTCCATTAAAAATCAAAAGCAAATCAATATTGTTTTATTGCTTTTGCCAAGCAGTTTCTCCTTATGTGGAGGAGTTTGCCTCTCAACTCCTAATTTATCTGGATACGAGTGGCAGGAAGCTAGACGGAGCAGCGAGTGAACACGTCTCTCCATCTGTCATCTCTCAGGATGGCTCTCTCTGTCAGCTGATCCATCTGTTTAAGCCCAGCCTCAGACGCCACAGCAGCAGAGAGGAGGAGAAATGCAGCGGCGCTCCTGTATCACAAATCTACAAGGTGCTTCCAGAGAGGAAAAATTCTGATTAAACAAACCGGTTACGCCCCTGACAGTCGGGAAATAGAAGTCTGGTTATATAGAAAGAGTCTGGGTGCTGGGGAGTCACGATTTTAGAACACTTACCTTTTAACACTGAAGGGCCTCCAGGGTGACAGAGAGGATTTACATATAAAAGCATAGGGAGCTCTTTGGTGAAAGAAGGACGAAAAGAGAGGAGGAGGAAGCAAGGATGAAGAAGAGTGTCTGCTGGCACTGGGTGTACCCAAACTCAGCTTTAACTAGAATGATACTTAATAGAGCACACATTATTGCCAGGGGCTAGCTGTCCCTTAATTAAATATATCAGAATATTTTATCAAGATCAACAAATGATTCCCTGGGGAATTAGGCAAAATGTCAAAAATACACAATAATAAGTATAAAAAAAAAGTTTGTTAAGAAACACCCCAAATTTGAATTGATTTTCTTGACGCTGTGTCGGCTCTTATCACCACAAACTCTCTTGACATCTTCGTCTGTCTTCTATGTGTGTGTCACTGCTTTTTCGTCATTTGTTTGCTCCTGGACATCTAAAGACTTTATCAAGGGCAAAGTGGAGAAAGTCAGCAGATGGATTGACCCATTAGTCCGGATCCACGAAAAAAAATGTATGGGTACTTTCTTGGCTCATCCTTCAACCAAGTTTTGTGTCCATTCTGTAGCCTTCGCAAACAAGCTAAGGGACAGGGACAAAGACATAATGCAGAGGTAACTAACCATTTTGCATGTGGCCGGAGGAAGTAGAGAGAACGAGAGAGACACTCTGGAAGGAATATTGATGGACGGAAAAAAAGAAAGACAAAGAGAAAACAATTCAACCATTCTGTGGAGCAGTGCTGACCTTGCTGACCCCTGTTTCTAATAAATACAGTAAAACTGCAGGAGACAACAACAACAACAACAACAACAGTGCCAGAAACGCTCTGCGCTCTGAAAACACAGTTTCTTCTCTTTCCTTTGGCTTTACCCCAAGATGGTGACTATGAATTCAAGTGGTGACCTTCAGCTGTATTGATCTCTGATGGTGTTTGGGGTGAACACTTGTAGCCCTTTTCCCACAGTCACTTAATTTAAGGACACGTCAGCAGCGGAGACGTGATTCAGTTTTTTATGGCTTAACGGTCAATGATTCTTGACTGGCCAAGTCGGCCAGCTGAACTTAGTGCAACTGAGCATGTGTTTCACATCCTGAGGAGCAGACTGACGGCGAAAAGGCCAAAAAAAACAGGCATGATCTCAAGATGGCTGCAGTACATTCCTGGCAGAACGTCATCAGGGAAGCCATGTAGGAAGATGTGTCCTCGGGCAATAATACTGAGCCTCAAATTGCCTCTGATGTGCGATCCCTATTTACATATTTTTCATGTGAATGCACAGAATCTGTAGGCGAGGGACTCGATTTTACGGCTTGAAGCCTTCTGGTTTCTAGTTTGACCAATCCCATTCGAGCAGGCTTTGGTTGCCCACAGGTAAACAGTCTGTGTGGAAAGCAAAAGAGGCGGAACACATTGACCAAAATCCATCGTATGCAGATAGCTGTTTATAGAGATTAGCCATAATGTCATCTGGACTTAAAACACCAGCAAAAGAGTATTGGTGTTTGTGTTTTGTGCAGAGAAAACATTTGACTTGTGTGTTAAAAGAAACTAGCTAGAGAAACAGTGTACGATGAATGTAAGCCCCAAAATATTGGCTGTTGCCTGCAGAGGCTAATTTGTCATGAGATTATAATCGATGGGCTCCGAGATTGGCCCTGATGTAACGTCTCTGTGTGTGTTATTGGAGCACTGTATCAATGTGTGTTTGCTATCTAAGACAAAAAAGTGCATTCTGAATGCAATCCATTTAACAATGTGCTGTTGTACAGATCCAAACTAACCACAAAACATCTGAATGTCAGACTCAATGTATTTGTGCATTTGGAATCTAACCCACATCAGCTTTGTGCTGTGCAGAGAGGCCACGTCACAAAGCTGCATCCAAACAGAGTTGAAATTCAAGCGACTTGTCGAGCCGACACGGCGCCGACAGGATGAGTCGGCCTCCACCTGAGGAGAGACTCCCGTGAGTCCAGAGATCTACTGAGGGTGATGCAAAGTGATGGAGGCCTCTGGTGGGTTGAAGGCTACAAACCGCAAAGAAGCCCAAAAGAAATCATCAGGTGAAAGCAAACCACTGCTACGAGCTTAGTGTGTCTGATGTGAGCCGCTAGTAGAATTTATTTTGCACAGTGCATTAATAGATTAGGAGGCCTGTCCTTTCACAATGTGGAGGGCCTGTTGCTCTGCAGAATAAAGGCTGATTATCCCATCTGCTGTAGCCCATCAAATAAATCCCTTTTCCTGTGGCATTTGCCAGGTGTGTGATTGCGGCCAATCCCTCCGGGTTCTTCCTGAAAGGCGCGTGTTCTACGCTTTCAGAGGCTGCGGCCGGCTCTGTGTTCGGCCACCCGGAGTTGGTTTTGGTGATCCTGTGCGGAGGATAATCTGCTGTAATCTCCGGCTCTGTGATCTCACCACAGAGCGGCTGAGGGATGGATGGCTGGGAGAAGCTACGCCTAGAGCAGACAGACGAGGGGCGGTCAAGGGAGGGGACGGTGGACGGAGCATATATTGGCTGAAGGAACGTCAGGGCCACTAAAGAAGCTAAAAATATAAATAACCAGACGGTATTCATACTTTGTTAACTGATCAAGCAGAGGAGCTTCTTGTTCTCTGGGGTCATTGGTTATTTTAATGTAGAACTCAAGGGTTAAAGATAAACCTAAGCTATTAAAAGCCGCGAGCGAAAGTTTCAAGTCAGATTTACTTCCCCGTTGCATTAGTCCTTTCAGCGATGATGCACTCAGGGTTGTAATATTCAATATACATATTATAACGTGCAAAGCCAGATTCGATGCGGTATTATACTGAGACATGGACGTCACCGCCGCTCTAAGAAAGTGGAGGGAGGGGTTGGAGAGGATTTATATTGTGGTTGGACTTATCATTGTTTTCATTTTTTAATATGAGGAAATATCTGACTCATCTGAGATCCATGCATGAAAAGACTCACAACAAGCTGCTGTCACGCACTGGAGGACAGAGAGGGTTTTCTGGAGATCTCTAATTCGAAATGCGATGAATGCTGGGAAGTATGCTAATGAGATAATGATGTTTCTTAACTCGCGTAATTTGACGAGCTTAATGAGCGTTCAGCACCCAGGTCACGAGAAGTCACAGAGCTCGGATACACAATTAGAAGTAGTGGAATGGCTGCGATTGTGACAACTGCAGAATATTATATAATTGCATTAAGTTGGTGATAAAAGCTTAGGTCATTTCACCGGTGGCGCTGTGCGGTCTGTCGGTGTCGCACTGACCCGTGTCCCTGTTCCCTCGTCCTGTCTTTTATTCTCCTCATGTGTCATCACTTTATTCTTATCCCTGCCTCTGTGAAGCTCCCGTGGCCAGATGCCCTCTCTTTGCCCATGTGGCGTGGAGCCAGCGCTTTCCCTTCAGATCTCCGGCCTCTTGTGCAACGTACTGTAAATGCCGACATTAAAATGGAAGCAGGCTGGAGCGTGCCTCTGTCTCTCTCCCTCTCCCTCACTTGTGATTGCCTGACAAACGACGAGCCGAGGCAAGCGGAGATGGCAAGCCTTCTCTGGACATGTCATCTGAGATGTGTCAGAGACGGGCATGTTGCCCTAACAGCGTGCCCCAGCCTGAGAGTGCTCCATAATAAATACCCCTGTGCACGATGATTCAACCGTAGCAATAGAGTACAGCTGTGATTACACGGTCAGCCCTATAAAAGTAGCACCCTCTCCCAATTTGCAAGTCCCCCACTCCTCTCTCCCTTCAACTCCCCTCAATACCACCCCCACACTGGTAGCAATCAGCCAGGTGCTAAATGCCTGGGTGAGGCACAGCTCATGGATGGGTGGCGGGGAGTGTGGTGGGGATGGGGGCTTGAAATTGCACGTGGAAATAAGCATCTGTGGTTGCTTGGCAGAGGAGGAAGCGGGGGCAGGAAATAACTCCTCATCCTCCACCGATGCTGAGAGTACGGACCATGTGCGTGTGTGTGTCGTATACAGGGAGAGTGGGTGATGGACACTGAGGGGTTAATCATTAACTTAGTCCCTCTCACTTTTTCTTTTTTTTTAAGGTTGCTTAAATGATTGAGTGTTGGCCGTCTCCCCTCTGAGAAGCACAGTGTGATGGGGGGGAAAGGGAAGCTGACACCGCCCGAGGGAAAGCGCTGATGTGGCAGCAGCCTTCCTCGCCCGGGGTCTTCCCTTTGACGGCTGTTAATGAATAATCGATGGCAAAGAGACGGTCAATGATGGGGACGTGTTCCAATCTCCTACACACTCTCATACAGACTTATAGGTTTAATTAAACTAATCGCTACACTGACTCCGAAAGCCCTTTGAAGCCTGCTGTATTAATGACTTGAGAATCAGGGCTCTCTCTTTTGTTGCAGAAATGTGTGCCAGGAAAAGAGCCAATCAACCGCTGCCGCAGAACAGTCCAATTTCCCCGGCTTATTCCGCAACACAAGGATTCTCTCCAAGATGAGACTTGCACAGTGTTAATTTAATAACCGGTGTCGTACTTGAGCAATACCTGTACATGGGTTTACTCAAGCTGAGTACTATTCAGCTCGCTGTTACACAACTAATGCAAATGCGATAAATGAGCTTTACATTTTCCGAGTCAGTGACCACATCTCTCATGCAAAATGAATCACGGTATTGTTGTCACCATGTCCGTAGTCGCGCATGCAGCTTCGTGTCAGCGCTTGAGAATGGTCTGGCTGCACCCATTATCATTGTGTCACAGAGGGGGAAAAAAACACACTTGCTTGTTTGTCGTTTTTCTTTAAACAATCTTCTCGCCAGGATGCAGCGATGGTGCAACTGCAAAATAATGTTTGTGGCAAAACTTGATTATCAGGGAACTTTTGCATTTCCATTGAAATCCACATTAGTATCTGTTTAATTTGAAATCCTTGACTGCTGCTACACATATGTTTCATCCACGCTATAAAGTTCAAGAGGTTTGGAGAAGCTGTACGCTCCATTGCAGTGTCAAAACTTGGTGTACGTGATGTGTGTTTTCAGGAACATTAGTATGGACGGCGATTAAAACTAACAAGCAGCGAAAAGGCTTGTGTGGACAGAGATTTTTGGATAGACGTTGCCTCATCCAGACACTCACTACCCTGGGTTTGTCCCTGATGTACGTGACTGAGCATCTCAGTGAGTTAACAGAGGGAGGCAGGTCAGGTAGTTAAATGAGAGACGGCAGCTTTAATGTGCTCCTCTGCATCCTGGCTGAGATGGTCTGTTGTCGTCCATAAGAAGGAGTCACTCAGCTGGCCCGAATCCCTGTAGCTCTGAAACCTTTGATCATCATGTCATTGTCCGCAGCGGTACACTCCAGGGACACCGCTTTCACATCATGATGGTACACTGTGTGTGTGTGTGTGTGTGTGTGTGCACATGTAGGTTTTCTTTTTATGGTATCTGAGTGACAAAAAGAGCTTCATGATTATTGCTCATCTTTTTGTGTGTCCATGTGTGTACGTGTGTGTTGTAGGGAAAGAGGGTGATGGACACGGGCATGTTAAACATTAACTCTCTGTGCGTATGTTTGTGTCTGCGTGTGCATGAGTCACTTTCACAGGCTTCACCAGCTTTTATTGAGCTGGGACTCCGTATTTAATAGGCAGCAGAATACCTGTCTCTTCATCAGCTCTCCTGAGATCACAAATAGTGACTGTCGTGTGAATTCAGAATTCTCCACATTTTCCCAAAGTCGGTTCTTTGAAAGCGCACTGTTCAAACAGGCTGGATGCGAGGCCTTTTCATAAGTGACTTTCCAAGATGAGCTCCACCATCCGTCCCCGGTGCGCCATAAACAAACGACAGCTACTCGCTACCCAGGAAAAGAAGGGAGGGAAAAAAAGGGAAAGCAGCTGAATGTGGAAGGCGGGAGGGGAGGAGGAAACAACTTGACAGGGCATCTTATCTTCGCTGTGTTTCTTCGCAGCTCAGGCTTTAAGCTGCTTGCTGAAAGGTGGAACATTGAATTCATGCAGCAGGTTTCTGCTGTCTGTAACTTTTTTTTTCCTAGCTGCTCTTGCAGAAAAGGGCTGAAGGAAAAACAGATACTATTCACAAGTCGTCTCATTTGTGCTCTCATTTGGTCGGTGCAGAGCGCACACTCAAACTGTGCATACCTCTCGTCTTTGGGTCTCCTCGGGACACTCGCGAATAAATACACAAATGGAGATCTTCAAACAGACAACACGCATGCACGCGCACACACAAACACACACAAGCACAATTTCAAAGGTCCAATCTGTATTCCAAACACTGACGAAAGGTTATGCCTGCTACCAGAAACAAGATGTGTTTAGTGTGACTTTTCCACTCGCACAAATTAAATTCTCTCAGAAATCTGCAGCTTGTGACTCTCCTGTAATATATCATTTATTTCTCTGACACCGAAAGGTCAAATTTTCAAACATTACTCCAAAAAAAACAAACTGAAACACTGGTATAATATTTGCTTTGGCTCTTAACTTTCAAAAAAAACAGCAAAAGTGTTAATTTAAGTTATTCATATTTTCCCTTTTTCTTTAAAAACATTTGAATTACATTTAACAAAACTAAAAGTGTATCTCAAAGCCCAACAGTCCCCACCAAATTGCACAACCTCATCTTTGCAATAGCTACAGGGAACTTCTTCACCACTTGTTTCCTTCCCTCTTCACACTTGCCTCAGTTTCCAGATGTCGTTTTGGCACATCCAGGGTTAATGATTTGGTAACCAAGCTATTAATCAATACCCCCTGTTATCAGAGTAATAAATAACATCTCAACAACATTAGCGCCAGTAAACCTGACGCCTGCAGGGGTTTGATACCTCCAATATAGTTTTTTTTCTATTATTGACACTGCAGTAAAATATTTATTTATTTAGAGTTGCTGTGTGTTTTCGAAATGCAGCCATTTAAGTGTACTAAGAAGAAGAGGACAATCCAGCTTGGGGCTGTCTAACATTGTCATCACTGAATTAGTTGTGGTTGACCTAAAGCACCTTGTTTGAAAGCTTATTTCATGGTCTAATTGTTGCTCGTGGAGATTGTTAGAGTAGCTGCGTGTCTGCTCACATCGAAAGGCCAAGGAGAGTGCTGCTGGTGAGCAAGGCTGTTGGTGTCAAAATACAAAATGTTTTGGGCGTAAACCAAGCGCACTCTCCACCAGAACATGTAAACATTTACACAGGGCCATGAGTCAAGCCGTTTTCTCCTGGCCTGATTTTTTTTTCTCTCTTCTTTTTCTCCTCCTCTTTCTGGGTCGTTCTCTATCGTCTCTTCCAATCCCCCTAACGCGGACTCTGTGTGTCTGTGTTGGTTTTACTGATCAGCCTTCCTGTTGCTGCAGAGGAACTGCGAGCAGTGAGATAAGGCGAGCACATGCTTGCATTTTGGGGAAGTGGGGAAGGGCAAGAGCAGAGGACAGAAGTAACAGATACAACCATGAAGGGCACAATGCGAGTTATTTAGCAAATTAGCAGAGGTCATGGCAGGCCTCCTCTGAGCCGGCTGCTCTCAGCGGTGGAATATCCTATCGGAAGAGCTCCTTGTGAAGCTCTCGGTGCTGAGGAACAGAGGAATCTTAAACAAACCTGCACGGGCAAGGATTAAGAAGACCTGCATAAATCCAGAGAACAAACTGAGGATGTGAGAAGAGGGGAGCTGGAGCTTAAGCACCCAGGGCCTGAGGATCACAGCGCTGGATATGCATGCTGATGCACTTTGACTCCTCTGGCATGAGACACGTGGGTAGCGCGGGACTAAAGGGAGGATCAGGGGCCTTGTTATTAGATCCTGCCCTGGTTTGAGGACAGGTTGCAGCACGTACAGCAGGTGCTGTGCTTCCCTCTGCCTCAGACGTGAGTCGACGCACTAAAAAGTATGTGAGGGGGGGGGGACTGCGTGGGAGAGGCGACGGTCGAACTGAGCGAGACAGCCGATATCAAGTGGAGGCTGAGGGAGTTTTCTTTCACTGGTCGGCTCCAGCAGGGCCAGAGCGGGCGGGCAATGAGTCAGAGAAAGCTGACACGACAGATGAGGCTGTGGGAGAGTCCTGAGGGTCCGGAACCTGCGCCCTCCCTCACCTCGCCCCTGTCACCGGTCGATCAGCCTCGTGGACACGGGGGCTCTGCTCTGTTCCGGCGTATGAAACTGAACCGAAGTATTCAGGAGCACAGCCGCTCCTCTTTCTGTGTTTGCAGGTACAGTTCTGCATCCAAGCCACTGATCTGTAACTTGGCCTGCTCCTCACTAACCTGCCATTTTATATTCCTTGTGTGTTTATAACATGACGGTAATATTACTCCCTGGAGAAGAATATGTTCCCTGCACATGCTGCTGTGACACTTGATGGGTGAGAATTTGGCGTGCTGCATTCACGTGACTCAAGTCTCATAATGACTCTCGAAGTTGTCAGGAAAAAAAATATAATAAATTAAAAACAAGGATTAGAGTGTGCAGCTTGCAGAGGTCCCCCCTGGCAGACGTTTGTTTTTTTTCATTACTGAAGAAACTTGTTTAATGATAATGTGATCTGTCTCCATACAGTCACATTCAGCCTTCTGGGGGGGAGAGGAGTGGCTCCTAATTGGCCAATTTGGAAGTAAATGCTAAAAATATCACCCTTCACGCTTAATTTTAGAAGATGAAGTGAAAGCCGCTCACACGCATGCTGGCAAGTAATGTCTAGGAGGAGCGGGGAGGTGCTGCGGAGATAAAAGTTATACTACATTAAAAATAGATGCCGCAGCGACACCGCAATGTGCTTCTCTATCTGCTCTTGTCGTCCAAACATTTGACTGCGGCAGGAAGGTGACAATTGTATATGAATATCTCCATATAGCAAACCCAGTAACAATTTCTAGCCGTTTTTCTTTTTCCCCAATGGTTTCTGATAAATCGATGTTTGTCCTGTCAATGCAAAAAGTGCAATAGACATTTTTTTCGTCTCTGATACCAAACCCCAAACCCCTCTTCAATCATTAGAGACTTCATTTCCTTGATGAGATATCGACTCTGTTATTTAATCTCAGAAAAAGATGGTGTGAGGTTGTTTATAATCGGGGGCTTGCTGGAGGATTAAGGCTTCCATGACTGCAGGTGCTGGTTAAAAGGGCACGAGTGTAACTCGAGAAGTGTGTTGCAGCGTCTCCTTTGGGTTAAGCTCGACTTTGAATGGATCTGGAAGATTACTTTCTGCCTTGTGTTTTGGATTTCATGTTAATCGGGCTTTTGCCGGTCCGATGCTGTGTTTGAAAAGGAAACTCATCGATTCATGGCACAGCAAATGTCCAAAACCACTGGGCCTTAATCACCGTCACTGTTTGGATGCCAACATCCCCCTTGACTCTTTTCCTCTGTTTCCTGATGTTAAAAAAAAACACCTCAAATCTTTCTGGTGTCCAATAGGAGGTTGTTTTGTAAATCTAACCACTCGATCACTCTCTTCCTCAGACAGCTTTGGCTCGAAGAGAAGCCGGGGATGATGCGGTTCATTTTGTTCACTTAATTTGCTCCAAAATATGACTTATTAGTAAAGTGTGATTCCCAAGGCACCTCGTGGCAGCCTGCCAGTCCAACAGCCCTGCAGAGTTGCAGCTGTATGGGTTTAGTGGTGCGGTGTCTGTCACACATTTCTCTCTTCAATTTCCTCTCTCAGAAACTACAACACTAACAGATGGTGAGAGCGGCTTGTGTTTGGGTGGTTAGGCATTTCGTGACACATTTTGGTTTCACCATCAGATAAGAACGTAACGGACATGCACCTGATTGCCTCCCTGTCTTCTCTAACCCTTCAGCTTTGATTCGGAGAATGGTCCTTCGCCGGGTCGCAGTCCCATGGATTCGCAGGCGAGTCCTGGGGTGGTGCTCCATCCTTCCTTCCCCCAGAGTCAGCGCAGGGAGTCCTTCCTGTACCGCTCGGACTCCGACTATGACACGTCCCCCAAAACCATGTCACGCAACTCCTCCGTCAACAGTGAAGGGTAAGCACGCAGCCATCGTCCCGGCTCAATCACGCAGCAGAGACATGTTTTTTTTTGCCTCTCACTCAGACACACACACACATTTTCACACACAGACATTATCCAAATCAACCCAGCAGTAGCTTTGATTGTAATTATGTAAGTTACACGCTCATGAAATCATGATTAACTGTTGTGCTCCGTTTCCTGGTTTGTCTTATGCAAAGTCCAAACTACTCCAAACCCTCCATTACTGTGTTTCAGGATGATTTCTCTGTTTAGATCCACACGGGTCTTTGTAAACACCCAGCTCGCAGACACAGCTTCTCATATAAACACTAATATCAAGCACCTCAGCTGCCCAGAACACTCACAGTCATCTCACTCTTTTTCCTTTTTTTCATATGTTGTCCTGCAGGCATGCCGAAGACATGATCGTCACCCCTTTCGCTCAGGTATGTTCTGCGCGCCTTTTCTGACAACTCCAACCGCTGTCAAATGATTAGAAAAGGTGGCTAATAGGTGCAGTGAACTTGTCCCACCCTCACCGCTCCCCCCCCTCCCTCTTCCTCCCCCCCCTCTCTCTCTCCCTCCTACGCTGTCCATCCATCCCCCAGGTGTTGGCCAGCCTACGAACTGTAAGAAGCAACTTCACCATCCTCGCCAATGTCACAACACCCACTAACAAGTCAGTATCATGCTGTCGAACACCCCTTCCCCCACCACTCACACTCGTCACGACTGCCGGCTTTGTTTGCGCTGTGTGTTTTACTGATGTCTCTCTAGCTCCCGTGGGGAAACACTTTTTGCCACCATGATTAACCAGTTTATCGCTATCAGACCGTGCTCAAGGTAAAATATGATGTACATTATCTGGCGTCTCTCCGACTCCAGCTGGCAGAGGACTGAGCGCAGAGAGCACCATGCCTCAGATGCATGTCCCTGACTCTATACTCAGACAACGCAGCCGGTCAATAACACAAAAATGATTTTCCTTTGTAATGCAGTAGACAGTAGGAGCTGGAGTTGGCAGGCTTTTAGCTCCACGTCAATATGATAAATAAAGCACTGCACCACTGAATTAACAGCATCTATAATTATATGGTGTTGTGCCCTGAAAATGCCTCCTTCACTACACAATTATACAACACAACGGTTATTTGAGAGGTGGGCACAGCTCAGGCTTTGTCCATGACTATTTTTGGATACTTCAATATTTGAAGTGAAATAGGATAATTTCTCTCAGAAAATTAAGAAATTAACACATTGTATTGTTATCCAGTTTTCAAAAACATTCCATCGTCTGTTTCTCTCTTGAAAATACGTAACTGACATGAACATATTGCTATCTCCTCTCTGTGAGCCGAGCCTTTTGTTGCCTCACCCTGTGATGCTGCATGTGTGTTGAACCCCAGCAGGGGGCAGCAGTGTGTTATTCTCCTCCTAATGTAACGAGATGTTTGTCCACAGGAGGTCACCAGTGACAAGCCAACCCACTGTTCCCCAAGCTACACTCTCTGGTAAGTTGTCAGCTAATTAAAAACTCTAGGTCCAAACAGTCCCACAGTCCCCTCTCACAGATTTAAGGACATTCAGAGGCTCCCACGCTCCCCAAACGCATCATGAGCAGAGAAAACGACTGCAGAACATGAAAGAACATCATGTGGTCAGAGAATTGTTTCACTAAACATGTCACTTACATTTTATTAGAATGGGTAGGCATAAAAAAGTATGTTCCTTAAGCTATAATAAATATATATATATATTCAAAGAAGAGAATAAACTTAAAGTAAATAGCATTTTATTTGCCAATACATTAATTTCAACTCTCACTAAACTAAAAGAGAGAGAAAATGCCTTACAGGGATAGTGCACCCCAAAATGAAATTCTGTCATTTTCTACTCACCCCTATGTCGATGGAGGGGTGAGTGAAGTGTTTGAGTTTCAGGAGTTTAAGGGGTAAACAGTGTTGCAGCCAAATCTAATACAATTGGAGTAAAAAGTGACTGCTTCTTTAAACATATAATAACAACCGATAAGATCATAACATGCCTCCAGACTTCATTGTCATCCAAGTGTCCAGAAGTCCCAACATTCAGATTCAACTCAAAATGGTGTCATTTATACTATTATTTAGCCGTGCGTGGATCACAGCGGACATTTAGGGTTAAAACACGGTGTAAATGACACCGCTTCGAGTTGAATTTGAATGTCAGGGCTTACAGACACTTAGACGACACCACAGGAGTCTGTTGTTTTTATACGTTTGAAGAATTGGTCACCATTTACTTCAATTGTATCACATTTGGCTGCTATGCTGTTTACCCCGGAGACTCCAAAAGTGTTTTGTGGACTCAAACACTTCAACCACCCCTCAATCGACATAGTTGTGAGTAAATAATAAGTACATTTGAATTCTTGGGTGAACTATCCCTTCAACTGACAATATTTTTGTTTTGTTTTAACCAAACACACAAATGAGGCACAATCAATGATATCTGGTCATAAAAAGGTTAACTTTAAATACAATTTCTGATAGTCATTACTTCATATTTTAAAAATTGATTGCTCTTATATTAAAATATGTAAACACATTTTAGTGTGATAACTATATGTTTTGAATTGAGCTATATTTTTGTTTAACTCACAAAAATAGGCACATGGTAATGTCCTGTCAAACCCATTGTTTTAGCATCAGAAATATTAAAGGGCCCATATTATATCAAATAAATTCCTGTAATGACTTGAAGGGGGGTCAGTAGGACTGTTTCACTCACTCAATCCTGAGAAATATGTTATCGAAACGTCTCGTTTCGTACTTCCTCCCCTGTCTGAGTCATACGTGATACAATCGTCTATAAGCCCCACCCAGCCGGTACCAGTCCAGCCTCCGAACCCACCACCACCAGTCACCTCCACCAACACCACCCATCCACACCGAACGCGACACCAAGCAGACTTTTGGCTGAGCTAGCAGCTTGTTAGCTCCCACAGGCTAACTACAACAAACAACACTTTAGAAACACTGCAGCGTGGAGGAACGCAAGGAAGAGAATGTGTCCGTTCACAGTCCTCCTAAGAACGTAACTGTTCGAGACCAGTGGTTATGTTACATTTTGTTATTGCCGTATCGGTGTGCTCACTACGGATTAAAGTCTACGTTACTTTATATAGAAACTCCGTACTGTAACTCGGGACGTGACTCCTACATTGGCCGAATGTCCTGTTAAAACTTGAACAAACATGAGGACGGTGTAACTTACCGTTCAGAAACCTCCTGTTGTAACGACTGTAAATATGTGGCTGGTCTTCTAGAGATGTATCCAAACACAGCCTGACTTTCAGTTTTGTTTACAGCCAGAGATCGTCAAATGCGGCAGTATGAGACGGGTGATAGGCCTGGTCGCGTGTCACTCAAAGTACAGTCAGCCCATCAGATTACGTTTTTTTTTAATTGTCAATCAGTTTTACAGTTAAAGCTATCTAGCTTATAAATAAATGAAAACGTTTGCACTCTTTGTCTGATTACAATTTTAAAGCGTTAAGAACAGCTTTTGATGTCTGGTGTCATGTGTATACAAAATATGTTCGATTAGTTAGAGGTAGCATGTTGCATGTTTAAGTTTTGTTGGTGGATTTGCCCTTTAATTACTAGCTTAAGCATATTTTCCCAAAAAAGGAGCATTTCAAAACGCATTCACTGTTTCACCCAACAGTGGAACAACAACTCTTAAATTGTAAATTCAGTTTGTGTTGATTTACTGAGCTGCACAGCGGAACCTTAACACCCACATATCATATTTTATCATGTGGTCACCGCTCTGTGCCACTGCTGTGCTCTTCCTCTCCTGCTGGTTTATATATGCTGTATATTGTGTGTGTGTCCTTCCCAGAGGAGACATACCAGCAGATGGCTCGGGAGACTCTGGAGGAGCTGGACTGGTGTCTGGACCAGCTGGAGACCGTTCAGACCCACCAATCAGTCAGCGAGATGGCCTCAAACAAGGTGCACACCTGTCCACACACACAATCCTGTATTTCCTCCCCCCTCTCCACCTCAGTGTTAATTCAACATGGTCTCAGATCCGACTTTCACAATTAGCATCTAAATATTTGATTTCAATATTTCACCACGTCATGAGAAAGGATTTCAACGGGCTGCAGCTTTGCATAAAATATGCAATTGCTAACTTCCTGTTTGAGAAGACACTCAATGGCGAATACACAGCTCCATTATAAGGAAGTGGAGCAACGATCCGCTCTTGAAGTTATCACGTGCTGGGTTGTGCATTAGCAGCAGCAGGTGTTGAAAGAATGTTTCCTGGGTTTATTTGCAGCCTTGTGGTAGTAATTGCATTGGTTAATAATTAATGTGGGCTGTACCACATATGTGGTAAACCATCTTGGTAAACTAAATTGACAAATATTATTGATTTCAGAGGTTAGGTGTTTGTGTTCGTAATGGCAATGATGCGCGTAGAGGCTGGATTTTGATGCATTGTTAATCACAACACATCTACAAGCCTGTGTGTGTGTGTGTGTGTGTGTGTGTGTGTGTGTGCGCGCACATGTGCAAGCTCCGTATGCATTTGTAGAGTATTTGTTTAGACATCGAGAAAGGAGAGAGAGAGAGAGAGGGTGGGGGGGAGGGATGGTCTGTGGGTTGGGAGGACATGAGCGGGAGGGGGGAACTGGTCCTGATGCTGATGTCTCTGCTGTAACCTTGGTTGCTATCGAACAGCAGCAGGGTCTGCCCTTCCCTTTTAGTCATTGGCTTGCCACTGTGACCACGAGCCATGTGGTTTGGGCAACAACCAATGACATAGAAGCAATGCTCCTTTAATAGTGCTCGGTTTTAAAGACACAGCGCTGTATACCTTCATTCTCGACATCCTTCCCATATTGCACTGCACTGTTTATAAAGGGTGTGATTCTTAGAGTCAAGCTTATGCTGACAGGACTGTGGGAGAGATAACAGTGGAAAGCTTTGAGGACATAATTTGTGTCTGTATGCTTTTATGTGTGTGAGCATACAATGTGCAAAGAGAAGTCTCCCTGGGTAAACAGAGTCTCTGTGAATATGTCACTGCCTTTTAGCAGCCACAGCTAGGCTGCCGAAATCCTACGCACTGTGCCAACATGGAGGTACACACATGAATAATCCCACTCAGTCTCTCACTCTCACTCACACCCTCGCTCACACACATCTTTCCGACAGACGTACATGCTGTCTAGTCGCACATGCGCACTCGGGCTCGGAGCGGAGGCAAGCACAGACACACACACACACACGCACGCGCCTGCAGCCACACTGCCTGATTAGCTTGCGAGAGCTGTCTACAGCATCCAGGGAAATGGCGCAAGAGGCAGAGCATTGGAGGAGGAACGGCAGCCTAAAGCGGCAGGATTAGACCTCTGGCATTTTGGCCAGCCGAGGCATGGATTGACTTGGAGCGGGTCAATGGGCTACAGAGCTATCAGGACGCAGCCCGACTAACTATGGACTGACTGAGTGTTGCTGAGATCGGTGAGAGGCGGCACAGACAGGGTTGATGCACGGGTAGGACTGGGCCGGGCCTCTGGATCCGTACCGTGGGGGAGGGGCAGTCGACGCAGGGAGAGGGAGCGTGTTTTTCCAGACCACAGCTCTGGTGTGATTCTTCAGCCTGACCGTCTGCTACAGGCCTGCTAGCTCCCCTCTCTGTCTCTTTCTCTCTCGTCCTCTCTCATCCTCTCCATCCTTGTTTTCCTCCTGCTCTCGTCTATTTCCCTATTTTTCCCTTCCCCGATGTTCCTGCTGCCATCCAAGCTCCCCTCACATCCATCGGTAGATACCCCATTCCTCTTTATGCTCTGCCATCACCCTCTCCTCAATCCTCTCACCTCCATCATTTGACTCTTTTATTACTGTTTGTCAAGCAGCACAGTTCTCACAACATAATTTTTTTGTTTACATCTCTCTCACATTCCCTCTCCTCCCCTCCATTGGCTCCTCTCTGTGCCCTTCAGACGGTCCCTCGCTCCCTCTCCCCCTCTGTTTTTCTTCATATTCCCTTTTTCGGCTCCCATCCACGTCTACCCTGCAGTGACTGTAGATTTGGGTCAGTCTGCTCAGCAAATGGGATGAGATGTAGTCTCCACAGCAGCCAGATCCAGGGGGCTCCTGGTCTGCCTATCAGGGGGACCCTCATCTTTGGACCACACTGAGGCTGGAGCCCGACTCTGGACTGACTGGGTGGCCGGCTTTGGGGTGCTGCATGTAGGCAAGGACAGTCTGCACCAGCAGCCCCTACCCTCACCCCCTTCCCCTTTTCCTTCGCCCCCTCTTCGTGGCAGCCGTCACTCTGGAGTGTCCCGGCTTGACTGGCTGTGGCCTCTCCACACACACCCGGACAACACCCTCATGCCACTGGGGCACCTGCACCCCCACCCCGCTCCACTACCGCACCTCCTGCCTGTGCCATCGGCCCAAACCCCCTACTACCCTCAACATGGGTGTGGTGGAGGCCATTGACCCGACGCCATCATCCTGCCCCTCGCCTGTACCAGGGGGCTACAGGCTGCCCCGCTCCTCCAGCTACAGCCCCCTGGAAGGGAGGGCTCGGGCAGAGCTAGACCTTGGTGCAGCGGCTGGAGGGGTTCTGGAGGGGGGTGGGACAGCAGCAGAGCGCAGGACGCCCTTAGTGGACCTGTTCTGTGAGACCTGCTCCAGGCCCTGGCTCATCGGCTGGTGGGACCAGGTAGGACTCGGAGAGCTTGCAGAGGGCAAACAAGGCCTGGCAGTGGCCATCTTGGATAATATACTGTGGACTCCTCAAGTGTTTCTGCTACTTGTGCAAACAACTGATAAACTAACTACATGTTCTTACCTGTCTACTTCTTAGTCCAACAGCGATAGTGTCAAGGGAGGGTCTCAGAAGATGTTGCATGGGAGTCCACTTCATTAGACACTGATTTGATGTGGGGACGGATGGTGTTGTGTGTCAGACAGTGGATTTGTGGGAAACTGTAGAGCAGAATATTTGCGAGCGTGTTTGTTTACATAATTTATACATGAATCACAGGAACAGGGAGCTGTGGTAGCAGTACAAGAGTTTATTAACTCTGCTCAGTGTTTCTATATTGCAGCAGCACTGTAAACAATAACACAATATTAATCTCAGTCGTCCTCCTTCCAAAACTCACACACACCAAGCTGCTTAGAGTCTAAGAAACAGCTGTGGGACTCTGTGAGGTTTAGTCCAGCCGTCTGTACTGCAGGTACATTGCAGTGTCACATAATGTCCGTCTCCGTCCTCCACACCTGCGTCCCACATCCCTCCATCTTTCTCCTGCTACCCTGAGGCTGGCCTCAATACAGGCTTAAGGAGGCAGAGTATGTAGTGTGAGGACAATGCTTATTGTCTCAGGACTGAGGGGCTGTTTTGTTATGTTCCAGTTTACTTTAGGTGTGAGAGCATAAAAGTATTTTTAGGTATGTCAGATTTGCAACCATTGTGATCTTTTACCTTTGTCCTTTTACCTGTCTTTTTTCCATCTGAATCATATTGCTGAAGTTATAGTTGAGTAAGTCACATTTAACCTGTGTGCATATATATATATTTGCATGTTTTTCATGAACATACTTAGACGACAAAGCCCTCCTGGGTCCCTCACATATTGACGTGTTTGAGTGTGTGTGTTTCCGTAGTCATGCCTCTGCAGCGTTCGCATGTTTGCTTCATTAGTCAGTGTCAGAGGAAGAGTGTTGTTTGTCCTGGCACTCGGACTGGCACTGTGGAAGTGTTGGTTGGCAGCTATGACTCAGCGTTACAGCATTAGGGAAGGAAGGAGCGAGAGACTGTGAGAGAGAAGAGGAGGAGGTTTGGGCTGAGCCTGATGCCGAAGTGTGCCACTATACTGAACTAGATTTCCTGGCACCCCATGACCCTACGGCTTCTACAATTTGTTGTCAGAGCAACTATTCTTGTTGCCTATCATATAATGAGGTTCTGGCTCAAAAGGATGGATGCAAAAAAAAACAGATAACTGATAGAACAAGAGGGAAAGGCAGTGGGAGACCATGCAGTGTGTGAAACGGTAGAGAGGCAAAGTTGAGCCTGTGATGGAGCAGGATTTTGGTGCTCGGGGGCAGTAGTGGAAAGTGTTGTTTACCTTGAGAGGGTGGGAGGAGCAGATGTAAGCAACAGAGTGGCGTAGAGAGGAAGACAGCGGTAGAGGGGAGGGTTGACCTTGGCAAAGGTCAGAGACACCTGCCTCCTGCCTCAGATTGTCACCCAAGCAGCCATCGCTCTCTCATCAAGCTGAAGGATTGACTGTGAGGAGGCAGTTGCCACGGCAACCGCTCCCGTTGCCATGGAGATTGTTATGTGTGAAAGATCAGTCAGTAGGACACAGACAGAGGGGTCTTGTCCGGATCGCATTGTGCCTTAACATGAGTTGAGCGACGGAGAACTGTCGAGCCTTCATCGATTTATCTATAGATACAAATAAAAGCTGAAAAATCTGAGAGAACATTCAGGAGGAGAGTTTTCTGTCTGCAGGGATAATGTATTCACTTAATCACATTTGTGTCTGTACTGCAAGGACCTGCCGACTACCTGCTGATGATTTCCGTAGAAGATGTATAGAGAACGATGCATATAATGATGCCATGTTACAGTAGCATATCAACACATACAATCTAAATGCAAGCACACTATATTGAGGTATTGAACATTATGTTCCCATCTGAGACAAAGAGGAGGCATGATTCATATTTGATTTGCTCACTCTTTAGTGAATAAATCCAGGCTGAGGGTGATCATTTATGTTCTCATATTTGAATCACAGAAATTGTTTCGTTTTTTTCAATGCAAATTGAATCTTAAGTCCAACTTGAACAATTCTGAAGGTTAAACACCTGTCTGTAACTGTTGATGCTTTTTTATTCTTTGCAACTGCTGTTCAAGGTTCTCACTGTCTCTGTCCTTCCCCCAGTTCAAGAGGATGTTGAACAGGGAGCTGTCCCATTTGTCAGAGATGAGTCGCTCAGGGAACCAGGTGTCAGAATACATCTCCACTACCTTTCTAGGTAAATCAAACCTGCCTTGACATTTGTATACATCCACCACAGCATGTATCCTTATAGCTTTGACCCAAGGTCAAGCACAATCCTCCACAAGTCTCCATCCTGGCTGACCTTTGACCGTTGATCTTTCCTAGATAAGCAGAATGAGGTGGACATCCCATCCCCGACCTTGAGGGAGCGGGAGAAGCCCATGTGTCACATCAGCGGCGTGAAGAAGCTCACGCACAGTTCCAGCCTTTGCAACTCCACCATGCCTCGCTTCGGCGTGAAGACAGAACACGAGGATGCATTAGCCAGGGTAAATAGCTTGAAAAGCGACCCATCAGACGCAAGTTAATACATACACATGGAGACATTTAGCAATACTGTAGGAACACAGCATTTTTAAAAGACTGGGACAATGCATTTCCTGTCACCTTCCTCCACCCAGCCATCTAACAAACTTTCAATCTCGGTCCTTCATACACATGTTTACATCTTTTACCCTAAAATTTGCCACAAGCTTAAATGTCACATGCATCTTTCTGACATAGAGTCTGAGTTTTGTCCTTCTAGAATAATCATGTTACAATTTTCTGCATAAGAGGAGAAAACAATTATGTCACAGGCAGGACCCACAGCACGCCAAAAACATCGGCTGGCCATTAAAGTTTCATGCAATCTCCTCTAACCAAACACAAACTGCTGGAATGTTGTGCTGATGTGGGCCATTGTTGTCCGTTGTGCCTTCAGGAGCTGGGCGACTTGAACAAGTGGGGCCTTAATATCTTTCGTGTGGCAGAATTCTCTAATAACAGACCCCTCAGCTGCACAATGTTTGCCATTTTCCAGGTGAGTGAGAGAAACCAGGCTTTGGATTATACAGTAGCCTATAACATGTATCTTCATTTATCTGCGACCATGACCCCACTGTGGACTTTCCCCCGGTGCAGGAGAGAGATCTATTGAAGACCTTTCGGATCCCAGTGGACACATTTGTCACCTATGTAATGACCCTGGAGGACCACTATCATGCCAATGTGGCTTACCACAACAGCCTCCATGCTGCAGATGTCACTCAGTCAACTCACGTACTGCTGTCCACACCAGCTCTAGATGTAAATACCTCTACTGGTTTTCCAATGCCCAACACACCAAATGCACGGATCACCTCACGTGCACATAAATACCAGCCCCCCCCACAAAAAACCTGTAATGCTGCAGTTCTGATTGTTTTTGTTTGTTCTCTGTCAATGCTCTCTTGACAGGCGGTGTTCACTGATCTAGAGATTCTAGCTGCGTTATTTGCTGCTGCCATCCACGATGTGGATCATCCAGGAGTGTCCAACCAATTCCTCATAAACACCAGTGAGTCGAAAAGAGATTAAGAAACGTACAACGTAGTAAAATAGAATGACTAAATACTAGTTATGTAAATTTTGGATGGATTATATTAAAAACAAATAAAATAATTCGAGTGAAATAATGATGAATTTAAAATCTGGCCTTGTGATTATTTTATATATTATATTTGTTATGTTTGCCTGACTGCTTTCACCCTAATTTAGAGTGAGAGACACTTATTTAACATTTATAATTTTTTGTTGTGTGAATTATGGCTTTTCAATTGTTCTAACTGGAGATGCCACCTGTCTGGATTCTAATCTGCACATTTATGAACAGTCTCCGCCACAGTTTTCTGGTGATGAGATGATGATGACGACAATAATGTTGTATTGTGCCTCCCTCAGACTCAGAGTTGGCCCTCATGTATAACGATGAGTCTGTGTTGGAGAATCATCACCTAGCTGTGGGCTTCAAGCTGCTTCACGAGGACAACTGTGACATCTTCCAGAACCTCAGCAAGAGGCAGAGACAGAGCCTGAGGAAACTCGTCATCGATATGGTGAGTGTCGTCCATTCACTTGTTCTGTATCGCGGAGATAACACCCCCTCCTCACCTCTCATCGTCTTCTCCTTAACTGTCTATCAACTTCTACTACCTACCACTGTCCGTTTATTTGTAAGCAAGATTACAAAAATAATAGAATCCACAAAACTTGCTGAAAGGATGCATTCTGGGTCATATTTAGTACATTTGGGGGCAGATCAAAGACTTTTTTCTCTTTCTTTAACATTGTGAGATAGGGCTTGATACAGGAATTCCACTGTTTTCCGAGGGATAAATCATGGATCTTGATGAAAATATAATCTGCCACATTTAGGGAAATAAGTTCTATGAGTGTGTGACATTTGCTGCAGCTTGATTGAATTTAAGGGAACTGTTGGGCCTTGACGTTGGTATGCGCTCTTCTATGTGCCACTCTAGTTTCTCTAATGCATTCATATCAATCTCCCCTCTCTCCAGGTTTTGGCAACAGATATGTCAAAACACATGAGTTTGTTGGCGGATCTCAAGACGATGGTGGAAACCAAGAAGGTGACAAGTTCTGGAGTACTGCTGCTCGACCACTACAATGATCGGATACAGGTGAGATGTCATAATTTTGCCATTAAGCAAATGTTCAGAGTCAGTTGAAAAGCACTGGATTGGTATGTGCAATTAATTCAGAGTGCTATACAATCAAAAAAGGGGTCTTGTGAAAACTGGTACAAGACCCAAGTTTTTATATACGAGTGTAGGGATCGGTTTGGATAAGCCGTAAATAAGCCTCCTCAGGTGAAGGTTTATTTACGTTTCTGTGTGGCTCCTGTGGAATCTTTGTTGGATACAGCTTGTGTGTGGGAGACATGACCTTGCCATCATTTATGTGCCCCTCGTCAAGATGTCATGCTATGGCTATGCAGGGAACATACAAACCAGAAGAAGCTGTATCTTCATGGATGAGGACAACTGTTTGGATATTACAAGAAGTTGAACAATGCTGTATCGGATTTAACTCTCTATTACAAATCTGTAGAATTAAAGTAGAGACATTTCTGATGGAGGGGTAGGAGTTGGTTGTTTTGACAATGAAGAAATAGAGGAATCTTCTGTGGGACAAGAAGTTGTGGTTGGAATGAGCTTCTCTGGATTGAGTTTGAAGGATTGTGAGGTGATAAATTGTACTTGGAGTTGTATGTTTCTTTACCTATCTTAATCCAAGAGAATGAACTTGCGGCTTGAGCGCAGGACTAATTTATTTTGTAATGCTCTCACTCAAACTCCTGCGCTCACACCCAAATATACCTTGCTAGAGGCAAAATTGTGCGCTTGCATTCGTATTTTTTGTTGCTTGTTGCTTTTCATGCGGTCCAGCTCTTCTCCCTGCACTTACGCTGCTTTTGTGTGCATGTGAAACGTCTGATCTCAGATTCCTCCTCTGCTCTCGTTCTTCTTCTTCTGCGTTTGGATATTTTTGTGCAATAGGTCTGTCAAAGTTCCTCAACCCATTGTGATGACGAATGGAACTGCTCCGCCCATGTTTTGGTTACCTTTGCTGTTGGGTTTATAGTTGCTAGCAACAATGTTCCCATAACTTAACATTCTAAATGAGATCCTTTATTCAGCCGCTCCATTTTGACCAGGGACTCTTGCTCCATGAAGATTACTTTTTTTTTAAAAGGTAATTTTTGTTGATTTTGGCGCCTCTGTGGACAAAAGTGTTCACACTGTCATCTGTCTTAAAAACATTGGTCCAGACAGCATGTGCATTGGTCATCACTACACCTTGCATTCTATTGGTTGAGGAATGTTCACAGACTGGTTGCACAAAAGAATCCAAACTGAGAGTACACGTTCTCCATGATCACAGAAGAAAAATTTAAGACAGCCTAAAAACAGTAATGTAGATCATTGAAAATAACAAACTTACATCAAACTTTGAGCGGAAACTGAAGGAAGGAGCAGGAGGAGAGGTGTGTGTGAACAGAGGCCTGGATTTTATTCATGTAAGGACACCATAAGGCAAATAATCCTTGTGCATATCTGCATTCAGGACGGTATAGGGTGTTCACAATGATGCTAATACAGCAGTGTGTGTGTGTGTGTTTTGCAGGTTTTGAGGAACATGGTGCACTGTGCTGACCTGAGCAATCCTACGAAGCCCCTGGCCGTGTATCGCCAATGGACGGAGAGAATCATGGAAGAGTTCTCCAGGCAGGGAGATAAGGAGAGGGAGCGAGGGATGGAGATCAGTCCCATGTGCGACAAACACACAGCATCTGTGGAAAAGAGCCAGGTGAATGATTTGCACCGAAACACGCACAGTAACGATTCTGCACACAGCGGGATATCTGTTAATGCTGAATGTGGGGCGATAACTCCAGCACAGAGAGTGATCCATCATCTCTGATCACAGCAGTCACCCTCATACATTGTAATGCCGATTTGCAGCAAGTGAAAATGACACCCCTGTGCTTTGGTTGATATGTCAGTGATACGCTTCTTCTCTTGATTCAGGTGGGATTCATCGACTACATTGTCCACCCGCTGTGGGAGACATGGGGAGACCTGGTGCATCCCGATGCCCAGGACATCTTGGACACTCTGGAGGACAACAGGGACTGGTACCAGAGTAATATCCCACAAAGCCCCTCGCCACCTCCTGTTGACAAGGATCTGAACGTCTGCATGGAGAAATTTCAGTTTGAGCTCACCCTTGAAGACAGTTCTCCGATAGATCAGGGAGACGAGGGTGACAAGCCCACACCAAACCACGTGGTGCAGGTCATTCAGGCAGAGGAGGAGGATAAAAAAGAAGAAGAGGAAGAAACGATGGCTGTGGAGGAAATTGAGGACACAATAGAAGAAGAAGACGAGGTGGCGATGGATGAAGAGGAGGTGGAGGATGAGCAGGAGGAGGAGCTGAAGACTCGTCTGGAGGTGACATCGGAAAAGGAGAGACTTTCTGACACAAGTCCTGTAGAGGAAGAGGAGGATTCTTCTTCACAAGCTGAAGATACATGAGTTCTGCTCCTGTATCTCGCTCCTCACTTGCACACATTGACTTGTTCATCCTTTCCATGGCCAAACCAAGAACAAATAAGACTGCAATGACAATACAGACCTTTAAATATATTTTTCAAAAAGGGAAAAAATAAAAAAAATCGCTTAAGGAGAAGTTAATTACACAGCAACTGTAGATTTGGAGCGGCGACAAGTCCTTCGGCATATTTTCACGATGAACTTTGAACTGAGGGGAATTTGGAGGAGCATCATCGAAGGGCAACTGAAGACGGCGTAGCACTCTGGGACTGGAAATGCACACCCATAAACACACACCAAGTGACATACGCACATATGAGACACAAGAGCAGGGGTCACAAAGAACACACCAATGCAATGTGTGTGTGCCTGCATTTGTCATGCGGGACAATATATGTACACACACACACACTTGACTGTATGTTTGAGTGTGTGCATTTACATGAGGGACACTGATCAGTACGAATCTCTTTGGAAAAAGCCATCTCTTAACGAAGTATTAACTAGTGTTCAGTCAGTATTAGTAATTCATGTTTGTTAGAATCTCAACAGAAACCGTTCTCCTCAGAAAAGCTACAGTCCAAGTGACTTTTTTTTTCCATTTCTGTCGGAAAGAAAAAATTTGAGAATCCAAGGAGTTAGAGGAGGAAGAGGAGAGAGGAAGAAAACAAATTTAAGGAAAGGAAGATGCTGCGTCGAAGGGGCCTCCAGGTCCCATACCCCTTTTCCCTTTACGAGGAGAGTGCTACTGGTGCAAGATGGCTCTGTGCCTTTCTGAAACACCAGCTTCCTGATTGGAGCTGTCGTGAAGCAATGCATTGTGGGACAGGAGTGTCTGATTTTTGTTATCATTTTTGATTGTCTCTCTCGTTCAAGATCTCTCTTTATTGTTCATGGTATTGTGGTGTGTATCTCACACGTACAGTTTCTGTGGTGACAAGTTTTACGCTGTAAGTCTTCCTTTCGTTGCTCTTCTGGTGATACAATAACTCAGAACTCTAGATGCAGAGCAATCACTACCATCACCACCACAGCCCCCAGTGGAATCTTTCCAGCTTATGGTTCTTTCTTATTAGAACGATTAGTTTTTTTTTACTTTCTGATAATAAGCCATGAGATGCTTCGAAGCATAAGTTTTTGCCTATTTTCTATTTAACACTTGCTTAATATGTTGAAGGGATATGGAATTATTTCCTCAGCAGAACAAATCTCCACTCACTCGCTCATCCCACATCCCACTTGCACTCGTGCGTTCACGTCTCCTCATACTCAAACAGTTCTCGCCAAAGTAAAGGATGAGAAACATCGGTGCGTGGATTGATTTGAAGGAAGGCTGAAGGCAGAATGTCAGGGAAAGAAGCGTGACACGGCCAAAAGGAGGTCTGACAGTCCCTCAACATCCTTGTTATGTTTGATGCTTTTTTGCCTTAATGTCAGAAGCAGGATTCATACCTGCGAGTATGTAGATTTCTAAGATATATAATAGATATCCCAGTATATTTATATCACGTCTGTATGCTTATTTCTGTGAGTGTCAGTGTGTCTATACACGATGTATCCAGCGTTGCATTCAGAGGGGAAAGGGAAACATTGCTGCCAATTAGTTGTAATGTTGTTTCTGTGTTTGGGCCAACATAAAGAATGGGTTGGGTTTTGTTTTTTATCAGGATGGTGAAATGACGACTTTATATCTACCTAGGGGGCGGGAGGAGAAAATTAGCAATTGGGAGTTTTACAGGTGATGAAAATGAATATGGACGTCCTTTTGTTTGGAATCTGACCAGATATTCATTCGCTGACGTGATGGAGTTAAGGCTTTGTGTGAGTCCGTTTGCGTGGCTGGTTGTGTGTGTGGTCATGAGTAAGCGAGTGAGTAACAGAGAGAGGTGGCAGGACGCTGAAGGTGTTGTCATACGTGTTGTGTGCATTCACTCCCTGGCATCAGCACATGTCGTCGAACGGTGTTTATAGGGTCCGATCAGCACAGATTAAATAGGTCACAGTCTGTTTAGGTGTTTGTTTTCTCACAGGGTAAGACTATTAATAATTATTGTTAAGAGCATGAGTGTGGTTCTTTAGAGGCTAAGGGCAAGTTCCTGCAGGTCAGAAACTGAGCTCATCTGAAGACACCACAGCTCAGTGCAACAGTAGCCTGTGTGTTTGACCTGCTCCATCGCAGGATGGAGCAGAGCTGCGGGGCCACCACACAGGCTGTATACTGGTGGAATGGGAATCCAGGATTACTCTTGCAGTCACTTAGAATAAAAAAAAAGATTCCCGTATGCATCAGCCTTTTACTTTTAACGATGTTGCTTTGTTTTTGTGGCTTCTTGTTCTGTCATAAGCTATAAAAACATAAATATTTAATTGCCATACAAACACGATACTGTAGCAATTGTTTCTTATTAAGACAATTATTCAATTGATTGATGCCATTCTTTTTAAATGATGAAAAGAAAAACCATGGGAGGTGTTTTCTTTGAACAGTTTGTGTACAGTTTATTTTTATATCATTCTGGTGGATGGTCTGGAAAAATGAATCAAGTGTTTATGACGATAATAGCTATAAGCATTACCACTCTTGTACATAATGTAATATTGGATTGTAAATTATAAATTTATCCAAGTCCTAATGATTGAAAAATAACCACTTGAGGTTGTTGAGTGAAACACTGAAGCACTGCAGGCCACATCCTCACGTTTTCATTCGTTCTATTTTTGCTCACTTGTTCCAACATTGTCACTTTTTTTTAAATTGTGCACATTTATTGTTAAAAAAATGAATCCCTTTGTACCAGCACTTTATTTCGTCAGGTTTTGAGGCAGACAGTGTGGGACTGGGTTTGCTCATTGGCACAGTCACTTGTTGATTATCTCCCATTGGGCCAAATCCCAATCCCTCACTGTGCAGCAGTCAACGTTGACCCCTGTCTAGAGGCATCATCAAACAAACTAGTCCGTCTCTCCTTAATATCCATGTGAGATTGAACTTCTTTGTCTGATAAAGTCAAACGCAGGCCGATGGAGTCACATACGTTGTGACGTGTTCAAAAAGATAAATGTGTCCTTATTTGACTCTGGACTTCACCTCTGTTTCTTAGTAACTTTAATTACTAGCCTGAGAGCCTCAATGTCCGTCCCATGGTGGCCTAACGAGCTGGTTCCCATCGGGGCTGCTGTCAGCTTACTTTGTCGCAGACTGACTCCCTCTGAGAATAAATCTCTGGGCTTTAATTCATGTGTTTGTTCACAAATAAGAACGATTATTCAAGGGGAAAAAACAACATGAAATGATTGTAATATTTGTAAATGATCTTGCTGTAATGTGTAAAATGTGTCCAAGTTATTTTTTATTATATTATTTTTATGAAAGTTGTTTTCCTCTTGACAGAGCTGAGGTGTCATTTTGTGAATAAATGCATTTAATAAGCAAACATCTATATATAAAACTATTAAAGTATATCAGTATATTTTTCTTTTATTTCACTGTTCAGTACTGTAAAGTGTGTTAAAAATACAAATAAAGTAAGATTTTTATATTAAATGCAGCACCGTTGTCTGGTTTTACAGTTTCTTTGTCAGCATTTTACTTAATTGGTTGTATGTATTTTTTGCATTAATACTATTCATTCAGTAGTTCAGGGGCTCCTGACTGTAGCAAAGTGTAATATTCACTAGATGTTGCAGGTCCTTATGGGCTTTTCAAGTCCTTTTCAAGTCCCAGGTGGCTTTCAGTCTTAATCTTCTGTTGGGTCAGACGTACACATGCACACAGACTGTTGTGAGATGGATAAAAACATATGGCTTCATTCATATTAGGATATGCTTGCAGACCATATACGGCAGATTGTTTAAAAAAAAGTGAAATGAGGTACTGTGCAAAGGTGTTCATATCCATCACATAGTGCCATATGGAACTCCTGCACAACATGACCCCAAACAAATACTCTATGGCTGTGTCTCAAACCGAACACTTTACGAAGTACACTGCAATACAGTGCACTGCAATACAGTGCACTTACATCTGTCGTGCACTCCGTCGCTGATTAGTGCTGTCTCAAATGGAACACTTACGTTAACCACTTGGCGGAAGTGACGGACGCAAATCTGTTTTAGAAATGAAATGAAAAGCTGCCAAAAAGGCTCCTCCTCTTCCGCTACGTAGCCAAGATGGCGCCCGTTTAGGGCGAGAAGTGTCCATCGTTTTACACTGCATTTTTTGACCGTTTGCAGTGCGCCATCCGGGTACTTTCAGTGCCCTGAATTCTGCTGGTTCTGTCAGTGTGAACGCCCTAAGCCCTAAAAGTCAGTGCTCGAAGTGCACAAGTGCGCGGTTTGAGACACAGCCCAGGTTTCTGACTTCTTGTTCTGGAGGCAGATGGCGTGGCCCCCACAGAGCCCGCGTTTCAACATCATGGGGACGATTTGGGACTTGAAGACTTGACAATGAAACAGTTTAAATACACAGACGAAAACCAACATAACTGTATTTAGGGAAGCTACAAGGAATATTTGACTCTGTTTATTATTTTGTTCCTGTTTGATTGTATTTTGCACTGTGTTCAATGATAAATTAAAAAAGAATTGTCATTATTTTTGAAAGCACCCCCCCCCCTTTGATTTTTGCACGACGTTTGATGAATAAATGATACGTTTCTAATTCGAAGTTATTCATTCATCTGTTGATATTACTCACAGTGTGTAATAGTTCAGACTCCGACTCTGACACGAGATGGCTGCATCCTCACCTGCACCCAGAATCCTCCACTTCAGACAGGTGTCACCGCTCTCATCCAATCACGGGCGCGAAACCAACCAGTCGTCCAATCAGAATGAGACAAGACGGAGCGAGGGGGGCTGGGGGTGTACGCATGCGCGTTGTTGACCCGGAAGTCGGTGCAAGTGTCCGGTGAAGATTAGCTATTAGCTTATCCGCTGAAGAAAGAACCTCTCACTGAAGCTGTCTTCGTCTCTTTCTGCCTCGTTAACCCTGCTCGTTTACGGTATTGTTGCTTTTACTCAACATACGTGTAGATAGTATTTTATCGATGTGTGTGTTTTGCTCGGAGCTAAAGTTCTTTGGGATGAAGTTAGCATTCATCCATTAGCTCCATCGCCAACTGAGTCAGCACCTTCTGTCAAGCAAGCTGGCGACTGACGTATATGTTTGTGATCGTCACTGGGGTTTTATTCAGTTTATCTACATCTTGTGTGTTATTTACAGGCGGTTCCGGTGCATCTCGCTAACATCTGACCCAGTGTAGAGCAGAACCATCAGGATGTCCTGTCATGTCTGCCACCACCTCCTCCTCCTCCTGCTGCTGGGGGTCGGGGTCTCTGCGGTGGAAGTGCTTCGCCCTCGGGGTGTCTCTCTGTTAAGTAAGCGTTGATAAAACCCATGAGGAGACTTCACGGTTAAAGTGTTGGTGCCCTCGGGCTAGTTAGATATTTAAAGTTTAAAGTTCACCAGAGACAGAAATCCTCTATTTGAGCCTGTGTGCTGCTGATGTTGCGCCAAAAACTGATAATTCTCCAGAAACTCCAGAGATATGTTTATTGTTTGTAACTGAATAATTTTTTTTCTCACTGCAATTATTCTGACAACTCTTTGGTATTAAACCAGTATTTTATTTACGTCCTCTTGCTTCATCACTAGGTTTGATATCCAGAGGGAGGCCCAAACTTTGATATTCATCTGTAAATCTGATGAAAGCTTAATCTCTGCTCTCTCCAGTTTTTTAGCTGTCACTGCATTTACTTTATTCCTTTGTTTCCCCTCCTTGACAGAACGGCAGTTCTATGAAGAGGGCAAACCGTTTACTTGTCTGGATGGCTCCCGCACTATTCCCTTTGACAGAGTGAATGATGACTACTGTGACTGCCGGGACGGCTCCGATGAGCCAGGTTCGTTCATCCTGCCTCCTGGAGATACTCCTGGACATTTCTATTCAGTATAATAAAGCAGTTTCTTATATGTGGTATTGCATTTTATTTACAGGCACTGCTGCTTGTCCCAATGGCAGCTTCCACTGCACCAATGCAGGTTTCAAACCGGCCTTCATCCCCTCGTCCCGCATTAACGACGGCATCTGTGGTAGGAGTTTGAAGCTGTGCAGACTAGTTCCTTTTCAAGTGTTTTGTGTGGTCAGGGTTTTTTGTAATGTCTTTGTTTTCTCTCCAGACTGCTGTGACACAACAGACGAGTACAACAGCGGTGCTGCCTGTCAGAACACCTGCAGGTGGGGATGCTTTGGGATTTTAGATCTAAATAACTCCTTTGTGCTTTACAGTCTTAACCTGATTTCTTCATAGAGCATACGCATGTGCTAAACATGATGTTTCCAGACAATGTGAAGTGGTTTGTTTATTTATTTTTTAACATCATGTTTTATCTTGCAGGGAGATGGGGCGCAAAGAGAGGGAGAACATGCAGAAGGAGGCAGAGATCGCTAAGGAGGGTTTCCTGCTTAAACAACAACTAATCCAAGAGGCCAAGAGAGGCATAGAGGATAAGAAGGTGTGAACTAGTTTAGACACCAGATTCTCGTATGAAAAAAATATTGAGTTTATTTCCGAGTCATAAAATATGTAACGTCTGACAAGACTTATTAGTGGCACACTGCAGTTATTTTGTACTGTTGCCTTTGTGAGTTGTGATGTCATTGATTCAATTGTTCTGGTATAAATGCCAAAACATTGTTTCATAAGTTACTACGGTATTTCAAAAATCTTTTCTCATTTGTCTCATCAGGCCAAACTTGTTGAAGTTGAGGTCAGTAAGAAGGCTCTGGAAGAGAAGGTTGAGGCTATGAGAACTGTAAAGGAGGCTGCAGAGGAGCCAGAGAAAGTAGCTAAAGAGCGCCATCTGAAGGCCTGGGAAGGTAAATAAAGATATGAAAGTGCATCGTCTATCGTTTGCCCTGGATATCACGTTACAGATACTACTGTCTATTTTTCTAACATTTCTTTAAATAAGATTTAGATAAAAGAACTTCTTGCCTGAACAAAAAAAATGTATATTCAATAAGATCACGTGTGATAAGAGTCACTGATAATGTAACTTATATTTGTTTCAGAACAAAAAGCTCTCATTCGCATGGAGAAGGACAAGGCAAGAATAGTTGCTGTATTTCTTGAACTGGATGATGATGCTGATGGCTTGTGAGTATTAGTGGCCTCCAATATTATTAGCATCCACAATGAGCGAA
Source organism: Pseudopleuronectes americanus (assembly GCA_038501795.1). Taxonomy (NCBI): domain Eukaryota; kingdom Metazoa; phylum Chordata; class Actinopteri; order Pleuronectiformes; family Pleuronectidae; genus Pseudopleuronectes; species Pseudopleuronectes americanus. Next base: position 9,363,751 of record CM076732.1, read on the forward strand.
AACTCATAGTGTAGTGAGGCTGTGGGGCGACTTTCAAAACAAAAACTACATGAAGTTGTGCATTGAAGACAAAACACAATTTCTAAATCTGAAACCTTTTTATTGTAATTTGTCTTGTTTAACTCAGAGATTACTATATTTTCTGAGAAAAAATGTCTGACACTAGATTATGGCTCTTTGAAAAGTTAGCTGTTCTTATCTACACTTGACTAACATAGTGAATTATTTACTTTTGTTTCTCAGCATCTCAGTGACTGAGCTTCTTTCCCATCCTGAGCTCAATCCAGATTCAGATGGCTCCTTCACCGAAGAAGAGGCTCAAGTAAATGTTTCCCTCTAGTGTTGTACCACAGTATTTAAAATTTCAGAAGCTGAACATATTCAAATGTGAGTTTTGTCCTTGGTTTGTTCAGGAATTATTGGGAGGAGTGGATCGAGTGGACCCAGTAGGATTTGAGGTTGTTTGGAATACCATCAAAGAAAAATACTTATCAGAGGTAACAACCTGGTAATTATTTCACAAAACTTGTGTGTAAAAGCCTCTGCTGCTCTAATGTGTGACTCTTTTGCCAACAGGCCTCCACAGACACACCAGCACCAGTGGAGACTCCCCAGGAGGAGACGAGTGAACCAGTCCCCGACTCTGAGCAGTACCCTGAAGACGACATCCAAGATGATGATGAAGAGGAGGAGGACGAAGAAGACGATGATGACGACACAGATGATGCAGACTATAAGGTAAGCCCACCGACTTTCTCTAGCAAACTTAATACTGGATGACTCCAAGTTCATTTCAGTGAGTCATTCTCATCTGTGCTTGATATGCAGGCCCCTCCTACAGAGGCGACTCCAGAAAAGAAAGATGACAACGATGAGGGCACTATGCCGGCATACGACCAAGAAACGCAAAACCTTATTGATGGTAAGTGAATGACTCAAGCAGTCCTCATCTTTGAGTGAGTGAGTCACGCTGTAAAGTTCCAGGAAAAAAATAGAGATGTGATTTTGAATGTTAATCTGCCATCATAAAAAGACTTTATATCATTCTGGTAAAATCAATAAATGCTTATAACGAAAACAAGGGGATTTATTGATCAGCTATATTTCCTTACATATGAATGATGGTCGGTTGCTTGTTTAATACAAAAGCATTTATTCTGGGTATCTGATTCGTAGCTGCTCAGAAAGCCAGGGATGACTTCGATGAGGCTGAGAGAGCTCTCCGGGAAGTGGATGATCAGATCAAGTGAGTTGCAATCCTGGATGTGGTTGAGCTTCTTTCCCAATAATGCAATCAGTGTTTTTTCAGTCAAACTGTCATCAGCAGTAGTGTGTTTAATATTAAAAGTCAGTAAAATACAAAAAAGATGACCTTTTTGATTTGCTTTTGGTTTCCAGGAACATTGAGAAGGAAATCTCCTTTGACTTTGGACCCAATGCTGAATTTGCCCATCTCTACAACCAGTGTTATGAGTTGTCTACTAGCGAGTATGTGCACACTAGCTCTTTTTGCAGTCCTTATTCTGTAAGTTCCTACTTCTGAAGGTCTAAGTCCATAATTTGCTTTCAGGTACATCTACAGGCTCTGTCCGTTCAACAGAGTATCCCAGAAGCCCAAGTATGGTGGATCTGAAACCAACCTGGGGTAAGATGTGGTTCCCTTTTTGTTTCTGTTGTTTCTATACATTTGCAGTGTTCTTGAGACACTTGACTTCACTTTCCTTTTCTTTCTGTAGAACGTGGGGGAAATGGGCAGGTCCTGAAGATAACATATATTCTTTGATGAAGTATGAACAAGGAACAGGATGCTGGCAAGGCCCTAATAGGTCCACCACGGTGAGTCTCAGCCAGCCAGACCAGACACGATCTTTTCTGTGCTTGATTTTACTCCCTGATATCTGTTTCTCCTCTGACAACACATGAGGACATGTTCGATCTTGCTCCCTTAGGTTAAATTAACATGTGGAAAGGAGACAGTTGTAACATCTACCTCAGAGCCCAGTCGCTGTGAGTACCTGATGGAGTTCTTCAGCCCTGCCATCTGCAAAGAGCCTCCAAGCCTGGATTCAGGGCTGCATGAGCACCAAGAGCTCTAGGTCCATTTTAATATGTGAGTAAATCATGACTTTTTTTTTCTTCTTGCAAAACACTCTGAGACATAACATCATAACACATTGTATTGCGCATATATGGATTTCTGCAGGGACCCTTTCAATAGAGTCAGGTTTCTGAGAATTATTATACTTCATACAAAATGAACTGATCTCAATTTCCTCATGGGGCTCCCTAAAACAAAAATAAAAACAAGCGACAGTCATTTTGTTTGCAAAGGAAACTCCTTGTGCTTCACTTAAGAAGAAGAGCAGGACAGCAACAGGATGAATGTAATGGCTACTTCATTTGAGTTCATTGTAGTTGTCAAGTTTAGAGAATTAAGAATGAATTAATGGTAAGAATTTGTAACAATGCACTAAATGGTTGAGTCACACTAAACTGCACTTTGGGTCCGGAAACTGTAAACAATCTTGTGACATATGCGTTTGCCTTACTGGTGCCGTCTTGCATCCTTCCTTTACTACAGAAATCTGTTCCACAATTTACTCTAATGCATTGATATAATCCAATATCTTTCGGTATATATCATGTACCATAGAAATTGCCTTTCTAGTGATCCCACCATTACCCTGACTAGATCTAGTGATGTGTCTATTGATTTATTACTGTGAGACTCAACTCTCTTGCTGTACAAATTATATATCATATGAAGCTTCCCTTGAAATAAACAAGGATTATAAAAAGGCTATTCTAACTAATTATGTTTTAAAAATTGTGTGTTTTTTTGCTGATTTTCTTTTAACGGCTTCTTGGAATTATGGTAAATTTGAACAAAGCTGATCTTTATGATGATAATGGTGAGGAGGACTGAAGGTCTTTTTTACCAGTTTGAATTGTAGCGGTTAAAGGGTCTGGGACGAAATTATCTAAATTCAGAGCACAGACAAAGCACTGGAAGTGGATCCATCCCTGTTGTAAATGCTTATTCTTCACATCATAAACCTATAGGGATTAATTGCAGCTAAACTGTTCTTCCCATTTACCAACTGCAAAGTCAGGACTCAAGCAAACAAGCCACAGAAATGTACGCGTGTGCTTTTTTTTTGACAGGTTGTTCCTGAGGGACCACACCTTGTTGTGAGCGACACCACCTTGTTGTTGGTTAACAGCTCAGAACAAATAATGCAGATTCCACGTAGTCATCTACACTTCCAACTTCCACTACATGTTTTTTTGCTTTTCCAATTTGTGTCAGATGTGTTGTCATTCCATTGTTTTGAAATAAACTGCTTTTATCGAATTCCACACAATTTTGTCCATTTGTATTTCATCAGAGCTTATACTTATTGCGTTATGTTAGTGGTGGCTTCCAAATATGGTATATACAGTTTTAAATGGTGGTAGTAGTAGTAATAATTAAATACACTTCCAAAACATGAAAAACTGGTAAATAAAATGTTTCTCACTCGTTTAGAAGCAGTCACCTCTTCCTCGCTTCTTCTTTATAAAAGCCAAAACATTTAGTATACCACTTTGTCTGCATTCATTAAAATATTATAAAATATGTACCCACTTATCAAAAGACATGCTACATAACTAGCTGACGTGCATGACACAGAAACGTGTTAAATATGTATGTATCTGTAGAACGTAGCAAGACGAGTATTCAAACACCAGCCTGAATAAATGTGTACACATAATGGCTGAAATGCAGTTAGTTTTTTCACAGTCAATAAAAAATCCAGTCGTTCATATTTGTAACTTTTATTTTTTTCTGGCATGTAAAGTACAAATAATTAAACAATTCCATGAAAAAGTCTTCAAGCGTCTTCAGCTGAAATCCCAGTAATAAATATCCTAGACTAAACTGAAAGGTTTTTTTTTCTTTGTTAAATTTTGACATTGTTCATTTGGTCATGTTTGGAAGTATGAGATTTTGTATTTCTTCCGCTGACAGTGGTGTCAGCGGAACTGTTTTGATCATTTTCACCTTTGATTTGTTCTACCATTCCAGGAAAATGTAAGAAAAACATCACTAAGTTACTGCTTCCCCTCTTCTAAATAAATAGACACAAAATACAGTTGGTTGAGAAACAGAAAGACCACTCCCCCCTTTACTACCCTAGAGACTCCCAAGAAAACCTTCCTGCAGCTTTTCTGAGCCCGGCTTTATTTTTGCCAGGCTGGGTTTCCAAAGAACATCTTTTGTTTCGGTCGCACAAATTGATATTGATACTGATGATCTCAGTATTACAATGCTTTAACAGAAACAAAACCCCTTTTATATTTGAATGTTTGATTTGGATTGACCCATCAGCATAAACAGGAAAGCATCTTGAGAGCTTAACAAACCCAGGACAGCTCCCCTGTTACTGGCTAAATGCTTGGCCCTCAAATGGCCCCAAGCCTCACTACAGGGGGCTGTCCCGCGTCTCAGGGGTTCACCGAGTGGTTGAAAAAACAAGACTGTGATTAGATTAAATAATTAAAAGAGTTTCATTTAACAAGACAAACAGAACACAGGCAGTAAAGGCATAACATCTAGCACACAGCATGTATGTTTATACACTTCAATTAGTTAAATATAGCAGTGCATTCTTTGACTATGGAGAACGTTTCCAAATCGTACTTCTAAAGCTGTTTTTCTATTTGTCCCCCTTTTTAAGAAACAAAATGGTGTAACCACAATTTTGGCAAACTTAAAATCTTTTAAACTTGCAAATATAATGAAATAAACCATAAATATACACAAAACATACTTTATACGAGGCAATAATAATAATCATAATAAATAGTTTTTAAGTTAACAATAAGTTAAAACTACAAGCTTAAAGTCGCCCAAATAATACAAGTTTGTTGGCGCTATTTTGAATTTTTTCTGTTTAAATTATTTTATGTTGCAACAAAAGCTACCACAGACTTTTACAAACACAATTGAACACAGTTTGATTGAAATCAAAAAATCTAACTAAGTCTAAAATCTGCATACACCATAAAAACTGCAACTAATTAAGTAATGGAAGAAAAATAACAAACTGTACCCAATCAATGCAACCAAACATAATATTTGACCCATGTGTGTTCTCTATGGCAACATCAACAACACAAATACGCTAATTTAACAAGTGAGTCTTGATATGTAAATGAAATCAATAAGTTACAGGAAAATAAAATGATATTTGAAATTGACATGAGCTAAAACTGATGATATATTAGACAGTATTCCTTTCAAGGTCATCGAGATTTGCTCTATTAGGTCAGCCAAATTCGCAAATTGTTTGAGCTTGCGTGGTCAGAGCACAAATTAGGGGCTGAGGAAGTGATGTGAAAATTTTGTTGATCACAGCTCTCATTGCTTGTTTTTGAATTTCTCGAATGAGTCTGCTCATTTCCAATGGTTCTTTGTCCAAACTTTTTGCTCCTTTCGCTCTTTCCGCAAACCTTTTCAGTGTGACGTTTAATTTCTTTTTTTAAAAATATATATCATTTGTTCTCAGTCAATATAAAAACAAAGCACATTGCACTTACTGTTCCATAGGAAAGTTTTTTTGTCTTTTTAAATGATTATTGTTGTTGCTCAAGCAGTGTAGTACTGTTTCCTGCCATGGTCCTTCGCTCTCTACTGTACAATAGGTGTAGGTCTTTGTATAGACTGTGTAGGGAAGGTCGTTTCGGGCTGTGAGTTTGGTCTGTGGCTTGAGTGTACTACATCGGACATGGCTGGGCAAACGACTCCAGCTGCAGCTCAACACGGCCTGTTATCTCGGTTGTTCCTCACGTCTATCACTGGTCTCATCAAGTTCTCAGCCCTACTCTGCTATCTCTTGCAAATTGCTCATCTCAGAATAGCTCCATTAGCTCTTTTGTGTGGTCAGCTCCGGACACGCCAGCGTCAGTCATTCAGAGTTATTTTCGGGAAGTGAAACAGTATGAGTCAGATTGAAAGATGCCAGAGTCAGTATTTGAACTGGTGCAATGTTGATGGTTTTAAACGATTAAATTGGTCACAAGACAAAGCAGATGATATAAATGTCGGGGGGGAAATACATTAGATGGACGGATATGACTTTTCCTCTTTTGTCAATAGGTGAATCGATTCATCACAATTTATTTTTCGATATGCCTTTTTCATTATTCGGTGTGTGCATGGAATGTGTGCAAATGAGAATGCTTGCAGCTGTTTCATGTTAGCATTTGGTTTAGTGGTTTTCAGGATTTACAAATGCAAACTGATATGCGCAACTTAGATATTCAAAAGTAACGATAACGGAAATTGTAGAGGGTCCTTATTCAATAAATAACATAGATTTGTACAGCAATTACTCTGGGAATAATATAGTTAGTCTTAATCATCCTTCTTGGTACTGACTTGCAAAGCAATTCTTTGGCAAAAATCAAATCTACCTAATCGTTATAATCATGCTCAATGTTTGTTTTTAATTGGCGAACCTGTTTGAGTCTGCGTTCTTTCTCTTATTTATTTTTTATTTGCAAGCAGCGAATTCTGTTTTTTCAGCCGAGCAAATGAGCTGCCCTTCTCTGCAGCTCTGTCTGGGATTCTCAGGTCAAAGAACTTCACTTCACTGACCCATCACTGAAGCCACACTTTACACAACTTCAGGACGAGAGCTGTGAGCGTGTCTAAGCACTCAGAAGTAGAGATGTGTCTGTCAGGTGACACCCCTAACTGGTAAATCTTCCTCTTTTTATGCCAAATTAGTTTTTCTTTTCAATCGGTTGAATGTTTTTTTTACGAGATACAATGTTTCCTTTCCCCCTGCCTACACCCCCCACCCAAACACCGCATGCTTGTCCCCCCCTTGCTCTGCAAAGATCAGAGGGTTTAAAATAAAGCCATGCGATGTCCCAATTTTTCCAAGCTTAAGAATCTGTAAAAATTCAGCACAAGGTCTTGTTCTTTTGTATGTATAAAAATAGATTTATCTCTAATGTAATCCTTTCAAAGAGATCGTCCTCTTTGGCTAACACAGCGTCATTTAGAAAAGCAAAAGCAACATGTCTTGAATATATTTGACCTTGTTTAATCTATTATCATGTGCAGATGTCTTGATATTGAAAGACAGCTCTCCCCATGGAAAATCTTAAGTCTGGTCTTGAGCAGACAATTCAACTCGACAGAATGGCCTTAATGTTTCATCAGGGTGCCATAAATAATTTTCATGCAATTGGGCTGAGGATATTTTGAGAAATGCTATTTTCGTGGCAGTGCCAAATAGATCTGAGGCGAATAAATGAGCAGCTTTCTGTTGTAAACAGAAATATAATTGTGACACTTATTTGCGGTCTCGCTGTCGTACAGTCATCTTTTGAGAGGGCAGGAAGCTTTTAAGAGAATAGAGGGGGTTGTAAATAAAACTGAGGAAAAAGCATTTGGAAAAAGCTGAAGGAACTGGTAATCTGTTCTCCTCAAAGGATCAAAGATCATTTTAACCTCGCCAGATATCTCTGCTCACACATGTGACTCTGAAGTCAGCTTTATAAAGGTTCAGCCATTTTAAACTGCAGTCCTCTCTATCTGCTCTGTGCATGTTGTTACTGTGGAGCGCGTGTATTCTGCTGAAATGCAAAACTTTGACCTCATTTGCTGAGGTAGCTTCTATGTGTGCACTAGACTGAAGAATAATACCGGTGCTCTTGAGTTTTTGCTCATCTGTTTCTATTCCCCTGCAGACCTGCCGCGACCATTGTTCAGACCATGGGTGTGTTGTTCGACATTTATTTTTACTTTACGTTATTTTTTGCAGCTACGGGGGTCATCACATGATCAAATCTGAAGAACTTCTCTTGATACGGGAATGTTCAAATTCAAAGCAGTCAGCTGGAACAACATAAACTGGTCGTCTTTCGCATTTTTTTTTCTTGATGTCTCGACACCAATGTCCGTTAAAGGGATCTCGCACCAAATCATGGCTGACACAGTCGTGCAAAGTAAAATGGCCTGTGGACAATGTTAAATAAAGGTGCAATAATAAACAATGGCGCAAAAAGTGAAAGCACACCGGTATTTTCCTTTTGACGTGGCTGTGTTATGGTGAAACTGTTTTCCCCTCGCATTCGTCACTCCCTTGCCCACGAGAGAATTACTAATTAACACTGTCACCATGCAGATCTACTGCCACTCTGCTCTGAGTTCACACGCAGTCTGTTTGTGTTGAATCCATCTTGAGCATCGATTAGAAGAAAAAGATACAGGAACTTCTCTTTTGTTTCTGTGGACTAAATATGTGTATATATCCTAGTTACTGAACAGTGTTTCTGTGATACATAAGTGACGATTGTGTTGTTCGGTGTGCGACTGTGGGGGAAAGAGGGATTCTGATGGCCTTTGGACTACTCTTTTCTGTGACCAGTATTCATTTTCATTAGTTATCCTAAATTATTATTGGGTCTGAGCTAACAAGCTCACATAGGGAAGAGAAACTGCCTTTACGCTAGGCACCACCTAATTGCAGGTCAGGAAACAGTAGTCAAAGTTTCTAGAAAATGCTTACATACTCGGCTATTATAACCACCTTAAATATTGAATATATAGTTATATCTTAATAGACGTATATAAGAGAACACTGTTTTTTAATTTCATTTTCTTTGATCTAAAAAAATCGCTGATTCAAAATGCCCAAGTGTAAAAAAGTGACTACATCCTCTCCAGCAAGATAGTGGGAGAGATGGTGGGGTAAGAGTTTGGGTAAATTGCACATATTCTTTCATTTAAATTTTTCGATCATTTTGTTCATCAGTTTTCATTATTTGCCTGAATTAAATCAAAGCACTCAGTACACATTCTCTGTCACATTCGTTAGACTGTCTCCTAAATAGATAGCTCTTGCCCCTACCCAACAAACCAGCTTCGTACCCCTTCTAATTCAATCCAGGCAAATAAAGGAAGGACTAGCATGTTGTGTAAAGAGAAAAGAAAAACTCCACTAGTGTGTTTGTTTGAAACTCTGACATGTGTATGCTCGAGTATGGATATGTTTGGTTATGTGTGTGCGTGTGTGTGATTATCTGCATGTCTGTGTCATAATATATTATGTATTTGTGTGAGAATGTGTCAGAGAGAGACTCAGTCCAGGCCCATGTAGAGTGATGGCACGGGGAGCTCAGGTAGCTCCCCCTGCAGGTCGAAGGAGCTGGTGCCAGCAGCCTCTCTCTCTCAGGCCTTGTGCTGCTTGCTGGTTTTGAAGGAAACCTGCAGCACGCGGTCGCCCAGGCGGTAGCCGTTAAGGCTAGCAATGGCCATGGCGGCTTCGTCGTAGTTGGTCATGGTGACAAAGCCAAAGCCCTTACATTTGTTGGTGGTGAAGTCACGGATGACCTTGACATTGGTAACGGCGCCGAAAGGCCCAAAGAGCTGCCACAGCACGCTCTCGTCCGCCTCGGGGGACAGGTTGTACACAAAGATGCACCATCCGGCTCCAGTTGGACCAGTAAGGTTGACTCCGGCAAGGCTGGTCATGCTGTCAATGGTGATGGGCGAGAATCTGGGGAAGAGAGTAGGAGAACTACCATGGGTGTCATTCTGAAGTTCAACACAGCATTCAGTGCCCTATCCTGTCTCTAGTGGGCATCTGTTCGAAATGATAAAGCTTGTAATCGGGTATGGTGTCGAGGGACCCATCTCCATCCCCTCTGCTGTACAGTAAGATAAACTGCAGTGGTTCCAAAGTACCCACTTGCAGACAAAATGACACTGTATGCCCTGAGACACAGACGCCCCACAATCTGCATATTATCTCATTTCTCTGCTGACCAAAGCCTCTGGAAGAATTAAAACGCATGAATCACAATGTTCAACAGAAATCACAGTATTGAACAAAACACAGAAACCTAGAGAGGGATGAAAAGCAAATTGGAATCCAAATCATACAAAAAACTGGAGCAAACAGAGGAGACGCAAACGGAATCTGGTATGTCCATGCTGGTGAAAAAAAGGGACATTAAAGCAACTGAAACTGACAATGTTAGTTCATAAATAAAGACATAGATAAATTGTTTCTATTAATTAAAGGTTAAACAAAGCCATGCCAGAATACCCTGCTGTCGGGAGGCTGCATCTTGGCCTACTGCAATTACAGTTTGTATTTTATTACTGGGCTGCTTCTATAACATGGCTAAATGGGGAGTGGGCATTAAGAATTATGGCCATCATCTAGTTTTGAGATGAAGTCAGCAGGTGGTATTCCGGGCACTTTGTTTGAGGTTTTATTTTGGCATGGATGCTTTTGAAAGTACACCTTTGGCATTTACCTCTTGACTCCGTAGCTGGCGTTTAGTAAATTGTCGAGTCTGCAACGCAAGAGGGAGAATGAAGGGGATGCAGAAGTTAGTTATGAGCTCTACAAGGAAGGGGGGCTGTCATTTAACATGCTGTTCCTTCACCAGCTGGCCTCCAGAGGGCATCCTTCACTGCGCCGCAGTACCAAACCATCCAACCAACTGATGGCTGGTCAGATACTCCAGTGAATACGGGCCTCAGCTGGTATTTTATACGGGAGTTCAGCTTTTAGAAGCTCCAAAACAGGTCCCCATTTTAATAGTTAAACTGTGAGGCCATTCACATCTACCAATTAAAAAGGTATTATCCATAGTGAGTAAGGGACTAACCCCAGAGGATATCTAACAGTTGTTTGTGAACTTCCATGAGATTATTTCATACTGGAAACCTTCGACTTAAAAAACGTTTTAGCCTTTAATTGCAATTAAACACGTAGATGTGGCAACATTTTTGACAATATCAATAATTGTAAATCCTATCATGCCTATGAATTACAGGCAAAACTTGAAGGCTCAGTATGATTCTTCTCAAAGCAAAGTTTATTTAGCGTTGTTTTTGTATTATACTTGATAAAATCTGGTCTCTTACATTGGTTTTGAGCTGTTATTTGGATCTGGTCCCTTTCCAAGTGAAGGGATCACGCTGCAGTTTAGAAGAAAGTCAGAGAAAAAGAGTGAGAAGGAGGGACAATGTCATATTGCCATTTCCTTCTTTACTATGAAGTAACAATATGGCGAAAAGGAACAGGTTATTAGTGAGTGTTAATAGTGACAGAAATGTTTTTTTTTCCCATTTGGGACGTGTTTGACCATTCAGTTTTCCTGCTTGTAGTATTTCACCACACTTGCTGTTTTTGGCTTTGTGCGACTTCATCTGCTGAACTGTTCTTGAACATAGACACTGAAGAACATTTACTCTTAGCTATTATCTTGTGTAGTTGAGGCTCGACTCCATGTAATACTGAAACAACGAAAAGTCGGCACACTGAGCCCATTGCATTAGACACTTGAAGGACAGTTTCTTAAAGCAAAGCAACAGAGCAGGATGACCTGTGATTTGGTCTTGAAAATATATATTTATTATAGACTTTTTTTTATCTGTTGGTTAGTGATGGACACTTTGAGGTTGATTCAGTCAAAGGTTAGTACCTGAAACGCTGAGTCTGGTGGTGCAGGGGCCCCGTGTAGCGGCGGGCTGCGGTCTGGTACAGCTGAGTCAGTAAGGCCTGGCCTGTCTTCTGGCTGGGGTTGTTTGCGAACTTGACAGTGATGGGCTCAGCGGCCCCCAAAGGCTTCTGTCCGTTCAGACCTTTGATGGCCTCCTCTGCTTCATTTCGCTTGTCAAACCGGATGAAACCCACTCCGCGTGATACGCCTGCTCCGATTGAGAAAACAAGCCGATGTTACTACCTTGGCATCAACTGTTGCTTCCTAGACCTGGAGTTCATCAAGATAAAATGAGCCTTCAGAAGTGATATGAGGTTGTACCTGTAACTTGGTCCACTAGGATGCGAGATGTGATGATGCGACCGTATTGGGAGAACAGCTGTTCCATGTCTTTCTGGCTCATGGTCTTGGGGAGTCCACTTACATAAAGGTTGGCATCACGAATAGAAGCCGAACTTGGCCGGGCATATGATACCTAAGTAAATAAAAAATTGCATTTTTATTTACATACCCTCCAAATCGCATTTGTCTCAGAGGGCTTCAATAGGAGAAAAAACAAAGACTTCAAGTAAAGAAATATGTCAGTGGCCTGATCTAAGTGGATTAAGTTCCCAGCGAGGGCACAGCACATCGTCTTTATTTTGACTCCCACTGATTTCTCCTTATTCACCACCCCCACAGTTCAAACTCTCTCTTTGCTATCTGTGGATTTAATCAGTGCTTTTAAGGTCACACTGAGCCACAATGAGACGCTCAGACATGACTGTGACCATTACCCAAACGAATAGCAATCACCAGTTAACAAGCCAAGATGTCAGCTTTGATTTGCACTGAGAAAAGCCCTAGAAGCTGCATATCCCTGAATTCACCAGCGACTTAATTAGTGCACAGCCATTTTTGGTGTGTCTGTGTTTGTATCCCTCATGGTTTTCTCTTGGTCTACTTTCCGAAGATTCTCACTCGACTAAGGCTGAGGAATATATGATTCATTGTAAAAGCAATTACACACATTCTCGCTATTGTGTTTATGTGAGCACATGTGTGGTAGATAGTCCAGTTCAGTGCATTGTTGGGAGTGTTGTGTTTGTGTGTGACGGAGAGACAGAGTGAGTGTTGTGCGAGATAGGCTGAGCTGCCCTGCCTCCTTCCTTTGTCTCTCTCCTCTGGGAGAGAACAGCTCCACTGGCAAAACAGCAAACAATGCAAGAGCATCACAAGACGGGCAGGATCCTCGACAACTTCAATACACACTGCTGCCACATACAGTGCAAACGCATGTGTATTGTTGTGATTTAAAAAAAATTTGTGATTTTTTTTAAACTTTTGGTTGCTTTCTAATTGTGCTCACAGCTTTCTTTGTGCCTGAGTGTAAAAAAAGGGCAAATTACACTGCATGTATATTATCTTCCAAATGAATACAGGTGTTCTGATTTCCTCCATCAGTACAAAGCACCAGTGTCAGTGTGTACACAGACGGACTGTATGAGCAGGAGGGTTGTGTGGTGCAGTGATTAGGGTGTTCTGGACGAGTCAGAGGGGAGTTGCTGTGTTCAGGGAGCAGAGGCTGCCCTATAATTAACCCTTTCCCCGTCGCTCCCATAGTACAGATGGTGCCTGAAGCCCATATGGCCTCTAATCCCGTCATTGGCATTCTGCTCTCCGAGAAACCCCCCTACCATTTTACTGTGCCCCCTCCCTCCCAGCCTCACCCCTCTCTATTGAATGGAAAGCCGAGATATAAAACCATGGCTTTGAGTAATTTTTTTAATTTGTGAATAGATATTAAGAAGTTGTTTATAGACGGAGCGATCTGTGTTTAGACACATCGGATAATTAATAAATGCCTTTTCATAAGAGTTATAACAAATTGTTATAATTAGCCCTGACAATTTAAGCACTCTTCTTTTATTTGAAAGTTTATACTCAATATTACATATAATACTAAAATGTGTATTTGTTCTTCCAACCGTATCCAGTGCTCGGCATAGCCTGCTCATAGCTCATTGTTTGATCGGTCACAAGTCGCGGTTAACGCCCCTTTTCATGGACAGCTGTCCCAAAATCACCTGCTCTGCTCTCTCCCAAATTTGATTTCTTGATCCTGCAGTTTGTCTGCATCTTTGATCCACTTTGATCAGCTTGGGGTGGATGGGTTGAAAGGAAGTAGTGATTAATAGTTTACCCCATCCCCTTCCTTCATCTGATTTTTGGACAAAGAAGGCCCCTAATTAGCCCCGATTGGAGGCAGATGGGGTAACCTGGTCTGACCCTCGTGCACCCACAGTCAGACGTCCTAATTACATTTCCATCACAATAACCTCTGCATGCTGTCCGCCCCTTGCTTTCTGACCTCCACTCTCTTCTTCTCTTTTCACCCTTTTCTCTCACTTCCTTTGTTCTAGCCACGGCTCCCTTCTGCCTCCTCCTCCCCATTTTCCTCCCCTCCCTCTGTCACGTCTGTCCCCATCTCTCCCAGTACCCTCCCACCCCCCACCCCCACCACCCCCAACCCCCTTAACAAAATCTCCACTTCCTTTCTTTTTGTCTAGCACGCCATGTAGATTCAAGTAATGAAGAGTGAATATCGTGGAGTAGGGGTCAGCTCACCTTGATTGTTTTAGTCTGTAGTTTGAGACCATTCAGTGTGTTGATGGCCTTGTCCGCATCATTTGGATCCACATAGTTTACAAACCCGTAGCCAAGACTCTGACCTGGAGACACAGGGAAGGCTTAAGGATGTTGAGTATTATCAAAAAAAAACATTTGAACTACTATTCTTTTTGCAATGTGGACAACGTGTTATACCTGTTATCTTGTCTCTGACTAGCTTGCAGGATTCGATCTCTCCGATGCTACCAAACAAACTTTTGAACTCTTCTTGGGTCATGTTCTGAGGCAGATAGTTGACGATCAGGTTGGTCTTGCTGTCATCTGTGGAGCCATTGGTGCTGATGACTGGACCATTTGGCATACTGGTTCCGCTTGGACCATTGGACACCTGGGTTTCCATGGTGCTGATTATCTGCTGAGGAAGAGGGCGGAGTTAGATTTGTATTTTACAAATAAAAACAGAAAAGGACAAAGTTGTGAGACAGTTGTATTAATATGCATATCTACTATTTGCACACAATGATGAATTAACAAATAGAAGCCACGCACGCAACAACGAACACAGACTGTCCCATATGTCACTGTCAGAGGCAAAGGTTTGGAATCAGCATTGCTAAAATGGAGATGGCTGCATGGTCTGATTTATCATCCTCCCCCCTCCCCCTTTTTAACCCCATCTTTCCTCGTCTCTCGCTCCTCGCCGCTGGTCCTGCAGATGTCACAGTCCCTTTTTCCTTACTCCTCCCCTCCCCCTACACTCTTCCAGGGTCAAACACCATTACATCATTACACGGGGTTGGATAGTTGTGATGGTGGTATGTGAGTCTGGCGCAAGGCAGAGGAAGTGAGGGGTTGCGGGGGGTCGACAAACCGGACAAAGGCTAGAGTGAATGTTTAATGGATTTAGTGCTGCAATATATGAAGGACATCACGTTTTGGTTTAAAAAATAATTTAGGATTACACTTTTGTTCTTCTGACTGTAATGGGGTCCTTGTGGTCAACTGACTTTTATTTTTGTAAATAGAGTAAGGGTTTGGGTAAGTGCACAGTGTAGTGTTTGTGTCTGTTGTGTGCACCATCATGTAGCTCAGTTTGATCCACAAGAGATTCTCAAGGAACATCTGTTTGGTCAGAACTAAACTCCCTGCTCCACTTTCCTCTCCCTCCATCTTTTCTTACTCTGAATCATGAAATATCATTGCAAAATGATAAGATGTCCTGCTTGTGGTGTCCATGCTTGGTCTGACATGGAAGCTAAATAACTGTAAGGATTTGTTCAGCTTTTTGAATCAGATAAAAATATTCAAAATCTTTGTGGTATGAATTAAAAATCTTAATATCAACTACATTTAGGTACCTGAATTCCTTCTTTCACCGAAAACACTGTAAAGTCTCTGGATACACAGTTTTAATATGTACTTGTGGGGACAGTGTAAATAACTGTGTCTAATTGTGGGTTTGTTCTGGTGCAGATCTCTAACTGGTGGGTGTTATGTATGTCAATAGGACTAAATGAGTCTTCTCCAACCTCCTGGGGACTAAAGTGGATTCCAAAGCAAGAAAGGGACTTAATTAATGAATCTTTAGAATTATTTACAAATTATATTGAAGGATTTCCTAACGTGGTGGAGGCTGGAGGTTTTTTTGTTTCTTAAGACATATGCAACTTGATTGTAATGCCCCGAGAGAAGTGAGTATGTATTTAATGCTCTCTAATGGCTTTTTTTTATTGGGTACCTGGAATGATCAGTGACACAGACAAGGACTTATTTTGAGGCTAGATAAGCGGCTTTTCACCGTTCACATATTTTTTTTAATTCACCAACCTATTTTACCTCTATTGTGCTCCATTTCAGTGCCATTATCATATCTAAAATAATTCCCTCCTTCTATTATATTTTAAAATCTTTGTGCAATTTCAGGTTTTCTCTCTCCATCGCTAGCATCCACGACTGGCTCAGTCTAATGTGCCTTTTTCCCTTGTCTCCATAAACCTACTGTCTCGCTTTGAGCCTCACCTCAACTCAGGTTACCCAGGTAACGGCCCCTCAAAGACTGCATTGTTTCTAATGGGAGAGTGGCTTTCTGGCTTTAAGCTCAGTGTGTGTTTGTGTCTGTTCTTATTAGGGGCAGATAAACAGGTCAGACATTTTCCCTACCATGTACCTTTATACAAGGTTTTACAGATGTGGTGAATAACAACAAGTCAAATTGATACTGACAACCGTTGAGAGTTAAGGAAGTCTGCACATAAAATAAAAAAACAGACATTTACATCAAAAGGGATGCTTATGTAAAATCATGTAAAGAGTTTAACATACAGCTAAAATGCCAGCTGACAGAAAAAGGTGGAATGAAGCTGTAATCTTATATGAATTATAATACTGACCTATAGTACATTGTCGTGTGATGTGATGCATCTGACTGTTTGGAGATATGAGTAACTGAATGTGTCCCAAATATGACAAAAGCATTTTGAAGAAGAAAGAAGGAAAAAAAACACACATATTAGGGCCAACTGAAATAACCCTCAGCGTGACAGAACACGCATCCCTAGTGAACAGTGTGAAGTTATATAATTCTCAGAGCCACTGAGTTAGGGCTGGACACTGAGATTGGCTGACACAAGCAGCAACTAAGATTTGTATACAGAAATAGAGAGAAAAGGCGTCCTCTGAAGTTCTGTGAAACAAATAGAAAAGATAAAAACCACAGAGGACTATTTCATCCGTGGGCGGACATATTTTATATTGTACACCAACAACAGAAATCTAATCAAATAGTAATAGAGTTTAGTTTGCAGTAACCTAATTATTATGACATGAAAAAGTCAGTCTGATGTAGGAAGGCCTACAAACGCATGACTACTCACAGCCTGCCCAGTATAGATCTACTCCAGCTACAGACATTTCAGCTTTTGGAGACGATAAAAAAAACCTCACTCCAGGGGCACACTGTAACTGTGACATCCAAGGCGTAACCATTGCCATTTCTATCGCCAACATATTTCTTATTAACTACCCAATAAAAATAGGTCACTATCATTTAAAAAATGTCTTTAAAGATATTCAAAAGGTTACGGGTTGTTAGGGTAGCACTATGTGTCCCACGCTGCTTTTTTTTTCTATTTTGGGGGTTCTGTGAGATCTCCCTCAATATTTAATGTACTGCATCAGCATCGCCTACACATGGTCCCAGACTTGCACGCAAACAAGAGCCCTGCCTCCCTCTGCCAAACACACGAACCCAGACTTGCACGCAAACAGGCGCCCTGCCTCCACTGCCAAGCACATGTACCACCTACACTGTACGCTATTAAATTACAAAGCACAGAAGCATTACATGACTGAATGTGAGTGCAGTCGATCTTTCTCTGTCTTCTGATGTTTATGAACAGCCTCCCCCCTCCCTCCTCAATTCATTTCTGCTCCAAATGTTTCATTAAGAAGCAACAGAAAATGTATTTAAATGTCAGTGCACTGAAACATGTGAAAGAAAAGGACATGCTCACTATTTGTATTTCTGCTTTGACATGCAGTCCCAGCCAAGAGGGATTAGGGTTTAAGTACAACTGCATTATCAAACAAAATACAAACATCTATATATTGATTTTAGTTTAGCTTGAATTAATAATGGTAAGAGGGGACTGGTTTCTCCTTTTAACAAAGCCTTGCCTCTAGTCCACGTTATATTGCATTATCTAAAGATTTTATTTTTATTTTTATAATTTGTTTATTTAATTTTTTTGGGGAAGGCATGAATCAAAAGTAAACGCAAGGCTGGAGTGTAAATGAGCCTTCTAAATAACACAGATTACAGGATTATCCCAAACAAAGGGCATTAGCCACACTCTCTGCAGCTTAAGGGATCATGGTGGCAGCTGTAAAACAACAGGACGACAGGAGTCACAGCTCGTGTCAGCCCCACCGCCTCCCATTCTGCGCCCGGCAGACTAAAAATAAAAGATTTTATCAAAGATTGCTGCGCTGCGAGTGTGTTGTGCTTTGATAAGATGGAAGCAGACAACGTCAAAGGCTCGCGGAGACAAATCCGCCCTGCGAGTCCCTGTAGCATGCGGGGCGCTATCCAGCGTGCTGAAAAAGGGAGTGGCTTTCGGACGGTCTCATTTCAGGCCACACGGGCCCGTGAAACCAGCACAGATTCGTTTTTTATTTTTCATTTTCAGCCGAGTTTAAAACGTTTGAGATTGAGTTATTCATTAAAAACACACATTTAAGTCCGATTCATAATCCCTCGATTTCTGTTTCTTTCCTATTAAGACGTTGTTGATTTTTTTTAAAGGCAAGACTTGTGAGCTCTGCAGGCATTCATGAACCGGGGGCGCCTTTTTGCTGAATAAACGTATTGAAGCGACCAAACAAAAGAGCCACCCGTTCCTCCTCTTCTCCCTCGCAGAGGCTATGGCAGCACTATGAATATTAATGTAAACAGTGGCGCTTTGTGTTGTGGCCAGGGGCTGCAGGACTCCCCGGGAACAATGGCTGTTACAGTTGCCAGCTCCAAGTCAAAAACTATTTAAAAAATATAAAATAAATTCATCAACCATGGATATTTGATGTGAATATATTTCAAATACACGATTTTCTTATTTAGCTGTATTTTTTTTCTCAATGAAGGAAAAGGCGAATAACCACCATTATTAATAGATCCATCAGAGAAAATGAGCATTTTCAACCAATTTCAACGCCAGTTTTTTAAGATTAATATTTATTTCTTGAATATTAATGTCAGGGAAAATTGGTTTTGCTGTCTCAGGCAGAAAACGCATCCCCCATCTCTCTTTCTTCCTTTCAGGTTTTATATTTGTTGCTGATAATTACATGTAGTCACAGGCAACAGGAGGCAAATCACTGCTTACATAATTGCATCTAATGTCTCGAGTTAGTCAGACAATGTTGTTTTAACTACAGAAAATATATACATGTTTTCGTCTGAGAAATGGCCTTGAAATTTTAAAAGCACCAGCGATTGATGTTAACATTGTAGTTCTTTAAAGGCCCAGCAGTTGTTGCACTGGCATCAGTTTACCTGTCGTCCTTGTCCTTGAATTGTGTAAGTGCCTCGGAAAGGTTATCTGACTCAACGCTTTTATTTGCTTGGCACTGCGGTACAGGCACGGAGGACTGCGGACCATGTGGATGGGGAGCTACAGCCTCTGCCCCCTTGACACTGCTCGTCTACCAGGCCTGCGAGGGACAATGGGAAGCTACACTGAGAGGAATTAAAGACCTGGAGCTGGAAACTGGTCCCAGACTCTCTCTCTCTCTCTCTCTCTCTCTCTCTCTCTCTCTCTCTCTCTCTCTCTCTCTCTCTCTCTCTCTCTCTCTCTCTCTCTCTCTCTCTCTCTCTCTCTCTCTCTCTCTCTCTCTCTCTCTCTCTCTCTCTCACACACACGCACGGTGAAACAACCTGCTGTCCACATCCATTTCGCACCGTTTTATTCGATGTTGTGTTCCTTTCCCTTTTCCGAACATCGAGATGCTGAAAGTTATTCACGGTCCTCGATCTCTCACATCCCATCCTCTCTCTGAGTTAAATATTTATAATGTGTTCCTTCTATTATTAGTCATTGACTCAACAGCCTAAACATTTAATGATATATCGAAACCATCCCAGTTTACATCAGCCATTACACAAAATGCATCAAACTATTAAACTAAGGGTTTTTATGAAGGCGCACATGTCTTATCTTAAAGTTGGACCTGGATAAGTAGTGCGTGACGCTTATTCCCGTTTTATTATTAATATACCGGCTTCTATAATTGTAGTAAATTGCTCGACTGAGATAAACAACCTGCTATCAACAGTATGCGTCAAGAGGTAAAGCGGAGAATGGGCTACAGGCCGTTTGATGCTCCAAGGCCCTGGTTTGGTGCTCAGGTCCAGCAGAGACACGCCCAATCCGGCCGTCGGCGCACAGCAAAGCTAATTTATCACCGCCCGCGTCTCCTCTCCTCTTCTCTTTTCTTTTTTTTTAACCCCCCAAGCGCAGCGCACGCATGGCCATCTTGTAGTGCTACGTACTCTCGATGCGATTCTTGGAGCAAATGCGCTTTAAAATGGAGATGTCCGCGCGCGTCCTAACATACACACGCCGCCGCGGCCTCCGAGATGTCCAGCCCATTTAACTCTCGGTCGCATCGCAACGAGGAGCCCTGAGGAATTTTGGACTTTGCCTGCTTCAATGCAAACCAGCGGATGCGTAATCCTCCTCCCCCCCACCCTCCCATCCCCCCCTCCCGGAGTGACTCGACCCTTTTTTTTTCTCCTTCTTCTCTTTCCTCGCTGGATGGGCCCTCAGCCTCCGAGGCATCATGTTTTGTCTCAGAAAGCCGACTCCAGCATCCTTGTGATGCGCCAGGCAAAGAAAGCGAGCCCAGTGCCTCCCAACCCCCCCATCCGAAGCCCTCATCTCCTCTCCTTCTCTCTATCTCCTCTCCATCACTGTAATCCTGCGGAATTCCTAAAATCTTAACTCCTGCATCTTTCCGGAACTGTATATTCACAGCTGCGACATTTAGACAGCCAGAGTGGCTGTGATGCCGAAGAGTAAAAGCCCGAGCTTTCTAAAATGGCAGGATAAAGACTTTATCCATAGCTGAGGATGACTGCAGGCTGGAGCACAGCCGGCATGGCGCATCACTCAGTATGCGATTGCTAAGTGCCACTATTGATTCTTAATCATATCATAAGAATTACATTGCGGATTAGACACTAATCCTTTAGTTCCTGTATGTTTTGGTATGTGGATAAAGCCATGGAGCTCCATTTAAAATCATATTCATCCCCCAGCAAAGGCACATCAGTAAGGAAGATGTGAGATAAATCTGTGTATTGCTATATCACACGTGTACATTTCATTTTCAACACATCCATCACCAAAGGGCTGACATACAATGTGAGCATGCTGCTACAACATCCCCCTCGCAAACATAAAAGAAATAGAGTCATACGTACAGTAACCATTCTTGACGTACAATGAAAGAAATCTAGGTCCTTCTTTGCACTGGTCTTGAAGCTGAACGGATGAGTATCTTATGTGCTCTTCGGCCCTTGTGTTCTGCCGGGAGTCCAAATGAAAACAAAAAAACAAAAAAAGGAAAAAAAATACAATCTTCGCCAAGGGATCTCAGCCCTCTGAGATGGTAGGTGTCCTCTATAGGATGAAAATGAGGAGAAAGGGCTTTTCTGCTGGCAGATGATGAGGAGGGAGAGCGTTCTCTCCGAGTGGCGTGGGCGATGGTTCAGGAAAAAAAGAGAAGCAGTGATCCTCGGCAGGGTGTGTCCAGGGGAGGATGTTCTGGTTCTGCTGTTTTTGTGTGTAATTCCCTGCTCCTCTCGCAGTCTCCTTCTGTGCCTCTGCTGCAATGTTCTTCTTTTATGCGTCCTCCTGGCTGGCAGAGAACGCTGCTGATTGGCTAATTGTGCAGGGAGGGTACTACATGGCAGCCATTGCAATGCGCTCCTCTCCCATTATCCCCTTCAGGAGAGATCACCAAGAGTCCCCCCCCTCCTCCTCCTCCCTCCCTCCCTCCCTCCTTTCCCTTTTCCATCCCTGCCCTTCCATGTCTCCACTCCCTCCTTCTCTCTGCCCTTCCTTTCTTCCTGCCCC
The DNA here is from genome assembly GCA_038501795.1 of Pseudopleuronectes americanus. Taxonomy (NCBI): domain Eukaryota; kingdom Metazoa; phylum Chordata; class Actinopteri; order Pleuronectiformes; family Pleuronectidae; genus Pseudopleuronectes; species Pseudopleuronectes americanus. Next base: position 9,385,512 of record CM076732.1, read on the forward strand.
CCTCTTCACTCACACACACACACAACACACACACACACACACACACACACACACACACACACACACACACACACACACACACACACACACACACACACACACACACACACACACACACACACACACACACACACACACACACACGCAGAGCAGAGTGAATAGGGCTCCACCTGCACTCTCAGAACAGATGGGTGCAGCAGAAGACAGCGGTCTAGTCTCTCTCATTCCTCACTCTTTGCACTCACTTCTCCCTCAACACAGCCCCTCTCCTTTCTATTTCATTTTCCTTTTAGGCCCTGTTCGAAACCATAGCAAACAACTTCACTCCTTGCGTCTTTGTCTCTGAAAATAAAAGCGGTTTAGAGCGTAAATCTGTAGACTTCCTGAGTCCACGTTTTCCACTGATAGTCAGAGAATTGCATGAATGTGGAAAAAAGGCAGAACAATACACACAAACTGGTTGTGAATTGTGGCTACAAACAAAGCATCAAATCCATAATAATAAGACTAATGATTGGCTGATTTCTGGACCTCTCGAGTGCAAGGCAGATGGCTAGCTATAGGGTCAGCTGCAGCAATGAGAATAACAAATTAGACGCCCCCTGAATTAATATTTATCCATTCAGAGATGAGTTGAGAAAGGTGCAGTTGTAGTTTTGATCAAGCTGTGCCGAACGATTTCCTCTCCTGGTTTAACGAACAGAAATGTGGCCAGCAGTGATTTTTGTCTCACTTTATGACATCCCAGTATCCTCTTCCTGAGGAGTCGTCGTCTCTCTTTACCCACCTCCTGCTGCTGCCTCCTGTGTCCCTAGCTGTGTGGTGAGTGCTCACTGAGACATGCTGTTTGGGCTCATCTATAATGCATCCCCTGCCCCGGGACATCATGTGTGACAAATGACCTATTTCTGTGCAGACCCCCATAGGGCCTTGACCTGGGGGGGTGGGGGTGCGAGCGAGTGTACGTAAATCAGTGTACATTTGTTTATTTGTGTATGTCTGGGGGAGCTGTTCACGTGAGGAAGTGACGTGGTGAAGCAGGGTTGCGCTCTGTGTAGAGGAGACTCGACTAAAACCTCTTGTGTGTGTTTTGTATGGTCGACGAGTGGTCAAGTGGAGCGGCTGTGAGCCCTCCTGCAACAACAATCAGTTCCTCCGCTCTGCTCTCCCGAACTGACCTTGAGGAGTCCTCAGACGTCTCCGGCGTGAATGATGGTGCACGGGAGGAAACGGTTTGCATTATTGACACTGGTCACCCGCCGTTGATGGATGTCTTTCCACAATCAGAAAAAGATATAGTGCAGGACGCAGAAGTAACAAATTTCCCCATTCAATGTGTCTTTTGATTGTTTCTCACCACCTCCCAGCCTCTTCTGCCCGATCACTCTCGTTATGCCCTCTCCTCCTCTCTGTCATTGTCCCGCAGCTCTCTTCCAGTCAGATTCTGATCATGGGCCCTGTCTGATATTTTACATAATTGCCTTACATAAGTAGCAAGCTCGACTCAGAGCTTGGATGATATTAGTGGGGATGAATATTGCATGAGGAAAGCACTCGTTAAGCGTTAATAAGAGGATAGAGATGGAGCCCCACTGTCAGTCTTAACCCCGCCCCCACCGTTCTGTCAAGCAGTGACTCAACTCAGCCTGGACGCGTTGGAGCCTTTGAGTCAGTTTGTCAGAGAGGGTGGAGGAGTGTGTGTCTGTGTGCACAGGCACATACGTGTGTGTGTGTGTGTTGCTGATGGTGTGTATGGACGTCTGAGAAGAGATGGTGAGATTCAGTCATTAGGTGCTTGTGTTTTTTCCGGCTTTGTTTGCCGGATAAAAGCGGCTCTTCTAACACAAAGGCGCCCAGGTCTGTCAACTGACTGCAGCCCCACTTACAGTTCACACTTGATGTGAATAAATGGGCTTAATTGTGGCCCCTCATTAGAGCCCCGGTTAGAAGCACGGCAGCTGAATCCTCCCTGTGGGTAAGAGGGCATTTGAAGCGCCAATTGCACATTATTGAATCCAAGGATCAAGCTTTGGTTTTGCTTAAAAGCCTTTTTGTTATTCTACTGATTATTTTCTTACTGTTAAGGGTTCTTCCACGAGTTGTGATCAGGAGTCTTGTTGGAGTGGTCCTTTTCTCTTGCCGTATTGTGGAATGCTCCTTGTTGATGGAGGGATGCACTGCCAGAGACGATGCACCAAGCACGGCTACCTTTACAATTATCCTATAGAAAATATTTTAGATGGATAATAGAAGTGCACATATGCTACATATAATTTATACATTATACAATACCTCTTTTTTTATATGAAGAGCTTCCATAAAACCTGTTTGCCAGCAGTGTGTGTATATCTGATATATCTAGCCAGACTAGTAAATCCACAATGATACAAAACCTTGTAAATTGCAAAAAACCCTTTAGGTCTGAATTCTGTAGCCTCATCTCTATTATTCCCGTAGTCTTACGTCAAAATGAAGGCCTGTTGCCATTGCCCTGCGGTAAGGTAGTGGTCTGTGAGTGAGAGAGAGAAGAAGAGAGGGGGGGAGTGAGAGAGTGACACTATATGACAGTGTATCTGGGGGATGGGTTGGATGATTCAGCCTCAGGTTTGGTTAATTCAGTGGTCTCTCCACTAGGCCTGGCTCTTGGCAATTCAGGGTTTTTCATGGCAGCAGCAGTGAAGCCGTTATTGCTTTCAGGAAAGGGTCCAAAATAAAATTTGCCTCTTTTTAAAAAGACATTTGTTGATAATGGCAACTGGCCTAATTCAACCCTTTATGTACGATTTAGGCAATTTTCCTGTGGTCTCCCTCGTGGCTTCACTCTTGCACTTTCTCTCTGCCTCTCTCCTCCCTTTTCTCTCCATATCTTTCTCTCCCTCTGCCTGTCTGGATGTGTTGTCTCTTGGCTATTATTAGAGTAGACAGGCTGGTGGGAGGAAGTCTCTGAAGTAGACGGTCTTGTCATCTTTTTATTTATGGATTATATTCTGCTTCCCGTGTGCCTGTTTAATTCTTTGTGCACGATTATCTGTATCTGTTTGTATTCGTTCACAGGAGAACAGAATATTTCCAATCTCTCAGGCAGTGTCCACATGCTCCACCTCCTTATCATTTGATTGAAGGAAAAACATTATTATGTTGATATGTAATAATATATGTTAATGGTAAGATTACCGGTGCCACGTCTGTATTTTTATCTGGCTGTGAGATGGGCTGAAGCAGGACTATGTCAGAAACCATGTCTTGCTCGAAACCTTTTTAAATATAAAGTCGTGGTTATTAATCTTTCATTTTGTCCTGTCTGAGTTGGTATCTAGGGACAGACCTTAAATACACAAAGCTCTTAGACATTCTCTTTGTTTTTCTCTCGCTCCTTTTCCTGCTGCTTTCTTTCTATCTGACATGAAATAAACACACACAAGTGACAGACACAAAACGAGTAGATGAAGAACATGTACTGTTTGCCAGTTTCCGTTAGGCTGAGCTGTTTTTAGCTTCATGAACTGTGTACATGCCTGACTTTTAATTCACAATGGGGAAAAAAACACATCTCCTTCCCCCACCTGAAATGTTCTCACTGTACTTTGATGTAGAATCTTTTGCATTTCCTCGACAGAGGAAAAACTTGATTATCAGATGGATAACATTGGGCTGTCCGAGGGGATTATGATAGGTTTAGCCATTGCACTCTATCTTCTCCGCCTTCGTCTTTCTCCATCCTCCTCTCCTCTTTCAATCTCTGGCTCTCTCTCTCTCTATCCATGTAGTCCAGCTCTCTCCCCCCTCATGGCTCGCCCCTGTTTCAGTAATAGGAGACTTGAAATCAATAGCACATTAGTCTGGCCGGAAACTCTTGTGGAATTAAATATGAATGACTGAGATTGCAGCTCTACCTGCTGCTGAGAGAGATGCATGATGGCTCTTGGGGATATGGGGATTTTTTCATTTTTTTGTTCCTCCCTGCAGTAAACAGTCAGGCCATTTTGTTCTGTTCTTACAGCTGACCGGATGACTGTTCTACCTTGTTTTTGTCTGAGATCTGTGTGCAGCTTGTGGACTTTGTTTGATAGGTTTTGTTTGGATTTGTGATTTCGTCTTGGGCACTGAACAGTGACCGGTCCGATAACATGATTTGATAGAGCAAATACGATCCTGGACGTCACAAAGCAGCGACAGCTCAGGAGGCAAGAAGAATCAGCCGGCCACACCCATCCTCCAAACACAGCAGCAGCAACATTTGAATATGAAAGAACCCTCTGGTTATCAGCAGATTGCATCTGACTTTTTTTCCACTATTTCCTCCAAATACAATATGTGCTTTCTTCATTAAGCGTTCATGCTGGAACTTTTTAAATGCAAATTTCGTGACTTGGTCGTCTTCCATTTTCATTAACTGGCTCCCTGTGTACAGTGGAAACATTTCTTTCACCATACTGTTTGGCTTAAAAGCATAATCTGCAAGGTGGTTGGAAAGTGCTGGCTGGTGGGAGGAAGGTAATTCAAGACAAAAAGCCACTGCATATGCTTCTGGGAATTGATAGAGGCTTGGGTACCAGTAAGCTAATACACATAAATGATAGTGGTAGATGTATTTGTGAGCTATATTTCATCCCATCAGAGATGAAACGGTTTGTGACAGATGGAGTGATATTGTTCCCCTGTACGGCCCATGAGTGCGGCCCCTCCTGTTCTCCCTCCCTGACAGATGTAGGGGGAGGACCACAGTGCACTCTTCTTTCTTTCAATTGATTTGGGTGCTTGAACCCTTAGGGACTAAAGGGTGGTGTTGGGTTGGGGGGTGGTTGTAATGGTGATGGGGGGGTTTAGTCATTTCCTGCAGCACAGAAACTGTAAAAAGTCTAACGCAAGTACTGTAAAGAACTCATAAACATATTGCATGCATACATCTGCATATATTCAATCACGGAGCACGCTAATAGCAGCGTGTTCACGGCACTGAGCGGAGCTGGAAGTGAATATTTCCATAAATCTTCGTTAGTGAGGAGCAGCAAAGCAGGCATCCATGCATGTGATGTAGGCAAAGTGAAAGTGTGGATGTTTTTGTTTGATTAGCTGAAATCGTTTTGAAGACTATGTGGTGAATACCAGCTCTAGGCTGGTGTGGGGGGTTTTGCACAATTTAGCAAATTTTGAGTGATCTAGCACTGATTGCTTTCTCCCACCTGCCAAACCTCTGACTGCAGGATCAACACTGTAGCAGATGTGTCCTGTTGCTGGAGCCTGCTCTCTGTCCCTGGAGGCTAAAGGTCAAAAGGGTGGAGGTCGAGCCAGAGACTCTGCTGAAGATGCTACGTGTTGATGCTTTGAGAGAAACAAACAAATGAGCATCTGCCTGCCCCGTGTAAAGGACACCACCAGGAGACAGAGATCCGAATAAGCATTATTGATTGAAATATTCAGTCGGGTGTAATTCCTCCATCCTGCTTTAAGACCAGCTTAACTAGCAAAAAAACTGCAATTATTTTGTTTTTTTAAGCAACAAATTTTTATATCTTATTAAATAACCCATAGAAACATTTCCTTTTTAACCAATGATTTCATGTGTAATTGGCCCCCATATCCCCTATTTTGTTTCTCCTTTATCCGAAGGACAGATTGTGGGGTTGTTCTTCCTTTTTAGGACTTAATGTTGTTAAAGTTTGTTCTGCTGGCGGAGTAATGTCCTGGAAGCAGACCCCAGGAAGAAAAAACGTGGTTAATGGTTTTAATAGGACTCCCCGGTGGGGGGGATAGAGAGGGGATGTGCCCCGGCCACGGGCGCGTGGCGGCGGAGCAGGTGGATGACGGGCAGCTGAGTAGTGGGCTCAAGGGGGAGGGGGCATCCATTTTGGAGGACTCTTGGGGTTCAGAGAAACCCTGAAAAAAAAAGCAAACCCATCTGGAACTGAGGTGGGGGCTCTGGTGTGAAAGAGATCTAGTGGGTGGTGTCTGACACTCTCTCTTTTGTTCTTTGGTAACACAGCAGTGATGTTGGTGGTGGTGGGGGCTCTGGCTGCCGTGGGGGCTGGGCGCTCAAACAATAGTGCCGATCTAGGAATTGAAAGCCTTCGATGAACAGAAAGGCAAGGAAGCCGTCAGGGAAGGTGCGAGCAGAAGGATAAAGCCGGCATGGGTTCAGCCCACTTATTGTACGTGGGCTCTGCAACTATGCAAGGACACAGCAATGTCACACAAACACACAGTATTTCTGCTCAGTGAATCTGTATTGAAAGGTTAGTTTTGCTGGGTATATCTGAGACTTATGTAAAAATGAGTGTCAGGAGCATAACAATATTATATTTCCCTCCTAAACAAACCAATTATGGAGAGCACTGCTGTGTAATGAATTAGAATTTGCAGAACCTTGGAGCAGCAGGGAAAGAACAATGAGTTTTGGCATTGTGGTGGTAGTGTGTATATATAGGAAAGAGCCGGAGAGCGTGAGCGTCATTTATTTTCATTAGCAGTGTCTATGGGGCCAGACCCTTGCCTGCTGCGAGCTCTGATGCTGCTCTGACTGCTGCTCCATGCATAAACATATATCCCTGAGATGTCTGTCCTTGCCCGGCTACAGCCAAGCCTCTGTCATGCAAGGTTAATTTTCCTCCATCTCCCCTCTCTCCATTTTTCAAATCTCTCCAATACAATTCACGCCATTCAATCATTTCGCAGAGGACGCCCCGACTACCTGCAGCAGCTCTCCAGGGTGCTGAATAGGACGACTGTGAGCTTGAAGGAGTGAGCAGGGGGAGGGAGGGCTGCAGCAGCCAGAATGGCTATATTAATTATTCTTAGTAGGCATGGGGGTATAGAGTGATTGCAGACTGGGGGATGGTGGGGGGGATGTGGACCTGCCATTACAATAAACTGAGTCACTGACAATGTCATTCTTCATCTGCTCAAACAGGACAGACAGCAGAGCCCGTCAAATATACAATTTTTGACATATTTGCTTTATTTGCCTTAAAATAACCCATAGCAGCCTTTTTTATTTATTTTGTTGGTCTGAAATGTATCAACTGGCTCTCTGATGTGACTCTCACTCACAGTCGGACTGTCGATCTGGCAAAGACACCAGTGGCCATTCTTCATCTCCTTGTAGAGGTCAAATTTAAAGACTGAATCTCATACAACCACTGATGAGCAAAGCCCTTTCTTTCTTTCCCAATCATGGTGAACAGCCCCACCTACTGGTGTGGTCTCAGTGCAACACTCTATTGTTGTCTATCCGACAGTTGCTGTTGTGCCTGGATGCCTCTAGGTGCCGCTGTTGTGCATTGTGTTGTTTAATTGTTTTCCCAAAGTGACATTAAATCTTAACTACAAAGAAATTCAAATAACGGGTTAAACGTGTAACAGAGACTTTTTTTTTAAATCGTATGTTATCCAAGAGGGGCAATTGTTTCAGTTTTTTGCGAAAATCTTGTCAGCAAAGTAAAAGTAAAAGAGTGATCTCTGAAGCAGGTTGACGGTGATGTATTGTCTGAAACTGCTGTGGGCTGCTTCCTTACTGTTAGACGGAAGTGAAACTCTAAACTGAAGTGGATGTTCGCCATTACCGTGTCACTCCAAAACCGGTTCGGTGAGATTTCTGCGGGAACAGATGGTGGAAACGGTCTCTTTGTCAAACCAGCGGTGACAGAAGCAAGACCGGAAGTGACGCTGTTGTTCCTTGAGGTGAAATAAAGCTGCAAAAAAGCATAATTACACTTGTTGTAAAGTGGATGTGCATCTCTAAAATGTCTCTGAGGATCATAATATACAAAACCTGTGCTGCGTCGTTACGTATGATTTAGCAGATAAATTATGATTAGGGTTTTATTTTGACGTTTCCCCGGATGCGCTGCAGTGCTGGCTTCACGCTGACGGGTGCAGTTCAGCTCCCAGCCGCTGGGAGGAACAAGCAGGGATCGGTGCGCGGTGCCGGCTTGGAGAAGGAAGCTGTGTCCGCGTCCACACACACTGGAGACGGGACAGAGCCGCGGCGCAGGAGGGAGAGAGGGAGACCGCTTTCACTTTGACTTCCAGGGTCTTTCTCTGCATGGGGACGAGACATGACATCTACAGCCAGCGAGAGGAGGGCGTTCGCTCACAAAATCAACCGGTGAGGCCGGAGCTGAAGTTTCTGTGTAGCGGTTGCAGTAGTGTGTGTGTTTGTGTGTGTGAGTGACCCGCCGGACGCTCCGTGTATATCTATGTATACATGTATATAGCAAGTAAGCTAGGACTGCTAACGCATCTCCAACCTCAAACCAGTGCATATAAACACAGTTATACCGGGAAATCAAAGTTTGCAGAAGCACTTTCTCGCCATTCTCTAACATCCCGAAGAGTTTATTAGCCTGTGTGTAGCATCGTTAAGAGCATTGTCATCAATGAGCTACTTAAACATAACACTGCGAGGATTAGGGCTAATCAGGTGTCCGAGGTGTGTCGATTTCAGGGGCATTAAAAGCCTAATAATACCAAACGGGGGGAAAACCTCTAAATGGCTCTGAGGTGACATCAGGATGTTTTGTTCTCGTGTGAACGCCTCGCAGCATTGACGTGCTAACCTGTTCCCACATGTCGTCAACTGGTTCTGCTTCTCCAGAAACTGAGTGTGTCACTGCATGGACCTGAGGAGTGATGTGTCATATGATGCGTAATTAAATTCTGATCACATTGCAGGTGAAATCCTCAAGGCATGTCGCGGCTGTCAACCCGAGCTGGATCTTGGAATGACACTCTCAAACTGTTATGTGCTTGGAAGTGTTTGCAGCCAGACCCCCACCCTGTTCTCTGCAATAGATTATTGACCTATCCTATCTTTTGTCCAAGTCACACATATTTCTACTGTTATTCTGATTTCACAGGAAGCAGCTTAGCCTTGCTACTCCAGAAACCTGTGAGGGAAAACAAGCAGATTCTTATCAGTGACCGACTAGTGGAGATTTTGTCACAACAGTGACAACTTTGCTTGCTACATGCCTACGATATGGTTATTATAAACTCTGGACTCATCACCATCCCTGTGAAGGATTGTTTCCTAGTCAACTAAAGAGCTATTAGCTTCATGAAACAGTCCTTCGCTGCATTCCCTAAGTCCTGCCTTTCCTCTCCTAAGTGGGATCCAGGCCATTGTTTAGTGCCGGATGCAGGAAAGGGTGGGAAGGGGTGTTCTGGCTGTTTCGTCTGCAGTCGATAGCTTTCCTTTTTCCTGTTTTAAATTGAGGTATAGCGACCTGCAGAAAGATCTTCAGTTATAGTCTCAGCTTAAAGTTGTAGAGAAACATCTACATTTTCGAAGAAGGCTGTGCCATCATCAAGAGTTTAAAAAGTATAGCTGTATGTTGGAGATGAGATTACAGAGCAGAGGTCTCTGCATTACACTCCTTGCGTATTGACAGAATTAAAGCATGCACCATAGCTATGTTATCATGAGAACCATGGTTTGGGAAATGCTTAAGCCTTTGCAGCTGTGTATATGAGAGAAACTGACATTTTGTGGTATAAGAGGAGCAGCTGCTCAATCTGTGTGGGGATTGTGTTTTGTTTTTTTCTTACTGCATTGTCTGTCTTTAAGCCTCCCATTTGCCGTTAGTCCATAAAGGCCATGGACATAGCTCTGGCTCCGTGCCTGCTCCATGGAGCCAGCTCGCTACCTCTCTGTGAGATCCGCTGAAGTCCCTATTGACAACAGCTGCTGGCTTTTAACATCGCTACCAACACCAGAAGCTGAACACTGCATGGGAGGAGGAGGAGGGTTTTGTAGAGGTTGAGCCATGCCTATGCAGACAAGCTGGGTGTTTCTGCAGTAATGCTTTAACTCTTAATCTGCGAAAAGTAAATGAGTGTCAGAGGGAAACTTGTTTATGCAAATTTCACCTGTATCATAATCATTCAATTTACCATTGTGTTTTTGGCAGTGATTTTAGTTCCGGGACTGGTACTTAAATGCAACATGAAAACACTGGCATGATATCAGAATCATGCATCCACACATCAAATAAGATATTTTATATTTTATGAATCTTAAACATCCCCCATCTTGATATGAGTTTTGCAACTAGTTGTCAGAGAATTGTGACGTCACGGGCCAACCTTCTGTTGTTGTTCCCTTTTTGAGGATCTAACAAACATCTTTATATCTTTCTCTTGCTCAGGACGGTTGCTGCAGAGGTCAGAAAACAAGTTTCCAGAGACTATGGCTCTCCTCAGCTGTCCAAGAGACGAGGCGGCGCGCACCACCCTGTGAGTCACCCTGTGTTTAACCTGCTCGAAATTTGAGCCAGCAGGTTTGAGGCTCCAGTTAGTGAGGTCAGACGTTGATGGGTGTACCTTTTTTATAGGGAGTTTGAAGTTTAGATACAAGTACTGCAGTTGAGTGTAGTTTTAATTTAGCAGACATGAAGGGAGGTGGTTTTGAAACATGATATACCTGCTCATGCTCACCTGTGTTGTTTGAGAGCCAGGTTACGTCTCTGCATCAATGCTCATCCAAAATAGAATAAGACATAGCTTTATAAGAGGCTGTGTTTTGGAAAATGTCTGCTACAATGACAAACAACCAATTAGTCCAGCAGAAATGTACAATTACTCTTCAGACTCCTGAGAAACCAGACTCAGGCTGTGGAATAGACTGTTTACTCAGGTCAGTCTTGAAGTGCTTTAAAAGGGTAAAGGAGGCAACAAAAATAGCTTTTAGTCTACCATTGAGGAGGTCATTTGTTAAACTATAATTTATGTAAATGTGTTTGTAGCTTTGTGTACAGCATGTGACCTGCACACACACAGTTGTGGCTGTGGCTGATTCTCGTTTAGCTGTAACAAAGTTTGCAGAACTGAAACCCCTTAACACACCGTTCAAACGCAACAGTATTTTTTACTTTTGTATCTTGTGAACTTGTAGTTTTATTCGTAGAGCATGAAATATATTGTGACACCTTGAGTTTAATGAGAAATGCCTATAATTAAAAATATAAACACAGACAGGAGATACTCAGAGCTGCATGTCCATCTTCACAAGGATGCAAAATAAAAAGAGGAATATTGTGTTTGCATGAAAACCTTTTTGTTCTTTGTTTATACATTTTTTGTTTTATTTCACACATCAGTCTATCCTAATGATGTGCTTTCTCCTGTCCTGCTGATCTGTCATAATGGCCGTGTCATAGTTTTTGGTCCATAATATTTTTGTGTTGGATGACAGTTGCCCCTGACAGAGGTGGCTGAGCCTGTGGACTTTGAGGAGTATGTGAGCAGCCATGCTCCTGGGGTGGAGCCTGGCCCCCTCAGACAGCTAATGGAGTTCCCACAGGATGACTTGGAGCTCCTCCAGCTGGACAAAGACTGCACTACACTAGAGCCCGCACTGCCCGAGGAGGAGGAGTAAGTCCAGCTGCTGATGGCCAACACAAGCCTCAGACTGTAACACACACACATTCCTCTATGCTCTTTATACTACCACACATACACACAGAGGATTAATAGTAGTGTAATGGAGGACAAACATCTCTACAGATAGGAACAAAGCCTCCCTTTCTGTGACACTGAATGAACATAAATATTAAAAGCATGTTTTGCTCAATAATTAATGTGTTTTTCTGTGTAGCTCCCTGGATCCCAGAGTGAGGGATGCCTTGGCAGTCTACACAGATGACTGGCTCGTCATTCAAAGAAAGTAAGCGGTGTCAGCTGAATTAACCCAGTTTCTTTTATCTTTTATTTATAACATGCACCACTTTTCCCTTGCTCGTTCTTCACGTGATTGACAGCTACATTATTGCTGGGACAATTCTTGTACTTTTTTCTCGTAGGTATCAGCGCTACAGCACCACGTACACTCCTCACAACTCTGAGCGACAGAGGGAGAGGCAGCGAGGGCTGGTCAAACAGACCTTTGAGCTGGATGATGCTGCCTCTACTGAGCGCCAGGAGGACCAGGTATCTCACTGTGGTTTTTCAAGAACTTTTTATGCCCATTCAGTCATTTTAAGTTTCTTTAAACACATTTTACTGATCTACTTTATATCCAGTGTTTCCAGGATGAAAGCTTAAAGGTAGTTCACGTCTTTGAAACTCCCATTACTAAATATAGGGAAAGAGGGATGGAGATATTAGCCAACCAATGAAGCATGTCTCATTATGATGGGAGAGGCATTGTGACTTATCTAGTACAATCTGCACAGTGAGTTGGTCATATGGAGAATGGGTAATGGATTAATGGATCTACCTTGTCCATTATCCATTGCACATTCTCCATATGAATCATATTAAATATGTTATGGTAATAAGGTAATGGGATCTGTAATGTATTATTCTCCTCATCTTTCAAACCCATCTCCGTGTGGAGGGGAAAAAAAATAATGATCTCACCCGACTCACTGTCTCGCACTCGTGTGTTTCAGGATGACGCAAAGCGGCGGTCAGTTAGCCTTGATGAGACCCCTCGGGGCAGCTGGGCCTCCAGCATCTTTGACCTGAAGAACTCTTCCCCAGACGCTCTCCTGCCGTCTGTGCTGGAACGTACAGCTGCTGAGGACATGGACCACCGCAACACGGAGGCACGCCTGCAGGGGCGCCACAGTGACCTGCTGGGCCTCTACCCTCCCCCCGATGAGGTTCGTAGTAACACATACCTATTGTGCCCTGTTGCGAAACAGACCCTATTAAAGTAATAGACTAGTGACATAAATTAGCACTCTTCATTATTCTTAATATTTAGTTTAAATCGAGTTACACAATTTGTTTGAGTTTCAGGGGTAAACTGTGATGCAGCCAAATCCAATACAAATTAAGTAATTTGTGACCGCTTCTTCAAGCGTAAAAATATATATTTTCTAAATGCCACTCATCCAAGTGTCTGTAGGCCCCAAGATTAAAATTAAACTGTAAACAGCATCATTTACACCATGTTTTAAGCCTAAATATCCGCTGTTATCCTCCTTGTTACGAATTCTCGCTGAAGAAAACAAGTCTGAAGAAGTGGAACACATTTACCTCAATTGTATTGGATTTAGCTGCAATGCTTCTGAAACTCAAAGTCGACTCAAACAGTCCTCAATCGGCATAGTGGTGAGTAGATTGGGTGATTTTCATTTTTGGGTGAACCATCCCTTTAAGCCTCTTCCATTTAAGTCATGGAGGCATTTAAAAAAAGAAAAAAGGGTCAGTGTCTGTTTGCTTCCTCTACATTAGAAACATATTTGAATTTCCCATGTAGTGAATGCTGTTAATGTGTGGAAACGCAGCCTCTCTTGAGAACTGTTTGCTTTTTTCCTCTGTTCACTCCATCCTTCTTTATAGCTATTTACACAACGCTGCTTTCTCTGCTGCCACGTTGCCATGACATCTGTGTAAATATTATCCGTGTGTATATGTATGTGATTTTGTGTGTGCGTGTTTTGTGTCTGTGTGTCACAGGATGAAGCAGTAGAGAGATGCTCTGTTCCTGAAGTGCCCAAGGAACATTGTGGCCAGAGGATCATGGTCAAGTGTCTGTCTCTGAAGTGAGTCACATTTGGAATATAACTGACATTTACCATATTTCTTCATGGTCTGGTTCATTATTAGAAGTTTCATCAACGCTTAATTTATTTGACAGCAACTGTAAATGTTGTATTTTCCTCAGGTTTGAAATAGAAATTGAGCCAATATTCGGAACACTTGCCCTCTATGATGTCAAGGAAAAGAAAAAGGTATTTTTAATAACAAGGAATCTGATTTATTTTATTTTATTTGGTACACTGATAATTCTTCCAAAAGCTTTCACCCTGTAAAACCACTTACGTAATGCTGAGCTCATGCTTTGCTAATTGAATTTCCCTCTTCTGAAAAAGGTCTAAGTGGTCTTGCGGTTTAGACCACTGAGTCATAACTGAATTATAATCCCTTAACGTGCATTTCCATTATCATCTTTCCTTCCCCTCCCTCTGTTGCTTCCCGCTTATCTCAATCTTCCCTCCGACAGATCTCTGAGAATTTCTACTTCGACCTGAACTCGGATCAGATGAAAGGGTTGCTTAAACCCCACACACCTCACATGGCCATATCCACGCTAGCCCGTTCTGCCATTTTCTCCATCACATATCCTTCTGCTGATATCTTCCTGGTCATCAAGGTACTGAGAAACCCATGTGTTGCACACATAATTTTGACAATGTTGACTGTTGGCTAGCAGATATTTACTCTCCCTTTTATTCATAATTTAATATGCTACTGTTAATTAATATAATACACTTCAGTCACTTGCATGTACTTTATTTCAGCTGGAGAAAGTCCTTCAACAAGGAGACATCGGAGAATGCTGTGAACCCTACATGGTCATGAAAGAGTCTGATTCCCTCAAGGTAATTGTGCCAAAATGTTTTTTTAAACTGATGCAATGGTCAGAAGCTGTGTGCACATGTGACCTTTTCAATGTCTAGTCACAAGCATTTCTCAATACAGTCTGGTATCTTCCAATATTTACAGTCCCCTTTTTGCCCCCCATTTTTTTTTAGCTATTGCAGATATTTAAAGCCTAATCTGTATGTGTTGTTTATTTAGTTTTCATCATATCTTGTTGACTTTTGTCCCACTCCAGCACAAGGAGAAGCTGGATAAGCTGCGTCTGCAGGCAGAGCAGTCCTGCACTCGTCTCGGCCATTTTCGCATGCCTTTTGCCTGGACAGCCATTCACCTTCTCAACATCGTCAGCAGTGTTGGGGGTCTGGACCGGTCTGACCCAGACTCTGACTCTGGTACTGCTTACTTACACACGCAGTCCCACACACTCACATACACATGAAAGCCCACATACACGGTCGGTGGGCAGGTTGTTGGTCCATTTGCAGTAGAGATGACAGACGTCGTTCTTTTGCAAAATAGTTTGAATTTGTTTGATTATTAATGTATTTTTTCTGTGTCTAAATTACCCCAAGAATCTTTTTTCTGCATTAAAAAACGTTTTTTTCTTAATTAATGTCTATAATTTTGTTTCATTTGTCCTCCTATCAGAGCGAAAAAGTCATGGAACATGGAATGAGAGAAAGAAGAAGGGGTTTGAGCGGATGAGCATTGCGGAAGACGTGTGTAACTTTGCCACTTTCCGACCAGCTACGCTTACTGTCACCAACTTCTTCAAACAGGTCAGGCTCTGTCTACCTCACATGAGGCATGTGTCTTTTCCCCCCGTAATTTCCCTCGGGATCGATAAAGTATATGTCCATCCATCCATCCAACCATCAATCATCTTTCTATCTAGTTTATTCAACAGTCTGCTGTTGAAGCGTTAAAGGCAAAGGGCAAGGAACCAACCGGTACCAAATAATTGACAAAGATCTGAGTCTTGAGTTTTGTAACTGTAGTTACATTTAGATGGCTACAACATTAGTTGACATGCTTTAGAACTATGGTCAATTAACCCTTTGAGACAACTGCCTCACATTCATTGAACAATATATAAATTGAGTATGTATTTCTTTAAACAAGGCTCAATATAAATCATAATGAATAGAACAGGGTAAGGAAGATAGGAAAATAAATAGTGTATATATATATATTGTATATATAGTGTGATAAGATCACATGAAGATCATGACCAGTTTCCCCAAAAAGAAGTTGACTTACTGTCTGTCATTATATTGCGTATTTATTAGAGACAGTGGTTATAACTATTCTCTAATGATATTTTTATTATCAAACTAAAATCGCTGCTCTACTACTTGTGTGCATGAAGGAGGGAGACAGACTAAGTGATGAGGACCTGTACAAGTTCCTGGCAGATATGCGCAGACCGTCCTCTGTTCTGCGGAGACTGAGACCTGTCACAGGTAAGCAGGACTTAACTGTGTCACTAAAAAATGAAAGTAATTTCTGCAAAAATGTTTGTGAACGTCTTTTAAATATATCGTGTTGGTTTCTTGTTGTGTGCTCATGACTGATTTGGTCCCTCAGCCCAGCTGAAGATCGACATCTCTCCCGCTCCGGACCTCCCTCATTACTGCCTGTCACCAGAGTTGCTTCATGTCAAACCTTACCCTGACCTGCGTGTACGGCCAACCAAAGAGGTGCAAGAGTTCCCTGCTCGCTATGTTTACACTCCACACACCACCTACAGGTGAGCGCTCTCCTATCAAAGGCCACACACACATTGCAAGTTGACCCATTGAGCAAACATGCATTGACCCTGTCACGGCGTACATGGCTCACTTTGTTTGTTTTAGACAGTAGGTCCATGCAAAGAAGGTAGCAGGCTCTGAAATTCTTAATTGCAACTAAACTTGATTTATTTCACTGTTTTAGAAAATGTGTAAAATCTAAAAATGCTAAAACAAGCTTTTATTTTTGAGTTTTACAAAAACAAACCACAATACTGTCAGGCATAAATGATCTAATAATTTAACAACTTCATTTGAATGGCCTTTTCATTAAATACATTTATCAAATGCATATATTACACAATAAATATTCTTAGCTGACGTACGTGTAGCTAAAACTAATGAGCAGTCCTGCAGTAAATTCTACCTTCAAAAATGTTAAAATGTTCAAACACAAACTGCAGCTTACAGCAAACCTACAATAAGTTGAATCAACACCTTGTTAAATCATCAACATAAACTGACTACTATCTTGTAATATTAAAAGTTATGAAGGTAGATTTATTGCAGGACTGCTGTAATAGACTGCTGTAGTTATAAGTGCCAGGGGAGTATAGAGGACAGCTGTACAATACAATCAAAACATAAACATATTTTCTGGTCATACATTAGATCTGTAGTATACATAGCAGGTTCAGGAGGGAGTGCAGTTGAGATCCATTTGGACTCGTCTCATTCAGAGCTGCTTAGAGGAGGAAGACCTCAGTGGTGAATCTTGAAACTTATGTCATCGCTTCACTCTGGAAGGAGGAGGATAAAATTTTCGATTGAATTAAACTTATAAAGTTCCAAACATCAAACGTTATTGAGCAAGCGCCTCACCCTCCTCTGCAGTTTGGAGAGCTGCTTGATCTGGGTCTCAATATTCTCTTTGTGGAACTGGGTCAAATCCTGTAAACATTTCAAGACGTAGGAATGCTCCTCTGCTCTCTCCTAAAAGACAGGAAGAAAATAAAGTAACCTATTTAGTGTATGCCAATAAATCAGCAACTGGTATACAGATATGTAAAGTTCTGTCGTGCCTTTGCAGTAACCAATGTTGGTGGCCTGGTTTTACAACCACAGTGACAGACCTTGAAGTTCAGATTTCTGTTACCTGCAGCTCTTTGATGCTGGTGGGTGCAGAGTTGTTGAGATACATCTCCAATCTCCTCACTTTTGTCTTGAGCTCCACCTCTTCCTGCTCCATGCTGGCCAGCCAGTCTTTAGTCATCATGGTCTGATCTTGTTGCTTGGCCATCTGGGCCTGTCAAAAGAGCATCTGCCCAGATTATCCTCTTCCCCCACCAATGATTCCAGTGCAGCTGGCAGCTGCCTGCCCTACAGTGTAACATGCAGCTTTCTAATGACACTTGCACTCTCTTATCTCAGATAAAAGAGTTAGATTTATCCATATACATCAGAAAAATAAATTAAAGAACCAGGTGATGCACATAGGTCTTACAAAAGAAGAGTGCTGGGTCTAAGCACATAATTGTTACTCAGAGGTTTGTGTAGACATGTTAAAGGCATTGTTGTCCTCAAAGAACTGCTTTATGTCATATCTGTTCAGCTGTAGACGCAGATAAACACAGTAATTTAATCGGACAGGAAGGTTAGATCCTAGATATTCTGCCTCTCTGTCCCTCTACTACTGCATGTTGTGACTTTTGATCTGCATTGTGACTGGAACTCTCTCGTTATCTCTCTGATAGTTACAGCACACAGGAACAGAGTTGTTTACATATTTCTGTTATTTTTTTACCTGTAGCGACAGTAACACGTCTTTCATCTCTTTCTCCGCCTCGGCCGCCTGCTCAGTCTGCTTCCCCAACATTTGCAGAGTCCCCTCGTGGCTGGTTAGCGCCTTGCTGATTTTTCCAATCTTTGCAGCAGTTGTTTCATAAACATAATTTAGGGATTCGCTGAGCTGTATGACCCCAAACATCAGCACGTTGACTTCTTCCTGCGGTGCAGCCCTGTCTTCTACCTTGCTGGTCTTCGGGAGTGGACCTGCATGGGCTTCTCTCAAACCCCCAGCCACACAAAGCAAGCACAGAGCCCAGATCATCTTGATCATTCTTGTAGTTTACAAACTGTTTGAAGTCTCGTGATCTGTTTCACTCAGTTATTTCTTAGCTTTTCCAACAATTCAGCCAAAGGAATTTTGATTTAAAATCTCCCAAACGATGCAGGAAAGCTGTAAAATACAAATTTGTCAGTCACAGCTGTGCAGAGCTTGTCATCATCAGAGGAGCCCCTGGATGATGAATTTGTTTGCTGGTCACGCTGCCTTATATTGGATGTGTACATGCAACACCTTGGTGAAACATTAGCTCAGCTGTGGTTCAATATCAGTTCTCATCTGTGGCCTTAGTCTCAGTGACCTTGCCTTCAAGTTTAACCCCTGCGATACTATTTAGTCATTTAGGTGAAAATCACTTGTGATGCACATATCAATGGATGGCACATTCCTGACTTTGATTCAGAGAATACATGTTTCCTAATGAGCCGTACTGCAATATGTGCAGTTAATGTTATTTGTTTGATGTGGAGAGTCACAGCCTCTTGACAAGTGGGTAAAATCAGCTATTTCAAAATATGAACACAAGTTACCTCCTCTGTTTGACTTGGACAGGAGTTTAAGTGACTCATCTACAAAATTCAGTACTGGGCCACATGGTTCCCATTTGCAATATAAAATCAATACATTTTCTTTCCAAATTATAGAATTTATAAAGGCAATATAGCATTATAGTAGATATAAAGGATCAATTGATGCAGATTAGGGTGTGAAACATCAGTTCATGCTGAAACCAAAGGTGAAAACATTAACCATTGAGCATTTTTTCTTCAGTTCACTCATGACTTTTCAGTTTCAATTAAGTCTTTCCCCATAATTAATTTATTGCATTAGAGACTGACGAGAGCACTGCACTGAACTGTCTGTGACTGAGACCCTAACCTGTGTCTTGCATAATTTTCGCCTTTTCAGGAATCTGCTCTACGTTTACCCACAATCTCTGAACTTCAGCAGCCGCCAGGGCTCGGTGAGAAACATTGCTGTGAAGGTACAGTTCATGGCAGGAGAAGACCCCAGCCAGGCTTTACCGGTGAGTCACAGTCTGTGATAATCCTTGTGACAAAACTTCAATGTTCTCCAGAAAGAGAATCTCCAGTCACAAAGAACAGCTTGAGGCAGTGAAATACTATATGATTAGTGAACTTCTCCAATGCAGCATATTATATCAGCAACAGAGTTGGCTCGAAAAGTCTTGTTACATTTGGTGAAATACAGTAAATCTTCTGCGATACTTTGATTTATTTTTGTTTATTAAATCAGTAATTGTTGATGCAGACTATATTAAACTAATAAGTTAAGAATTAATTACAAACATTAATAACTAAATTGTCTTTGGATCTTCTGTCCGATAATAACAGTACAAAGTGTGGTTTATTTGAAAAGTGACACTTACGCTCCGTGAAGTGCTGAAAACACATTGACGGTGACATTCCTTAAATGATTGACTCGACTGCAGTAATGTGCTCATGTCAAAAGAGGGCCTTCTGTATTACCTGGAACCGTGATGTTTATACTTATGTCATTTGACCAGGTCATCTTTGGAAAATCGAGCTGTGCCGAGTTCCTGAAAGAGGCGTACACACCCATCATCTACCACAACAAGTAATCCCTTTAGTCACCTGTTGGCCCTCTGCTGGTCCTTCCAAGTTTTTATATTTTCCTTGTCTTCTGTTAAACGCTGTGTTTAACTCTTTGCCCTGAAGGTCCCCTGAGTTCTACGAGGAGATGAAGATGAAGATTCCTGCCAATCTGACAGACAACGATCATCTGCTGTTCACCTTCTACCACATCAGCTGCCAGCCCAAACAGAACACTCCCTTGGAGACCCCTGTGGGCTACACTGTGAGCGCGCTCCTACAGCTGGCCCACATATAACACATCCATCCACCCACTCACTCACTTCTTTGAACGCTCTCTCTGTTGTGTTGCCATCGGTAAGAGTTTGTTTGTCTCTTTCTGCCCCGCAGTGGATCCCTCTGATGCAGCATGGCCGACTGCGCACAGGCTCCTTCAGCCTGCCTGTCTCGGTGGAAAAGCCTCCACCTAGCTACTCTGTGCTCACCCCTGACGTGAGTGTCTGACAGTGAGAATATCTGTTTGCCTGCCGTCATCAGACTGTAACTGAATGTTAAATACATTGGATGTCACTCCATGGCAGGTTCAGCTCCCGGGGATGAAGTGGGTTGATAATCACAAAGCAGTGTTCAATGTCGAGGTGACAGCGGCTTCCTCGGTTCACACTCAGGTAAACAAATTTGTATTTTTTTTTATACTGAGCACCATTAAAATGTGGTTAGTGTTACTGGGAGAGGTTTGACGATTATCACCAGCAGAATTTATTGTTGTCATTATGTTAAGTCCTGTGATTCTTTCTGTGGATAGAAAACTGTTTATCATATTACAGACATTAGAGATACTGACTCTGACCGTCTGTTTTTACTTTATTTATAGACTATAATATGTATCTTACCATTTTTTTCACTATTCACAAGTGTACTGAAGGTCTCTAGGTTTACGTTTACTCTGAACAGTGCCTGGATGTAATTTCTTCTCACATTATATTCAGAAAATCATAGAGAGGTTCCTTCCGTTATGCAAAGTCTTCAGGAGTTTAAAAAACAGTGTTGCCAGATTGAAATTCAGTGTTTATTGTGGTTGTACCTGTAGGATCCCCACCTGGACAAGTTCTTCACTCTGGTGTATGTTCTGGAGGAGTACTCCTTCCCATTCCGCCTGAAGGACGTCATCATAACCGAGGCGAACATGGAGGGCGAGCTGAAGGCCTGTATGGCTGCACTCAAAGGGGCTCTCCTGGACACCTGTGTCAGGTTCTTGCATCAGCTGCTCAACAAGCTCATTCAGCTCATCGTCTACCCGCCGGTCATCGCAGGCCAAATTGGTAAGTCTGTTTTGAAAGAGAACACAATTGGAACAAGGTTGAAATCTAATTGTGATCATTGGATTTAATTATCTGATAATTGTTGTTTTATTTTCCGTCTCATGCTACTTTCATGTTTAATCTCCAGTGAACCTGGGCCGTGCTGCATTCGAAGCTATGACGTTGTTGGTCAACCAGATGCACAAGAACTTGGAGGGTACCCAGGATCAGCACGGCCGAAACACCCTGCTGGCGTCCTACATCCACTACTGCTTCCGCCTGCCCTCTGCTGAACCTACACTGCCCCCAACAGGTCAGTTACCAGATTAAATTACATGTGTTAAAGAAATAGAAGGAGGAGTTATCATTGGTCCACTCTTTTAGATTTACTAACATTTCTTCTTTACATCTCCATGAGTTGCAGGCCCCCAGGCGTATGAGATGCCCATGCAGTATGCCACCTTATCCAGAGCGACGGCTCGTCCGAGTAGTTTGCATTTGTCGCGCTCCAAGAGCATCAGCAACTCCAACCCTGACCTGGCCACCACACCAGCTTCACCCGACGAAGAGGTGCAAAGGATCATCGGGAGCAAAGTGAGTTGTCTTAAGAAATTTATGGAATTTATGGATGAGACTTGAGAATTGAACTCTTACTGTATTTAGTGTATTTACAAGATCTGAAAAATACCTTTATAGATGTCCAAGGTTAAATACAGCAATATTCTAAAGTTTCAAATGTTTTTTAACCATCTGCACCAATTAATTGTTTTAATCAACAGTGTTTAGTTGTTGAATTTGCACATAGAGATGCTGGGTTTAAAAGTTAAGAATACAAATATTGTTTGTACGGGGAGTTGGAATTTGAATGAATTTTTTTGTCTTCTATATGCCATAAACTCAACTCTTTTCCAATATCAGTCTATTGTTTTGCTGTAACGAAACTGCTGCCATCCTCTTCAGCAGATTTGATATTCTGAGGTTGACTAAGAACTGTGCCAACAGTTAATGATGTTGCTTAGGTCAAAGATGCATTGATGCTGTATGCCACTGTCCCTTGTGATTCACGCAGTGCTCCCAGCCCTTCCTTTGTTCTCCCCTCTCCTGTTTTAGCTTCTCTTTCCACATTCCTTGTTTTTGTTTCCTCCAAAATTCCTCCCTCACAAAATCTTCTGTGTGGTAATCGTCTTCCTTTTTCTCACTGTGCCCCTCGCCTCTTGCCGCTCTATGTGTGCTTGTGTGTGTGGGGTGTGTGTTTTGTGTGTGTCTCCGTTGGCTTATGGCAGGGCATTGACCGCTCCCACTCCTGGGTAAACTCTTCTTATGCCCCTGGGGGCTCCAGATCTGTGCTACGTCGGAACCCCAACTCCAGCTGTGAGCTCAAGCAGGTGCCAAATCCCTTCTCCTCCTCCTCCTCATCCTCCATCGCCTCCCCCTTCACCTCTATCCTGAACCATCTCTCATCAACTCGCACCTCAATCTTTGTTTGTGTTTCTTTCTGCCTGCCACTCTGAGCCATACCTAACTTTTCATCCACTAAGACACATGGTCTGTCCTTTGCAATATGCATCTTGTCACCGCTGCTAAACAGACCATATCTGTTTTGTCGAATGACACGATCTCTGTCTTGGGCTCGGGTAGATTTCTTTCCAGCCTTGCGCTCATCAGAGTTCATAGAGAGTTTTTCTGGCCACCCGTCCATTTCCCTTCATCCATTTTCACGTCACTTTGTCCTCATCTCTGTGTGTTCACCTCACCATCACTCCATGTCAGGCAAACGACCGCACCTGCAATCGCATGTCTGCCTATCTGGACAGCGTGGCCTTGTTTTCAGTTCCCACAAGGCAGATTACCAAGAAGGTAAAACCGGCAGTCACCATTATAAACGAACACGTTTTGATGTTCTAACATTCATCCATTTTTAACATCATCAAAATAAAGCAACATTCAAAACTGTGTCTTTCTGTGAGTAGTTAAACAGTTGCTTGAGACTCTGACATTGAATAGTTGTTGTCTGGATAATGTGTTAAGTTTAGTATTTTACTATCAATGTTTATATTACTTTTATTCTGTTTGTATCATCGGCCTGAAAAAACTATCATAGAACTGCACAATTAACTTACAAACCTTAGTTACAGTTCTCAGCTTCTCCCTGTGACAACAAAAACAATTTTAATCTCATTAGCTCATGTAGATACTAAAATTCTTTCCTCATACAAGCTCAAATGTGGTTGGTGTTGGTTCCTGTGTAGCTTCTTCATGAGGAGCTGGCGTTACAGTGGGTGGTCAGCGCCAGCGCAGTGAGGGAAGCAGCGCTGCAGCAGGCCTGGTTTTTCTTTCAGCTCATGGTCAGTATGCTAAAAAACACTCTTAAGCTGTGCTAAATCTAAAGAGTTTTCAGTGGAATACTGAAAATCATAAAGCTTGTACCATTGTAAAAACCATTGTCCCCTCCTGCAGACAAAGAGCATGGCCCACCACTTATTCCTGACCTCGAAACTGGACATTCCCAGGCGCCAGCGTTTCCCAGACCGCTTTGTGGATGACATCGCTGCACTCGTGTGTGCCATCAGCGCAGACATTGGCAACCGATACCACAAGGTACTGAGCCAAGGAAGCTGGCAGTCCATTTGTTTTGTATTGGACAATAAAATATGTCAGAGGCTCTGTTAAATAGAAACATGCCTTGTTGTTTACTCCCTGCTTGATCTGAATTAGAATCAGTGTTTTAAGTAAATTAATGTACGATGTCATTGTTTCTCTCACATGAATACCTCATCCTCTCTCTCAGGATGTGGAGCTTGTGGAGAGGTTAAACACCAGTCTGGCCTTCTTCCTGAATGACCTGCTGTCTCTCATGGACCGGGGCTTTGTGTTCAACCTCATCCGGTCCTACTACAAACAGGTGCCTGATGCTGCTCTCCCTGTTTTTCCTCCAATATCAAACACTTTGCAATAAATCCCAGTGCTGCCTCATGCGTTTTAAAACAGATTTTTACGTACAGTCTCAAACAAACCTGTCTGCTCTGCAGATTGCCAACAAGCTCCACACGTCACAGAACCCTAGCTCTCTGAATGCACTGAGGATGGATTTCACCCGCATCATCTGTAGCCACGAACACTACGTAATCCTCAACCTGCCGTGCGCCACTCTCAGCCCTCCAGCCTCCCCTTCCCCCTCAACTTCCTCCACCACATCACAGGTAACTGGAAAACTCTGATTCATCACGCCTCCTCTGTAGACTGCTAAGCAAAATAATATCTCTTTATTTTCTGAAACTCTTTTGCTATTTTTCTGCTGTTTCTTTTGGTTATTTTGGGAAAGATCGTCAGGTAAAGCACGCAAATATAATTTAACTGATTTGAATTCAATTTGTTGTTACTGCCCTCTTATTCTTTCATTGCTCTTTTCCCTGTCTGCAGAGTTCAGCATTTTCCAGCGTGGTGCAAGACCAAGGTGCGGCAACCATGTTTGAGCTCTCCGGCCCTTTTCGCCAGCAGCACTTCCTGTCTGGTTTGCTGCTAACTGAGCTCTCTCTCATGCTTGATCCTGATGGAGAAGGGTAGGTTGTTTATTAGTTGTATATAAAGACTTTCATTTAATTTCCGGGATCCTCTGACATTAAACCTTTAATACATTATAGCATAAAGTACAAGGGCACAGTCTAAAACACACTGATACACCCTCTGTTTGTACCCACAGGGTTTTCTTCCTTCATAAAAAGGCCATTAGTGCCGTTCACTCCCTGCTCTGCAGCCATGATGCAGACCCTCGCCACAGTGACCCTCAGGTCAGAGCCCATGTAGCTCAGCTCTACCTGCCCCTCATCCCCATCGTCATGGAGACGTTCCATCATCTCCACGACTTCTCAGGTCAGCAGAAAGAAATCGCTGATATTGCTATTATCCACCTCCTCAAGATCTCTGTGTTTTATTTCCAGTATTATTGCACCTGAGAGAGCTTTTTCATTATTTCCTTGTAGACTCCTCGCTTGCTCGGGTCCGCCATGCCTCAGCCCACGCCGACGATGCTGACCCAGACAGTAGCAACACTATCAGTCAGTCTGTTGCCATGGCGATTGCCGGCTCCCCTTTGCCGCATGCCAAAGCCAACGCATTTGCGATGCCCACAGTGGTGAGTGATAGCGGCAGGGGTCAGGCTATATCCCCCGGGCCCTACACACTGACAGGTTGCAGATCGGCCTCTATGTGGGAGGCTGCTGCTTCAGTTTGACAGACGATCTCTCTTGCCTTTCTGCAACTCCACACGAAAGCCCTATTTAAAGAGTGTTTGCATTCTTATCATGTTTTCTTCTTTTCTGAGATACAACTGCTCCTCTTAGCCTGTAGGTGGCCTCTTGTCCATTTTCTTAGCAACAGTCATTAATCAGATTTATACGACTGGCACTGAGTTTGTATGCTTGTCTTCATCAGGCTGGGCGTCAGCCAAGCTCTCTGTCGGCCGAGTGTAGCAGAACTCTGCTGGTGTGTTTCCTGTGGGTGCTGAAGAATGCAGATGCAGCTCTCCTGGAGCGCTGGGTGTTTGATCTGTCTGTGCAACAAATCAACCGCCTGTTGGATCTGCTGCATCTCTGTATCTCCTGCTTTGAATACAAGGTACAAAAACCAGGCACTGCCCCCACTATGTCTCTATCATCACTGATAAACACAGTAGGTGTCAAAAAACAGTGTTTGGATGTTTAATTTGGACTGGCTAGAGCAACGGAACAGATAAATCACTACTTCTATCATGAAAGTTTACTGTAGTATCAGGTTATCAGGACTTAATCACTACTGTTTCATATCCGCTCTTTTACCGTTTACTGGAGATATTCATTGTTTTGACAATTGATTTATTTTTCCCAAACCGTTGATCTCTGTAGGGGAAGAAGACTCTGGAGAGGATCAACAGTCTAACGTTTAAGAAGTCTCAGGACATGAAAGCCCGACTGGAGGAGGCCATACTGGGCACCATTGGAGCTCGTCAGGAGATGGTCCGCCGCAGCAGAGGTATGCCGTATTTGACTACAGTAATGATTTTGTGTGTGTGACTGTGTGTCAGTAGCTGTCTGTGTTTGTGGTGTTGACTTGTCTATGTTCATGGAAATTGTCATCTGTGTACTCTTCCAGAAAGGAGTCCCTACGGCAGCCAAGAAAACGTCAGGTGGAGGAAGAATGTCACTCACTGGAGACAAAATACAGACCGAGTTGATAAGTATGTAATCAACATTACTTATTAGTTATAAAGGATACTCAGAATCTCAGTCCTAAAACAAATAAAAAGTAACTAGTTAAAAAACCTCAAGTCCATCAGTTAAAAAACGGGAGGCAACTTTACAGGAAGGACAGATAATAAAATGTGGTAATTAAATTAACTTAGATAAACAAAATAATCAACAAAGGGACAGAGGGGTTCTTAGGTAAACAAACAAGCACACACTCAGTGTACATATACACACACATCGTATATTTATGTTTTTTATTCTTTATGAAAAAGTTGTTATTCTTTATTTTTGTTTTTCTCACTGTCACTGGTTGTTTAAAAAAACAAATGTATATAATAAGATTAATTGGAAATTTTGTTGCTGTACAGATTTATGAAAGCATTGCATAAAGTGATAAACATTAGTTTAAAATGTCTGAATACATTTTTATATATATAACACTATGACCTCATTTGAGTGTTCATTAAGAGTGATGATTGTAAAACAATGATCTATTACAGGACTAAAGCTGAGATGGAGCAGGAGTCTGTGGTGGATGGAAACTTAGCTACGGAGGCTTCTCTGATTGTATTGGACACACTGGAGATTATAGTGAAGGTAAACAGGATGAGATCCTTTGACTCACCTTTTGTGTAGAATTCCTCGGCTGTATTATGACCTTTCACTCTGTCCTCTGTTCAGACTGTGGTGGCTTCAGAGCTGAAGGAAAGTGTTTTAGGCGGTGTGCTCCGAGTGCTTCTTCACAGCATGGCAGGTAACCAGAGTGCCCTCTTCCTGCAGCACTGCTTCACTACACAGAGAGCTCTGGTTTTCAAGGCAAGTACAGCTTTTTTTTTAGTGTCGCCATTCATTTTTATATTATTTCAACTTGACACACCGAATTTCATTATTTTGCGAAGAAAACTAAAAAGAAATGATTCCCAATATATTGTTGTGGTGAGTAAAATAGAAGTGACAGTGTGTTTTTTTGTGTGCAGTTCCCAGAGATGCTGTTTGATGAAGACACTGAGCTTTGTGCAGACCTGTGCCTGCGTCTCCTTCGTCACTGCAGCAGTAGTGTCGGTTCTGTCAGAAGTCACGCCTCCGCCTCTCTTTACCTGCTCATGAGGCAGAACTTTGAGATTGGAAACGTGAGTTTACACATTGCTTTCGAATTTTGACGTTGTTAATACAATAAGGAATCTACAGAACACATGGGAGTATTAAAGAATGGATCTCCATGATGTTGTGAGTAAAAAAACTCTCCTATTTCTGTCCTTTGCTCCAGAACTTTGCACGAGTAAAGATGCAGGTCACCATGTCTCTGTCATCACTGGTGGGAACGTCCCAGAACTTCAATGAGGAGCATCTGCGTCGGTCACTCAAGACGATCCTCACATACGCTGAAGAGGACCTGGAGCTCCGTGACACGCCCTTCCCAGAGCAGGTACGCAGCAGCAACCACACTGTCTGTGCATCATCCAGACGTGGTGCTGATCACTCAAGTCCTGTGTTGCACTTTTGAAACTGCAGGTCCAGGATCTGGTGTTCAACCTGCACATGATTCTTACCGACACTGTGAAGATGAAAGAGCATCAACAGGATCCAGAGATGCTCATTGACTTAATGTACAGGTACAGAGACGCCCAGCAGTGACACAGGCAAATAAAGAATCAAGTTACATGACCCAAACCTAAATTCTTCTCTCGTATTTAACTTCAGGATTGCTAAGGGCTACCAGAACTCTCCTGACCTACGTCTCACGTGGCTCCAGAACATGGCAGGAAAACACTCTGAGAGGGGGAACCACGCCGAGGCTGCCCACTGTCTCGTCCACAGCGCTGCTCTGGTGGCAGAGTACCTCAACATGCTGGAGGATTGCCGATACCTGCCAATTGGTTGTGTCACATTTCAGGTCAGTGTATGTTGTTTAATTTGGTGACTCATTTGACCATAAACAACATTTATGGGCAGCATTCTGGCAGAATAACATGGGTGTCCCAAGATTTAATCAAGACTGGTTGTTGAAAGAGTGAAACTTAAGGACTGTTATGTTTATTATGATTTCTCTGTTTCCCCTCTCAGAACATTTCATCCAACGTCCTGGAGGAGTCGGCAGTATCGGATGATGTCCTGTCTCCGGAGGAGGAGGGGATCTGTGCTGGGAAGTACTTCAGCGAGTCTGGCCTGGTGGGCCTCCTGGAGCAAGCGTCTGCGTCTTTTAACATGGTACGACTCATATTCTCCAACCGCATGGTGACAGGCTGCATGTTCACACAGCACAGGGTTACACAGAACAAGCATGGGTGAGGGAGTGTTATGTGATCGAGTGGTATGTGTAGAACTGGCCTTCCATTGTGCTGTCCCCCCAGGCGGCCATGTACGAGGCCATAAATGAAGTGTACAAGATTCTGCTGCCCATCCATGAAGCCAACAGGGAGTTCAAAAAGCTGGCAACCGTCCACGGGAAACTGCAGGACGCCTTCAACAAAGTCTACAACCAAGTGAGTTAAAAGCATGATCTTACAATCCGCTGCAATTAACTGGGCTGTCACACATAACTTAACTAATTTATTTCTTTTATGCGTCTTTTCTCAACGTTTCCAGAGTTCCGGATGGGAGGTAACAAGCTCATCGGTCACACTGAGTATAATCACTGTAAAAAATAATCATATTTTGCATTTACAATGTTTTTTTCTTTCTTCCCCCACTGCTTGTTCTTGTGAATCAAATGTTACTGGTGAGTGACACACAACTTTCCTTTGACTTTCTTTGATATAGTTGGTTTAAACCGCTGTAACGAAACGTTTTCCATTCCCTTTTGCCACAGACAGCTTGAATTTATATTTTCCCGTTTCTCTACAAAAGATCTTCTGTTACTTAACCAGTAATTTTAACATTTCCATCTGTGAAAAACATGCAATGAGGTTTCAAATATATTCAAAAAGTCTTGAGTCCGCAACCTCAACAGAAAGAAAGATTTTCAGCTCAAATACATAAAAGGTTTTTCTATTTTCTTTCTCCTGTTCTCCAGTCAACACTTAAGATGTGTATCTACATCTTTGTGGTTTTGCTTCACTCAGCGTCTGCACTCTTTCATTATCTCGTCTTCTCATCTCTCCTTCAGTGCTCAGAGAATGTTTGGGACCTACTTCCGGGTTGGTTTCTATGGCTGTCGTTTTGGAGACCTGGATGAGCAAGAGTTTGTTTACAAGGAACCATCGATCACCAAATTAGCCGAGATCTCTCACAGACTTGAGGCACGTTAACTCATTATGATGCAAACAAATAAATAAAGGTTTAATTAGTGATTACTGAAAAACAAATGTCTAAACGATGAATGTGTTTGGTGCTCAGGAGTTCTACTCAGAGAGGTATGGGGTTGAGCTGGTTGAAATTATCAAGGACTCCAGCCCAGTGGACAAAACCAAACTGGATCCCAACAAGGTGACTTTTTACTTATACCTGTCACTCAGAATACAACGGCACAGGTTTTGCAAAGGGTGTAACTTTGCTGATGTGTTTTATTTGTTTAAGGCCTACCTCCAGATCACCTACGTCGAGCCGTTCTTCGACACATACGAGCTGAAGGAAAGAATCACATACTTTGACAAGAACTACAACCTGCGCACCTTCATGTACTGTACGCCCTTCACTCTGGACGGCCGAGCCCACGGCGACCTGCACGAGCAGTACAAACGCAAAACCATCCTGACCACGTCTCATGCCTTCCCTTACATCAAGACACGCATCAACGTGATCCACAAGGAGGAGGTGGGTTTCTGTTCCCGAGGGATTCTTGGTCGGTTGCCACACGACTGTGGCTTTCTCTCATTCTGTCATGTTTTCTTGTCCAGATCATTCTCGTCCCAATGGAGGTGGCCATCGAGGACATGCAGAAAAAGACTCAGGAGCTTGCCTTTGCCACAACCCAAGACCCCGCGGACTCCAAGATGCTGCAGATGGTCCTGCAGGGAAGCGTGGGCACCACTGTCAACCAGGTGTCTGCTCATATACTGAAAACAATAAACATAGGGAGCACACCCATGCTGCCTTCCCTCACATCCTCCTCCTGGAATATTAGTCCCATTTGAATGGGGTTAAACTCAGGCTCTGTGTTTTGAGTGGTGACTGACATTCCTCAGCAGATATGTAACAGGCTCTCTCCTTCACAGGGCCCCCTCGAGGTGGCGCAGGTCTTTCTCTCTGACATTCCGAATGACCCAAAGCTGTTTCGACATCACAACAAACTGCGCCTCTGCTTTAAAGACTTTACTAAGAGGTGATGACACACTCCGCGGCCCAGACGCGACTGCTTTGTTACTAATAAAAACAAATCCCCACTTGCGGTGACATCTTCGCTCTTTCTCTTGCAGGTGTGAGGATGCCCTGAGGAGGAACAAGACTCTGATTGGTCCAGATCAGAAGGAGTACCACAGAGAGCTGGAGAGGAACTACAATAAACTGAAAGAAGCTCTGGGTCCTCTCATCAACCGCAAGATCCCCCAGCTATATAGAACCCTGCCAGCTCAGTCTACGCAAACACAACGGTAACTTGAGACACCAGACGCACACACACACACACGCCTACGCACAGAGACACACAAAATGAGCTCATGCCGCTTCTCAAAGACCATCAAACTAACACAAAAGAAACATAAAACCAAACTTTATTTCACTCCAGGTCATAGATTCATACAATCTGTGATTGTCACCGGTGAATAGATTTGCATGACAGTGACGTATCATCTATAACTATCGTGTTACTCTCTTTTTTAACGTACATTTTTGAAAGAAATTTGGTACATGTATTGAAGTATCCTCTTTGAAGATGGAAATTTTCATCATCTGTTTTTGTTTTCATCTGCTTTTGGAATCAGCTCAGTGTGCGTCTGCGTGTCTCTGGACTGGTTAATAATCAGAAACAGCTACAGTCAACAGCACCTGTTGCAGCCACGATTTAATACCATGAGAAAAAAGTAGTTTGATCTTCTTATAGAATCCAAAATATGATTTTGAGAAAAGTTGAGTTGCTTTTTGAGCTGCTGAAATTCAACACCGTCTAAAATGATGATGAAGGGGTTTGACCTCACTCTTTCAAAGAAGATACTCCTGTTGGCTCATAGTGGGACATGAGTCACTGTAACTCATTCACTCCCTGGGTCAGAAGAACATTTAAAAGTAGAATTATTCATAGATCATCAAATCACTGCTATTAGATATATCAGATTTTGAGATGGACGTTTCGGGGGAAAATAAACCAAGACACTCAAGGTTCATCTTTCGTCTTGCTTCTGTCTCCTTCAGGAACTCCTACTGTAGGTCCAGTCTCCGGTGAGTCGACTGTGGAGGCTCAGAAACACTGGAAAACAACACAGAATAACAAGCTTTACAAATTAGTATATCTTCCCGTCTGTTTCCCCCCTCCCCCCACTGCACTGCACACCAACTGTCATGGTCGTGTGGTGGTCGGCTACCCGGTCTCGCCATAATCCCCCCACAAGAGAGGCACGCACACACACACACAGTTCTCACCTCTTTCCCATCTCCCCCATTACCACCACTCTCACACCTCTGTAGGAGAAGAGCCCAGCTGTTTATGCAGGGAGGTTATCTACACTGTAAACATGTTCATTTGGAACAAGGCGCTGAAATGTCGGCTTCACAAACCAAGTTTCCTCGCTGTCGACCCAAAGTCATCTCTGGTTTTAAATTTAGCTTTTACAGCACTAGAGCTGACAAACACATTCTGCAACCAAATCTTTTCCAGGTTTGTTTATAGCTGTATATTTCTTTTCGTCTTTTTCCTTTTGCGTTGATGGGTTTTGTCGTGGCCTTATTGCAATTTGTAAGAGATTTTTTTTTCTTCTACGAAACTATGTCTGGTAGTCCTCACTGCCAGACTTATTAAATAGTCGCAGGGAGTTTTCTAATGTTATCAACAGACCAAATAACTGACATTCCTTCTTCCTCAAGTTGTCACATTTATCTTCCCATCTCTCGTAATAAGAATCCATTATAGAGAGGAGGTGGGATCATTATGTCCACACTCAGGTCTCGGTTCCCTGAGACCAGGGGGACATAATGTAGTAGCAGTTAAAGAGGAATGCATTGGTGTTTAGGGGGGGGAAAGTGCTGTGCGATGTTTTAAATGTGTTTTTTAAGTTAAACTGTGAATTTCTCTTGTAATGCACTGTCGTCACATCAGATGTTTATCACAGAAGCACGGCCCTCACCCAGGTCCTCTCCTCACTGTCACACTTCTGTACAGTTTCATACAGAGCCCGACCGATCTGGATTTTTGGGGGGCGTTTCAGATAGCGATACTTGGTTGTGAAAAAATGTTTAATACAGATATACTGGTTGATATCAAAAAGGGCAATGACTCTTAAGTTATCAAAACCTTTTGGCAAAGAAATGTAATTAAGGCTTGATATTATAACCTTAAACTTTATTATAAGTAACTATAAATAAAGCGAAAATGCAATATCAACCAAATATATAGTACTTTAATAAAGAAAATAAACATTATTTTACTCATAATGTAAACATAAGTACACATCTCTTCTGCATTGTTTATTCTGTGAAATAATAGTTTTCATATAGGCAAACATAAACGCAAATGCCGATATGCTTGTGAATTCTCAGCTGAGTTTTATCAATAAATTGGTCGGGCTCTGTTCTGATTTCTGCTTATTTTTCTGTCTGTAGTTAAGAGACTGTGTTTGAATTTCTGTCTGAAAGCACTCCCTCTCTGTGGAAGATTTATATTCATTGTAGCCGTTTCCAACTACTGTATCTATTATATTGCACTATTGTAGTACTACAAGCTGCCGCACATTAACACTGTAACGACTAAAATAACTGTGCTTTTGTCATTTTTATGAGGCTGGAAATTGTTTTTTTAACCAATTAGATGAACATTTTTGTATTTATTTTACACTGTCTTTTTTTACTGCATTCTATTAAAATTCTCTTCCTACACCTTGGGTCAGCTTTTGTTTGTGCTGCTACATAGCTGAGGACTAGGCATTGTCAACACACAGTCGTCTAATTGCTCTTTTCAATCGCTGTGACACTTTTTAAAACTTGTCCCATTATGGCTTCGGTCTGTGTTACTCAGGTGGGATTTTATACTGGTAAGTTTTTATCTCCTAAGGGATTCATTTTATCTTTGATTTCTACTTTCCTAGTTTGGATCTGCAAAAATGTCACACCCTCAAAAATATGCCAGATTTTTTATCTTTCTTTCATCAAGATACACCCAATATCTTGCATTGTTCAAGAAAAAGGAAAAACATCCTCGATCAAAGGATCACACCAACATGTAATGGGTTCTTCCGATTTTCCAGTACACTTTTCATTCCTGCCTTTAATAGAAAAAAACCTGCTTTGTGATGACTTCAGTTTACCTGTTTGATAGAAAAGGTAACTGAGTTCACTGAGTAGTTAACTTACAGTAGATGTGACAAAATGAAACTTAAAAAAACCACAACTCACCTCGGAATCGCCTACATTTTCACAGACCTGCTTAAACAGATCTTTATTCGATCCAGATGTCCTCCGGGCTCTATACCATCAGCAAACCAATTTCCTGTGGCGGTGGGAGGATCCACATTAGAGCCTGCAATGTTTATGTAATTCACCAGAACGGAGCACTTTGGGTTTACGATCAGGTTTTTCACAGCCACTTGGAAGAGGCTCAGCCAATCAGAGCTGGACACTTTTTAGTTAAAAACATCCCATCCTTACACTTTCTGTCCAGATGAACTACAAACTCAACGGTCACTGCACTGGTGACAATATGATTGAAAACACAATATAGAAGTTTGTTCTGTTCTTCTCTCTTTCCTGATTTTTTTTTCGCCCTTGAAAGTTCTTGAAGGTTTTTAGAGGTCTGTACATGACATCTGAGTTCCTCCTTGGTATTTGGAGGAATCCTGAATGCTCCTAAAAAGTGCTTATAGTTTCTGGCAGTTTTCCTTGATGTCATACTCTTTGGGAGACTGTGCATGTTGTTCCACTGAGGTATTACCACATGCATGGAAAACCTTGGAGGTCATTGGTAAGCTGTGAAGCTTTATCCCCCAGACAGAGCCAGTTCAATAAGTCCAATCAGCAGCTGCATATAGAGCCTCGCGATTATAAAAATAGCTATTCAGACTCTTTGTAGGGCCGCAATCGAGGATCATCCCAATTATTGGATCCACAACTGGCAACAGTGACATTAGTGTAACACAGCATGCTCCAACTTCACGTGTGGAACACTAGACTGACATGGACCCTCCTTTTTAATATGAATGCAGCTGTGGGCATGTGCATGTGCCAGGAACAAGCGGACATGTTCCACGGAAAAATATGGTAAACCCTTCAGTTAGCAAGCGATTTGTGGGTTGGACAATGAAAATAGCTGAATATTGTTAATTAATGTGATATTTACCCGCTGAAGAACATCTATGGCTGGAAAAAAATACATTTTATCATTTAAAACGATTAGACCTTATGTATGATTTAATTATAATGATTAAGAAGGGTTATAAGTCTGCTATAATATATGTACAGTATGTACTATATAGTAGAGAGGCGGTCTAGTTGCAGAAACTTGGACTATGGGCAGAGAAGGTCTCTGGTCCATCTCTGGTTCGACTCCACGGAGAGACAACAAAAAGACGAACCTGGTTTGATCTGCCCAAAAATCCAAGAGTCTCCCTACCCTGTCTAGTGCCCCTGAGCAAGGCACCTTACTCCCCCAACATCTGCTCCCCGAGCGCCGTACATGGTCGCTCACTGCTCTGTGTGTCCTGCACCAGATGGGTCAAAAACAGAAGTTAAATTTCCCTACCTGCATGAGTGTGCCTTTGCATGTCTGTGCATGTGTTTGGGACAAATAAATGGATCTTAATCTTGATCTTAATCTTAAATAAGGGTGGTCAAAAGTTACACAGAGGCAGGTCTCACCGCTGCAACACACTTCTAGTCTGTGCGAGCGAGGAGGGGAATAAAGCCTTTGCTTCCTGTGGCGGGGGCGAATCCCAGCATGGCTCCGTGTGGAGTTGAACTTTAGTGAACTTTGATCTGCAATATTGTGTGCGACAGGCCAGTACCTGTTCTTGACCCCCTGATGAGCAGCCCTGTCCTCAGAGCCTGTATTTGACCGAGGTGGACTGTGTTTGTTTGTGTTCCTGTACTTATACTTTTGTCAGGGCCATTTTAAGTACAGACCCTACAGAGTGAGGACATTTTGGCCGGTCCTTACTTTTGCAAGGGGCTGTTTGAGGGTTACGATTTGGTTTCAGGGTTAGGGTTAGAAATAGGTTTAGGTTAGGGTAATAATAACTTTATTTGGGTAGGGGTTAGGCATTAAGTTTGAATGGTTAAGGTAAGGGTAAGGGGCTAGGGAATGCATTGTGTCAATTCTTTTTTGTGTGTCGTTTGTTTTTGTGTGCATGTGTAGTGTGGCTGTTTGTAGTTTGTGTCTGTGAAGTTTGTTTGTATAGTTTGTGTGTGTGTGACTGTGTGTGCGTGTAGTGACTGTGCGTGTGTGGTGTGGCCGTTTGTAGTTTGTGTCTGTGAAGTGTGTTTGTGTCTGTATAGTGTGTACTGTGTGTCTTTTTTTGATTAGTGTGTTAGTAGTTTGTCTGTGTAATATGTGAGTGTGTGTGTGTTTTTGAGAGATAGGTGCTGGCCCTTTAAGAGCAGCAGGGGCGGGGCTCCGAGCAGCGTCTCGTCTGCGGTGTTATCGTGTGTCTGTCAGTGAGCGCTGCTCCTGGGCCGAGGAGCAGAAAGAGCGTCCGCAGATTCAGGTAAGAACATTAACACACATTTTCATTTTTAAAGGAGGGAACTTCCGGCTCCGCTGTTTAAACGCTGCCTGTGACTCTCTCTGTGTCAAAGTGTGTTTCAATGCGTGTCGGACGAGGCTCCGTGTTGAGTGGGACTTCTTTTGTGAAGCGGCGGTCCTGCCCATTCCTCCCGGTCCTCTCTGCCCGGACTAACGGCGCCTTTATCCCCACAAACCGGCTCTTTCTCCTCCTTCACGCTCGCATCACTGCTTCGCTTTCGGGGTTTTCTTTATTTCCTCCGTCGTTTTTCTTCTGGTTCAGAGGAATAAAATCCGCGGAGTCTCACGCTCGCTCCTCCGGTGCGTGTCTTTTTGTTCGGAGCATCACTGGAGGCTTCAGGCGCAGGGAAGCGTCGTTAACGGGGACATCTCTATTATCACAACAATAATGATGTAAACACTAATTCTAACACCGCTCGTAGTTACTCTGTCATTCTGCAGTGGGAGTTTATTATGATGTATTTTATTTATGGAGGAATTCTCTGCAGAAGAGCTGCCCTGTTAAATTCATAGCACACCGTTATTTTCCTTATTTATTATGCGTTTTTCCTCCACGTGATGTAAACTTTTACTTGATTTAACTTCCCGAGTTGCAGCAGAGAATCCTACTGTATAGTGTTGCTTTTCCAAATCTGATCCCACATTCCAAAACCAAGCAAAACACATTTGGGTGTTTGTGTCCTTCATTATGAAACT
The DNA here is from genome assembly GCA_038501795.1 of Pseudopleuronectes americanus. Lineage (NCBI taxonomy): Eukaryota > Metazoa > Chordata > Actinopteri > Pleuronectiformes > Pleuronectidae > Pseudopleuronectes > Pseudopleuronectes americanus. The sequence continues at coordinate 9,422,311 of CM076732.1, forward strand.
TTTCCATAAGCCTCAGGCTTGATTTTGTTGCTGCAATCCGACCATTTCTTAATTTAATGACAGAAAGTGAAAAAAGCCAAAGTGAAAATCTCACTTGAAGACTGCAGGAGGACTCGTGGGAGAGGGTGGGTCTGTGCATTCTGCAAGTTCTTCATTAGTTCCAGATGTTCATCAGCTCCTCCATGCTGCTCCTTGCCCCCCTCACTTTTGCTCCTCTCCCCGCCCGAAGCTGGTCAGCGGTGGCTCAGGGGAGTTGGTGTCCTCAGAAGACGGATGAGCTCCGGTGGAGTTGTGTATCAGGAGGGCAGGGGGAACGTAAACAAGACCAAGCCTCTAATGAATCACAGTCTCACAGGCGATACTTGCTGCTTTCTAGGGGGCCTTCTCTGATTCTCCTTAATGAAGTAATTTAGAGGGGAAAAGTCACAAATCCACGTTTTCCTCCCAGAATAACACAAGTGTTGTATGTTTTAACGATGTGACATGACGTATTACATGTGTGGCACATTGTCCGGAATCATCAGTCAACTCATCAGATGTTGTTTTGAGGAATTGTGCAGAACTTGGCAGGATGTGGGGGTGTAGTCATCGGCCTGTTGCCCTGCATCATACAATACACCCCTGTCCTGCTGTTGTGTAATGGGTTTCTGCCTGTATTAAATCACCTTCTAGCGAATACAGCCAGCGATTGTGGCAGCTGCGTGGCATTTAAAATGGGCTCTGTCCTGTCATTCGGTCCATTATGGGCTGTAGTCTGTGGACTCCAGTCATTTGTCTCCTGGGGTTTTCCTCTTGTTGCAATATAGTTCAGCAGTACCACAACAACTGGACAAGCGTACGGTTAAAAACCAAAAACTGAACATTATACCATTCATGGAGGCAGGATGAATCGTAATAGCTTTAGCTGGGTGGAGCGAATAAACAGGCAAGTGTATAACTCCTCACTGTTTGGAGATCCAGTCAGTGTCAGGGTAATAACAGTGAAAGCCGACTCTTCCTCTGTGGGACCCCTGGAATCCCATCACAGACCCCTGGGAGTTCCCCCCAGGGCTGCAAGTTTGGGAATTTCTGATCAGGTTTGTCGGCAGCTGGAGTTTCCTGCAATATTTTTTCCTTCTCCTGAGCTGGAATGTGATTGTCTCATCACAGCATTTGGACGCAGGGGTGCCGCGATGGAATGCAGGGTTATAAACCCCATTTGCACACTGGGCCACACGCCGGGCATTTAAATGGTTTAGCGAAGCTAATGAAATTACACCCTCAACCTGTCTGTCACTGTCTCGGGGCAACTACGGATTAGCTATTTGGGACAGTTTTACTGCACGATGAATTATCTGTTCTGTTAAAACGATAGACAGCAATAGTTCTGTTCAATCATCGCTTTAAATGAGCAGAATGTCACTCAGTACAGTGCAGAGCTCCGCCAAGGCCCAACTGTCTACTCACGAAACAGCAGTAGAATTCACTTGATCTGTTTTTTTATTTGAACCAAATTGGACACAAAGTGGACATTCTTAAATATCAGTCCCAAGACATGCCTTATTTCATTCCATCACGATCCATGAAATATTCTCTGAAGAAATCCACAAAAATTTTAACGAAAGTGAAAAAAACGTCATAGATCTGTCCCTTGATCCGGATCCGCACCAAAATTGAGTAGTTTCTTCCCTGATCCATAGCGTATCCTTCCACCAAGTTTCCTGGTAATCCACCCAGTAGATCTTTCCTAATCTTGCCCACAAACAAACAAAAGCAGATGACAGTGTAACTTCCTTGGCTGAGTTAATGAAGGTTATTGATACTTACATGATGTCAAGTTTTGAGCAAAAACCCAAATATTGTGTTGTTTTCTTCCCATATCAGTCTATGGAAACGCCTTTTTCACACAAATTGAAGATAATCAAGCAAAAAAACATTTGTTTAAGAGGTGGATTAGTTTATAGCAGAGGGATAAACTTGCAGCTCAGTGTTATTGTAATAACATTAGTCCGATTTGGTCAGAACAGTGAGGATTAATTAAGGGGGTTAATACTTAACTTCTCACTTAACTGTATTGATTGGAGGAACCAGAGAAGTGGTTTCAGTGAACATATGGTCTAATCTTTTGAGATACTAGAGACAGTAATTCTTTATCTGCTTGAATGATCTGAGTTTATCTCATTTAAAAAAACAAGTCACTCAGCAAAACAAGATAGACTGTTCTGTCCGGTAAAGAACATAAACATGTTGGAGAAGTTGGTGATCTGTTGTCTTTACGTGCACACTGAGTCTTTCTCATCAACGACTCTCCTTGAGTCAGGAAGTAATTGATAAGATCCCAGAAGGGGAACCACTTAACCAGATCGCCGGCTCAGCTAGATTACTTCCTCTGCCCTGCGCTGCCGTCCGCTCGGTACCACAACACACGCCCGGCCTGACCCTCTAACCCCCGTAGCTCTCCCTGACCAGCTCACCGCCACATCTGACTGCCGTCTGGACTTTGTCTTCCTCCCCTCCAGACCCCCAGAGTATCCTCAAAGCCTTGCAGAGTTCAGCCTCTCTGCTAGGCATCACTCTAAATCCCCACCTCCACAACCGAACAGGAATTTCCCCCCCAAATGCCTCTTTTTTTTCTTCTTTTTCTTGCGTGTCTCTTTTTTCCGGTGCCGCTCCTTGCCGCTCAGTCCCACCCTTGCTCAGTTTCCTGTTGGAGGTCAGCACAATGACCAATAGCAGCCTGAGCGGGTGTTTACTCTGCTCCTGTTCCAGGAGTAATGTGAGCTCGCCGTCCCCTCCCTTTGGCCGTACTCTAGCCAGCACCAGACTTCTGCAGCCCAGCGCCGTCTGCTCCTCCATACCACCACTCCTTAATGTAAAAAACAGGGCTTTTTCCTCAATGTGCAGCAAACCCTGGAGGAGGCGTCCCATTGGGTTATGCTTTGTCCCGAGCTCAGAGCCCCAAGAAAACCACGCGTCCCATCCGCCACACAAGAGCTGGCTGTGTTAACCATGTTGATATGAGATCATCTGGCCTCCGTACACATGACGAAGGCCCCCGTCTCTCAGGCAGTGACGTCCCCCGCCCGACCACATTACGCTCAGTGACAAATGGCTTTTGTTTCCTCTACATTTAGCATTCTGTTGCTCTTCAGGAGAGAAATTAGATGTAGTTTATTTTCCTGATTTATTATTCATTCAGGACCAGTTGGCTGAATGAAGCCATCTGTTCTGCAGGGTGAGGAGGAGGACAGAGAAGTCCTCGTATATGAAGCAACATTGTGTCTCCTGCTGTGATCTCAGTGTAACATTTAAAACTCTTTTGCGTGTCTATTTCAAGGATTTTGTGGCCGCCGAACAACAATCTTTTTTTCTTTAAACAAAAGTGCAGCCTCTCAGAAGGATTCTCCATTGTCGGCCTATTTTTGGGAGTGGAATGCACAAATGATGGTAATCTTCTGGGCGGAGCCATTTCAGATTTTGAGGAAAGGTCCTGTGAAACTTTATTTACTCATTGTGAGCGGTTCCTGCAGCCCAGTGTGTCTGATGTTCCTCCTGCAGTAAGGGGAGTAGACTCTGTCCTGATGTCAGCAGCTGGATTTGCAGTGATTCACGCTGGTGGAGTTCAGATCAGAGAAGAGTCATGGTCTTCTCATTCGAGAAGTTTCCATCTAAAACTCTCAGCAGCATTTATTTTTTCTTGTTCCCCCCCACCCTCTGCTTGGAGTTGTGCCTTTCTTTCCTCACATTCCCACTAAGTTTTTTCCTCCCACCCTCCCTCCAATACTGTACTGCTCTCCGCTGCTTTCTCCCTCTCTTACCCCTGCTCCTTTTTCCCCCTCCTCTTGCTCACTTGCGCTCTCCTTCTCCTTGTTAGTTTTTCTCCTGGGCTGGGAGGAAGTGACTGGGTTGTTTCGGGATCCTTCGGGAATAGAAAGATGGAGCTCCCTTTCCTGTAACCCTTTCTTCATCTCTGTTTGTTAACATCAATTAGCTTGGTTTGAAGTTGTGCCGGTGAAGCTGTGTCAATTCGAGAACCTCTATTTGTTGAGCTGGAAAAGGAGAAGCTGCATTTTGCTGAAATGTTTCCAAATCGCAAAAGTCTATCATCACTCCGGCAGATTTATCATCGCGAAGACAGACAATTTAAAAAACGATTTAATCACTTGGCTTTCACATCAACCGTGCCCTCACCTCAATAAATCAACTTAAAAGCTGCAGAGATGTTTGTTGATCTGTGGGAGCGTTCAGGCCTCGGACCGTGTTGGGGGATCTGTGTGTTTTCATCTGCGCCATGTGGGAGTCGATGGGAGTTCAAGTTGTCTGCTGTAATGTTTGGCTTTTGTCTCACAAGTATTTCGGCAGGCTTCGTTCACTGTCCCATCATTTGAGTCATTTTTTGCATTGATTATTTAAGTTACAATCGGGACGTATTGATTCATATATGTTTTACACATTATTGCAAGAAGGGATATCGAATCTTTCTGGAGCTTTGGGCACTGGTGAATCCAGATATCAGTTCTGCTCCCTGTATCTCCAGATCCACTCTGTGTGTGGGTCCTTAAGGCACTTCATCAACTGTTTGTTTGTTTTGAGGCAAATTTCCTCGCCGCACACTCACACTCAAGCACACACACACACAAACACACTCAGTTTCTCTCTGTCGCACTCGCACTCTCTCTCTCGCTTTCTCGCCAAGATGCCCCTCCTTGCTTTCTATTAGAACCAGCTGTGGAACTGGAGGCAGAATGAATGGCTCTTTGTGATTTGGCTGTCGTTCCAGTCCAAAAGGTCTGTTTCTGCTCTGCCCCACCACTCTCTCTGGTATCGGCATGACAACAATATGAAACAATGGCCCGAACAACAGCACGTCTTGTTATGATGTTATGCAAAGGTTACAGTGTTTTTCAAGGCGGCGATGCCCTCCAACAAAATGTCCTCCGCGCTCGCACATCACCCTGAGCAGCCGCAGCCGAGGCGTGAGAATCAGCAGACACACGGTCATGCAGCTTATCTTGGTGGACATGTACGCTCAGCAAATAGCAGGGAACGCATTACCAGGCTCTGGAAATCAGTCTAGCCTCAAGTCTTTCCAAGATAATGTGTACAGATGATTGCATATCTTACCAAACTGGAGGGTGTGTATCAACATGCATGTATGTACCAATGTATTTGAGAGGCAAGAAAACACAAAACATTGCCCAATCAAATGACAGGGAGGCTCCCGGGCTTGAATTGATTAGAGAAGCTTGAATTTGAGATAGGAATGAGGTGGGGGAAAGTTTGCAGAGATCTGGGAGAGAAGGAGGGCTACTTTGCACAGGGTCTTCACCCAGGTTTGCTGTACGAGGAGGGCGGAGGGTCACTAGCATCCCACAGGGGCACACTGTTCACGTCCGGTTTGTCAGTCAAAACCACAGGAATGTTTTGGGATGTTTTTTTCTGGCTTTGCAACCTTGTGTTTATAGTCTTGCGGGGGCCACTCTTTCATAACCTGTCATATTGTCTGACAACAGAGCTACACGCCTTTATTGGTTATTACTGTCTTCCCCTGATGACTACTATGTCTGGATATCTTCTTCTGTTGTCATGTGATTTGCATTTGTCTGCGCAAAAGTCCAACTTTTGGTTTTTCTCGACACCCTCCACAGGTGCCGACTGTAACAGTCCAAGAGAAGGAAGGGAGAGAGAGGAGCCTTGGGGGAGGAGAGATCCCGTCCCGTCCTCGCAGGGCAAGCAGCTGGTACGATGCGGAAAAATAAATCCCTCTTTTCCTAATTCACAAACCATTCTCAGGCTTGAGCAGGATAGCAATCACCAAAGGCTGAGAGAGTCAGCAGTGGAAAAATCCACAAAGAACAACTCCGGGTGGCAGGAGGAATTGGTATTTCTGACTTTGCAATGCCGAGGTCCTAATCCTTTGTAATGGCAATAATAATTCGGTGACTCAATGAATGGATGCAATGGGGTTTGATGCACGCGGGGGAAGTGACCTTGAAATGTAGCCTGGCATTTTAAATCACTCTTCTGGGTGGTCTCAATCCTCCGGTCCACCAAAGACACAGGAATCTACAGTGTATATACAGACTGTATATCAAATTCAGTTTTTAATCCCCATGCTAACGTGTGGTTGTAGATTAATGAACCTGAAACTTCCTTGTATGTACACATCACTTTATCAGCTGCTGATAAAGGTCAGAGAAGAGGCAGGGTAACACGCAGTTATTCTCGTGACATCTTACAGGACAAACTGCAGATGTGTAATTTGTGCTGGATGACCTGCATCTTACCCCCTGAGGGTTTCCTTAATCTTAATAGCAGGGGAATGGGAGGGAGTACACCAGGCGATGTTAACTTCCTTTAGTATGGTATGCAGCTGTGGCAGGAGGTATGGGGGTGGGGGTTGACGAAATGGGTGCAAGGCGTTTGTCCTGGACGAGGCTGGCGCGGGGGAGAGTCGTCTGAAGAAGAACGGCGCTGGGGAAGGGCGCACACTGGTTTCTGTTCAGATGTCATCTCAAAGGAACCCTGTTTGAGAGAGAGAGGGAGAGGAAGAGGGAGGGAGGGAGGGAGAGAGAGGGAGAGAGGGAGAGAGGGAGGGAGGGAGGGAGGGAGGTCAACCACTCTTCCACCCCTCACCACACACTCACACTGAGGGGGAGATGCATACACACATGCTATCACATCGGAAACACCCACTGTGGGAGAAGCAGATGTGGAGGCCCGGTGGTTCGGACGATTTTTTATTTTCGGGGGTTGGAAGGGCACCCAGAGAGGCACCGACGAAAGAAGTATAGAGAACCACCGGAGTGTGAGAGTGAAGTTATAATTTGAAGGAGAAGAAACTTGCTTTTTGGAAGTCAAAGGGGGAATCGACCGGACCGTGTGATCTGTCATGTCCGCACCGCCGGGATGGTCGGCCAGTAAACTGCAGACTCTAATTATATCTCATCAACTGTCCCCTGTCAGCACTGTCCTCCACCCTCCTGTACACGCTCACTTTCTCACACACACACTCATGCTGTCTCACTCCCAACTCTACACACATGTAGTCATTCCCACAAGGCACCGTACAGCACATAATCCGTCTCACACTTCTCATTCCATACTGAAAATAAACACACTCTCACAGTGTGTGATGGCGGCAGGCAGCCAAAACCTCCTGGAGTTGCTGTTAATTCTTCTTTTTTAATGTGTCGTGAAATTATTCCAGATCAGTATAAACACAGAGAGGAAGGAGCGCTTTTAAGATCTTGTGTTTTTTGGATCCTCCATTTTGCTTCATCTTTCTTCTTGTGTTTAGATTTCCTGTAAAGCAGTCTTACAATGTAGAAGTGGGACGTCTGATTAATTCCATATGTGGAAGATGAAATATACAACTGTTGGAGATCCATCAAATCAAATTTACGATTAGAATTAGGACTGGGCAATAGAACATATAATATACAATAACACAATAATAATATTTATAATATCCACAATTATTATCAATATAATGCATGAGAAGCACAGTGTATAATAATTCCGTTTAAAAGAACAACCTCCACTCAGGAGCAAAAATCTGTCTTTAAAAACTTTAACTGATTTTAATAATGGTACACTTATCGCAATGTATATCGATACTGAATGATACAAATATTGGCCATACCACCTTCAGCCCTAGCTTCTTCTTTTGAGATCAAAATTATTCATATAAACATTTTAGTTGATAAACTTCAGCACATAAATCAAAGCGACTGTTCCAGCTATGAAAAGTCTTGTTGAGATGTATTATGTATTATGAAAAAACTGAACCATGAGTTAAGGTTAGAGAAAATTCCAGTACAACCAGAGTTTGTGTAGAAAGTTTTTTTCTTATCTCCTATTATACGTGCATATATTTGACTTCTCTCTGTGAGCTCATTTGTTTATATCATTCAGCAATGAAAGAAGATTACTTAAAAAAAAACAGATCCAAATCACCCACTGACAAGTTCAACTACAAAAAAGGTTTTACTTATCAAACTTGAAGCAATCATTTTGTGACATTTATCGTGATAAATATTGACATCAATTTGATCTTGATACAATCTTTGGCTATATTGTCCAGCACTAATGAATATCATAAATGCTTCTAATTCCATTGATTGATTGACTTAGTATGGCAGGGTCAGTATGTGCACACCGAATATTTCCATCCCTGACTGTGTGTACGTGTGAGTGTGTGGCTATCTTGGTATGAGAGGGCGCTGAAGGGACACAGATAAGGGGAAAATCACACCGCGACAGACAACAGGACTTCAGAAATACCAAGTCAGTTCCGTCAGTGTTTCCAAGTGTCCTACTTTTCCCACTGAGCCAGCAGTGATGAGGGTCACAAGAAGCAGCTTTAAACCAAAGTGAACTGAGTGTGTCCTAAATAAAAAAGCAAAGTGGAGGTTTGCTGTCCAGACTTTTGATCTTAGGCCCTTTAAAGTCTGTAACCATGTTCAACTGGCTGACTCTGTGGATGGCTTAAACATTACATCCACCAGTTCCCACAAAGTGATGACCTAGAAAGTTAATCTTTTCCAAGCAGACACAAACTCTGGGTACTAGATATGGGCACTACTACGACTTCACCGGCACTGGGTTCCTCTCTGTGGGAGGAAATTAAACCAGAATCTTTTGTTTCTGGTATGAAAAAACACTTTCAGCAGTTCACTATGCTTTCTTTGTTATAGTTATGTGGAAGGAAATGGAGAGAGACAGTGACCGGCTGAAACCTCCTGATCGTCAGCTGATTTTGAGAGGGGGGGGGAAATCGCCAGAAAAAGCATAAAGAGGAGGAGGGGGAGAGATGTGGAGAAAGCGAGGGAGAGAGAGCAGAGAGAGTGTCTGTAAAACCTGATTCGAGAGGCGAACTTAGCGTGTGCGCAGATGATTCCTAATAAGGTTGTAACTGGCAGTCTCAAAACCCTCGGTCCTGGAATTAGCCGCTGCCAGGAAACTTCTTCTCTCGATGCTAAGAACAGAAACAAACACACAATCGAGTGCGACCCGCTGCACAGCGAAAAATGAACAGATAAAATTAGAGGGGGTGGATGAGGTAGTGAACGAAGCAGACATTTTCTTTTCTGAGCATAATACAAAAAGAACAAAATGCAAAAAGCAATAAGATAATGCTCAAATAGGAGCCACATGTAGTGAAGCGCTCACATCTGTACAGTGTAAACTATTTAAACACTGATCTTATCAGGATTCTAATGGGCATACGCAATCATTCATTATTAACTCTTGTCTTCTTATTTCTGCAAGAGAAGGAACTTCTTGTTCTAGTGTATCATCCCAGCTAGAAGGTTCCCGGTTTGAATCCCGAGGTTTCTTCAAGTGCTCCGGTTTACTATAACTGTGTGTTGGTCCTGCGATATGCTGGCGACCTGTCCAGGGTGTACCCGGCCTCTCGCCCAATCTTAGCTGCTATTGGCTCCAGCTCCCACTGTAACCCTCAAAGTATAGATGTATAGATAATGGATCAATGGATCAATGGATGGTTTGAAATGCTTGTTTCCTAATTTCAAACTGAATCTGTCTCCACAGGTGAGATTGGGTGGATGACTGTTTGAAAACCAGCCACAGGCTCATCATGGCTCAGGTGCTGCATATGGACCCCGGCTTCCCAGGTGCAACCACCATTTATTTTTATTTCGTATTCAAGTTTTATAAACTGTCATGTCCACTTGTAAGTAATGTAGTATTTATCATATCCCAACACTTTCCAGGTATGGTTATGGGGAACTGCATGATTCCATTTTGTGCCTAATTTGGAGATTGCTACAGAGTTCATACATAAACACACAGTAGCCCAGAGTTAATGCTATTTTCTAAAGTCTGAGCCCAAGATTAGACGCAGATTTCCGTTTGTTTAAAGTTGATTTCCTTCCCCCTCAGGGAAACTCAACCCACCTGCTCCCCCTTCCCTGCACGGCAAAGAACAGGAGGCGCCCTACTCAGTGGAGACCCCCTATGGCTACCGTCTGGACCTGGACTTCCTCAAATATGTGAACGACATAGAGAAGGGAAATACTATTAAGAGGGTGCCTGTCCAGCGCCGGCCGCGCTATGGCTCCCTGCCCCGTGGTTATGGCTATGCCGGCTCCTGGTGGACATCCACGGAATCTCTGTGCTCCAACACCAGCATGGACAGCCGCCACTCCTCCTTCTCCTACTGTGCTCCAGGCTTTCACACGACGCAGAGACCCAGCTTCAGCACTGCCCGGGTGGAGAAGACCCTTTTGGACGCACGCAGGAAACTGGAAGAGGAGAAAGAGGCCCGTAGATTCTCCAACCTGGGCAGCATGCACAGCAGTGTGGCAGGCTCTAACACCTCCATCAGCAGTGCACACAGCTTCAATCGGGCCCATGGTGGAGGTGGATCCTTCACCCCAATGAGTTCTGGGTTGTCCACCCCGGTGACCCCAACACCAGCCCACCTGCAGCATGTCAGGGAGCAGATGGCAACAGCCCTCAGGAAGATAAGGGAGCTGGAGGATCAGGTGAAGACCATCCCTGTGCTCCAGGTGAAAATCTCTGTGCTGCAGGAGGAGAAGCGGCAGCTCAGCGTCCAGCTGAAGAGCCAAAAATTCCTGGGTCACACTCTGAGTTTTAACCGAGGCCGTTCCAGAGGGGAGCTCTATATCGACATCCCAGAAGAAGAACAGAGCGCTGGAACTAAAAGCAGCAACAAACCAGCAGGACCTCTGTCTCCCACTACGCCAGAGGGCCCTAAACAAGACTCTGGGTGTGAGATTGAGGACACAGTAATCGTGGGTGGAGCCCGGCCGGATGCAAAACGGGAAGTGCGCACTGTCGGGGTGGGACCAGAGGCCTCGAGGGGCACTCGTCAGGTGGGAGTCGGGGTTCGGGAGGAGGACCTGGGGCTGGTGCCTGAGAAAGAGGCTCTTAGGAATCAAGTGGGTCAGCTTGAGGGCAAACTAAAGAGGACAATGCAGGAGCTGCAAGCTGCACAGCAGCAGGTCGCATCAGTCCAGAAAGCTCCTCAGGCAGAGCATCCGGTCATGGCTACCAGCATGGGCTGGCAGGAGCCACAGGGCTGCAGCCTGCACACTCTGGTCAGCTTCACACAGCAACCCCAGCAGACGCAGCAGAGGACTGTGGGAATCCAGGTGTACACAGTGGAGCAGCCCACAGTGGTAGAGGTGGGCATGCTGCTCCGTGCAGAGACCTGCAGCTCCCCCTCCCCCCTCCCAGCTGGTGGAGTTTCAGTGGGCTACCACATAGGACAAGCTGAAGGTCAGGATCCAGCTGGTAGTATATGACCAAGATTACGCGTTACCAGTTTAGTTATTTTAGCCAAACAGTGAAATACAGTCCAATGCTACAGGCTTTTATGAAGCAAGTTCTTTGATTGTGTATGTGAGCTTTTGAGCCCCTAATGTTTTCTGTCATCTCTGTATGTATTTGGAATATACATCACTTTTAGAAGCAACTCTGAATTTAACTTGAGTCTGAGAAAATACCACAGAGTAAATCAGCACCTCTCTGACTTTCAGACTGGACATTATAATCCAGAATTGTTTACATATTGCATTAATTATATTGGGTTGTATTTGATTGTCTGAGTGTTAGCAATAAACTGACAAATAAACTCTGAATATATGAGTTTATGTTAACAATTTATTCATAGACCTCTTTAAGATTGATCATTTGATGAGTTAAAGTTCGAAAGTTGACTGTGTCTCTGTCTCACAGATGTTCTGGTTGAGCTGCCGATCGCTGTCAGCTCCAAGCAGGTGCGTGACGTCCTGAAGAGCGAGCTGTCCACCTCTGTCCCTGTGGCTAGTCCTGCTATCGCTGTCGGCACAGCTATAAATCAGATTAGTTTGATGCAATCTAAAGGAGGAGAGACTCTACTGCATACAAACACAGAGGCTGTCCAGTCACAAGAAGGACCCAAGACAGGTAACTGGACTGTGCTCTGTTAAAAACACAATGATCAGCTGACATGCGTCCGGCTGTATGTGTGATTACTGGTGTCTCTTCCAGCCTCGTCTCCTCAGTCTCTGAGGTCCATCATGAAGCGGAAAGCAGAGGGTGAACCAGGGTCTCCCTCCACTAAGAAAAACCTGCAGTTTATTGGGGTCAATGGAGGGTAAGTGACAGTGATTACAGACCACAAGTCAGTCATTTCCATTCCCTGAGTGCTGAGGCAGGCACTTTCTTCCCTGGTAATAGTTTCATCCTTGATCTGGGATGTTAAATTCTTCCACACATTGTCTGATCTCCACAAGGGTCAGAGAACCCGTTCAGACCCGGTTTTAACATCCATCCTGAGGGATCTAATCCCAAGTGGTCACCACTATGCACTGGTATGAATGCACCAAAATGCTTCCTGAGATGCAAGCACTCAGACGTTCTAGGACACATATGAAGGATCGTCTCCTCAGCTGACGTCCTTTGTCCCGCTACAGGTTCAAAATGAATTAAAGTATTTCATCTTAGTGCCTATACGTTGATTTAATTTTGCCACCTTAGTATTAGCATATCTGTATTAACATGGACCGACATAATGATTGAAATAAAGAAAATCTTATTTCATTTTAAAGCTATGCACATTGAGTTACATGGCCCCTCCTGGCTAACCACTGACACACACCCATGCACATATGCACAAATACACTTAGAACAGATAAATCTCAGCTTTCCACTTCTGGTTTCTCAGGACACGTGTTAATACCAGGACTAAACAGGGCCTGAGTTACAAAGTGCACTTGCATTTTCTGCCTATGTGCAATAGTAAAACAGGTTTTGCATATTGTTGACTTTTGATCGTATGCTTTTCTTGCAGTTATGAATCCACATCATCAGACGACAGCAGCAGTGAGACTTCAGATGAGGAGAGTGACTCCAGTGAATATCACGAGGCCCGAGAAAAACTGACAGAATCCTCCGTCCTGCACCAGCAAACAACCCACACTGTGGTGTCTCAGCCACTAGAAAGCCACAGTGTACCTCAGCAGACTGCCTCCGAACTACCAGCCGTCGTTCCAGAAACACAGCAGAGCACCAGCCAGTCTGCACCAGTAGACGCAACACTGCCAGACACAGTGTCCCAGTCACCAGCAACGGACACTGTTGTGCAAAAATGTGCCTCACAGCCACCAGCCTCGGACCCCACCCCAGCTCCTCCGTGTCCAGCAAACTACTCTGCCTCCACAGAGAGCACCAGCCAGTCATCAGAACTGCACACAGTCACACCGGAGATCAGCTCCACGTCATCGAGCTCTCAACCGACTCCTGGGCAAAGCTCCACCCACGTTACCTGCTCTTCATCGTTGTGTGTCACTAAAACCACTGAGGTCACCGAGCAGCAATACACCGTCCAGTCAGAAGCCACTGTCCTTTCCGGCCAATCGCAGTCAAATCCAGCAACTGAAAGCAACACGACTGACACTGACACAGCATCAGAGAAACAAGTCAGGTAAACAAACATACATTTAAACAGACAGTCTGTCTGTGAGCATCAAGCTGCGGGTGACAGTGACTGACAGTGTGTTGTTTCTTTGTCCCTCTCAGACTGGAGCTGAGTGACGGCCTGATGTCGGCTCTGAGCGGCCTGCAGAAAGCCCTGGGGGAATCCAATGCCTTCAGCCAACAAGGAGCAGTATGTGTTCAATTCAGATTATTAAACAGTATAACAACAATTGTTTGAGTGTAAGCAAGATTACACAAAAATAACTGAGTGGATTGCCATGAAACTTGATGGAAGGGTTGAGTCAATTTTGGCGTCTATCTACATTAGGGGCGAATCGAGGAGTTTTCTTTTCTCTATGATAAGGGAACTGATATCTATGAGTGTGTGAAATTAGGTTTAGCTCGATTGAGTTTAAGAGGACTGTTGGGCCTTGGTGTGGGCGCCCTACCTAGATCCAGCAACAAGCAGAAACACCTCACAGATTGATTTGTCTTTAGCACACATTAGTAGAGAAAAGCAAATAAACAACATTTATTTCAGCATTTTCTTTACATACCAGAGGAGTACATAGCACATTTCCTGTATGGTTCTTCTGAGGCCTGTTTGTGATGCTCAGTCTGCATTTCCACACCTGTCTCTCAAGTGGTCGTGTGTCCTCATTGTGTCTGACCTCAGAGAGCGGCCTACACCACCGTGCTGCAGGAGTGGCTGCGCGTGTCCTGTCACAAAGCCGCAGACACGGCTGTCGTCAAGGCCTATATGGACGCCTTCACCTCCGTCTCCCCTCAGCTGCTGGAGTTTGTGATCAACATGGCCGATGGCAATGGGAACACGGCGCTTCACTACACCGTCTCCCACTCCAACTTCCCTGTGGTGAAGCTGCTGCTGGACACTGGTGAGCTGTGTTTGTATCTAGCTGTGATTCAATGCATCCAAAATGTAGATAGTCTGGTCATCGGAGGATTTTCTATTTACATCACCTGCTCTTACCAGTGTATGGTTGGCTACTTCATCAGCTTTTGCAACCTCCGAAAGACTCAAATTAATTTAGTATAAAAAACAGAGAAAACCAGAGATAAGATAAAACAAGACTGACTTAAGCCTGGATGTGAATAACATGAATTCACATTTTGATATAAGTACTGACAAAACATAATTAGAAATTATGATCCAGCTTTGATTGACATCAAAATATGTGAATTTTAATGGATTTGTTTAATATTTTTATTTGAACAAATTCTACTGCATTGATCATTAGTGTGATAGAATCCTTTCTCCAGTAAGTACTTTACCCCTGTTATTGTCTGTGCTGCTGTTGTGTCTCCTCTCACACTGATTGCCGTGTGCACATTACAGGCCTATGTAATGCTGACAAGCAGAACAAGGCGGGCTACACAGCCATCATGCTGACAGCTCTCGCTGCCTTCCACTCTGACAGTGACCTTCAGACCGTCCTGCAGCTGCTGCGCACAGGGGACGTCAATGCCAAGGCCAGCCAGGTGTGCCCTCTACTGCTCACTAGCTTGTATTGCAACTCCATACACTACCTAACACATATCAGAGCTTTAATAGTTTTTATAGGTGTTGTTTCTCATGATGCAGAGCAGAGTTTGATGTGCAGATGCATGAAGACAAACGACTGTAATTTAGCTCCACATGTTTAAGATGATGTGACACTTTTTTAATGATGTGTGTTTTTTAGGCCGGTCAGACAGCGCTGATGCTAGCAGTCAGCCACGGCCGAGGTGACATGGTGCGGGCGCTGCTCTCCTGTGGGGCTCAGGTCAACATCCGAGATGATGACGGCTCCACAGCGCTCATGTGTGCCTGTGAACACGGTCATGTGGACATTGTGCGTCAGCTACTGTCTGTGCCGGGTTGTGATGCCACTCTCACGGATAATGTAAGCCTAGTATCCTCCTTTCCTACCTCTATCTCTTTTTTTGGACAAACTCATGATCGCCTTGTTGTGGTGTTTACAGGACGGCAGCACTGCTCTGTCCATCGCCCTGGAGGCCAGCCAGAACGACATCGCTGTACTTCTGTACGCTCACCTCAACTTTGCTAAGCCTCCTTCTCCCGTGAGTGTTTCCCCACACACAAGTGTGTCATCTAAAGGGACTTGTTTAGATGAACCACTTTACGCCAACACGCCAATTTGTCTCAGTGAGGCACAATGTTCTGCAGCCAAATTACTTCTTTTGCTTCTAAAGGGAGTGGAGAGGGTCATTCTGGGAAATGTAGGAAATCGAAAAACTGAAGAAGAACTGTAGAAGTCGAAGATTAAACGTACAATAAAATATCACATTTGCACAAATTAACTTTTTGAAATCTTCTTAACATTAGAAATTATATGTTTATATATGAATGATAGAAGCATGAACGTATCAAAATTCTTGCTCTAGAGCAGCTATTTTTTCCTTACAGCTTAACAGCAGCAGGAAATGTAACTGTACAGAATATTAAGTTGTTCTCCGATAAACCAGGTCCATCAATAGACTGTTTCCGAGTTTTCTTTGCAGTATACATGTCACATCAATCAGTACAACTTTATTTACATAGCACCTTTCAAATATATTAAATCCAATTCAAAGAGCATTACACTTGATTGTAAAAATTAGTTAAAACTTTCATGTTTCGAGACTAAGAAGCTACAGAATAGCCTGACACTCTGAAAATACATACAAGTTCTAATCCTAATACTTTTGTTTTGTTTTTTTTACTAGGTAACACCTAAGTCTCCTCTCTTGGGCTCGTCTCCTCCTTTCAGTGAGACGAAATGAGCCACGCTCCTTCTGTATCTCAACAGCCAATCCACTGCAACTGCTCATATCACAGTGTGATCTTTTTATTTCATTGTGTAATTAAGAAACTTTGTGTTTTTGTGCGTATGACTGTCTTTGTATGTGTGTGAGTTAGACTGTTTGTTTTCACCCTCCATAATTTAAGTTCAAGATAATGTGCAGATAATAACATGACAGCTTGCTCCATTATTACCTGATGCTCTTTGTACACAGTTCTCGTTTTGTTTATCACAGTGCTTCTTAAAAACGTGGATTTCTTGTGTGGTACAATCTGAAAAGCGAACACAGAAAGTTCTGTATAAACATCACTGTAGTTTGAGAATAATCCAGCTATCGACACAGTTCATAGTGGCGCCATAAAAACTCTTCACCACAATCACATTATACAGTTGTTTTTATTTCACAAGATCTCATATTAGTTTCTATATAAAGCAATATGTTCTCAATGTAATTCATGCAGTGGTTGTACCACAGCAGCATCGTTATGTGTGACCATCACAGTCATTCGGAATAACAAAAGCCACTTCTCTCAGATAAGATAAGTGTCCTTGCATCAACTAGCTAATTGGTGCCACAACAATTCAACACAGAAAACACCAGTTCAACAATATATCAATATTTATACACAGGATTTATTTACACAAGAGTATTTTTGATATAGATTTTTTTGTTTTTAATTCATGACTTCCAACGATCGTGATTTTTAATTCCCAGGCAGTTACACTTTTTTAACCAGAGGACACAATTCAATTTTTTAGGAGTCTACGACATTTCCAAAGATGTATTTCTCCTATCAGCTCTGTGACAAGCTGTATAATGTGGAGATAGAATGAACACAGGCAGAGCATCAGTATGGAAGAAGGGAAGGGTCAGTGGCTACGGTACTTTGGTCTTTGTTTTGTTTTTTATAACTGAAGGAAAATAGGATGGTTGTAAAGAAAGATTAGAATGTGTCTGCGTTTTTGTTTGTAATATTCTGTAGTTAAAAGATTTAACTTTGTTGAGAAACAACTGAAGGCGCTGGTGGAGCCACCTCTACCACGGTAAGATTCGTCAGGGAACTAGGAAG
The DNA here is from genome assembly GCA_038501795.1 of Pseudopleuronectes americanus. Classification (NCBI taxonomy): domain Eukaryota; kingdom Metazoa; phylum Chordata; class Actinopteri; order Pleuronectiformes; family Pleuronectidae; genus Pseudopleuronectes; species Pseudopleuronectes americanus. The sequence continues at coordinate 9,439,613 of CM076732.1, forward strand.
TGACTGATTGGGTTCTGTAATGACATGACATGTAAGATATGAATTTCAAAATAATATATGTCAAAATAAACTGCCTAAAATCAAATTCTTTGAACAAAAGTGCACAGGCTATTGATGTCAAAATTTCTATTACTTTTTAAAAGTTTTTTCACATTTTTCATTTCCACTTTTAAGCAATTCCACTTTTATAAACTTTACATTTTTTTATTTAAGTATCTATCTTTTTATACATGTAGAATTTTGAAGCTCACGCTGACTTAATATAACCACACAGCTTTTCAGTTGCTGTTTTCTGAAGGTTGATCTGAAAATTCAGTTTGTGTTGCTTCTCGTGTGTTTTTGAAAAAAATATTAATAAATGTGGACCACACTGTCTCTCTTGCATCAATTCAGTATTTCTTTAGTTTGCATGTAAATCGTCACCAGTCATCTAACATATGGTGAATAGGTGTTTCAGAGCCCAGTTTCTCATGATGAAAATGTTTCTCATGGGAAAGCAGAAACAAACTCTTACATGTTTTTAATGTGTTTTTATACAGACTTGATTTCAGTAAAATCATGTTGAACTCATATTTGATATATTATTTGCAATTCATGTTGGAGAAACTCCAGGAGAGGGCGTTGTAGCTCTTACCTAAGACTCCAGCACATCCCTCAGCACTTTTTAAGAATTGAGATCCATGATGATTATCAACAGGCCTAAAACCCATTCACTCTGTCTAAGCTTAAGTTGCTTGTTTAAAAATCACTCTTTACATCAGAATCATCAAGTCTTATATGAACAACATTATATGTTTAAGATTCATTTCTCATGACTTTGCCAACAGAAAATAACTAACATTCTTTTGGAAGCCTATGAGGGATCATTATTCTGTTGCTTTCTATAACAAGTGGTCACTATTTGCATCATGGTATTTTATTATTGTCACTCTTTATAAAAGTGTCTCAAAAGGTTGATGTCTGCACATGAGGTTTAGAATAGATGCAAACAACCTTGGAGCCAGTTCCACCCTTCTTAGGGGCTCTGCAGGAAAAGTAAGTAAAACATATATCGTTCATATGAGACTTTGATGGTTTAACCACACAACAGTAAAAAATCTAAAAATTATTGCTAATATCCTCATTGGTGTGTGGTGATGCATATATACATATTTACTGTAATTTATATATGTTACGTATATGTATACACTTTTTTCCAATATGTGTACTTATGGTACTTAGTGTAAATGTGTATGTAGACACACACCTAGGTAAAACAGGGTCACGGCTCCAGCCGCTGTCCTCAGACAGCTGCTTGACTCTGGGAGGAGTCAGTGAGATAACATACCAGTGTAACAAGTGACATCTGTCTGCTCCATATATTAAGGGTTACACCCACAAGCTAGCTTATTCTTTTTTCATTTGATCACTCAGACCTACAATCTCAATGATCTGTTCATACAGTGTTTGTGTTTTCTGGCTGACGCTGTCTCCAAGTCAGTTTATTTATGTAGGATGAATGATCAAATATGACTGTGAATAAACCACAAGTGAAGACAGCAGCTTACTTTAGCTTATCTATCGCTGCTTGGATCCACCCTCCCTGCTGCAGGGTGCTGGCTCAGATAAGCCCACTAAACTCACCATGTTGGCAGAAAAGAGAAAATTACATCTATCATCACACTGGAACATTTCCAACTGATAAACAAATCCAATTATTTTATTTGGCTGCAGAGTTTTAAAATCAGTTTGAATTCGACCTGATTGGTCTCTGGATCTTTTATTACTCTTTAACAAAGGAAACCCTTCCATCTGTCACACCTGACAACACACTACAGTCGGTGATATACCCCAAACAGCACAAATTGCATTTTTTTGCCTTTTATAGTTAATCAAAAAAAGAGTTCTTGTCCTAAAGCAACTGGGATGTTTATATTTAAATCTTGTTCAAGCTGCAGCCCATCACTGGGACCACCTCATGCAACCTATCTTGATGGTGGTCCTGGGTGTGACCTCACTTGGTCATGAGTATAAAACCCCTACGGTTTGAGCTGATAATGCAAACAGTCTAACTACAGACAAGATGACTAGTCTCACTGCTAAGGACAAGGAAACGGTCAAGGCCTTCTGGGCCAAAATGGCTTCAAAGGCGCAGGACATCGGTGCTGATGCTCTGAACAGGTAAATACTGATGGATGTAACCTCCCTGAACTTTGACTGATTCACTTACACTCACTTTCTTCTCTTTTCTTTTCTGTCTTTCTCTTAAACCCAGGATGCTGATCGTGTACCCGCAGACCAAGACTTACTTCTCCCACTGGAAGGACCTGAGCCCCGGCTCTGCCCAAGTGCTGAAGCACGGAAAGACCGTCATGGGTGGAGTTGAGTATGCTGTGACCCAACTGGACGACCTGAAAGCAGGTCTTCTGAGCCTCAGTGAGCTGCACGCCTTCACCCTGAGAGTGGACCCTGCCAACTTCAAGGTACACAACTTAAGTCTGTACTTCATATGAAGCACCTGTGACTGTGGAGTCTGTTTATTGTTGTACAATGATTATATGAACACTGTTTCCTTCATATAACCTGATCTCAGTGTAGGTCCTACATGAAGTATAGTAGAGCCTGACCTAACAACACAAAGAAGTGGGTTAGGAGTTAAAATCACCATTTATATAACATTTGGTGATATTTATTTTCACAGATCCTCTCCCACAACATCCTTGTGGTCATGGCCATCACATTCCCAGAAGACTTCACCCCTGAGGTCCATGTGTGTATGGACAAGTTCCTGGCTGCTCTGGCTCTGGCCCTGGCTGAGAAATACAGATAAACAGCAGGAGAAGATGACGGAGTCTGCAGCATCAGCTCTCTCTGCATAATGAATAATAAATAAGATGAAACGAAAAAAAACACTGTTTTGTTCTTCTTTTGTGATCATTTGTGTCAGTGTTGTTTACTTGTGAAGTTTTCTAAACAAATGTCAGAACTGTCCTAATACCACAAAGACAAAATAAGTCAACAAGAATAAACAAAGCATATCCAACACATCTACATTTGAACTACAGCTGCCCTGTGGTTAAGTAATTAGGTGATGGGCCAAAATTTTACTGCCAACTATTTTGATTGTCAATCCGAACTTGGACGAGAGAGACAAATTTAAACTGTTGCTGCCTTTTGGGTGTATACATCTTTAAAAACAAAGTTTTGGTGAATTTTGATGTATATATACCTATATATGTGAGAATGAATGTATGTGTGCATATGTGCATAATGTGTTTATGTTTAAATGTCGGTGTTATTATTCTTATATGTCATTATGTTGCTTTTGTTATGGATAAGACAACTTATATGTATATATATATATATATGGCAAGTAGAAGGTACTTGCTTTCATCAGTGTCTGACTTGACTTTTGATATTAGTCTCCTTTGGCAACAGGTTATTTACCCGTGTAAAGTATATTTGTAAACTAAGAAAAACAAATTTAGCTTAGATCTGCAGCTACTCTGTGTTTAATTGATTAGATAATGGGCAGACATTTTACTGGCAACTATTTTGATTGTCAATCCTAACGTGGACACTCTATTTTTTGTTTTGTTTTTATTTTGCTTAAACTTTCAACCCTCTTTGGATCAAGTTCCTCTAAAGTGAAAAGTATCTGCATTCCTCAGTTTTATATAAGTGTGAACTGAATATTGTTGATTGGTCTGACAAAACATTTGGCTATGTACAAGTGTAAACTATATTATCAAAGTTATTTGTTAATTTTGGTCAGTAGTTTTGTGTAAGTATTAATCTATACACAGACTAGCAGCAGCAATGCTACAATCATCTTTCACCACTTTTCATCAGCCCTGTTGTTCCTGTACAAAAATAATTTATCTCAAATACTTTCCACTTCATGCTCACACTTATCCTGAGTAGAATCACAGGTACAAAACATGTTTAATTTGTCATTTATTTTATTTGCTTTTGAGACCAAAACAAAGAGGCTCTGAATGAATGTGATGTTCTCCTCTTGTGCTGCAGCTCTCTAGTGGTACTGTCTTCCCAGGGAGGAAACCACCACGGACATGAACTTCTGGAAAGCTGCCTGCACTTCACCACTGAAGTCTGAACCCATCCGAGCAGCGAGCACGATTGTCAGGCAGTCGGCCAGCAGCTGCAACACAACACAACATGAAGGGTGAGGAGGCTTCTCTGTCAAACACACTCATAACATGAAGACAACAACAGCTCCACAGTCTTTTACCCTGAAGTTGTCAGGATCCACGTGCAGCTTCTCAGAGTGCAGCATGCTCAGCTCAGCGTAGGTTTCCTTGATGTTGTCCATGTTCTTCATAGCCCGGTCCAGACCGTGCAGGATAGTTGTCCCATGCTTTGCAACCAATGGGTTTGAACTGATGGCTGCGGCGTTGTAGAGGTTTCCAAAGTTGCCAAAATACCTCTGAGTCCAGGGGTAGACAACCAGACACCTGAGGAAACATGTCAGCAAAATATATTTGTTACAGGCTCAGATTAACACAGGAAATACTTTCCAAGAAATTAAAAACGTACGCACACAATCCCATTCAAAAAAATTCCCCAAATATCAAATATATGTGTCACCTGGAAAGAGCAGCAGGGCCCACTTCTTCATAGTTAATCTTGGAGAAGATGTCCTTGATGGTGGCGCGCTCAAAGTCTGTCCACTCAACCATTTTGTCGGCTCTAGGTTTTCAGTTAATCCTATTCTCACTGGCGCCACATGCAGCTTTATAAAGCAACGCTGCCCCGGCCCAGAGCCAGTGATTGGATGAGGCTGCTGGGCGGGACCAAGTGTTGTGGGTTTGAAAAAGTGAAAAGATAAGAGTCTATCTGCAATACTTAGATTGTCTCCAAGGAAATAGTTCAAGTTCTGTGTAACACCCCACGGACCCAGAGAGACACTCATCATTTCAAAGTAACACAAAACAGCCACAATGATTAATATACAGTAGGTCACTGTTCCCAAATGGGTCTTAAAGGGATTCAGTGGGTAATAATGAATCCAGTCTCTTCTGAGGCTTATTTTCTATTCGTGTCTGTGAGAGACTGCGAGTACCATGGACAGCTCCCACATATCAGGTCATCTGAGGATAAGCCCCTCGGACAGTGGTTTGTACACATATTTGATTATTGAACACATAAGATCAGAAATAGATGTTGAATGATCAGCTGGAGTAAACAGAGAGAAATATGAGGTATATGTACACAACTCTCTTTGATATTGTAAAACCATTCCTCAAAAAAAAAGGTTTTTCATTGTGGCTTTAATCTTGTTCATTTTGATATAGAAACAATAATTTAACTTCAACTTAAGTGCATATTTAACAACTTTTATGACATTTTTGAGGATATTTCATAATCTGAAATCAAAGGTTGTCCATGGACTCACTAAATACATGACAAAATTTCATCAGATAGGTTTTTTCATCTTTTTGTCAGAGTTGACCAAACTGCTGTAGAATAAAAACCAAGAGGGAAAGCAAAGTATAATCGATTAAAATATAACAAACTTATATAAAATAAAATAAAAGGCTAATGTGGGATAAAAATAAAGCAAGATTAAAACATATTCAATTAAAAACTTTTTTTTATACTGGCTATAATCCTATTTCCTAAATTATAATTTTTTTATATAGGTAAGTAAAGCACTCTGAAACTGTGCTTTTAAAAAGTTATTTATAAAATAACAAGAAAAAATTATTTTTTCTGTTACAATAATTAATGACATTTTTTTTTAATATATTTTACTTTCATGAACTAGGGTAGGTAAATATATGAATCATTGAGCTTAGCCAGAGATAAAATCTGAGGAGGATCGCCCTGTGCTCCATATCTTGGATGTGGTCCCGGGTGTGGCCAAGCTCTGTTTCAGGCTTAAAACCCCCCCAGTCTCAGCTGATCAGAGCATTCAGCGACTCTCAAGCTCCAGACAAGATGACTAGTCTCACTGCTAAGGACAAGGAAACAGTCAAGGCCTTCTGGGCCAAAATGGCTTCAAAGGCGCAGGACATCGGTGCTGATGCTCTGAACAGGTAAATATGAGCCAAACTCTGATAAATGTGACCTACCTGAACTTTGACTGATTCATTTACACTCACTTTCTTCTCTTTTCTTTTCTGTCTTTCTCTTAAACCCAGGATGCTGATCGTGTACCCGCAGACCAAGACTTACTTCTCCCACTGGAAGGACCTGAGCCCCGGCTCTGCCCAGGTGCTGAAGCACGGAAAGACAGTCATGGGTGGAGTTGAGTATGCTGTGTACCCAACTGGATGACCTGAAAGCAGGTCTTCTGAGCCTCAGTGAGCTGCACGCCTTCACCCTGAGAGTGGACCCTGCCAAACTTCAAGGTACACAACTTAAGCCTGTACTTCATATGAAGCACCTGTGACTGTGGAGTCTGTTTAGTGTTGTACAATGATTATATGAACACTGTTTCCTTCAAATAACTTGATCTTAGTGTAGGTCCTACATGAAGTATAGTAGAGCCTGACCTGACAACACAAAGACGTGGGTTAGGAGTTAAAATCACCATTTATGTAACATTTGGTGATATTTATTTTCACAGATCCTCTCCCACAACATCCTTGTGGTCATGGCCATCACATTCCCAGAGGACTTCACCCCTGAGGTCCATGTGTGTATGGACAAGTTCCTGGCTGCTCTGGCTCTGGCCCTGGCCGAGAAATACAGATAAACAGCAGGAGAAGATGACGGAGTCTGCAGCATCAGCTCTCTCTGCATAATGAATAATAAATAAGATGAAACGAAAAAAAACACTGTTTTGTTCTTCTTTTGTGATCATTTGTGTCAGTGTTGTTTATTTGTGAAGACTTCAAATCTAAATGTCAGAACTGTCATAATACCACAAAGACAAAATAAGTCAACAAGAATAAACAAAGCATAGACAACACATTTAGATCAGAATTACAGCTGCTCTGTGGTTCATTGATTATGTGATGGGCTGAAATTTTACTGGCAATTGTTTTGATTGTAAATCCTAACTTGGACGTTCTTATGAAAAAACTTCCTAACCTCTTTGGTTCAAGTTTCTCAAATGTGACCAAAACATCAGAAGGATTCATTGAAACAGAGCACATAACAAGTGAACATGGAATAGATGAAATAGAATTTCACAGCGACGAGAGAGACACATTTGAACTGTTGCTGCCTTTTGGGTGTATACATCTTTAAAAACACAGTTTCGGTGAATTTTGATGTATGAATACATATATATGTGAGAATATATTTAAGTGTGGGTGAGCATAATGTATATATGTTTCAGTGTTAGTGTTATTATTCTCATATGTCATTATTTTGTTTTTGTTATATATGACATCTTATAAATGGCAAAAAGAAGGTACTTGCTTTTATCAGTGTCTGACTTGAGTTTGAATATGAGTCTCCTGTGGCAACAGGTTATGTACCAGTGTAAACTATATTTGTAAACTCAGATAAACTCATTTAGATAAGAACTGCAACTAATCTGTGTTTAATTGATAGGCAGACATTTTACTGGCAACTATTTTTATTGTCAATCCTAACTTGGACCTTCTAGTTTTTGTTTTGTTTTTATTCTGCCTAAACTTTCAAAACTATTTTTTTCAAGTTCCTTTAAAGTGAACACATTCTGCTTTCCTCAGTCTTAAATGATAGTGAACTGAATATTGGTGATCTGTCTGACAAAACATTTGGCTTGAATTTGAATAGCAGTCTCCTGATGCAACAGGTTATGTACAAGTGTAAACTATATTAGTAAACTTGTTTGTTAATTTTGGTCAGTAGTTTTGTGTAAGTATTAATCTATACACAGACTAGCAGCAGCAATGCTACAATCATCTTTCACAACTTTTCATCAGCCCTGTTGTTCCTGTACAAAAATAATGTATCCCAAATACTTTCCACTTCATGCTCACACTTATCCTGAGTAGAATCACAGGTAGACAACATGTTTAATTTATCATTTATTTTATTTGTTTTTGAATCCAAAACAAAGAGGCTCTGAATGAATGTGATGTTCTCCTCTTGTGCTGCAGCTCTCTAGTGGTACTGTCTTCCCAGGGAGGAAACCACCACGGACATGAACTTCTGGAAAGCTGCCTGCACTTCACCACTGAAGTCTGAACCCATCCGAGCAGCGAGCACGATGGTCAGGCAGTCAGCTAGCAGCTGCAACAGAACACAACATGAAGGGTGAGGAGGCTTCTCTGTCAAACACACTCATAACATGAAGACAACAACAGCTCCACAGTCTTTTACCCTGAAGTTGTCAGGATCCACGTGCAGCTTCTCAGAGTGCAGCACGCTCAGCTCAGCGTAGGTTTCCTTGATGTTGTCCATGTTCTTCATAGCCCGGTCCAGACCGTGCAGGATAGTTGTCCCATGCTTTGCAACCAATGGGTTTGAACTGATGGCTGCGGCATTGTAGAGGTTTCCAAAGTTGCCGAAATACCTCTGAGTCCAGGGGTAGACAACCAGACACCTGAGGAAACATGTCAGCAAAATATATTTGTTACAGGCTCAGATTAACACATGAAGCATGCTCCAAGAAAATGAACATTTACCAAACAATAACATTTCTAATAATTCCCAAATATCAAATATATGTGTCACCTGGAAAGAGCAGCAGGGCCAGCTTCTTCATAGTTAAGCTTGGAGAAGATGTCCTTGATGGTGGCGCGCTCAAAGTCTGTCCACTCAACCATTTTGTCGGCTCTAGGTTTTCAGTAAATCCTGTTCTCACCGACACCACATGCAGTTTATAAAGAAACACTGCCCCCGACCCAGGTCCAGTGATTGGATGAGGCTGCTGGGCGGGACCTAGCGTTGTGGGTTTGAAAAAGTGAAAAGATAAGAGTCTATCTGCACCACTTAGATTGTCTCCAAAGAAATAGTTCAAGTTCTGTGTAACACCCTGTGGCCCCACAGAGACGCTAATCAATTCAAAGTAACACAAAATAACCACAATGATTAATATACAGATGGTGACTGATCCCAAATGGGTCTTAAAGGGATTTATAGAGTAAAAATGAATCCAGTCGCTTCTGAGGCTTAATTTCTCTTTGTGTCTGTATCACATCTCATATTATGACATGGCGACATGGTCATAGTTTGATTTAAGCAAAATTATAGATAAGTTATCCTCAGTGAGCCTGAATCCAGCTCATCAGTGTGAGCGACTGCGAGCACCATGGACAGCTCTCACATCTCAGGTCATCTGAGGATCAGCACCTCGGACAGTGGTTTATATAGTTGTTTGATTATCGATCCCTTAAGATAAGTAATTTCTTAATAATAATAATGTTTAATGATCAGCTGGAGTGAACTGAGAAAACTATCAGGAATATGTAAAACCATTCATTACATTTTTTTATAACTTGTTCATTTTGATATATAAACTATAATTTAACATCAACTTGAGTGATATTTAACAACATAAGAAATGATAGAGTTACCAGAAATAAAAGGTTGACCATAGACATCTCATATACTCAACTAATTTCATCAGAAATGTGTTTTCCACTTTTTGTCAGAGTTGAACAAACTGCTGTACAATAAAAACACAAAGTGGAAATCAAGTAAAATAGGTTAAAATATAAAGAAATAAAATAAAATAAAACAAGATTAAACATTTTAAATTAAAACTTTATAAAAGTTTTTCAAACTGGCTATATTATTGTTGACTAATTTAAAAAGTTGTTAATATAGGCTAGTAAAGCACTTTGTAACTGTGTTTTAAGAAAGTTCTTTGTAAAAAGATAAGAAAAATATATTTGTTCTAATACTATTATTATTGGAATATGTTTTAATATAATTTGCTTTCATAAAGTTACGGTAGGCAATTTATGAATCATTGAGCTGTGCCGGAGATAAAATCTGAAGAGGATCGCCCTGTGCTCCATATCTTGGATGTGGTCCCGGGTGTGGCCAAGCTCTGTTTCAGGCTTAAAACCCCCCCAGTCTCAGCTGATCAGAGCATTCAGCGACTCTCAAGCTCCAGACAAGATGACCAGTCTCACTGCTAAGGACAAGGAAACAGTCAAGGCCTTCTGGGCCAAAATGGCTTCAAAGGCGCAGGACATCGGTGCTGATGCTCTGAACAGGTAAATATGAGCCAAACACTGAGGAATGTAACCTACCTGAACTTTGGCTGATTCATTTATACTCACTTTCTTCTCTTTTTTCTCTTAAACCCAGGATGCTGATCGTGTACCCGCAGACCAAGACTTACTTCTCCCACTGGAAGGACCTGAGCCCCGGCTCTGCCCAGGTGCTGAAGCACGGAAAGACAGTCATGGGTGGAGTTGAGTATGCTGTGACCCAACTGGACGACCTGAAAGCAGGTCTTCTGAGCCTCAGTGAGCTGCACGCCTTCACCCTGAGAGTGGACCCTGCCAACTTCAAGGTACACAACTTAAGCCTGTACTTCATATGAAGCACCTGTGACTGTGGAGTCTGTTTATTGTTGTACAATGATTATATGAACACTGTTTCCTTGAAATAACCTAAGTGTAGATCTTACATGAAGTATAGTAGAGCTTGACCTGACAACACAAAGAAGTTGTAATATGTAACATTTGGTGATATTTATTTTCACAGATCCTCTCCCACAACATCCTTGTGGTCATGGCCATCACATTCCCAGAGGACTTCACCCCTGAGGTCCATGTGTGTATGGACAAGTTCCTGGCTGCTCTGGCTCTGGCCCTGGCTGAGAAATACAGATAAACAGCAGGAGAAGATGACGGAGTCTGCAGCATCAGCTCTCTCTGCATAATGAATAATAAATGAATGATAAAACGATAACAATAACACTGTTTTCTGCTTCTTTTGTTATTATCTGTGTCAGTGTGGTTTATTTGTGAAGTCTTCAATCCTATGTCAGAACTGTCCTAATACCACAAAGACAAAAAAAGTCAACAAGAATAAAAAGAGAATAGACAACACATCTAGGTTAGAACTACAGCTGCTCTGTGCCTAATTAATTAGGTGATGGGCCGAAATTAGACTGGCAACTGATTTGATTGCCAATCCTAACTTCCTAACACAATATATCTATTCATTTTTTTTTAAACTTCTGTCACTTTGGTTAAATTTTCTTTAATGTTGAGTGTCAACTTTTCCCAGTTTTCAATTATTTTAAACTGAATGTTGTCGATCAGTCTGATGGTATCTCTTGAACACTTAATGATAAACATTTAATCGACACAATCCCCAACAGATAACTTGTAACACAGGACATAACAAGAGGACATGAAAAAACATTTTTTTTAAACAAATGAAGAATAAATATAGAAAAAATTCTAAAACTATTGCTGCCTTTTGCGTGGATACATCTTTAAAAACAAAGTTCTGGTTTGTACATGTATATATATACGTACATACATACCTAAATTGGTATGCATGTATGTACGTACCAATGTAGGTATGTATGTATGTACCAGTGTAAAAAAGAAAGAAGATCAGTACTTCTGTTGATTTAATCATCTATAGACAGACTGCAGCAGCAGCAAACTACAATTGTCTGTAACCACTTTTCATCAGCCAATTTGTTTACTGACTAATCAAAGTATCTCACGTAGTTTTTCACTCATGGTCACACTTGTCCTGAGTAGAATCACGGGTAGACATCAAGTTATATTTGCCATTTATTTTATTTACTTTTTAGACCAAAACAAAGAGGCTCTGAACAAATATAATGTTCTCCTCTTGTGCTGCAGCTCTCTAGTGGTACTGTCTTCCAAGGGAGGAAACCACCACAGCCATGAACTTCTGGAAAGCTGCCTGCACTTCACCACTGAAGTCTGAACCCATCCGAGCAGCGAGCACAATGGTCAGGCAGTCAGCCAGCAGCTGCAACACAACACAACATGAAGGGTGAGGAGGCTTCTTTGTCAAACACACTCATCACATTTATACAAAAGCAGCTCCACAGTCTTTTACCTTGAAGTTGTCAGGATCCACGTGCAGCTTCTCAGAGTGCAGCACGCTCAGCTCAGCGTAGGTTTCCTTGATGTTGTCCATGTTCTTCATAGCCTGGTCCAGACCGCGCAGGATAGTTGTCCCATGTTTTGCAACCATCGGGTTTGAGGTGATGGCTGCGGCGTTGTAGAGGTTTCCAAAGTTGCCAAAATACCTCTGAGTCCAGGGGTAGACAACCAGACACCTGAGGAAACATGTCAGCGAAACATATTGTTACAGGATCAGATTAACACATGAAACATGCTCCAAGAAAATGAATATTCACACACAGAATCACATTTCTAATAATTATCCCAAAATGAGAGTCACCTGGAAAGAGCTGCTGGGCCCACTTCTTCATACTTAATCTTGGAGAAGATGTCCTTGATGGTGGCGCGCTCAAAATCTGTCCACTCAACCATTGTGTCAGCTCTATGTTTTCAGTTAATCCTGTTCTCACCAGCGCCACATGCAGCTTATAAAGAAACACTGCCCCTGGCCCAGAGCCAGTGATTGGATGAGGCTGCTGGGCGGGACAAAGTGTTTTGGGTTTGTAACAATGAAAAGATAAGAGTCTATCTGCAATACTTAGATTGTCTCCAAGGAAAAAGTTCAAGTTGGGTGTAACACCCCGCGACCCCACAGATATAGTCAGCAATTCAAAGTAACACAAAAGAGCCACAATGATTAATACATAGATGTTGATTGATCACAAATGAGTCTTAAAGGGATTCATGGAGTAAATATGAATCCAGTCTCGTCTGAGGCTTATTTTCTCTTTGTGTTTGTAACAAATCTCAAATGATGACATGGTGACATAGTCACAGTTTGATTTAAGCACAATTAAAGATAAATTATCATCAGTGAGTCTGAATGAAGCTCATCAGTGTGAGAGACTGCGAGCACCATGGACAGCTCCCACATCTCCGGTTGTCAGAGGATCAGCACCTTGGACAGTGGTTTATACATTTATTTCATTATTGATCACAAAGGATCATTAAATGATGTTGAATGATCAGCTGGAGTGAACAGAGAGAACAGACTTTGGAACAAGCAGCAGGTGTTTCCACTGATAGACTTCGGGTTTATCTCTAGTCACATTGCAGCCTATTTTAAGCTCATCTTCAATATACATGAATTTAAAAGAAACAAACTGAACTAAACCATACTGGGAAATAAGATTAGAATAGAAATCATACCATAATAATTTACCCAGCTTTCTTTAATATTGTCAAACCATTCTATCTAAAATGTTTGTTTATAATTGCGACTTAAAACATGTACATTGTGATATAGAAACAATAATTTAACTTCAAATAAGTGCATATATATCAACTTGTATGACATAAGAAGATAATTTATAATCCTATAAAAAGTGTTTACCATTGACCACTCCTAAACTGAATTACACAACAAATAACATTAAGACTGTATTACTTATTACTGTGCATTAAACAATAGATACCTCATCCAGTATTGATCTTATAGAAAATGTACAATAGACACAGAACATCTCCTCCGTGATACCTGGGCTCCTTCACTCTTTTAGTAGCTGTCTTTCTAAAGCAGTATATTGTTACTCTAGAAGATCGTATCTCTTTGGGGAGAAGTGATGGCGGCTGCAGAGCCCCCCATGTCAAAATTTCTGTTTATCTCTTGGGGGCTGGAACCTGAAGAGGGTCCCCCTGTGCTCCATATCTTGGAGGTGTTCCCGGGTGTGGCCACGCTCTGTTTCAGGCTTAAAACCCCCACAGTCTCAGCTGATCAGAGCATTCAGCGACTCTCAAGCTTCAGACAAGATGACCAGTCTCACTGCTAAGGACAAGGAAACAGTCAAGGCCTTCTGGGCCAAAATGGCTTCAAAGGCGCAGGACATCGGTGCTGATGCTCTGAACAGGTAAATACTGATGGATGTAACCTCCCTGAACTTTGACTGATTCACTTACACTCACTTTTTCTCTTTTCTTTTAAACCCAGGATGCTGATCGTGTACCCGCAGACCAAGACTTACTTCTCCCACTGGAAGGACCTGAGCCCCGGCTCTGCCCAGGTGCTGAAGCATGGAAAGACAGTCATGGGTGGAGTTGAGTATGCTGTGTCCCAACTGGACGACCTGAAAGCAGGTCTTCTGAGCCTCAGTGAGCTGCACGCCTTCACCCTGAGAGTGGACCCTGCCAACTTCAAGGTACACAACTTAAGTCTGTAATTCATATGAAGCACCTGTGACTGTGGAGTCTGTTTAGTGTTGTACAATGATTGTATAAACACTGTTTCCTTCAAATAACTTGATCTCAGTGTAGGTCCTACATGAAGTATAGTAGAGCCTGACCTAACAACACAAAGAAGTGGGTTAGGAGTTAAAATCACCATTTATGTAACATTTGGTGATATTTATTTTCACAGATCCTCTCCCACAACATCCTTGTGGTCATGGCCATCACGTTCCCAGAGGACTTCACCCCTGAGGTCCATGTGTGTATGGACAAGTTCCTGGCTGCTCTGGCTCTGGCCCTGGCCGAGAAATACAGATAAACAGCAGGAGAAGATGAGGGAGTCTGCAGCATCAGCTCTCTCTGCATTATGAATAATAAATAAGATGAAACGAAAAAAACACTGTTTTCTGCATCTTTTGTGATAATTGTGTGGTTTATTTGTCAAAATCAAATGTTGGAACTGTCCTAATACAACTCTGTCGGCTCCGGGTTTTCTGTTCATCCTGATCTCACCAGCACCACATGCAGTTTATAAAGCAACACTGCTCCTGTCCCAGCGCCAGTGATTGGATGAGGCTGCTGGTCGGGACAAAGTGATGTTTTTAGAACATTTACTATCTGCTCAGCTCTCAGCCTGTTAACAGGTTGCTTTGGAGGTGATGAGCACAGCAAAACAGCCACTTACCCCAGTCTCACAGATGATCCCGTTCTTGAAAGGCTGTGTCTTTTGTTTTAGATTGATTGAATTCCTATGTCCTTTAATCCCATTTTTCGATTTCAAATTGATAATTTTCAGTAGAATTCGATTGTTTTTAGACCATCTACATTATGGATGTGAATAATTTATAAATCGACACATTGAATATATTGATAAGGGTGATCAATATCCACAGTTACAAATAGATTTAAGTGTGATAAGCTTATAAGTGTTACACTGCTCTTTCCTTGTCATCAAATTAAATACTCTCACGTCATATTACCTACATACATTCGTGATAATAGTTTCATAGTGGTTATATAGCAACTAACAATCAGGAAAGACCCCCCACAACCTGAAAAGTTTAAGTCGATCACTACTTTTTTTTTAAATAGGCCTGGATCTAGTTGGCCAATTACATTCTGTCCACCCAATTAGTCAACTGTAATTGGTCCAATTTGACGATAAGGAGAGAGCAGTCTAACACTTAAAAGCTCGGAAATATAAATATGCATTCTATTTGTAACTGTGGATATTGATCAATCCTTATCAATATATTCAACGTGTGTATTTATAAATTATTCACATCCGTAATGTAGTTAGTCTAAAAACAATCGAATTCTACTGAAAATTATCAATTTGAAATCGAAAAATTGGATTAAAGTACATTTGAATCTCCCAATCCACCCTTGTTCATTCGCCCTGTCAAAATTTCCTGATTTCTGAATCGCTGTTTGGATTTAGGGCTGGGTTTAAAAAAAATTATTCTCTGATTAAAATAGATCTTCATTTGAATGATCCGATACTGATTCATTAAGATGACAGATCGATCACTAGTCAGTCACTACACAGAGGACAACCAAGCCAAAGTCTCCGGGTGTTCACAGTTCACAGTTCATTTAGTAAAGCAAACATATTCTGAATTACCTGTTGAATATTTATTGAACAGTTAATAATAACAATGAAATCATAATAATAATTGTTGCATGACATGACATGACATTACATTATCTAAAGCGACTTACAATAAGTGCATTCAATGAGGGTACAAACATCAAGAATCAAGAAAGTGTAATTTCTACAAAAAAGCAGTCAGTGCGATTTAAGTGCTACTAAATTGTTATTTTTTTTAATTTTATTCAAGGTATAATGTTGTTAGTATCTTTATTTGTATTATACCAAGGCTTGGTTGAATTTCTTATTGTAACGAGTTCTTGACGGCTTTTGAAACAATATGTTCACTGGAAATGATCAGACGGAAACTGCGCCTTTTCTTTTAATGTTTGTCTTTTTATTGAACAAGCCCACTACATGTCGACAGTGTTGCTGGCCACACTGGGACGACGATGCGCCACATGTGAGTTCAGTGGGCACTCCTGCCTGGCTCCGGTTTTAGCGGTACTTCTCGGACAGAGCCCAGGCCAGGCTGTTCAGGAACTTGTCAAAGGAGACATGGACCTCTGCGGTGAAGTCTTTGGGGTAGTACATGGCCAAAACCAGGATGATGTTGTGGGCCAGGATCTACAGTTGTGCAAGAAACACATGGTTAGATGAAGTTATTAATTCAAAACCTAAATAGGAAACACCAGACAGAGACGTCTTTTTCTACTCTCTCACCTTGAAGTTGGAGGGATCCACACGGAGCGTGAAGGCGTGCAGCTCACTGAGGGAGCTCATGGCATCGGTGAGATTATCGATGTATTTCACGCCCATGCCCACGGCTCCCATGATGACTCCTCCGTGATGCCTCACCTTCGGGTGTTGAGGAGACAGATCAGTTCCCCACTCTGCGAAGTAGGTCTTGGTTTGCGGGTAGGAAACTAGCATCCTAAAGAATACAAACACACACATTTTTAAAATTTGATGTGGTATAATAGTAAGGTTGCATTTAATTACTCGTGGATCTCATACCTGCCCAGAGCCTCGCCACCGATATCCACGACCCTCCCCTCAGCTTTGGCCCACAAGCCTTTCACCAGCATCTTGTCTTTCGCTGAGAGACTCATGGCTGCTTTTGTTTTTCAGTGATTCAGAGAGAATATTGATCAGAAGAAGCTGTGGAGGAGGGTTTTGTCATAGAGACCTTATATCAACCCAAAAAGCGCCACGCCCGCGGATCAAGTCCAAACCACACCTCCGATAAAAAAAACTGCGAGATGTTTTCATTGCCAGTTTGTATTTGATAAAAAAAAAGTTACCACTCCCTATTAATCAAAAGCTGCCAAGTAAATGATGGAGGTTTGGACTTTATTGAAAAGGACAGTTAAAAAGAAAAAGATAAATGAGGAATGGGCAAAATAATTTACACATAAAAGTAACTTTTAAGTCATTATTAATAGGTGATATTGAGAGGAAACGTCATAATCTATAATATATTGATATTCAAGTTTGACTCTGCATATTATATATAATTTTTTACTTGAAACAGTTACACACACCCACATATATATTTATATATATATATATATGTGTGTGTGTGTGTGTGTGTGTGTGTGTGTATGTATGTTTCTTTCTCTTACTTTATTTTTACGATTACAAATCATTATATTGATAATAATTATACATAATATAAAGTTAAGGATAATGTAATTGTTTTACAATACAATGATTGTTGTTATGATTATTGTTATTATTATCGTTATTATTATTATGAAATGTGTAGCTGTTTCAAAAATATATTTGATCATTTACAGAGTCAAACTTGAATATGCATTCTGTCATGTATCAGAATATATTGTTTTTTTATTTATGTGTATGTGTGTATGTACGTGTCTGTTCCGCACTTTGTAATTAATGTTATTAAAAATGTTTTTTATAAATTATAATTTTCTTGTATTAGTTAAAATATAATATCATATCATATCATAACAATGTTTATATTATGATTCAACTTCAACATGCGTTCTACTCAGTTTATTGTGCACACAGAAAAGGTTTCTTGTAAATGTAACTATGAAGGAGGGTTTCAAACGACACTGAAGCACCTCTCTGCGTGTTGCAGCACAAACTCCAAAACTACTCTAAGATAATCCTGCAGCTGAAGTAACACTTTTGCCAACCGCTGCAACAACAATTCAATATTATTATGCTACACCATTCATGAAAGTGGAGTTTTATTGCTGAACAATCGTGCTCTATTACAAACTAATTACTCAATTCAAGATGTACAGTTGAAATCCTAATTAAAAAACAGCAGTTACAATCAAACAGTTTTCTCATATCTTGTGTAATCTATCTTAAAAAAAAAGTAACGTCACTCCCCTCTGTTGGCACCTATCGTTGCCAATTTGGCGACGCACATTGGTGCACGTCATTAATCGCTGGATGCATCTGGTCTAATCAAATGTCTGCTGGGCGGAGAGGTGGAGCTACCAGTACCGAATAAAATGTACCGCACATTTAAATTCAGACATAAAAGGCTCGAGGTCAGAAAACCAGTTTGACTTAAGTCTGAAGGAGATTTTCAAACCATCAACATGGTCGAGTGGACAGATAGCGAGCGCAGCTCCATCATTGCCCTGTGGGGGCAAATCGATGTGGGGGAGATTGGACCCCAGGCTCTGACCAGGTGACCTGTCTATTCACATACATCACAGTATTTCTGTGTGATCAGCTCTTTGTACCTTTGTTAAGAAAATTACTTTAAAGATCAAGTTTATTCTTATTTATTTTCTTATTCTTACTCCTAAATTAGCATTTTCATGGGGCTTTATATCCTCACCTTGTTATTAAGTTTGTCACTGACCCTTGTGTCTTTCTTCCATTTCTGTGTTGTGATCATTTCAGGCTTTTGATTGTGTATCCGTGGACTCAGAGACACTTCTCCACCTTTGGCGACCTGTCCACCACCGCCGCCATCCTGGGAAATGACAAAGTCGCCAAGCATGGCAAGACAGTGATGGGGGGGCTGGATAGAGCTGTGAAGAACCTGGACGACATCAAGGGGCATCTACTCCACACTGAGCACGATGCACTCTGAGAAGCTTCACGTGGATCCTGATAACTTCAGGGTAGGTGACCATCTCTGACTCTGCCTGCTCCCACTCTAACTGTTCTCTGATCAGTTCTATTAATGCATCCCTGTCTGTCTGTCTCCCTCACAGCTTCTTGCTGAGTGCATCAGTGTGTGCGTGGCGGCCAAGTTCGGCATCTCCGTCTTCACCGCTGATGTCCAGGAGGCCTGGCAGAAGTTCCTGTCCGTGGTGGTGTCCGGCCTGGGCAGGCAGTACCACTGAGGCTCAGGGGACGCACTTCACATTCAAATAATGTGCAGCAGCCATACAAGTGCAGTGCTGACAATAAAAATAAAACTCAATTAAAATGCATTCTTTTGTGTCTGTGATCATTTGTAAAAGTCAAAAACTTTTTTTTATTTTTTTAAAATAGAAATTGAAATGAATTTCTACAATATAACAAATACAAATAATGAACACTGGGTGATTTTGTTGCCTGTTCTCTATTTAGTGAATGGTTTATACAACAGCCCCTATTGCAAGTGTTTATGGATATTTACTAGTCAGGCAGTTACAGAGTGTAACTCTCAATAAAAACTCTATAAAATAAACATCTGTGAATACTCATTTGTATCCACAGATTAACAACCGATCAGATGTAATATGTTCTTCGGGTCACCAGGGTTGTGTTGATGCATGCATGTTGGAATGTAGGCTTACCAGACTTACCAAACAAATGTTACTATCAGAATTTATCAAATAACTATTCTTGAGTTTACAAACATATTTACTAACGCATGTCTCCAGCACACAAACAAATTACAATGCGTTAGTCAAGTCAACAAATATCATTTAAACATTATTAACAGAAATGGTTTGAAGATGTTAAACCAAAATAAAGAAGGTAAAGCCTTATTTGGTATATTTATCATTCAGAGCTACCCTCAAGGATCAAGGATATCTGTATTTTACCCATTAGGAAAAGAAGAGACAGCAGTATCGACACAAACCTCAAGCTGAACATAAGACATGGATAATAAATACATTATAAAACACTTGAAATAGCATAGCAATTTTCAGAAAAAATAAAAACTGAACTTCAGGGTTTCAATGAATTGAAATAAAACCAAAAAAATAATCAGAGGTCTGTCTGTGCTCAGATGAGATGTGGTCCTCTTGCTGCTTCCACTCAGAGGAAAATAAAAAACAGTCAACTATTTGATCTGGAAGAAGCCAAAAAATGAAAATCTGCTAATATTTATTTGTGAATTATATCATTAGCTTATACATAGTGTTTTCTGTTCTGGGTTTTAAATAAGTTTTGTTTTTGTCTAAGGAGAAAGTTTGTGCTCTAATTTAGTTTCTGATGATGTATGAAGGTTAAGCCCTTCTGGCCTTAAATCCCATAAAGGAACAATGTTATGAAACCTTTGTGAGAGATGTGTTACAATTGTGTGGTGATGGGTATGAAAAATGTATAATTAATTAATTTATTGCATGACAATGGTATAAAATATGTGAAACAGTTGAATAACTATCTAATAATTATTAAATGTCTTTTCACAACACTTCATCATCGTTAAACC
Organism: Pseudopleuronectes americanus; assembly: GCA_038501795.1. NCBI lineage: Eukaryota > Metazoa > Chordata > Actinopteri > Pleuronectiformes > Pleuronectidae > Pseudopleuronectes > Pseudopleuronectes americanus. The sequence continues at coordinate 9,460,026 of CM076732.1, forward strand.
CTTATTTTGTTAAATCTTCTTGTCGTAAATACATGAGGTAAACAGTTATTTATTCCTCAAGACCATTAAGGTTCACTGAAACCGTGGCTGTGCTGTGCTATAGAAGCCTTGACCTCTTTAGCTGGTCAGCTGGTAAATCATGTATCACTTACTGTCACTGTATCTTGAAAACAAATAGAGCACAACATTTATCACTGTTTTATTTCTTTGGTAAAAAGAAAAAACAAATTCCATGGCATCAGGTCACTTGAGGACAAGAAATAAATTAAAGTTTATCATGAGCCAAACATCACGAGGCAACTTTGTTGATATCGGTTGTCTTGATGATTTATTAGGGCGGAGGCAGCCTTGAATATTTAGATAATTAAGGCTTAGTTTAATCTAACTTCAGCAGCTTCTGGAAGGTGACTGGTGGCCAAGGGACTTTGGAAAGTTGATGAATAAGGTTTATGTGAGAAGCAATTTTACCATCAGGTACCTTGGATATTACACATTAATCCAAGTCTATCAGTGGCCGACCATCTTCATCATCCTTCGGTGTGTAGTCTTCTGAAATCAGACGCCCTCTGTCTGACTCTCTGCTGTTCTCTTCGTTGAACAGAAGATTATTATTATTACTAATGACACAGACGCCATGGTGAAGTGGACAGACCAGGAGCGCAGCACGGTCAGAGCTGTTTGGGAACAAGTTAATATCGAAGAGGTTGGACCGGAAGCTTTGGCAAGGTAGAGGATGTGACTGTGAAAAATTTCATATCATGTTTATATATTTGTGTGTGTCTAGAATAAATGGGGTACAAGGGTGTATATTGTTGACTGAAAACGTTTGGCTAGTATTTGTTTGTTTGGAATGCCTGGATTTATTATATCTACTATTTGTTTCATGTAAAATTCAAACCCTTTATTTGCCGATTGCAGGTGGCAGTCTTATTTATTTTAAAGAATTATAATGTATAGCCTTATATCCTCATCTGTGTTTGCAAGAGGCTGAATTAAAGAAATACAGCTAACATTTCTGATTTATAGCTCGTTGCCTAAAGTTTCAATGAGTTATTTTGAAAACTATGGGTTGCCATTACTTATTTCAGAGTCTAACAAATGTGTGAACTAAACAGAAACCCTGTTTTCACTATAAGTGAAATAACTATACCCCTTGTGTTGACAGGGTTTTGATCGTGTACCCCTGGACAGAGCGTTATTTTGGTTCATTAGGAGAACTCTTCACCGCCTCTGCTGTTTTGAACAACGCCAAAGTGGCAGCGCACGGCCGAGTGGTGCTGAGGGCACTGGATGAAGCAGTGAAGAACATGGACAACATCGAGGACACATATGCTGCTCTGAGCCAGCTGCACTATGAAAAACTCCATGTGGATCCTGATAACTTCAGAGTTAGTCTATCACACAAATCTAACCGATATGACTCACACACAAACACTGATTTGTGACGTGTTCTGGTTTTGTCCGCAGCTCCTGGCAGACTGCATCACCATCACTGTCACCTGCAAACTCAGGAGTGCCATGGGCCCTCAGGTCCAAGCCACCTGGCAGAAGTTTCTTTCTGCTGTTGTAGACGCACTGCGGAGTCAGTACCACTGAAGAGCCGAGCAACACACACATAATGAAACTAAATGAAACTTGTATTTAAACATCTTGTGTGTTTTATTAGTGTCCTTTGTGATCCATCAAGCAAGGTTTCACTCACCATTTCAATGCTTCTTCAAAAGTTATTTATTCAAAATCAGTTGTGTTCCTGTGCTTCATATTTGTGAGGTACATTTTAACATATAACTTACAGAGTGAGGGGGACTGGTCCTCACTTTTTCAATGGGCTGTTTGAGGGTTAAGACTTGGTTTTACACATTTTAATACACACTCACACACACTCAAACAAACCCATCCTGTCTCCAAGACTAAATAGGACAATTCCATAACCATAACCATAAACCCAACCTAGCCTTGAACAAAATCTAAACTTGAACGCAAAATATGTCTTCACTTTAAAATGGAATCATATACATTGGCCTCACCCATAATGATACTGTGTGAACAAATGTAGGTCCCCACAACAGAAATACCTGGACAACACACACACACACACACACACACACACACACACACACACACACACACACACACACACACACAGTTGTATGGTCCTACCATACTCTTAATTTCTGCATCAGAGTTGGTTTACAACAGATGAGTCATTATTAACAGTGTCAGGTATATATGGATGTACTTAAAGTACCGATGTAGTGACAGGCAGGAGACGTATTGTGAGTTCGCATTTTTATTGTCTTAGGGGAAATTATGGGGAAGGAGTTTGCGTGAAAAACACAACGCTTGTTTTCCTCACAGAACAAACATGATCATGGTATTGGAAACGAACTTAATATTTATGATTAAAATAATATGAAGTCATGGGCTGCCCTCTAGCGGTGGCTGTTGAAGCATTCACGGTCAGGGTGGAGGGGGTGCGGAGGGGCACTGGGCGGACAGCCGCAGCATCTGGACCCTGTGCTGCTTCTCTCAGCTCAGCTTTGATTCACAGTGAAGGTTCATGCTGTTACACGTGTGCACCTGAAGAAGTATACTCACAAGATGGAGGAGTACAACCCAGCTGCGGTACCACAATGATGGTGGGAAAGAGATGCGCTTCCACTAGAGGGCGCTCCCACACTGTCATGTAAGAACATATCCGTTTTACACTCAAAAACGCATCCGATATGAACTTTCGACCGTTTGATGAAACAATAAAACCTAAATGTAGATTATTTATAGTTTTAATCTTTGTATCAAAGCCCTTTCTGTTTATATTCGGACGCAATCCGTTGTTTTGAATGTTCACTGACGGTGCCAACCTCCGAATCAGTACGCAGAGCTGGACGCCATTGACGTCATATGGTGAGAAATCACATTCCCTTTAACAAGAAACTTAGAAAATATATAATACAACTGGGTTCAGCACCCTAAGCCAGATTCTTATATAGTAACGTGTTTTTTTTTCCAAGGTGCATGATAATTGTCTTATGTCTCATTTTCTCATTACAATGTTCATCAAACATCTCAATAATATTTGTTTTACATGAGTCACTACAAATATGTCTTTGTTGTATTTGTCTGGGAACGTGTGACTGGAAAAGGTTCAAATGGATTTTACTTTATTCAATGAGAAGACGACGGGATAAATTATTTTATGTTGTGAGAAACTTACAAAAATCGATGTAAACAAAGACTTGTCAGAATCACTAAATTTCCAATCATAATTTTCGATCCATGCCATGTCAATATCAATGAAATGGCATTGATTATTTTTATTTGTCACTGCTGTAACACGATACATTTCCCCATAATGGGACTAATATATAATCTCTATGGCGTAAGTATGGTTTGGTAAAATAAGTAGTATTTTACCTGTCAGAGGTGCATCCGTGTTTTCTGCCTGACAGAGAGTGTGTGAGTTTCCAGATGTGCAGCGGTTGTACGTCTGCCTTCGTTCTCCCCCCCCCACAGGTGGAGTCAGTTTGAAGTGTCACCATGAGCTGCTGGGATTTGAGCAACAATAAATCAACAGATTTTAATGCGTGACCTAGGCTACATGGTCTAAACTTCAAATCCTTAATTTTGGATTAGTGGAGCAGCAGTGGTTCATATTTAGACTTATATAAAAGAAAACATATTGAAAAAAAGATTTGGTTTTTGTACAGCTTCCAAAAACATAATTTAGTTATACATGAAACAAAGGCTACTTAGTCAAATGTCAAAGATAAGGACAATAATAATATGGGAAGAATAATTAGAATTAACATTGTGACTGAGTGATTGAGTGAGAGATGCTAATATCCTTATGCACAGCCTACCAACTATCTCTCTCTCTCTCTCTCTCTCTCTCTCTCTCTCTCTCTCTCTCTCTCTCTCTCTCTCTCTCTCTCTCTCTCTCTCTTTCTCTCTCTCTCTCTCTCTCTCTCTCTATCTTATTTGAGCTTATTGTATCTTTTACTCTATATTGCCTATGAAACGTTGCAATAATGTAAGAGTATTTTGCTACTAATGCTTCTACTACTACTACTACTACTACTGCTTCCTCTGGAGAGGCGGTGGACTAGTGGCAGAAACTTGGACTATGGGCAGTAAAGGTCTCTGGTTTGACTGGTTCAACTCCACGGAGTAAAAACAAAAAGACAAAAGATTGATTCGTCCAAAAATCCAAGCGGATTCTCCATAGATAGATAGATAGATAGATAGATAGATAACTTTATTCATCCCGAAGGGAAATTAAGTCGTCATAGCAGCCGGTATATTTGAATACAATAAAATACAATACAATAGAATAAAATAAAAAATATTGAGGTAGAAAGGATAAAAACAGAAACACAAGATAAATAGGTAGATAAGGTGCAGTGGCAAGATGATGGTAATAGTACTGATGATATGATGGTAATGTTATTGTTAGACTGTATATAAAAATAGTACAGTATATATAATATAACATAATATATATTTATATATGATAGGAATCATACCAATATAATAGCAGTATATAGTAATAAAGGCAGCAACTATATATATAATAATAATAGTAAGTATAATAATAATAATAACATGTACACATGTATAAATATGTGTATATAGACTTATATATACAAAAAATATACAAAGAGTATGCTATAATATGATATGATATATAGTACAGGTATAAATATAAGTATTTGACTATACAATAGATAATATAATATACTATGAGTGTAAGAATATATAGACTCAGTGTGCAAAAGACAATATTATTGTATAAAATTATATATAGTATCACTATGGTTTATATTAACACATGATGTGAAGTAAGTGTTCCAGTATATTGAGCGTTGAGTGTTGTACAGGGTACAAAGTGCAAGGAGACAGGTATATTTAGTGGAGTTCTGTGATGGTGGCTCTGACAGAGGTAGATGAGTTGTAAAGGATTGTCCCCCTGAGCAAGGCACCTTACTCCCTTAACATCTGCTCCCCGGGCGCTGTACATGGCTGCTCACTGCTCTGTGTGTCCTGCACCAGATGGGTTAAAAGCAGAGGCTAAATTTCCTAAAAACTGCATGAGTGTGTCTGTGCATGTGTTTGGGACAAATAAATGGATCTTAATCTTAATAATAGTAATAATCATCATCATCATCATCATCATCATCATCATCATCATCATCATCATCATCATCATCATCATCATCATCATCATCATCATCATCATCATCATCATCATTAAATGTAATTTAATTTTATTTAATTTTATTTAATTTACTCTCTTTAATTTTATTTAATTTTATTTATTTAATTTTATTTGATCATATTGTATATTTTATTTTATTTCATTGTATTTTATGCGAGAGAGCTGAAAGAGAATAACAGACAATGAAGAAAAGACCAACATCTGGACATTTTTGATTTATTTTATTTATTTACCGAGGCCTTTCCTTTAAGAAAATAAAGGCATTTAGACATTGCTGTGGATGACATAGTGGCCAGCATGCAGTCGCTGCTCACTGCAGTTTAACGGTATTTCTCGGCCAGAGCCAGAGCCAGATTCTGCAGGAACTTGTCAACGGAGACGTGCACCTCTGCAGTGAAGTCTCTGGGGAACAACATGGCCATGACCAGGATGATGTTGTGGGCCAGGATCTGTGGTTGTGCAGGGAGAACAAGTCAGCAACAAGTGAAAAAATGCTCAGGCTACCTTAAATCTCAAACCGATTTCTATCAGATACAGGAAACATGTGGGCCAGAGAGCCAGTGGCAACAGTTTGACAAGTCTGTGTCCTTTATAACCGAGGATATACCTTGAAGTTGGCGGGGTCCACCCTGAGCTTGAAGGCGTGCAGCTCGCTGAGTTTGGAGAGGAATCCTGGAAGATCATCCATGTTTCCAATGGCTTCTCCAACAGCCGCCATGATGACGGCTCCATGCCTCCTCACCGGTGCGGCGCTAGGACTCAGGTCCGCCCAGTGCGAGAAGTAGGTCTTAGTCTGCGGGAAACTAACCAGCATCCTGCAAGACGGGGATCAAATGCATAAATGATGAATACAAATGGTAAAAGCATGTACATTAAATGTAAACAGACAAATGACATAAGGTTTGTACCTGCCAAGAGCCTCAGCTCCAATTTCATCGGACTTAGGGGACATTTTTTCCCAGATGGCCTTCACCACGCGCTTGTCTTTCCCGGAGAGACTCATGTCTGCCTTTTCTTCAAGTTTTCACAACAGAAAGAAAGAAAAACTCTCATGCGAAGATGATGTTGTTTGCCAACGGTCTTTTTTATATCAAACCAAACTGCACCGCACCCATCAGACCACGCCTCTATAAAAGAAATTGATAAAGTTTCCAAAGCATTTTTTGAGATAAGTGCAACCACTCCCTTCTCATTTATTTATTTGGCTCAGTTAATTTATATCACTTCAAATATAATGGATTTTTAATTTGTGTACACATCCACAAGAAAAACTGCCCAAAGAGCCTTTTTAATGGTCTATAAATTTAGTCTTTTAATGCATTTGCTCATTCAAGAGCTCATTCATGGAGGACACTTGTTTCATTATGAGGATATTGCTGTTAAATTAAGGCAGAGTTTTATTTCTTTTCAAAATAAAACAAATTAAATCTTGGTGAATGTTATAGCAGAACTTAGTTTCTAACCCATATAAACATGATCAGACCGTCTCTGTGAGCAGCCTCACATGTTGTCTTAGAACTGAATCTGGTACAAAGTGGTTTCAACCCCTGCATCTGTGAGAGCTTCATGCACAACTTCAAAACCGAAAAATGGAAATGACAGTAATGATCTTCAGTGTTAATAGTAAATCAATGCAAATCAACACATTAAGTTACACTTGATGATTTTGAAATGATTATTACAACTAAGTTCAGTTGACAAACATTGTCAGCAGGAAACAATGAACTTAAAACGTTTCACAGTGCATAATCATATAATATACATTCTGATATCAAAAGGTAACACTTTTTAATTTGGAGAGGAGCAAAATGATTTTAAACATTTCACAAAAATTACTGAAAGAGATCTGCAATCAGCACTTTAATAAATTCGGGTTTTCAAAGGGAGCACAATTAATAAGAAAACAAAAATGAATCCTGAAAATGAGGACAATGCCCAAACTGTTCAAGTAAGACAAACTATTGCTGCAAATTGAAAATAACGTCAGTGTTAAATCAGATTATTTTACAAGGTGTTTAGTTTAAAGGTCCTTTTATAGTCGTGAAGGGCAAAAGAGAGGACATGAAGATTGTACTAATACATGTTATTAATAAACATTTTTTAATGTAAAATCAAACTAAATGGCATGCTTTTGGTTATTTATTGAAAGTTATTTTTCAATTTATAAGCCTTGATAATCTGCATTATATTCTTATCAGTTTTCTCCAGGCAGAACTCCCCTGCAGGTGACAACCCAACTTCTCCTTAACTCTGGACCAATCAAATGCTTCAAGGCCTGAGAGGTGTGGCATTGGGTAATTAATAAAACCCAGAGAAAGGCAGCTCTTTTCTGAAGGTTTGTGATCAGAGGTTGTCTCTTTTTTCTCATCAGAAAAAGATCAAGAAAAACTTAACGCCATCACCATGGTCCAGTGGACAGATTCTGAGCGCAGCTCCATCACTGCCCTTTGGGCGAAAATCGATGTGGGGGAGATTGGACCCCAGGCTCTGACCAGGTAACCTAACTTTTTATAGAGATGAAGTAATTATTATTATTGTTGTTGTTGTTGTCATTATTATTATTACTATTATTAGTATTATATTATGATAGTTTTCTTGAAGCTTTGTTATAGTGTGTCACTGACCCTTGTGTCTTTCTTCTATTTCTGTGTTGTGATCATTTCAGGCTTTTGATTGTGTATCCGTGGACTCAGAGACACTTCTCAACCTTTGGCAACCTGTCCACCACGGCCGCCATCCTGGGAAATGAAAAAGTCGCCAAGCATGGCAAGACAGTGATGGGGGGGCTGGATAGAGCTGTGAAGAACCTGGACGACATCAAGGGCATCTACTCCACACTGAGCACGATGCACTCTGAGAAGCTTCACGTGGATCCTGATAACTTCAGGGTAGGTGACCATCTCTGACTCTGCCTTCTCCCACTCTAACTGTTCTTTGATCAGTTCTATTAATGCATCCCTGTCTGTCTGTCTCCCTCACAGCTTCTTGCTGAGTGCATCAGTGTGTGCGTGGCGGCCAAGTTCGGCCCCTCCGTCTTCACCGCTGATGTCCAGGAGGCCTGGCAGAAGTTCCTGTCTGTGGTGGTGTCCGGCCTGGGCAGGCAGTACCACTGAGGCTCAGGGGACGCAGTTCACATTCAAATAACGTCCTACAGTGAAACTTTTCCCAAATGCATTAAATAAAAGGCTAAATGAAGACATGTATTTATGTGTGATAATTTATTCATAGAGGTGTGTCTTATTTATTCTTCTACTCATTGGCTCAGTGCAAATTTCTATTATAATGATTTACATGAATTCACGCAAATAGTCAAAAATAAAAAAGGAACAGTTAAAATGATGAGATCATGATCCATCGTCTGTCACTGAGGACAAAGCTAATCTATCCTCAAGTCCACACAATCGGTATTTATGCTCAATTCAGGATTGAAGTAAATTAAGTATTTTTTATGACTTATCTATTACAAGGAAAACATTTATGCCTGCTAATTTGGCTACTTGAAAATTGTGCAGTTTGATATAAATGGGTGCGGCCATCTGAAATAAATGATACCATATCATCAAAATTCTGCATCATGAGGTCAATGGCTGGTTGCCAAACTGAACCATTCTCTCAAAACACGGCTGGATAGGAAGGTGTTTAATAGATATCTAAGAATTAAATTGAATTAAAAGGTTGAATGGGTGAATAGGCTTAAATTAATTGTGAGAGTGTTGCACCTCAGTGGTTTTTAATTAATTATTATTTTCATATGGTTTTATTTATCTATAGAAAGAAAGACAGCATGTGTTGGCTCTCTAAGTTATTAATATTTATTACTATTTCGATATGGTTTTATCTATCTATAGAAAGAAAGAAAGAAAGAAAGAAAGAAAGAAAGAAAGAAAGAAAGAAAGAAAGAAAGAAAGAAAGAAAGAAAGAAAGAAAGAAAGAAAGAAAGAAAGAAAGAAAGAAAGCATGTGTTGGCCATCATATTTTCTTAATTAGGGCCCGAGCACTGACAGGCAACTGACAGACACTGAGGCCCTATTGAAATTGTAAGGATTATTATTATTCAGGCAATGAATTGGCTTTTTTTGAGGGCTTTAACATGCTCAAATTCTTACCAAAATTTGCAGAAAGTTACGTATTCTGGAGGGATTTTCAATTTAGTTTGAGTCTCACAAAACTTTAAAAAATATAATCAAACACAGAGTTTCAACCTTTAATAGCTTTTTCACCTAGTTCCAGAATATACCAGAATATTTATCCTGTAAAACTCCATGTAAACATCTTTATATTTCAAACAGAAGGCTTTGTCATTTAAAGGTAACGTCAAAAGCTGAGAGGCCTTTGCACTGGGACGCTGTCAATATTTTTGAATAAAAGTGAATCCAAAGACCTAAATCCCCCAGTGACTGTTTTCATTCATCTGAATACGATGTGACTATGAATGATTAACTGCCGCTTCCCAGAATAAAAAGTATTAATATGGTTTTCCCAGGTGTCTGAATCTGCTGTCGGGAATGTGGACTCATGGAGGAACGCAGCGTGGGGTTCACCTGCCGCCAAGGGTTCTCTCGTATTTGTTAAACTTTATTTCATTTGTCGTTTGGCACTTACTGTCAACAGAAACCCAGCAACCTGCGCAAAAAAAAGCACATTTTACGGGTTTCCAGAGCCGTAGGCAGATTTGGGTAAATAATTATTATCAGTAAAGGCAGCTTCATTTGGATTCCTGCTAAGTTTGGACTTAGCGTACATACTTTCTTCGTCGCACCACAAAAATACCTCACAAACATTCTGTAGTACCACAATCCCACTCCAATTCCATTTGTTATCCTTCTGTAATGGCCTCGGCCCATTAACCACTAAGCAACCAATTTCTTAGAAACATAAACCCCATACATTGAAGTACATGTACTATAGATTACCACAGAGTATATGCCCTGTGGAATGGGGTTAATATTCAGAAATATGTGACTCTAGAAACTAAATTTATATAATTTTTCAGTGATTTTTAATCATTTAAAATGATTACTTTAAAATCTCAATTGTGATAAAAAATAAATGCTGTATTTTTTCTACACTATTTTTTCTACAGAGCAAATGTGAAGAATTCTACATGGTGCATGCATTATTCAAATAGTGTAGCATCATGAATTTCAGTGGATAGCCCAGACTCGTTCAAATAACACAAAAGTGTATGTTATTTTTAAAACTAACAACACTTCAAAGACAAATTTTGTTTGGGTTGTTTGCATGGCAACCAACATCAAAGTCATCGAAGTCACCTTATGATCAAAGACAAAAGAGAAGATAAATACTGTGTGTGAGTTCATTCATTTGTCTTTGAAGATTCTCATTGAAAGACAGGCCGACTGGAAAGTCTCTGTGGAAACTGTTGGATAAATATTCATATTTATTGTGAATAACAACTTTAAAACCATTATAATGAGCAGTAACTTGAGAGATATGGATCCCGGTGAGACCCCTCACACACTCCAGACAGAAATGAAGGCCAGTTCTGAGGCTGATGGACCCGCTCTGAAGGATTGCGAGGTTAACGCAAGGAAAAGGAAGGTCAGCGAAAATGATGACGGACAAGCAGGAAAGACAAAGAGAGAAGCTGACAAGGACTCGGCGTCATGCTCGGTGGACGTTGCCCCTACTAAATGTAAGTTCATGATGTGAAACATCAATTGGGAATGTATCATCGTTTACATAAGGGTTAGAAAGTTGACTAACAATTGGAGAGAAACTGGAGTATTGGTATACGTCTAAATAGACTACAGTTAGTTGTGTCTTTTAGTGGAGAAAGTTCTGGTTTTATTTGTTTGGGTTCTGAGATAACTGTCCAAAACCTTTTTACATTGACCTTATTGTAATGGAGGTGAATGAGATTTCATCTGTGATGCTCAAAACACTGAGAAATGACATTGAAAAATTTAAGAGCAACATCAATTCCCAAACCAGTCTCCTTGTTTGAGTGGGATATCCAATGAACCCACTGCAGATAGTTTTCCTTGGGCTTGTTTCTTTTCTCTCACTCTTGAAAAGAAAGTGAATTTATGGTTTCAAATGTAGGAACCAAGGTAAGAAAAGACTGGTGTCAGTTTAGGAGGCACAGAAAATGAATTTTCCATTGAATGACTCATATTTGTGCCTTTCGTTGCCAACAAGCTGATGTTTCTTGTTTTTGTGTTCCTCAGCTGAAGTGAGAGGCGAAAGGAAGAAAACTCGTAGAAGAGCAAAGAAAAGGAATAGGGTCTCCCCAAAACGCCTACTAGCTAACTTTGTGGACAAATACTGGCAGCTGGATAAGATTGGCGCAGGAGGTTACGGAGCCGTGTATGCTGGCTATCGCAAAGCAGATTGGCGGCCAGTTGCCATCAAACGCGTACAGGATAAAAGTCTCCTCAAACCAGTGTGCTTAAATGGGAGGATGCTCCCCACAGAGGTGGCCATAATGATGAAACTACAGGCTGAAAAAAATGACTCTCCGGGGATGTCTGCACCGATAGAATTGATAGAGTGGTATGACCTGGGCAACGAGTTGATACTGGTGCTGGAGAGACCATTCTTTTGCAAGGACCTTCACAAGTACACACATGACCATGGTGCTATACCGGAGTGGAAGGCCAAGATCCTGATGCGACAGCTGGTCAATGCTGCTGTTGGACTGGAGAAGAGGCAAATCTTTCACCGCGACATAAAACTCGAGAATATCTTAATTGATATAGGATATAATGTCCCAGATATAGGATATAGTGTCCCAGAGGTTCGCCTCATTGACTTTGGTATGAGTCAAATTGTAGATAAAGACACAATATACACCACATTCAGTGGCACCGAAGCATACATACCTCCAGAGTGGTACTTCCAATCTTGCTTCACGCCTGGTCCAGCCACAGTGTGGCAGGTTGGGGTTGTCCTCTTTGAAATACTCAAGAAAGTAAACTTTACTACCGAAGACTATCTCAAAAGGAAACTGAAAATGCCCTCTAAAGTGTCCAAAGACTGCAAAGATTTCATTCAACTGTGTTTGAGGACAGACCCCGCGCTGCGCTCCACCCTGACAGAGCTCCAACAACACCCATGGCTGAGATGAACTGCCATCCCCGACCCCCGACCCCTTCCATGGCCAGGATTCAGCATCATTGTTGATTATTGATCAGTGGGATAAGCATCTCCTGCAACCTGAAATCATATATTTGATGCACACTCTTGCGCATCCAAACTCCAAACCTTTAGATTAGCAGCGTGGCAGGAATGCTCTCCGACACGCGCTGCAGGAGATGATCATAATAACCCAAGAAGACTCGGCTAAACCAGAAACACAATGACTATTGTTGCCTATGGCCTTGATCTTGCAGTTGCTGCTGCGGCCACGTTCTCCGTGGGCTGGCCGGAGAAAGTCTGGAAGTTTAAGATCTCACAAACAGCTCCTCCGGACAATGTGCGGATATTAACTGGAGTTCGATGCATGTTTGAAACCAAAAAAGTGTTTTGTGAGGTTAAAATGACCTTTGACCTCCAGAAAGCAGAAAAGATGTAAACTTATGTGTCTATATTTTACAGAAAACAAAAGTCTTGTACATGTGATTTTATGTGTATTATTCAAAATAAAGATGTTTTATTAAACTTTAAAATTTGAAGTGTCAATTTCAATCATTTGTCATAAGGGTTTTTATAAAGACACTTTAGGAATCATCCCCCCCCTCCCCTTAAATCCATAGTGGTCTAGCTCCACTACAAAATGATCCATCGCAATCACAAAGAGACACAAAAACTACTAAGACAAGCAAATGACAACAACCACAAAGCTAAAAATGACAACTCAAAAATGCAAAATAGCCACAAAAATACCAAACCACACCAATGGATGACCTACATCTGTGTCTCTTTCAATCGGGGGGTTTTATTCCTAAAGTTGGAGCCTTCAATTGTCTGTGCATTGTCTCATAGTTCATCTATAAGTAGAGTTTTAGTTTAACATACAAATTTCCATTTTGAGAAATAATGCAAAAGCTTTACTTAACAGACTCGATCTGACATTTAGATGTAAGAAGAGAAGTCTGGGGGAAAAGATCCCTTTGGCCTTTCCCCCCGGAGCCACTATGATTCATATAACCAAACCACTGAAGAACACGACTGTGCTGGCAACAGGTATGAGACGGAGAAGACTTCATGTTTTCTTCAGATCCTATTGTCACTACTGAGGAGCTGAGACCCTCAAACGACGCTGCCCACTGTAGAGACTCACCCAGGAAGATCTGAATACTTTTCCAAATAATAGAGTAACAAAAACAAGTAAAACATGTTATCATTTGGTCAATATGGGAAAATGTGTTAAAGCCTTAATACTTTTTGAACTGATTCTATTCTGCAGCAGCTCACAGCAGCCTTGCAGGTTTATTTACATGCTCATGTAAACAGCCATAGGTTTCTGCTGGTAGTGGCTGTAAATTTCACTTTATCTATGAAGGAAGTACCAGTACTATTTCCTTGACACCATTACCAGCTGTCAGTTCGACATGCACTGCTGTGTTGGTTCCATGTGTCACACAGTTTAATTTTATTATTATGTTCTTACGGTTTTATATATTCACAGAAAGCAAGGACGCTGGGGGTAGGAACGTTATAGCCGCTGTCTCTTGCTCCAGTCGACCACTTTTCGAAGTGACACACAACAAATTGAGGAGCACAGTGATGAACGCATAGACTTTATAGCTCGGCCCTAAAGTAGACCCAGTTGTAGTTTAGTATCCATGACAGGTGCCTGTGTGAGCTGAACATTAATACAAGCTCCACTTGTTAGTTTTTTGAAGTTCACTGTTCGCTGCTGACTTTGTTTTGTGTGGTGAGGCTAACGCAAAGTTAGCTAGGATGCTAACATGATGCTAAACCCATCGGGCGGTTTACCAGATGACCGAAAATCCATGTACAGCCGGTCGCCAAACAGCGTGTACAAAACTGGCGATAAAACCAGCCCCATCAGCGTCATACTGGTGAGCTCCGGCAGCCGAGGGAACAAGCTCCTCTTCCGGTACCCTTTCCAGAGAGCGGCGGAGTGTCCGTCATCTCTCCCAGGTAGGAGGGCAAAGCATGAGCACAGGCTGTCCAATACCTGAAAGGGTTTCTCTCACTCACACGTGTACAGGACCTGGACCTAGTTATAGTCACACTTCACGGTCTTATCCAGTGTAATTCAAATGCTCAGCCATGAGTTTTGTATTTATACAATGAACAGATTCCGGCAGAGTGGTCACACTGATTATTGACTTGAAGAAAACTCAGTCAGATCAATAGTTCCTCCACGTTCTTGTGTGTATGTACTCTGTCTCAGTGCTCATGGAACCGTTTGACAGATAAGAAGCTTGGGATAGTATTGTTTGAATAAACTGATAAAAATTTAATATGACTGACTTTGTTATTTAGTCCCCACCATGTAAAACACATCCAGCTGTTATTCAAGTGGACAACCAAATGAGATCTGACAGTGAAGTCACGTGGCATCACAAGATAACTTAGATTTATAACGGATAATCTTGACAGATTGTCAAACCCTTGTACCAAATTGGAAAAGACAGTGATATCTCATACCATAAGAGCACTGAGTTAAACACCATACTTCTCTGAAACATTCACGCTGTTATTTCTCCAACTGCAATAAACATGTTAACTAACACTGTTATTTCTGTCCACAAGCTAAACAGCGGAGTCCATATGCACAGAACACAACTGGGGATATTGTTGAAGATCAGGATGGTGACTCAAGGTAATTTTATTCTTCATCTCATATTGACAGATTTATAATAATAATAAAACTGACTGCAGCCCCTTCTGAGATCCACATGACTCTCTTACTTTTAATATGTTTTCTTCCTTTTGCTACCGCTCCCATTCAAGAAGAATTGAGGGGCTGGTTGAATCTCTCTTGTTGGTTTTGTACCGGTGGTGTCACTTTAAACATATCTCACTGTATTATAGACTTAAGGTTTAACCTGAGCCACACTGTACAACAATAATATTAATGATCACAAAATACAGGGCTAAAAAACGTTATACAAGAAGTTTTTTTTTAAACACTGGTATCAGATCAGCCAACATGCAAAATCCAGGTATTGTGAAGGAGAAAATGGTATTGGAACATGTCTAGCCCCAATTGAGCATTTAACCTATTTTAGATTTTCAACACTTCATCCCGCGAGGCGTAATCTGATAAACTCAACACCATCAAATATATTTTTTCCCCACTGACTTCCCTTCAAACAGGCTTGGGTACTCCAGCAGGTAGAGTTCGTTAAAATATTTTGTCATGACATCATGACAGTTTGGCATTTACGTTCTCATGTTCATACAAAGATCGAGGTTAGTCAGTCAAAATGATAAAAACGCTTGAATCGACCGGCGCGCCGCATTCTCACATCGCAGTATAACATGTTTGTTCGGATTGTTTTTAATGTCCATTTTATGCATCCAGCCCAATTGTTTGTTGCATTTTCCTTTTTGTTTGCTTTTTTCTTCATTTTTATGGCCCAATTCCCATTTCAGGGAACAATCTCCACTAACTGACGAACAGTTGGTAGCAGGGTAAGACCAAATCATTCTAAACCACCTTTCCTTCGCTTAGATCACCCCTGTCTTTTTTTTTACCCCCTCCTTTCTTAATTTGTGTCCTATATGGATCCCCAACCCTAATTGTATATAAAAAAATCCCTGTAAATAGTCTGTAGCAAATCCGGTGAATCAATGTTTGGTTAATTGGCTTTTCAGTGTTGCTTTCCTCTGTACCGTGTGCCTTTTTGAACAGAAAAATAAATAAATATATCCAACATTTTACATCACAATAATCACATTTAAAATAATTATAACTCAAGTTGTAATTTATATTAATATAATTTAGTCTAGCATTTTGAAACAAAATCCAAATCAAACTACAAAACTTTCTTGTCAAATTGTGTTAAAGAGGTAAGTCTTAAATGAGTTACAATTTTATACTGAAAGTCATCGGCTTGATTTTCATCCCTTTGATCGCAGCATGAGTTACTCGAGTCAAACCAGCATGAGTCTTTCACGTTCTATAATCATACAGTGACTTCACTTTTCCGCCAGGAGAGCTCTTCTTCTTTTCTCCTCTCCAGTAGCCACACAAGCTTTTTTAATTTATACTCTAACTGTGGAATTATATTACAGGCAGATACATCTCAGACAGGACTGTGAAACATGTAAACAAACTGAGCTAATTTACACTTTCTCACTCGTCCCAGCTGTCTCAGAGCTCTAACCTCTCTCCCCACCCTGCGCACTTTCTCATCGAACCTGATCGTCCTTCTCTAAGGTTCTCTGACATCATCCTCGCCACCATCCTGGCCACCAAATCCGACATGTGTGGAAAGAAGTTTGAACTGAAGATAGACAATGTTCGGTTTGTGGGTCACCCGACTCTCCTCCAGCATCCACCCATCATTCAGGTAGGGATAAATGAGGCCTCATGAAAATATGTAGTAAACTGTCAGGAAAGCTGCTTTTAGGCATGCACTGAATGTCCATGTATTTTCTTGAAATTTCCTAAAGGGAATTTCATCATAATGTTTATGTGTCTTCCCATCTTGCTTTGATGAAGCTTTGAGGTCATTAATAATTGATCAACAAAGTATATGTCAGCTTTGAATTTTTGCAGATGCGTCTTAACCTCAGCAGTGCCCCCTATTGACAGTTCCTACTTGGTCTGAGGATTCACTGTCTGTGTGGGACAGATAGAGGAAATTTCACAATAGATATAGAAAATTAAAAAAATGACAAGAACATGTAAAACAATGCAGTTTATTTACTAACTCCGTTTTGTCAACACTTACCTGACACAGTCTCAACAAAACAGAACTTTTCATCAATTACAAACTCGGTTGATTTATTGCTGGATTTTGTCCTCTGCTTCATATCATTGTACTAGTGCAGCTTTTATTCAACATTTATGATTGGCCTCCTGCTAATGCAACTAATGCAATCTAATACAGCAGGCCTGCAACCAATCCTACCATCACCAAGGTTATAATTTTCACCAATTCAGCTTATTTTGAGAAAGTTGAGAGAGATGTTGTTTTAACTGTATTGTTATTAAACTGCATTGCATTACATGGACAGGTTTTATTTTGTCCCACAGAGGAAACATCAGAAAAGTCCTCTGCAAAATATAATGCAGTTGAATTAAGAGTAGTTTCACTAAAAAAACAAAAACATTATAACCTTCATTAAGAAGGATTTATTTCCTGTCTGTATAACGTTGCATTTGTTTAATTACCTAATAAACTGAATTGTCTTATTTGTATTTTGCTGATATTATTGTAAACCTTGTTTAAATTATGCGTCATTTAAAAACTGGTCTTCTTTCAATGTAGGTTTCTAAAACAGATCCTTCCCCAAAGAGAGAGATGCCCACGATGATCTTGTTTAATGTGGTGTTTGCACTCAGGGTATGACAAGAGTTCTTCATATTTGCCTTGTTAATTGTTGAGATCATAGTGACATGTTGATAGCTGGTGTGTTTGGTGCCATAATGAGCTATCAGTTAATAATAATGAGCATACATTTTTATATTCTAATATAACAACCTAATTTGACCCTTTTAATTGTAATGATGGCACAATAAAGTCAGCTGAGTGTGGGTGGGACACACATGTTGTGTTCTGTTAATCTGTGTGGTGTGTGTTTGAGTGATAACATTCCACTATACTCTATCTGTGAGAGCACTGGAACCCCGAGGGCGGCGGGGCCGAGGTACTATGCTTAATCATGCTGGCCTTCAAGGCGCCGCCTGTTCCTGCCCATGCTGAGTCACTGTATCTTGAAAGTGTCAGTAAAGCTGAGATGGGGGGGAGTAAATGCACACTCATGTTTTGTGAGTGATATCTGCCTAGTAACTGAGGTGGTAGAACCCTGGCACTTTCCATAAAAAAATACAGTGTCATCCGGTGTGTTTTCACAGTGTGGGTCATTATTGTAGATTGTATATATACAGTAATATAAGTGTTTGCACAAGATCTGACTATTCAGTTTAGATTGACTCCACAGTTCAAATTTGTACACCAGCAACTTATTTCAATCCTTTATTCTTTTTTTTGTCATTTTATTACACAAAAAGTACCAACAGAGATGTTTAACAATGCAAAGAGATTAATTTGTTTGTGGCTCACATTAGTTTTGTCTTTATTTACATTCCAGAGGAAGACAGAATATTATAAACGTCTCTCAGTATAATGCAGTACAATTTAAAAAAACACAACTGAAATACAACAAAGGTGACTGCAAATCGAAAATAAAAATATCTCAACATTATTCTAACATTACACTGTTAGCAATATTAATATAAAATGTCATAAAAATGACGAATTAATTACACTTTTAAAGTTTCATGCCGTTTGAATTAGCATGCTACATGCACAAGATCTTTAATGTATGACACATGAAGGTCCATCAATGATGACTTAAATGTTGAACTACACATAAAAGCACTGTTGTTGTCGAAGTAGTATAATGTGTAAGCACTGAGTTCAGTACTAACAACGTGTTTTTGTATTTGATCCCTCTCGTCTTTGGCCTCCGCAGGCGAATGCCGATCCCTCCGTCATCAGCTGCATGCACAACCTGTCGCGCCGCATCGCCATCGCTCTGCAGCACGAGGAGCGGCGCTGCCAGTACCTGACCAGAGAGGCCAAACTGATGCTGGCCGTCCAGGATGAGATCACTACCACGACTGAGAGTGAGGAGCACACTCCTCATACCTCAGACCTGATGGCAAATTTACTGCACTGTCTTTTTTTTATTATAGAAAATGTAGCTTGACAGAATTTCCACTGTATGGTGATGCGTTATTGTTTAATCACTTCAGTTTAGAAGCTCATTCACTAAAAAATCACACAAGATCCCTGTTTTTCTTTTCTTTGACGACAGCAGATGGAAGCCCCCAGTCCCCATTTAGACAAATTCTTCCTAAATGTAAACTAGCCAGGGACCTGAAGGAGGCATATGACAGGTGTGTGATTAGGCTCATTGTTGCTCATGTTTACATTTATTCAGCAAAAAAAACATTGTCATCTGATGTTATATTAATGATGATATTACATTTTTTTCAGCCTTTGTACAACTGGTGTTGTGCGACTACATATTAACAACTGGCTGGAGGTGAGTTTCTGTTTACCCCACAAGATCCACAGGATTGGTGGCAACCACATACCCCCAGAGGCATTAGAGTGCAGCCTTAAGGCCATAAGGTGTGTTACAGTACGTCTTTCTTTGTACTAAATCATATTTGAACAGGAGAAGACTAACTAATTTGACTGTGTAGGAAATGTGCAACATTTACTATTAGTGGTTGTTTTCTTTGCTCCCTTCCTGCCCATAAATGCAGAACCTTAGTCATCTTAGAATGTGACAGGTTGTTTATCTGAACTTGAGCTGGTTAAAGAAAATATTCAGTTATAAGAAGTAATAAACTGTAAAAGACTCTATATATGACCATCTCATTTACCAGGATTATTATAATTTTGAATTTATGTTATTGGCTACACTGTTAATCCATGATTGATTTATTATGTTAAATTATTGCATCTTTAACAGATGATTAAGTGTCTTATTTTGTTAACTCCAGGACTGTGACTTTATATTTTAGTGTCTGGTGAAAACCCCATTTTCTGTGGGCCCCTACTGCCACCTATTGTTTCTTCATCATTACTACAGTAGAGGTGTGATCACCATCTGCTTTTCAATTCCCTTCCTATATTTTCCAGCTGAATAAAATATGTAGAGTTCATTTAGTTCCATCATATTTGTCAGTTTGTGCTCTGGAATATACTTAGTTGTTCTGTTCATTGACTGGCACTAAAGCTGATTTCTACTGCTTGGTGTTGTTTGATCCTCCAGACCGTATCATGCTCTGTTGCTACTGGAAAGTGAGAAGGCTCTACTGAGTCAGCTCCCTCTGGACTGCTCGCCTGCAATGGTGCGACTCATCAAGACCTGCTCAGCTGTGAAAAACCTGCAGCAGCTCGCCCAGGACACTGACCTGGCCTTACTCCAGGTGCAGACCAGCCACACCACGTACACCATTGCTGCTCTTTACGACACACACATTAAAAAAATATATTCATAAAAGCATATAATGACTATGCTCATTCAGTTATCACCAGTAAACAATTCAGTGATAGTATTGTATTTCAAAACATGTTCTTTTTATGCAAATCCCAAAAATGAATAAATGAATGTAGTAGTATAAGTCTGAGATCAAATAAACACTATGCTAGTAAAGGAGCTTACTCTGTCGATGGCGTCTTACCGCCATCTAGTGGCCAATATACATACATTCAGTTCCTGTTTATAGTGTCAAGTTTCTTATTTTCCTTCAACACAATTTTTTAGGGGGTTTAGATGCTGCTGTTTAGATGCTATTATTTAACATCATTGATTGTATTTGCAAAATCCTTCCCACTCAGATCTTTCAAATCGCAGCACACTTGGTTTACTGGGGCAAGGCGATCATCATCTACCCACTGTGCGAGAACAACGTGTACATGCTGTCTCCTCATGCCAACATCTGCCTGTGAGTGTCTCTCATATGCGTTCGCCAGTCGGCTCGACTGGTTACTGCACAACGTATCACGTAATAATGTTAAATAATATTTCTGTACACCCACCTAGCTTGTTCTACAGCATTAGTTATTAAATAACTAGAACTCTATAAAATATGCTTTCCTTAAAAACACTATGGAAAATGCATTCAAAAATGTTGTGTTATGGTCAAGCTTTGTGATGTGGAGTAACATGTCCTGTCTCTCCATGGACAGATACTCAACGCTGGCTGAGCACTTTGCTCAGCAGTTTCCTGGTCATGATCTTCCAACCATGTTAGCCAAGTTCTCACTACCTGTCTCACTGGCTGAGTTCAGAAACCCCCTGGATGCTCCTGCACAGGAGGTAGGATTATTGCTGCTGATGAAATACTATGCAAAACTATATAACATATTAAATTTATATTAGAAAGGACTGTGTGTGAACGAGTCTTTGTAACCTCCTTGGCTTTTACTTTATCCTCTGTTTTTTGTGTTATGAACAAAAACAGATTATTGTACAAATTAAGAGCAACAAATGACATTAGTTCCTTGAATCCACAGAGTATTAACAGTGCTTATAATATATCTAGACGGTGTCTTGTAAGGACAGGCCCGTCAGCAGTTTGAGTATAGGGGATGAATTATAAATGGCAAAGGGACATCAGCTACAGCGTCTGCAGCCTCCATTTTTCATGAGAACAAGATCAGACTGTGGCTATTTCTTGTGCCTCTATTTTGAGCTTTTGTGTTCCCCACGACTGAGTTAAAACATCTTAGACCTGGTTGGAAACATGAGCGTGTTCAGCCTCACTTGTTCTATGTTTGTCTTCTACTCGACTTGTAACGGCTATGCTTGACTCGTAATGTTCGCGGCTCTGCCCTTGACCAGGCCCAGCTGATTCAAATGGTGGTATGGATGCTTCAGCGCCGCCTGATGATCCAGCTGCACACTTATGTTTGCCTGCTGGTAGTGCCCAACGAGGACGAGCCTGGACTGAGAGAAGAAGAACCTCCGCTCGCCGCCAGAGTAGGAGGCCGAAGTCTCAGTACCCCTAGTGCTCTCAGCTTCGGTTCCCCAAGTATGTCCTCGTTCAGCACACATCTCTGCCTCTGTTCTAACAGGTGTATCCGGTACATAATCTTTGACCATCTGTCTGTTCTGTGTCTGTAGCCAGCAGCGATGATATGACCCTCACCAGTCCCAGTATGGACAACTCCAGTGCCGAGCTGCTGCCTGGTGGAGACTCTCCACTAAATAAAAGGATGACGGAGACGCTGCTCTCCAGCCTTTCAGAGCATGAGAGGCAGGTTATACTTAACATCCCTGCAGCACAAAATCCAGAGGATCTGCGGATGTTTGCCAGGTAACCAAACCTGCCTCTAATATACATATATTATATATAGTTTGCTGTTGTATCAAATGTTTCTACTCTTTCCTTTTCTCTTTGTTTTATGGCAGTGAAATTAACAGATGGTATATATTCTTAGGGAAGATCCAGTGAGAAATTCAATTAATCTCTTTGATGTCTTTTAGTAAATAAGATATTTGTGTAATAATGGAAAATTAGTTATTTTAATTGCATTCAATTTTGAGAAATTTAATTGGAACTACCGTACAGATAACTAACCATGTTAGCTGAGAGGATTTTGAAGGTAAGATTAGCAGGAAGCAACAATCAGGGAATCTGTGTCACCTCCTGCACAGTGAACCATTGTTTTATCAGAGTTGTGAAAGTCTTGTGTCATGGTTAATTTATTCCCGGTTATGATCCAGAAGAATGACTCACTCATCTGCCTGTTGTGTTGACTGCTTTCAGGCTGCTGCACTATTTCCGGGGGCATCATCACCTGGAAGAGATCATGTACAATGAGAACATGAGGCGCTCGCAGCTCAAGACGCTGTTTGACAAGTTCCGCAGTGTCCTCGTGGTGACCAACCACGAAGATCCCATTATTTCAATCTTCCAGTCACCCATGGAGTAGTTGCACAAAGACGTTATCTGCTCCCACCAACTGGAAAAGATGAGCCGTTATTAACCTGCTGTGCTCACAGCAATATCAGGATTTCATAATCAGAACACAAAGTGATTGCATTAATGTGTGCAGATTTACAAGGTGTAGAAAGTGTTTTAGCTTTACGAGCCAAATGTTTGTTTACAATATTAAATTATTTTGTACATAAGATAAAATACCTCAGTTGTTCACTGTAAGTATTTCAAAGGTTGGTGGGGTGGGGGTTTTAACCTCATCGTCCATTCTCCCAGATGTGTCCGATCATCTGGACTGACCAGAGGGGCACACACAGTAATCATCATTCCAGACTTCCAGATACCTCTTGCCTGGAATCCCAGAGGTCGAGAGAGAAAGACGGCAAGAAAGGGAAGACTCTAAACATGAGACGGTCTGTTTTTGCTCTAAGGGAAGCAGAGCGTTCCAAACATCTGTGAAACCACTGACAAGAGAATTGTCCCAAGTATGAATGTTTATTAAAAAACACAGTTGGAAGAAAGAGAGAGTACAGATGCCTAACTGAGCTGAATTTAGAATCCGAACTGATCATGGATTTTATTTTACCATCTTGACCCCCTAAGAATTTAAAGATCAAGATGATGTAATGGAGTTAGTGGAGAAGATTCTGTAGTTTTTATTCTACTTAAATGGTGAAGTCCACAAAGGGATCAGGTGGAAGAGTATTTTTCAGGAATCATCCTGTTAAGTCCTTTTGACATGTTTCTGTCCAGTGTCAGGCTGCACATCTGAGGAACCTAAATCATTTATTACATTTCCAGGCTGAGGCTGTCTCTCTGCTTCTTTATTCAATACACTAACACAGGGGTGCCCTCGAAGATAAAACCGCCATGGCTTCTTGGCCCATTCGCCGTGGGACTCGATTCCAACACGTGGTGCCGATACTATATTGTTAGTTTCTGCTGGACTTGTGTTGGGGTCCCCTTCCAGCCACACCTCTGGATCTGAGGCCAGGTCTCGACAGTCAAAACCGCGCGGTATATCTAGGGCTTGGCACAGCTTCGAAGGTCCATTGCTGAGCTCTTTGTCCTTAAGCTGTCGGGCGCCCTCTTTGCGTCTGGCTTCCCTCAGCCGCCTCATGACGGACTGACCCTGTAGGGGCTCGACGGAGCGCAGCAGCACGGCAGCACCCTCCCCTGTGACAAACCAAACAATATGCATAAGTTTGCATGGCTCCAGTTCGTCTCCTTCCTTTTGCCCTTTACTCACCGACAATAGAAAGCACAACTTGATACAAACAGTATCAGTTAAACGTCATACTAATGATAAACACTTCGAAGAGAAAACTACAGCTTTATAATTTTTTGTCTGTTTGCATGCATCAGTAGACACGGCTATCAAAGTGAACACAACATGTGGCAGGTATTCCTACTTTTAAGTCATCTGTGGTGCCTAATGTGTTTACCTTCACTGGACACATTCATGCAGAGGTAGATGCCATAAATGGGATACACATAAATTGTGCCTGGCTTCATGAACATGGCCGTGTTCCTCTTTGTGCGTTTGCCTCCCGCTGAGTGTGAGGCCTGGTCCTCTCCACCCAGGTAGGCTTCAGTTTCCACGATTCTCCCTCGCAGCTCAGCGCCATCTGCACACCTGCGGACCAGCACCTGCAGGGATAAGGAATGAGGCAGATTGTGTTTATACTCATCATTGATTAGCTTATACACAGAAGGTTAATTGACACAAAGTTCATCATCCATTTAGCAAAAATGGCACCAAAAAAACTAGATGGGACTGACGAAACCTGACATTTAAAGATTTGATAAAAGTTTCTGGGAGCTTGTAATGTCCGTATTACAAGATGGGCATCTTTGACATTTTGAAGTAGAGCCTGACCAATTTATCATTTGGCTGATAATACCTGGCCAACGTGAGCCTTTCAGAGACATATTGTTTAAAGTCTACAGTCTAGACAATTTTTTTAAGTATTGTTATATTGCTGAATATCAGTAGTTGAAACAGTTTACTTCATATTTGATCAGTCCCCCCCAAAAAAAGGTTTGACATGATTTGACATGTTTAGCAGCAAATGGGTAAGGAAGAATTAGAAGCATCAGTAAAAAAGTAATAGATAAATATAAAATTAGCAATATAAACATAAATAGGATATATGTAATGTAAATAAATGCTCAAAAATATTGAAATTGTACAACAGTGGACATATGGCACTGACCAGATGAAGTTAAACCTGTGTTGAATCAGTGCTGGTTGTAAAGTGTGACAGGAGCAGGAAGTAGCAGAAATGTTAAGTTATTACTTGTAATTTATCTGGACCTGGATGTATTTTATTGTTGCCTTGGGTTTTGTAAGAACATTCAGTTTATGGTCCACAGTGACAGCAGCTGTGTTACATCCTCATGTCTGACAGACGCATTAAAGAAGCCCCTGCTCCACTGTCTACTCCACATGCATCTATGATCCTCTGCAGAGCATCAGATCGCCTTCAGAGGAGGTGTCAGTAACTTACCTTTCCCAGAAATGCTTTAGCCAGACTGATACAAGGCTGCTGGAAGAACTCCTCTCCCAGTCTGAGCTGCAGGTCAGTCCCAGTTAAACTCCCACTTCTCTTCTCCTCTTCCTCACCTGTCTGCTTTTCACGTGTATTTACATCTTGCTCACCTGCTTCAGCCGCCATCTTTCTTTTCCTGCCTGCCATCACGTCATCCAAACCCACTGTTAACCCCCCTGTCTCTCTGTAAAGTCAGAAACACGTTTCTATTCTTTGTTGACCTTCTTATGATAACAGTGTATGAGCGTGTTATAGCAGTTAGCACCGGAGCTAGCACACAGGAAGTAAATGACTGTTTTGAATCTCTTAAAGGAGCCGCGCAACCTTTTTCCTGGAGGATGTGAATCGGTGTTCGATTATCGATCGATGGAGAAGTAACACTTGAGCTGGTGAATATCTACAACACCTATTTCACAAAGTCACTAACTTAATATTTCTTCTTATACATATGAGCCCCTGCTTCAATAACCTTCTGTCTGTCTGTCTGTCTTTCTTTTGGTCTCTTTTTTCTGTCTTTCTGTTTTTCTTACTAACTTTCTTATCTTTCTTTCTGTCTTTCTTTTTATCCCCATTCATGTTTAGGCTATATATCTGTTATTTAAATATGTATTGTGTCAACTTTATACCTGATTCATTTGAATATACTCTTTTCAAAATATTTTTTTACATTTTCCAATAATATATAATCAAATATATTTAAAAACGCATCTAAAATATATAAAACTACAATGTATATATTTGAATAATTGAAATAAATACTTTGTAGTTTTCCCCTGTTCACGTTTGAAGGGTGTGAAAGGGAAGATTTATTTAGATTTTCTTTTCCTTTTCTTCACATAATTCTGATAATTTGTGGCTTGTGTGGAATCATTGTTGTTGTTATATTACTTATGTATCGATAATTATATAGACATATTTTATATATCATTATTATCACATTGCATGTAATGTAAAATACTCAATATTGTATATAAACTTAAATGTGGGCATTCCAAAAATGTATCCTGATATATTAGGCTGAATAAACATACATTTTTTTCTTTTCTTTCACAAATCAGTCTCTATAGGCCAATCTTTTTTCCTGCTGCTCTTCACAGCCACACCTGCTGATAAGTGTTACCTTCCAAACAGCGCCCTTTTCCTGACGCTGTCTTATCTTCTCAGCCTCATTTGAAAACAGGGCCCTCTTATAGGAAGTTATATATAGAGCTGGTGTGCTCATGCCTGCCTGTGCCCAGGAAGTGGACGGCGCCAGCTTGGCCCCAGGCACCGTGAGTCCATGTGGCTCTCTGGAAGACTCAGAGTATGTGGCATGGCCGTGCCACCCACTGCTATTTCATGAGCGGAAGTAAAAGTTTGCTGAGCTGTTACATGGAGGAACTCTGACCTTAGAGCTCGTGACTGCAGTGATTGTTATGAGAATGGATGCGAAGACCAATAGATGAATGAGTAAATGAGGATGAATCAACGGCGAGTGTTTCAAATAGATTTGATCACTTGTACTATAGAAATTGATGAAAAATCCAAATAGGTGTTTGAGATATCTTGTTGATTAAAAAAAAGCTGAACTTGTTCGGATTATAGAAAAAAGGCAACTCCAGAAGAATGTTTTGTAAAACATCATAATCTAATATTGCTTTGTGTTTTTTATGCGTTTAACTGTAAATTATTTAAAGATAATGCAAACTTTTTCCTGTGGAGATCCTGCAGAGTATTCTGTAGCCATTGAATTTTAGGATTCGAATTCTGTCACATATCCAAATGTGTTTGTCACTGTTGATACTGTAAAGGGGCTTCAGATCCTTATCCACATGTTTTGACCTGAATTTAAAGCTTGATGGTCTGCCTGTTCCCGTTGCAGCTTTTACTCTTGAATGCACAATGCCCCCTCTTTTCAGAGCCCAGGCCCTCTCTTGTTGCAGCCTTGTTTTTCTGCCTGTTGGACTAAGTACCCCTCCCCAGAACGTCCGGAGCTTTTTGCAGCTGCAACATGATTTTAAATACATCCCTGTCTAATGGCTGACTGGGAGTCTTCTTCTGCATCTGTGTCGGGGCTTTGCAACTTTTTTGTCTGTAATACTCTGAAACAAGATTCATGATTTGATTAATTTTACAGACAAAAAGAGTTGCAGACAGAGGGAACTCATATGGTTTTCATGTTTGCAGAGCACATCACATGACCTGCCTACATGAGGGTCCACAGGAGTAAATAAGAGCTTGGTTTGAGGGTTGCATGGAATCATTGTTTTTGAATTTTTTTTGTATCAACAATTATATCAAATATATTTGATATCATGTACATCATATTGCATGCAAAAGTGATAAAATACATACATTTTTGCAGTTTTCATACTCTGATTTTATAAGTTTTATACTAAGTATTGTGCTCAGTATTTTTGTATTTCTGTAAACGTCTTATGTTTTTTATATTCTGTCTTGTATTCAATGCGTCAGAAAGAAAACATAATAGCATAGACAGAAATATTACTAAAAATATTCCCCCTCACAGAGGCCTCCCCGCCTGCATGGGGTCGAATCATTGGAGAGATGCCAGATACTCATGAGGTGGTGTGTGTATATGTGCATGTGCATGTGTGCATTTGACCGTCTGTGCATTTAAGCGTGTGCATTTAAGCGTGTGCGTGTGTTCAGTTGCGCGTGTGTGTCATTGCAGGAACAGGTGAAGGGCACACGTCCTTGGGCCGCGGGTAAGCTGATACACAGCTTCGACATAAAATGTTCCATAAAAATTCCTAGTCCAAATATTTGCTTAGCTAGTTACCAGGTCTCATTGCACATATTCTGTGCCATATCTTATCACCTCCTTCTGTGATGTCACAAATTGCAAAACTTTCAAAAAAAATTTTTTACTTTCTTGACCACTTTAGTTAAGGATCATAAGATCATTTTATTTTTCTGTGTTATCTGAATGTTTTTTCTCTCTAATGGAAACAAATGAGAAATGTGGTGCTGTAATTACGGACACAAAGAACTGGACTGACATGACTGAGCCAGACAGAAATCTGCTGAGCAGGTTCAGTAGAAGAGCCCTCGCACGGCTTGTTGACTTTGCCAAGGCTGCTGGACTGTTGAAGGCCATTGTTTTCTCTGACTGTGTTTCCACTGCCTTTCAGCGGTGACAGTGAAGTCTGGGCCGGGGTGAGTTTTCATTGTCGTTGCCTCAGATAATCTTACCGGCCGTGGCTTGGCTGCAGTGTTGCATTCTGGACCACTTTCAATTCCTGCGGCCGCCTCAGCGATAGTGACGCTGAGCGGGGACGCCAAAGACTGGTCTGTGTGCAGATGGACGAGCAGAATGCAGGCAGACTGAAAATATCTTACTACAGCATGAGTCAGAGAGGCAGATTAAGAACAAATGTTTGTGTGCTGCATGTTATATCCTCTCTTCGGGCTGTGTTTAGAAAGGAAGAAGCTAATATTTGTTTTTGATTTCCACAGTGACTTGTCTCAATTCGATTTAGCTTTAACATTTAGCTATAAATATATGTGTATATCCATGTGCTGTTTATAGTTTCACTACAGCGACAGACTGGCACTGCTATCTTTGGTTGTATAAAAATATGGTTTCAAACATGTGACATAAATGGACCAACCAAAATTATATCACAATGTTTCCTGTGTTGTTTATGATCTGAATAGACTGAGTACCAGTTTGTCAGTGCAGACACATGCTGATTTTAGGAACTGAACTCTCCACCTGAGTTTTTCTGCTGTGTGAGAACCTCCACAGTTTCTGCAGACTTTCTCTGCCTGGCCCTCTGATATAAAGGATGCAGAAACTCTAGCAATTCCCCCAATGTGATGCATCCATCGGGGGATTTGCTGCTGTTGTGAACGCGTCTGAACCGAGAATCTCCTGCTGCGATGACAATGCTTGAAAAGCAAACTCTGGAGAAAATACAGACCCAATTCTCTGGAGTTCTTTCGCAGGTCATGTCTGAAAACGGCTACAAGTTTTATCTCATTATCTCATTTCTTCACCCATGGACCGCTTGTCTGAAAATAGAATAGAGCGCAAACAGCACGGCCAAATAATCGCACACATGATTGTTTATTTGTGACAAACATCATTCATTTAGACAATGAAGGCTTTTTTCTTACAGCTATCAGACATCTGCATCCTTGGTGTTTGCTGGGATTAATTATTAATTGATTAATAAATGATTCATGGGTCTCTTTTCTTGTTTGCTGCATATAGGTGTGGTGTGTGTGCTGCACAGGTGGCTGGCTCTCACACGGAGGAGGGAGGGGGGGGATGGGGGACAGTATGATCACTAGTACGAGACCCGGTTCACACAACGAGATGTGCTCAAGCTGAAACCAAGGTTTTCTTTCTCCACACCTGCGATATCATGCTCACAGTGTAGACACACCATTTTCCTTTGGTTCATCTAGACAACAAATATGCTTTTGTTCTGTTTGTTCTGCATTGTAGAAAATGTGTGATGTATTGGTGCAGTGGTTCCCAAACTAGGGGTCAGAACCTCCTGGGAGGTCACCAGACACAGAAGGAGGGTCGCAGGTTGCTTTCTAGAAATCCATTTCATTTTAAAAACAATTCTGATTGCTTTTATTATTAAAGTGCAGAGAGTCAGTGGCAGTTTGAGGGTCATGTTAGTAGATCATTCAGCCTTCCAGCTGTTTTGTGTATTGATTGAGCTTGTGCTGATATCTCCAGTCCCATGACCTTTCTCTGTCTGCTCTGATAAAAGACGCCTTGTCCCCGCTCACACCTGTGGCTCCGAGAGGAAACCACCGTCGGGCAACGCAGGTTGGGAGAGACGAAGAGATTGGATTTGTGCCAGCCTTATCACGAATACAAGGGATTATGAATCTCAACACGACCACACAGTGAAATCCTTTTTGCTGTTTTTCATTTCTTACACAGCCTCCTTCCTGCAGTGGTATTTTGCAACAGTGGGTTCCTTTTTGCCAGTAATGTACATGCAATCTGTGGTCCATCACTGAATGAAAACCAGCATGCACTCTATTTTAACTTCAGCTCTGCACCCAGAAACTGACCAATCAGGGCTATTGAAGCAAATACGTCCTTTTTTGAGGAATAAAATGTGTTTCCTTTAGGCCTAAAAAAACTCAATGACATTAAAAAAAATTCTATTAAGCCTGAGAGTTAAAAGCATGCACATACGTTTAAATAGTATCTGCCCTCCTCTGTAGATGTGGCAAACCATGTCGCCCATGAATGAGGAAACAAAACCAACCTCTTAACCCAGAAATAATGACCCCCCCCGCCCCCCTCCACTTCTCTGCTTGGTTGAAGGAGAGGAAACTGTTTATGGAGCATCTGACAACGTCCTTTTGGTTAAACGCTACCCTTGAACTCAACCCTTTTATCTGCAGCTGATGGATGGGGAATCAGGGGCCCTTGGGTTGCTCCTACATGCCCTGCGTCGCTTCCTCAATGCTGCCTTTGCCCCGGCTTCAACTTTCCTCAGTCCCCGAGGGTCACTTTGTGGTATATCAATTATGGACCCCTGGTAGGCCCCTGAGCGGTCCTTACATACCTGAGTGTACGTGAAATAGTCGATGAAGAGCGATAAACTCGTTGCTACAGTTGAAATTCTAACTGATGCCTTATTTAGGAGCGTGTGTCAGAATCAGCTCGATTTGCCGCGTGGCCTTCAGTCACCCTGGCAGGGAGGAAACCCGTGGGTGCAAGGCAGAGAGGAGACTCGAGCTGAGGGGAAACACTGAGAAGCATTCTCAAGACCATGTTGTTGTGAGACCTGTCTGTTGGAAATTTTAGTTTGGTGATGCAGTGATTGGTAAAACCAGGATAATTCTTGCAACAGATTTCTTCTATATTACTTTGATAAAGAATCTCAATAATTCCTCCACAACTTGCAAAAGTTGTACTGCTCATATTTTGTCTAGATCTACTGAATAAAAAAGTAGTCAGCCTCTCTTATGATCCCTTGTTCTAGACACAAACAAATCATGGGCTATGTCAGCATGAAAATGAGACCATGTTATGTCTTCCTTTAGTTTTATAACAGAAAAGAGCCGGCTGCCGCGCTCGGGGGAGAGTGTCTTAATCGAGAAGTGCATCAAAGCAACCACAAAGGAGACGTTTTCCAGGAACATGAGCCTCTTGTGCCCTGAAACCTCATCTGAGGAGAGCTGTGTACATGGTGCCCCTTGTCAGCACCTCAGAAACCATTGGCTTCCTAACATCCATCTCTCTCCTGCAGAATATTCCCAGGTGCATCTGAACTTTCACTGAAACTATGATGGAATGCACCATAATGGTCTTTTCATTAGACACGGCAGCAGCAGCAGCGCAGCAGCAGCAGCAGCAGCAGCAGTGTTTTACCGGGTGCAGATAGAAGATAGAAGAGCTCTATCTATTGATCTATCTATCTATCTTTTTATCTGTCTATCTATCTTAGGCTCAGTAAAAAAAAAGCAGAGCAGTATAAACTTCACTGAAACTGAACGTAGTTAGAGCACAGAGTTCATGTTCGGTAACGTGCTGATCACTGATATCATGTGATGTCATGATTTTCTCTGAGTCATGTGGCAACATTGCACGGTTTGTCCATACATGGAGACATATTTTAATCTTTCTGCAATTCGTTTGTGTTCTCGATTTGATGATAATATGCAGACGGGAGGGGAGGTTGTCAGATTTCAAAGCTTGGCTGATTTATAGGTGTGTCTGTACATTATGGGCTCGCATATGTATAATGATTATAATTTGTTGTCTGCTTTTGTAAAAGTATATATTCTCCAAACTTTGATTCTGTTGCAAACATCACAAAAAAAGGAACACACCATTTATCATGAATGGTACATTTTGCATTATAATATACCCTTTATTTTGAAATGATCTTTGTGTGAAGTTAGGTTTTCAATTTTGTATACGTAACACATGTATAAGGCCCTTATGAGTGAATATAGTGACAATTGATGACAGATTTTTTACGTAATTTGATTTTAACTTCTGGAATTCCAGGAAACAAATTATCTACATTATATACAAATTCATCCATAAATTGGTATATGTTTATGTATTAAAAAAACGTGGGTTGATTTTGGTTTATCATTATTATTATTGTTCTAACGTTGAACTCCCATGTGGAGACTCACGGGACAGTCCTAGTTCAGTGTTGGTGTGGACCACTGAGGATCACAGAGCTGGTTGAACCCTGGTATCTGTCCCAGGACCCCCCTCTGGGTCTGGATCCGAATATCGCTTAGTCACCGCCTCTCACCGGGAGAAGCAGCGCCTCCCTGTGTACGCAGCGATTGGTCGCTGATCTTGACGGGCTTGCCTTCTCGTCTCCAGCCCAGGGCGGGGCTGACAGACTCTCCAGCAAACTGAATTAGGCTACAACCGGCAGGGGAGGAAAAAAAAACTTCCCCCGGGTCGATCCATGGAGCGGTGTGGGAATGCTCTGTCCGCAGCGGGGAGGCAGCGAACCGGACGGCAGACCTCACATTTCGGCCACATCCTCCCGGACTGCCTGAGCTGCCGGTGCGCTCCTGAGTGACCGGATTCAAACCCACCACGGCACCGGGCTTGGCTTTTAAAACACACATTCACAGAGAGAGAGAGACACACACACACACACACACACACACAGTTTACACATCTGCGGGTTGGACAACGAAGACGCGCGTTTGATTCCTGCGCCGCTGTCAGGATGATGTGACAAACCGCTCATCCACTGCCTGGAGAAACATCTGTTTGCCCGGATTTATTTTGTATTTTTCTCCCAGTCCCTCTGGTTCTCTGCTGGGGATCGTGTGAGCTGCTGGTAATAAGGGTAAGTTGGATCGTTATTTCGTGGCTGTCTCCTGCGGTCGCCCATACGGAAGGCGCAGCGGCGGAGGACGCGCTTCCTTACGCGTCGTGATCGAGGAGGATACACGAGCGGTGTGTACCGGTGGACTGGATCGTTCCCTGTCAGATACGGGAACCCTCCAGATCCAGAGGGAATTTAGTGAGCAGAGCATCATTTATCGACTCCTGTGCAGTTGTAGTGGAGTTCTCCTATAGGTGATTTCATGTGGTCTCAATGGGGTGTACTGATTGAGGCCCTGTCACCTTTTTAAAAAGTGTGAAATAGCCTATGTTGAAGTAGAGGTAATGAGTGTAAAATGGGAAACAGGCTGAAAGGAAAGATTACTTTTTTTAGTGTAACTTGAACTCGACCAATAATGGAGGAGATTACTTTAATTAGAGCCAGACTTCATGTTTCCCTTATCTCCTGTAGTGGGAGGATGATGGAGGAAGGAATGCACATACATGACTGTTGAATAGTCATGTAACAAATCATGTCACACCATGACCTCAGTCATCCTCCGTCTCCTCCCTCTTCAACCTTCTCCTGCTACTCACCACCATCTACTTCATGTTCGTGACATGTATGAGTGTGACACGGTTCCTCTTTCTATAATAATACCACATTCATGCAGGTGTTACACAATTCATGGAGACAATTGATGAAAAGCGTTTGACTGCTTGGAAACAGAACGTGTTTTTTCCTCCTCAGGATCTTTGTTTTCTTCTGAGTTGTGGCTTCAACACGGCGGTGACTCAAAGTGACTCACGTCAGTCACAAAGGGGGCCACACATTCCATCCTGTGTTGGGGGGGGGACCATCTGTAGGTTTGACTCATCAGAAGTTTGAAAAGGTCCGGGACGGCAGCTCGCATCTTAAACTTCAGTCGTGTTGACATGGTAAAAGGTTACGTACATACAGTTTCCTACGATACCTGGGCAGACGACGGTGAAACCGTAACCGTACTGTATTAGAAACTGCTGAGTTATTTTGGCAGACGGCACACAGGAGCACATGGCCTGGTTTGTGTGTCCAGTGTTCCTGAAACCTTATCACACCCAGGGAGGGGCGTGGCTCAGGGTGATGTAAGCACACCAATAAAGCAGGGCCCTGATGTGTGATAGTGGCAGTCAGGCTCATCCCCTGTATCGTCTCCAATTTGACCTCAGGGAGAATATTCCCATTATGTGTGTGTGTGTGTGTTTATGTGGGTACATCATGCTTGGAGGTGGGAGTAGCTCTGCTGAGGAAGGTGTACCATCCAGTCCCTGCCTGTGGTGACCTCCTGGTATGTAAGTTGTGTAAGGGGCTGCTGAGGGGCCTGCACTGTAGTCATGCCTGCATTACTCATGGCGCGGTATCTGTATGTCTGTCTGTCAGTCTGGCCAAGTGCTTCATGGTGTTGCCTTCAAACGAGCTGGGCTTTCACTCACAGTGGCTCAGTTATCAACATTCAGTAACTGGAGTTCGTCACTTGATTTCTTCGCCACCCGTCACACAGCTCGCAGCACCGTGCATCAGCACCGCAGTGATATTTCACACATGCGCGTCTAATCGCTTCAAGATGATTTATCCACAAACAGAACACGGTTGTTAGGTCCAGAATGGCCGCTCTTTAGTAGATTTGATGCTCTGCTGATGAGATGACGCAGTCCCTCACACACGAGGCCGCCATAGATTTCCAGGAAGAAGAAATCTGCCTGTTTCCAGAACACGGGTGTACACTCTCAGTGATTGTTGGTCATTTTCTCCAGGGTCTGGACAGACCTCTGTCAGCGTCACTGGGCTGAACTGTTCCATGTGTGCGGAGCACATGCTTCTCTAAATAGCCTCAGGCTGTTTCGTCAGCAGAACACATCTGTGTCACGAGTCGAAAGATTTGTTCACTTGAAGTTTACTGAGCGGGAAGAACTTCGTTGTGAACATGGTATCTGTTTTGTTTGCCGTTATATGCAATAATACGATATTTTCATTTTACAGACTAAATAATACATATATGTTTAATTTTGTAAATCTAATTCTAAATATTTGGTTCCACCTGTCTTTTCTTTTTATTTATAATTAACGTTATAGTTAAACTGTAAATCTAAATATCATAACATCTTAGGAATCATTGCTGTATCATATTTTACCAGCAAAAATCTATATCTTCTAATCTGTTTATTCCATTTCACTCGGCTCAAAGGATTCTTACTATGAGCAAAATATTCAAATACAATACTATTTTTTTATGGCTGCACCATTAGAGCACAGGGAATCATTAGGTTGTATTTAAAAGTCCCTCTGAATAAATCCAGCCTTTAACATGTGACTCAAATTGAAACTATATTTCTGTGGCTTTTTAAAAGTGCTGGTCTACTCAATTGAAGAGGATAAATATTTAAACCCAGTGTCAGCAGACACTTAATGACTTTCAGTACCATTGAGCTAAATTATAGATTTGTCAGAGAATGTCATCTATCTGTCATCACAGCCAACATCTGCTCTGTGTGAAACCCGCCACAGTTCCTCTCTCCTGGGAAGAGTTGTTAATGTGGGGCACGGCAGCAGAGGTCAAGCATGTTAACCAACTCGTTCTGCTACTTTACAGACAATACGCCTGATTTCCTGCTAAATATAATGGTTACGACTGCTCCCACTACTGGGCTCAAACAGACATTAGCTCCAAAAAAAGCATGTCAGGTATGGTTTAATGAGGGACTGGTGGGGAGAAGAAGCACACAGGCGATGTTTGGTCTCGTCCCCGCAGGCACTCGCTCAGCTCCTACTCTGTTTGACTTGAATGCGGTCACGGTTTTGACTGAGATGTCAGGACCAGGAGCAGTCATTCTTCTAATGTGGTGTTTGTGGAAAAACAGAAACCAAGTTGTGTGTCTGGTTTCTGCAGTGCATGTGTCATACGGAATGTAAGCAGATACATTGTGCCTTGTCAGTGATGGAAGGAAACAAAACAAAAACAAAAACAAAAAATCACAGATTGGTTGTGCTGCATTCATTTTAATTATACTGGATGTGTGGTGTTTGCTTGTGCAGTCCATCATCCCATTGCTGCCTGCAGGACACTGGGTACTGCACCGATCCCCAGAGCGCTCCCCTTGTTGACGGCTTGGGTATGTGACTCACAGCCGCTGCATCCAGTTGTTTCCATCCCATGACATCTCATCGGTGGCATGATGCAGCGGCAGCCATGTCGGTGAAGTCAGCTGTGATGTAATGCTGTAATGCAGCAGCAGGGCTATTTCAGGTCTACCTCTGAGCCTCCGAGGCCTTCGTCTGCCAGCGTGTCACCCTGCCCTTTCTCCCAGTCAGCAGTTCAGTTGTCACGAGCCAGACACCGATACATGAAGCGGCATTCACACAATTTACTAGAAACCATTGACACAAAGGTTCGGAGAACAGTTGGAGACGTGACTGCTGAATTGAAAATGTGGGTTACTACGAACTGTTTTCTGTTGTTTGGTTGACGCCACCATTAGACTGTAGCGGAGAGGGAAACATCTAATTAGGGTTATGGAAGTTGCAGGGTTTTTTTGGTCCCACCGCCTGTCTTCTCACTGACACAGTGTCTGAAGCTGGTTAACCTCAGGGCAAAGCTCATTCTCAGGGCTGTGGGAATGCTCTGTGTTTTTTCCCAGAAGCCTCGGCAGCGCTCACAGACGAGCAGCGATGGCTCCTTGAACTTTGGTCTTCCTCTACGAGTGCGAAGAGCTCTCAGAGGGGCGTGTCCACAGATAATCCAATAAATATTTTCTGCTACCTGGTGCCTCGAGACAGAGATATACGGTATGTGTCAGGTATGTTGCAATTGCAGTGTCTTGACTGTGTGAAATCCCTTGACTGGGGATTTTATTTCTGAGCTCACACGGGCTTGTGTTACAGCAAAGCAACCTGTGAAAAAGTCAATGCAGACTCACTCTTTGAAAAGCACTTTAGTGTGTGCAGATGACTGTTATTACTTCAGAGCCTTTTCCTGCTTGTCCACTGGAGTAAGGTCATCCTCAATGATGAAAAGAGCTACTTAAATAGACGAGGTGAAACATCCGTCAAGGAGGTTACGTTTTCAACTGCATTTGTCTGTCTCTTAATAAGCAGCATTTCACAAAAGCTATTTGGTGGATGAGCACAAAACTTGGTTGAAGAAAGTGGTATGGATCAGGAAAGAACCAATAACATTTAGTTGGGGTTTTTACAAATTTTCTTGGGAGCAATTCATAGATCTAGATAAAAAAAAACAGGCATATTTAGGGGTCTCGTATCTATCAGTGTAATTTGGTACAGGTTAGCTGAATTTATGGGGAGGGTTGGGCCTTGGCTAGGGTACGTGCTCTTCTGAGTGCTGTTCATTTCAGTGTCTTAAGAACAAATAATTTCCTCAATGAAGCAGATACCAGTTAAAGCCCTTTCTTAAGTGTATATCTGCTCAAATGGGTTGTTCCTTGGCCCTTATTCCTATAAATAGTGAATATGTGCATGTGCTTATGCAGAATCTGTAGGTAATGGACAAGGGTTTGGCAAATCACGTTAAGGGTTGCCCACAGGTCAACAGTCTGTGAGAGCATTTGAAGTGAAACTCATTGACTGAATTGCATCAGCAATTTGCTTTGTAGATTTATCTATCTTTATGAAAAAATAAAACCATTTGTGTTTTGTGTGGAGAAACGTTCGACTCTTATGATACAAATAAACTAGTTGAACTGTAAACAGTGTACAGTGACCGGAAGAAGTCTTGACCCAGATATCCGCTGTAGCCCAAAAATGTTGGCCGTTGCCCCCAGAGGCTAATTTGTTGTTAGATGAGAGCCATAATCATGCATAATCCACCCTTCCACCAAATTCCGTGGTAATCCGCAGAGGTGGTAACTGAAAAGACATCCAGGGTAGTTTAAACTTTTTCTGTGTGTTGTTAAGCCACATGGATGTCGGTAGTGTAAAGTGTGCGACACAGGCCTCAGTAGCTGCAACGACAGCACAGTGTCGAGTCTGTTTACTTCTTCTCAGATCATTGTCGGGCCAGAGGACCAGCTCGTGGAACACCCTGACTGATACAGTATCCCAGCGCCGTTTGCACTGGCAATGATAGTGCAGATTTAAATAGGATTGCCCCCGACACCCCCCACTCCACCACCACCAGGGCCGCTCCACTTCCCCCCCTGCTGACCCTCTATCTTTGGCAGGCAGTCGTCGTGCCCGGAGGCTGTGAATCCTCATTGTGTCCCAGACTGCTAAACTCTGCTAAAGTTGACTGCTCCCTGAATGGAGCTACACACACACACACACACACACACACACACACACACAGAGTTATATCTACCAACATCACATACCATGCACCAAACTCACTCCAGCAGCTTTCCCAGAAATGAGGGTGTGTTTTGGCCTCCTCTGCGACTTGTCTTTTACTGTTTTTTGTTTCAGAAGAGGTGGATCTTATTCAGCGTGTGAATGCCCCTTTCTTTAGACTGAACTTGAACCATTTAAGTTTTTTAATACCGCCGCTGCTCTGTCACCAATACCTGCCGACGCTGCATCTTCTTTTTAATATTTGAAGCGCCCTCCGTTTTACACAAACGTATTTCCGTTAATCTGATGGGCTTTGATTTATTGTTTGTCAGTCGGGCTGATTGAAATGGCACCGAGCCAGTCACCGTATTTGAGCAAGTACCTGATCCTGTCGCTCACAACTTTCCTTTTCTCCCGCCCCTGCCTATTTCATGCGCGTGCCAACTTTCCTTTCAATATGCCAGCTGACAGGGCTCGTAATGCCCCGTGCAAGGGAAAATGATGTAAAGCCTCTCATTTATGTTGCCCAGTTGAACACGCCCAGTAGTGAAGGCATCAAGCCTTAAAGCCGAATATGTTGTGAAGCATGTTCACTCAGATGGAGGCAAAAAAAACTTGAAAAGTAATGCAAATCAGACGTGATTTATTCCTGGAGCCTGTCGTGGTTTGTACTCCCACTCTGGGACTCGACAGTGTTATTTTTTATTTTTATTCTCTCATCTTGTTTGAATCAGACTCTCTGTCTCCTCGCCTATGTTTTATTTTCCCATCATTTGTCGCTCCTGCATGACAATATACTCCTGGGTTGTCAAACCATGAGCACAGCGAGGAAGCGTCCCTGTAACCTTGGGGGGAAAAATTGACTTTATTTCCAAAGACAAAGAGTCTGTGTTTTCTTCAGGCGCGTCAGGAGTGAGGAGGCCTCCCCCTCGCTGGGCCTGCGACCGTCCCAGAGGACCTGCCCCGGCCTTCCCAGTTTTCCTGTGCCTTTGTTGGGAGTTTTCCACAGATCTCTGGGCCCAGCTGCACAGCTGCATTCTTCCTTCTTCCTGCCTCCCTAATCCTCACTTTTACACCTCCTTGATCGCAGCGCAGAGACCCAGGCTCCGGCTCTGGATGCTCCCTTGGGTGCTTCCCCTTCGACCATAGTAACCTGCATAGATTCCAAGCATGAGAGGATCATATCTTTGATGAAAGTGGATGGTGGGTTGGGAGATAAAAATCTTGGAAATAGGTTTTATACAAGTTACAGAAATTACTCTATCTGTCTGCATGTGGCTCGAGAACTGTTCACCTTTTCAG
This sequence comes from Pseudopleuronectes americanus, assembly GCA_038501795.1. NCBI lineage: Eukaryota > Metazoa > Chordata > Actinopteri > Pleuronectiformes > Pleuronectidae > Pseudopleuronectes > Pseudopleuronectes americanus. The sequence continues at coordinate 9,499,779 of CM076732.1, forward strand.
TTCCATACCAGGCAGGTTTAGAGCAGACATTGCACTAGTTATTGTATAAAGTGGATGAAGTTAAATTTCATGTATTCTTGCTGCTTCTGAGGGTTTGTATTTTATCAAAGCAGGTGTTTACAGTAGCTTCTACATAGTAACATGTTCTGTCATAGAAATGTGGCTCCCTGGATGAATGATTCTCACTTGTGCTGACACAGAGACCGTCATTTCACCTCATATTTATCTGAGTCAATGGTCCACCATCGACGTTCTTCACAGCCTTTGCCAAATCGCCTCGTGACCCACATTTGTTTCCCACCAGGGTGACAGTGAGTAACCGGTACACCCACAGATTTCCCCTGTGGTTTGGAAACGAAAGAAACGCACATTGTTCATTTCCTTCTCCTTTTTCACACCATGGTTGGAGCAGAGGTGTCGGCTCTAGTCGATGTATGTGGGGTTGATCTGTGTGTTTTTTCCCAGCACATGCAGCAGCAAATTTTGGAGTCAAAGCTTTTTATTTGCTGTAAGTCATGCCCAACTTCGTGCTTGTGAGACAAATTTTAACAGTGTAACAGATAAAAGAGATTTAAATACGGTATATTTTTCAAAATGACCTAGTTGTGTGTGTGTGTGTGTGGAACAGAAATGAGCACCCCACCCTCCGATCTAGAGGGGAAGTAAAATGAGGGACTCTGTGGATGTTGCCTCTGCAAAAATACAAAACAATCCTCCGACTTGTAAGGAACCAAGTCGTACATGTCATCCAGAACAGACCCTGTGTCTGTGCGACAGTGATATGTGACACTAAAGGTGCTTTGTTGCAACAGGAGGCTGCTGATATAACCTCAGGCGATTCCCCGTTCTTCCCTTGGCTGTTAACCCTCGCCTGATCCACATCTGCACTGCACACTCGCAGACACACACCCTCCCACGTGTGCATACGCACATGTAATCAAAATCCTTCAGTATCGAAAATCAATGCGGTCAATCAATAATCTGTACTCTGGGCTGTTTCAACGAGACCTTTTTCTAAAAAGGTTGCATCGATCTGAGGATGTGTTTAAATTGTGATGTTTAAAAGAGTAAAAATCTTTATTAGACCTGAAGGTTTAGTCAAATTACAGATTCGAAAGAAAAAATCCTAGTGAAAGAATAAATTAATCGACTCTTTCAATATTTTAATATTTGATTGAATGATGTTTATCCAGTGGAAATTAAGTGGTACTTAGCACATATGTACTTCACGTAATGGCAAAGTAAGTCTACAACGTTCAAGGTGACATTATCACCTCATATAAACCGTCTCTGTTGTGATAGGTTTGCTTTACTCTGCTTTTAGAAAGTAATTGTGGACCTGAAAGGTCGACAGCTTCAGGGCAGTAATAGAAGAACTCACTCACTCCACCTGCACCAATGTGAGGAAAGACAATACTTGTTTATTGTCGTTTTATCCATCTTGCATTTAAATACTTAAGTTTATACTCACTGTATTTAGAACTCGCATGTGGGTTTCATTTTGACCACAGGTAGACATAGTGCGTTTCATAAAAGCTCTTTAAATCAGGCATTTTGTTCGCCTCTAAACCTCTCATGGATTGCTTCATGGCTTGAGAAGCTACATTTTAAAGTATGGTATAATTTAAAATGATAACAGTTTCATGATTCGTTTATTATGGCCTATAGAAAGCAATGTAAGCTGCAATTTAAGAGTTGACTTTGAAAAGCTCTGTCACAAAAGGCTAGACAGCCTCCATTCTCCACTCTGCTTAAATCCAGGCTAATTTGGCTAATTCCCATTGTCCCCCAGCGACAAGCCTCACTTCATCTGTTGCCTTCACAAGATGTGTCAGCTTCAATGTCACGGTGCCCTGAGATGTCACTCTCTGTCTGCAGGGCTGGAGTGGGCGGAGGGCCTCAGCCAAACGTTTTTTTTTCCTTCATACGGTGATGTGGGCTTTATTGTGGCCAGAGATGGGATGTGTGTATTTACGTGTGCCGCGTGGATGTGTTCCTGTGCATGTGAGCAAGAGTCTGTTGTTTCCGTGGTCGTGTGGACCGGACACGCAGAATGCGCTCGGTCGGCGGCGTGTTTCCTGCCTTCGTTTGCACGTCTCCCCTTCCTCTGCTCCACACTTCCTTCCTCCGAGCGCACCACAGTAAAATAAGCTGTAATCTGACCTCACTCTACGCTGGTGGTCGTCCCCACACAGAGGATGTGACATGACAGAGCCCACGGCGTTCCTTTTGTGAAGTATTTTTAATTCTGTTGATTGATTAGATCCAACCTGACAGCTTCTGGTGCTCAGTTATAGTTTTCAACCATTAACCTCCAATGTGAGGTCTTTGCGAAAAAACATAATGGAGTTAACTCCATTATCCGAGCAGAGAATTTGCTCAGTGCATCATTTCCACTGATGGAGGAATGAAATCTTCAGCCTGCTCTTGTTCAGCCCAGTCGACATCAGGCCGTACAATGCAGCCTTTTGTCGTCTTGATTCAGGCTGATATCATGGTGGAAACTATTTCGATGGGGATCACATGTTGTTAGGACACGCTGTATGTGAGATTCTCCTCTTACTTACCGAGAGAATGTCAAACCTCCAGTAGACAATACAGAGCTTGTTTCGAGTCTCAGGACACATTCGGGTGGACGGGGCTCGGCAAGGACGACGGCTCACTTCCCCTTGTTGTCTAAGCAGAGGTTCTTATTAAGCCGTAAGTTGTAAGACCTTGTGTAAAAGCCTGGCCGGTCAAAGAAAGGTTAAAGAAAGTCTGACACTAATATCATTGATTTTCTAATTATGATGAATAATGTGAGGCATCATTGTACACAATTTTGATGTGTTTTGACAACCCTTGACTAATTTAGAAATTGGAGAAACAACTGTTTCCATCAATTGGAAAAGGCTCCAAGATTTATGAGACACTATGTCATCCTCTGTAAATGTACAAATGATGTGACAGACATTATGAATTGAATATATTTATTTCATTTGTAATATGTGGACAGTTTCTTGGCTTAATCCACCTGCCTCTCTCAACCCTAACAGCAAATTATACTATGGTATTATACAGCATATTTGACATTTGGTTTAACTGCAAAGCCAGATGTGTTGCGACAGCTCTGGTTTTATTTAATCCCTGCAGATCTTAAACATCCGCCGCCAGTCGTCTCCCAGCCTCTGAGATTATGGGATAGGGCCTGTGGAGTATATCTCGTTGAATTTCATTAATTGCCCTCAGCAGGCAGCTCTAACCAGGCCCGCAGCGTTTCTTCATCATGCTCTTTCAGTGTTGATGTGTTGTACAGTGGGTTTCAGGAGCTGCTGTTGGATTTCTCCGTCACGGTGAGATTCGCTGTAGGGTACAGCAGGAGAAGCTGCTGGGAAGCGACTAAAGCAAACAACTAGGTTTCAGGTCTGGCAGCTGGAGTCCCTAAAACAAACAACTTATCAACATCCCAGAGTGGTCGCGGCTGAGCTGATTCAGCAGGGTGTTACCCGGTCCAACCGAAGTGGCTGCAGAGTATACACACAGACCTCTTGTTATGTATAAAACCTTATCTAGTTGTCTCGGAGTGTGAGGTATATATAGCCCGCGTCGGGGGAGTTTTTACTCTCAGCTGTTTCCTCGAGATTAGAGGCACAAACACAACTCCGGGCTGTGATATGATACAGATTTACTTAGAGAGGTTTATTTTTCCACTGATGTGAAGACAGGCCTATGCTGTCAGCCGGCGTGAGCAGAAACAGCCCCCCCGCTAACAATGCTGAGAACACAGCCGCTTTGGCTCGTGGGCCTCAGCCAATGCACACAGAAGATCCAGTAGGAAGTGTGTAGTAAATAATTCACCTTTGCAGAACGGCTAAATAATTCAAGTGCTGAATTAGCTACGCATGTAATAATGTTTCGCCTGTGTTTCAGAAAGGGAAGGAAACTTTGTGCAGAAGCCCATCTGATGTTCTGTTTGTAAACACGCTGGTATTAAAGTAATTATTTGTGCTGGTGTCTGTGTACTGTTAACACATCTCATCTTTCCTTCATATTGATTTCCTGTGCAGGATATTGCTGCACGATGAAAGTCTGGGTCTCGTCCTGATAAAATAACCAAATGCAATTTTCTAGGACCTGTAGCCGCCTGCAAAAATATAAAAGGCGAAAAAGGACATGTAGCTCGATGGCGGATATAGATATTGCATCTTGCACGGATATTAATGGAAGCAGTTTTATGAAACTTCTTTGATGCACAAAGCTCTTGAGAGGTGTGGTCACGTTTGCTTTTATGAGAACCCAGAGATGAGAAGCAGGATGGTTTTTGTGTTTGTCTACGGTTTCATGCAGATGATCATCTGCAATGGAGCTCTAAAAATACACCACACGCATGCAGCCTGCTGTTCGAGGGCCATTTATACTTTCATGATCTATTCATGTCTCTGGCACTCCATCCTTTCAGTTAGTAAACACTGTTGTGGCAGTCTGGCAATCAACCTGGTACGAATCTGTCACTCTGGACTGAAACCACTGAGACTAAAGCGTTGATTCTTGTTTGTAAAATCCGAATAGCCTGAGCTAGAGACCTGGACCACTGTGATAACATGATGCTCCACCTTTCTTGGCTGGGCCCAACATCCACGCCTAGTCTCAATCTCCCACCTTGCCACTCACAGCAGCCCCACCCACCATGCCGTCCCCGGAGCGAGCCAGGACACTCGATCTCTGGGTCAGCTGCGACGGGTATTTCTGATGTCTCTCTGTGTATGTGTTTTTTAATGTCGTAAGGGTTGGAATGGCATGACACCATGTCACATGGCTAGGGTCATTTCGATGACGGCAGCTTTACTGGTGCTAAGTTGCAGTCCGGTCAGCGGCCTGCGGCTGTATTTCACAGCGTATTTTCTACCCTGTAAGAAGTGTGGAAAGGGAGATGGATAGAGCTGAGAGGCTTTACGCCTGCACATCTCATGCATATGTGTAGGGGAGCAATATGTGCAAAAGAAGCCATGTGTCAGTCTCTGTGTTTTCATTGTTGCCTTAAAAGAAGACACACATCATACAAATGCCCTAATTACCTCCTTGTGTATATCATCCACAACTGGTGAAGTCACCTTGTATTAACGTCTGCGCTGCAATATAACACTTTTATTTTTAGTCGCCTGTTTCTCCTCTGTGTTTCTCTTCTCCTCGCTCAATGAAATCAGTATCTTTGCAGTTACACCAGCTTCTTTATTCATCCTGGTCTGAAGCATAATGTGCTATATTAAGATCAAACGCATATTTTTGCAGTTAATTCGCAGATGGGCCTCAGATGCCTGCAGGAACCACAGGACACACACGCCCACAGTGTTGTTCAGGGCAAATGGTTTATGTTTGGATCATATAATGAGGTGAGATGCGAGATCTGTTGCTTCTTCTTATTGTTTCACAAAGGCCTCCACCCTTTCACTTAAGTGACTGCATGGTCATGAGTTTCTGCTCATCGTTACGAAATCCCATTTTGGGGAACTCCACTGTATTGTGGTTGATTTCTCTATTGCAACACTGAGTGTGTCTGCTGTGCGCAGCATTTCATTAGAGAGCATTTCTGATTTGGTTTGCATGTCTTTTAATAGAGGAGAGCAGAATATACGTTAGAGGAGAGTAACTGCCTGAATAGCATTGTTTCCCTCCATTGTTTCCTGTGTCAGGCCTCGCCTGCAGCAAGGAGTGAGACTAAAGAAACAATGGATACTATGAGCATTTATAGTGAATGACTAACTGTGTAGGAATGGGGGAAATAAAACATAACCAGTTTGTGCCACCAGGTTTTCAGGAAAACAGTAATCTGTTAGTCAACCTCGTACCAGATTAGATTAGCAGTAAATAATAATGACATCAATTGATATTGAGAATCTCGCTATTAAGCAGGAATCATTTCTAGTGGAAGTGGTGGAAGAGCTGACCTGTAGTAGACGCGACAGGAACATGCAGAAGGGAGGATGAAAGAGGGAAAGGAGGAACGAAGGCCTGCGGCCAGGAAGCGCTGCAGCTCTCAAGAATGAGGTATCCGGACTTCTCACTATAACCAGATTTAATGAGGTCACCCAACATGGATGTGAAGCAGCGAGTCCTCTTCTCCACTGTATTCCTGCCGGGGGGCGAGCAGGGACCCTACTTGGCCGACCACCTAAGGCTCTGTCAACCTCTATGACACAGCTCTGTCAGCCACCCTTGGCGCGCTGCAGCTCCGGTAGAGCAGTGTTCACCAGCAGAGTACACACAGTTCCCGGAAACTCGCCAGGCTCATGTCCATAATGGCTAGGCTTCATGTGGTTTCCAGCTCTGCCATTTCACTGTGGTTCTGTGTCAGCCTGGGATCTTGAGGAATGTGGGTAAGGCATTCACTGAGATTCAAGCTGGCCCTGGATAGAGACAATTTGGAGAATGCACAGGACTCTCTCAGAAATGTCTGATAATAAAAAAAAATTATAACAGATTAAATGGCACAGGAATGAGCAGTTAATTTTCATTTAGGAGCTGGAGATTGTAAAAACGGCAACTACAGACAATTGATGCCGACAGCTTCAGCATACAAGAGCCAGATCACTGTTTAATTTATGATGAATGACAAACAGGAGGCCAGTGCTCTCTTGCAACCCTCTGCATATTTGAAGCAGAACTCAGAAAACTAGTTATGCTGCACAAAACAAAGCCTCCACCCCCACTGTGCTATTTCACCAGCATGTCAAAGGTGGTACTTAGAAAATCATTCACTGTCTTTTTGACTTTAAGCCTCACCTGGGTGAGCTGGACCTCTGTTGTCACAAGCCAGTGCCTTTCTCTGCATGACTGGAGGCCATTTACCAAGTGATTGTATCAATGACACAGAGAACTTCATCGGGCTGGAGTTTGTATGTAGAATATAATACAATAGAGCGCAGCCCTCCGGACACAGAGAGTCCGAGTTATGCTTGTCAACCCCGGTAATTATGGCCTGCTGGACATCCCTGCACCCGGAGAGACACCAGCTCGTCCTCTGTGTGTTATCCGCCTGTCTGTCTCTCCTCCACTGCCTAATGGAGAGGAGAAATGGAGAGGAGGGCCACTGTCAGGCCTTAGAATGGAAAAACAATTCATGCACATGCAGGATCGTCGTGGGTATCGTGATTGAGTAGGAAGTGTTAGTTTCTCACAAGGACCAAGCGATAGCAGGAAGCCAATCTCTTGCGAGGCGCAGTGCAAAGTTATGGGTGTGGTTTTTTTCTCCCCCTCTGCGAGATGTGAATGTCCAAGTCAAAACAAATGTTTTTGAAGAAACTAAATTAAGTCATGGTGGACTGAAGAATGTCAGCCTCGAATTGGCGCCGGGAATGTTAACACTGTGGGAAACTATTACACGCTTCGCATCGCTGACATGCGACATGGAAAAGGCACAATAACCTTGAGAAAGAGATAAGATATTATGGTGCATTAGCTAAGCAGCCGGTCAGGTTGAATAGTTTTAATAGTATAGTCCTGTCTCATGAAGCGGTTGCTTGTAGATGGATTTTCTTTAGTGTCAAACTTGACCATGAACAGATACAGATGCTGTGTCATGGGAGGACTAATCCTCCAGCCTTGATCGATGGCAAACACAGAATTCAATCAGCTCACCTTCCCCTAAGGACATCTGCCTCAGAAGGTCATCCGGCCTGTGAAACCACGTCTTTCTCAGGCAGGGACCAGCTTCTCTGTTGCACTGGATGTCTGGTTATCACTCATTGGAGAGATGACATTTCATGCTCGCAGCGAGAAATGAGTCGGTGGCAGTCGTGGCTGCAGCGACAACGGCAACTGCTCCAGCGAAACTCCAACTGAGACACGAGTCGCCGGGCATGTGCCAGCTCAGCTGCCATGTTGTCTTTGGAGGAGGAGGAGGAGGACGAGAGAGAGAGAGGGAGACAGACTTTCAAAGCCTTGGCCTCGGCTGTCGTTATAACTTTTACGAGTCTACAGTGTGTGGGATACAGATGTTCAGTAATGGCGGTGGTCTCGCTTTAATTGAAAGTCAGATATTTCAGCCACTGTCTCATTTCATTAACAACGCTTTTAATGTTTTTTTTAATAGATTGTTTGGGTTTAATATGACAATCAAGTAGACAGCAAATAGAGGAGCTGTGGGGCTTTAATCGCCTGTAAGAAGCAATCACGTGTAAGTATGGCCGAGATGAGTGGGAGACAGTCGAGAAAAAAAAGAAAAGCTGAATGCCCAGGGAGACGCTCGGCACAGGAACAATGGGGGTTGTTTAGTTTGCTTCCACCCATCGCTGCCTCGGTCTCTGGAGACAGAGCTACAGCGACAGGCGAATAGGAGCAACCAAGCAATCACACACTGTTAATCAAGGAGGAAAAGCAGGTACCACAGCTGTCCTGTCCTCTTCTTCTCTGCCCCCCCCCCTCCCTCCCATCCCTACTTTCCCGGATCTGGCCTGTATCAGGAGCCTTACTGATTGGACTAATGGACAAAAGTAATTAAATGTCGGGTGGTCCAGCCTGGGGCAGAGAGAAAGAGAGAGAGAGAGAGAGAGAGAGAGAGAGGGTAATTTGTGCACAAGCTGAGTTGCTGGTGTCACATTTGCATTTCTCAAAAGTTAGTCCGCGAGAGACATGAAGTCCATGACTCTGCAGTCTTTTTAGTTTTTTTTTGATGAATAATGAAATTTCAATCACGAGTGAAGTCATGTGGAAAGTGAATATTTGGGTCAAACTGACGCAGGACCTCAAAGTGTCACTTTACTGGCGGGAGTCCAGTCTGCTCCGCTAATCTGGTATCAGAGACCAGACAATGTCACCGGAGGTCACACAACATTCAATATAAAAGCTTAATATAAAACTGCCCAGACTGACAGTGAACGGACTGTAATAACAACTACAATGCAGTCTGTTGTACAACCACACTCGTTTTTTTGCGATGGGATATTACAAAGTACATTTACTTAGTTACTGAAGTTAAGTATATATTTCATGTATCTGTCCTTAACTTAAGTAGATTTAAGTTACTTTTACAGCGAGTTGGACCCCTGATCCAATCAGAGTAGGTAGGTAACATTAGACCCCGCCCCCTTCAATAACTTCCAATGGATTCAGAAGAGACCATCACTGATACTCAGCCATAAAGAAGGAGTAGACCGTTGCTTTAGGGAATAGGATACACTTGGCAAGTACTTTTACTTTGAATACTTATGCTTATTTAAAAGCAAGTATTTTACTCAAGTTAAAAGTTAGTGTGTACTTTCTGTCTATTTATTTGTACTGTCACTTATGTAAAATGTTTGCGTACTTTCTCCACCACAGCTAGTTTTTCTTCTTCTATCATCTTTCCGTTGTCCTTCTGTGAACCGGTGAATTGAGAAATAGCTGTCAGCAAGTCGTGGACCGTGTTTAAATATTAACACATTGGTGATGACCTCTGCTGCCCCCTCAGCTCTGAGGTTTTCCTTCTGTCCCTGCCCAGCTACACTGACAACGCTTCCCATCATCTCTTGGGCTAAAACAGAAGCCTGTGGTGTGTCAAAATGGCAACAGAAACCAGATGTGGCCGCTGGACGTGGACTTTTATTTTCACTCTTTTTCAAAGAGCTGTAACCAGAGAAGTGAGGACGTGACCCGCTGTGGCTGCTCAAGGGCTCTAAACCCCCGGATGTGACTTAATGACTGTGTGTGACGATGCCATCTTGTGAGGCTTTTTGAGTAAATGAGACAGGAAAAGGACGGGAAAGGCAGAACAAAATAAACTTGTTTGTTTTTTTAACGGCTCAGCAGCTGAGGAGACGGCCCACTTATACAGTTGTGCTGTGCAGAAAGTTGTTTATTGCGGCCGGCCTTCCACCAAAGGAGGGTATGGTTTTGTCTTTTTGTTAGATATTTAGCACTACTATGTTAAAACAATGGATTACTTCGAAAGTTTATGTAATAATGGTCAAAAAAGAACCCATTAAATTTGGTGCGGATCCAAGATCTTTTTGTAATTTTCTTAAACATTGTAAGATTGTTTGTTGATTTGTCATAGAGGGGGGATGGAATGGGGATGGATACCAGTAACTACCAATCGAAGATAACGTGATGTGGCTATAAGGCTTGTTTAAATTTGAGAGGATTGCTTGGCCTTGCCGTAGGGTTGGTGTTGGGTTTAGGGTTATGCGCTCTACTAAGTGAAATTCTAGTTATTTTGTATATTTGCTCTTGTCTGTTGAGTAAACACTATTTAAATCCCTAACAAGTCTGTGAGATACCATCATTTGAAGGGAGATTAGTGACTATATGCTGGTGAAAGGTAAAGGAGTTCACATTTTCGTGGGAATGATGGGAATGAAGAAAACGACAGGAAATGAACCAGCAGGCCCAGAGAAGTGAGGTTAGGCGGTGGGACAGTAAAACGTAAGGGTGGTGATAACAAGGCTGCAGCTGCGGGCAGGCTGTGTGATGCTGACGTTTACTGTGCACCTCCTGTGGTCCTCAGGCCCCATCATGGGAATGTATGCCCAGTCATTAGACTCTGGTAAATGCCTTCTGGAAGCAGAGCCACTTTTAACCACTGAGAGGGATTAGGTTTGATTTTAACTGTAGAATGAAGGGATTATGTTTTTAAGTCTGAAAACTTCCTCACACTGCAGCTCTAGTATTTATTGCTTTTTTGTAAACGGCTCCATGAACTGTTTCTAGCAACTGTAGGGAGTTCTTGCTTGACTTTCTAATGAACAGAAATATGTGAACGCCCATGCTTGACTCAACTCAGGGGCCTTAGCACCCTCTTGTGAAGCAATTCTGCAGCACAAATCATTGTAATCCTCATGTTTGCAGCTTCAAAAATAGCATTCGATTTTGATCATGTGTTTTGACGGCCGTTACCTAAGATGACATGTGATTTTGTAATTCTTTGAAACGCATTTCAATAACATGGTTTTCTCATCTTCTCCCTCTCTGTAGCTGGCAGGCCTGGGCTGGGACAGAGAACATGGCTGAACCACGGCGGGAGAGCACCAGCAGCCTGCAGAGGAAGAAACCTCCATGGCTCAGACTGGACATTCCCACGACTCAGATGTCAATGGACGAGCATCCCACTTTTGTTCAGGTGCCCTTCTCTTACCGAATGACCCCTCTCAACATCATTTGTGTCCTGAGTTGCGTTTTCACTGTTGGCCTTGTGTCATGTCTCGTGCAGCCCGTGAAGAGGCAGGGGTTCCTGCGCAGCGTCAGCATGCCAGTGGAGACCTCTCACCTCCAGTCCCCGCCCCGGGACTTCTTCGACACCCGGCGGCCTGTCTTGCAACGCCAGTCATCCATCACTCAGACCATAAAGAGGTACAGGCAGCCGGCAGTATGCTGGATTGAGTCAATATATTGGACATATTGATGTGATATAGAATGAACTCTTTCCACATTTTAAGCTTCTATGTTGGCAGTGTAGCTTGCAAGTAGTGTTGTTGCTTACATCACGTAGACAAGAGTGTGTGTGTGTGTTGGTTTATGGAATAAAATGTTGCGTTTTAAACGTTTAAATAAGATTCATGAGCTGCAGTAAATGGAGAATATTAGCTCCTTGTGTCCCATTGCATAACTTTTCCACACATCTACAGTGTTTCTGCTTTCCTTACCTTTTTACCAGTTGCATGGCTCTTTCTGATTAACAACCTCAGTATCATCTGCCCGGTTGGAACTCTCCTAATGTTTTAATCTTGATGAAAAAACAACAGTCTGCTTTGCTCTCTCTGCTCGATGGCTACAGCCCCTTTCCAGCTGCACCTTTCCTTCTCACTGCCTTGTTGTTGTCTTTTTTCTCTTCTCCTCCTTTTTCCCACTGTCCCTCATCGCCTCCCTATGGCCCTTGCTCTGCCTGGTCACAGCAGCAGAAGGGTGCACTTTGAGCGGATTAACACGGTGCCTATTAAGGGCCAGAGAGCTGCTCGCCGCTGCACCAGGAAACACCACTCGCTCTCCAGAACCCTGCTCAGGTACGGCAGGATGTCCCCCCCCTCACAAGACCGCAGGTGTTAGGGTCAGGATGAAGGTCTGGTGTTTGCTCACTTGTTTACAATGAGGGAACAAGTGAGTATATTCTCCCACATCACTAGATTCACAAGAATTGTTGTCGCCGCTGTGTTTTCTTTTTTAACTGAGTCATAAGAAGATCTGATACCAAAAAGCTGTCATTACCCTGTTATAAGTTCCTCTTGATTTCTGAGGCAAAGTAACGATGTAGCTTGTCAGCAGAGGGTGGGGGTGTCACTCACTTTCTGACACCTCACATCGAACAGCATCAAACACAAACAGTTGTTGCATCGGAGTGGAATTTGTCTCACGGCCTCTATAGCTGTAACTCATTTTATGTTCAGCTCAAGGACTTTAAATAAACATGGACAGCACATCTCCAATTCAATCCAAAACCGAATTGCCGAAATATCCCAAATACCAACATCACGGTTAACCCCATTTTACAGCATCACATAACAAAACAAAACTTACTAGAAAAAGTACACAATGAGGTTTCTGCCGCTTTTCCCCATTATAATGTTTTATTTTGGTAGTTTCCTCAGAGAATGTCACACGTTGTCAAGACCATATGAGACAAATTGGGATTTGTGACTAGATTGATTGACCCAAAATAACAGAAGCCGTCTTTGAGAAAAGTTCATTTGATTTGTACTTTGACCTTTTAGTTTGGGCCATCTCCCATCGATTAACATGGAGGAGGCAGGATTTATGACCTATACTGCTGCGACTGAGGCACTTTGGCTTCACTTTTGGGGAACAATCCTGTTGGCCATCTTTATATATACATTCTATTTTTCAGCCAAACTCATAAGGACAGTGAGGGCTGTGTCCACTGGCGCTATGCTAGAATATTAGCTGTTAACTTTCCACAGACACATTCTTTAAGAACATAGGAGCGGTGAGAATTATTCACGGAAAGAACGAGTGAGCAGAGCAAGAAATAGATTCTCACCTAATACACTGAACCGTCTCTCTGCAGCTGGTGATTAGTGAGAAAAAACACAGCTCGCTTGTTTGAATATTTCTTTGAAGAATGTTTCCACTTCCACTTCCTAGCCTCAGGGTGCAGCAACGTTGTTTGCTCTGGTACTTATTAGGCTCCAACCACCAGAACCGTGATTGCATTCATCTAGGTTTAGCAGAGAGTGGAGATGGTCACAAACACAAAAAGAAAGCTCTGGAAAAATCCTCCATTCTCTGTGATAATTGGATTGGGTGTCTGCTCGCGTCAGTTAAGATTAGGAACATGTGAATAAGTTGGATTTTATTCACAGCATCAGAACGACTGTAATCCTCTCTTTCTCTGAGCATTTAGGCTGCAGGGGTGTGTGATTGGGCACCGTGCATTCAGTGTGTTACAAGTTGTGTCTACCTACCTGCTGCCTGTCTCCTTTCCCAGTGTTCAGACAAACATAAAACATGCCCAGGCATATTCCCTTTACTGCTCTTATTACATACACTATCTACGTCTCTTTCTGACATCAAGGGGAATGCGGGCTTATCAGTCTCTTGCATGTTTGCCGATACACTCCTCCATATACAGAGGGTCAGCAATCTCTCTTTCAAGTTTCACTGTGCCCGATAGGACTTCAGCTCTGTCCGTGAGAAATAAAGCAGTATACACCAGTGTCTAAAGGTCTGAGACCACTGCTTCCCTGTTTTATGTTGAGTTTTGAAACCCAGAACTGAAAGGACAGTGTTTGTGGCATTAGGGGAACAGCTGACTGGTTCGGAGTCAGCAAAGATGGCGATGCCACTCAGAAATGGCAGAGGAAAAGTCTGCGCCACTGCAGCCTCCGCTACGGGAAGCTGAAGCCGCAGGTGATCCGGGAGATGGATCTGCCCAGCCAGGACAACATTTCCTTAACCAGCACGGAGACCCCGCCTCCGCTCTATGTCCACTCCTCACAGCATGGCATGCAAAAGGTGAGGATAATTGTTATTTACGATAAAAAAAAATTTGAAATTAAAGTCATTCTTGATTCGTAAGGTCCTTATGACATTTGGCCTTTGACTACTTATCTTTGAGTAGAATTGAAAACTGAATCAAATCATGGTCAAGAGTCCAAAAACATATTTTGAAAGGCCACTGTGACCTTGACCTTTTAATTTTTGATATCCAAATTCAATCAGTTAATCCGAGAGTCGAAGTGATTATATTTACCAAATTTAAAAAAGGATTCTCTTGAGACATTCTGAAGAAAACCAATTACCGAGGCAACAAAGGGGTTTGTGAGGTCCTAGTGACCTTGACCTTTGAGCTTGACCACCAAAATCGTATCAGTTCATCCTTGAGTCTAACTAAATAATTGTACTAAACTTGAAGAAATTCCCCCAAGGCGCTCTAGAGATATCGTGTGCAAAATTATGATAAGCACGGACAACCCGAAAACATAACACCTCAGGTCACTGGTTGTCGCTGGTGTGGAGGCATAACCATGTTTATTGTTATTCTGCTCTTTCTGATGTGGTCCCACTTGGTCTTCAGATTGTGGACCCATTGGCTCGAGGGCGAGCCTTCCGTATGGTGGAGGAGGTGGACGGCTACAGCGTACCTCAGACCCCCATCACCCCCGGAGCTGCCTCCCTCTGTTCCTTCACCAGCTCCCGCTCAGGTCTCAACCGACTGCCTCGCCGGCGTAAGAGGGAGTCAGTGGCGAAGATGAGCTTCAGGGCTGCAGCAGCATTGGTCAAGGTGAGTGAGATAGATGAAATGCAAAGACCACAATGCTTGTAAAAAAGATAGCACATGATGAACAAACAAACTTCCTATACTTTACTGGTTCTCATTGGTGCTGTGTTATATTGTGAAGAAACATTGCAGCTGTGAAGCATATTTGTTTGTTTGTGTGTTTCTCAGGGGCGCTCGATACGGGAGAGCACTCTGCGACGGGCCCAGAGACGAAGCTTTACCCCCGCCAGCTTCATGGAGGAAGAGATGCTGGACTTTCAAGATGAACTGGACACATCCTTCTTCGCCAGAGTAATTCCGAAACAACAACAATCTTATTCTGCTGTTTTTGCTAGTCAATCGTGTTTATTTATTTTACAAACCCACAAGAGATCGTGACTTTGACTCCCTCTGATCAGCTGTTTTCTTTCCACAGGACGTTCTGATGCAGGAGGAGTTGTCCACGTACGCAGACGAGGTGTTTGAGTCACCGTCTGAGGCGGGCGTGAAAGAGGAGGAGCCCTGCAGCCAGATGGACGAGACGGAGCTGACAGGAAGCGCCCTCGATAAGACGGAGCTGGAGAGAAGTCACCTCATGCTGTGAGTTACTGTACAACTGTGGCCACAATTACTTGAAAGCAGTTTCAAAATCCAATTAATGCTAATCAAGTAAACTAATATTATTATGGATCTCATTGGGGATAAAGCCATGTCTTAGGTGTTATAAGTGAAAGAAATCAAATTAAAAAGTGTCAGATAAGCCTCTACGTGATACAGAAAACCAGAGAGATGTCATATTATTTCTGTTACAAACCTTCCCTTCATATCCCTCTCCCTCTCCCCTCTGTCACCTCTCCCAGACCTCTGGAGCGAGGCTGGCGTAAAGCCAAAGAAGGAACCCCGGGACCACCTAAGGTGCCCCTGCGGCAGGAGGTGGTGAGTGTTCATGGACAGCGGCGTGGCCAGCGAATCGTCATACCTGTCAAGAAACTCTTCGCCCGGGAGAAGAGGCCGTACGGGCTGGGCATGGTGGGGAAGCTCACGAACCGCACCTACCGCCACCGAATTGACAGCTACGTCAAGAGGCAGATAGAGGACATGGATGACCATAGGTACAGCACCACCTATCTGACTAATGAGCTCTTTCTCTCCATTTCCCTCAGTGGACACTGATGAATGATGATGATTTTTTTTAAAGTACATTCCTTCTTTTTCTTTAGGCCTTTTTTTACATACTGGATCACCTTTGTCCATTTGCTCATCACTATCTTGGCTGTATGCATCTACGGTATTGCACCAGTGGGCTTCTCCCAGCATGAGACGGTTGATTCTGTGAGTCAGAACGCTCTGATGAACGTCTTATTCAACACACCATCACAATATTCTCACCCCCAATACTGCGCTCACATCTAATTTGAAAGATTTTTCTGTTTTTTCAATTTCTTCTGATGTAGGTTTTAAGAAACAAAGGCGTGTATGAGAATGTCAAGTTTGTGCAGCAGGAGAACTTCTGGATCGGGCCGGGTTCGGTGAGCTCTCCTCTCTCTCTGCTGTTTTCATCTGATGAAAATAACAAAAGCAATCAGAATGTAGAGCGCACACCAAGGCCGAACAATCATGGACTTGATTGTCTTGTTTATAATGTAGAAATATAAATAAATAACATAAAACCGATCTGAATCCCCACAAAATATTTGTGAAATTTCTGAAGCTGTCAGAAATATGTTTTTTCCTTCTTGAATCCATATTATCTCAGCTACACTTGAGTGGTAGTTGCAGGTTTCAGGCTCTTTTTATAACGGACATTGGCTGAAAAAAAACTTCCTCTAAATGAAAAATTCAGATTGTAATTTAGTTCTGCACCCAATTGTACACACCCAGAAATATCAGCCCGCTTAGTGTACAAGCCTTTCTATTTAATCAAGATCCACTAATTATTCCCTGAAAAACTTTAAGGCTATATTATACTGTATTATGAATTTTTTAAATGCCACATGTTGTAATGTTAAAGAAAGTGAAAAACATATCCTGGACCCTCCAATCTCCAGCCCACTCCTCCACCAGGGTTGGTGGATATCAATTGTGTGTTTTTTTTTGCGTAATCCTGCAAACAAATAAGAAGAACAAACAAACAAGCTAGAGTGGCACCCAGAGTGCACAAACCTCCACCTAAGACCGACAGTCCCTTTAAATTCAATTATAGATAAAACTAAAATGAGAACACAACCTTCTTGATGAAATGTCTTTTAATAATCACTTAATTTTATTGTATTTTTTCATTGCCAGGAATTTCTGATCCACTTGGGGGCCAAATATTCTCCCTGCATGCGGCAGGACAAGCAGGTGCATGAGCTTATCAGGGAAAAGAGAGCTATTGAAGGCAACTCTGCCTGCTGTGTGCGGAACGACCGCTCTGGCTGTGTCCAAACCTCAGAGAAGGAATGCTCGGTCTGTACACAAATCCATCACCTTTACAATTCAGATACAGGTCGAAGCTGTGGGCAGCTTTTAATCGGTTGTCTTTGCGTTTTTATATCTAGAGCACTCTAGCTGTGTGGGTGAAGTGGCCGATGCATTCCAGCACCCCCCAGTTAAACGGTGAAAGAAGACAGCATGGCTCGGTGTGCCATCAGGACCCCAGGTAAGACCCACTAGGAGATGTTCTATCTAGAGTTTAAAGAATAAAGTAACATCCCTACGTCATGTATGCATGTCGTTTGTCTCTTTACAGGATATGTCTAGAGCCCGCCTCGGTATCCCCTCATGAATGGCCTGATGATATCACCAAGTGGCCAGTGAGTGCAGTAAACTTTTCCTTGGGTTAAGATTTGAAGAGATCCGAGGAGACATTGGGCCAGAGGCTGGTTACACCCTGGAAAGGTCACAAGCGCATCACAGAGGCGACAAACAACCATTCACACTCACATTCACACCTATTGGCAATTTAAACTGTTAACCTTACCCAGTCAGACTGTGGGAGGAGAAAACCAATGCAGACACAGAGAGAACATGTCAACTCCACACAGACTCATCGGCCAGATATAGGAATAGATTATCTTTGTTTCAGTTTTTTGGGAAAGTCACTGGCACTGTCAATAAAGAATAAAAAACTATTCGAGCATGGATAAGGTTACGAGGAGTCTACTTCAATGGTCGATAAGGTGTGAAGGTCTTCTTTCCCAGTTAGTTTCTCAGTACCAGTGTCACCATGCTGGTTTCTTGGTTTTACATAGTTGTGCAAATTAGTCTGCATAATTTGGTTTTGTTCTGTATGAAAAATGTAGTTATTTTAAGTGTCATGGTGGTGCAGTGGTTAGCACTGTTGCCTCACAGCACAATTCCCAGTTGGGCCGTTCTTCATTTGCATGTTCTCTCTGTGTCTGCGTTTTTTTTCCTCCCACGGTGCAAAGCATGTGACCATGAATGGTTGTTTCTCTCTGTATGTCGGCCCTGCGATATGCTGGCGACCTCACCCACTGTCAACTGGGATTGTCTCCAGCCTCTCCCGCAACACTTAAAGGATAAGTGGTACAAACGTTGAATTGGGATGAATTATGAAGCGGCATAATTCGGCAATCTTTAGGATTTTAACACAAAATGTGATAATGTTTTTAAGAAAATCCGATTTGGCCCCTTTTTAAAGTCATTTGAGATATTTGCATCAGCAAACAAAATGTGCCCAGCTGTGACATCCAACATCCTATGTGATTCAACTTGTTTACATCAAACTTTGAACGATTGTTCCTCTGCTCTGTCTTCTAGATTTGCACCAGGTACAACACAGGGAACCACACCAACCTGCCTCATATTGATTGTACCATCACAGGCCGACCCTGCTGCATTGGAACCAAAGGAAGGTGAGGAAAACATCTACCCAGTGCTAGTCTGAAATATGACGGGTGACTGGTTTACGAGATTACTAACTGCTGTTCGTGTTTCTGCAAGGTGTGAAATCACATCCCGGGAATATTGCACATTCATGAATGGCTACTTTCATGAGGAGGCTACTCTCTGCTCTCAAGTAAGCATCCCTCTCCTCAAATGAAACTTTTTATGTTCTCTTGGGGATATGTAAAAAGGGAGAAGCTGTTCAATGCATCTGTTGCTGTTTTTATCGAGTGTACAGTTTTGTGTGCTTCCTGAAAACCGAGCGAGAGCATTTCTATGTAGGCAGACTTCATTTGCATGTAATCTGTGATCTTAGATTGCCACTTCAGTCGTATGAGTCATGTTTCTTTCGGTCTATGTTGTTTGTGGTTGTAAGTTCCAGTATGACTGAGGGGCATTAATGAACATGCTCTCCTCTGTCCTTCTTCAGGTGCACTGCATGGATGATGTTTGTGGCCTGTTGCCTTTCCTCAACCCTGAGATCCCAGATCAGTTTTACAG
Source organism: Pseudopleuronectes americanus (assembly GCA_038501795.1). Taxonomy (NCBI): domain Eukaryota; kingdom Metazoa; phylum Chordata; class Actinopteri; order Pleuronectiformes; family Pleuronectidae; genus Pseudopleuronectes; species Pseudopleuronectes americanus. The sequence goes on from CM076732.1 coordinate 9,518,830, forward strand.
GCTGTGGCTCTCACTCTTCCTGCATGCTGGGTGAGTCGGCAGCTGTCAGGATCATGAAAAGTGATTTTGCTTCATCAGATATGCACTCAGCAAGAAGGAAAACTATAAAAAAGAGATCTTTTAAATCAGAGTGTGTTAAGCTTTTACTACCCAGACTGCAAATAAAACAAAATCTTCATTCCCAGGAGCCACAATTTAGCAGCTGAGCTCGGCCTGTGATTCAGTCGAAGCTGAAGGTCTGCTTAGTCTCAGTTTAACGGGCTCTGTCAGGGTTTTCAGGGACAGTGTTTGCACCCAGCAGTGAGGAACAGGATGTTTAAAAGATCACATCATGTTTATGTTTGTTACACAAACGGAAATTGAAATGACTCGTCAAAAGGGTACTATAAAGAGTGCACAGAAAATAATAGCAATATAATAATAATGTATAGGGTGAATTAATTAAATCAGCTGAGGAAAGAAAAATGTTGACATGGTCTCTAGACTCTGCAGACTCTGGCTCCATATGCGCAAGATGGCGGCGTTTGTATCCGGGATATTTTGGCTTCTTCTCTAGATAGTGGGAGGAAGTGGGAGATGAGTGGTCCATCTTTATTTACAATCTGTTGAACAAACAAACTAACAAGAGAAATAATCCAATAATTCAGGTTATATGCAAAGCAATGCTCTACAATATAGTACATAACTATAGTAAGTAGATCGAACATGTGCGCCAGCCATCCTGCAGAACGTCCATATGCCAAGACGTGCTGATGAACACATTCATCTTGCAGTTAAAGATTTTAAATGTGAGCAGCAGCACTGTAGTTTGTAGCCATCAGTCCGTCAGTCGTCTCAAAGAGCTGACCTCACAGCACAGAGGAGCAGCGCTTCATCTTCCTGCTGTCTGCTATCTGTCTCCTGGGTAATTAAACAAAGTGCCTTCGCTCCATGAACTCATTAAGCCTCCGCGAGATAGAGTTCGATTTTGTTGATGGGCAAAGTCGGCTTTTCAGGGGGCTCACCTCTTCAACGCAGACAGATTATCTCCCCCCCCCCGACAAGTGCGGCTTCTCATCCACAGGCAACCGCATTGCAACATCACATTGCACGCACGTGAGCACGTTTTTCCCACTTCTTTCCTCCCCAGGATCCTTCACTGCCTGGTGTCGGTGGCGTTCCAGATGACCATCCTGAGGGACCTGGAGAAGCTGGCGGGCTGGCTGCGCATCTCAATCATTTACATCATCAGTGGCATCACTGGCAACTTAGCTTCAGCCATCTTCCTGCCCTACAGAGCGGAGGTGATCGCCACACAACCGCAAAATATTATGAGGCTGAGATTTCTCTCTGCCAGATCAACTTCGCACCACATTATGAAAAGAGCTTTTAAATCATATAATACATTTTTCACCGGCTCACATCTCCCTCTGCTCTCTTCTTCTCAGGTGGGTCCAGCTGGCTCTCAGTTCGGGATCTTGGCTTGCCTGTTTGTGGAGTTGTTTCAGAGCTGGCAGATCCTGGCCCAGCCCTGGAGGGCCTTTACCAAACTCCTGTGCGTGGTGCTCTTCCTCTTTGCCTTCGGACTGTTGCCCTGGATCGACAACTTCGCCCACATCTCCGGCTTCATCTCCGGCTTCTTCCTGTCCTTCGCCTTCCTCCCCTACATCAGCTTCGGCCGCACGGACCTGTACCGCAAACGCTGCCAGATCATCGTCTTCCTGCTGGTGTTTGTGGGCCTCTTCTCCGGCCTTGTGGTGCTCTTCTACGTCTACCCCATAAAGTGTGAATGGTGCGAGTTGCTCACCTGCATCCCCTTCACGGACAAATTCTGTGCGAAGTACGACCTCAACGCTCACCTTCACTGAGGGGCAACAGGGAGGCAACAGGTCAAAAAAGATGTCAGCCAGTATGTGTCCCCACTGTGCTCCTGTGTGGCTGGGGACTGTTAATCCCCCCCCCCTGTCTGTGAACTATGAGAATATGCTTGTGTTTTTTTACTCTGTCAGTATGAATACCTATGCCACTCATCATAAGAACTTCTTTTAATCACCTCCCAGTTCACTCCTTTACTGTCAAGTGAAACAAAGGTATGGCACTTCTGAACCTCGTCTCAGCTCCCAGCTGCCCTTTACACGTCAGGCAGGAATTACACAAACCAGCGCTGGTACAAAGAGAAGGATCTTTTTTATTTTTTACAGTCACACTCCAGACGGTTTTATTATTATAATGAGTATTATTATTATTAATAATTATTATTATTATTCAAGCAACCTCATACTGAAGCAGGGACGAAAATCAAATATTGATACCTTTGGTGCCTTGTCGATAAAATGTACCAACTACTGCCATATTTTTGTTACGTTATGCTGAGCACTCGAATGTTTATTTGTTTAATTGCTTCTCAAGAAGTGATGATTGTTTTGAACACGGTAGTGTTTTAGCTACCTGCCTACTCACATGTAACTGAAAACAACAGTAAAAAAAACAACAACTACAAACTCAAATGTGTGTGACTTTCTCTCAATCACCAGAAAATGACTTTTGACGGTTAAAAGAGTTTATTCACATGAAGCCACATAGAATCAATCGGAGCATTATTAGAGGCTACATGATCAATATATAGATCTTCAAATTACTCTATATTACTGTAATCACAATGGTTTACAAAAATAGAACAGTATTCATGCCACAACTCAATGTTTGATTTCATTTATCAGCTTTTTCCCCCTAGTAGGTACCTTGATTAAATTAAACAAACCATGAAATATGAAGGATTAGATGGTAAAACGTTTTAGAACTTAGAATATTCTACTGGTAACAAAGGGGAAATAATTGAATGTCTGAAAAGCCCAATTATCATCTGCAAAGCCACTGTTTCAACCCCTTCTGATAACGGTCATCACTCCTTGCTCAGTGGGTCAAAGCAAGCTTTGAGCTGCTGACATGAGGATGCTGAACCCAGTCCACTGGTGTTATTGGCCCTGAGCTTCTATCTGTCCCTCTGTCAGCTGGGTTTTCTTAATCTCTTCTGCCCTGAGTCCGTCAAGGTCGAAGTATGAGGGTGGGGTTTGGGATCGAGGGACTAGCAGCCACTGTTCCTCCTGGCGTACGCCTGCCCGCCGACCGTGTACTCCATTTCATGGAATTGCATGTTGGACACAGAGATGGCTGACGGGCCCTTCTCTTTGAAGCCGGCCTTGACGTAGAAAGGCACCAGGAAGTCCTCGCAAATCAGCAGAGCTCGCCGGAGGCCCGGAACGCAGCGCAGATACTGCAAATAGCGCCACAGGAGGATGGAGCCCTTGCCTTGCTGGCGGCAGTGGCGGTGCACCGACAGCACATGGAGGTGCACAGCGGGGCTGTCCGGGACGTGCTGAGTCATGGCCTCCTGGAGGAGAGAGATACAGGCATTAATGGACAAGTACAGTAATTTGCTTGGAGTTTTCTTTTACACAACATACTGTGAAATGACATACTTGTGAAAGCCTCTCCTTGTCCCAGCCAGAGCCAATGATGAAAGCCACCAGTTGTCCCTCCTCAAACCAGCCCAGTGAGAGCTCAGGGCACTGACTCAGGAAATTCAGCACCTCATCCAGGGTGACGGGACACTCTCCAGACACAGAGACGAATGCTGGTAGGGGGTGAAAAGAACCAGGTTATACAGCGGATCTTGTCCTGGGACTAAACATAAAGAAAGGATGAAAGAAATGTTTTATATATCCAGTTAGAACTGGAACTAAGAAACCGAAAACAGTGTATCAGATGGAAAACGCAGTGTATTTCATTAAACATCTGTCAAATCAGTTAAATCAACTGGTAAATCAGGTTATTTTCCTATTGTGTCAGCTTCAGGATGTGGTTTACCTTCTCTCTCGATCTCAAACACGCTGATGGCGTCCTCTGGCGTGAGGTTCCTGAACTCGCTGGCGGGCAGCGTGTGGCGTCTTTGTTGCAGAGGGCTGACCCCTCTCACAGGCGTCCTCAGGAAGAAGGGCTTGAGGAGCGGTGAGCGGCTGACCTGCCTTGCCATGATGTCTCAATACTTTACTCAACAGGAAGTTAAGAATCCGTCGTTGTGTCTTTTTCTTTTGTCCAGGGCTTTTTCTGATATAATACTTGTAGTAGTGGTGCAGTCGAGGAGAAGTCACATAAATAAAAGCCTCCCCTTTGATGCAGCAGGTGAAGATGCTGACCTTTGTGTCCCTCCTGCTCTGTTGTCCTGCTCCTCTTCTGTGTCTCTGAACTCATACTGTGAAGTGGTCATCTCAAAGTAGGATGGCTGTCGGTGCATGTGCCTCCAAAGTCTCTAAATCCCCTGCTCTCAAATGACTTACATACTGTTCCGAAGGGGAGGGGGTTTTCCTACGTATGGTAATAAACCAAGAGAACGACAACTCAGTATTTGCATAAATATTTGAATTAGACATTCAACATACTTCCACTAACCATTACAGAATAGTTATAGCAATAAAATCTCCTACACAAAAAATACTAAGATAATAATTATTAATATTATAAATGAGTATTTATTTTACACTTTTCAAAAAACAGGTTTACATGGTGCTTCACGGATATGAATACATGCACTGCAATCACAAGTTCAAACAACTTAACGCAATAGATAATGGATACAATTAAGCAATGAAACAAACAAACAAACATCTAGTTAAAAGCAATTTAATGACAAAAACAATTAAATAAAGCTATAAAACAAACAAGCATCTATTTAGAAGCAATTTTTTTAGGAATAATTTGTGTGTGCCCCACACCCCAAAAACGAAAGAAAAAAAAATATATATATATATATAAAACATTTCACTGTGGCAAGAATATTTTGTTTACACCCGGTCAAACTAGAAAAGTCCAGGGAGACTTATCTCTATCAGAGAAAAGACCACATGTGATGATGTATGAATTGGTATTCATCAAGCAAGTGTATGTTCACATGTGCTGGACGGATTCAGGTGTGTGTGCATGTTTTTGGTGATCAAGGGCATGTGGGCTAAATTAACTGTATCAAGTGATGGGAGGGATTTGTGTGGATTGCTGTTGAGATGATTTCATGCCTCAAAGAGGTTTAGCACTGACTAATTAAATGAGAGAGCACTTGCCCGACTGGCCTGAGGTAAACCTATTTACACAGACTGTCGTGCATCTCTGCAAATACTCAGAGCAAACAGATAGAGAACACTCATCTGATCTGTTTTGCCACTGGCCCTACTATCTTTGCACAGGATTCACACCACCATCTCCTGGCTCGAGGCTTGGACATGATATTGTTTTATATCGCATAACGCGATCAAACCAAAATAGAATTGTTTTAAGGATTATTGTATCATCCCTCTGCCTTATTTTGGCCTCCCCTAGGGTGATGAACGGGAAATCTCCTTTTTATCTTGAGCCATCCCAAGCGTCACTCGGCCCGCTGACCAATCACAGACACGACAACATCTCTGCTTGTGAGATCATCAGATGTCAGAGGCGAGCACGTACACAGTTGTCTACCAATGAAATTAGCTTTGTCAATCTGGGTGGCCTTAGAAAATAATTCCACATGGCCTGTTAGAGCCGAGTAAGTGACAAGGTTGGATTTTGAGAATCCCAGAAACATGTTCCAGCTTTTCAGACAAGCTCATAAATTTAAAAAATAGTTTAGGGAAGGAGACGGAACATTAATACAGCATTTGAGAGCTCTAACTTTATACGGATACAGTACAAACTCAACCCCTGACCTTCTCTCATCTCATCTCTCACAGTGTGCATGTGTGTGTGTGTGTCTGTGTGTGTGTGTACACGCATATTTCCCTCAGTGTATTATGTTTTTATAGGTCGAGCGTGAGGCCACAGTGTAACTGAATCTTTATTAAACTTTCCACTGGTGTACACCTGTTGGTCCAGCTGAGCAGAGAGCAGCAGTAAACCATTAACACAGAGGAATGTCATTATGTTTGAAATATGAAACACATTACACAGATTTCAGAGAGCGAGGGAGCTGGAAAATCCATCTTAAAGTGAAGTGACCTTCATCAGCTGCCCATTGCAATGTGTGTGTGCTTCACATGCAAATTAACTACAGCATTTATAGCTGTAGATTCCATTTCTATCACTATATATATATATACATTTTGTCTGGTCTTCGCCAATTAAAAGGGTTGTTTGAGGTTAGGATTAGAATTAGATTAAGGTTAGGGTTACGCATGTAGTTGTTATGGTTAAGGTCAGGGTAAGGGGCTAGGGAATGTATTATGTCAATGAGTGTTCAGGCTAAGATAGAGTGTGTGTGTGTGTGTCTGTGTGTCTGTGTGTCTGTGTGCACTAGTATTCATCCACTTGTCACTGAGTCAGCTCTATATAGTTAATTGGTTGACAGCACAGGTTGTACTCTTGTATCCTCCAGCCTACTGGTACTTGAGGTGGTTTATTCACCAACGTCACTGACAAACATCCCTAACCCAAATATTAATTTCAACACTTAAAGACATCAGATACATATATTGAGTACGAAATGATGCTGAAGTTAAATAAAAAGCATGTTTTTGTAGATATTTCACCAAGCAGGACCATTAGTCAGAAATAACATTACATTACATTTAATTTAGCTGAAGCTTTTATCCAAAGCGACTTATAATAAGTGCATTCAATCATGAGGGTACAAACCCAGAACAACAAGAATAAATAAAATACAATTTCTTCAAAAAAAGCCAAACTACAAAGTGTTATTAGTGGCTGCTATTTAAGTGCTACTAAAATGTTGGTTTTAAAACAGAAATGAATGGTCAACAGTTGCTTTAGGTAGATAAACCAAGAGTCTGACTTCATGGTTTTAGTGCAGCCAATGGTTCATGTGTTGTATTCAAATAAAACACAATTAAACCAAATTCCAAAAGACAATTATGTTTCCAGCTGGACCAGCAGAGGGCAGTGCTTGCCCTGAATGCGGACATTTTCAGGTTCATGGTTCATACACAATAAAAACAATAGTGGTAGTTTTGAAGTTGGCTACGGAAGTGTATTGCATTCACTTGAACAAAAAGCTCTCTGAACTTATTGAGCAAAGTCATTTTAAAGTACTTTGAAGTACCCTGAAATGATCATTTCCACATTGAAAACACAAATCTGTGTGAGCGCGTACTGGAATCATTGATTTTAGTTTGAAATCATTTCTTATTACTCACATGCTTTTACATTACACCAGATGTTGTCAGTCAGTTACTTTGACTTGTTATAGGATGATGAAACATATCGAGAAAGTCGCATTAATCTGAGAGCAAAGTGCTGTACTGAGCGTACATATAATTTGTAATGAATGAATGAGAAGCACTGGATCAGAAAACGAGTGGTATCTGAGCAGAGTCTTTGTTCTTTATTGTTATACACATGCTGCTATACACACAGGGAAAGACTGGTATTGATTTTACAGAGAGCCACAAACCACCTACTGTGGAGTTATCCTGGATACCAGGTCAATAGTGGTCAGAACAAGAACAGGAAGGCACAGTGTCAAGTTGAAATGGCACAGAAGAGAAGAGGGGGAGGGGGGGGGATAAACCATGTTACTTAAAAGCCATGAGACGTTAAACATGTCAACAAATTCACATGCAAAGTCTGATTATTAAAAATGCAATGTTTGCGTCCGTTGCTTTGGGTGTTTTCCTTTACTCAAAAACACAGTAAGAGAATCCACTGGAACCTAAATACTTAGATTAAATGCATAATGGATAAATGGTCGTAACATAGTAAATAAACAGTTTGATTTAATATTGCTCAATAACATTATACATTTTCCCAGTAGCATGAAGTTTGCGATAGATAAAAAAAAGGCTCTGTACATCATCGTCCAAAAATCCCGTCTATGGGCTGAAAACTGTTTTCAGTATATGTACTTTAGCATTTGAAGAACACTAATGTCCAATGCAACAAGCAGGCAGCCATATCAAATCAAGGCACAAAGATCTATATGCATGGCGCCACACATACATGACCAAGGTAAGTAAAGGCGTTGCAGCCACACAAACACCCGACCCCCTTTTTTTTGCAGCTACATCACATAAGCAGACACGGGCATCGCCACAAATAAAAAACAGTAAGGAGATCTGCCACATCTACGACGAGCACGCTGACTGTGCCATATTGAGTGAGCACACAAAGAGCTGGAGCGTCTATGCATGTGGCAGGCTGTATCTTTGAGTTCAGCTGCTAGGATGTTTATCTGTAGTTCTTATCGTGGAAGTTATAAATAATGTGCATGTTTACTGATTCTAGCTCCATCTCATCCATATCAGGGATTCTCATATAATATGCAAGTATACAATTGTTAAGTAACTACACAGGATTTTAGTACAGTTATGATACATAGATATCACATCATTTGAAATCAGAATAAACCACTGACGTGTAGATGTTTAAGACTTAAACTAATGCCATCATATACTCTTGTTAGAAGGAATGGATTATAAACGAGTGCAAAATCACTTCAAATGAACACACATGTATTACTCATATGTTTGGAAACTGCTCAGAACCAAAAAATGCTCACCCGACTGCAAAAGTAGGTTCTCATGTCATTAAAGCATTTTCACTGATGAATACAACATCTAAACACAAATGTTGAACTATCAATTATTCTGTATTTAGTGCCAAGAAATCGATTCTGAGTGAATTTAAAGTAAGTGTGCTTAAAAGCACCACCATGACAGGTAGTGAATTATCTCTGGGATCCACATAACTAGACCACAACTCCTCCCAACACACACACAACCGAACACCATCAGACAGTTAATTAAATGTTTTTAAAGCCGGGGAAACAATATCTTTTCTTTCTTTTTTTTTAACATCAGTCAGTATTGTATAAAGAACATCTTTGCAGGAGTCAGATTTCTTTTTTTTATGTCAGAGAAGGCGATGGGGTTAACATGGCCCTCCCTGGTCCTGGTGAAGTTACTCTCTGGGTCTTAGTCGACTCTGACCCCGCAAGCAGGAGACTGGCCTGAGGTGTAGAAGGAGCAGAGCTGCTGCCTGATCCTTGTACAGCATGAACCTGTTCTGATGGATGAGGCGGTCGGGGTGAACACTGGATCAGAGTTAGGGGTTGAGATGCTCGTCCTCCATGTGAAGGCTGCTCGTGGGACACAGGAGAGGCTGGCTGGAGCTGTTTGTGCTCTGACTTTTCAGGCTTTCTGATGATCCTGGAGAGAGAAGAGGGAGCAGGTAAGCAAAGTGGCTCAAAGTGCTATTTCTAGTCAGATAACAACACACATAAAAACCAATTCTTATTAGTGCCTGACCAATATTTCAGTTAAACAAAAAAGCTGCTAGTATGAGCCTTTTCAGAGACTTATGATCAATGGTATTTATGTTCATCTATATAAAAAGTTAAATTTTACAGAATAAAAATGCAGGAAAGATGAGCATTTACATTTTGTAGATTCAATATATACAGCTGATATATTGGTATTTAGTCTGGCTCTAGCTTTTTCTTCATACTGGCATATAACTGCAAATTCATTGTTTTGGCTGCTGAAACTCTCTCTCTCTGCGATTGACAGCAGTGTATTTATGCATGAAGAAAAGGGTTCAGTGGGAGCAGTGGAGCTCAGACATAAAGAGGCAGAGCAGCCAGGAAAGCCTACATACCACAGTTATTCCTCCATACCAATAGAGCAGGCATCAGGACCTAGCGCTGCCCAAAGTGAGGCGGTACAGAGGGATACGATGTCAGGCGACAGGACAGGAGTGTTAGGAAACAGAAAGAAGAACAAGAGCACTCAGGTTAGATGCAAAGCACAGGGAATAAAAGCCTTTAAAGTCTGGGATTAAAGAAAGGAGACATTAGGCTAGAGTACCAGAGAAGAGATTTATTGACTGGAAAAGAAACAAAAATAGGAGCTTCAGTCGCTGCTCAATCAAATGGTTTTATCTGAGCTGTCATCAGAAAGTAAAGGTTGAAACTTATTACTTAGAGATATAACAATATTCCGTATCTTTCATTCCTGATTTAAGATATTTATTAATTGTTTTCCGGAAGGGATTTCTCACCTGGTAGAGATAGGTCGCCCGGTGGGTCGCTCTCTGTTTTGGTCAAGCTGCTGTGTTCGCTGCTGCAGTCCTGCAGGATGTCTCCCCCAGAATGCATCCTGTCCTCTGAATCAGAACAGTGGAGCAACAGCGTTAACAGTGTCACTCAAACACAACATCAGCTGTTTACGGAGCACCACATGAGAAGACTCACCTTCGTCTGGAGACAGGGACTCTGCCACGTCCTCAGCAGCTGTGGCCTGGAGGAAAAAGACGGAAGATCTTAACATTTTAAACGGGTTCTTGGTTTTTTCCAAAGTTTGTCAAAGGTAATTGAAGTGAAAATGGTGGCGTACATCTGTGGGGGCGGGGCTGCTGGACAGCATCGTGTGAGGCTGAGCATCAGACATCTCAGACAGCTTCTCCTCGTCCTCCTCCTGAATGGGAGAGGATGGAGACCTAAGGGTGCTGCAGCGAGGAGACATGAAAATAAATTAACAAATACAAAGAGTCTGCGTATAAATCTGTTTAAACCAGGTTATATATAGTAATGTCTTTGTGTAGATATAATCATCCTTATGTTTAGATTACCTGTCAGGTGACTTGCTGACTTTGCTTTTCTGCAGACTCCCATCACTTAAATGCTCCGGGGAGCTCAGCGGCCTGCCGTCACCTCCTACACCCCCCGAGAAGTTGATTTCATCGTACAGCGGGGCCGATGGGATGGAAGGAGACACTGACCTCTGACCATTCAGAGCCTCTAACAGTGAGATGGGCTCAAAGCCGGGAGGAACCGAGTCTGTGCCCTGCAAACAGACAGCATAGATCCCATTTTATTATCTTATGAGATAAACACAAAAGAATGTAGAAAATGACTTAATTTTACCCTTTGATTCACAGCAATCTCTTAATTACAGAATTTCATGTGGCTTTAAAGATACAAAATAATGTTATGCAGCACTAAATCATTCTCTGTTACAGCTTTATGTTATTGAACATCTTGACCTACTTTTAATTAAACACAGATGAGCATGTATGAGACTTACTGAGTGTTCATCATGGTCCATATTCTGAGCCAGAACAGGGCTGAAGGACACGGGAGACAGAGCTCCAGGCTTTTTCCTCACAGCTCGGATCTGCAGGAGGGCTCTAAAGGCTGGGCACAGGAACACCAGGTGAAAATAAGCACAAGTAAAATCTCATTTCATTTTGTTCAACGTTGACGCTGATGCAACACTTCTTACGCAGCCTGCAGATCGGACAGTTGTTGGCCTGGTAACGGAGCGTGTCTGCGCAGGAGTTGCAGAGACACAGATGTCTGCAGGGCAGGATGAGTGTGTCTCGCAGGTCCGAGAGACAGACAACACATTCGTTGCTGTTGTCACTGTTCTCGTCGTCTGATGGCTGGAGGAAGAATAATTGAATCATTAGCTGTACAATGGAAACATGGCTGAGTATTTACAGGGTTGTTAATTTAAGTATGAGACAAGATGTTCACTGAAACCTTGGTTTCTTGGTTGTTTTTGTTCTCAATCCCATAAATCTCCTGCAAGAGATAGCTCACACGGTCCACCTAAAAAATACAGAGATTTGACATTTCACGTTGCAGAAACAAATGCTTATGTACATAGTGAGGTCCGAGGGGGTTGGCAAAAAAAATAAACAATATATTCTTTCCAATGTCTTGTGGTTTTGTTGATATGTGGAATATAACATAAACTGAATGTTATCCATGGTTATAAATTTCAAGAAAAATTACTTATATGTCAAATTTAGAACACAAACACCAGACATGTACAATAACTTTGAGCTCTCTGTGATCTAAATTTACATTCAACGCCTACTTAACATTATTTCCAGACTCCCAGGGGTCTCGGCACAGATTTTTGTGGCGTGTAGGTCTTTTCAAAGCTACAGATGGTATAAGGATCAAAACAGAAGGCAGCTGAAATACTAAAAATAGCTGTATTTCTTTTAGAGTGATCTGCCTGCGATGTTACGAGAAACTCCAGCCAAGCTCATCAAGGCGTTAAACATCCATCTATCACCTGCACTAATATGATGTTTTGCTCTATAGGGTAAAAGTATAAAGCAAAGTATTTGTGATGTATGAGAAGAACAGATTAGACCTAAATTCCCAGACTGTGATGAAATACATTCCCCCCTCGTACTCCCTGGATACTAAACATGTCAGGATGGAAATTAGAAAATTTGGAAACTTACAATTTGTTTCTGCTTCAGTGGCTTGACGGAGAAACTGCCATCAACGTGCTGGAGTTAAAAAAACAAAAGAAAATACATTTAAACTCATGTAAAAATGTGTTTTATACAAAGAGAAAATGTTTAAATTCACATGGATGAATACTTACTCTTTCAAAAGCTGCCAAAAGCACATGAGCATGTCCAAGGCAATCTTAAAAAAGAAGTATGATTAGTACAAAATATGAGTTTTTTTAATTTAACTACATACTTCAACATTTTAGTGAATCACCTTAAAATGATTTGAACTGCTGTTTAATGGTACATTTGTTTGACAGTTTAAATAGTAACCTATTATTTTCAGAAATGTTATGCAGCCTCAGTAACTTACCATCTCCTTCATCAACCACAGCCTGGATAACGATGGGAAACACTCCTCGGTCAAGGTCAAAGTTCAGCTTAAAGGGAAAAGATATACATCATTTCAATAAACTGTGATCATAACAGACAATATTATTGCGCCTTCAGATTATCTGTCAAAAGATCGAGTCAAACATCATTTGCCTTTTCAGTGAATGCAGAAGACTAAAACTGGCATAAACCAGCAACAAACATGATGCAGCAGATACTTACATCTTCTTCTTTCCACTCGCAGAAGTCGATTTTGAAAGTTGGCATGGAGAACTGTTGGTTCACCCCTCGCTTGTAATGAACAGTTTCAGACACCAAGGTTGGATCCTTTGGGCTGTAACTATATAGAATAATGTAGAGAATATGGTCAGTGTGCAGGGAGATGAAACCTAAAACAGTGCACTATAGAAAACGAAAAACAAGTTGACATCCATCAGCGTGGCAAGCCCAACACTAGTTGTCACATTTAAGTGCTCATTACATTTCTAAATGTCTCAAGACAAAATCAGTTAAGAAAAAATAAAACATAATACAATAGTAGCAAAGTCTAAAATGTGCAATATTTCGGGCACATCATTGAACAATAACTTCAGTGCAGAGTATTACTTTCATCTTCATCTAAGTCTTATCTGTGGTATCCATGGCGACTGGTGGTTGCTTAGGACCCGCCGAATCTATTCTAGTCTTTGTGCTATGAGGCTAAAATCTCACTTCCCATAAAACAGAGTTCAAGTGTAAAAGGAGGTGACACTTATATGCTTGACTAATAATCTCATAGACAGATACAGATGCACTGTCATTGTGTGATCATTAACAGATTTAAGTTGGTGAATAAAAGACCATTTACGATTCATTGTGCATATCTTTTAGGTAGCTGTTTATCCATTGTGCTACAAATACTTGTAGCACAATGGATCAGTCACAGAAAGAAATGGTTGGAATTCTTACACTGCCATCCCATTGGAGAACTCTTCAAATGCCTGACAGTAGAGGGTGATGGCCACGCGAGCATCAGCATCGAAGGTGAACTCCACACCATACCTAACCTTTGGTTGTCCACCTTCCTCCACTGGTGTGTCAGAGTCATCTTTATATCTGCAATTAAAAGGTTTTGAAAAGGAAACTCTTTACTTGTTGTTTTTTTGTCTAACCGTGATTTGTTCCCTAATACGGCCTCAGTATCTTTACCTGACCAAACGCAGAGAGTCCTTCCTGATGTTCACCAGACTCCTCAGGGTTTTCACAGGCTCGTGGGGTGCAGGCGTCACATACGGAAACTGGTGATACAATGAAAGCAAGATGAATCATGATATGTTATTGGATTCAGTATTTAATTAATTCACATGACTGACAACAAATGTAGAGCTACAGTATAGTAGATATACAGTATATTAGTATACTACATATATAGTATAGTAGATATACAGCTGAAAATAAACAGCACAACATTTTAAGATGATTAAAACAACAGGATAGAAGAAGGAAGAGTTTTCACCTGCACTGGCCTATTTCCAAGAAAATTCAGGTCCATGTTTTCCCCGAAGAGGTATCCCTCTGGGTGTGGGGTGTCAAATTTCTCTCCTCCCATGAAAAAGTGGCTCGCAAAATAATTCCCTGCGGAAAAGGGGAAAGACATTGAATAATAAGGCCGTACAAGCATTGAATACCAATTCTGAACATTTGTGTCAGAGTAAACAATAATAATTTTTACGCAGTTACATACAATTGTTCAGCTAGAAGATTTAAAGTGAACGTTATTTTTATAATTTATATGAATGGATGGGGAAAAGGGGTAACAAATCCTACTTGGTTGACTAAATGGGACCAGTGCATCAAACTGAGGTACACTACCCCATGCTGCTGTTTCTCATCACCCAGCAGTAGCACCCTAAAAATAACTCATACGATAACATAAACATGACTTGAAGCAGGAACATAAATATTTAAATGTATATACAAATCTAAACAGAATAGAAAGAGTAGTATATTTTTCATCAGGGAGGGCCAAACCTCAAGCGACTTCAGAAAAACCATATCAGTCCTCATGGTGTAAACTGAATTTCAGACTAGCTGATGTTTTTTTATTGGTTTGAAACTAAATCAAACTTCTTGATCTCACGTGGGAAAACCTGTCCTCGCACTGTGTTTACAATATCTGAAAGAATATCATGTTTCCAAAAAGAAACCTAATTATTATACATATTGCAGTTATAGTATATTGACGGGATCATGCATTGAAGGCTGAAAAACGTGCTGAAACGTGTCATGTCCGCATTTGTCATCAACCCTTGTCCCTCTGCTCCTGCCGCCTCGCATACACACAATCCAAGTATCAGCATTCAGTTTCAATGCTGATCACACGATGCTTCATGTGATCTGACCACAATGTTGTAGTAACCATATAATAAACAAACTTGTGTTCGTCCAGCATCGCTCGACACATACAACTACTGCCAGTGCAACATGTCCTGAAGAACATGTGACTTCTCTGCAAACACATTTATATGGTTTCAAATCTTTACAGTCGAGATCTAACTAGCGAGCAGACGATAGTAGAGTAATAAAACCAGACTTGCTAGGATAAGCCCGGACGGCTCGACACAGGTTCTAGCTTTAGGAGATCAATGTTTCTGTGGACGCGGAGTTCAGGCAAGAGACGCAATCGATCACTCACCAGATTTGGGTGGAAATCGATAGGCCGAGTTGGCCTGGATATCGATATCCTCAACTCCAGCGATTCTGCGACTCAGGATGGACCCCATCTTCCCTGGCTGGATCGCCGACGTTAGCTAGGGTTAGCTAGCAACCTTTGCAGCTAGCGGCGCGACAGCAGCTGTACTGAGCTCGGCCTTCAGGGCAAAGTGACGCCAAGAACAACGATCACATCGACGAAAAACTAACTTTTGCGTTAATTTAACATCGTGCGCGTTTAGCTAATCGATGGCTATGCAGCGAATGCTAACAGCAAACACCCAGCAACGGGGGACGGGCTGTTGTTGTGGCCGAGTGTCCTGACGTAGCACTGAGTCAACGTGATTGGCTGTGCGTGTGGGGATACGGAAGTGGTAGACCCGGCTCTGATTGGTTCATTGTGATATTCGTCACTGTTAAAAAGCAATCATCGCCCTTCTTGCCTTCACTCGAGCCAATCAGAGGCAAGAGAAGGGGAGGGTCTTCTTTTACCTGAAGTGGAAAAATAATAAGTCCGTTCTTAGTCCCAAAGTGGTCATATTAATATATCACTAAGCACTAAATACTCCCAAAATAAAAGACCCAAATAAATTAACAAAACAATACCAATCATCTGTAAACAATAGTTTTACCATAAAAACAGACAGGTATCAATGGTAAATAGTGCACCATTGTGGAGTATGTTAATGTTTTAGACATATTTTAGGCTCAAATTAGGCTCAAATTAAATTAAATTAAATTAATCCTGCGCAGTCCGCTTCTGCGCAGGAGGTGCGCAGTCCGCGTATTTCAAGGATTGCTCAACCCTTGAAAGTACCAACTATAAAATACAATTTCAACAATGTCTAGGACTGCAAAGCAGTGATGATTCTAGTCTCTGTATTTTTATAAATTATTATTTAATTATGTTGTTTATTTTTATTTCTGAATTCAAAGTATCAGTAACTCTTGTCTACCTCTTTTTTTAACTATCTGCTGCTGTAACTAACTTTTACAGTTATAATTAAATAATCACTGGATAATAAGCAGTGACCTTATTAATACTGTCAGTTAATATCAATAGTGGACGGTGAAAGGTGCGAGCTGTTTACATATCTCTGTATTTTTATTTCATTATGTTGCTTATTTTAACTTATCACTAACCCACAAACACGAAAGAGAAAGTGTGGTAGCCACTGTAAAAAGCCTCTGTAGAGAGATCCTGCTAGCAGTGTCAATATACAGTGTTTACATATAAAGGGGCCATTGTAGGGTAAAGAAAACAACAATTTAGACAATTACACACTAGTTAAAACACCACCAGGATCTTATATATTCAGTATTCTTTTCTGCCAATAGATCACTTTCACCTAAATCTCACACACTGGACCTTTAACCCTCTGCTGCTGTAAGTGGATTTCTCTGTCGTGGGATCAATAAAGTTAATGATATTTTAACAATTAGGGTTGCAGTTCTTCCCTTTGCCCACTGGAGGGTACACTCACGATTTTAAAATGTAAACACTCCACGATCTAATGTGTAAAGCACTGAAATCTCAAAGAGAGAAAATAAAGAACGGCTGATGTTGTCATTGTATTGTTGACGCTGACGTTAGATGTTGTCACTTGCTGCTGACGTTATATCTCGGAGGCGGCCGCTGCTCTGTCATGACGTGAGGAGTTAATCCAGCTCAGTGGATGTTGGCGGCGCTGCTAACGTCAAACAAACTTCAGCAGCAGCACCGCGGCCAGGCTGCGCTTCTCCCAGCTCCAGGTGAGGTTGCTCTCTCCGCCGCGTCAGCAGCGTCGTTTTTACAGTCGCTACGTGAACCCGCGTCTCACGATGCCACGGCGGCATTCAAAGTCCGTCAGCGTGCACGACTCGCGGCGTCGCATTCGGTCTGTTGTTGTCCGTGCCTTGATTGGCGACGCTAGCTAGCTGGCTAACGGCCCCCACTAGCCAACACGCTTCGCTTCAGCTGATGAAACACACCCTTTACCAGTTAAGCGCAAACCAAACAGTGGCCGCCAGCTGCTTCACGACCGAGTGACCACAGCTTCGTGACAGAAGGGATCATCCACCTGCCACCGGACCGCGAGGACGCTGTCATCTCCCCCGCGTTATCACCGCGTCAGATAACGGTGCTAATAATATTAATACAAAATAGTAACGATGATAATAATAATGTCATAGCTGTTGTTGTTGTAGATACGTGTCCCAGTTTAAATACACACACACACATGCTCTCGTCCGTCTGTTTCAATTACGCAACGAAGTTATTCACGGTTTGTGCAAGTAGCTCTGAGCTGGATTATCTGCGGAAGGATTTACAGCAAACATCAGCTAGCGTTAGCGAGCTAGCCGCTAGCTGGCCGGGGACCGTTGGCGTCAAATACCTCCCAGCGAGCTTTTGTTTGGTTTTGTTTGTGACTCCTTGACCAAACAGGCGCCATCAGTCAGCCGTGTTTTTCCACTGTCGTGATGGAGCTTGGTTGTGTTTACATCGGGCTCAGGGGGGGCAGCTGGAGCCTGGGTCTCAGAGATGCCCCTGCAGCTGTGATCCATCTCATCCATGGTTATTTATGATGTGTTTTTAAATCTTCATTACAGGTTGCAGGACTCCAGGCTGGAAGTTTTCTTTTCTGGATAGCACCAGGTAAAAATTGGTTGTCTTGTCAAGCGATAACTTCTGCATCACTGAATCACATGCTGCTGCACATGATAGTGTCCATCAGGGGTCATTGTACCTATAAACATTATATTGTGTTGGAAGACAGCAATACAGTCTCATACATGTATATCTATTGTAGATCAAATGTACCAAGGTTGTTATGCTATTATATATATTATTATTGACCCTTTGTTTACAGCAAACACACTGTGTGTGGATTCGCTCCGAAATGTGACATTTCACATAAACTGAAACGGAAAGCGCCTCAATCGGTTTCCTGTAAACAGCAGTTGCTTTCGCAATAATGATTTCCGAGCAGTGTGACAAAACCGTTACACCTTGCCCTAAATAATAGTGCCCCCCACCCCCCACTTCCCTGTTTCCATCTTCTGTTAGATATAAACTTAACTAAGGTATGCATTATTTAGTTAAAGAGAAAACCACACCGAGAAGCTTCCATTTGTGTTGTATGTTCAGGCCTCCAGTTTAGAGACATTATAATCATTAAAGGGATTGTCACAGCACTGTATTATTTAAGTTTTTCTGAATTTCCTTAATAACCGGTAATTTTGGACCTTCATACAAACGGCTTCATCCTGTATTTGAAAATTTACTCTATGTGATTACCTGTTTTTCATCTTTTGATTCTTAAATGATTTTACCGCTTTGTTTTCAGAAGCTTTGTTAAAAAAATATAGCTAGCAATGTGTTTACTAATAACAGTAAATGCACCAATAAACCTGGGGAACGAAAGAACATTGATACCACCACTCAGTGTTTCAATCACAAAACTGCTGAAGACTCCTCTAGAGCTTACTTGGTACATATGTAGGCTGACATCTTCAGTTACAACAAGTACCTCATTAGCCTCTGTGACTGTTGCTGGAACAACGCATGGCCTGGGAGCAGCTTGTGTCAGAGTGTAATGAGCCATGGGACTCAAAGCGTGTTTTCTTTCTTGAATCAGAGTAAAAGTCCAGAGGTGCGTTGTGAGAGGAGCTCCGTGTCCATCCCCTCTCCCTGTCCAGACGTCCAGCCAGTATGTCCAGTGATCCTCCTCCTCCGTACCCCGGAGGTCCCAGTGCTCCACTCTTTGAGGAGAAGAATGGACAACCAGGTAATAAAACCAAAAAATGCAGAGATACAATATTTGTGTTGACTTGAAATGCATGTTGCAAATAACAACAAGAGAAGATCAGCCCTAACACGTGGCTCTCAACATCCAATTTAATCACTGTTGCTCAGGTAAACCATCACCATGGAGACTACAGAGTCGTCCCAGCTTTGGTTCCAAAGTGCACTTCTGTTTTATCACAAAACTCTCACGAAGAAGAGAAGTGTTTTGAATACACTGTGGTATTCAGGCACCAGCCAGTTTAAACTGACCACCAGTTGGAGTTTGGTTTCATGTTTTAAACTGAAGCTCATTTTGAAGTGTCAGACTCACAGAGCAGCAGGGATGTTTGTTCATTACAGCTCTAATGACATTATTATAACAATTAACCTAAACCACATATTCAATTAATAGTAATTGCAATGTATTATACTTGTATTATGTTATTGACTTTTTTCTATTCAATGTTTTCTTTTTTTATTTACAGTGAGAACTGCTCCGCAGGGACAGCCCTTGCCTCCAGACTATGGTCCTCCCCCCTACGAGGCCTCACAGCCAGGCTACCTTCCCCCACATGTTCCAGGAGAAGGGCCCATGCCAATGCCAATCCCGATGCCGCTGACACCACAAGGTGCTGCTGCAGACAGTGTGCATATTTAAAAAACATAAGCTGCCAACCAAACGCTGTCAATGTTCAGTCACAGTTAATGTGTTGCTAAAGTCTGGCAACCTGATGAATGTAAGACTAATGTTAAAACTTTAACCTTGTGCTTGGTCCTTTGAATTTTAACTTTCTTGATCACGAGACACACGTGGGTCCACGTATGATCAGATCACAAAAACCACATGTTAATACCAGGTGTGTACTATAACACCAGTCAATGTTATTGTTAATATATTGGAGCTTAAAGGTTGTGCATGACATTTATTTGTTTGTGCCTGTTGGGTCCCCCCAGCTTAATTAATCAAATTTGAAACTGGTAATATCTATTACAAGTGACACTATTGTTAAATTACTTGTGTGTATATGCTTTTAAATTCATATTTATGTCGATAGGTGGTCCCTACCCGCTGCCCCCCGGTCATTTTGGTCACCCGATGCCAGGACACATGGGCCCCGGCCCCAGTCACTTTGTCCACCAGATGGGGGGCCACACAGCCACCGTCCTGGCTCCTCCGGGGGCAGCCACCACTGTGACTGTGCTGCAGGGGGAAATGTTCCAGACCTCACCAGTGCAGACCGTGTGTCCGCACTGTCAGCAGGCGATCGTCACCCGCATCTCCCACGATGTCGGCCTCATGAACACACTCTTCTGCCTCTTCTGCTTCTTTGTAGGGTAAGTGGGTCACGGAAAAGAGATTTCTACCAGTCACAAAGCAATTAATTCAACTTATTTAGCACAGCCACCTCTGTGGGAAATGTTTGGAGACTACCTGGAGTTTGGTGCATGTCCTAAAACAGCTAAAGTCACTGAACAATATTTTCTTCTGTCATTTCCAGGTGTGATCTCGGCTGTTGCTTGATTCCCTGTCTGATTGACGACCTCAAGGATGTGACACACACCTGCCCTTACTGTAAGGGCTACATTTATACATACAAGCGCATATGCTAACCACGGACAGCTGTATGCCACAGAGACGTGTACATGCACACACATAAAACCCACAGCTCCTCCCGCTGGTAGTGACAGCCCCCCCGACCTCCTCCATTTAAAAAAAAAGTGTTGTGTAAGCCCTCTTAAATTGTAAGTGTAGTTTTCTCATTAGTTCACTATATTTATTGTATATAATCTCTCAGCATATTTTTTTCCCCATGTATAAAGATGCAATTTAATTGTACAAAATCTCCCACAGAGCTACACACAGGATTGTAGGGCACTGAAACGTTCACGTAGAAAAGCAGAAGGCACGCAGTTGCATCTGATCCTGTGTGGAAACATGGGAGGAGACTTATGATGTTACACATTTAAATGGAACCAGAAACAAACGATAGGTTGACAGTCAATTGGTCAGGTTCTTTATTTGAATCTGTTTTAATCTTTCATCTGTGAATTTTACTCGGAAGCAAGCGTGTTGAAGTCAAACAAACTGAGTAAACAACTTTTTTTTTATTTATTTCAGAAATTTTATCCACTATTATAGCCAATTAATCTTAACAGCTGTGAACATTTGTCCATTTCGTCTGAGAATTTTCTTCTAACAGACCTAGTTTTACCTTTTTTGTTGTGAATGTGAGCAAATTAACCAGCCATTTTCATCTCGACAAGTCGATGTAGACTGGTGACAAGTTAAATGACAAATAACCAACACACACTACTGTCTCTGTAAGACGTTTGGCCCCCTTGTACCACAAGCTTCATGAATCTACTGGAGGGATAAACACCATTCCTCTGAAAGATCCTCCCTCATTTTGATGAATGTGAGGGACAGCGCTGTCCAACATGTCACCCATTGGTGCTTTATCCTTATCAAACCATCCAGTGTCCCCTCTAAGCCCCATTGTTCTGCATTATATTTTTAATTTGTCACCTGGCTATATTTGCTTGTTTCGGCCAAGATGGATGTTACTTGCTATATTTATTAACCTGGGCTTCAGTGAGCAGTCACAAAATGTCGAGTGATGTACAGTTTAACTATTACACATGAACGCCCTCTGTCCATTTTCGATAATAGAGCTAACATTTGCACTTTAAGTTGAGATTCACATTTTCCCCCTTCTTTAACTATGAACGTCTGCAAATCCTGAGAGGAAAGAAATGTGATTTACAATGTCATCGCACCAGTATAAGCAGTGTCGAATTTTGGCTTTCCCTGGCTTAGTGGTTTGCTCAGTGAACTCCACTGTACATGCACTTATTCAGGCTAAAGTAGAATTAAAATAGAGATGCAGACCGAGGATTGTACCGTTAGGAGACACAATGCATGATCTGAGTAATCTCGTGTCCTTTGGCCAAATGTTTCCATCTTCTCACTGATGCTGCTGGTGGATTTTTGCTGCCAAACATGTAGCTAGTTTAAAAAGGAATCTGTGGCGGGCAAAGAAACCAACAGTGGTGGCGCCATCAATCATCAATCAGCCATTCAAGAATACCTGCACTTCTCTGATGCATGTTAGATAACAACCACAGATGTCTGTTGACTATTAATGTAATTACAAAAGAAAATGAATCCCTGCTACTGTCAAATGACTGTTATCAGACATCTTGCAAATATGACATTGTGATTCCACTGAGACGAATTCAAACAATGTTCCACCACAGCATGCCTGATCTGCAGTTCACCTTCGTTCAGTGCAGAGTTAGTCTGCATGAGCCACACATCGAAATGGTGAATTCTCACTGGCTAGTTCCTTGACTCCGTGCATTTGATTTTTATTTCCCTCTCGAGGTAAGCTAAGCTGTGCAAGAAGTTTTATGTAGAGTTGAAGGATTGCATTAAACTTTTAATACAAAAGTACTGTATGCCATTGTTGTGGATAATGCTGGTCTGCATTGCTCTCTAAATGTCTGTGATATGTATTAACTATGTAAGTCAACATTTGTTTGACTGTTGTATACAGGTGATATTTTATCAATAAAAATCAGAATATGATTTTCCATTGAAAATTATTTTAATGGTGCATTTGCTGTTTCTATACACAGAATAGAAACAACAGACAAAATGAAATAGATCTCTGCGAGAGCCTGTTGCTGATAAATAAAGGCCCCAAAATGAGTAATCTATGCCTCTTAATGAAAATGTTCAAAGTGCAAAAGTGTCAGTCTCTCCAGCGATGTCCACACTGGATATTGCAGCATTTGTAGAAAGTGGTCATGGGTTCATCTGCTGATCTGGTCTGAATCTGCATGAAATACGCCCGAAGATGGCCGCACGTGGGACAGGTTTCTGAAAACAAAGACAAATGTAAAGTGTCACTCCTGGATCACAAGTTGGGTTTAACACATTTGGTTTATGGTCTAAAAGCAGCACAGATAATGAACAAGACTTTATCTCATGAACAAAAGTCACATTTGAAGCTGTGTGTCAAAGTGTTTAATGGTTCAGTGTGTATGATTTAGGTTAAATATGAAATAATCCTATTGATGTTTTGTGTGATCATGTTATTGTACGAATTGTTGTTTTCTTTACCCTAGAATGGATCCCTTATATGTACATATATAATTTATATTTAGATTGAGAGTGGGTACTCTCTACGGAGGCTGCCATGTTCTTTACACTAGTCCAGACTGGATAAACTAAAAACCTTTAGTTTTTTGGCCAACTGAAGGTTAACACAGGTTCTCTCTCATGTTTGGAAGGGGAGGGTGAGGTGAGTGGCGTTCAGCTGCAACATGACACTTCACCACTAGATGTCACTAGATTCTACACAGTGAACCTTTAGCATAGGTCTTTTTACAGTCAAGTTTAGTTGCTGCTGTCGTTCTATCACAAGGCTCAACTGTCCTTGACGCAGCTTGAGCTACATCTGTTATTTGTGAATTTGAAATGGAAACTGATAAAACTAGCTCAATTAAATGTGTTACAGGGAGTTGCACAGCCTCAATCCTTGATTTAAGAGTTGTCACCCTCACGAGGGAGAACACGTCTAGTTCCCAGATATTTGTGAGGCCATCCTGCTCACACAGTACGTGTTCAGATCTACCCTCACAGACTGTTACTGATGATGGAGACAGGGCTGTTTAAAAAGCTTCAACAAGCTTCAAATGGTGAGTTTTAGGATGTACTGCTTTGGATCGTTGTCCTGTGGAGGACAGCTGCCCCTTGACACCCTTAAAACTTAAAAAAAACTCTACATATCATAAACTAACTTTCATGTATGGATATCCTAACTTGATACACAATCAGAGACAAGCATCAGCCGGAGCTTATCTAATGTCACTTACCAGGCGTTGAATCGACATTCTCCCAGGCTTTAGCTCCACCGAGGACATCGTCCACCTCCTTCAACTTGGGAAACTTCCTGTAATTCACCTGCGGACACACAACAAAAAAAACCCTCAATTCCTCTGAGTCCACCGGGATCACCCACATCTCGAACGAGTTCAACCTGCGACTCACCTTTCTCGTGATGTTGTGCACGTAGGGACAAGTGTTGCAGGCGAACCTCATACATTTCTGTCCTTCCTCCACGATCAACACGTTCCCACAGGTTGGACAGAACAGGAGCATGTCAGCGGAGACACATGGGAAATAAAGATAAGAAACGCGATGGGACGCCGGTGTTTCCTACGGCGAGCTAGCTTGTTTAGATTAGCCGCTGTAAACAGATTGACGCACGAGGATCGGCACAGGAAGAGGCGAAAGCAGGTGCCCCGGTTTTTACAGCTCGACTGGAAACAAAAAGATTTAAACAAAAGAGAAAAGACGGAATTACACGTCAACACACATTCTGAAGTTATCTAAAAAATAAATAACAAATATTCAGTCCAATATTTGACGGTTATCATGACTAAGCAGTGTGTGCATTTACTTCCGGTAAGAGGAACCACGCGCACCAATTGGTGTTATCCTCCGATGTACAAATTGTGCTGCACAGCCCGGGTTTGTTTACTCTGTGGATGGAATCGTAGAATCCAGTGTGTTGATTTTAGGTTTTTCAGGAAGTGTAGTGCATCTGCTTCTCGTATACCCGGAAGTGCTGCTGCTGTAGTTCCCGGTGTTTTTCTTCTGTAGTTCCCGGTGATGGAGGAGCAGGACGCTGCAGCAGGAGCACAGTGTGCTGAGGAGAAGGAGGAGAAGAAGGAGAAGGAGGAGGTGGAGGTGACAGCTGAGGCAGATGTTTCCGCTCCAGATGCGGAGGAGGAGGAAGACGAGGAGTCTCTTCCTCACCCAGAGATCCTGGATATTTTCGAGGAAGGACTCGCTCAACTCGTGCAGGACCCTTTACTGTGTGACCTGCCGATCCAGGTGATGTGTCCATCAGAAGCTGCGAGAAGAAAAACAATCACACTCTTCATTCATCGCTCTCATGTCTCCAACACAATGTTATTCCTTCCACTGGTCTGCACAAGTCCATAAAGATGTCTAATCAAATGTCCACATTTCACAGTAAACAATCAAATCCAAGTGACGAACCTATGTTTATGTGAATCAAGTGAAGTTTCTTAATTTCTAAACAAAACTGTGATCTCTTCAGAGTGCTTCAGTTTCTCCACATAATGCAGAACCCTTTTATGTTCTATGATGCATCACATAAACAGAGATAGGTTTTCAGAGTATGGTCAGAAAGCCTCAGTGACATCGTGGGCTGATCGTCCTGTTTGACCAATAATAATCAATTTAGAGTGATTATATGATTAACAAGAAGCACACCGATTATCACATAAGACACATGGGCCTTTTTAATGATACATGACTCAAACTAATACTGACTTTTCAAACTAATTGCTGATTCATTCCCTGTGGATTGACTCATCAGCTTATTGATTGATGATTTCAGCACTGGCTGCAGTTCATGAGAATCATTCAAGGTTTCACTGAGCTGAGGAGCTTTTCACAATCCGAATCAGTTTATCGTCACTTCACACATCTTGTGCTCATGGAGGTGAAAGACAGACGAGACTTAAAAACACTTAGGCATGTATTTTATTTATTTTCTACGTTTATTTACAGACACATTACTGTGTGTCATATTTCATTAATCCCTGCTTTAGAATCGATAGAGGTCCTTATGGAAATATCCCTGAAATGTGATTTTGTATTTTTTTAAGGTGACTCTGGAGGAGATCAATTCTCAAATAGCTTTGGAGTACGGCCAAGCGATGACAGTGAGGGTTTTAAAGGCAGATGGTGAAGTAATGCGTAAGTCTTGAGATTTACCTCGTGTTTTCTTTGCAGTTTGGGTAACAATCATTAAATATTTACGATTTGTAATTGAAACATAATTATTAATTTCTGTATTTCGATTGATCTTTCTCCTTAAGCCATCGTGGTGGTGCAAAATGCTACAGTCCTTGATCTGAAGAAGGCCATTCGCAGATTCATGGAGTTGAAACAGCAACGTGAAGGTGGAGTGAAACATGTCAGCTGGTAAATACAATCTCACACACACACACATATTCAAACACAAATACTTAAAAATGAGTAACATTTTAAAAGTGGCCAAACTTCCTTTCTTTAACAGGAGATACGTTTGGAGAACATTCCATTTAGTGTTTCAGGGGGAGAAGCTTGACGATGACAAGATGCGGCTGAAAGAGTGAGAGTATAAACTCATCACTACATTGAACTTCATTTACATTGTCATCAACAGTGGTTTACATATTTGTACCTCTTCTTTATTCATATCTTCAGCTACGGGGTCAGGAACAGAGATGAAGTGACTTTCATGAAGAGGCTGAGGAAAAAATGAAAGGTCGCAACCAACATTTGTCACATCAGACGGAGAAAAAAAAGAAGTTCCTGTGGCGAGCACTGGTACTTCCACAATGTTGACAAAGTATTTATTTTATTATGGCTTGTTTATTTAAGTGTTCAAGGTCCTGATATATCTCTGTAAACTCCACATATACAGAAACACACTTTAAAAAGTGAGATGTTTTCTTAAAGGGGCTTCATGTAAATAAAATGTTTGTAGTTCTGAATGTTCGGCCTAAATTTGTCTATGAATCCTGTATAATAGTGTTCAAATAATAAAAGTTTTTTCCATATCCGTGTGTTTGTGTTTGACTTTCGCTTGCACATTCAAAAGTAGCTCAGGATGCATTCAGAAATGAGCTGATTTGAATATTTCATCATGGAAGTGAACAGTGCATGCATTGTGTCCTTATTGACCTAGTTTGAATGTTACCTGTGCAGGATTCACTGGGAGCGGCTGAGGAATTGAGGTACAGCACTATATTCTTTAATGTTATCATATTCTCTTTAACACAGCTTAAAGGAAACTTTATGAAACTAGGGTCTGGGATGTTAAAGGGATGGTTCAGCTTCTGACAGGGTTGTAGTGAGTACAGTTAAAGTTACAAATACATTAACTAGACTTGAGATTTATGTTGTGTAACTTTGAAAATTGATTCCAACATTTTGTCCTCATCAATGTTACATGATTGTTTTAGTTGCCTAACTTTGCTGACTCAACATAAAGATAAAAAAAAACGAGCCAGAAATGTATTTTGTTTTAGTTTTTGCTTATCGAGGGAAGTTTGACTCAATCTTATTTGTGTTTTATAACGACACCAAACGGAGTTCTTTGATATATAAATTAAATCTAAGAAGTGGTTCAGTGAGGGGGGACCATTTCTTGTTTTGTTTTAACCAACTTTTTATGACCTGTGATTATTTTATCGAGCATTAATCTGCGTTTACTGTTGATCTGGAAACGAACAAAGCCACTGTTGACCACCACTTCTACCTAATAGATTAATAATTCATATTAAACACAGAAGGCATCAGGATGTGTTTTTTATATTTAATTTAATAATTCTGAAATTTTTCCAGGGGTGGGGCCAGGCCCTCAGCTGAAGTCTGATCGGTCCTTGTAGTGCCCATGTCCTGCCAGTAGTCTTTAAAAAGAAAGAATAAACTCTGATAACTGTTCTAAATGTGCTTCTTGCTGAGTCAGGTATTGTGCCTAATTAGCCGGAGAGTTCAAACAATCCAACATTTGGCCTCTTCAGTCTTTTCAGCTCTCACCATGACTTCTTCAGAGAACGAGCCAAGTTGCAAATCGAGAGAACAGAACTGTCTCTCACTCAAAAGCCATCAACTTCTGGAGAGGAAAAAACTGCTGTGTGTTATTCAGGAGCTACGGAATCATGTCGAGTTTGGACAAGGTGACACATGAAAGACAGAATATATAGGATCTGACTCTTCTTTTGTGTATCATAGCCTTCAGCAAAATAGTTATTTCCTGGTGCCTCTGCTGCTCTTCTGTGTATGACTGGTGTTTCTATTTCCAGAAGGCAAAGAAGTGGGATCGACTCAACAGGAGATTGACAGCATTGATGACAAACTGGCACAACTGAATGAGAGGAAGGCTGAGATCCAAAACAACCACGACCCCAACAGCACGAAGAGTGAGTCTTAGGTTTTACTGCAGCAAATCATTACTGCATCAATCCTTGCTCTTCTTCTTCTTCTTCTTCTTCTTCTTCTCTTAGAGGTGTCATTCAACACAGCAAGTCAGGAGAAGGCGCCCCTCGAATCTGCTTCTACCACAAAAATCTACTATATCACGCCTCCACCTTCGACCCCTGGTGAGTAACTTTAAAATTTGGCGCTTTTCTATACAAATAAGGAATTACAGAAAGTGGAGAACGATTCTTTATGAAACTTTCATCAAATCTAGTGGGAACAGGATGCAGGAACCTCTGGGTTTGTATATCCGGCCCAAAAATGACTATGATAACATGGACAGCAATATTACATTGGTCTTTTTCTGAGGAAGACATTATTTCAACTATATAACATTCCATTTATATTCCAGTTCACATGTTGAGATAGAGCATAGTCTGATTATGGTGTCAACAAGTGACTGCCGTACATGTCAATTGCACAAAATGCTGCAAAAAAATCGTAAAGTCTTATTTTGATTATTTATATTCTCGCCTCAGGTTAAGGTCATTAGAAAATGCTGTTTACATGACTTATTCATCCTAATGTCTCAATCGGTTAATATTGGAATATCAGTGTCCATGTAAATGTATATATAATTGTGCTTTTGCTCATCATTCGTTTGTGAGAGTGAAGATCATATGCTGTGTGGCGTTCACGCATGAAAGAACAAAAACAAGTGTGTTCATCTGTTCTATTATCTATCATTTAATATTCTACTAGATTTGACTCCACAGACCAAACTTTGGTTTTGATGCCTGTAAGCTTGAGACAGATTATCAATGAAAATAGTTTTGTAATGTATTTCTCTTCTTTGCAAAGCCCCTAAAGTGATTCTGGAAGCAGAACAGCTTCCAGGGTGTCCGTGCAGGACCCAGTGCCCCGAGTGTCGTCAGTACATCGTGACCGAGACCTCCAAGACCGTCAGCAGTGTGACCTGGATGGTGTGTCTCATGACAGCTATGATCGGGTATGAAACAACTCCCCCCTCCGTTCCTGGTGAATTATTTTTACACGATTGTGTAACCAGACCCACACTCCTGTTCTGTTTTCTTGCAGGTGCGTGGCGGGCTGTTGCCTAATTCCATTCTGCCTGGAATCATTCAAAATCGACAACACACAAGTGTCCCAAGTGTCGCTCTGTAATCAGCACTGTTAAAAAGCTCTGAGAGAAAAGCATGCGGAGGAGGACTGAATGTCCGACTGAGACCTAATGAGGACACTCTCTCGTGTTCTTTTTCTAATCTGATTCTGACTGATTGTATGTAGATGTTGATTATATGAGATTTAAACACATTATCTATATGACTGCACATTTAAGGTTCTACTAAAACTGTGAAATGATTGAAATTGTGTCAAAGTTCATTTCTCTAGGAGACAACAGTGCTACAAACTTAATTACATTTATTGTATAGTTTTTAATGGTAAGCGCTGAAGAGTAAAGGTGTGAAATCCCAATTATCTCTGTATTTACAAAACCAAACCAGCTGATACATTTGTATTGAACAGAAATACACAAGGTGGAAAATATGTGCTATACAAACTCTGCATTACAATGTCTCTTGCAGTGGAGTTATACAAGTAAAAAAAAGAATTCTCATTCCAGCACATGAGCCATAAAGTTACTGTCCCACTGTCGTGAAGTTTATTAACATCATACAGATGACATCTTGTGTTATTTGCTGAAAAAGAAAACCAGATGTGGCCAGCAGATGTCACTACAACTCAAACCAACGCGGAGATTAGATCAGTATGAAGGGCTCGTGAACACTGGATCACACTCATGGGAACAGTTCTTTTACTGAAGGTTGTGTCTGAACATAACAAAGCAGATAATAAATATTTGTAAACCTGCCAAGTCGATCTGCCAACAGATTAATTTCAACTGTTTTCCGTAACATTTAGTGAGGATTCTCCTACTGTAGGTTTATCGTTGACATCGAGTCAGTCCTCATGACCTATGATATTAAAGTACGATTTGTCTGAGCTGCTGACAGGAAAAACTTGTGTCAGAAATGCTTTATATTTCAGTCTGTGTGTGTTTACAATCGGTTTTGAAAGCAGCACTAGTTTCTGCTGTTACCACGGTCAGTGCAGTAGAGCGCAGTGTGTACAGTAACATGTTAATTCATGAAGATCAGACAACAAAGAGGACAAACATAAGAAAAGATTGATAACAACTTAAATCCACTGTCAGCTCACACCACCAGTACCACTTTCCCACAGAAACAAACTCATGCCTTCTTTAAATTATTAAAAATCATGTTTATTTGAAATGGTCTGACGTGTTTATTGAGCAAGGGTTTGTTGTGGATTCCTTCCGTCTTTTATCACATTTAGAAAACATCCACCAAATGGATTTGCCGCAGCCGAACTCATACAGAGATATGCATGATTTCATCTTTATCACACAACTATTTATTCTGTGGGTAACAGAGAGTACAAACTACAAATCTGACATTTGCAGGTTCTAGACTCAGAATGAAGAGAGGAATATGTTTCCACTGGCCTGTACCCATACTGCACTCCTCCTGATGAGATAGGGGATGACAAAGGACAGACACGGATGTGACACTCAGATAGATGAGACATTGGTGCGTGGCTGGTGTGTCATTCAGCTGTAACAAGATCCCCCCCCACCCCCTGTCTGCTTGCCTCAGAAATGTCTCTCCTACCTATCTGCAAGACTTGTGACTCTATTCCTTCTACCTTTTCCCAGAATGTCCACTCCAGATTCAAACTCCTTCTGGCATCCACTCACTCAATTGTCCTCCCTATTTGTTAACCTCCTGTGCACAATTACATGAGTAAATGTACGATTTGATTACAAGTGATATGCTGTAAATGGATTACATGTGAGTAACATGATGATTAATAAATTGTAATGATAACACATCAGTTTTGCATTGGCATTACCTCATTTCCATCAACACAGTTCATGAGGCTCCAGGAAGTCAGAGGAGAAGACGCCCACTGATGTGGACATGTCCAAAGGGTTGACGCCCTCTGCTGGCGCTGACAGGGTCAGGTCCAGCCAGTCCATATTGTCCATGTTGTCCATGTTGGCATTGTGCAAGGTAAAAGCAGAGGGCGCTGCGTTTACGTTAAAGTCCACCTCCATGGTGATGGGCGAATGCAACTCCTCCATCAGCTTCAGTGTTTGTGGCTCAGAGTCGGCGGACAGTGTGCAGTCCAGGAGGGAGTCCAGCTGGGTGTCAGAGATCAGCACTGACAAGCCGCTCGAAGGTTTGAGGGGCAGCGCGGGCGGCTGTGCCACTTGGACCATGGGGGGAGGGCGGGATAAAACCATGTTGACAGGTAGGGTGGTAACGCTGGCTGTCACGGGGAGACGCTTGTCCAGGCTGGGAGGATCCTGTTTGATGAAGGGGGAGATTTCTGAAAGAACAATTGCAGAGCAGAAGAGTGAAAATCCCAAAATCCGAATGAAGTCGTCTTAATTTACCAAAATGAAAAGAAATCAGTATTTCTCACCACCGCTCTCGATTAACACATCAAATAGATCATCCATCTGCTGGCTGGCTGCAGTGGGACCCTGCAGACAAATAAAAACCAGTTAATGACACCTGACAACTTTAAGATCAACTATTATTTAAGCGTTATTTTCATTTTCCCACCTGAACAGCTATTAGCATGCTGCGTGTCTGTTTCACTGCATCCTCATAACGCGGTGGGTCTTTACACTTTGACAAAAGGGGTTTGAATGTGGGCTGATGTAACATCAGCGGTGGTTGACTGTGACTTGGAGACTGTAACAGGAAGAGAAAACAGTCAAATGAAAAATAGGATACATCCGACAGACACCATCAAATGCAGTTTACATCTCACAAATAAACCCAGACTCAGCACTTCAGTCCTTTTAAAGGAAAAGATGAGAGAAAGTAGAAGAGACTTAAGGGTAATCTTCTACCTTATTCAATGGTCCATTAGCGACGGGCTGGTTAACAGAGGCTCCTGGAGGATGACCACTCACTGGGAATGTGCTGAGTGAGCTTTGTGCTGCCGTGTCCATCCTCCACGTCTGCAGTGAAGTTCAGCAGGGAGGCACACATTAATAAATGCATTAATGCAATCAATGTTAGCAAAAGGCTTTCTGAAACATGTACGGAAAAGTCGACACACGCACACACACGCACGCACACACACACACACACTGCAGGAGTTAATTATCATGAAGTAAACAAGCTGCAGAGGGAATTGGGGAAAAGAGGATTGCTCTTGATCACCTGCTTTTAATATAAAATAAGTTACACAAAACTTTGTTGGGCCTCCTCAGCTGAGGCCTGCCACATTTTAACCCCGCTTGTGCTGCGCATCTTAACTCATGAGTTTGTGTCGAGCTGCGGTCTGTGTGTCTAATTCTGTCTGCGTGTTGGACCCGGAGCAGAGCGACGACAGAGGGCAGCGAGGCCGCTACGGTCGGCCGTCACTCAGAACCGGCTCCAGTCGCCCATGTTTCCACAGGACTTCTTTTGATGCGAGTAGAAGATTTCACCACTCAGCCCGAGGCCTGTTATTATCATGGCAACAAGAAAGATGTATTACCCGATGGTAGCGTGTAATTGATTGTTGGAGGGAAAAACATAGGATATGTGATACATGAGGCAGCGCCATCAAAAACACTGCACCCCATCTACGATGCACAACTCCACTGCAAAGTAAAGCCCAACGTATGATTTCAGGTGTCACTCGTTTCATGTGTGAGTCTCCCCATACAATCCCGGTTCGTATATTCTAAAGGAATGTAAACCATCACAGGGTCACGGCTGACAGTGATGACTAATAAGGAGGCAGAGCGAGGCGCTGGGCACAAGCGTTCCTGTGTTTTCTTACCTTTGTCAGTGGCGGAGTGTGAGTGCTGCATTGCTGTTGTAAAGCTGCTGAGGCCTCTATTTTCTGTGGCACCTGTCCAGAGGTCTGGATGAGGCCTGGGGCTGTGCTGCTAACAGTAGTGTGTAATTTGATGCAGTTGGCTGGCAGCTGGATAGTGAGTGCTGAGGCAGGAGGGGACGCAGGCAGCAGAATCTGCGCTCCGGCCTGGACAGAGTGAGGCGCTTCGGGCTGCTTGATGGTCTGATGGCTGATGAGGAATTGATTAGGAGGAGCCGAGTGGCTCTGATCCATAGCCTCCTCCTGTTTGACCAACACTGGCTGACCAGGGGAGCGACAGGGAGCGGAGCAGTTTGAGGGGGATCTTTTCTCCTCTTTGACCTGGATGGGAGCGAGAGGGCTGAGCTCAGGTGGAGAATCTCCCTGCTGACTCCTCTTCTCCACCTCCAGCTGCAGCTTCAGTTCCTCCACCAGCCTCTGCTCCTGCTCCAGCTTCCTCATCAGCTCCTCAATCTGACGCTCCTTCTCATGAAGACGTTGGTCCTTTTCAGACTCCCTCCCAGAGGACCCTGTCTCTGTGGTTAACTCCTCCTTTGGAGCTCTGTGCGGGGAGCTCCTGCAGGGAGCAGTGTAGGCTGGAGACCGAGAATCTGAAAGATTTGTTGGACTCTCTGCCACACTACTGTCTTCTATCCCCAGACTGGACACCTTGGAGGCTACAGGGGACACAGGGGGGGTTAGCTTGATGTTTTCTGACGTTGTGGCAGCTGATGTTTCCAAGGCAGCAGCAGACTGGATGGTAGAGGTCTCCCGATATAACTTCAGCCTCTCTATCAGGTCCGTCTTAGTCCCAGAAACAGGGAGCGATCTGCGTTTTAGTTCCATTTTCAGCCCAGCAACCTGTAAACACAAGAGATTATCATAGAATATCTCTCAAATCTTTGTTTGGGCTCCTCTGCAGCATGCATGAGGTGCATAAGGTCAGACTGTGTCACCTTCATCTCATCCAGATTGGCGGGTAAGTGATCCAGCTTGCGGTTCATCTGAGCGTGGCGGGGCTGTACGGGTGCAGCTGCAGCGCTTCCACTCAGACCAGAGGCACAGCTGGTTTGTACCTCAGTTGCTGATCTGTTGTAACAAGACGGGAGAGAAAGGGAGTACAGAGTTTGAACTATCATCTATTTTTCACAATTAACAGCTTCTGTGTAGAAAACCGTGGGCAGGAAATGTCAAGTATTTGAGAGAAACAGCAGCTGCGGTCGGACAGTCGAGGCAGTGAGCTTCACGGCTTCCTAAAGCAGGTGTGAGTGTTTAAGTTTGTGGAAAGTTTTAATAAAAAGCTAAACTTAGGAAGGAAGCTACATTTGTATGTCAGGGTTTATTCAGCAGTTTAAACAATGAAGCCTATGCACACAAAGACAAGTGTTGGTGGGCAAAATCCTGTCTCTGGCTGTGTCCGTGTGGCTGAATGAAGCCATACTTTACTGTGGCAGGCAGGACGGCCGGGTAGTTGTACTGCTGCTGTTGCTGGTTTAAGATCTGGAGCTGCAGGAACTGCTGCTGCTGCTGCAGGAGGCGGGCGTAGCCAGAGTCCATCGGTAGGTCACTGAGCTCCTGCTTCTGGTCCGGGGGTATGTACTGATGGTACTTCAGCTTTTTCACCCACGGTTTGGGCTCTTTGCTCTTTTTGCTACGGCTTTTATCGCCAGGCTGCTTGGGCAGAGTCTGCTGCAGAGCACAACACAACAAAAGGAAGGGGGGCCATGTAAAAACCTGAGCTGACCATCTGGACACTTTTTGATCCCTGTGTCTGAACAAGTTTCTCCAGGAATAGAGGCAGAATAGCCAGTACCAACACTTCAAGACTTGGAACTGATGGTGGATTTTTATAGGTTGAACACTGAGCTGCGACATTGTTCTGACACCCGATGATAAACGCAGGATGAGGAAGCGGGTAGTGGAAATGTGACCCTCATTGTTTTACCACCTGCAATTACAGGATGCACATGAAAATGGCTTGGCATAAGAGCAGCAGGTTATAACTATGAAACGTCAAGTTGGGCTAGGCCAGCACACACACCCAGCGATTTTTCAAATTCAGTCCACTTTTGTATTCCAAGGGAGAGAGAGGTCACCTTGTGCTCAGAGAGGAACTGGATCATGATAAACACACCAGTTATTGCTTCACTCATGCCCTTTGATTTTTGGCTTAGATTTGACACAGCTTAAGTGAAGAGGGTCAAACCATCCTTAGACCCTGACTGAAGCTGTTGCTAGCACATATTTAAAATCAAGTACTTTACACCTCATCGTTCCTCAAACTGCACTTCAACTTGGCTGAATTTCAGTTCAACCCTAAACTGATGTGACTTTCAGAGTGATGAAACACAGACGCTGTGTCTTCTGACGTATCGGCCATCGCATTTCCAAAGGAAACCAAAAAACCCACAGTCAATAAATCAGAGAGACATAGAGACAGAGAGCCGAGGTCAGTTTCCTGTCAGCTGGTTTTAAACTAAATGAACTCTTCCTTTCAAAAGAACAATCACTGCTACACTTAAGTAAAAGAAGACTTTAAAAGGTCTTTAGCCAAACTGGAAACTAGAAAAAACAAACTCACCTTTACAAGAACTGGCCCTGGCGTGATACTGGAGACAACAGCGGTGATTGGCTGAGGTGCAGATGCTTGGGAGTTGCTTTGCGTCTCATTGGTAGTGACGAGTTTGAGTAAATCTGATGGGGGCTGTGAGTTAGATGGCGGGGAATGCTGAAAAAATAAGAGACAGAGCAAAAAACAACAACACACAAGACGTTCAGTCAGAGCGTTCATTACTCATCATCCCACGCTCGAAGAGAAAAAAACAACTGGAATAAAAATAGGTTGATAAACTCATAAAATGCAAACCAAGCATGATATGTGTTAACAAAGGAGGAAAAGTGCATTAAATACAGTTGACCTGTGAGTGCATGCAGTAAACAAAGTCAATGTAGGTTTAACATTTCTTTTTACCAATGGCAACAGAGAATTTTATAGGCTTATGAAAATATTACATTTTTAGACTCGTAGAAAATAGAAAGCGTGTCATCACAGTGTAGGTTTATCTGTTAACATGGCCAGTTTCTGTTTTAGGATTTGTAATGGTTGAAGGTTCACCTGGACGGCAGAGTTTAACAGAGAGGAGGATGGAGCGGCCTCAGTCCATGCAGACTCCCTCCCAGAGGTCGAGGTGCAGACGGGAGTTTCCTGGCTGGAAGGCTGCTCCGGTGATAAGGCCTCGCTGCTGTCCTCATCAAAGCTGTAAACATCTGCTGCTTTAGAGTAGTTTGACTTTTCACCTGTGAGGCCCACATCAAACATAAATAAGTGCAGCTTGTTATTTATTTAAAGGATGAAGCATCTGTCTTACTTCATTTTGCAATGAGTTTCATTCTTACATTGCAAAAGGAGTAACAACAGTATAAGGGCAGCGGAAGCGTAGGTGGGACTTCAAGCTTATGTCAGCATGCTAACATGATCACAGTGGCAATGCAGCAATGCTTATGCAAATCAGGTATAATGTTTATAAAAATTCACCATCTCAGTTTAGCATGTTAGCATTCTAACATTGCTTATTATCATAAAACACAGAGTACAGCTGAAGGTGAAGGAAATCAAGACAATAGTTTTGCAGGTGTTAAGTCTTGAGCTCCTGGACACATTCAAATTTTGATGATGCAAGAGGATAAGTGGGAGGATCTTCAAATTTATCTGCAAAGTTAAACCGACTGACTTTGATGATATCTCCAAAGATATCACCAAAGCGGATAAGTTGCTCATTAGGCAGTGACTATAACAAACACACAGACATGGCTGCAGGCTTACATATTCAATACAGATATAACGGTATCAGCAAATGAAAGCTTTTATATCACTGAGTTATTAATGTTTATTTTCTTAATACAAGATGTAAATATTTGGTGGTTTTTGCGTTTTCTTTGTCTTCATAGTTATTTAGATAAAGTTTATGATTAAGCCTCATTGACATTTCTTTGTCATAAGGTTTCAAAAGTGACATCTTAGGAATCATTGAAAACCTTTTTTCAATATATATTGGCTGATATTTTATCTTAGACATTTTCTACTCCTTAATAGTGGTATCAGCCTCCAAAATCAGTTGGACTTTACTTTTGAGTTCTCAAATACTAATGAAAGAACAACAAAGGCTTAAGTACCTGATATTCTGATGTTACCCAAGTGGCTAAAATAAAATATTTTAATGGTTCATGTCTTCTAAGATGGAGGATATAACGAGCATCTACCATTGTTGACCTCTTCAGAAGCAGGGTCCACAGGCAGGATGTTCTTCTCCACCAGCTCCATGGGTCCAGGTCGCTGGGCGATCTTCTCATTGAGATCATCAGTCAGTCTGGCCCTCTTCAGCTGCATCTGTGTGGCCTGCAGGGAGGCCTCAGCCTGCGACTCTGATAAAGATACAGCGAATCATTAGTTGTGATCTGGCCAGCATCCGTCGGTCTCTTAACCGCTTCATCAGTGTCTCACAGCAGATACAGCCAGAACTCACAAGACCATTTATCTGCTTAGAACTTTGTAAAACAAAGTAGGCAGTAAATTGAGTCAGATTAATAACCACATCTCGTCCCTCTTATCTAGAAGCTACTAACTAGTGAGAACACACAGGAGGAGGACTACCTTGCAGGATGTGCATACGGACCAGCTCAGATCGCTGAGGTCTGCTGCAGAGCTTGTGCTTCAAGAAGTTTCCTGTCTGTTAAGAAAATGAAAATGTTATGGATTTGTTTTTTAAATGGAGAATAACAAAGATAAGTCCAGCTGCAGTGTTGATGAAACATCTCACCTTGGCTCTCTCCAGGCTGCGAATCTGCTCATGAAAGGCTGCAGGTGTTTTCAGAGCTGTGACAAGGTGACAAAACAACATTTGTAACTTATCTCGCTCAACAGAAGAAAACCTCCTTCCATTTTAAAATAAATAAACGACTATACAAATAAATAGGCAAATAAGTTAAAGTAATAAAATAACTGAATAAATGGACTTGAAACAACATAAATGAGTTGATATATAAAAAAATACTTTTCTTTGCATCATGAAATTTTTTACAGCATTTCTAATGTGTTGAAAGTAGAACATTTCAGACGTGTATCATTGTCTAAGATGCTTTTGCTTGAAAAGCCTGCAAACTACAAAACTACAGTCCTTTACCAGCTTAACTTTTCAAAGATCTCTAGCCAGTTCTTGGCCCTACAATCCTATATAATCTTAGTCTATCACTTTATGTTCCTGGCTTCATCCACACTGGCTTGCAAACTGCTGTGGCTAAACTGTCAATCTACTTTAAAGGCTCATCACTTCTGCTTACTATGGTTTAGATTCCTCCTGTGTACGTCTCTTGCTTAATCTCAGTGCAGCTTTTAATACTATAGATCACTTCCACGTGTGGAAACCAATTTGGTGTCTCTGGACGGGCTCTCACATGGTTTAAGTCTTTAAGTACTTATCAGAAAGACACAGTGTTTCCTGAATTAATACTACATCAATATTTACTGACGGAAAATATGGAGTGCCCCATGGCTCTCTTCTTGGCCCTCTGCTTTTCTATCTTTTCTCTGTTTATACTTTAACTCAAGGCCAACTTATACTCAGTCATAGATTTAATTACCATGGTTGTACTAGTGATACTCACTGTGTCGTCCTGTACCACCCTCTCCAGCCAAGTCCCTTGCTGTGGTGGTTGATCCTATATTAAACTACATAAAAGATGTCACCAAGACCAACTTTTTTCACCTATGCTCACACCTATCACATGATATTACTAAGTCTTGAAATTGCTCAGAATGGTTCAGAATGAGATTACTGTAAACTTTCTGATAACCGCTGCATCTTTTCCCTCAAGCCCCTGACCGCCCAGGATCTGTGCCCATATCTCTTCAACCACTCCTCCCTTGTCTCTCTATTTTCACTCTTGCTGGAACAAATGCCACCCTGGGTCCCCCTCTTTCCCTCTCCTGGCTGCCGGTGCCTCGTGCCAGATGTTTTGGATCTGGACCTTTATCCTCCAGGAGTCTGTCTCTCCCGCCGAGTGTTTGTTTCTTTCTACTCGACGTGATAATGACATGCTTGTTTTTTTCCCCTTGTGTATGTTTGCTTAGTCTGACCTCTTTTACAGATCTTCATGGTGGTCGCGTGGCTCAGGTCTAATCTGTTTGTGGCATGTAGAAGTTGCTTGATGTCCTCCCAGATCATATTCTTCATTAATGTTACTACCTATAATGTAATCTTCCTGACCGTCCATAGTTTAAATCTTCTTAGTTGCAATATTCTGTAAACACCACATCTATTGCTTATCTGTAGGTTATTGGGGAGTGATCCCTCCTCTCTTGCTCTCCTGGAGATTTCCTTCTTTCTTTCTTGTTTATGTGTTTTTTGGGGAGTTTTTCTTGGTCTGATTCAGAGGTTTAAGGACAGCATGTGTCGTAATATTGTGCAGATTGTTAAGACCCTTGAGGCAAAATTGTGATTTGTGATATTTGGCAATATGACATTCTTTTACTTCACTTTCCACCTCTACTCGGCTGCAGTGTAATCTCTTTTTTCTATCATTATTTTCATGTGTTTTGTCTTTGTTCCGCATGAGTGTGACATTAATAATAAACAGAAGCTCATGGGAGTCGAACAGGAAGTGTCAGCTTTACTGATTCAAGCAGAGAGGAGATTGCTCCATGCAGAGAGTCACTCTTTGATCCCCAAGAATAAACTCATGATGCTTTAGACCAGGTCTGGCTCACCGACTCGTCACCTCCTCTATGACGAGCACTGTTAGCTTTAAGGACATTTTCGCCAGAGGTGGGGGGGCTCTGAGGAGTGTGTCAGAGGAGCAAAGAAAAACATTCCTGCTCGTCACCCAAATCACAGCACATACCTACCATGAGCGTGTAAGTGTGGGAGTAGCAGAGAAGCTTCAGTTGAGAATGGCCTAGGAAGGTTTGGGTTCATGCTTGACCAGGCCACATACTGACCTCCAGTGAAGAAGACTCAGTCACTGACTCATTTGGCCGTTCGGAGCCAGAGAGGAGCTGAAAACCTGACCGCAGGACACATCTTGTTTTCTTTCTGCCTTCCCAGCTATCAGCACAATTCTGTCGCAGAGTCAGCTTCTCTTTTATCAGGTGTTCTGTCAAACACAATGCCCAGCCAGGGAAAGGAGGGACTGAGTCTGCTCCACTTTGTCACATCAAAGGATGAATGGTATTAAAGTGGGAGCTTGTCCTTTCTGGTTCGGCACTGCTGTGCTGCTTGATGGCTTATCTGTGTTTAATCTTTGAGTCATTTTTATCATTGGCTATGTTTACATGAGGACAATGATCCAACTATTAGTAAGAGTAGAATAAACCCCACACAATGAGAATGAGTGAGTATAATGAATATAATTATTTGTCTAAAGAAGGCAGTTTGATGTTCATGTCCTAAGGTAGAAAGAGTGAATTTTAGAAAACCTAGTATATATATTTCCAGTGATGGGATGAAACAAGTAAATATACTTAGTTACTGTACTTAAGTAGATTTTTTTAATGTAGCTGTACTTAAATGAAATAGATTTATTTATGGATACTTTTCACTTTTACTCCGTCATATATCAGCAAATATCTACACTTTCTACTCCACTACATTTTAAACAAAGTCTTGCATTACATGTTCACATTGTATTTGATATATTTAAAAGTAATCAATAATTGGTCCACTGACCCAATCAGATCAAGCAGGTAATATTAGACCCCGCCTCCTTCATCAAGAACAAGGGGTGTGTTCTGATCACCCAGTAATGCAATGAAAAGTGGACTGCACAGGGTACTCAGCCATCTTAAGTGAGATTCAGGTTCAAAGGGAACTGTGCAGGGAAGAAGTGAACAATAGTCCATCAGTTCACCGGAAAATGACAAGAAAAAATACCCATCAGTCAATGCGCCTCGCTGGAGCGCTTAAAAGAAACCGAAGAAACTGAGTAATATTATTATTACTATGGAGATCACACAGGAGGTCACATATGTTTCTAAGTATTGTTGTAACTAATTTTGTACCCGTCAATTTAAATGGTTAAAACATAAAAAAATGCTTTAATGTCTTATAAAGTACTTCCTCCATCTACAGTTACACATATGGATCCCTCACCCATCCCATGTTTTGCCACCTTGTCCGCATGGACCTCATTAAGGACATGACCTCCATGGGTTGCACGACGACTGCACAAAGGCTGATGTGAACAAAATATTGTATGTAAGAAAAGTAGAAGGGCATTACGGTGAAGAAAGACACTGTGAACTCTCCTTGTGGCTGTAAGTCCAGGAACCTCATTTTCAGAGTGTAAGGTAAGAGTTTTGTTTATGTGTGATGTGAAGACTCACGTGGCATGATGCCTTGATCCACAAGCTGCTCCCGAGTTCTCCTCTGCTGCAGGCAGAGCTGGAGGACTGTGAGGGCGCAGAGACACAGAGGTCAGAGTTTCACTTATACCATTCAGAGCGGCTGCATCAACACACAAGCACCCTCTGGCTTTAAACTGTGAAACCTGCCAGACTTCAGATAACACAAAGCGCTTATTATTTCTCTACCCCCAAAAGGCTGAACAGAGAGGCCTGTTCACCACCACAGACATCCTATTCACTTCCTGTATGGTTTTAACTGGGCCTGTTAAAATTACAGCACATTTTACAACACTTCAGACCCAAATGCGATTGGCCGAGAGCTTTCCCAGAGCGAGTCAATATCTCTGTGTGCGATGCAAATGCATTTAAGAATCAAACAAAGTACACTGCAGAACATAAACAGATAAAAGAAGGATTAAAGTTGGACCTGTAGTCACGATAACGACCAAAGCTGCAGACGGTTGTGACGCCACAAGAATCAAGTGAGTTGTTTCTATTTAATAACTTTTTTTTTAAATGTAATCTTGCTTTAGATGGATAAGCAGTGATCCATGATGTTATTGCCGAACATCAAAGATGTGTCTATCTTACCGCAGAAATAGTTGAGTCTTGGAGTTAGGCCTGACATCCAGTACACTTCCTCAGCTTTGTTTCCCCATCAATATAAACTGTCGTAAGATCCCAGTTTAAACATTTATAAACAAGCGAGCGTGGACATGTTATTTCAGCAGAGTAACACGGCTCCGTGCATAAGAAACAGTTTGAAGAGAAAGGTGATGGACGATTGTGACGAATGAGGCGGCGGCGGCGGCGGCGTGAGGTGCATGAGGCCCATCTCGTCACCACTGTATAGTGACTTGAAGTCAGCTCAGCTACATCTACTCAGTGGCTCGGGGGGGGGGACAGCTACTCTCACTCCCACACAAACACACTCTCTCTCTCTCTCACACACACACACACAAACACTAGACCTGCTCAACTCTCCTGGGAAAGGCACTGCGTCTGAGCAGGCCTCTGTGACTCACTCTAGCAAAAATAAACTGGGCAGCTGTGAGAACAAGGCCTGGGAACCATGAAATTTGGGGGTAGTGAAGGGGGTGGGATCTCCAGTCATATGCGGGGCTGAGGGGACGGTCACAGGCTCACGCTGGCGGGCAGGGGGAACACGGAGTGACAAGAGCCGAGGCAAAAGGGCGGGAGGCTGACTCCATTCTCACAGCAGCAACAGCATCAACTCCAGGGCAGAGAACACAGCGTGCCTGCCCCCCCCGCCTGCTGTGTTTTCCTATTACGAGCCCAAGGGGTTATGATCAGCTGGAGACAGATCATACCTGGAGATTGGAAATCGGTTTGTCTCAATATTTATATCTGATGTGACTCGGAGAGAATGCTACAGGCAAGACAATTTATGATAGCATATTACTACATATCAATACCATCGAAAGCTGCCTCCCGGTACCACAGGAAAATGCAGAGATTAATTTGAGCGTCAGTGTGGGGGTGCACCTTACGCCTGGGGTCCTCCTCACTTTCTGTCATCTTGCGCTCGACCTGAACCCTGGCTAACCTCGCTGTGATGTAAACTGGCTCCGCTCTCCAGCTCACCAGCAGAGCGTAAACAGAGGTTGTAGAGAAACACAGAGCGAGGACTGGGCTGAAATCCTTGTCTACTGATGTAATCTCTAATCTCAGACCCATGTTGTTCTCAGCAACTCAGCCCTGGAGGTCTCCCATCAAAACCTTTTCCATTTTATTTGACTTTTTCTCCTTTTAAGAAACAATGTGGCTACAGATACTCTCCGGCCAGTGACAGTTGAATTCAGCCAAGCAGCAGACTGACACTGGGTTATGTTGACTTTGTTGTTATAAATACCAAAGACTTTAAACAAGGTCCAGTTTCATGTCATTTGAGTGTGAAGCGGCCGATTCAGATAGTATAGTCATCTTTTGCTTATTCAAAGGTTATATAAACATGGCAGCTTGCCAAAGCTGACAGAAACTTTTATTAAAATGTAAAAAAAAACAGGGGTCAGTTTACCAACAAGTATAAAATATATTATTACTCCTTTTATCCTAAGACACAAAAACGCAGGGCATTTATCAGCAAGGTTCGAGCACTATCAATTAAGTAGTTGCTACATAATGACTTAGAACGAAAGGAAGGGGAGATGTGGCTGTTTAAACAGAACTGTAACTATTTATAACTGGATAAGAACATCAAGGTAAAACAGTAGAACTCTCCGGATTTAAGCCTGGTAAAAAATGTACTGGCAAGTCTTAGTTTGGGAGAGAAATCGTGATTTTTATTTAAGTCATATTAATTATTTGTTGTTTCAATAGATATAAACAAATTGTTATATATACCATTTTTGGATTATAATTCTGAATTAACATTTAGCTTTTTTCTTGCAGGCTTTTATTTTTTATCATTTGAGTGTTTTGCATCCTAGAAAAATCGATACGCATTATCTCTTTTGAAGGATGAAAAAAACACTTATCGTAACGTGAAGTCATGAACCAGTCACTGACTTCGGTGTTTGGCCAATCATCAAATGTGACTTCACATGTTACAATAAGAAGAACCTAAACCCCAGTGACAGTTTTATTGTATTTTAATAATAAGAAAATCCACATTACTCTTGGCCTGGTCTAAGCTGCTGCTGATGAACGATTACAAATATTCAAATAACCTGTATATCTGTGTATTTCACCTCATTTGAATGAGGCATCTTACTTTACAACAGTGAATTTATGGTTCATATTATGTCAGAAAACATAACACCGTTGAGTGCCAGTAAAAACAAAAGCATGATAAGACAACGTGCTCAATCTCCCTGACTCTTGACAGTTTTTATAGAACAAGTTTAATTGATCATCCATCAGAGCTCGACTCTGTCCGGTATAAATGATGCTGGACATGACTCAATGTGATGAGCTTCACTGTTGCCCTGTCATTTCCTGTTTTGGCTGGACTACGTCACCACTGCTTGCCACTGCTGCCGGCATCAGTAAAGACTAACGAGAGCACAATAAAAACTTCTATAAAAATCTAACAACGAAAGGCATGCACATAGGAGACGGAGAAGACAGGCAGAGCACCTGATTTGAATTTACCCCTGCAGATGGAGGGGGTCTCCACATCAAGGCAGGCCATGGAGGACAGTGCTGGTTTGCTTGGTGGCCAGGTCTGGAGTCCCATGGAGTGATGAGGCCAGTGGAGACGGGGGAGAGTCCGGGAGAGAGAAGACACAGCTCTGAGCGAACGACAGCTGGCTCGCAGAGCTGCACGCAGTCCCTCCTCTCTGGCTCTGTGCTGGCCTCTGAGGAGAAAGAGTGTGTGTGTGTGTGTGAGTGTGTGTGTGAGTTTGAGTGTGCGTGAGCTCTCAGTCAACGTCAGGAGGAGGGAACACAGCGCTGCTCATGTTAACCCTCGCTAGGTCACTTTGTACTGCTCGCAGAGGACTCATCATACTACAA
The DNA here is from genome assembly GCA_038501795.1 of Pseudopleuronectes americanus. Taxonomy (NCBI): domain Eukaryota; kingdom Metazoa; phylum Chordata; class Actinopteri; order Pleuronectiformes; family Pleuronectidae; genus Pseudopleuronectes; species Pseudopleuronectes americanus. Next base: position 9,563,704 of record CM076732.1, read on the forward strand.
GAAGAAACCCTGGGGAACTTTTGCTTATTTTGTGAATATCTCATAATAATCAAATTCACTCAGCAGGGGCCCAAATATCCAATACATCGATAAAAAAACAAGCTGAGGGGATTTTCAGTGGGCACGTCTCCATGAGAAACAACATGAGTGTGTGTGTGTGTTTCTCAATAAATTGTTGTAGCACTAAATAACAATGACAGGAGCAAACACACTGGGTCCTCGGGGACATGGAGGCTTATCTCTTAACATTTTTTGGAGGATAAGTTATGAATTTGTAGTTATTATTGTTACCTCCACCAAGGATGTTATGTTTTCACCACTGTGTTTGCGTTTATTTGTTAGTTGTGTTTCTTGTTTGTTTGTAAGCAAGAGATTACAAAAAAAACAACTCAACAGATTTCCACGAAACTTGGTAGGATGTGGTATGTGTCAGGGTTGAACTCATAAAAGTTGGGTATGGTTCCAGATCTTAACTTTCTTTTACATTGCAACATAGAGTTTTTCAACATTGTCACTGTTTCCCAAAGGAATGATCAGAAACATTTATGAGACAGCTTGATTGAATATAAGGGGACAGTTGGGGCCTTAGCAGAGGTATGTGCTGACATTCTAGTTTCCATTGCTGCTTTCCATTACAACACCATTGATCAGATCTACTCATAGAGGGGACAAAAATGTAAAGGGGATTATCCCCAAAACCTTGTGGCTTACGATGGTGTAACATGGCATGTTGGCTCAAAATGCACAAACAGGAAATGAGATAACAGGGAATGAAACTAATTGTGCTGATGTGTCTCAGAGGGTCCAGGAAGTTTGTGTTACAAATATGTCAACGCTTAGAGCTCTGGCATCTTTTCCCGCTACGGATCTGATGTGAAGGTGAAACTGCGGAGACACAGTCCTCCTGGCTGTTCCCGTGATGTGCCTGAACAGGACAACACATACTGGGGAGGACTGCACCGCTGTGTTTTGGATGATTAAGATTTCACTGCTGGGATCAAGAAATATGCAAGTCAAACATCATCGGACAGGGGGAAACATGCAGCCGGCAAAGCAAATGGGACTAGTACAGTCAGGCGCAATATGTTGTGACGGCTCACCGCTGGGACGGAATAATGGTGAACAAGGGCAGTCGGAATGTGGGAAAAAACATCTTTCGTCGTGTCACCCGTCTATAATTCACAGAATTCCTTCTGAGTTCATGTTTCATAGGTGCGCTGGACAAAGAAATCAAACAGAAATTTGATGAATACCTCACACACCTGTTTGGTCCCATAGTCCAAACGTCTCTCCTGCATCATTCTGCTGTGGTCTTTCGAATTCCCATTCCAGAACAATGCTGTTTCTCCTCGTCTGCAACAATTTAAAAGTCTGATCTCTAGTCTTACACCGCAAGGTAGCTTCTATTGATTCAAGATGTTTTCCATTCACATAAACTATCGGCACTTTATTCAAATCATCACTCAGCTAAAGTTGAGAGTTCATTTTTTTATCACGGCAACGATTCCACTACATCGACTGTTATCAAAAGTCGTTTTAGCTGATGATTATCACTCTCATTATTATATCCATCTGCTGACCACTGGCTATTTTTTTTTCACCATGACCTATTTATAATCACTCATTTAGAATAGAGTGAAAACATGTGAGTTTGCAGCTGCAGGCAAGAAGGAGCGTTTGATCACAGCACAGGTTTTTGTTGAAGAAAAATACAATTTGGTACAATGTACTTAATGAAATTAAGTTCATGGTAGTTTGTTATTTTTGATCTAGAAAAAAAACAGAACTGCCTTTTAGTTCCCCACACACACACACAAAACAAATCCACTCTTCTAAGGAAAGTCATTATCTCTTAAAATGTTGATCTGATTCATTTCACAGGCAAAAAGAGTTTTCCCACATTGGCCTTGATCGCAAACGATCAACGTAAAGTTTGTCTCACCAAACTCCTCCTTCTTGTGTATGAGCCTGACTTGTGTTTATTGACAGTGGGATGAGCAATTTCAGAAGAAACCAGAAAACCCCAGACGACTTTCTGTCAGTAAGAGCTGCCGGCTCCCAACACCATTCTCATCTAGAACATAACCCCATTGTTCAATGTTTAACCAGGAGGAGGTTTTGGCAAAGGCTCCTTTAATGAATAGAAGGTAAAATTTGAATAAATGTCTGGTAGTGGCGGCTGAGCAGGGCCGCAGCAGCAGCAGCCGGAGTGCCAGGTCTAATCTGTTAACATGGGCGCGGAAAATGAAAACCAAGCACTTCCGTTGCCGTTCAGTGTGCCCCGGGCGTAAGAATGAGGAAAAGGAGCTGAGATGTTGGTGTACAGCACAGAGTTGTTGGTAATGGCCATTTGTAACATGAGCCTTGAATCTGAGCCGGGTACGATGCCAGCAGCTCAATATTCTCCTTCCCACTGCTTCATGTATCATATAAGTTATACTACACACCAACCAGGCTGTTACATACTGATTCAATTTTAAGGCTGGTTTTCCCATTTATTTCACTGTAGCCTAACTGCAGCTATTTTCTTTATTGCTCTAGATCATTACGTAACTAAGACCGCAGCATTTCCTCTTTGACACACAGCAGCTAGTGCTGTTTAGTTTGCTGCTTTATTTTTTTCCTTCCAACCACTGTAAAGAAAAAAGCTAAGAAAACAAAAAACAAAACCCTTTCCTACAGAAACCCATTACTAAATGAAGTTTAGGAATTTATAGTTTTGAGCTAGATTGTCCAAATAGGCCAAATGTAAAAATAATTATAACTCTTGACTCTTCTGAATACTCCACATTTCATATGGTCAAAACATTGTCACTTCTGGCCATGATGTTGTTTTTCCATATAAAATGTGAAGAAATAAAATATATATGCGTGCTTTAATAATAATTACCTTAATTTTTAAAATGAATTATGTTTAAATGTTTAACCTGCTATTGGGCTCTTTGATTAACTGATTAAGCTTTTGTCTGTTAAAGTTAAATTAATTCTGAAAAAGAAATGCTGATCGAAGCTTCCCAGAAAACCACTTATTCGTATTTTGTCCGAAACCCAAAAATGTCATACTGTATGACAAGGAGAAGTAGCAAATACTCCAACTTAGGAAACAGGAACTGCAAATTATTTTATATATTTTTTAAGTATTTAAGTTTTAAAAGTAGTAGCCAAGATGTAGAGAAGATTGTCTACTAACTAGAAGGTTGGAGGTTCGATCCTCAGCTCCTATGGTCTGCATTCCAAAGTGTCCTTTGGCAAGACACTGAACCCCTGATGGCTGAGCCGGCTGTGTGCACGACTGTGTGAGGTAGGAAAAGCATCGCAGATAGAAGTGCTGATATGAATGTGTGTGTGAATGGGTGAATGCAACTTTTATAGTAAAGGTTGTGCCACATGATTCCAGCTCTTTCTTATTGTTTCGATTAGATTAGATTAGATTCAACTTTATTGTCATTGCACAGTACAAGGCTTGGGTTTCATCAGTCCACAGTGTTTCCTTCAGTCATACTAACAAGTGACTTCAGAGGTTGTTGGTTTATGCTGCTGTGCTGCCATGACGGCGCGGTGTGAAAGTGCACACAACCACCCACTCACTGAGATCCAGACAATCTCATTAGGCTCTTGCCAAAATCCACACTTTCTTTTTTTTCTCCCAGATAAAGTTTCTTTGATCATCAAAGCTCTCATTAACATCACGTCCCATGTGGGGCTTCAGACCAACACACAGACTTAAATTTACCAAGTCGCCCTCAGCTTACTTTCGCTCACGGTGCTGCAAAGCATCAAGGTCAAACCACATTTTGTGACAAACCCGTCGAGTTTAGCCCCTGATCACATAAGAAACAAAAACACTGCAGGCGAAAACAATCTTTAAAGACCATAATCCGATTTCAAACCACCATTTAAAGGCTTTGTGAGTAACTCTGAACGTTGCTGATGGTGCCTGCTGATGGGCGCACTGTAATCAAGTTCAGGTGCTCCATGATGAGGGAGTCATCTATTTCAGCTCACATAGGTATTTCCTATAAAACCCAGACTATGTCAAATTCCTTGCGGATTTTCACTGGGGTGGTTCCAGAAAGAATCCCAGGGAAGGTCTGGATAAGAGGCTCATTTAGAGCAATCTAGGTGCAGGTATGGATGGTGCACAGCTCCTTCCATAACACACACACACTCACACACACACGGCTCTCATTCCTGGATCCCTCCAAGCCAAGACGTCAAACTGAGCAAGATCGATTTGAGTTTAGCCGGCACATTCTTGGGCATGTGCTGTTATGTGCCAAAGACAGGTGTTGAGTTTGATCGAACTATGAATCTGTTAATCAAATCATGTTTGATTGTGGATGAATGACTGCAGGGTTTCAAAGCTCTGACATTTCAAGCCATAATGTTATATATCATGGTTGTAAAAAGTCTGGGAGGAAGCAATGACATTATCTTCAGTAAAGAAAGACAAAATGTTCCGTGTGCTTAAGTAACAACAGCCTTTGAAAGGATACGAGCACAACACGTATGATTCAAGTGATAAATATGAGTGTTGAGAGACACTGTATGTGCTGAGAGAAGTTGCAGTAAAACTGGATATTCATTTTCACACGGGAGTCTCCACAAACACCCGCCACCATCACATCCCATGAAGGGTTCTGCAGATGGTGGGAAAGCCAGAGGAAAATCCCTGTAGGCCTCCAGTTTTCTTTGAAGCTGTGCTGCATGCAGCTGCCCCGAGAGGGGAAAATAAAGGCAGACCTGCGGCAGCTCTGGCCACATTAACATCGTCACCAAAAACAACTAATTGCACACACTTATACTGAACACACATATTCACAGTCGCCCGCAGGCCAACTGTAACGACGCTCGAGCATGTGCATCAGGCCACCGCACACAAAAAAATCACATGTCATTTGCACAGCATTCACATTAACAAAGACTTACATTCTTTCCCACGGTTTTCCTAATAGAAAATAACGATAATGTCCGTCTGACCGATTGTTTCACTGAGATTAATCAGTCAATACTAAGTAAAGCTGAGGTTTACAGAAAAAGTTTTTCCACGACATCAAAATACCACATAAGTGACTGGACTTAAGACCATAAATATGATTGAAATTGAATGATGCAATACATCTGGAACAACTGAGTCACGCTGCAGCATCATTTAAGAAGCTAAATCCTAATTTTCCATTTTATCTCAAAAGTTTACTCCAAATTCACTTTTCACCATTGACTAAACAGAGTGTAACTGAACTAATATCAATAAATTACATCCACAGAAGCAATATTACAGTAGATGAAACTCTGCTTAAGACTGACACAGATCATTTAATAACATGCAAGTCCTAAACATGTCTTATAGACAGAGTTATCACATAGTGAATAATTAACCATTTATTCGCAATCAATCGGCTAATAACATTACATCTGCTAAATAATTATCTTTACCATTTTTTCCAACAATCATCTTTATAATCTTTGACAATAAATACATTAATTCATAAATAAAGTTAACTTGTACAATCCCACTGTATAGAGGCAGCCAGAGCAATAATAGTTGTTATGAAATGAGCTGATAATATCACATAAAAAGTGTTGAATGAGCCCTGTGTACATAGCTATAAAGACCAGGACAAAATAATGTCTTAATAAAGGCGCTGCTAAAACCTTGCCATTAAAATCAACTCAGCACGATAAAACAGAGGCAGGCTACGCTTCTAAAAATAGCTCAGTGTATATGTGGAACAAGCAGCTGGATTTGATTTGTTATCTGTTCCATGTCTGTGTGTCTGGGGTATCAGGGTATCCCCACCATCTGTACATCATGTGAGAAAACAAAATGTTACCCCAGCAAAGTGCCGGGCCACTCGTTCCCACTTCCTCGTCTAACATTCCCTGATTTCAACAACCAGAACTTTCCCATAAGTCTAATTAACCCTCCAGTGGCTGTTCCACACAGCACGAGCCGCCTCCGTCGCCACCCCCTCTTGTCCTGGTGAGACCCAGCCAGCAGTGTGCTTGGCAGGGGGGGCAGTTACTGGTCGACCACAGACAGAAATAACCTCTTGTTTGCTCACTGGCATGCTGTAACTCACCGTGCTGTTGTGAGTCAATGAAGTGCAGTCAGTGGGTTTTCAGTAACGTGTGGACGGCAGCGCTGAAAGATGGAAAAAAAGCAGAGAACAGATGCTACAAGCGTAAAAATGAATAATCAAATATCAACTCTGGCTTCATGATTGATCTTGTGTTATAATGCGTAGAATGGATTGTCTGTGTCGTTCTGATCTGTCCACATCTGGTGAGAGCTGACCAAACACGATGGCTTAAATTAGTTCTGTAGAGCAAGTTTCTTGTTAGTTAAACTTTACTTTTTAAATTCTTGAATAATTAAGCTTAAGTACCTAAAGTAGATTTCTGCGTTAGACAAGCAGGAGTGAACGAGGACTGCTTAGACGGCCGTATTTTACTTTATGTAATACAATCAGAGGCCTGCAGCTCTGCTGACTCAGAGGAAAAACGTCTTACTTCAGATATAGACTTCTCGTTGCATTAGATGTATGTGCTTTGAACTCAAATGACATTAACAGATACCTGGATTTTAGCATTTGGCACACGCTCACACACTGATGTGATGATGTCATCAGAAGAGGGAAAGTTATGGAGCTTGTGAGGTGTAAAAAAAGCCATTACTCTAAATTGCTGTTAATGCACCAGACCTAACGCAGAGGCCGTGAGCCAACATTTGGCACCATGTAACTTTTCCATGCCTGAGTGGAAAGTGAATGGAAGAGGAGTGGATAGGACACATTGGAGTCATGGCTAGATCTTAATTTTAGGAGCAATATTCAAGTGTGTGGATACCCTGTGTTTCCTAAATCTCGACTTTGAAGAGTTTCTTTCCGAACCCTCAACCAACACAGGCTAGTGGTCTGCATATTATTTTTGTGTCCACAGAAAAAGATTAGGAATAACATTTGTTCACTACAATAACAAGTAGTAACAACAGTGTAACCATGGCCTCAGCCCCAAAGGAGACGGACAGTCAGAGTTGCAGGCTGTGCGACTAAGACCACAAGGGAAACATTAACTGCTCTATAAATTCCAGCGATATAAAGTTTGCAACGTTGTTCTCAAATAAACAATGTATAATAAAAACTTTACACTAAAGATGACACAAGGTCAAATTTAAATAATCCCTTGAGGTCTTCCCTCAAAAACATTTTGTCCTAGAAGAGATGTGCTACCAAAACAATTAGGAAATAATGGTGATGAGCAATTTAACCTAACTAAGACCTCCTTACTTTTTGAGTCCGTCAGCTCCCTCTATTCAACTACTGTCATCTCCCTGCGACTGATTTACTTCCTGACGCAGCTATGGGAAACAGTGAAGTTACCCTGATTACAGACATTTCCTTCCTCCACCATTCACAGCAATGCCTGGAATGGCTGCAGTATTTACTCAGGCCTGAAGCGGTAAACTGCAGATCCCACACCCACATGGCACATGCATCATGGGCTGCAAAGGCCAAGGGTTCCTGGGAGAGTATAGTTCATCTCAATCCAGGCTGAAAAAAGTGATATCATTTTGTAAGACACATGCTGAAATTAGATAATCTGGTCAGGTTTGAGTGTCTGTTCGGTTGGAATTATATCTGCTGTGGGAGAGCCAACAGGACTCAAGATTGGAATACAAAAATCTGTAGCACCACTTAGTCTCTCTGAATGCTACCCCTCTGCCTTTGGGCCCCCCAGAAACTCCCCCAAAGTTCGTTCCCAGCTTGTGACAGCTATGTTTGGGTCCTCCGTGCTTTTTATATCCACTGCTTGTAGTTTCTGGCTTCAAAACAAAGTGTTATTAAAAGGCATCTGACAGACCCGCAAGTTATTACCACTCTTGTTGAACTACCCTTTACCCTGGATTACAAAAATCTAAATAATTGTGATAAATCTCTCGGTCTCTTTACACTTAGGTTGCACTCAACAGGCAAAAACAAAAGACCTGGCAAATGCATGACATATTTTCATGTTTGTACATTTTGAATTGTCACAAAAGCTCAAGCAAATTCACCATCGGCAGGAACATGGAAAACCTTGTATCGCTGGACATAATTAGATAAAAGCAGAACAGGTCTTTATGCACAATATGAGCCTGAGTGTGTCCAGCTCTTATCTAATTATGTGCAGCACTACAAGCTATTCCAAAATTCCTGTGAGACTCTCTCCGGATGGGGGCACTGAGAGTTTGTGTTCCTAGTTGTTTGTGATGTGGTCCAACATGGTCAGGTTTTTCTTAGCCACAGGTACATAGTTTAGAAAAACCCAACGTGTTACAGAGTAATGCACAGTATCCCACCTAATGGTGACGTGCTCCAGGACTAAAGGCCTTTATTGTACAACATCATCTAATGGCAGTGGTTTTACTTTATATCTCTCAAGAGAATGGTTATTATATTTAATTACATAATTACAATTTCATGAATTTGGAACAACTGCTCTTTTGCCTCTCCTCAAGTCCTCGGCGCCAACTTTTGACAAATATATATCACAGTTATATTTCAGAATTTGGAAATTATCTTTGTACATTTTGACATATTTGATCAGGGTATATTTTAGATTTGCACAAATCAAAACATATTTATTGATATGTGGTAATGAAGAATACAGCTACATCTGTCTACAGTTACAATACATCTGTCATAGAAATATTAAAATACATACAGATATGTATATTTCCTGCTTTGCAAATACAATAATGTACTCCCTTAGGTAGGATTTTATTCTTTGAAATACGCTGCCATCTAGTGTTATAAAAGGGAAATTATTATTTTATCAGGTCTGTATCTTTGTTTTCAAAACGGTTGTTCTGGGATTCAACATTCAAATTAATATTAAAATATCTATTTCAGATTGAAAACATTGATATTTTATTCATTTACAAAAAGCAGCTGTAGAGCCTCTAGCAAAATGTTCCTCTTACCATCAGAGACACTAAAAGTGAAAGGCAGTGAGTGGAAAAACACATTTCCTATTTAAATTCTAAGGAACCATATGACATCACATCACATGTGTGTTGAATAGAATCAGATGAACACGGAACTGTCGCCCAAAAGATGGAGGAATTAATGACCAGTTATGGTGTTTCTCTCTGCTCATCCCCTCGGACAAGTTGTACTCCAAGATGGCCTACTTAACTTTTTTGCAAATAAAATAAAAACTCTAAGACAGGGAGCATTTGTGATAAATTGTTAGATTTGAGTACATGTCGGAAACAACTGATAAAGATCCAGATATTGTAAAGCAGTGATACGGAAAAAACAAGTTTGGCCTTTAAGGAGACAATCTTCCTCGAGTAAACTCGGACCACTTATCCATTTAAGAAACAATGAGCAGATGAACATAACGATTAAACGTCCTTACCGTTTTTGAGAATCTAAATAAAGACACAAGGGGGCAGTGAAGTCTTTATGAGCTGCAGTTTGTCATTTGGCTCCAGTGAATCTGGGAGGTTAAAATTATAGCTCAAGTGTTGAATCAGTGCCGCACAGAGATAATTTTAAAATTGATTCAGTCCATTTGCCCCCCATCAGCTCAGTCCCAAATATAGAGCTGAGTATGGAGCTACAGGAGTGTGATTATATTAGTCGGTGATTCTCTCCCTCAGAGGCAAATCGCTGGAGTCCATCATGATTCCACAGGACATTATCTCTTCTAAAATGTCTGGCTACATTAAAATAACAGTTACTGAGGTACCCATGTTCAGGATAACGCAATTTAATTTCACATTAACATTTATTTCTCTCATTTCAATGTATTATCTCGAATGAAGTATGAAGGGGTAGGATAAAAAAAAGGAAATACAATCTGAAGACCATATTTGATTTATGTCAGCATAAAATGAATTCCTCAGACAGGATTATAAAACTTCAATATGCTGCTAATGAAACTGAAAAGCTCAAGAATCTGTCTGTGTGTTTACTGGAGTGTCGAGATAAAGCAGGGTGGTTGCTTGGGACACCATGAAAAACCAAGTGAGTGTACATTAGGGCTTTGTTCAGGGATGATCTGTGTAAAGCTGAGTTGTTATGGTGCTGTAGCGCCACCTGCAGGCACAGTGTCATCTAATTTGTAGTCATGCTACAAGTTATTTCACAAACTCCCGCCGAGGCACAACAGTCCACAACAGGGAAAAGAACACCCTAAATATGTCAGAATTTTCAAAATACATAATATATAATTCTCTGAGAAATCACTTAAAATGTAATTTCAATGTTAATTGCATTTGCACCAAAATGAAACAGCTTCCTTCAGTGTCCCATACCACATCCTTCCACTAAGTTTCATGGCAATCAGTCGAAACAGACAAATAAACGGAGATGACAACCTCCTAGTTTGAATTTGAGATGTCTCGCAAACAAAGACACAAAAACAATGACACAATCAAGTGTTGAGTGGTTATCTTGTGTTCTCACATTGCTCAGTTTATATAAGCTGTTTACTTGCATCAAACAACAATGACAAATCATATTAATCTCGTTAAGAGAAGTCACAGAAATTCAGAAAAAGGCTAGAAAATCGGACTACAGAGGAATATTGTCTTTTCAGCCTCTTCCTAAGCACCTACAATGAGACTGACACGGCACAATTACGAATGTAACAGAATATCAGTGAGGACATATACTGTCTAAGTATTATATAAACAACAAATAGACATCCATTGACCCTGTGATTTTCTAATAGTGCCCATTCAGGGAATGAACGACTTGATTAGAGTCATTTCATTTCAAACTGCTCTCTCATTGTGGCTAGAAGTGACGTCCACAGGTTCCGCAGCAGTGAATAACGCTTCTACAAATAAATCAGCATCGACTTGACTCTCATTGAATGTAAATGTCAGAACAATTTAAGAGGTGCGACACTCATTTGGCCAAATACTTGTCTGCAGCCACTGAGGTTTCTGAGCTCAGTCATTCAGGAAGGCATGACATTTGTTTTAAAAAGACAAAACGTGAAGGGTTGATATGAAATCCCCTTGAGTCAAGTCGCTGAGAAGCTTATTAGCCTTTTTATGCATTTTTCCATCTATTATATTTTAAAAACATCTAGAAAGGCATTAACTTGAGTGCATAGCTCTGCCAAGGCCAAGCAATCCTACACATCTGAGGGCCTTATAATGAAAAAAAGGACAAAGGAAGTGGTTTCCTAAACTGTTCGTACAAGATCAATACATTATTACCGGAGGAACTGACAAAAAAACGTCCCATCTCTCAATGTTTTGGTAAGATAAGAAATTCCTAGATCCACACCACAATTTAATGGGTTCTTCACTGACCCATTCCCTCCAACAAGTTTGGTGCAAATTGGTTTGTTCAATCACCAAAAAGGCACAGGTAAATGGTGAGCCGACTTTTCCAGTCGTCTCGCTCACCCAAAGCATGTTACAATACACAAACACAATCGTACAGTGCTTAATATGGGGATGAATATCTTGCTATAGGACACGTCGGAATGCAGAGTGGAGGTGCTGGGGATCAAACTACCGCCCTTCTGGTTACTGAAAGACCCACGGCTAAAAACATAACCTGAGTCCTTCCTAAATAAATCAAAACGTCTAACACTGAAAGGATATGTTGGTGCTACGAGTTGTGAGGCACCTGCACAGACTGCAAATACAGTTTTATTTGATTGAATCATTTTTTTACATTATCCGTCTTTATATGGTCAAAAACAGACTTCACCTTAGATAAGTTACTCTATGGGACAAACTGTATACAATATATACTCAAAGGAATTGATTGAATATTCTAAGTTATCATATACTGCATCAGGGGAGTCTGTGGTCTGTGTGTGTGATGGCAAATAAACAGAAGCTGACAGAAATTTAGCTCCATTAAAAAAAACACTCTTTTGACAAAATTCATTCCTCAGATGTCTTCACTTATCAGTTTCAATTGAAGTCCAACAAATGAAAGCAACAGCACTATGAAAATACTTGGCAGAAGGAAAGACGTGTAGAAATATGTGACAAGGGGAAAATAAATTTGCAGGCAGACACAAAACAAGAGCAAAATAAATATCTATCCGAGCAGCAGCGAAATACGGCTCCGACAGAAGCTCGGGCAAATAGAAGGACAATTTGCTGTAAATGACAAAGTCTCTGGCTGGCACAAATTGGACATCTTGATCATGTTGTCAGAAAAGTGTTGCAAACCCTGTTTGAAGTGTCACCAACTCATTATAATAAGGTATTGTAAGTTAAGAAGTATTTCTAGAAAAAATCTGACGTGTTTTTCTCTATTCGGAAATGTTATAGATTTCAGCCCATTGTACATTCAGGTGAGACACATGTTGGCTCAATGTGTTTTAATGTGGATGCCGACAGATCGGGCCGCACAGACCTGAGACGTTCCCTCAAAGGTCAAGTTTAGCCCCAATTTGATTTGAGTAACCGAGCCAAGTGCCGGCTCTCTCAGTGTGCATGTGTGCACTCTTGCCAAATTCTCCCAGAGTGCATCCTGGGGAGATCAGCTTTGCTCCAGTTAAATGTGTGAGCTGAAAATAGGCCTGATCGAAGAATAGAGTTTCACATTACACTGCACAGGAGACCCAGGCAGCTAAAGCTCTCACTTGTTGTCCTCTTCACTTTTCTAGACTGAGGTCTCCACTTCTCCCTGAGCAGCACACAGTGGACTCATAGAGGACATTGTTCAAGGTCACATTATCCCAACACCACACAGGCAGAGGCAGATAACAGTGCAATGCACAAAGCAGAAATAACCTTATTCCAAAAATAATTGATGTGTTATATTGGTGGCCTTCCCCTGAAACTAAATGGCATAGAAATCGCCATCACTTAATAACATTTAGGTTATTTAGATCTAAAATGATTTATTATTCAATGTTTAGACAATAAGATAAGATTTGTTGATCCCACACTGGGGAGACTCACTTGTTAAAGCAGGAGACTGTCAAAATGAGGCACATAATATACACCCTTCACTACAGATGGAAATATTATTTGTAGAGAAACATGTGCAGAGGCATGAGATGATTGCACAAGGATGTATACTGTGTTTTGTCATTATGTATAAGGATACGGTACAAGTATATGGTGTTCCTTATGAATGAGAAAAATATACATGTGTGTATCGTTACACAGTTGTATACTTAATAGAAGTAAAATATGTACTATTACTGTTTACTAAGAAGTAAAATATGTACTATAACTGTTATACATATTTATATACACACTCAGAAAAGAAAACAATAGGAAATTAATTTAAAAGGCTATAAAGCTGATATGAGGAATACAAATGGTTATACGGATAAAAACGTTCATGTAAAAGTTTATCCATCAACTCTAAATTGTGAGTCATAAACAGCTTGGTCCCTTGAGAAACACAGAGCCTGTTTTTGTTATGGCAACATTCTTTTATATGTAATAAGATGTTTCAAACACAAAATTTCAAAACACTCTGCCGCTCACGCGTGTGCTTTGAAAGCGACTAAAAATAATCAAAGAAGCCACAAGCACAGTAAAGATAGTACCGGCGTTTTGAGGGCTGGCTCACCTGGGAACAGACTGGACGGACATTCAAGCAGCTACAGTTGAGTCACAATTCTCTGGGAGATGTGCCAAGGCTGGCAGCCCAATTCCGGATATCCCTGCTGTGGCAGGTCCACTGTTTTTCCCCCTTCCCTTCAAGCTGCTAATGTTCCAAGCACCAAAAGCATTACACCACCAACAGACCCACATATCTGGGTCTCTCACACATAATGCATCGCCTGCAGCAAGATAGTTTTTGAAAGGTAAGGTGACTTGTCAATGGCATCTGAAAATAACCACCAACAGCTGTGACTCGTGAAATGGCAGACAAATTATTCACGGTAAGGTTCGAGGATACATTTTCTTGTTCTAGTAAAAGTTTAATGAGTGGCGGTGGCATTAAACTTTGTCATGTCAAGGTTCTGAATCCATCCATCCATTAGCTAAACCACTTATCCTTCGCGGGTCATGGTGGTCGGGGATTGAAGCCAATTCCAGCCACCATTGGACGAGAGGCAGGGTGCACCCTTGACTGGTCGCCTGTCGATCAGATAGATTACTTTATTCATCCCCGAAGGGTCACATGACCGACATGTAGAGACAAACCACTTTCACTGGATTGACAGCTCGCCAAAATTAAAGCCAAAACTTCTCGACTGCCCTCTGGTGGATTTCTGCTGTATACGCCTAAAACCCCACCTTCTCCATGTTAGCAGGTGGGACATGGGTCAAACCAGTGTACTACTGTTCATTGGTTCGAGTTACGTTTTAGTTAGTTATTTGATGCTATTATAGTTTTTTGGACGGTACATTTTGAAGTATTTAAAGGAAAAGTTTGACATTTTGTGACACAAAGTTAGTTGAGATCACTTATCTGTAAATATAATGCTACAGCTAGCGTCCATACAGCTAATCTTAGCAAACAGGCTAAAGAGCTTGCCTACATCAGTCTGAAGGTCACAAATCCTCCCACTCCAGGTAAAGCTCAACAATTAACACCTCAAAAATTGCTTGTTAGATATTTTTTTTTATGTGCTTACAACTTCCTGACCACGGTCAGTAACTCAGTCTCTGCCGGTTGCCTGGCAACTGCTCGGTGCCAAGAACAAGTTTGGTGCTGTAAATCGGCCAACTGTCATTTTTACATTTTGTGCAGATTAAACAAAACTAAGTGATATTAGGAGATTGTCGAACAAATCTAGGCAAGCTGCTTCACTGTTTCGAGTCATTATGATAAGCAAAGCTAACTAAATGCTGGATGTACCTTTACATTTACATGTGAGAGTGGTATTGGTATTCTGGTATTGACCGGAAGTGATTAAGTGCATTTCCCCAAAAACCATATAGAGAAAACTATGATCAAATAACATGCAATCATAGGATTATACACCAGAGCTTCTCAAATTCTGACAGTATAAAGACAAAGCATTTCCAAAGCTCTAAGACTTGCATGTTAAGTGCGATTCGCAAGATGACGTGCATCACAATGCATGAGGATGGGATTCAGGAGGGAAACAACAGGGAGTGAAGGCTCCTCTGCTGCAGACAGACTGAAGCAGCCAGACAAGCTTTTACTCCCAGTGGTCAGGAGGCTCATTATCCCCAGTGAAGCGCACATAGTTAGAGGAGAAGTGAACTCTCATCCTGCTATAATGAGCCCAGCATTCCACTAGAGACTTTGGCATGAAGCTGGCCAACTTGGAGCGAGGCAGCCACCCTGTTGCTCCGCAGCTGACTGAGGGAAATGAGCTGAACCTCTGAAGACGTCCTGAATGGGTTATTGGGCATCTCCTGCCAGACATCACTGGTTCCAGAGTGCTCTCTGTGGAGCAGGGCGACCCGACTTTCAACCGACATGCAAGGCTTCATCTTTTTTCCGCTTATCCCCGACTGAATCTCTCAGTTGGAAATAAATAAAAGGGGAGACTCAGAGATTCAAGACTCCCAAAGTTGTTCATTTTGTTTATAATCCATGCTTCTCCCAACATATTAATAATTCATCAGCTACCTTTTTTATTTCATTTTTGGGAGGAAACAAAGCTCCCTGGTTTTAATGATCTGGTTTCACAACATGGTCAGTACCTTCCTTTTGGATCCACAACTCTTAGTTTATGGATAGAGGTTTGATCCTAATGCCTCTTTCTTCTTGTTTTTTTCTTATGCTTTAACTATTATTATGACATTTTTTCACATTGAAATAGAAAAGTACACTAAGTTAGTATTAGAGCTTGTCCAATGTGTCAAACAGGTTGATATGAGCCTGATATATTGGTATTGGCATTTATGTTCGCCCATATGCACCAATACCGATCGATACAATGTTTATACTTATCTTTAAAATGTTTAACATTTGTTTGTTTTGTCTTTTTATTCATATATTTTATTAATATTTATTTCAATTATGTATATACACATATTTAGAACTACTTTTAGTTATTTATAATACATTACAACAAAAATGTCAAGCCTACATTTGATTTATATTTCATAACATTTGAATAGGGTGTCTTAGGAATCATTTCCAGTTTTTATTAGAATATCGGCTGCTCTAGGAAAAAATCCTTTTGGTCAACTTTAGGAGTTGAGTTTTAATGTTTTCTGAGATTTTGTTTTGCTTATTTTTTATGTAAAGGTAAGACAAACAATAAGTAAGCTGTATGAATAAAAGAAAGGGAAATTCTCCAGTTACCTTTGTTAATTGTTAAATAAGATCATTTAGATGTGGTGATTGATAGATAATGTAAGATTATTGCAACTTATCGACATGTAAACACTGTTTTTAATGGGATTTAGTCTTTTCTGTATGAGCCTTGAAACAACACACACACTGATAAAGTCAGATGTGAGAAAACCGGAGTGAAGAGAGGAGCAACGAGAAGAGACACATTTCTAAAATAGCCATTTTTACAAAAATAACAAAAATATCCAAGAGTTCCTCCTCACATTCTTTTTTAACAGCTGCTTTAAACTCAGATAGAGTTTGAAGTCTGTCCGGTAGCTATTTCCAGATATCGAGGAGACGGATATTATGAAGTCTTTCTTACTGGTCTTTGTCAGAATAATAAGCAGACACCGCTGCAGGTATGTCAGTGACCGAGCACTTCAGCAAAGTTCAGCTGTCTTTGTCGGAGAGGATCCTTTCCTGTCTTACAGAGCTGTCCCTCTATGAGACTGTCAGAATAAGGAATGACAAACAGATTGTGGTTCATGTGACAATTAAAAATGAGAAGTAAAATGCAACATTTGAAACATAAGGAGAGGATGAACACTAATCTGCTTTGGACACGATGCGTTAAATACTACGAATTCAAAGTTCTGCCATACTATCGCTTTACGAGTATGTTTTCACAAGCTCCTCTTTCAGATGACGAGAAAGTATATCATGAAAGCACAAACGGTCGCTTGAGCTCATTCCCTCTCAACTGGGCGCTTAACTAATCAGATTTCGCACGGCTTGTTTCTGCCTTCAGAGGACTTTTCTAAAAGACACTCAATTTTAAACACTCAGTTTTAAAAGTTTGTCTCAAGCATACAACGCTATCAGTGCTAAAATGATGCGCACAATTGTGAGCCGTCAGTCTGTCTAGTGATTAGTTTGGACTACAAACACAACACACAAAAACAAATGATGCGTTTTTTTCTGACACATAGTTTGAACTCGGTTTCCAGATGACACACTGGAAACACAAAGAGAAATTTGCAATTTGGGATGTGGGCCACTTTGACAGCAGTGACTTAAATGAAGATGAACCAAGCTTGGAGTTATGCTGCTTTTCCAAATGGATAACTTAATATAATTTTAACAGCTTGTGCAAAACTGAAACTTGCTAACAATACATCCCAGGGTAATAATCTTCAGAAAGCCTGTTTCCAGATGAGTAGTGACCTTGAAGCCCAAACTACTGTGTGACTTATTTCTCATCTGCAGGAAATCTCAAAGTAATATCCTGCAGCCGTAGTATCGGGTCATGGAATACTTTGAACGGTACAGTGTGCTATCAGGTCTCTCTCACTCATGGTCATCCTGGCTATTTTTCCTGTTACCATGACAACATTTCTCTGCACCGCTCTGCCTCCTGATTGTGTGGAGAATGAAGAAGAAGACAAAGGGAAAGATGTCAGACGCCGAGAAGCCGAGATTGAACAAAGACGAACAGTCGGCGCCGACTGGCCTACTTTGTCTCCAATTTATTTAAAGGCTCCGCTTGATGTATTTGAGATGTTGCATATCTCACCAATTTTAGTCTCTCGGCTATGTAATACTTGAGGAAGCGTGTTGCTCCGTCTCACGTGCCAATCTTTCTCTGTCATCACACCTAAATAGAAGAATCACACTGTGGGACACTTGGCTTTGGTTTTAAAGGTTGATTTGTTGGTGCCATGACCCCCTGACAGCTCATACAGTCGGGCGCCGTCAGCTGCACTTTATGGTGAACCCTTCAAATTTTAGACAGACTCATTAGGTTTGCTGTTTTTCCCTCCGGTATCCTCTAGTGATTCTTATAACCAGTACATATGACCGACTACATAACAAGGCTCACTCTGGATCCAAAAGCCAAATGTGAACACTTACATCTTTTTGATCAAGTGAGAAGTCATCAACAGTCGTCAGAACCGGCTCACGTGAGGAGGAAGGAGGAGACGTTGAGCATGAAGGCTGGGACCTGTTATTTGTTAGGCATCAAAAAATCTTTCAAGAATCACACTGGAGGATAAACTAGGATTAAAATCACAACAACTTTATTCAGAGTAACACTGTGAATTTACAGTTAAGTGTGATTATCTCATTAGATAAATATTGATATTATTCCCAACAATGGCTTAAAGTGAATGAGCCTTTCTGGCAGCTGCTGAATTTTGTTTTTAAACAGCTCAAGTCCCTGCAATAATTGAGCTGGCTCTTCACATGTTTTATGTTGTAACTCAATACCTTTTGAAAAGCCACAGTACAGTCAATACAAATCAGTTTTGTTCTGTTTTCTTTTAACTGATTTCTGTTCAGACAAACTGAATGCATTTCCTTTGAGATGAAATAACTTGTTGTCTCCCTGTGCGCTGGTTTAGCTGGAAACAGCGTTGTTTTAGCCCCAGTTTGTGTCTGTATGTATGTGAACAAAATAACAGATGGACCTTTTTTTACCTAACTTGGTTAGAATATAACTTGGGAGGGTTTGCACAGATGATTAACCTTTGGAACTGATTGGCGAAAGGTCACAGTCACCAAAAAAGTTAAAGACCACCACTGGGTACCATTTAAATAAATGAGATCAAACTCAGAAATCGTACACCACAGTTTTAATCAGTCCCAACATCTTCTCTCTGTGCTGCTTCATATTAGAACAATGAGTAGTTCATCCAGCAGCAAGAGAATCTGGAGATGAAAAGAAACCCCTGAGTTGAGGGAGTCAAATCCGAAGGTCACGTACATTTGTTTGTGTGTCTCACTTTGAAGCGGAAAGCTTCAAGCCACGCCGGCATGAATAAGTCATACAGCTGTGAACAGAGGCCATAACGCCGGGGTCACATGACACCTACTGCTGCATACTGGTCCCACAACCTTTTTACAGAGAATCTTTGTTGAAACGTAGCTGAGAAGATTTTACTGTTGTTACAAAAACATGGGGTCCCTCTTACCAGACAATGACTCACTGTGACAGACCAGCATTTTGCCATGAAGTTGCTTCCTGCTTCTTTAAACATGGGAACAATAAAGAATAATGTAGCAGGGAAAAGACACGGAGATAATATCACGCCTTCCCCAGGGTAATAATTGCTGTTTGTTGTAACACTCAAAATGTTTTGTTTTGTCATGGCACTACACAATGACAACAGCACACACAATGCACAATCTTCTTTTTAGAAGTTAACAATATCGACTTGATTTGTATGGTAAAAGACTGTGACTGGTTAACAGAAAATCATTTAAAATTATTTTCTAGGTATAAGGATTTGTTTTTCTAATGTTTTAGTATATTCCAGTAAAAGTGTTGTATTAATAAGTATATTTTTAAATTGTAAATGAGACCCTTCAACCTGTTCAACACAGTGATGTTAAGTGACCTGTACAGGTATCCACTTAAAAGAACCGATCAATATAGAGCCCGGATGAGTCGAAGAGAATGGACTGGAAAAAACAGTATGAAAAAACAGACAGTAGACAAATGCAGCAGAAACAATTAAAACCTTTGCCGCAGGAAAGTTAAATCTTCTTCAACCTTTAAGATACTTAACTTCAAAACCACTTAAGCGAATCATCACCAAGCTGTTGACACTTGGTGTAAATGCTAAAGCTATTCATCGCACATTTCTTAAGCTATTTCGGCGCTGCAATATTCTAACTGACAGACCCTTGACCCCATGTATAATTGAAGGTTTATTCAAGTTGTATGGGGCTACCTGCTGGAAGAATACAATGAGGAGAAAATGCCTTATTTTTAGTCATGTTGAAAAATATATATTTATCAAGCCTTCAATTCAATTTCATTTCAATTTTATGATGACAAATCACAACATACATTATAACTTTAGGTAGTGAGGATACACACTTAGACAGGCCCCAGCCCAACTGGGATTTGAACCAAGTATCGGTGCTGACAATTTCACCACTGCACCGCCCATGATGTTATATGTTAAAGCTCAAAGAGACTCAGGTTGGGGGAGAGAGGAGAGATGGGTTGGAAGAAGGAGAGAGAAACGAGAGAGATGGGGAGAAGAGATATGGAGCAGTAACTGGTGCATTCAAATGTCAGAGTGGTCGTTATAATGATATAATAGTGACACTTAGATATATGACTATAATAATGTTATAAGCAGCAGAAATATATAAAAGCAGCGATAAGCCTGTACATATATCTAATTTTTTGTAGCATTTGAATAATTCTTACTTCAATACTTTCCAATAGGCTCATATTTGCAATGTTAAAAACAAAAGTTATTCTAAGACACTGATAACATGGTTTCCGCCCTCTCCAGCCCACAAGCAACAGGCCGGTCCTTATGTTTTCTCTCAGGCGTGAGCCAATCCATGGAACAGTTGCATTACTCAAATGTACCAGAGAGGGATTACATTAAAACTCCCCACTGTGCGAGCATTTCATTAGGCCCTCTCCCTGTCTGAGCAGATTTACAACACTCTCGCCTGCCCACCTGCTCCCACCCAAAGAATGGCTCAGTCAGAACGACTTGTTCCACCAAACCTTTGACTAAGATGTACCTGCAGGTGTCAGGTAGTTGTCATATTCCACAAAATGAAGAAATTTATGCTTGGAGCTATTTGATTATTGTCTTTTTGGAGGCAATCTTGCAGAAATGTGTGGCTTGTTCCCTTTTCAAAAACAGGACTTAAACAGATACCGTACTTTAACTTTGTCATTTGTATACATTATCATAATTTACCCAAGTTTAATGTGAAATAAAAAAAACACTCAAAACAGTAAGTACAGAAGAGACACTAAAAGCTAAGGACTCAGAACAGACTAATAGTGTCGGTAATCCTTTAGGACATCCTGCGATGATAATAAAGTCTGTTTTTGCTTTTGCTTATTCATGATCTTGTTCTGAATCTGAAAATAAAAGATAACTGACTTCTTTCGCAGATCTATTTGTTGTTTGTCTCTGAGGTGTATAAAAGAATATTGTCAACATAATGAAGCCATCAAAACGGAGGCATAATAACATAAAATAGCAGCAGTGTTCGCAAAGTATCAATATCACTGACTGTTATGAGATCGAGAAGTGTTTGTTTCACTTGCAGTCCATCCCTATTTCACGCTTTACATCTGAAAGCTTAAATGAAATGGCCCCGGCTGGTGATTATCTGCTCCTAATAAAGCTTTAGTGCTTTTTCTTTAAAGTTTCCTCCCTGGGGACAGCGTGTACTATTTATAGGGGAACTTTAAAGATGCATCAAGACGAGACAAGTGAATCCTCCCCTGACGGCCAATTGTAAATAAAACTTGCCTCTTATGGCCGAGATGGTTCCACATCAAACAAAAAGGAGTGAGATGTCTCCAGTGAAAAAGATGGTAAGCCTCCGTTCCACTGATCATAATTTTAGATGAGAAGGTTTTTCTAAAAATAAATTGCCAACAAGCTTTTTTCAGATCAATGCTCGTCAAGAACCCCTTCATCATCTGTCACTGTTTGTATACGATCTGTAATTTATAGCTGAGGGTATAGGAAAGTGTCTGTTGCGTGAAACGAACACTGGAGTATGGGGATGAAGTGTCGGATTAATCAAAACCCCGCAAACAAAAAATCTAAAACAGCATTCTTAGTAATCAGGCTGGATTTTTAGAGTCAGTGTGTTTAGGTAGCTCCATCCCTTGTGCGTCATGTACTCAAATCAGGCTGATAACCCTCCTGAATAATAGAATGTTTGTTATGTTACAACAACCAGTGGGTGTGAGTCATTGTCCTTACAGCAGCACCAAGTAATGATGCATTTTGTGCTTGTATTCTGGAGGCCTCTGTTTGATTTGGTCATATTTAATACTTACAAATATTACATTTCTAGAGCTGTTCTCTCGTTTGAGAAGACAATCATTTATTTATATGGTTTTCTTGGATATTACTTTGGGGATGTAAGGCTCTGTTCATCTAGTTGAACACTGTGTTTGTTTGTTCATCTTTTAGCTTCAAGAAAAAAAAACTGTGTTGAAATTGTTGGAAAGTTGATTGAGACCGTTAATTGAAAATGGTTTACCGAAAAGTAAAAACGAGAAACTAACTCTTAAGATGCAGATTTAAAAGAAGCTTTCTGTGTCATTTCTTTTTGCTTGACGATGAGTAAAGAGCATTTAATTTAGTTGATATTTATTATATCTATTTATCATTTGTTTGTTTGACCTTGATTTAACTAATATTTCAATATACATTGCACTGAATCAAAATGCCATAGTTAGACATTATGTTGACCTTGAGGAAATCTTCTCTTTCTTTATCTCTCGGAATATATAACCCCTTGTGTGCATGTATAAAAGTCAGTCAGTTTGTTGGTGACTGTCGTTTTGAATTTTGGTGGCGAGATGATTTGGATCTTTACAGCCCATTTTTAGACTGATCACAAGTGTGTAAGGGTTGTAATTAGAGCTGTTGCACCAGACAGTAACTCTCTCTCTCATTGGCTCTCTATCTCTCCCTCTCTCTCTCTCCCCCTGATTCACTCACTCATCGGGGTCTGTTTCACTTTGTGTTGTCGTCCTCCTCCTGCTCTCTCTCTCTCTCTCTCAACCTGGCTTTGTGGAGTGAAGCAGCCCCAGAGGTGTCTGACAACCTTCAGCACAGCCAAAGGCGACGCTTCTGTGATGCCACCCCACTCTAACTATTCACTACTCTAAATTGTCTTCATTTGGAAAGTGCCTGATTTGCTTTTGCGCAACAATCTTAACACTATCATTTTACCAAGGGGATAAAGTACAGGGGCGCTCAGCGTTTTTACGCATGGAAGTTGGAATCAGCCTCGTTACCTTTACGCATGGCTGTGGTTCGTCTCCTCGGAGGATGCTGCCGGGCTTATGAGAGCGTGCCAGCGCGTCAACAGCGGAGTAAAAAGTGAGCAACGATGCGGGGCACTGAGCTGCTGCTCGGCTACTTTCTGGTGAAAGTTATGGTGTGCGACGCCGAGGGCGAGCCGGGGCAGAGCGACGACTTCATGATCATGACCGCGTTCAACGAGTCCAAGGAAGGGGAGAGCGTAGTGACGGAGAGCCCGCCTGTAGAGGACAAGTGCCGCGGCTACTACGACGTGATGGGCCAGTGGGACCCGCCGTTCGTGTGCATGACCGGCAGCTACCTGTACTGCTGCGGCACCTGTGGCTTCAGGTTCTGCTGCGCGTTTAGGAGCTCCAGGCTGGACCAGACCACCTGTAAGAACTACGACACCCCGCCGTGGATGATGACGGGCAAACCTCCGGCCAAAGTGGACGTGGCGCTGGAGTCCGCGAAGGATAAAACCAACCTCATCGTGTATGTCATCTGCGGGGTCGTGGCCATTATGGCACTGATAGGGATTTTCACCAAGCTCGGTCTGGAGAAGACGCACCGGCCGCACAGAGAGAACATGTCGAGGTAGGTCGGAATGTTCACCAAATCAGGTTTTAGACTATGTCTAATACTTAGTTTTGTTCTATCACTAGTGTGAAAGAAACATCTACAAAAAACAAAAGTTTAATTAAACAATATGTGCCTTTCAGAGCCATGTGATGACATTTTTCACTTGTGGAAAAAGAGACAATAAGAATTGTATCAATAACAAGTCACAAAGCAAAAGGTTAATTTGTTAAAAAAAGGTATGTAAATCTATAAAGATCAGCTTCACTAAAAGCACATGTTTAGCAGTGATATCCAGATTTAAGTCAAGGGGGACAGATTCTGAATGGCTAATACTGTTGCACAGATTCTGATTCACTTTTCACTAAATCCTTAATTATCTGCAAGATTTCCATGTACAGCCTATAACTGTCATATGCCATCATATGCCTGATCATTCAGTTGAATACAAGTACATTAATTGTACATTCCCCGAAAAGTTGTGAAGTGTAAAAATGGACACTTCTCACTCTCAACGTTACGAAAGGGGATGGACAACCAATTAATTATTTTACTTGTAAAAATCCAATCCTGTTGCCTGCGTGCAACCAAATTATTTAGTTGCCAATCATGGCCAAATGCTTCGATCACAATTTTCTTTGAGGCGTGTTAGGTTGGGACGATGCCGCCCTGTTGGAATGACGTAATTTAGGCTTGACACATTTTTTTTACAAAAAGCCTGTATTACAAACTTGGGACGTGAATTATGAAAGATGAGGGCTTTTAGGCTGCAGTAGGGTCTGAAGAATCTATGAGGAATGCAAGATCCAAAAAGTGTTGATGGACTTTGACCCATACTAAGGAGAAAAACTCTATTAACTGATTTACCGAATTTATAGAGGTGCAATACTAAATTGCAGGAGTGCCCCTTTAAACCATGGACTGCTGAGAGGTAGAGTCCCTTCTACACAGACAGCCCAGCTTTTCTCCTTTTCACCACAAATGCTTCTTCCCCAACCTCAATCAGGCACTTTATAAATAGTAATGCTTAATTTCTCAAGTCACTGACAAACAACATAAAGTTTGCAAAGCCTGGAGTGCACTGTTTCCCTCCCTGAGATTTTTGTCATCTTTCTAGGGCTCTTGCGCACGTGATCCGCCACCCAGCCTCTGAACATACGGACGACCTCGGCCTCAGCCACCACTATGAGAACATACAAACCAGAGTCACAGTTAACAGTCTCCGTGAGTATTATTAACGTCAGCTAAACACCTACACACACATTCACATGGGGGAGCAGTTTAAACACCTTGTGCACACCTGTATATCTACATAGCTGCTGCCATCTGCTTTCACTAACTATGCTGACGTAAATCCCACTCTTATATTCTTAGTTTTTTTAACACCAAATATCAACCTAATATTCTTCTTACACATTCGCTTGCCCGTCCGGAATTAGCTCTGGAACCGGAAGTGGTGAAAGAAAAAAAAAGAAAATAAAGAAGCCGTCCAAAAATCGGCAGGCTGGTGAAGTAATTAGTCATGCCCCCAGCAATCACTTAAAATACACACTAATTACCACCGACAGCGTGGAGCTCCCTTTCTTAGCCAGTTCTTACTGTATGTAACAGTGCTAGACACCCTCATTCTATCATTCATCAGCATTAACGCCTACACACACCCACACAGTTGCACAGAAAGAAAAGTTCTTATTAATGCTAAACCTGCCTTGACAGCTGTGTCAATGAAGCTCTCTCTGCCTCTCTCCTGCATTTCATATTTAGAAAAAATAATTTGATTGTGTCATGATTAATAATTTATGAAAAGTGAATCCTTTGGCTTAGGTGTGAATTAAGTCTCCTGATACTTACCAGGATAAATAATTTCATATCACACACTGTACAGTAAGTCTTAGAAGCCAAAGGAATCCATACAATTATGAATTAAGGCAGGTTAGGTCTTGGTGATCCAGTTGCAGCGTGAAATGACAATGAGTCCCGTCCAGATCTTCCTTAAGGCAGCTGCTTCCCAGGATGTTTGATCTCAGGCAGATGCAAGTAAATATCAGGGATTATCATGTTCTGTGAGAGACCACACCTCTGCATGTTCTTATCACAACCTTAAATGAAAACAGCAGGCGACTTCCGCGATTAGTTTGAAAGGCTTTGTAATTAAAGAAACCACCTGGAGTAATCATGGGTTGCAACATTGCACAAATATGTGAGCCCTTTCAATAGGCAGCCTTTGGTGATGACTGATCAAAATGCACATGTCTTTTAATATTCGAGGGAAACTAAGCCCCCAAAAAGACAGACGATTACATAAATAATTTTTTAACCCAGGCTGAACCTTCTCCACAATGTTATAACGCAAAGAATTGTTCAGTCCAACAGAAGCAAATATGATGTAAATTGGTCCAAACTTATGTCAAGACGAAAATGTTCATATAAGTCGGTATTGACAATTATCATGATTAATGTAGCAATATTAGAGTAAGGTTTGTGATTTTAAACTTTTACTCCCACGGAAAATAACACTTAAAACATTTTAACATTTTTTATTGATCATTTAAGTGTTCTACCTCCTCACTGTGTTTGCACAATGCAGAAGCCTCATGTCCATATATACATAGATTGGACTTTTACTAATGATATATATATTACATTGTGATAGTTATTGATACTGTTTTATGGCCCAGCTGTGGAATGTAAAGTACTATCACTGTTATTATACAAAGGTTATGAGATCACACACCTCATTTAAAGACTAGACACTTGCACTCTGGGTTGTCTACCTGCTGTTTAACTTGTTCCTGGTCTTTGAACATGTCTGTCTGTGTCACCTTAAAAAAATGTGTGTTTGTATTTCTGCATCTCACTAAATATTACACAAGTAAGACAAGTATTATATTCCACTTAAAAAATAAGGAAGAAGGTTTTCTATTTTAAGAGCTAGATTTTTTTCATTTGATCTGAGCTGACTTTTTTTACTCCCTAAATATCCGCTGAGGTGAGGTGTCTGCGCTGACATGATAATAATTAATCATTCTAAAATCAGAGCGCTCTCATCTTACCTTGCTGCCTCACAGAATAATTATCAGTTCATTAAAAAACCAGCCAACACACTGACACATAGGACTGAATGTGAAAATATACTGTATGCCTTCTTTAGTGCAATATGTGCAGTATTATACATTTCTATCAGCTGCTGTTCGACATTCAGAGCATCACAATTTTTATAAAATAATGCACTGAAGAGTTTACTTGCTAATTATACATTAGTTCAGGACACTTTTGGCCAATCCAAAAAGTCAGAGAACATATTAAGTACATTTCTCTGGTTCTGACATTTGAGGAAGTTCTTATCACATAAAATGATGCTATTTCTACTTTTGCACTGGTACACCCCAGACAAGCATGAGATTATGTTAGTTAAATTATTGAAGAAAACACTGACGCTGAGTTATGGGAGCTTCTCTTATACATTGTGGCCTTGGACACGGAGATGCAAGGCACAGTGTGGAGGCTGCGGAATTCTTACAAATGGATATGGGAGGGATTCTGGCTAACTCACCTGGCAACAGCGCGAGGACGGCTGTTGTTTTCCTGACAGCGATCCTCTCCAGGTTACAAGAGGTTAGGTGATATTTTTTGCCACATGACGGATCCACCTTGTACTCGTCCTCTCCAGCTGGGCTTCCTAGTGGCAGGTGTATGCCCCAGCTATAATCATCGCAGCTTATTACGGATACTGGTGCAAAGCAGTGATTGAACTGCTGCAGAGGGAGAGCCTGGTCCTCATCTGTTGCCTGTCAAAGATAACAAAAATCTGTTGGACCGGGCTCTCATTCTCCTCAAGACCCCACTAATACACATTTTGCGATCAGGGTGTCTCTGGCCACCAGCACTATCATGTCCATGTCCTGCTGGCAATGTGCGTATCTGGGGCAATTGTGAAGTGTGGCCTCTTTTTACTCCAGGCAGTCAGCCAGAGAGAACAAAGTCTCCGCTCACTGCCAACACTCCACTGGTCCATGACAGTCCATTTCCTCGCTGCCAGACAAAAAAGTATTTCAGCTGCATTTCCTGTGACAGCAGCTGAGAAACCGCTACCAAATGTAGAGTCTATACCTACGGACTTCTTTTCCACCTGACATATACTTCACTCTGAGCTGTAACAGAATCTAAAAACCCTTAAGGAAGTAATTACAGACTCGCATCAATGAGAGCTGAAAAATATATAAACAGGCAGCTGCATTGATCTCTTTCAGATTTTGTATTTCAATTTTTTAAATATTTTTACCTCTCCAATGTTTTGGGCTATGACCTATATTTAGGGTAGTGATGACACTAACATTAAACTTGTTTCCATCATTTAAAACAGCACGAATAACTATCCAACTTAATCATGTCAACAAAGAAGTATTTTCGCCTCATCATACCATAACCCCTGAAACAATCAATTATATTTTCAGTGCATATTTATATGCATCTCAAAAGATGCAAACAAACAAAACTTTTGTCACCAAGTAGATTATTCTTGCCTAAAAAATGTACGAGGTTAAATTGTGTCTGAATTCAAATAACTGTTTGATTTAATACTTTACTCATACATATATATATATATATATATATATATATCATCAGTGATTATGTAAACACAATATAGATATATTTTTGGCTGTTAAGGGTTTCAGGAGACTGACAGATGACAAGATACTAACTTGAAAGTAGGCTGTCTGTAAATAAGAGCGCCCTTCTCTTTGTACCATTTATTTCAGGGCAAACAGCTCCCAAAATACTCTCTTAAATCTTTTATGAGTTTCAGGGACGCGTCTGTGTCTGGAGTGTTAACTCGCTTATTTCCCGCAAATAACCATGGATTCTTTAACCTTACGAGTCTCGAGAAGTGGCCTACTTACTTCCAGCGGCTGACATAAAAGCTGTGACTTTGACAGTCACAACAGCAAAAGCGCAAGTAACACTTGAGTCAACACGAAGTCAGACGAACATTAAAGAGAGACAAACAACTACATACATCAGTTCGCACTTATTTTGGCACCCTGACAATAGCTAAGCTGCAACAGATGTTAAGAAAAACAGGACCTGAGCTTATTAACTGCACGGAAGCTATTCACAGCTAGGACTATATTTTTTCCAAAGGATATTTGGAGACAATGAGACAAGCTGAAAAATAACAAATGTTGGGATACGAAAAAGTGAGTGGCTTCTAATTTTAAAGCGGATACTCTGAGTTCGACCTTGAGTCGAACCCTCAGACTCCCGATGGGTGGCTCGAATGACAAAGATATCAAAATAGTTTTCCGTATTCCATTCAGCAATAAACTGCATGGGGATTCATTTGATCTGTTTTCTTGTCAGTGTTGTTTTAAACAGACAATATTTATAGTGCGTCACTGTGTCTATGGAAGCAGAAGAAGATCTTATTTGACTTTCAGAGTTAAATGAGACCACACTGAATGAGAGCCTGTGGCCCACTTGCAGTGACGAGTATGAAACTGAAACAGGTCAACAAGCTCAGGAAGGAACCAGGCGAGGTTACACACATAAGATTTGAAACAGACAGGTTTTGGAGGATTTGATTGTACTTGTTAGTAAATCAGCATCAGCTCCAGCTATGACACAAACTGTAAAAGCATGAATATTAAATGGTCGGCAACTATTCTGCTTCACGTTTGTATAAAACTAATTGAACTAGTTTCTTTTACAGATTTAAAGGATTTAATGAGTTTTTTTGAAGAACACTTCATCACCTAGTTTTATAAGTTATCTGTAGACTTGAAAGTGCTGCGCTGTCTTTCTTACAGACTACAGCTTTTTAATAAGGCTTTCAATAAAAACGGATAACACAGGAGCTTGTTATAAATAAATCCTCATCTTAAATAGAACACAGTGGCACAGTCAATCCCTTTGCTACCTTAACTGAAGTCCAAATCTGATCTCAATCATTACACTACCCACTCGCCTAGGTGTGGTGAGGTGAAAGACTGGTCAGAGCCGACCTCTCCATCATTTCATGAGACAGCATCGATAATTTTGGTCTTTCCAGAATTAATTAGCACAGGAGTAAGATATCTTGCTGACCAGTGGGGAATAAGAGCCTAATTAACCTATTTTCTGTATTAATGATCTGTTTTTATCGGACACATTCTGGAACTAGGACTAGAGGACTCCCAAAGTTTGTAAACTTCATCCATTAACAACGGCAGTGGAAAGATGATGCCAATGGGGATCAAAACGGCACCTACTCTGAGCCAGATAAAAGGAGAGTAACAGGATCATGACAATTAAGAGATACAGTTTTTATTGAAACTTGTACTGGGGGTGTTGAAACCCAGTCAAAATCCTTCAATTGTACAAATATTAGTAGTAAATGGAAACCTCTAGGTTAAAATCAGGCCTTTTTAATAAAGGATGGGTTAAATCACAGCTTTATTTGAGCCATATAGGGAAATGAAGAATTAGAAGAAAAGATCTAGAGGCTGGGAGAGCAGCAAAATCTCTAGAGTAAAACCCAATGGAACTTTTTTTTTAGAATGAACTGAACGGAGGGCAACTGCAAAGCCATCTTCCAAGTACAACACATTTGTAGGAACTTCTGCTACAGTGTTGAGAATAACTCTATATGATCCCCATTGTAAGAACAATGTTTGAAATCAAGTGAGTCCTTTTGTTCTTTATCTTTACTCCTACTATCCACAGATTCTATTCTAACCAGTCTGCAAACCGCCGCCTGTGAATTCGACTGCTCCTCTAATCTCCTCCAATCTAAACGCAGTGAAGACACTCTGAACATCTGTTGGCTCTGTCATGCCAGTAGGCAGGGGGCCAGTCTCTTTGCTGTGCACCCCTTAATTTACCAGATGTCTACTGTAGGATAAGTACAGTTTTACAAAGAGCAGTCATGACTCTCCAGCTGGGTGCCCACAAAAAACCTACTTGAGGGAAAGTGACACTATCAAGTTAGAATGACCATTATTGTATATTCACATGTCCAAAAAAATGATTGACATCCTGGGAATTCTACACACATTGACTTAGAGGAGAACGATCTTAAATTTAGCTAAAATAATTAATACGAATATTACATTAGAATATGTGTATCATATAAGCACCTACTACCTCGATGATAATAGGGATTCTGTTACCTTTCTTTATACCTAAATGTCAAAAATTATTCATTGCTTATTCACATGCTTGCACTTAACAACAATGTCTGCATTTCTACATTAACAACTTGTGTTTTCCCTCGTTTAGATAGCAGCCAGCTGAACAACATTGTCAAAACATCAACTCTGATAGCGCAGCCTTATCCGGCAGTGGGACAGGTCGCCAGCCCCTATGAACAACAGAAGCCTGTCAAGGATCTCAACAAGTACGCCACGCTCAAGGCTGTGGGTAAGAAGCTGCTTACATCATGGTGAACCTTAATGATGAGGAAGCTGTTAGCGTTCATCATTTGAACTGATTAGTGAGCTCATTACATCCAAATAAAACTTGCATAATTAATCAGGGCTTCCCTGAATCTTATAAGATGGAGTGTCAGGGTGTAATTGAGTAAACCGGAGAGACTATAATCTATAATATGAGTGATCATGGGGGAAGATTTATAAGGCAGAAAAAATGAATCTGCAATGTTTGAATAAAGTGCTTGTCTCAACAGTAAAAACAATTATAAATGAGACATTATCCTCATATTTAGGTTCATAATATTTACTTGGGTTATTACCTGAAAAGGTTTATATGCACCTAATGTTCAGAAAACACTTCCCTTTTCTCATACTGTCCATTGCCGCTGCTCCTCCTTTCAGCCTCTGTCTCAAACACTTGGTTTTAGCTCCTGTCTCTTTAAGGCCCCCCTACTGATAAAGCCCAGTCTACTCCCATTGGCCAACGGACCCCATCTGTTGTAATTGGTCCACCTTTTCCAGCGTGTCAACAAAAAATCGGCTGACAGGCTAACTGAACATGGCTTTGTTAGCCTTGTTAGACTTAGGCTTTGTTAGGGGACGTGCCAGACTAGCATCTCAGCGTGCCTTTTGAAAAAGATGGGGGTCACAACCGGACTACCGACGGTAGTTGGTAAAATTTGAAACACCATATGTGTTGTTACAAATAAAAATATTCTTTAGTTTGTTTAAATCACCATCAAGGCTCTGGCTAACAGACGTCCATGTCAGTTAATTTACAGTCCATCAACGCAAACAGAGAGAGGGGAACAAAGTGTATTTATTGAACCAAGTTTGTTGTTCTTCTCATGTACTAATTTTGGAAAGTCTGGAGCCGTTGCCTGCACAAGCAGCATTTCAGACAAGGAATAAAAGGAAATGCGAAAATAGTTCCACAAAGGAAGGTGGTGCTAAATAATGTTTCATATCGTCTATGATCTTGGAAAGAAAAACATGAAAAATCCACACATATTTGTAGTGCAAAAATATGTAAATGAAAGTACCCAGGGGCAAAATAATTCTAGTTTAATGTTCTATTTTCTCTGCTCATCTTCCATTATTTTAATCTTTTTGTTTCCTCCTTAAAAAGCACTACAAGCACTACTGAATATTACTAAGACCAGTGCTATAAAAATAAGGTCTATTATTATTATATTATTATTATGATCATTATTATTGTGATATTGGATAGCCCCCCTAACATTAAATATTTATCATAATTGAATTTCAGTATTTAACAATATTCAACCTAGAGTTAACTGCTAAAAACAGAACTCAATCAGGACTTTTCAGATTTATTCCTGCTTGTTCTCCTATGGCTCCTAATTAGAACAGCGGAAAATAAGCAGCATTAAAGTTAAAGTATTCGTGGATGTGTATTTAACACAGTGAAACAGGAGTCTTTTTATAGATTGTACCTGAATCA
The DNA here is from genome assembly GCA_038501795.1 of Pseudopleuronectes americanus. Classification (NCBI taxonomy): domain Eukaryota; kingdom Metazoa; phylum Chordata; class Actinopteri; order Pleuronectiformes; family Pleuronectidae; genus Pseudopleuronectes; species Pseudopleuronectes americanus. The sequence continues at coordinate 9,596,159 of CM076732.1, forward strand.
ATTCGATGCGACTGACATACCTGGCCTTAGAAAGAATGACGGATTATCTGGATGCGTGTATTGTAAATCCAATCACAAGAAAAACGCTCAATCCCTTTGTGATTCACTGTAACAGCTGAAGCTTCTATGCTGCTAATCCACTGAAGTGCCGTCAAACAAACTGATCATTAGGGAAAATAAAAATAGAGCAAATCTTAGCTAATGAGACTGGGGACAGGAGACAATCAGGAGCAATCAAAACACAAATGAGTTGGGGCGTGGTGGTGGGAGCACCGTGAGCCATGTGAGCCTCTGTCATGCTTATCTCACATGTACTAATCTACCTGAACAGATAGGTTTGCTGAAGTAGCTGCTGTGAAAGCTGTTGCTGCTCATCACATTATTCACTCTGTACCATGAAGTGAGAGCTGCACACACACCCTGCTGTTGATGGGGGTCTAACATGTTGGTATGGAAGGACTTAAAGAAAATTCACATTTTGCTTTGGTCTACAGGCACAAATCTAAGCCAGTGATTAAATAAAATTATTTCATACAATGAAAGTACCACACACACACACACACACACACACACACACACACACAGAACTTATTATACCTAATTGGCACAAATTGAATCTTACCTCCTGGTTCATGGGAATGGATATTGTGAAAAATATAGTCTCCATTTAAGCATTAAGTGACTTCTTGTAATAGACAGTGTGAAGCCACCACAGCACGATCAGCATTCTCCAGAATATTATTATGTATCAAATTAATGACAATGTATTCACAGTGAATAGTTTTGTTGTAATTTCATTCATATTTGTCTCGTTCAGGGGAAACATGAACCTTAAGTACCATTGACATTATCTATAATTTAAAGCATTAATAACTATTCTAATATTAATTTAAAGATTAGTGGTAAATATGGGGATATACACATTTTGGTTTTGGGTGACATTATGGACATGCAATGTGTGAACAATACTCTCAGATTTTAGGGCATGGATAATGTGTGATGGACAGCTAGTGCCGTCCAATGGGTGCAGGTCACAGGTGTAGGTAGGCAAGCAGTGTCCTTGAGCTTTGTCAACCTCACCCCCCCACCCACTCATCCACATATTGTTATTTCTGGTTGAACAAACGAAGTTGGCGCTGGACAAACTGCCAAACTCGAGGATAATGGGTGATGTCTTGTTAACACTTTGCAATGACTAATGAGATTAAGAAATGACACAAAACTACTATGTTGTTTCTTTGTATCTGTTAGCAGAGAAAGCCAACGAGGGCTACTACAGCAACCGTCGGCAGCTGATCGAGATGGCTACCAAGGGCAGCCTTCCTATGGAAGCTATGGATATGGAGCCAGAGCCGAGTAATCCTTACAGCCCACCCAGACAGCCGTCCTCCAAGCTTAGTGAACACAAATACAAAAGCCCCAAGGGCCACAGCTCCCAGTCACTGTGCTACAGCTCCAGCACTGTTGCCAGCCCAGTGGTGCTAACATCCTGGGACAGCAAGGACACGCTGGGACTGAGACACAGCTTCGGCCCAACCAAACTCTGCATCGTGGAGAAGGAGCTGCACACCACCCGCTACATGCCCCCCCCAACCATACTTTGTCACCAACAGCAAGACAGAGGTGACGGTATGAAGGACTGTTTGAACATCAGGCTTCAGAGGAGTCTTTGATGTACAGTAACTGCTGACTGAGGGCAGGTTCGCAAGACAGCAGCATAGACTTGTTTCTGTATGTGCAGTTGTGCATGTAATGAGGTGCATTTCAGATGCCACCTACAGGTGAAGTGATCTCTAACAGGACTCGGTAACAATCACCGTGCTCCAGGAAGACACAGTGATTCATATATTGTCATCAATATTCATATAATCCAAGTGCTAATACAAACCACAACAGCTAAATGTATCATTTATGTCAGTGATGAGGCATGCAACACCTACTGAGCAGCTGTCAATAATCACTAAGATATAAAAATAAACTGTTATTATATTATCTCATGTCTAAATGAGAAAAACCTTTCATGTTCACTGTATTAAATCAAGTTGTCTTCGGTTGATAGGGTATTGAATTATGAAAAGAGTTATTAAATTTGTTAATACTATTTAGAAATAGGCTGTAACAGCTTACGATTAAAGAGTGGAAATTAATCCTAAAGAAAACATCTGAATAAATCAAATCAGACCAAAATACATATATTTTATTGACTTATCTGAAATGAAACGATCCAGTTGTCTTCAGTGTGCGACATGAGTATGTGAATGAGTTGAGAAAAGTGTTAAATGAGGATATAGATAACATTATGGTAGAATAATGAAGATAAATGTATCTTCACTGTAGATGTTTCGTCTTGAAGCGAAACAAAGTCACTGTCAACAGACATCCTATGCATTCCCATGACAACTATAGGAGAAGTAGCTGCAGAGTGTTGAAACAGTGTTGTGTTGGTGTAATAGTGCCTCTCATCAGTACCAGCATGTGAGTGATTAACCTAGAATTTACTTTGGAGGAAGCCCCAGTCTTAAAATGGTGATTGGTCTTAGTCATGAGTCCTACATCAAGCCCCCCCCCGACAGAAGTTGTTTTCTCTGTGAAGACTCTGTTTGCATTAATGTACGCATGCAGCGTTTTAATCCCAAAACTCACATTTAATTAATGTATCTGGTATAAAAAGCAGAAAATGTAAGTAGTAGGATCTGATATGTCCATTGTTCGGAGTTCATTTTGAGTTGTGAAGCCAGTCAAGGTTGTTTTTGCTACACAAATAAATGGGTCATTGAAATACATGTATACAAGTTGTTGAATAACCGACCATAGGAAACTACTGTACAACAATATTCATCTGCCATTTTGTTAACTATTTGAGCCAGTCTGCTGGGAATCAGAAAATGTTTGGTCGACACTTTTTATCCCAGCTGACGAACAGATACTGAGAACTAACAAAAACTGTTGCACTGATTTAAGAGCCAAGCAATAGAAAGGGGTGCTCACGCCTGCCTGCACGTCTTACTCATGCGGTTGATTATTTCAGGAGAGCCGTGGAGAAGGCTGAAGTCATCACTGAGTGGGAAGTGGGAATTGTTCGTTCAAAGATTTATTTATGTGTTCTCAAGTCCAAGTCTTACAGAAACATACAAAATAAATATAACAACGGCGCAAATGTTGCAGATTGTCATGTTTTGGTAGCTGTTTATATTGTCAGACTTTCAAAATAACTGTGAGCACTTCTTTTCAAAATATGTATATTTAGTGCACCATACTGTCCTTTCACATAATTGATAAACTGTTGGAGTGTTTATTTCACATTTATATGAACAAAATCTGTTATTAACAAATAACTGAGATTTGTTTTTATTTATGCAAACAATGTTGTACAGTCACTTGCTATGTGAAGTCAAATTCGTTACTGAAATCCCTTTTATTACGCTACAGTACACAATATTTACATCCGTAATAATAATCTGTTTAATTTGTCTTTGCTTTGCAATATCGACGCAACAATAATTTTATATTTTGATAAAATTAAAGAAAAGAAACACCCCTATATGTCCACACATGTAATACAGTTCACTGTGATGGCTACCGATTCTTTGTATCACTGTTGGCTCACTATCTGATTATTAATGAGTGATTAATATGTTTCTTTATGTACAGTACCAATTTACACCGGAGTAAGATTCCCTGTTAATATGTTTACAGCCTCTATTAGTTCCCATCCCCCCCATCCAGTCTCCTGGGAAAATATGATCTTAAAAATGTTTTCCATACGTGTCATAAGATATAATCCCTGCATGTACGCCAGCAAAGACCTTCAGTCTCCACATTGTCGGTTTTTGCCGAACTGAATTATTTGAAATAACAGCTTAACCAGATATTCAGTCTCAGTGCAGCCTGGACAAGTACAAGGTTCATGAAACAGGTTCTGAATGAGGAAAACCTCTATGGCTGCATTTTTACAACAATTTCAGCATTCATGTATTAGATTTATCATAGTTTACCTTGAACACAAGACAGGATTAATGGCAAAGAGCTTCTGTAGCCTTTATTTAACATTCCAACTGACAGATAAATAAATGGCAGTATATCTAGCGCAGCTTTAATTGGTTTATTCAACTGATTTACCTCTTTGTTTTTAACTAAAGGAAAGCAATAATTTGGCGGATGATGGGATGACAGGTGATAGTCTCTTTTGTTGTGTATCCTCCTTTTTAAATCGTGTGTGTTGATGGTTCTACCCGCCCCTCCCTCACCCCAACAGATGGTATCACAACACCATGGACGAGTGCAGCCAAAGGAACCTCTTCCATAATATACTACAGTTTGTGTGACTTCCTGAATTTCTGTGACCCAGCTATAAAAAAAGTGATGTGTCATAATACTGTCAACATTAAAATTATTTTTAATAACTGTCTCTTTCCCTGACTTAAACAAATATCCTTATTTTGGTGTAGATTCAAACCTATTTGCAAAATTCAATTTTTAATTCTCGGGGTATAATTCATGCAGCATTATTTTTCTAAAATAAGGCATGTTTTTTCTTTTTTGTTTGAAGGTTGAGTGTTTTTGAGCTGAAATTATAGTCTAGTAGTAGAGAGGAAAATACCTTTTAGCAATTTACAACAGCTCATGTTGTGCAGGTCGTCCAAGGGCAGTAGTCAACGACGACCTAACAATCACTCTCATTGGGTCCAAGCACCATGGAGCTATACGCACATTGATTTACTCAATGGCCACACTACAGGCTGAGAGACATTTCCTGACGGAGCTGCCACTCTCATGCAAGATGCTCAATACATCTCATATGTCAGAGTCTGGATAAATTAAGGAGTTGGATCGATTCAGCCAAGTGCTAATGCCTCGTGGAGCTAGTTTAACTCCATGGATAGAGAGTCTCTTGTGGATCAGGGCATCCTGCATCAGTAAATAAAAGAAAAACTGCAGTAGAAGATCAAAAAGAGAAAAGCACAAAGCTGAGAATCAAATGAGAACTATTTTGCTTCCACTGGTAGTAGAGATAGAAATTTACCAGAGAATATAATGCGCTTCACTGGAAGGATCACTTTAAAATCAACAGAGAGTTTCACAACCAATTCAGTTCACAAAGCCAAACACAAACTGCATACAGGGACTTAAAACTTTGATCTACTCCACTTCTGCACCTGTTTTTCTGGACATGTTACTGCAGTTTCCAGCTGTGTCTGGGATCAGAACTTGAGTTTGAACACGCCTCTGGGAGCACTGTCATTTTCTTGAAAACGCCAGAAGACTTTCTTGTTAATTAGCAAATGATGTTTCCTACCACCCGGGTGTTTCCCTCTGGAAATTAAATCAGCAGAATAACCTAATTCAGTCAGACAAAGGGGTTCAGCCAAAAAAATGCAGTGTGATTTTTCAAATATGAAATAAAGTAAGATTGTGCTGTTCACATGAACAAACAGACAGCCAATCCATAGGGGTTCAAATAAGTAAAAATAAATGTGATTTGGGATTTACGTACTGAGCAATGCACTGGAGTGTGCAGCTGTCTTTAATAAAAAGAGCCCTCTGGGAGCATATAAGTTCATGGGAGCCCCTTTTAACGTGTAATAACCTTGCAGTGCACTAATTTTATCGTCAAAACACTTCTTAGATGCGTTCACAAACAATTGTGCACGTCTTTTAGGCATGCACATTGCACACACCAAAGAATGTCTATGCCAAAAGTTTCCCATGACTGCATTGAAACTCTGAGCCCAGGGAGAAGCTTGGAGTGACGAGCTGTGGAGATTGCATAGTCTCTGACATGGAAAGCTGGTCTGTGACAAGCTCTGGTTCCTGCTACTGAGAGGTTCTTTATGAGCTACTGCTTGACAGAAAACAAGTCATAACTTCCCCACTACATTCGAGTCATCATCTGAGGTAATGAGGAGCATTTCAGCATTTTAATTGGGAAACTGCCGCTGCAGACTTCTATCATTAAAGGTGACCAGAAACAAGCAGCGGCCCCAGTCAGGATTAGAGTTGGGGAAAACTTCTTAATTCTTCGGTTCGCTTCGATTCAGCAACAGAATATAATCGATTCAAGTTTTCCACTACTTACATTTTTAACGATTTAACATCGTTCAGTAATTATAACCAACACTGCTTAAGGATCAGGACAGACGCACATTAAAGGTCCGGCCCTGCTTTAACGAGTGAGTGTCTTTTTTATTGATGTTTTGGTAGAAGAAATGACCATAATACCGTGAAATGATTAAACTAAGGTATAACAATCATTATCGTAATTTTGAAATCTTTACTAATGGAGAGAGTGCTACATTTGTGGGTCTCTCTCCCAGTTCTTTGATACAACAATAAGCGGTTCATCATCATTTGAATCACATATTGATGTGCCTAGAAAATCCCACTCCCTAGTCAAGATGGTCTTCAGTTGTGCTCAAAGTGATGTTATATATTTAGTAACATTTATTTGGTGCAGGATTTTGGAGTGGATGCTTCTCTTGCTGTCTAATGGACAGTGAGTGATTTAAATAAAGAGGAGCAGAAGTCTATAATGTCTGAGAGATTTCTGCTCTTCAAGCAATCTGCTACATGTAAATAGAAATACACTGTAAAAAACACTAAACTGCAAACAATGTTTTCCTTTTTCTTTAAAAAAAACGACAAAGCTAATCTCCACAGGGAACTATGTTCATTTTGAAAAGAGGAGACAACATCAATGGTCATAATTTCAACTGTACTGCAGTCCAACTAGATTGTTAATAAGGGAGCAATTCCCTCTACATAAATAGACATCAGCGGGGCTCGAATGGACTGTCAATGCTCCAAATTAATCCATTCCCAAAGCCATTGCCGAGTAACAAAGCCCAGATCATTGTGCCGCTACAAAAGCAAGCGAAAGAGCTTGGAGCAAAATCGGAGAGCCTCTGAAAGAGGCATGCTGAGATTAGGAAAATGGAGCTCCTCAGAGAGATGACTCCAAAGCAGACAAAGACACTGGGAAGCCCTTCCTGCTGCAGGCTGGAAGAAAGGTCATTGTGTTGATTTGGGATACAGGGATGGTTTTTCCTGGGTTAAAGTCTGTGACCCGCTGATTACCACTGCTGCAAAACCCACACTTATAAAGTTTGCAACAGCTTGAGCCGACGCATCGAGTTTGACATATAAAAATGAATTGTATCTTCAATTCCACCAGCACTCTCTGGTCGTTGTATCCCTTTAAACTTCTTATTAAATATTCTTCTCAATTTCCTGCTCTGTTTGTGGCGGCATCACATTGAGACGGCAGAGATCACTTCAGCTGCTTTCAGACATGCACAGTCTTTTTCATGACATTTTCCAGAAAAGGCAAATGTCCAGGTCAGATGCTCCTGAAATTTTCTGGAACTTTTCTTGCAAGCCCCCGCGCGGATTGTCTGAGTCAGCTGCGTTCACAACAGTAGGATAATTTCTTTTTCTTGAAAATTCACAGTGACTAAGGGGGCATGTTATTGAAATGTTTAACATGTGATAGACGCAAAATTGTGCAGGAAAATTGGGTCCGGAGCTCATAAGTGAAAGCAGCTATAGAGAGAAATATCCAAGGTCAGCAGGACATTCTCTGGTTCGAGGTGAGTTTGAATGAAGTATACAGTCCATGAGAAAAGCACAGCTGTTTAGAAGAAAGGAATCCTTTACAGAGGCTTGAGTTTATTTGTAAGATTCAGTGTCAAGGTCCAAACACAATTGTCAAGTTTGAATTTCTATCCCTCTCATGCACATTATGCACCTTTCTCCTACCTCGACCATCTTGTTGCATTGCTCTGTCCCGTTTTTTTACAAATTAATACAGATAACCATTCATCTGTTCACCCATCTGTCCTGCATGGGGACCAACTCTCAATGGTCCATTGATTATTCATCCATGTTGAGAGATCACATTGCAGCAACTGTGGCACATTCTGCTGGTTGTCACAGATCTATTCACAGTTTCTATATCAGTGATTGTGTTACTGACAAACACTTGAAGTCTTGTGAGACTTTCGTAGAGACTTAATGTCTCTCAAATTTGACTAAACGTTCCACTGTCACAAAACAGTGTGAATTGTCTTTAAGGCAGAGTTTTGCTTAAAAGAAAAGCAAACTCTGCAGGTTTTCTGAGACATTTAAATTAATCCTTCTAGCAAAGCTTTCAGGTTTTGTCTGTTTCAGGTGGCGAGGCCACTCTCACATTGCCTCAGTGAGGCAGCAAGTTAGCCAGGTGGCTCAGGAGTCCACAGGGACTATTTGATTTCTCAAATCTGTCCAGTGTGGCCTTAAATCCCACCTTCAGGCGAGATTAACATTTCAGTTGAACTGAATGAGCATCTTATTGCTAACGCTGCTCCACACGTCTCCATTAGTGAGACCCTCAGAGGCAGCTTCTGCCAGAAACTGTACACAAAGAGTTTAAGATTCAGCAAGTTGGAAACTTGACTGGTCAGCTGATGATGTGTAAAATCAGGTTTTGGTTAAATAAACATTTTCAAATACTTGCATGGGAATATTTTGGGTCACGAGAAAATGTTACTGTTCTTAAATATCTGGCAATATCAGTGACTTCATCAGAGTAATAATACCCAATTGTACTGTTTTATAAGGATTTATTTTAAATTATTTTTGTTCAGCTTTCTGCAAATTTTTGATTTGATCATTATCCTAAAAAATAAACTATGCTAAAAGCAACAGATTCCCTTAAAAACCACCATAACATTATATCATTTGATTTCCCTTTCATTCTCTTGTCGGTATCTTCTTTCTATTCACTGGATGATGACAGTCATTCAAGTCAAAGACGTCGCTCATAATTTTCATTTATTTCTCTCCATCTCATTTCATCGCTCACCTTCCTTTGCCGGCTTCTACCAGGTTTGGACACAAAGCCACATCATGCAGGCGGCTGGCCAGTAGATCTGAGTTTCCATTTATGAAACCAGGCAATCACTCTGAATTCAAACACACAAATCACTCTAGACTAATTATTAGTTGCACACTTAGAAACGTCTTGTACATACTTTAGGAAACTAATTATGAAGCAGTTTCTCTCTCCAGAGGAACGTGACAGTCAACAATTGTCAGAGACGAGATCCTCTTTAATAATTAATTTATTCACTTAATTTGGCACACACCCTACACATTTTTTTTAAATGTTGTAGTTATTATAATCAAGTCTGGAATTATTTTGTATAAAAAAAAGTTTATTTTCATTTTCAGTGTGTTGATGGTGAATTGATGTGGTCTTACAAATCCTTTGATAATCCTCATTCAGCTTTCAAATGATCAATGTTTTTTTTTACACAGGAAATCTTAAAACTGTCTTTGCTTGAGACTTACGTAGATATTTTGTCATTCAAATCCATAGAAAACTTGTTACTTTGTTGAGCTACTGAAAGATCTAAATAGAGCTGGAGAGTAATTCTACTGAAAACATCATAGCCCTGTAAATTCACATCTGTGTGCCACAATCATTATCTCACAAAATGAACTAATAAAAAATATCCCCCACATCTCACAGGCAGAGCCTTCTTTTTTTATTGTTGACCCACACTTCTGTCCACATTTGTTCACTCTACGACACTGAATGTGGAGCAGGTTTAGGTTTAGGTTTGTGACTTTAATTTTAAAATCTGAAATCATTCCTGTGAAGAAACTGTGCCACTTCAGTCCCAATATTTGGTTTACAGACCGAGGTAACTGTGACTTTTAACCTTTGATACCTGAAATTTAATCTGCTAATCTTTGAGTAAAAACTGGTCAAAATTGGAAGAAATTCCTTAAAGGCAAATATATTGTGTTCAAGAGGCGAAAACTATGTTTTGTGAGGACACTGTGGCTTTGACCTTTGACCTCCTGATATATCACGATGACAAGAACATGAGGTCACTGTGTCATTTGGAAAGACAACCTTTCATTGCTTTCAAAACTATGCAAAAATCCCAGAGAGCCATTTCCTAGCCAAGACTGGACAGTAAACACAAAGTTGAAGAATAGTACCAGAGCGGTCCATCCTATTCAAGCTGTGGGTAGAAAGACTGTTATGATATAGGGATGTTTAAAAACTCACTGTTTAGAGATTGTAAGAAAAAGACTAAAATCACGACAACAAAATTGAATCCCATTTCTTTTCCACCTGGACACAGCTGCAGAGGAAATGAAATTCTAACCCCTCAAATTACATGCAGATGAAAAGCCAGGCATCTGAAAGGACGGGTGGCTTTCATACACCGGCACTTGTTATTCAGTCAAACTACATCAGTGAGTCTGCGTTTTGTCACATGAATAAAAAAAATGACATACAATCAGTACAGGTATAGCACAGAATAAATAAACCACTAATTGTGTCCATTAGTTGATGTGTGTCATGCTAAGGCCACTTGACATATATAAAGGAATGAATAAATGAATTAGAGATCTAAAGGAGGCTGTGGGTTTTCTGAGTTTCCTCTGGGATTCGTCAGCTGCTCTTCTCTCTTCCTGTGAATTGGATCCAAGCCTGGCAGCCGATTCAGTCGGACTTTGGTGTGTGTTTGAGTGCGTGAAGTTTCACTCACCTGTTCCAGGCGTTGGAAGTTGACATTGTCTGGGTTTGTTTCAAGGTTAATCTGCAAAGTCAAAAGTTTGATCGTTAGTGTTGTTGAATATGAAGGGTATTACATTAGTTCCAACCGGGGAGGTATGAACTTAAATATGAAAACGATTTTCTGTGACGGTCATCAAATTGGCAACCGCAGTAATTTACTACAGTCGACATTACAAACTGAGAAACTGATTAAAAAGGACACTTATATGAAGAAAGTTGAGTCACTATTGACTCAAAACCTCCTCTAATTTAATAGTCAGAGAGGAACGCGAAAAAAAGCCTCCATTCAGGCCTTTTGTTGTGTGTGGATGGAAAAAAAAGGCAGCCTACTATATATGCGTAGTACACAATAAGCAAATATTTGCTGATGGTCAAATGAAAGTATATGCAGACACCAGTTAAGTTTCTATATGATGCTGCATTGCAAATTCCAAACTTTTAGAAATATATATATATATATATATATATACAAAAATGTTTAAATAAACAATAAAGATAACCAGACAAAGTCACCCCAAAAATCCCAAATATATGAATGGTGTTTAAGATCTGAGACAATAATTTAAAAAAAAGTTATTCTTTTAGTATTGAAATAAACTTCAGCAGTGCCTGTTCTAAACATGCCTGTTTAGAATGGGCTGTCTGCTTGGTCTGTGGTAACACTGGTTGCAGTTTTCCATCTGAAACTGTCAAAAGTGACCTGCAGTAAATGAACCCCGGCAAGTAAAGACTGGCCGTGGGACTTACTCCACAGAAACCTGAAGTTGCGTCTCGACTGCTGCAAAAGAGCTGTTCACCTGTTTTGTGAAGCTCGACTCGGTTCCTAGAACCCTGAGCACAGTAAGTCATCGCTGCCGTTGTAATGAAAGCGCCACTTACAGCAATGAATCCCAGCTGCCATTGCTACAGAGCGCTGTGTCAGTTTATTCAAAATGTTTTGATAATAACATCACATGTCCAAATCACACCAAATTCAACGCTGCTCTTCCTTGGGCCCTTAACAATGCACATGCTAAGTATGAACAATTAAGATGAATGGATCTAGAGATACGTGTTCCATATACAGAACAGAGATGTCTGAAAGTACAGTAATAGATCAGAAGATAAAATATGTACATGACAATTAATCATCCTCATTCATCACTCTAGGATAAAAGCTCCTCAGCTCTTTCCTTTATTGTATGACAGGAAACAGTTTAAATAAATGTATTCCATGAGTAAATCTGACAGTCTATACCTATTTGTTTCTATTAATTTAATATTATTATTATTAATATATTATATTAATACATTGTTAATTTTAATACACAAAATCTCAGATGTAAATGTAAACAAATGTAGGCCTAAATACAAAATATAATCATTTCATAAGCCTTTAGACTCTCATTATGTTTACAGATCATGTTTAAACACAATAATGGTCTCAGAGGTATTTTTATCTTTTATTAACCATATATTTGTATGCTTGTTTGTAACATGCTTCAATGTTATGGACTCAATGTTAATGATCCTAACCGACTGTGAAATAGTGGCTGAAATCCGGCACCTTCCAGATGTCAAGACAAACCCGACGGATTTTTTCTCTTCCTGGAAAGTGGCGAGCTGACTGTGAGCTCTGAGGGGTATTAATAGCCGCTGCAGGGGTGCCGAGGCTCTTTGACTGTACAAAGGGTTGAGGTGACACTGGGGATCAGACCTCGATGGGTGAGAGGCCACTGAGCAGCCCTGTTTTGAAACCGTCTTTATCAGTCTTGACATGTTTCTCTTGATTTGCTGGCAGTCCAAATATCTGCCATATGATGGCAGCGTTGACTGAGCCCTTTGTCGTTCAGTATTAAGTTTCGTTGTTATTTACAATTTCATTTTGAGTCTGTTAAACTAGCCCTTCTTGGCTGGCGAAGCTGGATTGTTCTTCTCTCCCTCTGTAGGGACAGAGAAATCCATTTAGTAAATTAAGCCTCTACACTTAGTTTTTCCAGTGACATGTGTTGAAGCAATAGACCAGGGAAAACAAAGTCTCCCCTTTGTCCGCCTCCCATACAACCACTTTCCACCAGTTTAAGTGCAACAGATGAGACCAACAGGAGTTATCTGTTGCTTTAAGATTTTGTAGAGTTCCTCTCAAGGTTCGGTTTACTGCATTTAGCTCTAATGAGCTTCACTTGGGATTGTAATGCAGTGTTTGTCTATCTCTGCTTTATAGAAATAAAGTACTTCGGTAGATCTATTCTTTTTTTCCAGTAATGTATTATTAATACATATTAATGTATTATAATGCTGTGTTTTATCCCACAAGATAGATGGAGAAGTTGTATGGTTTCAAAGGCAGTAAATTGTGCACAAATGATTGGATAGCAGCCTAAACAAAAACACACAACAAACAGAAGGGTCATTGGTCATAATTCGAGCTGAGCTATGTTTTATGTTACTTGGCCGTGAGACAAATTTCCACTTGGAGACCATCAAGTTTTAGCTGCAAAGATGGGTTTATGGTTTACCCAGTCTATGTTTAACCTACATCCAAACCTCATAAGAATACTCTTTTTTTCTGTTACTTTATTTAACAGGGATGGGGCCTTTTTGTGCTTTTGACAATTTTTGTCAAATGCCATAAAGCTATTTCATTGATTTATTAATACATTATGCAATGTGGCTGTTTTTGGTACCTCTGTGTTTTTACACGTGTTGATATCAGATGTGTTTATATGTTATTCTATAGAGATTAAAACTAGCCCGCATGGCTAAATGTGGCACATTTACATGTTAGACTAAATGCTAATTAATGTGAATCGTCCATTTAAACAAAAACACTTTCTAGATTTTTGATATAACAATTATCCAACGATTGAAATTTCAATACAAGATATGCACTAAGTGACTGAAACAGGTCGGACAAAGCCACAACCTAATTACTCTGGGGGCCCATTAATAACAGATTAACTTTTTAATGGAACCTTCTTTTAATGTCCTGGGCTGCTGTGGCAAGAGTCCTCTGGCACTTATTTGCAGAGTGGTAGAGTGAATAAGGCATCAGTGGGTTTCAACACTGATCAGTATGCATCTGTCCAATTTAGATTGACATCATGCCTCTCAGGCCTGTTCGCCAGTGCTGAGGAGGGCACTCAATTTGTATCTCCATAGGATTATTTGAGAAAATTATCCCTCCAGAAGCGAGCACAGCCCAGTCAAGCATTTTCAGCCACAGCAGCCGGTTCTGCCACTTACTATTAGGACTCCTCTCCTCCACTCAGGAAGCAACTGCACAGCAACTGACAAACCTTTTGTGTCTGGTTGAGTGCCGGGGAATGAGCCAATTAGAGGTGTTTGTCAGGGGTGCAACAATCATGAAACAACTCACCAAGGCATCTTTTCTGTTTCTGAGTTTGTAAAATGATTCAATGCAAAAATAAGGAGGCGAAACTTCCTTTCATTGTTGATACAGTGCAACCTGTGTAACCTAAGACATCAAGCAATGTGTGATCTACGGCTCCAAGTATCGCCTGGCAAGAATGAACTCATTACATAATGTGCAAAAATAAAAATGCCCCCCCTGCTTCTACTCTCTGCAGCACTGAACAGTTTATTTTAGACACGACATACCAGCAGTGCCCTCTACTGGCGAGAAAACAATTATTTTTAATTCAGGTCTCCTCAGTCAGCTCAGTTAATAGATAGATAGATAGATAGATGGATGGATACTTTATTAATCCCTCAGTATCAGTATCAATTGACATGTTATAATTAAATAATGTGAATTTGCCAGACACATTTACATGTATCTGTGTGGAACAAATCAAAAGATATAATTAAGAACTGTTATCTTAACTATGAGATAATAGTTCCTAGAATTAAAGTAAGGTCATGTACTCTGCTCCCTGATAGTTTACCTATTTGCTTCAGAACTGGATTAGACTTGAATCAGCGACCAACAGAGAACAAGTCCAGTATGGTTCATTTTCCTCATACGGTTATAATTCCAGTGTTGGTCAGCTTATTAATTGAAATTCATGTGCAAGCACACAACGTTATCTCGTTTTGGTTGTCCTTTAGAGCATGGCCAGTTCATGATTGTCGAAAAAGGACCCAGATACTAAGAAGAGGGGTAAACAGAAGGTTAGTCATTACAATAATCGACCTCTGGAACTGGCCACATCCTGGACTGTAATAGGCGAATAAAACAGAAAGGACACCGATATATATATTTTGTAAGTATCTCACATTAAGCGCTTGTTATCATACAGACGTTCATGCACTTTTTAAAAAATTTATTTAAAAATAATATGGTTATGATAAGGGTGGATGGAGGTAGTGAAATCGAAATTTAATGAGGTAGATCTCCAAAATTGTCTTAAATGAAACCATATCAATAAATAGTCCTGAATTATAGGGTTATGGCATAAGTTCAGTCAAGGTGCACTGAGTTCATTTTATCTCGTTTCCGTTGTATCTCGTAAAAATCTACAGCTAATGCACTCAGTGACAGGACCCTGGCTTAAGTAAACACCAAAGGCCACATAGATGTAATACCTCATTAGGTTCAAAATACTGTATATGTGAGATAGAATCAAAATAAACAGGTTACACGCACAAATAAAAGGAGATTTTACAAAAGTAAAAATGTACATCTCACTATGTGGACATAAAAAGTATTTTCTATATTTTCCAGACTAGTGAATAAAAATAGCAGGTCATGGATTTAACATTATCAAATTTGATATTAGTACGTGCAAAGCTAATCATTTTCTAGCAATATGAGGAAACTTAGAAAATCTAAAAAAAACTACTGGCAACATTAAGCAAAAAGGACATGAAAGGGTTAATTGTGCAAATTCAGTGGACCTGACTCAAAGGCTTGTCAGACGTTCCATTCGAATACAAACAGTTGCACAAGGTTCAGTCATTCGGCATTTCACAGCCTGTCCACCTTAAATCAAGAGCTCCCACACTAAAGGTAAGAAATTTAATATAAACCTTAAAGCATGAAAACTTTTCCTTCAAAATACTGCAATTACGCAAATAACACTCAGCATTCATTCCTGCATTTCCTGATTATTCATATTTCAATATTTCTACTTTGTAACCACAGTTGGTATGCAAACCATTGTGCTGTTGGTGCTGTGGATACTGGGAATATCCCTGGTGTTGCCCGACCCAGACACAGCTGGAGAGACGGGGACTGAAGAGCCTATCCCATGTTCTAAGGGCTGCGCCTGCCTGCACGATGACTACAGCTTGGAGCTCAACATGTACTGCAGCGCTCGGAACTTCACCCACATCCCGTCTGACATGCCAACATCAACTCACTCTCTCTGGCTGGATGGCAACCTGTTCACCTCTCTCCCTGCCATGTCCTTTAAGGATCTTGCCAACCTGAACTTTTTGAATCTGCAGAGTGGCCAACTGGTAACACTTGACCCTCAGGCATTCAAAGGACTTAGGTCGCTAGCACACGTCCACCTTGAGCGAAATTTTCTACGCACCTTACCAGGTACACTCTTCCAGAATACACCTAACCTTGCTTCGCTCAGTCTGCACAACAACCAGCTTACTCGTATTGAGGAACGGCTGTTTTCGGGACTCTCGCACATGTGGCTTCTCAACCTTGGATGGAACTCGATAGCCGTCTTACCTGAGACAGCTTTCCATGACCTGACAGGTCTACGGGAGCTTTTTCTGGCAGGGAACAGACTCGCTTACTTGCAGCCTCAACTCTTCCAGAACCTTGTGGAGCTTAAAGAGTTGGATCTCACTGGAAATTACATCAAGGTCATCAAAGCTAATGTGTTTGTTAAACTCACTAAACTGCAAAAGCTGTACCTGGCCCAGAATCACATTGTGACCGTGGTTCCAAGAGCATTTGCAGGCATGAAGTCGCTCAGATGGTTGGATCTGACACACAACAGGCTGACTACTCTGCATGACGACACTTTCTTGGGCCTGCACAGTCTCCATGTGCTGCGTCTCTCCAACAACTCCATAACTGGAATTAGGCCCCGGACTTTCCGTGACCTACAGTACTTGGAGGAACTACGTCTCAGTTACAACAGGATCCGAGCCCTGGGGGAGAGGATCTTTGAAGGGCTTGGTCATCTGGAGGTCTTAGAGCTGGAACACAACCAGGTGCAGGAGGCCCAAGTTGGTAGTTTCACAGGCCTGTCTCATGTGGCTGTCATCAACCTGTCTGGAAGCTGCTTTCTCAGTTTGCCTGAACAAGTATTCAAGGGCCTGTCAAAGCTTCACAGTCTTCATCTGGACAAAGGATGCCTAACAAGGATCACATCTCATGCTTTCACTGGACTCTCTGGTCTGAGGAGGCTTTTCCTGCAGCATAACAACATCTCTGTGGTAGAACGCCACAGCTTTGTAGATCTGGTGGGCTTACTGGGACTGGACTTGAGTTTTAACAAATTGGAGGTCCTCACAACCAACACATTCTCCGGCCTCAAGAATATGGAGTACCTGCTGCTGTCCAACAACGACTGTCGCCAGTTCCTGCAGAATGGCACAAAACAGCTGCTTCCGAGGCTGCGCTACCTGGACCTGAGAGCCAACGCCTTGACAGGAATGGTCCCCGAGTTCCCAGAGTGCATGGAAAAACTTTTGCTGTCTGGAAACCGTTGGAAGTGCGACTGCAGCACCCTCCCGCTCAGAAACTACAGCCTGAGGAATCCGCTGGTGTTACCTCGGCAAGTGGAGACCCACGCCGAGGGGGAAGAGCCCGACACGACCATCACCATATACAACAACATTACATGCATCAGCCCGCCACGTCTCGCTGGTCAGGACCTACGCGATATTGACAATGAATTCTACCAAAGCTGCTAAGAAGACACAGGCATGTTTAGAGAATTTGTTTATACACAGCACAGAATATTACAAAACTGCCACCCGTTATATTTTTAACAATATAAATTCACTCAGCTTTTGATTTCAATACTGGAACTGTGGAAAAGGTTCTTAGCCAACATCTTCAATAATAATAGATCAAGTGTTGTCATCTGTAGCCTGTATAAATTTGATTCAGATTTGAAGATTGGAACAACAAATATTTCTTTGGCTTCAGTCAGTTTTACGTGGATGTAATAAAAGGGAATGATTAATTGTGACATAATGTGATGACAGCTGGTGAAATGTCCCCTCTCTGCAGAATAATAAACATTTAAAGGAACCAATCCACAACAAAAGCTTTGAGACAATTGAGAACTGTAAAAAGTTACGCAGAGATATAAAATATATATACATATATGTATACATTTAAATTTGATGCATGTTGAAGGTACTACTTCACGTTTGTTCCTCTATAACACTTTTGATTCTCCATTCATGCCCCTTAACTCATAAAACACCAGTTACATAACAATGTGAAAGTGTAATAATCAATCTGTCGTGTTGGTCATGTGCTATGTGGGCGAATAAAAAACACCTCAACAGGAAAAACGACTGGAAAACAATCATTTGTGATGGAAACATCAGTGACTTCCTGTCAACACATTTAACCATTTACAAGACTGATAGCAACAACCTGAAAATGCCATGTCACAAAATATTAAGTTTACAAGCCATGGAGTTATAACTCTCACTGTATTTAATTATGTATGTGACTGGGCTGGAGAAAACGTGTCCACGAGCCAAGACATTAACATTTTAAATTATGTTGCAGGTGTGTGTATTATTTGGTAGTTTATCACTATAAAACCTACTTTGCCAGGTAAGAGCTTGTACCTTCGGTTTCTAAGAATGTTTCATGTGGACACATTGAGCTTCCCCCTATAATAAACCAAAAATAAATGTTTATATCAAATACAGATGAATGACAGTGGGATGGGAACGTGTGTAGCATCACCTGACTGACGGCCCACACACACCTGCAGACGGTAAGTAGCTTCAGCTCAGCAGCTAACGAGCTAGCACAACACTTTGTTTTGTGCTGTTCAACCACAACCACACAGTTCAAGTTGCGTTTATCAGCTCAGAACATGATTTACTGCACACAACGACCTCCCTGTGCGGCCTGCTGAGCTCTTCCTACCTGGGACAAGTGTCTCTACCATCTTACAGACAGTCACAACAGAGTTTCTGTGGTCGCATCTTTGTTCGTCCACTGTGCAGGTGTCAAACTTTATTCACGGGGCTTTCGGCAGTTGCGATATATCCGCCAGCACTTGAAGGCAACATTGTAGACGCCGCTGCACGCGGAAGCTCCCTGTTGCCAATGGTAACAGAGGGGCCGCATCTACGGAGCTTAAACGGTGACGTGACACGAAATACTAATTTTTTTATTTACTCCTATTATTAGTAGAAGTATAAGTATTAAATATTTGGACTAGTGCTGCTACTTTCCACAGCTGTTGGCTGATTATTGTCTTAAATTGGCAACTAAGCTATTAACAAATTTTCACTAATGGAAAAGTGTATATGTTGCTGTTATTTAATGTATGACATAAAAAATAAGCTGCTCTAAAGAGAAAAAATGGTGGGTGAGCAGCATGGGTGCCCTAAATTGATAATAGTGATCATATGTCTCTTGCAGACAGAATAATGTGTGGATGTCTGCTGCAACAAGTCATCTTTGCAGCAGAGTTGCAGGTGAGCCACCAGGAATGTCCCAAACTCTATATTGACTTGTGTTGCCCTGATCCTTCAATAAAACCACCAAGTACATCCCCAAATGTTTTATCAGAGTCCAGGTCAGTAGCCAAACACAACACTGAGGCACCACCTGCAGAGAAACCCAACCTGAAGGTCCACGCCGGATCACGGATGAGATACATGCAAATACATCCCGCATTAGACACATTTGTCATGCTTCAGTTTATTTGGTTTCATTTCTCATTTTATTTTTGTTTTGTTTGTTTCTTTGCTTACAGGCAGGCGACTTGCAGGAGCGTGGAGATGAAGCAAAATGGGAATGAATATCCTAATAGATAAGCAGATCCACTGGAGTCAGTGCGAGGAAATGAAGCAGAGGAATTGAGGGAGAAGCCACCTCAGGCTGGAGAGTCTGGACGTTGCCATGACTCACAAAAGAGGGACAAACAATCTTCCCCCAGTTCAGTCTGAGTCCAGAGGAGCAAAGTTCCTTTGTTTTTGTGTAATCTTGCCCACAAACAAACAGACAAACACATTCAAACAGAGCATCTATATTACTCCATCATACACACATACACTCATATATATACACTGCCAGCACAGCCATCAGGGACACATCCCAGGGAGACCGGGATCAAACTGCCGAACTTCTGGTTGGTGGACGACCCGCTATACCTCAACGTGTCATAAGCAGAGGCTAGAGCACAGGTCCTTCTCAGAGTTGCAGGCCTTCAGCAGCTGTGGACAGAGGATGGGCCGATTTAGCATGTTTTTTGCTTTTGCTCATCACTGTTGCACATCACAACATCGATTGTGTTGTTTCTGTGTGTTTTGTAGAGGATGGAAATCCAAGCATAACCTTTCTATAGCTATGTAAGCAGATTCCTCTCTGAGACCTCACTCACCTGAGCTCCAGAGCAGGACCAACAAGGCTACACGTCATCCATCCACCTGCCTTCTCCTGAGAGTGTGATTCATTTATTTCAAAGGCCTTCAATGCTTCTTACGTTCTGCTGACTGCTTCCCCCCCCCACCTTTGTATTTCAGGATATAGATAGGACATTTGGTAACGGTCCAGGATTTGACTGGCAGACAGTGGAAACTCAGCAGTGAGACCACACAGGAGGTTGGCACGTTGCCCTTCAGAAGTTTACTTTTCAGGAGCAGTTTACTGGTTTTACTTTCTGATAAGCAAAATGTTATGACACTCAATAAAAGAATGTTAAATGTATTTTTGTTGTTGTTTTTTTTTGCTCTGGGAGGCATTGGCTTCTTCCTGCTTGTCGTAGACTGAGTTTGTGGTCTGAGGCAGCTTTACCCACAGCACAGGTTACTGAGTGACAGCACTGGTAGAACATAGTTAAACACGCAACTTCATAAAATCACTCTTCGGCCCAACTGGTCTGGTGTGTGAGTTCTGGAGCCAAATCTGGCCCACAACCTTGTCAGCGTCTGAGAGCATTGGAGCTGCCATCCCACCTGTCTTTGCCCTCGCTGTTTCGGGGACCTTATTCCTACTCATCGCTGAAGGATTTGACAAGTTCCTCAGACTCTCTGCTCCTCAGAAAAACCAAAAAAACAGATCCAACTACTGTCAGAACTCTCCACTCCAGAAGTCAAGAACCTCCACTCATCTACTGCCTCTCAAAGTGCACAGGGAGCTCTGCATGTGGTTTTCAGGAAGAGTTTGAGGAGGAAGAGCACAGAATCGCCACAAGGGTCTGAATAGGTTTGTTTATTAAAATGTTCAAATGCTGGAAGTCAATCAGTGACCTTATAGTTTTGATCATATAGCATTCTCAGATTTCCATATGGTTTCAGCTACATCCACTCAACATCATTGGGTTGCCCCGTATTCCTGTACTTTTCTGCTTATTGTTAGTTGGATCTTACAGTGCCAAATCCTTCCCGTCAAAGGTGTTGATACGACATGAAGCAAGTGGTGACCCTGCGTGGGAAGGAACTGGGCCAAGGCTGAGCCTCCTACACAGTGCGCTGACAGGAGGGTGGCTGAAGTTCAATGATATTGTCCTGTCCTGGTTTTTTTGTAGTTGGAGGCGGCAGCAAACAAACAAATTACACCATTGAATAAACAAAGCAGCCGACGCAGCTTGAAAAATTATGAAATTAATGAATATGTGAATGAAAAATATTTACAACAATTCTATAAACTCATGTTTAAACGGTTGATATATGTTTTTCAGATGATATTCTCAGTGATGTAGGATAGATGACATCGACTCGATTTCAGGCCCACAAGAGGGTATAGATGCATACGCTTCCCTGCAAAAACTTGATAACCCCGGTAACCTGAACGCCCTGATGTCACCCACACCTGAAGTGGTCTCCAGACAAGGCTTCCCCCCTTTCTTTGACTTGGTGAGTACTACACAATCAGATGTCAAATACAAAGTAAAATCTCTTTAGGGATGCTCCAGTATTTTTGAGTATTTCTGCTTGTGAGGAAAACATGAGGAGATCATATCTTCTTCTCTACAGACCACAGGACACGCTCCGTCCTGATGTTCCATCACCAAAACTTCAGCAAAAAAAAAGAAAACGCAAACATTGCACAACATAAAGTACGCTGGCTACAACAGACAGACATACTGTGTTTTACTCTTTGTCTCTTGTTTCAGATACTCAGCATACGCTCAGACCTTTTAGCCTCTGAGCAAAGCTGCACACTGGCCCCCGTGGCCCCGGAAGCTTTCACCGTCACGTCCATCAGGTACAAATGGACGTTTGGACTATTTGTCTACAGACTTTTGATGAAGGACAATGCAGTGGGCTCTGCAGACCCAGGCCCTCTATTTGAGGCCCACAATCACAGGATTGCACGTCTTCCTGCCTGCTGCACTATAATGTCAAAGCATTGGACACTGTACGGTTCAATCATTCATCAAAGCAAAATGCGTATCTCTAAATCATTTAATCATTTATTGGGACTTTGGATCTTATAATATGACTCAATTCCAGATAACCTTTGTAAACACTGAAATAAACAAATGTCCTGTTTTGCTGGTCCATTGGTACCAGGATCCCTGATACGTGGCTCTATTTGGCAGACGACTTGATACCCTTAAATGCCCCCCACTGCTGAAAGTGCAATCCCAGCTGGAGATGCAGAAGCTGCTGCTGAGCTCAGGCTGCCATCTGGTGGCAGGGAGGATGAATGTATGGTCTCGGAGGATACTTTTCAACCAAAAAATGTTTGCAATCCAATAAGTTTTTCTTCCTCCAGATCTGGTGTCAACTTGACTCAAGGCAAAAGCGTATTTTTTTCATAACTTTATTTTGTTAAGTCATGCTCTTAGACAAAAATTATTCACACACACTTTGGATGAAAAATTATTTTAATTCTCAAGATGATAAAAATAATTCTGTGAACTCTGTAAACCATTGCATAACTGTAGTGTAACAAGTGAACAAGTGTTGACAATCCAGTTATACACTACAGAAATTATGCAGTACACAATCCTCAATGTAGAAAATGAAAACAAAATCTAGTATTCTAAGACTTGCACCAATTTTTGTGTTCACAACACAAAAGAATATCAATATACCAACAGAATAATGTTTATGATTATCAGGGAATTTCCTACATATCCATACAGCTTGTCACAAAATAAGGGAGTTATTTCTTAATCTATCTATAAATAATGTCTAAACTCACTGACATTGATAAATCCATGAAATGCAGTTTCCTCAGATATAACACATTTTCTATTCAATCGCTGTATTACCCTGAGAAAAATACATTTCTGTCCTTATATTTCCTTGTTATGCTGACAAATAGAAACTTGAAAACTTGCATCTGTTTTAGTTCTAATAAATTTTATTGAATAGCAGTTCACAACTAGATGCTACATCATAAAGAATTAACTGCGCTCCATAATATCCAGTGACCCATTCATTGAATATCTAATTTAGAATAATACATTCAATCTTTCAGGGCTTGAAAAGTTAAAATAACATTTCTAATGACATTTTCTGAAGCTTATGGAACAGCTGGTTCCACTTTCAGATCATTTAGTATTTGTCTTAATTTGAACAGTTCATACACAATAATCATATACATGTACAAGATTGCATAAATCTTCAGGCTCCATTTTCATTATATTAAAAACAAAAAGACGACACAACTACTAACAATAATGCAAAATAGTTTAAACTATTCAAATGCAGAGCATAATGATACATCTTTTACAGTTCATTTACAAGATTCTTCCTATTTGGTGCTTTTTCCTCACAGTTGAGTTTTTGGTGCCAAATAACGAATTAAGCTCAAAACTGTGACTTCAGTGGTAAGGTTTTTATTTGTTTTATTGGTATGGCAAATACAGACTGAGAGAGACAATTATCAGTCAATTAAAGTGGCCCGAATGCCGAAGATCACTTAGCAATCACATTGTGGTCGACAAAATGTTGTAAGGCACTGGAATTTTGATTCTAATTCAACACGTTTTATTTGATCATGCAACTGAGAACAGATGCTGCCTCAGATATATTCTCTTGATACCAAACAACATTGTGTAATTATTAAAAAGGCACAGATGTACTTCAAAGTGTAATTGGTCCGTTAGACATAAATTTAACGAATCTGAAATATGGACAGAAATGTAAGCTGTGCTTACCAATGTTTCTTTTTAGAAAACTTGAATTGGGTATGTAGACCACTAGAGACAAAGGGCTAGAAAACAAATTACCATCCTAACAACTGAGTTTTAATTATGTCTGTATCTGCCATGGATTCTTGCCACAATCATCATTTCACAAAAATAAAATGTATATTTTGGACCACTTCTTTCAGAAATGGGAACAAAGGGTCAGTTCAAAAGAAAGCACCTTACAATCAGGCCCATCATAACAGCATATAATGCATAAAGCTCCAATTTCCAAAAGTGATCGAGATCATCTACTTAAGCAAAGTCAACAAACAAAATGAACTTCAAAACAGTACTGTAGAGAAGTTTATATGGCCACTTCAGAAGCACAAATGTCATTCACCTTTGACATTCCTTCAACGGTTAAACCGACACAGAATCCTCGTTAAGGTCAGCATGTGCGAGCCACTATTGCACATATCTGCCATAAACGTCAATGTATACCTAACACAAACTCAAACGACAAATAGAGATTTTGTGAGGATCTGACCCATGCATTTTTGTTCTAATGTGTATCAACGCACTATAGATAACTTTAAAGAGAAAAAAGACGCCATTAATTACTGTTAATGAACTACATATCCATTTAAGGTACTAGGTGATCACTTTTTAGAATGAAAACAAAATCAAATTTAAGGTTTCTAACTGAAATAACAGTAATGATGAAATGTAGTACAAAAGAAATAATGATAGAACAGGTCTTTGGTTAAACTGCAAAAATTGGGCTTAAGTCCATTAATGTTAGAAGAAAAACCCATTGGCATAGTCCTGTTGAGTACACACCAAGAGGATATTAGGTTCTACTGAATGAAATATTAAAGTAAAAATCCATCTATAACAGATTCCTGCCACACACAATGGACTTTGTCTTGTTTTCATCTGCACAACCTCATTCAGATCGTTCTAATACCTTAGCTACTATTTTGAATTCTGTTCAAGGGTATTTTTTCTCTTAAGAATACATATTTGGTTCATTTTTAGATTTTCACCCTTCAAAATCATTACAAGAAAAAAAATAGACCAGAGGACTCTGTGAAATTAGCTGTATCGCACACTGCTATTCGGGAGTTAGGGGGGAAATCTCACAAAAATGCACCAACTTTCGAACAAATTAAAAAAAAAGGGGGCAATCTACAGTAGTAGAGGTCTGTGACATCAGTCTGTGACATGTAACCTACAAAAGTACTTTCACTTTGATTTAAATGGAATTTACAAATGAACAATTCAATCAAATAAAGGATTAGTAAAGTTATATGCAGTAGACAGATTATTTCATATTTCTGAAATCTGACCTGTGGATGCACAATAACATTCAAACATCTAAATGTGTCACTAGAAGTTATATTAATACATTTTCCAGTAGCAGCGAAGCTTGCAGAAGTTATTAGGCTTTTACTACACTAAAAGTAAGTCAATACAAATATTCTGGCAGTGACACAGTGCAAACTTTTTTTTTGTAGCTGGTTAATATATCGCATAACATGCAATACCAGAAGTGTTTAGCCTGCCTTTTATGCTGAAATATTATAATGAAAATGCTAAAATACCATAACCTTTCTTGATATTTTTCCTCTGAGTTGCTTAATTGTTATTTATGTGGATGTAAACAATGCATTTTCCCATATTTTTCTAAGTAGCAAAAGGTGTACCTGGAAATAAATGTTTCTCTATTGAATTTAAAGCAAGAATAAAAAGATTTTCTTTTAAACACAGTAGAAGGTCATTTCAATTAGAGGAACCTAAGCACGACTCCTAAGCAAAAATCTAGCTTACAATTTGACTACAGAATTCTTCATTCGCTGCAGAAATATTACAATTAAACTAACTAAAGTTACCTAACTGTTTAAAAAGCTCCTTTTATATATATGTTGATATACAAATCCACATGTTCTATGTTTGCATACTCCCAAACGTTAAAACCTAATTTCCAAAGAATGAAGCTGCACCGAAAGAGCACCACGACTGAGGAATGAGTGTGTGGGTGGTCGGAGGATAGAGGGGAGGTTGATCTCTACGGGTGAAGTCAGGACACAGGCACTGACTACATTTGTTTTCAATTATCTTCTGCAGAAATACTTGATGGGAATTGACAATTACACTGGCATATTTGGATATATATTTATATACTGTATAAATATATATATGTGTGTTTGTGTGTGTGCGTGTATATATATATATACACATATACACACATGTCAACGCTTCTGCTAAGTCAAACCTGCGCACAAGCTTCAACTACTTGTGTTTGCTTTGAAAACTCTATACACATCCTTTTCAACTAAGGCAAGGCACTTTAGAGTTAGAGGCCGATATGTTCTAGACAAAGTCAAGAGGCTAGATTCCTACTAAAAAAAGAAATCACCATTTCAGGATTTAAGCAAATACAATACATGCTTTTCTAGTGGCTAGGCTATATAAATCTCTACAAAACAAAACTAACTGATTGAATAACAGCCTTAACATGGAGCATGTGCCTTACTGATATTACAGCTGCTGGTTATGCCTAAAATGCATTTTAAATTTGCACTTATTTGATTGAAATTTTATAAATCTAACTATGAAAGTAGAAACTATTTAAGTACTTTTTTCTATGAAATCTTAATATGTAGAACCATGCCATGATTTAACGATAGGAAACATGAAATATTAAAGTTATGTTTCACAGTACACACAGACATTGCTTCAGACATTAGCTTATATAGAAAAAACGTATAAAACTAAAAAAAAAGAAAAGCATACAAAGAATACCTACAAAGCAGCTTAAAGCAAAAATTCTATATAACCTTTAATAAAGTCCCAGATCAACAAAGTGCATTAATAAGAAATCAAACTTCTTCAGAAATGTTGGTCAAAAAACAAGGATTCTTGACTGTTGCATTAAGTGTTAATGAAAAATTTGGGGTTTAACAAAACGTGGCTTTACTTAAAGAGGAACACTGCAAAGTTACAACACCCAGGATTTACTTGTTTCCTTCGTTTGATTTACTGCCGCTGATTTATAGACAGGTATTTGTTCAACACTAATAACATTTTACAAATCTGCTAATTAGGTCTATATTGTTGGACAAAGATTACATTGAATACAAGAATATAAGTGAGCGAATTCCCTAGTGCATGAGCCTTTAAACGTGTGCTCTCTGATACAATGACCTTGATCAATGCCCTATTTCACAATTACCAGTTCTAGAAGCTCCCTGCTCAAAGAAATGGTGCAAATACAAATTGTTTTCCTGTAATGCAAGGCAATCACGCTATAAAAATATAGGGTTTCTGAATTGAGTACGAGTCACATTCCTCTTTAATTAAAGAAAAATAAAATCAGCACTGAGTTTTTGCTCATTTTAAGTTAAACATCACCACAGGAAGTGAACTAACAGTTTCCTTGCATTTGAGCGTCCCATCTGAAACAGCACTAGTTATTATGGTTTTAGTGATTGGGTTTGTTTAAGATCCAGACTGAATTATAATATGTCCAGCAAACTCTGCTTTATCTATTTCACAGGTTTTCTTCTTCTTTTCTTCACATACACATTCACAAGTACATAATTACTGAAACCTTTTATTGGTTTCATACACATTTCCACAGGATTTTCTGTAAAAGTTCTTAAGTGCATTAATGATCGATAAATAGCGAGAAATGTGGTGACTCATTATTGCCTTTGTGTATTCAACTTTTACGTTTATTGGTCATGATGGCATTTTATGTATTTGTAATGTCTGCGACTGGCCTGTGATCGCCCTTAATGTCTTTATAGCACAGTGCAAATGATATATGATTTGAGATTTATGTCCTATCAAAAGTCTGAATCATGACTGAAGATTTGAGAAAGGGCTCTTTAAATTGAGTTCATGCTGTCGGGTTGTCACATAAAATGAGCAAAAAGTGCAATGATTGAATTCCCTGGACATAATCTGACTTGTAATGCCATTTGTTTTGTCGTTTAAACATAATTTTGTTCCAAATGAATTGAATCACTGTATGAAACAGACATAACTATTTAGAAAGTGTACTTAATATCTATTAGTAGTTTTTCAAAAGGGCTAATTCTTTAAATAGTACCTTATGTTATTATACATCACCACTTCAATATCTTTGTTCTACAGTAGGGACATTCTGTTTTACTAGGTGCACAGTTCTCACATAGCACATAATGTTGGCAAGGCTGCAGAACAATGCAACGATCATGCTTTTGGCAAACTATACATTTCTTTGACTGAAGCTGATATATAACCTGTTGGAGGAGAAAAGAACGAATATCAGCTGCAACTTAAGGAAAACAGTTCATGCAGACCTTTAAAATTTGCATGCTCGATGGCAAAAACCTATCTCTGGATGACGGATTGAGAAAACTGTGGTGACGCTACAAATGAAATGCTGAGTATGATCTATTCTTTCTTACCCCGTCTATAAGGTCTAGGTCATTACGCAGCTGAGTCTGGATGGAGTGAAGCTTTGACAAAGAGAGCTTGTCCAGCTCTCCGTAGCTACGCAGAAGAGGTGTTCCCGGGGTGCGACAAAGCACATCAAAGTCCCTGTGGAGTTCTTTCAACTTGCGCTCGGTTTCCTCCCATTTCTGTTCTGACATCTGACGCTCTGCCTCTGCCGTCTTTGCTTGTTCCTTCGCTTCGCGAGCTTCTTTCTGACACGCCTCACAGGCCTGGAAGAAAGAGGAGTCTTGTGATTTTTTTATAAATTAATCACTCATTCTATGGAAAGGGAATACAAATTAGATACATATGCCATGTCTTGCAACAAGCATTCATTTATAGAGGCCCATTTTTCAATGGTTAAAAAAACCCACTAACACCAACTAACATTTGGCCTTTGTCTGCAAAGGGAATGGATTAAATCTGCATTCATTCCGGCATCAAAAAACTCTGCAGTCAACATCAGCCCTGGCTCCGATCAGCACTGATGGAAACATAACACCTGTGTGAACATGCCAACTTCTACTTCTTTATTTTGGTAGTATAGGTGCAAACCCTGCACATATTCCTGTGAAACAGTATAACGTGCATTGAACCTCTGGATGTAGAAAACTTTAAATAAGCATGAATGTTTTTTAAATATTTATCCCTTATTAAATTTGTTATTTTTTACATCTGGAAAAGTTATTTCTTCATATCATGCAAGACAGCAAGTTTTCTGACCCTTGGTTTGTGTGCATTTGTGATGGCAAACATGAGTCATCGAGGAAAAACCCGAAAGACACAGTCCTCTACTGGCAATGAGAAAATAGTCATCTACTTTTTCCTTTTAGTATCTACTAACTATGGAGTAAAGAGGTAGTACACTCACTTGTTTGACCTGCAGCCAGGCCTCCTCCCATTGTTTGATCTTCCTCTTGGCCTCGTCCAGCTCTCTGAAAAGGCGAGCCAGATCAGCGCTGCTGGTTATGGAGGGGAGGCTGCTGAAAACTGGAGACGGACTCGGCGAAAAGCTGCCACTGACAAAGTCCCAAATGTTGCTGGCTCCTCCATTTAAGCCTAGGTGAGTAATAAGTTGAAATAACAAGAGAAAAAAGTTAGTGTGTAACTTTAGAAAAAATTCATTTATTGCAGTTTCTTTTAAAAAACCAATATTTATTTCTGACTGACTCAAAATCACAACCGCAATCTCAGACACACACGCACGCACGCTTTCCTGGTCACTTGGAGAAGACGTCTGATGCTATCAGCTTACCCAAAGAGTTCTGGGAGGAGGAGGTGGGTGTACCCCGGAGGCCAAGCTCTTGTTTGGCTAACATATTGGAAGGTTGATTCTGCTGTGACACTGCCGCTGACAGGAGGGACTGAGATAGGGACTGGGAGAGGGAGCTCATCGGGGAGGTGGAGAGTGATGACGAGGAATTGAAAGAGGACGATCGAGCCAGAGAGCCGGGAATGTTAACGGGAGCTGAACCAATGAGCATTCTGTGACCTGTGGGGG
The DNA here is from genome assembly GCA_038501795.1 of Pseudopleuronectes americanus. Classification (NCBI taxonomy): domain Eukaryota; kingdom Metazoa; phylum Chordata; class Actinopteri; order Pleuronectiformes; family Pleuronectidae; genus Pseudopleuronectes; species Pseudopleuronectes americanus. Next base: position 9,625,917 of record CM076732.1, read on the forward strand.
ACAGACAAGATGCTTTCAAAATAAGATGAGATTGTTTTTTTGATGAATGGTTAATCAACTGCTTCAATGAGCTACGGGTCCTTACTTGCCAACCCAATACTGTGGTCTTGCTCCTCTAACTCCTTATCAAGAGATGCAACATTGATGTCACAAAAATTGAGGTCGAGAGCAGATCCTGAGGGAAAACAAAACACATTCCAATGACCACAGGAAACAGTGGTAGCAGTCAGCTCGACCAGTTTAACTTTGGTTTTTGCGTGTCACTAACCTATGACAGACTCCACCGTGTTGCTCCCTGGGTAGAAGGGAGTGGCTTTTGCATTCATTGTTGATAAGGTGGTGGGTGAAGAACTATCTGATCCAATACTAGAGGCCAGGCTGGATGTTATGCTGGAGGTAAAGCTCGATGCCAAAGGGTTTACCGCAGAGAATACAGTGTTCTGTATCTAGAGGTGGAGCACAGCAGGCATTTGTTGGGTTAATTATAGTTGAGGATTTCAAACCAAATAAAAAAACTAGTAGAATATCACTATCATAACTATGTATCATCTATCATCACAAAAAGAAAACAAACCAAACCTGTTTTTCTTGGTCCATGAATCTCTGATCCATCTGCCCCTTGTTCTTAATCTAAAGAAGGATCGAATGACAATGAAACAGCACATTTCAGAGACAGGAATCTGTTTAACAACCAAACAGTTAAAATCACTTTAGGCATTTTCACTTCCCCACACAGAGCTAACTGTGACTTGGTGAAAGACTCCAAGTTCTTGTTGTTGTGATAATTATCGTACAGAACACTACTATGAGTGGGTGGCATCCTTCTGTAGTTTAAACATCAGGAAGCACATGAAACCTAGACTGAGAGGAATTTTCACTGCGAAGCAACAAATACTCCGTATGTGTGAAGTGTGGAAATATTTTGAGGCAAGCCGATTGTAAGATTGTGCTGCTCAGATAGAGAACATGGAATGCAGATTATAAATATATTCTTACGAGCTTTTCAAGTCAAATCACTCTGGTATTAACTACTAAATACTTTATAAGTCCTTCGGGCCTTCAGTGCTTCCTGCAGATGCATATTTCAACAACTTTCACAGAGTGAATTATCTCACCACCACAGTCATCACACCAACTGTGATAGTAACGAAATATCAATACACTCTATGAAGTGTTTCACACAATATAATGTTTTCTCAGGAACAAACCTAACACATGTAATGACCAAACAAATAAAATCAATTCATGGGAAAATGACTGAAAGTGATGACATGGCAAATAATGAATGAGAAGTGAATACAAATAGTGACTTCAAACAATAAGTGTGAGGCCCTATGCTGTCACTGTGTTGCATTGGTTCTAAAGCTGAAAAGAGCAGTCTGTGTACCTGATCCTCACGTTCAAAGCCCGGAGCTCTGGGATAGTTAGACGTCAGAGATGAGACACTGGATGTGTTGGACTCTGAACATAAACTACTATTAGTAAAGGATTTGGGCCTGCTGAAGGATCCCACTGGGGATATCAAACTGTCGCTTCCTGAGCCTGGCTTTACAGTTGAGCTATTAGAACATGAAACCTGAGAAAGACAAAAATGCACATGATCTTAATAAAACGATGGTCAAAACATAAAATAAATAAACCAATAATATGAATGGGCAATGAAGGTGATACTGCTATGAGAGACATGAGAATATATCTTTGATAACTAAGATGTACCGTACTTTCCGGACTATAGAGCGCACCTTTATATAAGCCGCACCGGCTAATTTTTAAAAGAAAAAATAAATTGTACATATATAAGCTGCACTGGTATATAAGCCGCAGGTGTCCCCGTTGAAACATGAGATATTAACGTGGCAAGATGTTACAGGAAAGATCTTTTAAAAAACTTTTAATTAAATAAATGCCGGTAACATCCACAACTTGTTTTAGCTTTCAGTCGGATCTGCACGGTGGAAACACCTCCTCCGTCTGCTCTCTGTGTGTTCACACAATCTCCAAGAACGTTTTCAAGTTCGGGCTGTCTGATTTTCCTGCCTCTGAAAGCTTTTGTCGTCTTTTTACAACGAGTCAGTTCACACACACACACACACACACACACACACACACACACACACACACACACACACACACACACACACACACACACACACACACACACACACACACACACACACACACACACACACACACACACACACACACACACACACACACACACACACACACACACACACACACACACACACACACACAACAACTTTCTTAAAGGGGCAGGCCATACCTGCAACGCTATGAAAATCCTTCTATTAGCCGCATCGTTGTATAAGCCGCAGTCTCAAAGCTTGTGAAAAAAGTAGCGGCTTATACACCGGAATTTACGGTATATATATAACTGATGAACTCTGTATTAACTGAGTATTCCGCTGAAATGTCGCTTTCAAAAAGAAATTGCCTCTGATTTGTAAAGTAATGTGGTAATGAAATGTTAAACAATAACAAGAAATGGTAATGACAAAAAAAATAAAAGTATAAAAAATATGCCAACCAAACGGTGAGACTGTGGTAAACAACAACATGTTGACATGTAAAAGGCTGGTTTGCATCAGCTGAATTGTTATTAAGCTGGTTTCTGGTTTAAAAGTTTCCTCTGGTTAAAGCGATTCTGATAAATGACCGATTGAAGAACATCTGTAACAACAGAGAAAGAAAACATACACTTCCTAGTTGTCCGTTGCTACTGGTTGCGCTGGTGGAGTTTCCTCCACTGTTCCACTCACTGATTGGACACTCTGAATACTGCTGCGAGCCCAGCTGGGACTGTGAACTCGACTGTATGGCTGTTAGCAATGAACTCATGGTCTCCTCTGTGGAGGGAATTCCTGGAAGGATTTTAAAAAGATGAATATCAAACTTTAGTTCTGTAACAAACAAGGTTTGTACCGTATATATTTTATCTTCTCAAATTTGAAAAGTTTTCACTTACTTTCTACATGTGCAAATGCACAAAAAGGTCCCCGGGGACAGTATCCAGTTTGTCGCATATCATTGCATTTGGTAGATTTGTAGATCTTAGAGAAAGACAAAAAAAATCAAGACATAGTGAGACAAAGTTAAAATTCCTGCCCTGGGCTACGAGAGTGAAGCTGCATTATCATTAGCAGCCAACACAATAAAACCTCAATAAAAGGATTAAATTATTTAACAAAAACCTAGATGATATACTCAAAAATACTGAAATGTCAACAATAGCAGGGTGAATGTGACTTTTACCACTTCTTACTTTTACAGGAGGGAAAATCAACTCACCTCGGGGTGAAATTGCTGTTCTGTGCGAGAGTGACAATACTGACAACTGTCTCCACTGTCACACTTTGAGGGCTCTCCCCATTCATCACCATGTTTCACGTTTGGGCAAGGGGTTGACCTGTAGTGTTACACACAGGACCAGAACTCATACAGCTGTTTCATAAAGTAATACCAAGTGTTATCTTAATACAAACTGAGTAACATTTTACCTATATTTGAACTTTCGCGGATTTCGTCTTCGATCTCTACTGTTGTGGTAGTGAGGGCAAGCATAGCCTTGTCTGCATAATCTTGGGGGCTTAGTACACTGATCTGTTTTGTAATTGGCTAAAACAAAGTTGGTATCTGCAAAAAGAGAGAAAGAAGGCACACAGAACAAAGTGTTAAAGTAATTTTTATTTAGCTTCTCCGGACATCAGAGATTTAGATCTTTATATTGATTAGGGGTTTGTTTGGTGATGAATGAGACAATAATTTAGGAATAGGATTCTCACCTTGCCACCGAGGGTCTTCGGTCAGAGTTTTCTCAATCATAGCTTGGCTGGCTAATACACCAGGCTGCAAATCAGGAATACCTTCCCCGGATCCCAACTGTCCATTTTGAAGGGCTTCTTGTGCTTGGACCTCCCTGTGCACAGAACAAATAAAGTTAGTTGAATCTATTGTTTAGCATAAACAAAAATAAGAAAGAGAGAGATTGGTTCAGTGCCTTTACATTTTTAAGATTAGTCTCTCAAAGATCACTAATCAAAACCAAATTCGATGATAAAACTGCAGTATTTCCTCAAATATTTGGTGTATCTAAATCTCAATATTATACAAATTCAATGCACAATACAAAAACAAGTGACACTGGACCATCACACAGGTGTTTTCCATTTTTTGGAAAATGCATCAAGCTGAAAAAAGTGTTGCAAGGGGGAAGACAGGCGATTATTTGCTGTGTGTGTCACCTGATATCATACACTGGAGGTCGGAGATCATGTGGCCCGTGAGCGAAAGCACAGTGGAGGCCATTCTTCACACAGTGCCCCCGAGCATCTGTCTCATGGATACAAGTGCCTGTCTTGTAATAGCGTAGATGGTACTTGCGCTCTGTGTCACCAGTGGTCCGGTGTAAATAAGGACAGCTGAGGAATCAAGGAAAAAACATATTAAGAATGACATAGAAAGACTTGAAGTTAGATATATTCATGTTCACTACAATTTTAGAAAGTCTCATATGATATTAATATACAGACAGGAAAACAGGGCTACGACATTTAAGACCTGCTCCAGACATTTCGTAATGAGCCTGAAAGGATTATAAATTGGAATGAAAGCACATAATTCATAGCGGCACATATTTTTAAATCAAGCGTATTATTCCATTGTAAATACAAGGCTGAGACGCCAGCAATGCCTCGAGAACTGTATCGCCAATAAGGCTTTGAATAAAGCAAATTTTCTTTTCTTGAGTAGCAACAGTTGCTATAGCAACAGATAAGGTCATACAGAAATAGCTTCCATTGGCAGAGGAGGAATCATAAGTACTATTATTTCTCTTTTTATTTCTATGTGGGGGCAAAATTTAATGCTGCACCATTTTAATCCAGAAATCCCACAGAGGGGCAACTATCTTTATATACTACCTGCTCAGAATTAAAAGGGCAATACCCAAGCCTTCGCTTTTAAGAGATTAAAAGATGCTGTGCACAAAGTTATGGAGACTGTCTGGGCTCATGTAAGAGACAAATAAAAGCACATAATATTTTTTTTTCATATATGAGGTGCTTTGAAATCGAAGCATCATGACACGTGCCGCCATTAACCGAAAATAACTGCAGCAATCATGCATCTAACGTTGGAGGGCTGATCCAACCTGGTAAGTAAGTAGCCGATCCTTACGACACATGGATGCAGTCTGGCCGAATAAAGGGTGAGTTTGGTCATACATGTTAAAGTGGATGCAGACTCTACAGAGAATGTAATAAATGCGCTGCCAAAATCTGCTGTAACAATCCACTTCAGGCAGGAGTACTGAGAGGTAAATACTGCTTCCCCTGTAACAACCAATCAAATCCTATTCTCCTTTGTGAATAGATTGTAAAAATAATCAAATATCTCTTGAGTGTGCACTCCTCACTTGTGTAAAGAATACACAGTTTTACATTGCAAAAACACTCAGACCTCGCCGGTGGTCACTTTTAAATAACAGCTCCTGCAACAAATTGATAACAAGAGTGGCAGTTTATATTATAACCTGAGCTAATGCGTCCATGTGCCGAGTTGCAATAATGAGTGTCAGATGAAAAGTACGTCTATTTTGATAATTACATAATTGTTTTAGTTATTTTTAAGCAAAAATGTATACATAATTACTGGACTCAATAACTCAAAACTGAAGATATGAGTGGTGATGAATATAAAGTGAAACTAAATTGAACATTTTGGGGTATTTAGTGACCATTTTTTTATTGATATTAATAACAACTTATTAACAGCTAAAATGACACATTAATTTACCAAAGCCCGAAAGTCCAATCATGAAACTACATTTAAATTCACTTAATCAGATATTTTTTGTTAGTTGATTAAACAGTACCCTAAACATATTTGATCTTTCTAAAAATCAAGAGCCATGAATTATTCTCTGAGAAATCAAAGAAAGTGTTGAAAACACCCAATCTTGCGATGTTAAAGAAAGGGTAAAAAATTGTTTCAGCCCCTGACCAAAACTGAAAGGGTTCTTTTGTGGCCCATTCTGCATCTTTCAACCAAGTTTCATGGTAATCTGCCTGATAGTTTGAGAGTAATTCTGATGAAAACATAAAATCCTTGGTGGAAGCAGAAACTAGTCTGTTGTCGAAGGACAAAACACACGTGTGTGTATCTGCTGCCAAAGAAAGTAATTGAAGAAAGTTTTGATCTAATAAAGTAATTTTTTCCTCAAAATGATATATTAAAAAGAGATCATAACATGGATGGTCCTTGGCCTGATCATACATTATTGAATATAAAAGTGCAACAGTTGCACCACTTGTTAAACTCGCTGTAGGAGCCACAACACACATAGAAACCAGAGGTCAGAGGTCAAGGCCATTTCAGGTCAGCGAGGAGGGAAACATCTGGAACAGCTGAAACCTCCTGATGGGCTGTGTCAGTATTCTACGTGTGTGCATTTGCAGTTTTCATGAAGCGCTGACACTGACACCACCGACACTGGGGGGGCACTTACTCGTCTCCATCCGGACAGATGCCTGTGGTCTCGTCGTATTTGGTGCAGTACACGTCGGGGCTGTAGTTGAACGTCCCGTCTCTCCTCCGGATGGGTCGCCTCCGCCGCTGGTTGAGAAAATGCCAGTGAAAGCACGTGAAGGGTCGGTGCTGCGTGCACTTGTGCTGGAGGAACAAGGGGCACTGCTCCGTCCGGAACTCCTTCAAGTATCTGAAACAGACGAGGGGAGCAACACGTAGCGTGAGGATCCGTCAGCTCGGCTGTAAACACAGGGAAAAGTTCAGCGTTCGAGCTCGCGCTGCTGACGGCGGCGCAGGGCTACTGTTGTTTTCTTTGGCTCGCTAACGTTAAGCACGCTATTCAGAGACAGCGCTGTGCAAGAATCCCCGCGTAGTGCTGCTGTGAAGCCCGTGAGCGTACGTGTGTTTGTGTGCGTAGCGAGGGGGGGAACTCAAAAATCAGGCCGAGCTCTTCACAGGCGGACTGGTTAGCGAGTTCCTGGCTAATGGGGTAGCAGCAGCAGCAGCAACAGCAACAGCAGCGTCGGCGCGAGTTGACGGCGCAGCGCCCACAACAAACCCGCAACTCGGTGAAAACACGTTTCCGGTACCGAGTGGCTGCTCGCGGGGCCAGCGGGGCGACGAGCTGCGGCGGTCCAGCGCGCAGTGTGTGCCCGCCGTGTGACGGGAGGCAGCCACAAAGCCAGGAAAAGCTCCATGTTGTCAACGCACGCACGAGAGTTGAGGAACGCGGCGGAGGCGAGCGCGCGGCTGCACGCGACGAGCAGCGCGGTTCGTCTCGTGCCCCGATCCCCCCGCGCTCTGCGGCGGCGGCTCCACTCACGTATAGTGCGAAGGCTTCTCGGTCTGGGGAGACGCGTTGGCCGCCGTTTTCGAAACCGACGGCATTTTCAGTCAAAACAATGGACTGCGCATGCGCCCCGGGATCTGTTGCTCGCGTGCGTGCACGTCCGCCCCGCACGCCAGCGCGCCGCAGAACCGCAGGGGGCGCTGCAGAGGGTATATGGGACCCTCTCACCTCTGTCTCCCCCCCTCTCAACTAAAACGTTTTTTATAAAAATAAATTTAGCAAATAAAAATAAAAATACCGAGGTTATGGGTCCACATGCACATCTAACATTTTCCATATTCTCCTTTTTGGTTGTGGATGTGTTCTGTGCATTTTATTGCCATTCTATATTTCCATATGTGATTTGCTGCTATACCAACATAATTGAATTGAACAACTGCAACTTATTTAATATGTCAACATTACCTGTCTGTCCATCTATCTATCTATCACAACAAACAAGTATTGTCTTTAAACTATAATCTTAAATGGTTGCATCATTTACCATATATTGAATAATTTTTTGCCAATAGGATATTCACATTCAAAGGAGATTTTTTAAACAAATCAAATGACTCGTGTTAATACGGTGTAAAATAAACTTCGTTTGGTTTTGATATTTTCATACAAAGTTCTTATTTACAAAAACATTACTTAAATGATCTTACCTGAAGTTAAATATTTCAAATAAGAGGTGTGAAAGGCCTCACATGTCTTCTCCATGTGAGGCTCTTACAGGTGGTCATGTTCACTTCTAGTTCTAAACCTGGCAACAGGTGTCCGCTATATGTATCTACCATTTGCAGTCATATCACATATATGATATGATATTATATGATGCATTGTAGAGTTAGTCATACAATTCATTTTTTTGAGGTATAGGAGTTCACTTTAGTTTTTCTTTGGCCTATTCCGAATAGGACGGATACACGCCTCTGTGTTAACTATTAATTATTTTATTTTCAGATTGCCATAATGTCCAAATACGCAAACAGCCTCCTGACGTCAGGCTATTTGATAGGGCCGGCCTCATCACCGCTGAAGCTGTTAAACTCCAATTCCCTTTCTTTCCCTCTGAATCTGGAAAAGCTAATTTGCTGTATTCAGCTCTTTTTCCCGTAAGGGTTTTAATTTACAAATGCAATTATATGTCTAATCCATTATTCAGCTGCTGAAGTCCACTGAGTGCATTGCCTTGTAATTATGCATAAGCCCGGTCTATCCAGTTGTAATTACTTTGACATGCCCCACCCCCTGTCCACTTCTCCTTTTCTTACGTAAGAAAACGTGGTCACCTTTGTGCAGAAACATTTGGATTCTCCTAAGTTTTTATTGTGTTTTTGTAGACTTAGACAGGTTCTTCACAAATGACCAAAATATAACATTATGAAATATAGTTTTTTCCGTTCGATCACATGTTATTGCAACTTTTAACTTATAGACTATATGTATTTGCACTTGGTCCCTTTGAGAATCACTGCAAGAATATAATTTGGAAAATATCCCATCATGTCTTCACTGTTATTCATGTTTTTACGGTTCAATTTAGTGATTAAAAAGCTTCAGGATTTGTGTCTAGATTCTATTACCATCATCATTGGTTTTGCGACCATGTGCATCCCCTGTCTGATTTTATATATGACATAAATAAAAATATACTTTATATTGTGCTCCTTTACTAGTTTGTTTTTGCGGCCAAGTTCATTATTGTGTAGCATTATCCAGTGGAAGCATTGTGGATGTAAGCAAGGGTAAAAGTCACACCCTTTTTCCTCTCAGTGACGTCAGTCGCCACAAACCTTTAACCTTCCTCGGGAGCCTCAGCTGTACACACAGTCCACTGTCAGCCTCTTCTCACAGCATCTCTCTGTGTGGCTCTGTATGTGTGTAAATGTGCGTATGTGTGATGTATAGATGATCCTGTCCTTCTCCCTTTGGGTTTGAACTTGGTGGGCCTGGGCTCTGATGCAGGTGTTGACAGCTCTGATAACGTTGTTACCCACCTTTCCTCCTGTTGTTGTGTTTTTTTTAGAAACAAGTTCTGTTAACAAAAGAATTTAGCTTCCAAATATCCTGCAAATCAACACACAAACACACAAAAACTTAAACCTGTCTTTGTGAGAAGAAAAACATGGCTGGGTGGCAGTTTGCATGGTGAGGATATGGGACACGGATCTGTGTAATGGAAACATCACGTGAAAGAATCTTTAGTAACATGCACCGCAACAAGTTTGGCATTTTTTGCAGACCCCTAATAAACAATCACTCAATCTATCCCCAGTGCTGCTTTCCCAGGCTGCTGGGTCGGTTACAGCTGGAATAACAGTTTGTGGTTTGGACTCCTGTTTCTCCCAGTCACGCCATTATCTCTGGCTGCCTCATGCACAAACACAGCACAGGCCCACCACAGGCTGGCAATACACCGATTTTATATATGGAATGAGCTTCAGCCGAGGCATGACCGTGTATTTCTGTATTCTTCTAGTCAATTAAAAAAAAACTAATTTATTGAATATCCCTGAAGCACAGAAGCTGGTGTAAGGTCTGGTTTGAAAAAATATAAATGACAAATTTAATATAATTATTCTAATGTTTTTATATTTAAGTGTAGAAGGATGAATGGAGGCATAAACTGCAAGAGGATAAAAAAAAAGAGATATTACAAATTTTTTTTTATAATGATTCTCCTGATGGATCAACAATCAAAAAGGCTGTAAAACTTTATGACTCTCCAATCAGTCTGCTCATAGAAACGATTCAAAGATGTTATACTTCACCTGGTGATGTGCATTTAATGAACCTGTGATTAATGCGTTCATAAACATCTTTGTGCAGCCAAACACACTTGAATCAAGAGATTCTGCATGATGGCTTAGTGGATTATATATGTCAGTTTTGGCATTTCAAAGAATTACATGAATCAGTTCACAGTCAGAAAAATAGGCCGCAAATGTGCAGATGAAGACGTTTTTCTTTTAAACTATTTCTTCACAGGCCCATTACCCTCATCCAGCTTTTGCCATTTATTGCCGTTATTTATCAGGGTAGAATATGTTAAGACGGTTAAGAACAGAAGATTGAAGCTGCTTCATGTTATCACCATTGAATGATGTGTTTAGTCAGTCTCATCCCCTCCAGGCGAAACAACACCTGCCTCTTCGCTCCGCACCGTCATGCAAACGGGATCTGACAACTGGGGTAATAACTCAGCCATCTTTGAAATGAGCACTCGGCAATTCCCACGTTACCACAAGATATGAATCCCCCAAAAATAGCATCACATATTTATACCCATAACTCACCTCAAAGCTTGAATAAAATGTTTAACTACAACAAGTAAGAAATAAAGGGTGCATCACCCTTTATAAATATCATACAGTATAAGCGTCCTTGGAACCCTTATGTAGAAAACTGATTTTAATTATCTTTATCAATTTTCACTGTTAATTCCTACAAAACTTGACATTTTCTTTATTATCAAATAGAGAAGCACATTTGTGAACATTTGTTTGCATTGTCAAAAGATTGTTTGATATACATGATGCCATTGGTTTTGCCATCAGAGGAAAATAAAAGTGTCAATAAAGTGTCAAAAAAGTAGCCGGTGCTATTGTATTCAAGTCTGTTCCTTATCTATGATATCCTGAATTAGTATTGTTTATCTTGAAAAAGGCCACGTTTGTTGATTTTAACATTATGCAAATATACATGGGCTTCACCTGAAATGACCCTTGTCTTGCAGCTAAAATGGACGACCTGATTAGATTTTATATGACGCATTGTTTCCTCTCAGTATGTTGTTTTTGCGTTTGAAGTTTCTAACACACACCCGCACAATGTTCTGGAAGATTTATAGGAGAGGTCACTCATGTAAAATGTTCCATTACTGTCTGTCTCACACACTGACACCGTTCCTCTTCTTCTGAGGCTTTATGCATAAGTTACATCTGCACACAGGCTGTGCTCCTGGGGCGGATGCTGACATTTTGCTGGCATTTCACTCGTTGTTGACTGCCTTACCAAACTTTCCAACATTTGGAAGGCATAACACACCAAATCCAATTAAAAAAAACAGTCCAGGATGCAGATAAACTTGAAAATTGCTTTTAGTACTGTATGTGCATTGTTATCTAATTGAAAAGATACACACATCGAGTCATTGTCATCCTTTGAGTGCACATTCCTGATGCTTTTGTTGTTTTGTTCAGAAAGTGAGCAGGTTAATTGAGTCACTATGAGGCAAAGCTAATCAACAGCAGAAAGAAATCTGAGGTCATATTTCACGCTAGTTGATATATCACGTTGAAGATTGACTTTTTTTTTAAAGCATATTCGGTCTGTCCCTCTTCTAAGCAGTCACACCTCTGACACCCCACTCCTGACAGGGAGGTGTATATCAAGGCTGTGGCGGCAGAAGCGGCTCACTACTGACCAGCTGGCCTTCTGCTTAATGAAGAGCCGCAGCTTGTCTCTGAAGGTCTCTCCTAGAAAGCTGTAGATAATGGGGTTGAGGCAGCTGTTGGAGAAAGCTGCCAGGTTAACAATGTGGCCTGTGAGCGGGTAGTCATGCCACAGGGTGGTAGCAGTCCTCTGCGATGGGTCAGCTGTGCCCTGCAGCAGCTGGATGCTGATGAAGGCGTTCTCTGGCAGCCAGCAGATGAAGAACACCAGAACCACCACCACGATCATGCGCAGGGCTTTCTGCCGCCGTGCCCATAAGCCACGGTGCTTCTGGGCCCTCATGAGTATGCGTACAATCAGAGAGTAGCACAGACCAATGATGGAGAAGGGCACCAAAAAGCCAATGGTCACCTCCAGCCACTGGATCTCAAAGACATTGGCAAAGCAGAAGTGCACCTCACCTCTGTGCTGGGTCTGCACAATGGTGAAGGGGAGCAGGGTGGCCAGGATGGAGGCCATCCAGATGAGGCCACAGCTGAGCTTGGCATGCTGCATAGTCCTCAGTGGGCTGCTGCTTATGGAGCCAGCCAAGGCTATGTACCGGTCAAAGCTCATCCACGTGAGGAAGAAGATGCTGCTGTACATGTTGACTTGGAGGAAAAGGGACATGAAGGTGCAGAGGACGGCGTAGTCGTAATACTTCTCGTTCAGATTGAAGACCTCGATGAGGGAATCCGCCACCAGGATGAGGTCGGCCAACGCCAGGTTGACGAAGTAAAGGTCGGGGATGGTCATCTTCTCTCTGTGGGTCAGGTTGACCACCAGGATTAAGATGTTACCAATAAATCCAATCGGAAAGAGGAGGATGGTGTACAGGCAGGAGAGGAAGAGAGCAATCGTGTAAGAGTGGTAGGTGTTTGAGCTCTCAGTCAGATCTGTCGTGTTGTGTTCATATGAAGAGTTCAGTTGTTCTGTCCTGTTCACATATATCCAGACCAGAGAGGTTGTCTGCACTTCCATACTGACTGTGGTTGCACTGTTTTGAATCATAGCCCACATCTAAGTCACCTGTAGCTGCTACATCATCGGACCAGGCTAGTTCCCAGTTGTGTCTCTTTAAAGGGTAAATCATCTATGCTGCGTTGACATGCTGACACAAGTAGTCAGATGAGTGGGGTAGAAACATTTACGGCCCGTCTGACTCCATCCTGTCGTCAAGGTTCATCTACAAAAAGATTCTTGACACCCCTGTAAGGCACCTCCATGTCTTAAAAAAAGGCTCTGTCCTTTTTAATACGACGACTCACATTGTTCACGCTTTTGACCTGAGATTAAAAGGTGTTTTTTTTTCTCCTCTTTTGAGTCATCTCATTTGATCGCTGCTTTGTCTCTCCAGGTCCACGTGCATCTTTATTCAGCGAGCCACGGCCAGAGACGCTACCGCTGTGACACCTGAGCTGTGGAGAGGAGGGGAGGAAAATAGGAGAGAATTAGGTGTCAAAACTTGGGAAAAAAATCCATCTTGTTGTGTGCATTCAAATCAGAATAAAAATAGCAGCTTGCACTCATTTTAAATCTGTTGAAATGTTAAACAACAGGTATGAGAATTGCAGCTTTACTCTGGGGAGTTATTTAAAGGGGTTTGAAATTACATGGAACACAACTAAGTGAGCACATTAACATTCAAGCTTTGGACTTAAACAGATGCATTGAAATTCCGTCTTAGAAATCCTCAGCCAATCTACGCTCACTCAAACTGGGCTTGATGACTATTAATTGCTCAGATAAAAAAAAAGCCTTTCAAAATTTAACAGACGTCTGAGACCTGCGGAACACACAACACGTTTCTCATGAATATAAGGAAAAAATCCCTGTGTTCACATTATAAACATCCTCTTCCACCATCATGAGGCCCCAGAGAACCCAGACTTTCCCTTGTTCTATAAGACTGAGGTCTGGTTGACAAACATGACTGACACACACGTTCACAGACCCAAGGGTTTTACTCCGGCCACAGTAAACAGCTTGCAATATTAATGTATTCCTATTAACAGCTGTCTTCACAGCAGCAGATCAGCACGTGTACAACATGTGTACACATGAGAGTCCAAGTCGATACGATAATGTACAGGCAACAGAATAATACTGGAAACATGTCTACTGTCGTTTTGAAATCTTTAAATGATATTCTTCAGTAAATAAATCATGTATATATATTTTTTGTATTTTACATCATGAGAAACGTAAAGATTTTCCTTTTAATGCTCAGAGTGAAAGAAAATACCACAAAAACCCAATAAACTTTAAGGATTAAAATGTTTTATGACCCAACAAAGTAAGATTTTATTAGTAATTCATAACATTCCTGTTATTCAAATATTCATTATTATTAATTCATTATAATTTTGGGTCAAATTATTATCTTTATATCGATATATGGTTTATTCCTATAGGATACATGGATCTTGAGCTGCCCTCCTCTCTGGATCTTTCGTGAGACACCTTTTAAAACAGTTCTTTTTGCTCTGAGCATGTTTGCGTCTGCACTTGTTTCTTCTTTACCGGAGTCAATGAGACCTAAGTTCATGTAAACATGCTCTCTGACAAACCACAGACACCCACATGCAATGATACATGATAAAGAGCTAGTTGATGCTAGTTGAGGACATCATATACCGTTCATTATCCAACTCGAATCATAAGACAAGAGGGAATTCCCCATCTGCACCTTTCAAACTGTAAAGATTAATAAATAAGTCTAGAGTAAGTCTATGAGCTTTTCTTTTTACTGTTAACTGTCCTTGATATTAAGTACAAATAAAACACATAAGCAAAACATTATGACTACAAATAATGACAGTGACGTGAAAACCCCAAAACAGCACTTACTTAGAGACAATTGTAGTTGGCTGCTGTTCCATGATGTCCGGTGCAGAAGTCAGAGAACCAGTGGTGTGTACGTCCCAAATGCAGGCTTCTCTTCTGCACCACCTGCTGTTTGGCCCAACCCTGTCTGGACAAGGAGAGGAGGAGGAGGGGGGCCGGGAGGGACGGAGACGCAAAAGATGATCTGTCAACCAAAGACTGTCACCGTGTTTCCTCAGATTCCCCCTTTTCTCTGCCTCTTCTCCTCTTCGATGTCCACTGAGCGTCTACAAAGATCCAGGAACTGAACCGGAATGAGTTCATGATTATTAAGAAAAAGTTAAGTTTGGACGGCAAAAGAAGTACAGTGTGGAACAACTACAATGTGTTGTCATGGAAACCAGTCTACCACCTAACCCTTTTTTGCAGCATTTGTTCACCTGCAGGTTGAGTAGCTCTTACTCTTAAGTGCCATGAAGACACACTGCACATAACCTTTCTGAGTTTTTCCTACTGATCTGTATCGATTGTCGATTATCCACATACAAGGAAAGACACTGCTCCCTGCTTGTTTAATGTTCATCCTCAATGCAACAATTACATTTAGTTAAGGTAGAAAAAACTGGGGGCCTTCACTCTCAATAAGAGGGAAACAGAACAGACCCTGTGCTCCTGGGCAAGGAGTAAGATTAAGATAATTTGAACTAATCTTTGTGTCCAAATTGTGACTATGGAGACCTGTCTGATACGGTGTAAGCTGGTGTAGTGTTTCTTTGGATTGAATAAGTGTAGATGCCTTCTATAATTTCAGATATACAGGAACCATCTGCTATCAGCTGTATAATCTACTGATAAAACAGTGTATACATCTATATATATATCTATATCTATTTATTTATACTTTATCCTCAGACAGCCAGAGGGGAGAAGGAAGTACAGGCCGAAGCTGGAGCACTATCTGCTGGGATGGGCCTGCTGCAGCTTCAGGGCTTCGAATGTGACAAATGGAGAGCCATGTGGAGTGGGTGTATGTTTCGCAGAGCAGTGTATCTGTCACAAATAATCATGTAACTCAAGGGAGGACGTGGTGGGCTTAAAATATTTTAGGATTGATGGATTACAGAAGCAGGCTTTTGTCAAACCCAAAAATGGAGTGATACCTGTTGGCTCTGTCACACTCAAATATACATTTATATCATCAACCAATGAAATTTGATTCGTATAGCCCATATTCACAAATCACATGGGTCAATAGCTAGCTTCCTTTTGCGGAAGCAAATCCCCTCTTGTTGCTCTAGCTGAGTGCAGATGGCAGCCAGGCCTCATTTCTCGCAGAAGCTGATTTCGGCGAGTCAGTAAATAGAGCAGCAGATCATCAGCGATGGTCTGAAGGGGCAGATCGGGTCAGAGAGGCAGCTGGTCGCCTCGCCGGCACAATCAAGTTGGATTTTTTTGTTTTTCTGAGAATGAGATGATAACAAAAAAAGAAGAGCATAAAAGTTTGAGTGTTCACATAGAGGAAACATTTCTGCCATTTTCTCCCAGCTACAGCGGATAGCACAGGTTTTCTCTCTGCATCACTTCACACGCATAAGGGGAAAGGGGGAATCAGTCCAGAGGAATTTTTTACGAGAGAAAGAGAGGGGAGAGTAGGAGAGGAAGAAAAGGAGAGCAGGCCAACTTAGCTGTATAGTGATGACGCATGAATATATTTGACCTCACCTCACCTCAACTGAGGTGAACATAGTTGTGTCTAATAAACATGTGATAATACTGTTTTAAACCCAGTCGATCTTGACTTATGACTAGACTTATTTCATGAGACACAAAAAGACACAAAAAGAGGCTAAACAAAGGAGTTGTGACATTTTGAAAGTAACTTCAGGGAACCGATTAAGTGCGGTAACACAAGGTTAAGTAAACACTGAGCCTCATCTGGAAAATGTACTTCCTACGAATGACACACAGAAAAGGCTTTGCAGGGTCTAATCTTGGCTGAAATTATGCATGATGGGAAAGGTTGATACAAACCACTGGAGGAAATAGTTTGAAAGTTGCCTGAAAATATTTCATAGTGACTGCTTGTTCTGTTTTCTGTCTTTTCCTGTCAGAATTATGGATGAAATTGTGAGCGTATAATCTCCTACCTTTTAAACTGGCCTCACTTTCTGCCTTTCACATTATCCCTATGATCTAGACACCACACTCGCCACATTCATTCTGCTCAGGGTTATGAGAGAGGCTGCACTCCCTAACCGTGTCCACTGGGTGGCCCACTGGCATAAACTGAGAATAATGTTTGGCAAACTGAGGACAAATTCGAATCACTGCACAGGCTCTGGCTGGAACACTGATGTGGTTTCGAGGATGGTTTTCTGCAGCCATAGGCATCAACAGGTGAGAGGTGAAAACATAAATTTGAATGTAGACTTTCAAAGAGGCTGATGGGTAAATAATTGAATTATACGCTAAATGACAGGGAGAATCCAAGCGTTGCATTGGTCTCGGTTTGTTATTATGATCGCCATGAAATCCTACCATAACTGTAAAAACATATCATTATACTAATTCTGCATTTTTCTCATAAGAAAAGGAGGCTCCTCCACCAAACAACAGCACTTCCCATCCAGTCACATCTAATGAGCGAGACAACATCACCAGTGTTATTAATGGGAAGTTTTGGGGTTTGACTGCTTGTGGTTGGGGGAGTGAAAGTGGGAGGTCTAATAGGAGGGAGGGTACAACACCCTCATCTGCCTCCACTTACCAGTCTCATGCACTTCTGGCTCCATCCAACATCTCCCGCAGCCACAACCACAACCTCTGGATGGAACATCCTGCACCATCCAGCTCCTCTGCACTGCTTCCAGGGCAATGTTTGATATTTAGCTGATGCTGGGATTTTATTGTTAGTGTGCATGTTTTTTTTATTTGATTTCCCTGCTCTCCTTTCTAAAGAGCGAAAACCAAGTGTAGCAGATGGGGAGGAAAGGTGGGATTCATTTTCCAAGCATCTGCCCTGCAGGGTCCCCCTGTGTCCCCAGAGCTGAAGTGAGATTGTGGCTCAAAGATAGAGGAACGCTCCTGAAGTCTCTGGATTGGAATATTCAATGATAACAAGCCATAACAATCAGTTCATCAGTGTTGTTTCTTGTGGTCTTTTCTATCTTCCTAACCTGCTATTTCTTCTCCACGTTCTACGTGTCTACTCAGACTGTCTATTGTTTTATGAATATTCTTCAATTTCTTTAACACTTTCTTCACATTGGTTGATTTAAGGATTTATGATTTTACACCACATGCTTCTCTCCTTCTGACACACTTGCTTGCGTATAGATTTCTAGAACACTAACTGTAACCCGCTCTCCTCTTTACATCCTGCAGCCCACATTGAGAAAAACTACGGTGGTCTCGGGCTCTGTGTGTGAAAGCTGGTTGACGGCCAGATAAAACATTTTAAAGCCGCAAGCCAACTGTTCTGACTTCATAGGTGGTCTGGTGTTTGATGGTGTATGTGCGACTGGAATTGACCCTCATACTTTTGGTCTGGCGGAACCCCTAAAGGAGAAAAACAACATTAAGACTAATGTAGCACATTAAAAACTGTGCTTTGTCAGCGTTACCCTGTTTCCTCGACAGACGCTTGTACAGTTAAAAGCTTTTTTCTGTTGCACTGAGGCTTAAGGGGAGAGTTCACAGATAAAATATGAAAACTCACTAAACTCACCACTATGGAGGGGCGGGGGAAGTGTTTTGAGTCCACAACGCTGATGATGTTTTTTTTCTGTGGTCTTTTTATGTTTGAAGATGTGGTCGCCATTTACTTCAATCGTGTAGGATTTGGCTTCAAGCTGTTTACACCTGAAACTACAAAAATGTTTACAGTAGACTTAAACACTTCACCCAACTCTCCATCATTTGTGGGTGAACTAACCCTTTAATAAAACCTGGGGAAAACATGTGAAACTCTAAAAACACAGTTTATTTTTAGACTTACTGCATACAGTTTCAATAGTTACATTTATGATACGTAAATGTACTGTTACGCACTAAAGGCATAGCAAGATAAATGGAAAAATAAATTTTCTGGTGGACATTTAGATGAGATATGGTCTACGCCACCCTCATGTCTATTCATTACATAAGGTAACAAATAGCATGACCCTCTGTTCTACGGTGGTTGCCTGGCAACTGCTCCCAGCCAAGAATTAGTCATAGTCATAAACTGTATGGACGTAATACTTTGGTTTCTGTCATTGTAATTTGAAAGTGTTCATGTCTCTGTTTGGTTTTAATTAGTTAAGTTGATGATTGACAGCTGACACTGACTCCTGATTGGTCGAGCAAGTGTATCAGTGGGGACTCGAGACAGCACCCGATCACTGCTGTGTGATCTTGGCGGAGGTATGTGCTCCACTTACTGCCACTCTAGTTTACCATAACTTGAAGTGGAACATTTCTGGTTGATCACCCAGTTGCTAGCTTGAAGACTCTTCAGAGAGCATCTCATCTTCTTTCCCTCTCTAAAATAAAAAACTAATCCGGGCACTTATGTTTTTCTTTGTGCACCTGCATCCATGTCGCACTTGTGTCAAGTGGGACATGGAGTCATGCATTCTTCAGGGCCTCTCCCTGATCCACAGGGACTTGGGTTGTGCCTCTTCTTGCGTCACTATGGAGAAAAGCTGTGACAAATTAACAAGAGAAAAAAAAGGATGTCATACTTTTCCTTTTGTCGCATTAACTTCCTGTTCTTTCAAAATAAAGAACACATAAATACAATCTAACTTCACAGCAAGTGATCTCATCGAGGATTTTTGTTCTTTGTGTTGTTTGCCTGAGTTACCGGACTCCAGTCACAGCCCCCCCTGAAACTCTAGTCCTCAGAGGGGGAAACGGCAACCATGACAACCATGTTCAATTCACTCCATTATCATATCATTTCCAGATGTAGTACATTTAATTCAGGACCTCCCCTTCCTCCTGCTGGACCTTGTATGTTTGGCTCTGTGTTCTGGCTCTCATTTTCTTAATACCTATACTATTGTGCAATGCATTGTTCTTATTGTTGTAGCCTCTGTGTGTAAGAAATGAACAGGGTCAGTAGTAAAAACAGCTGGTGCATTATAATTACTCCTCCCTGCATTATGGAACCTTCCATCAGTTTTTTCAAGGTTCTTTTTTTGCTTATTGCAGGCGGCTCTGTGAGCAGCATTGTTATCAGATGTAGCCGATACACAACATTGTTTCCACTATGAATGGCAGCAGTAATGGACTGCCAGACCCGCAGAAGACATAACAATTCCCAGAATGCCTGAAAAGCAGCTATTTTCCGCAGTCTGTGTATCACGGTTAAAGGGTCGCGCCACAAAAAACCCACTGGCGAGCAGATTCCCTCACATCCACTGTCGCTGCCAATCAGAGGGAGGCAGCAACCTATGCAACTTGCCGACCACTCGATTAGAGGCTTGAAGACAAGAATCCAACAGTATTTTGTTTTGATGAACTCCCAAGTTGTAGACAAAAGCAAAGTCGAACAATGTAGCCGAGCAGCACGGGACATTTTGGAGGACAAAAGCGAATCCAAATACAGTCCCCCTGAAACCTGTCGTGTTTGGTGAACTCGTCAGCCACAGACAGCAGTATTGGTATTTAACTCCACCAAGGAAGATATGTCTTCATCTGTTTGAAAAAACAACAGAACAGATTTCAACAAAACATGGGCTGTACAGTGCCCTTCTTGTTCAACATATTATCATCAGTATAAAAACGAGAGGTAACATCCATGTTAGTTTATTGTTTATTCAGTCTTTGACTCAGTTGGGTAGATTACTTACAGAATCTAAATATATCTCTCAAAAAAATAATACTGTATGCTTCTTTTTTCTTGAAAGAGCGTGTTGTCTTCCTGTAAATCTCTCACATACAACATATATACACGACATTTACACTTGCATACACGTTCGTGAAAAGCATCACATCTGAAAAGTGGATTCAACTCGACTTCTGAGGTTTTGCCAGCTAAAATACATCTGCATACATTCGAAAAACTCAAACAGTTCGGCCTGTTTCCGCTATTCATCTGAGCTCAGTGGTAATCACTCACATTTCTTTGCAATGATGTGAGAGTGTATGGCCCCTCTGAAATGAGAAACCAAACCCAGACAGACAGAGCACTCGTGTGATTCTCCAAACCCACTTTGATCAAGCTTTACTTGTCAGTTGTGAAGATGGTGCAGTTAGTCAATTTATGGTGGCTGCTAATTATTACCGAAACGGATAATTTCGATGATTCATGAAGGTTTTTCTCTAATTTGCCTCAAGGTGGTGCAGTAAACATGATGAAGTCAAATGGTCCTAACTCTTTACATCACTTTAAAATCCCCATGATTGTCACAAATGCAAATTCTGACATAGATTAAAAGATGCAGAAACCTACAAATATTTTGAAATCAAAATAACTATATTTCCAATGTTTCTACTTCGATGCATTGTCATGAAATTACTGGCAAATTAACATTATGTTAGTCCATTTAATTTGCTGAAAAATACCAAAGGATCAAATAATGATATTAACATTTTATTCTGTTCGCTGTAATTCAAGTGTCAGTATGTGACCTACTGATTAAGTATTAGTGGAATGTTTTGGTAAAAACATTGTGGACATGTCTTAAAATGGACACCACCTTTTCCACATTTCACACCACTCATCATTTGACATAGTGCTGTTTTGACTCCCAGTCTTAAATAAATAGTGAGCATCAGGACTTTGAACTGAGGCTAAATAATGATTAACTGAGTCAAAATATGTGATTTTCTTTAAAGTGGGGGCAGCAGATACTGAAGCACTTAAAGTAAACACACGGTTTCAGTTGAAAACAAACACTCACTTCCTACTGGCTGATTGCAGATACACATAAGTGATGGTGGGGCTTTGAAGCAAAGAGCCAATTGTTGGAAACTGTTTCCTACTACAGTCATACAAGCAAAATATTCCTGGTTTGTGAGTATGTGTAAATGTAAAATGATATCATAATCTTAATAATAACTGCACATGTCTATGACAAGCTTTAAATTACTTCCCATCAATTGCATTTAACAGTCTAAGCCAGTTGTTTGTAAAGTTCACCCTTTTACATACATAAGTGATTATCATTGACTGTTAAAGAGGGATTTACAAGTTTGGTCACATTCAGCCCCACATCGCTATCTGTTCACAGGATGATTCATATCTGGCTCTTTCATTCAGAAGCCGAATAAAAAATGTACTAAACGTGCAGACCTCATTTACAAGAACAACATTTTATTGTTAATTTTTATAACTGGGATTCATCTCTATTAGAATTGAGAGCAAAGGAGCTTTTGCCAAAGAACGTGCAGTTAACCTTGATGCATCTGAGCAGCATTTACAGATCAAACTCTACTTCTGTGTCAAACACGCTGTTTGAAGGTGCTTGGCAGGTGAGTCTTTCATACTTAAGTATGGTGTCTGTGGAGCGACCCAGTAAGGCGACACATTTCCACCTGGACAATACCTCCCAACCACTCATAGGTGGGCATGCAATTTAGGGAATGTACATTCCACCTCCTCCTCGGGGTCTTCTCTGTGACCCCGTGCGGACTTGACTGACCCAATGTGACATGGCATGCATAACTCCAGCAGATGAGAAACACATTTCAACAGATCACACACTGAGCTGAGGCTCTCCACTCAGATTAATGAGTGGATTTCTTTTTATCCAATGAGTTGATTTGAACTGCGTGTGGTTAACAGGTGATGTGATCTCAGCAGAGAGGTATACCGGTTATGCCTGAAACCTGAATACAAGTAATATATGAGCATTTCATGCGTCGCTTCAAAGTGGTGTGGGTGTGTACACTATTCATCTCATTACGTGGTTCTTCACATATGCAAGAATAACCTCCCTATGCCTATGAGTGGATCAAAACCTCAGAAATAAAATCTATGAAAAAAAAATGTCTTCAAACCAGCGCCTACCTATAGCTACAGGGTAGGGCTGGTATCAATAAAGAAAATATAATATCTTGAAGAGCAGATGAACAATTTGAAATGTAAAGAGCATTTGCACTGATAATGAGGAATCCCTCTCCACGCATTTAAGTTAAAAGGAAAATTCTTCTCTGCAAAGGTAGAACTGTCTTTTCTTTCAAGTGATCAAGGCCTGTAGCTTCAGGGCAGTAGACAGAGCTCTTCACCGGCAGCGCCGAGCGTTGCTTTGCAATGTTGACACACAACACAAGTTCATTAGCTGTGGTGAGTTGTTGATATACCAGCCGCCATCTGTCAATGCAGAGTTTTCTCTTCAGAAACAAAACAAATTGGCGTAATTCATAATTTAAGTTTAAAGCTTTACTGCTTCTGCTTGTGTGCGTGTGTGTGTGTGTGTGGGAGGGGGTGGGGGGTGGTGGTAGCTGCATGCTGGAGGGAAACACTAAAGACAAAATATATTGTATCTGATAGCATATTCTTACCTAACAG
Organism: Pseudopleuronectes americanus; assembly: GCA_038501795.1. Classification (NCBI taxonomy): domain Eukaryota; kingdom Metazoa; phylum Chordata; class Actinopteri; order Pleuronectiformes; family Pleuronectidae; genus Pseudopleuronectes; species Pseudopleuronectes americanus. Next base: position 9,649,058 of record CM076732.1, read on the forward strand.
TGAAATTCAGGCTGTCATGCATTAGCCACACTTGCACGCTGTCAGCAGGAAAACAACTTAACACAAAAAAACACCTAGTGCAGAGGTATAGTGATTGGGAGTCCCTTGCTAACAGGATGCTTTGCCAGCGTTATTGGACGATTCTGCCAAATGTACTGCCCTGAAACTAGAAGCCAGAATATCTTAGTGGAGAGCTTCACTCTGTGACAAGAAATAACAGCACTTAGTGGTTTTTTGCTTGGTTTGTCCTCTCACTGCAGAGGAGGATAATTATCAGATCAAGTTTTGGAAGGTGACAGGAAATTCCCCAGTCAGCTAGGTCGCTCTTAACACAGTCCAGAGCAGCGAGGGAGAGCAGTCAGATACTAGCTCTGTGGGGGCAGGTGGGGGTTAAGTGCCGGCGAGGCCATGAGGTGGAAGTGGGAGGGGACTGGGAGGGTGAGTCGCTGATCTCCCAGGGGCTGACCTCACGTCACCACTTGCTGCACGTTTGAGCGTTCGTGAGGGCAAGAGCGGCCTCCACAGTGCAGCCTCCTGAGCAGCCGCTGGAGCTTGTTGGAAAAGTTTTTGTTCATCTGCCTGTACATGAGAGGCATCGCAAAGCTGCTTGAGAATGCCAGCAGTTTGGACACACATCTCAAGAAGTAATAGGTAGGTAAGTAGTGTGCGTTGCTAACGTACCCCGGCACACCAGCTACAGTGTGTACCAACAGGGTCATGTAGTATGGGGTCCACAGTACGAACTGCACACAGACTGAGGCTAGCAGCAGCCTGTGGATGGAAGGGTCCAAGCGAGCGGAGTCCTGATCCAGAGGAGTTGTCTCTTTTCTAATGCGCAAAATGAGCACAAAGGCATAGAGGACGGCCACTGCCGGAACCACGTAGCCGATGAACATCATGATGGCGTCTGCCGCCTCCTTGTTCTGCATTTTGGAGCACTCCACCATCTTGGTGGAGATGTGGTTGCACACGTAAAAGAGCAGCGAGGAGAAGCTGGTGAGCACTGCACCGCCCCAGATGAACCCACACACATGTTTTGTGTTGTACACGCTGGACATGTACGTGCGAGGCAGCGCTCGCTCTATATAGTAGTCCAGACTGAGCAGCGTGGTGGAATACATGATGACCAGTGACGAGATGTTGAAGAGGATGAGCAGGGTGATGTAGATCTCGTTGTTGTACTCCCATACGTGCCAGCGGGTGAAGGTGGAGCTCAGCAGCTCCACAGGCGCCACCAGGTTGAGCACGATGCCCGCGATGGCCATGTTGACGAAATACACATCGGGCATAGTCATGGACACCTTGTTGGAGAGGTTGACCACGACCAACAGAACATTGTAGCACAGCCCCAGTGGAAAGCACACCAGGAGGTAGACGAGGGAGAAGACTGACAGGATGAGGCCAAAGTCCTGGCAGAGGCGGAAGTCCACGCTGGTGTCCGTCTCATTGTAAACCATGCAGATCCACATCGCTGGGCTCTGACACCGGTCAAGCACTCAACAGGTCGACTGCAAGCAGAGAGTTGGGAAGAAAAGAGGGAATTAATGGTAAATATCAGTGTAACACTCATATAAACCATATAGACTTTACACAACCGACGATGAAACAATAATGTGTGTGGGATGACTTTTACTTTCATATCCTGTTCAGACAAAAATGATATGTCATCACCGAGCAGTTTCGTTTTTAGTTAGCTAATTTCTCTTTGTAAAAACATTACAATACCTGCAGAACAGGAAACCATGTATTTCAAGTCATTGTTCCTTTAATGTACGTGCAAGACAAACATCACAATAAAAAAATGACAATGAGCAAAAATTGTGAGCTCGTGTGTAAATAGGTTTGATTAACTATTGATGTATTTCATGTAAAGGTCTGTTTGTGTTCTGTGCTTCGCTCGGCTGCAGAGCTCAACCCTCTCTGTTGTTAGTTTCTGTGCTCGCCAGGGGACCAAGCAGGGCCTTGACACAAAAACACGGCGCGGCTATTATGCGCCGGGTAACGCTGTTAATTTCACTTCAATGCATCTGACTGGCTGAGTACGAAGCCCTCACAATGTAGCTGCCACAATGTTTCGGCTGCGAGCTCGCCCTCAAAACCCACTGTTTCTTCTCTTTGAGAGCAACACCACGGCCGCGGCAAATGAGGCCCTTGTTCTGATGGAAGAATACATCAGAACAAGGGCCTGTTTGACGCCTCTGCAACATTTTTCTGTCTCTCTTTCTTTCGCTCTTTCTTCCTCTCAGCTACAGTCACATGCAGGGGCCTCTGCTGCCTGTGAGCGAGCTGCCTTTGTGCTCTGCACATGGTCAAGCAGCGAGATTAAGAGGAACGCCAGCTTTGGAGGTCCTGCTCTTGAGTAAAGCATGTGTACCCTCTGTTCAGGTTACTGCCAAGTTGACTTGGGAAGGGGGGAGGGGGTGGGGCACATGATGATGGGTAGATTTATAAAGAGTGAAATGTGAAGCAGGCTCCCTGGAAGGTTGGGTGAGGGCCGAGTCGAGGGGTTGGAGTTCAGGGCAAGGTCAAAGAAAAGGACCACGCACACGTCAGGAGCCTTTGTGTGTCAACACTGCTGAGGCAGCGAGTTTTAAAACAGTTATGTAACACTCCCTTTGCATTATTAACTCAGGTCATTCTTAATACATTTTTCAAACAGGCTTTGATCAAGGAAAGTGAAGATTATAAGTCTATCGCAGCATTGCAGTGATAAGTTCACAAAAGTTCACTGTATTTCCTCAGTGATACTTTTCCACATGTTTGGCTTCTTTCTCCAAAACTGTTTCAAAAAGAACAATTCTCACAAGAGCTTAAGAGAAACAAAAAGTAACACACACACAAAAAAGAAGATGTGTCAAACTTTGCACATTTCTATGGAAATACCTCCCCTGGAATGAAAGAAACAAAAACAAGAAGGAAGACAGATTAGTTCCTCGGGAGGATGAGTAACATTGCCAGTAAAGGGGAGACGTTCCTCCGCTTCCTTACGTAACTTCACTACAGAGGGGCTGTTTTGGCCTTAAGCCGCAGACACAGACGCACACAGACCCACAAAGGCTCAGACCCTCCTCTATAATACTCCAACTGGCTGTAATGAGACTGTAGTGCTGGAGGCTGGAGCTCAGAGGCGGACTGGAACAGGATCAGGAGGAAGGAAGTGTAGAGTTACTCAAGAAGAAACAACAACCAAAAAAAAACTATCATTCCCAGAACAGGAGCCCTGGTCAGGCCTGTTGTAAACATGGTTCTCTAACACCAGCAGTGACTCACTGACTTAAACAGACTTCTGAGAGAAGCCCATCATTAGCCGTGCACCTCTCCCTTAAGATTATTTTCTGATTGTATTGTAGATTGAAAGTTTGTCACACACACACACACACACTTCACCCCTTCAACAACCTATCCTCACTTAAAAGAGAAAATGACTTAAAGACAGGTCGGGGATTATTAAAGAGATCTCGCTGCTTTGTGGTTGGCTGTCCCCATTCATTAGCACCTGCTGTATACAGACACTTCTGCCACCCTTTCATTATCACGCTGGCTCGCTCTGCAGCTTCCGACAGCTGAGTGGAACCTCATAATTCTGCATATAAAAGGAGTTTATATAGATGTGTTTTGGTGTGTGCCAGAGTTTAATTACAGTTACGATGCTGGCCTTGTCTCCGAAGACGTCTGAACAAGCAGATGAGCAGCATCAACACAACTTCACTTCAAGTACAGACACTTGCTCATGAGTCTTGAGTTGGATGGAATAGTTCCTGTTTCCTAGGTCTCCATGGAAAAGATTTGCCCAGTCTCTGATTCAGTCCATCTTAACAGCAGACACAGGTTATCAAGGACACCAACATTCCGATATTAACTAAATTAAGACTAAGAATAGTATACAGAAGACACTGACATAAAAACCTTTACACAAACAAGGTCATAAGGAAACATTTTACTACAAGGCTATTGGAGAGGGCATACCTCAGCAAACACCATATCTTGCTATGTTAAAAACTCCCACATTTGTCTGTTTCTCCAGATCTGCTATAACCTTTTATGGATTCTTTCTTGGGTCACGCTCCACCATAAAACTTAATGGAAATTGGTTTAGTTGGAGAGAAAGCCTGCTAACAAACAAACACACAGACGCAGATGAAAACATAACGTTCTCTGCAGATGTAATCCAGACATGTTGAGGATTCTGACCTCAGTTGCATTAAGTGAAAATTGTAGGTAGGCTACATGTTCTTGATTTTTGATGGGCGCAAACTTCCCAATGGCGATATTTTCAAAAAGGTCAGGGTAATGTCGGACATTTGACTTAGAGGACATAATGTCGATCTGAACCATAATCAGAATATTCAAATTTTGTGAACAAAATCTTAAAAATAAGAACCCCCTTGAGTTCCCCCACTAAACAATGACAAACAAGTCCAGGCATGGTTGCTACTTTGCTATAATCAACACTTATTATATGTTTCAGATCTGGTTTTTCATGCTGATCTTCTCAACAATCAGTACTAACTGTGAACTGTCTGCCTCAGATCTACTCTGGGGCGACTTCTACTCGGCTGTTGTGAAAGACATTGCACTTTTAGGTATGCACATATTGCCAGCAGCCTTTGATAATGAGATCTCTAGTTTTCCACTCACTTGAGGGGGAAAAAAATTCAGGAGAGGTGAAAGAAAGAAAATGTCTACCCCTGACTTTGAGGCACCACACACGCACACACACACACTCACACTGCATGAGCGATGTCAGTTTTAATTCAAGGTAATGAGTACCATTACATTTCCAAAATCCACGACAACACAGGGAGGTGACGTTGTAATGGTGGTGAGAAGGTCACAGAAAACCCTGCTAAAGTACAAGCAGAACCACAGGCAGGGTTTTGAAAGGTTATAACAGCATGTGTAATAACAAATGTATAAGGAATAAGTAGATGGGGTAGATTTGTCTCTTTTAAAGTATATATATACATTCATGTACAAATCTTTACTGTAATAACTACAAAACGACTATATTATTAGTCCGTTACTGAAGTTATGATCTATTGTAACACGATAATACAAATTTAGTTGTAATCGAATGACATTCTCTTGTTGAATTGTTTTTGGTCATTGTTTAAGTCTCATTTATGCTTCCTTTACATATAAAACGAGATATATTCAATTTCAAGCGATGTAACCGTCACAGCAAACACACACATTGCCATGCGTCCTGGTGTGGTTGTTGAGCAATACACCTGCTAGAGGGCAGTGCAGAGTCACCAGTTTCTGACAACAACAGACACATCATATAGACGCCTGTTGTTACTTGTCAACTCCCAAAGTCTCTGCTCAAAAAGTTTGGCCATTGTAATCTAGTGTCTTCATCGAGTCCTGTAGATGTCTCACTCACACTGCCGGCTACACTGCCCCCTCACAATTTGTGGTGGTACTGCTCCGTTTCGTTCTGTTAGCTTTCAGAAGACGTGCATGAGAATGGAAGAAATGAAAATTGAGCAGGGAAGGAAAGCTCTGTCTGTTTCCTTATATATATATGTATATCTTCCTTTACTCTCAATTAATAAGGCAGATACCCATAGCTACAAGAAAGCTAACTATTTACTGTACGGTGTCTTTTATAAAGTATCTATAAGCATCTATATCTGCCAGTATGTAGTTGAGAAAGTAAATCCAGGAGAAAGAACGGGCCGCTTCTCATTTTACTAGCTGCACCCCATAAAAGTGCAACACGTAAAACTACATAAGGAAAAATCTTTGTGTTCTTTTTCTCGCCCTTGACTCTGACAGCTGTCGCAGACTAGGTTAAACCTCGTCTGAACTTTTTGCCCCATTTCATGCCAGAGGTAGTTAACTTGAATACTCCCAGAGGGGGAGGCCCTGCTTCAGCATGCTTCAGCCCCACCAGACAACACCATCGCGTCAGAGGGACGCCCACATGCCTGACGTCTCAGCGTTCTGCGGCCAGATCTCGCGGGCTGATGGGAGTAGTGTGACATGCATGGCCCACACCCCTCATATATCCTTACTGGAATTTACTGGCGCTTCTCAGAAAGCACTGAGTGATGTCACATGATTCTCTGCTCGTGTCTGCTGCAGTGTGCAGCGGAGCAGCAGTGAGGAGTACAACTGGGAGAAAATAAGATCACGCTGCTCACATGTTGGGACTGTTTATCCTCTTATAATTCAAAAAAACTTAACTGCCTTCATCCTGGGAGGCCAAAGCTGTGTTAAACTTTTAAATAAAACCCTAAATCTCTCCTGGTTTTGGTGATTCTCTCAGCTGCCTATTACTCCTGGAATTATCAATTAATGAGGGATTTGGCTTCAGGTGAACGCTAATGCAAAACATTGAGCAAATGAAATATTCTAAGCTCACAGAGGTTATTAAAATCCTGACTCCATTTCTGAGGAGAAACTCACAGGAACTTGTTTGTGTGCAGAACAGGTTAGCTTGTTTCTGGTGAGTGGCATTCCTGGCAAACCATAGATCTTGTGCACACATTACTTGTAGAGGGACACCTCACAGACAGACCAAACAAAGAGTCATTGGAAAAACCAGTATTACAGAGTGTAGTCGTCTCGGTTCGAGCACGAGCCACAGCCAGTTTCGATGGCCCTCCTCGGCTTCCTTCCGGCAACACGCTGAACTGTCACAGGCTTCGGCACAAGTCAGAGTTCAATGGTCAGCACAAAGCAGGGCTTACTGTCATTGAGCACACACACATAGCACACACACACACACACAACCTTGTCCCCTTAGGTCACATGGACGGAGCTGACGACAACAAGTGCAAAGCCCGCAGCTCAAGAAGCATTTAATTTGGCGAGGGGGTGTGTACTTAAAATAGAATTCAGTCATAGTCGGGAAGGGTATAACGTCATTTATAAAAGATCACTGCCATGTTGTCAGAATCATTACTGATACTTCCATGTATGCATCATCTTGAGCCAGAATCTGAATGATATCATTTGTAAAATAACATTTGTAATAAATTAGTGACATTAAGCGCTTTGAATATAATACAAACTTTGAATTAAGAGGCTGGTATTGGTATTATGCTGACATTCATATACATATAAAACAGTTACTAATCACTAACTAATGTACTGGTAGTTAAGTCAGTGTATTAGCAAATGTAGAGATCAAGTAAAGTGTCAACATCTTGGAGTTTACCAGTACTAAACATCACATGTGGTTAGATAAACAAACTCACTGTGGTGACATCCCATTAGCTGTGGCTTACAATGGGCCATTATTCATATAAAAGGGAAGTCTCACACGACCTCCAACCATTTATTTGAATTTCTAAAGAAGGCAAATGAAAAGGATTTTACTTGACAGGACTCTGGTTGACCTGACACAACTTCTCTTTTCTTTTATTCTATTCCCAGCTCTAGAGAAAATTGACCCCGTGAGAAACAAGCCAGGAAGTTAAAACCCTGGAGGTTAAGAAAACAAACCTCAGGGTCTCTTCACAGCATCTGAAGTATTAGTACTTGGGTTAGTTGGTATGATCGTGGACAGTGGGGTCTCTCCATCACACTTGACTGAGCACATCAAAGCGGGGATAGCTGTCAGGGCTTCACCACTGTTCTTCCGTTAGTGGCTCGAATAAAGCTGATCGGTCATCACATTCAACCTTTTCTATCGCATCCTGTGCAAACTTGGCGCTTTTACGCACGGAAATAGTGGCAGAAGAACTAAACTCACCAGGAACGTACGGACTTGGCTCGGTGACAAACCTACGGGCGCATCAGGTTTGGATGAAGCGTTTCCACTCGCATTTCTCGCTCGTTTCCTTCCAAAAACACACATCCTGCAGAATGAGAAATCACGCGCCTCGGCTCCTCATCGCCTCCGCAACACGGCGAGTTCCACGAAGCGGGTCCGTTTCACCGCATATCCGAGCACTTCGCTCGGCAACTTTTCCGGCGGACGAGGCTCGTTGTGAAAAGGAGGCAGAGCCTCGGCAGACTTTACTACTGCTGGAGCCCGACACTGTGTACACACGTGACCCTCCCCCACCGTCTCCTCTCTCCGCTGCACGGCCGGGAGCCAGGCCCCGATGGCCCGCTCCTCTGCTGTGATTGGGCCAGGGCCCGGGAGGTGGGGTCCGAGGAGGGGGACCGACACAATACACACACACAATCAGACACACACTCACACACACAAACACGCACACACTGGACCCCTGCAAACTTTTCATATGCTGCAGCACATCAGGGTTTTTTCCTGTTAAAGTAGACACAGATATCACTATCACATCGAAGGCAATTTTGTCTTACCCACTATGTATTGTTTGTTACAACTAATCATGTAAGCAAAACATTTTTTAAATGTCTTCTTTAAAAGAGAAAATCCCCTTGCAGGTCAAAGACTGTATGAATTTAGATGGACGATGCATTTCCACTTCATCCCACTATCCAGAAGGTCCCACCGATACAATCGTGATGTTTTATACATCAGTGTGATAAGGACTATCTAACAATATAACACAAAATATCCCCTCACATATCATGTTGCAACCTCAAAGAAGAAACCTCACCCTAAAGCTTTTAGTCGCTTCTTTTTGAATGTGCAGATGGAAAGCTGTAGACATCAGAGATGCTGTTGCTATTAGGCTGGAGTTATACTTACCCAATTGACCACTGGGGGAGGTTACATTTCGTAATCTCTGTGCAAACGTCCGTGTAGGCCTACCCACCAAGTTCCCATTACCCTATCTATGCCTAACCCTACCCTTATCAGTTATCTCTGTCATTCTAAAGGGAAAGGCATACTCTGCGAGAACTTCTTGTCACTTGATTGAATGGTTTCTGAAGCCCTTTAGCCGTTTTGCTTTAGTATCTTTGTCAGACAATGGTGGTGTTATTACACTTTTTAAACGATACCGTAAGACGGCTGGCCTTCTCTCCTGCCTTCCAGTGAGGCAGATCAACTCAAGTTAACACTATGGTCAAACAAACCACTTTTTAGTCTTTGTATTGCTTAACCTGCCCTTAAGGTCAGCATATGCTAGACCTAGACCTATCTTTAACCCTGCATGTAAAAAGAGTGCCCTTGTCACAGCACCAAATAAAGTTCACATTCCTGGTGGATTATCATCGATGTTATATATTTCTACTTTTTAACTATGTTGTTTTATAGCTTGGGAAAGAACAGGGTTTTTCCTTGGCTGTAAAAGTATATCTTAGGGCGCATTATTTTGTGACAGATTTACCTTCCAGCTCATGCATTTATTGCTCTACCTGCCTCCCCCCCTCGATTCATATTTCGTCTCACCAGTGCCTGAAACCTCTCACCCCCAGCAAAGCAAACCCTTTGTTTTAATGCATTTTGATACTGTTTGGTTTGACAAACCTGCTCACCTAACCAAAGACATACCCCCAAACCACAAAGAGCAGCTCTACAAGAAACACATTTAGCGGTCTTTTGAGTCACTCCACCTAATTAGAGATATGGATGACATCTCAGCCTCTAATCTATGTTGATTTCTGTCTTCTTGGACAAACAAAGCCTGTGTCCCTCAAAGTGAAAGAATACGATTATTGTTCCTGTCTGCGGAAATATGAATACTTTGTACAATAGCAGAGTATTGGTGACTTTCTGTTTTGATGAATATGTTCAACGGAAAACGAGGAAAAGTTTGTAATGCAGCATGGTTGATAAGGACATTATACAAACTGCTTGTTCGAATGATGAAATGCCTTTGTGTTGTTCTGTTGCAGTCTGTAATAATGCTGCTGAAGTTTGCTAAGAAGATTAAGGATTAGGGTGTACGCTAAATTCTTGGCAGTTTATAATATTCCGACATAATCCTGACACAGAGACGTGTGTGGTACAGCAGATGATTAAGAGCATTTAATGTCTCTTGTTTTTAACAGAAGCTAAATTCCCCACCGACTCCTCCGACACAGATAATGAGGCAAGTTAGTTAATCACTCGAGGGTTTTTTATCACACCACCTAAAGAGTGCAGAGTTTTACAACCGAATACTCACATTAATTCTCCTGTTTCTTGCTTCTCTGGTTATACATTATGCAACGTATATATTGTAAACCTGAGATCATTTTGCATTCCAACAGCCAAAATAAATCACAATAACTTGGCGGTCCCATAGCAATATATAATCCTAAAAGTTCAGCATTGCCATGATTCAATACCCAACTTTTATAGGTGCTGATGATGAGTCAAGCAAGTAAATATCATGTTTATTTATCTAAGGTATTGTAGTTGGCACAGCAAAACATTAAAACCGAAAGTTTCTGTGCTTCATCCATGAGTCAGAGATAAGCATTGCACATGCAGCATGTAAGCATCAGGCCTTAATAGGGGCTTTGCTGTTAAAGATCCTGTCCCCAGACGTCCATGAGGCGAAAGTTTGAAGCTCAACCGTGTTAAAAGAACCTGGAGGCAAACGCTCAAAAACCTCAACTCTTCATGCAAAGTCAGGATTAGTTCTTGGCCGACAATAAAAATGAAAAACAGCAGTGAAAGATAGTTGAAATGCACCGTTTGAAAACTAAATGCCTCTCTATGGCTCAGTGAGTGCACTCAGGCTTTGTAGAGGCTGAGTAGGAGTGTTGAGCATAAGTCACATGCCAGTTTGATAGAACTGGAGTAGAAATAAATCGGAATAATTCAAGAGTGGAATATTTCTCTGATCTTATATTTAAGAGTAACCACAGCTGTGCTCAGCCTAATGGGCTCAGATGTCAGGCCTCTGTAAGTCAGAGATACTACAGTCTCCAGTCAGATGTGCAGTTTCAGAATATGATGTCCAATATGATAACCGACCGAAAAGGAAACTATAAGAAAAAACGTTAATTGGTTGCATCGTAAATGAGAGAAAAAATGTATTCAGGAATAATATCTCCAAAAAGCTAAAATAATTACAATTATTCATTTTTCTAGATAGACAATTACCTGTTTCATAATGTCAGTTGCCACAACTTGGAAGAAACGGGATATCAGTGCAGTGGAAATATTCACTCTTTCCTTTTGCATGTGCTCTAGCAATCACTTATGTAAGAAGTAGTACTACAACTCAGGAGTGAGTCTTAAATGTCGAGCACTGCACTTCCCAAAGTTGTATCAACCAACTGTTAAAGGATAATATTTCACTCAATTATGCTGACAATGGTTAATGTGCCGCGTACAATACACTAATGATATGATTTAAATGTCACTCAGTGATGGACCAGTACGACAGGTTAAGGAGTCTGCTCCGCTCACAATAAGAGGTTTAGAGAGTACGACCAGTGCTCCTTGGTACGCGTTGCACTTTAAACCTTTCTTGGCTTTGACTGCAGCGTTGCCACCTCGATGCGAGACAAAAGCCAGAATGCAGAAATGGAAGCTCTGACAAACTGGTGGCAGTTTTTTCTTTTTGACCAGATGGAAAATCACTACAGAGCAACTGACATATCTCTCCGAGTCCCAATGAAATGAAGAATTTTGTTGTTCCGGGCCAGCGAGCCTTTATCTCTGTACTCAATTTCTCCATTCTGACTGTCACTGCTTCTTGTGCCGGAGATTTAATCTGCTCCTGTAATTACTTTGTTTGTCTTTCTTTGTTTAATCATCAGATAGAGTTCATCACCATTCAGAATTTGTTGTTTGGTATGATGAATTAAAAGTGGTTGATAATGTGGGAACTGAACATGTTGTTCACCCATGTGAAACTCATTTTATCTACATTTTATCTAGTGTCTATCATGCAGTTACATTATTTAACATATTATGATGGGTTGAAATACCCAAGCAACAGGAAACTGTCCTATTACTAGAGTCTCAGTCTGAGTCACTGGTTGGTGGTTAATGCAATAATCCCTCACATACACTCTTCAGAGTTCCGCATTAGTCCGATTAATACTTCATATGTTCATGCATAGCTATTAGTTTATTCCATCTTGTACAACACGAGCTACAAGCTTCCAGGGAGTTGTTCCTCTTCCTGAAACATCATATGATTAAAATTAGAAGATAAGATCACAGGACCTGTAGTCAGAGAGCCCTTAGTGCTGTGGTATGTCTGGAGAATTAACTATTTTTAAGAGATAGATTGTTGTATGTCATATCGATGTCATATGAACAGCAGAGATTGTTTGAATTGATGTGTAGCATCTTTAAACGTGTTTATTATGCTGGTTTTCATGGCAGCGTCTGTGATGTGCTCGTTCACTGTCGCTGGGGAGAAAGTTTAGTGTGTGTATTCAAGACCTTGGGTCTGACGACTAAATCACGGTTTATCCCCAATCAGGCTCTGAAATCTGTTCCTATTCTTGGAAGCCCCTGTAAAGCTCCGGTCTGCATTTACTTCCCTTAAAGACTTTAGGTTTCATGACGACATACGGCTTGTTTACAAATGAAAGTGAGCGATTGGCCTTAGACGCCCCGGATGTATGTCAGCCGTCTGCACAGTCACTTTGGCAACAGATGGTCACAGACACGTAATGATAATGATTAAGCCACAGTGTCTGTGGGCAAAGGGACATTGTGAAGAGTTTAATCGGACTGTGACAGTTTTTACTGTTCCCAAAGCAGGATGTGAACAAGTGGTGAGGAATCTAAGTAGCACAGACACCTCTATGACTTTTTAAAATATGTTTTTCCATGTACTCACACACATAGGGAGAGGCAGACACAGCAGTGAAGTGATTGCTGTGCACATGCCTTTAAGCCCAGAGGCCTGGGAGTGCACATTAAGCTCATTAAGTCTGTGGTGGAGATTACAGCATGTTGACCAGGCACCAGCGCACAGCGGCCGGGGCGTCTCCTCATTTGCAGGGAGGAAGTGGAGAGATGTGGATTACAGAAAAACGACTGACTCTTGCAAGTTTTATTAATTAATAAAGTTTGTCTCATTTAATGTAAAACACATACGATTTAATGATGGAATAGCCAACCTAAAAATCAATGTATAACTGCATACACCCACACTACTTCAAAACAAAATGGTGCAAAGAGGCGATAGAGCAGGGGAGCTCATCTTCGATGCTCCATGATAATCCAAAACAAGTTCATAACATAAAGATGAGCACAAAAAATCTAAAGCCTGTTTTTGTTTCGCCACACCGAGCGCTGTCATCCTGTCATTCCTGGAAAATGACTTCCAGTGTGAGATGATGTGTTGTGTCACCAGGCTGTGGAGACAGTGTGTGTGTCATTCAGTGTTGTAACATAAATGTTTAGGATGTTGTTAGATATGTATATATATGATCAAAATTATGGTATTGCTGCAGAGGGGATGGAATATCAGTGGAGCCTGGATTAATATAACACGATGTAAGCTTGTCGCCTATAAGCTGGTTTCTGTGTGTGTTTCTCTGCTGGGAGGACAAATTATGCTTTGGAAAGATTTTTGATGATGAATTTTGATATTCCACTCCCATCTGTCTGTCTGTCAGTCTGCCCCCCCCCAAGAGATTCATTAACCTTTAGGCTCGCAAGCTGAATAATATAATGTCATTGGCAGTTATGTTTTTCAGTCCTGGCCCACAGCCCTCCTCTTTGTTTATGCTGAAATGAGCAGTGTGACTTGGCAGAAGACGGCAAATGGCACATCTGCTAAACTGGATTAACTGCTTAAAGTCGAGCTAGTGCTGAAAAGGTATCAGAATGGATCCAAGAGTCATCTAATGTACGTTGTATAGAATGGTTTTGAGGTTTTGCACACACACACACACACACAAACACAGGCTTATTAAAGCATAAATCAACATTGACCCACCAACATGCACATATAATGATATCCTGCGGTACAAGGCTGCAGAGGGAGGCCTGCATAGCTTAGTGACATTCCTGGAGTAAGTGAAGAGGACAGTTAATGTTTTGGTTGGTGGGTGTGTTGGTGGGATGCCGGATAGCTGAGGTGGTGTTCAAGTGCAGGGAGGAAAACACGCAGGCCCGCTCCTCCGCCGTCAGCTCGTTCCTGATGAAAGACTGAGCTCTGACCTCGGGTCAACCTCGTAATGTATCCGTCTCAATAACATCCACCTCAGCCCTGGGTGCATTAACGGTAGTTTTTATGGCACGTTCCTTGCATTTTCTTCATTCCCCATGGGAAATGCATGTGTTGGTGTTCTGACACAGAATAGGGGAGTTTGAATCAGGTCAGCTCGCATGAAGCTTTTAGTGTAACTACATCCAGAAGATGGGGGCGAACTCCATTAGGAATGTGAATCACCTAGCCCCAGAATCATGAGCTCTCACCCTCACTGGCAAATTGATGATTACTGTGATTTATTTTTGCTGGGGGTGGATCATCTCAAAGCTTTGTCATCATCATTAAGTGGAGTGTTGTGCAGCTCTCAGCCACGTTTTTGTTTTTTTAAAATCCACTGTTTTGTGGTAACTAAAGATCTTTTCAGTGAAATGTGCAGGTAGGTCATACTGATAAAACGAAAGAGAGAGAAAGAGTGAACAAACCTCCAATAATAGTCATGTGTGACAGACACCTTGTTACAGAAACACAGGTCACTGTTTGTACAGATCACTAGAAAATCAAATTAATCAAATGGGTTAAGATAATTTTAAAAATCTGTTTGGTTTATGAAAATTTGTGGCACACACCTTGAACATGTGGTGTTATTAGTAACATTGTTCTTATAACAGGGAAAAGTAAAATTATTTTATTTCTTTATGCATGTAAACCACATTATCATACATTTGGGCTAAATCACATAAAACTCCATAGTCATTTTCAGCTGTTTGCTTTCATTAGAGCTGTTGTTAGAGTCTGGAAAGGCCATGCAAATCCCCTTGCTCCTAATCTAGTTAAGAATTTTTTCAGGAGTTTAAACACTTTTATTGTTTCCCAGCCGTGTTTTGTCCTCGTGACATTTCTTCACGTTTGCCATTAATTCGTCGAGCAGGAGAGAGAAGATTTCCACAGGGGGGGCCCCCAATGCTCCCACCTCATGGGCGCCCCATGCACCATTCTGCCCCTAAACCAAGATTATTCCGCTGTTTGGTTCTACCAGATGCGGCAGCGCCACTGTATGGGCACTGTCTGGCCCTGATGAGCAGATCTAAGAGGGATTAGTGGGCTGTTGTAGTGGATCGGCAAGAACAGTGGGAGGCTGTCCACACACAGCTGTGTGTTTGTGTGTTTCATAATGCTCTGGCCTCTGGCCTGTCTCTGGCTCCAAGCCTCAGCCACCTTTCCCTCCCACTGACCTCACAGTTCAGGGAACTCGTGGACTGCAGGCAACAGGAACTTGGAAATTTCTGGAACGACATGAAAGCCGTCAGAGAAACATGAGTCTCCCTGAAGGACTGTGGGGGGATAATCTCTAAGAGACTGTATCATCCAAAATGTTGTCTTTTTTCAATGACCACAATTGTTGTTTCTTGTCAAAAACATTTCAATCATTAATGACTAAACAATTTCAGAATGTCATTTATTGGGGAAAGATATAGGCCACTGCTCCGTCACTGAATTATGAAAAAAACAATAGGTCACTCTTGACTGAGATTAAATAATCCTTCCACAAAAGTAGGAATCCTTTTTTAGGCTTGAAAAAGTGTCTCTTGATGTCCTGGTACTCCCACTGGTTCAGACAATTGCTTCTGCGCAGGTGATGCTGCCAAGTTGTGTCCTTTCAGCGACTGCGCTCATATTTCAAGTCCCCTTAGCAGCCGCTGTTAGTTTCTATTTACAGAAAACAATCCCCACGGACAAACAGTTGCTGGAAAATGTCAGATGATGAATGTCTCATGGAAAGAAGGGTCTCAACGTACCAGCATTAAAGAAAAAGAAAAAAATCCCCTAGAGTAATATAGAAAATGTTGTGTTACATTTTCACAGAACGGTGGTAAAAACAGTTCTTTCAGCTTTGTAGATGATTGGTGTTCTTGTGTGTGGTATGTGAAATGCAAACATATTACGTTTTTTTCATCCAGCCTGACCCTTATTGTCAACTTGACCAAATAAGGTTAAAAATGTGTGTATTAATTAAAGTCAAAGCCTCAGTTGCTCTGAGTAGGGATGCTGCTGCCAGATGTAAAGTTTATTTATATAGTGCGTTTCCCAAGAGAAGGAATTCAAAGAGCCCTACATGAGATTTAAAAACATTTATGATGACAAACTACATAAGACAATACATAAAAAAGTGTTTAGAAAGAAACCAAAAGGGCAAACACCTCCACCAAGGCTAATGCCCTTTCTCCCCATGTCAAAGCAGTGCTTTATTATTAGCTGTGTGTTTTTTCATGCCACTGTTTCTAGATGAATGGTTTCTTTTCCTCTTCTCAAACAACATTGGCGTGTTGCTCCTTTGTACGAAATTGCTGTATGTTTGCTCTCACGCTCGTGGTATCGTCCACAAAGTTGTTACCGTCCACATATAGTCAGCTTGCATAGATTCAGCTATAGTAAAGCACATACCCACAAGTGGCCTGCCCTGTAGTTGTGTCTCATGCCAGAATTTGACTGCTTAGAACCTGTTGCGTGTGTATCATATATTTAATGAGTTTGGTGGGAAACGCTGCTGAAAAAGTGAAACAAATTTCCTTGGTGCAGCCCCATAGACATCCACCAAGATTTGTGGTAATCTGTCCAGTAGTCTTTGCGTAATCCTGATAACTACCAGACAGAACGTAATTATAACCTGTTCGCCGAAGGAGATATACAAATCAATAGATTAACAAGAAAGCAAGTCAGATTGCAGTGCAAGAAATGTGTGATTATTTAATCTAATAAAAGGCCTTGACAAAAAGGAAAGTCTTATATTTTATGTTTTTACAACTACATGCCGTCATGACTCTCTAACAAAGGATCGCTGATATGAAATCCAGCAGAGACATCAGTTCAAAGATGTCTGCTCTGTTTTTCATTGCCAAACCAAGATTTTTGCTTTCGACGTTCAGGCCTCATTGTTGTTCTCTTCACCCTTATTTGCTCAAAACACTTTTCCTCAAAGACTCTCCCAATAAATCGGAAAGTGGAGTGGTCAGGAGAAATTGCCGTCCTTCCAAACTTTTTTTTCTTTCTCGAAGGCCTTAGTGCGCACACAACGTCAACGCAACATCTGTTTGGATTCTCTGTCTCTTTCCTCTCACTTTATGTGTGTGTGTGTGTGTGTGTGTGTGTTTGATGTCGTGGTTTGGCTGTCCTCTAAAGCATTCATTTCAGAGCGGTTACTTTGGGCCTCATTTTGACTTGCTGGCTGTCTGCCTACACCCTGTGGCTAACCATCCACTACAACTGCCTGTGTGTGTGTGTGTGTGTGTGTACAGCATTTCTTTTGTGCAACAGTACTGTACATCCCACTGTAACTTATACATATATACTGTAAGTTGTTCTAGGATATATATAGAAAAAGACTTGTTTAGTCTGGAGAGGTGAAGCTTGAAGAATGGCCCCTGCCACCCCTGCAGCTGGTGCAGCGACCAACCTCCGGTCAGCTGATGTTTTCTAGCTCCACTCATCCTCCAGCAGCATGCAGTACATTGCAGTTGACTCATGAGCCTATTAATGGAAGGATGGAAGTGTACACAGAACATGATGAGTTATTTTCTTTTCATATTTAATCACTTAGAGTCACATTCTGTGCAGGCAGTTCAGTGGAGAGCAGAGCTTATCTTGTCAGGTAGAGCAACTTCTGCTCTGCTGCACTTCCTCCGTGCCTTCCCGGACCAGATAAACCTTTACAGAGGAAGTGTCTTATAAAACGGTTTTACCCGCAACAGGAAGGCCCGTATGGGTAAACTGTCAGTCTCTACTCTAATGTCCCGCACAGGATGTACACTTTATATTCATGACTTTAACAGAACTTTGGAGAAAATTGTTTTGAGATATTTGACATCTGTATTTTATGTTACTTGTTCCGTGCCCATTGTAAACATGCCTGTTTGGAATGGGCTGTCTGCTTGGCCTGTGGTAATGGTAGTTGCAGCTTTCTTTCTGAGGGCACGATCACACATCCGTTAATGTAGAAGTGGCGTACCTTCCACTTTCATTCACCCACATTCAGGTGCAAGGGAGGGTGGGTGAGTAAAACCTTCACTTCCTGTAGCGAAGCAAATCCACAGCGCGGCTTCGTGTGGAGTTGAACTTTTGTAAACATTGACGCAACGCGATTGTGTGGTTGACTCCACTCGGCTGTCATTGGCATCACATCCTGCACTGCCCACATTAAGCAGGAGAAGATATGTACTTATATATGCCTTGGCGGGCGATTATCAACTGCCTTCATTCATGTATGTGTAACATTGCCTCAAACTGTATAAATTACCTTCAGTAATTGAGCTGTGGTAAGTAAAGCTTGTCCGCGGGACCCAATCGTCAGAACCCTGAAGGTGCTGCACAAAGAGGCGTTCATATTTTTATTCAAAATGTGGAGATGCTCGATTCACTTTGCAGAGCCAGAAACTGGAGAATTAGTTATTGTCGTCGTTGCCGTTGTCAAGAAGGCACTGACGTTGATGAGCCCCAGCCGCAACTGCTACAAAGCCATGGTCGTCTGTTTATTTAAGTTTTATTATATTAATATATCATGTCTCCAAATTCCACCAAATTCAACCCTGGACTTCCCTGGGCCCTTAACAATACAAATGTCAAGTGTGAAGCTGGTAACACAAAAGGTTATCAAAAAAAGCAAGCCACATACAGGGAGACATTTTGGGAACTATAAATATTCTCAAAAACACAGATATGAAAAAAGACCGAACACAGTTTTGGTTAGAAATGAAAGCAATCGTTTTAAATGCTTCCTTCTGATGTTTCAAAACAAACTCCTCTTTGACTTAGAGCCATTGTGTAAAAACAATGGTGCCTTTTTATATAGTACATGTGCAGCGCCTGAAGGGGATTCGAGCCGTTTTTAGAATAACTGAACCAGAGACAGACAGGAACTGTGCAGGCAATGACTGGAAGAGGAAAAGGAAGTGAACAAGTGTTGTGAATTCTTCGAATGGAGGAAAAAAACTGCCTCTGGCCTTTGGTGTTTTTAACTCTTGATCTGCACATGGAGTTTGTCCCGTTGCTATTCGAGCTGTAGTCGCTGTGAAAGCCTCTCTTCAGTGTGGAGAGCCGGATTTGTGCGGATGTGTGCACAGGGGAATGGGAGACAGCAGGGGAGGAAATGCTACTGATCTTTATTGGCAATAAACCGGACATATATCTTGCGGGTGATAGAAGCACATGACCTTTGAGGTGATTCAGTTACTCTTAGGAATCTGAGTGAGTGTCTGGGGAAGCCTGACGTCAACAGGTTCTTTTTTGGAGCTCTAGTGATGCAGAGATGAGAAAACACAGGAGTTGAAAAGGCCTCGGTCAGTGTAAACTTTCCTGTCCTGGTCTATTCTTCTCCTCTGTGAACCAAAACATCTCTGCTTCACCTCTAACGTCTTAAAAGCTCTTGGCACAAAACCAGTGTCCCAACTTCCACCTCCATTCAAACCCAGTGACAGACGTACGTCCAGGTGTCTGTGTCAGCAGTTGTAACATTTATCGATCTCTTTGGAATCTCTCGGTCATTGACCTGTGCACGTGTATCAGTGGGTTTAAACATTTAAGGTGCTCTGTGTTCTACTTCGTGATCAAAGAAAACTATTTTTAAAGGCCAGGCTGCGGTTGTACCTCCTGCTGCAGCTCTTAATCAGGCAGAACACCCCCCACCCACCATAAGCCTCCCCTGCCTTTACCAAGCCTGATGAGATGGCTTCGAGGGCCCCTTCATCAGATAAGGCTGTGACTGATAAGGCTCTTTGCCTCGACTACTCTGAGAGGGGCCTTCCTTCATGGTAATGGATAACAAATACTTATGTACCCACAAATAGCCGTGGGGGTAAGTAAGGGCTTCTGTCATTTGTCCTAAAATACTTGATACATCAAGGAAGATTTGTTAGTTGTCTTCCTTGCAGATATTTAGATGTGAAGGTGAATATCACATCATGTCTGTATGGACGCCTCCACCAGCTCCTGTAAACTTAAAGGCTGAAGCAAGGTGGAAATATGAGCCTGGCTGTGTTCAGAGATAATAAATCCACCAACCAGCGCCTCCAAAGATCAACACATTACACTTGGCTTGTTTAATCCATATGAAATCCAAAGTGAGGAAAAACCCCACATGGTTTTAAGAGGATTATGTGCAAGTACATCTCACATCCTTAAAAGTCCCAGTGAAACAGATGTCAGAGCTATTTGATGGTGACAACATAAAGCTATGGAGGGAATTGTGTCGGACATCGACTGGTGTTTTTCGGTTGCCAAAAGGGCTGAAAGTGCACAGTTGACACTAACTAGCAGCTCAACTTGGAAAGTCGTGACAGGAGCCTGTCCGTGTTGTCGAGGACATCTCATCACCAACGGATGCAGATTTAACAAATAAGATTCCTGTAGGACAGTCGGTAACTTGCAGAAAGGGAGTTTATTAAAAAGTCAGTGGATGGCAAATTGCCAAACACCCCTGAGTGCAGAATGAATCGTGAAACAGTGGTAACCATTTTACAGGACGGCAATTAAAACAATATGGTTTCCTATGACAAATAATTGCGAATAACAAGAACAAAATTAAGAATTATCACAGGGACAGACAATTTGAAACTATATTGGGGTTCAGGTCGGGTTTGGTTCATTTCTGTTGGGCTCAGTTGGGCTCTTACAGGGAAAAAAGAATTAAAACTGTATTTTTTAAATTTCATTTCATTGATAGAAGAAACTCCAGAAATTTCTATCACCTGTTGATGTCTTTTTGTTGTTGTCAATACAGCAGCTTGTGTGCATTTCTGCAAGGCTACACCCTCTGCATAGCCGTGCTGTACATATGAGGTCCACATGTATCGTGATATAATAAAAAACTGTTGTGGTTATGGCTCGTGTTGTAGCTTCACCACCAGATCAGGCCAAAAAAATTAAAGCCACAATTTCTCCAAGATTTATCTCTCAACACCCTTGTGGTGTACCAAATGGCAGCCAGCGGGGGATCTAACATCAACCAGCCATTTGTAAAAAATAAAGCCGCAGAACAGTACCACATGTTTTACAGTCACATGAGGTATATATACTGGCCCTGTTTATACAGCATCGGTGTGAGTCATTATTTCTACATGGGCAAGATATAAAATACATCAAAGATAAAACTGCACAACTCTTTCAGCGCTTTCAGCCATAAAACCTGTCAGATGGTAAACACACCCAACTTACTCTGCCCACTACTGAAGCAGGTGAAATCTAGAGGTCATCCAAAACTGCCTTCTCTGTAAGAAAATTTATAATAATGTCATAACAAATATATAAGTGTTTGAATAGAATAAAAACCATGTTGGTGTGTGCGGTGGAAGCTGCTTTTGATTGTGAATTTTCTTTTCACCACTTTGGAATAATACCCAGTCTATTCGAGCCAGGCGACACACGGAGTGGAATTCTCATATAACCGGCTTCAAGGAGCGCCATCTCTCTCTCTCCCTGGGATTACGCTGTGAATTACTGCCGAGCTCAGAGAGGACGAAGCTACACGCGCATGACGTCCATTGATCTCGCTCCGATGCAAATTATACGGTTGACTAGCCACATGAAATCTCTGTGGGCAGTGGGAAGCTAAAAGGCTGTGTTAGTACACAAAGAACGCCCCAAATTCAAACATCTGCTTCGTGCACCCCCGTCCCTCGGTGGTTGTGCCACCTGTTCCAGCTTTTGACAGAAGAGAAAAATGAAATTTAAAGCAGAGTTCGACTTTTATCGAACACGAACAATCACAGTGTATTCATTCGAGACCTTAATGGCTCCAACAAGATGAATCACGAAGCCAAGCCAAGTGCACAACACTCTTTTGACTCAGATGAGGATTGAAAGGACAGAGAAACAATATCGGACTCTCTGGCTCAGTTAGACGTGCTGGTAAATCATCATCTAGGCTGAAGGGGAAAGTCTTTGGTTACTACGCCTCCAGACATAATGAGGAAGTGCCGAACAAAGTTAGACGCCATAAGTGGTGAGAAAAGGGCACCGATGCCGTTGTCATCCCTCACATCTGCCACATCTTGCTTGTGTGGCGTAACAAACAGTTTTGTTGTGTACTAATGAAAACAGCACCAGATGACAAATCATGCCAGAAACAAACAGCGGGCGTAACATGGCGCCTCGGAGATTTGGAAAGGACCCGACTTGTTCCTGAACAAAGTTATTTTTTTTACGAATTACATGGGAACAAACTTGTGACAGAACTGGAGGGACTCATGCAGCTCATCAATTTGATGTTGCAATACCACAATTACACAGAGCTGTGTCCTCATTCAAGGGTCAAGTCCTGGATGAACCTGCTCCTCTAGAGACTGAAAAGTGACTAAATTCAATAAAAACAGGGGGTTGTTACTATATATAAAAAACAGATAAAAAGAGTTGACCTAATAGCCCCGTTGTTTCGAGCGCATAACACATAAGGGTTGGACTATTTACTGTCTCTCTTTCAATGGATCTATCCAGTAAATATAGTTAAAAATAGACAAACGTCATAAAACTGTTGTCCTTAAAAAGCTGATAAAGTATATATTAAATGTCTCATTTTACTAAACTTGAAACAAATTGTGGAAAACCAGCAAAATGTATACAAATTTGTAAAATGTGGCGTATAAATGTAATGATTAATTTAGCCACATAACCTTAAACATAACCAAGAAAGCAGGTTGTGTGTAGATGTATCCTCCAATATTAAAATTTTCAGATCTGAGTACCACTTGGACTTACTATAGAACAAATAACCCGAGCACAATGGATACTTTAGAAGTAGCACATAATGCCTGTGCTCTCCAAATTCAAGGAAATTATGCTGGGAGGATACTTTCAAATTGGGTGTAGTTGACTTTTTATGACCTATTCATGCTAGAAATATGGTCCTATAGCCTCTGACACAGATATAGAAGTGTCCCACAAAACAAGCTGAAGCTGTGAATGTGGCTCAGGCAAGTCAAATGTTTAATTCTTAACAGTTTAGATCTTATCATTTTCTCTTTGGCAGAGACATTTTCATGTTTTGGTTGAGACATCAGAGGAACACAACAAGGCAGCTGATCCGTG
Organism: Pseudopleuronectes americanus; assembly: GCA_038501795.1. Taxonomy (NCBI): domain Eukaryota; kingdom Metazoa; phylum Chordata; class Actinopteri; order Pleuronectiformes; family Pleuronectidae; genus Pseudopleuronectes; species Pseudopleuronectes americanus. Next base: position 9,672,073 of record CM076732.1, read on the forward strand.
AAACTGGTGAAAGATGAAGGCAAAACACATTGGCGGTGCTGTTTTCAGAGTGGTGCTGTCAGCATGGCGCTGCGTGCCTCCCCTCTCTCTCCCCGCTCTCGTACACAGTGGGCCTTTCAGCTGCCCCTCTCTGGGCCCCCTTCCTCTCCAAAGCCCTCCCACTCCCTATTGTTCTCGTGTGTGGTGCTTTGAGGCCTCCTCTTATCAGCTGTGCAGGCTCCAACTCTCCTATTCATAAACAAATATCTCCCTCCCCGACTTTCTCTGCTCCCTAAAAAACATTGAACACGGAAAGTAACATTAAACAGGAGTCGGCGGCCGATAAATCACGTGCGTCTTCCTCCACCGCCTTCACTCTTGACGCTCACCCCTCTTTGCCTGCTATCTGTCCTGTTTATTGGCCTTTTTAATGCATTGTGGGAGGGTTGCGTGGAGGTAGAGCTGAGGTGGCCGCCCTCGTCTGTAAGGCTTGTTTTATGGGACGTCTACCTTCACCACACATGCAGACTTTAGCAGACGTCAGAGTGTTGGACAGCACAGACTCCCTTTTCCCACACGGAGCTGGAAACAAGACAAAGTTTGGAGCATGATCCATTGTTCTTCTTCTCCTCTCGTGCACATTATTTATGTATTCTAGGTTGGTAGAGGGATGGATTATGTGAACGCGGTGAGGTCACATAGAGGTGGGACTCTCCGTGTTTATAGCCAACACATGGGGGACCTTGGATGGGATCAGTTAACCACCAGGGTGTCATTACACAGTTTTTCTTACATCAGCCACATTTCCTTCACACCCCAAAACACATGACTGTATAGTGCAAACAACGAACATGCCTCATCTCTGTCCGGCAACACGGAGACGGATTGACTGCTAGAAAACCCCTCACCACAACCTTCTCCAAACTCCAGGGGATTGTGTGGTTGACATCTTGAACTCAAATCACTCCGCAGCAGCTGCTCAGGAGAACCAGACCTCAGGCTCAACCGGCTTGTATAAGAGAGCCTGAATGAAAACATGGGCCTCCCCATGCTTTCGGTCAGATAAGAACACTTCCCTGAGCATTCCTCTGCCGCTGCCACTGCTGCCCAGGACCAAGTTTTAACTGCATCTCCGTATCTGCGTCCCTTGCTGTGGCAGTGTAGGAAGCATAATGTTTACTAGCTGTACTGCAGAAGCTTTTTAACTCACTTGTCTCTTAACTGGATCGCACAGAAACACGATGCAATCAGCCTACATTTGCTGCACATAATGGGCCACCCAGCAAGCTTCAACGCATAGGAGATAGTGCAGTCAGCCACTGCCTCCGCGTATTAAAAAGAACACACCCAAAGTTGTCTATTCCGCTTCACAGAGCACATCCTGCCAGTCGTAAAAGCCACCATCAGACAAACCACGAGCGTTACCTCACCATAACCACTGAGGTGTTGATAAATCACATAGGATCTTTCAATTGGAGCTTTAAGGGGTTAATGCTCTCCGCTGGGACGTGCAGGAAGAAAAGCTATCATTACATTTAAAAACCCTCTGGGGGCATTCCTGGATTTCTACACCTGGATGCATTAAATCTGATGCAGTAAAAGTAAAAGCTGACAGAAAATATGAGATTTACATCATGTAATCAGACAGAAAGGCTTCACCTCCGAAGAATATAAGCAGCAGAATTATGACTGTGGTAGACAACAGGTTCTTTCAGTCTTGATTTACTGTGGATAACATGAGCTGGATCATGTCACGGTGGTTGGTTTATCACATTCTGGATAAAAACAAACAGGGTTAACCCTTCACAATGTGAAGCCAAACATTGTTCAATTTAAACTTTATTTTATGTTGAAAGAGAGATTGTGAAGAGAGAGAGATTGGTATTAAATGTTTCCTTTTGACACTTTCTTCGTGCCTTTCTATGGGATGAATAACATAATATTTCAAATTTCATCAGAGAGCGAAAAATTGCCCCAGGCTCCAAGATCCAGACTTTTTTTCACACTATCAGCTCTGGATATTCGGACCAGAGCTACAGGACGATGCTGCCAAAAATCTGAAATAACAGACTGCAATATGAGTGCAGGTGTACATCTGATAAGAGTAGATAAAGATGTGCCCTTTTAAAACTCAAGTTTAAATGTCTCAGAACCTTCTTGCAGTGCACAATGTCAATTTTTTCAGCCGATTAACATTAGTTTAAAACTTTCAAAGCTCTTTTTTCAGTTTTGGAATACCACATAATATGTTTGCCATTTAGTCGTTACTAAATTGCTAAATAAGTTATTACTTCATCCTCAAGTGACTTGTACTGTAACTGCTAACACACACAAAATACTTGGTCATTTGACTCTAAGATGATGATTTCCATTTGTAAACCTTTGCTCTCTTTTACAAAAATTAAAAGCTACACGTTTGCTTTTAGCTTGCTTCCATCACAAACGCCTTTAAAACTATTGCTGTGTATGTTGCTTTCCTTCTGGGGCTCTTCTGATGGATTAAATTGCCGTGAAAAGTGTTTCCATCCCATTAATATCTGATGTCATTATGTTGGCACTGCTTGTTTTTCCAGGATTACAATTAGACCTACCATAAATAATACTTCATTATGTCTAATGGCTTGTTTACTGGTCTTGGCTCGACACAGAGTTTGATGTATGGGCTCTTTAAAGCCAACTTTGAACTGCACTATAAGCTAGTTCCCGCACAGGCAGAGATTTATGATGCAGATTGTTTCATAAATAATATGTGAAGCAAATAACACATTTAAACAAAGCCGAGGTTAACCTTTCCAAAGATTCTACATATATGCTGTTGACACAGACACTTGGAGCACATTTAAGTCTAGATTCATATTTGACTGTAAATCTATTAATTTGTGCATAAATCCAGAAAGTTTATGACGTAGTTCCATCTGGAACTCGAGTTTCTACCTGAACAGATCTGCTCCTGCTGAAAACAAATATAAAATATAATGAGAGAGGATTGGGATAGATACAGATGCAGCAGGGGATCTAATACATTTCTACAGATTCTCCACAGATACCATGAACCCATCACTCCACGCTTCAAAGAGAGCAGTGCATTCTGGGGCAAACGGCTGGATTTCGCTGTTGTGTAACATCAAGGGGTGTTTCAAGGATTTGAGCGAAGGGGAGGCTGTGTGTGTGTGTCTGTGGGGTGGTGAATGCACTTGATCTATTAAAGTACACTCTGTCTGGTCATGCACTGATTATCTGTGTTTGGGTAATATGGCTAACCTCACTCTACATTAAACATTGCATGAGCACTGAAGTGGATCAATAGATTGCATCTTTATCTTCTTGACATTCGGATTAAAAATATACAGAAGTTGTGAAAGTTTAATCAGGGTTTATCTGAAAGTATTTGTCCTTTGATATTCAGACTATCATTAGGTTTTGGCAATACTTTATTTAGACTGAAATGTCATCGGTAAGATCCATGAATTATTCTCAGAGAAATTAACAAAATGAAGAAAAAAAAATCAATCTCGCAATGTTATATAAAAATCTCTGACCAATAGACCGCAGCCGTCAACCAAATTTTTTGGGAATTCGTAGAGCAGATTTTTGCGTAACCCTGCTAACTAAGAAACAAACAGTGAAAACACAACCTCCATGTTGGAAAGGACTAGTGTGAATCCCCTTTCCCACAACTCAATCTCTCCCAACAGGGAATCATTGTGTTGGATGTTAGTGAGACTGTCAGATCACGTCAACACACCTCCACCAAACTCCGAATGACAGACGGCTCTGCTGCCATCTCGACAAGCGGCCGTGTTGTTTGTGGACGCCAGTCAAGGAGCATTATGGGTGAGACAGTGCTGTCGTTGCCAAATAGCTGGCATCTGGATTGAGTTTCACCCTGCTCGGGCCGTGTCCTCAGCAGATGGTCCTCGCCAAACAAGCAACGCAGCACTGATTGGAACCAGAAAGGGGGAGGTCCTCGCTCTTACAGTACGTGCCCCCATTTCATGCATGCTTGTCAAAAAGCCAGTGTTAATAACATGTACCTCAGGGACTGAAAAGCACTTCCACACTGTTCTGTGGTTGACGCAGGCATAGCTTCATTACCGTTCAAGCGAGCGACGATTGATCAGCGGTGCTTCTGCCTGTTGCTCTTGACTTCAAGCAGAAACTGCACATGCTTAGTAAAGCTGTAATATGCAATTCGGTTTTAATTTATGTCTTTGTGGGTACCGTCTCTGCTCAGAACAGAGGCAACCACTTTGTTGGCATGTCAGCAGATGGAATTTGGGGCAGGTGGTGTTGTGTCAACAGTTCAGTGGAACCAGCTTTGCAGGGAAACATCTTCATCAAGCTCCCAAGTGAGAACAAACAAAGTACAAGGCGACAGGAGAGTGAGACATCACCTCGGTGCAGCTGGCCTGCCGCCTCACAATATTCCCCTTCTTTCATCTACGCTGGGTTCACCCTCGAATTACCAGGCATTAGCTCCTGGACCCTTTGCAAAGGGAGGCGGGTCCGGCATTGAGCTACTGTTCGGCTGGAATACAGGATGGCAGGTTCTTTTGAAAGGCTCACCGCATGATGTCCACATGATGCAAATACACACTGCAGCGCAAAGCCACAATGGCCGCAGATTTTACTCGCTGTGTGGGAGCGGACGAGAGCAGGCAATGAGTGCTGGCAGCTGCCATGGTGGTCCCGGGGACTATGTACGACGACATCCATCAGGCTTTGAGGCGGACTATAGAGGCTGAATGTGGGATTTCGGATTAAAGCCGGTCCCGGTGTAGAGGCATGTCGAGGGCTGTCCCTGCAATGGCATCTTTGTTCTTCTTCATACAACCACACAGCATTAAAGTAGACTGTGGAGACATTCAGAACTAAAAATGGAGTTTACATTTTGAATAGCAACTATACATAAGTGGCTAAGTGGTCATATATGTTTAGCTGAGGATGTGTATTTATACTCAGATGTCAGAGCTGAAGGAATGTGCTGGAAACAACAGAACTATATAAAGAACTTAGATGGTCCTCAATTTACACTGGCTTTTGTGGAGTCTTAATATATATTTGCAAAAAAGGAAGAAATGTTTTAGTTACAATGTAAAAACAACAAGGAAAAGATTCAGTAGAAAAATGTGGGGTTGAATATAAATTCATTTGCTCAATCGAAATCAATCTCGGAGACCATCGGCTATCGTCTGACGAGACTCTGTATTTTGTTAGCTGTGCACTGTTTCCAGTCCAACTGGTTTCTCCTGTCACACGAGTCAAACAGTGATGCTTCTTTCTAGTGTTTTAGGTCCAGACAACATTTTGGCTAATAACAGCCATCATGCTAATGTATTTCCCCCTCTTTTTCTCTCCACACTGACCGCTTACCTGCGGACAACCAAAGACTGCTGAAAATTGGTCAAACTAGAAACGGTTACCAGAAGCCTAGTGTTAACTTATTCCCATGGTAAATCTGTTAATAGCGATTACATCCAAATAACACGAGTTGTATGCAGGGACTCGGTTCAGACCCGCTTTAATAACGTGTCGTGTTCAGACGGATAAGCACTCACAAAGTTAAAGTCAAGACCACGGGCAACAGCAAAACAAAACATGGGACAGCTGAGCCAATTGGGAAACACTGTGTGGTTCAACAGAATGCTAGGATAACATTTTAACAGCTGCTCCTGCCCTGAAAAAACACAACTTTAGAGTGCCCACACACACACTTACACACACAAACACACTGACTTCCAGTGCATGCTGTGCACTCCTGGTGTGCTGAATCTGCTGCAGGGGTTGATGGTGGTGTTCGACCGGACAGAGGCTTTGTCAGGGGAGCAATGGGACTCATGTGAGGGTCTGGGGGCAAGAGAGAGAGGCCGACATTATACACTGCTCCTGGGACTCACACACTGTACCCATCAGACCTGCAACCACAGAGGCTCTCTTTAGTTTTATGTTTCTCCATTTATTCCCTTCAGGGAGCATTCCTTCAGTCCATTCCCACAGCCTCGATGTGAGGGCTGGGTAAAACAAAGACAGAGAGCACTCCCACCTACTGAACTTTGACTCAGGAGACTTGACGGCATTGTAACCCTTTTGCAGCTTCCACTCATTTATCCACTTTACATGAAAACAAATTATTTTCTACGAATTTGCATTTTTTTCCGAAGGCTTGTCAGGTTTTCCCTGCTTATTTAACTCATATTCAAAGTGGAATCTGGGACTAAAGCAGTTATGGGAACTGCAATTCAGCACTTCGCGCTATTGCGACTGTTCAAAGGTCATTTTTGAGGTTTTTTATCAGCAGCTCAGTTTAAAACATTATAGCCGTGTAAAGGAATAAGAAGGCGCAGCCACAGAGAGCTGTTGGATAAAGAGCTGCAGGCGACAGGCTGCACACCTCCAGCTTCCAAACCGTCCTAGGTGAAACTGGTGCTACTGCAGGGCTGGTGCGAGGGCCCATTAGGAGCGTGTTCAACTTGACAACCTTTAAGTTGCCAGGCTAGAGACACCACTGTCATTATGTCCCTGTATACGTCACTCTACTTCTCCAATTTCCAGTAACACAAACAAAACAAGCACAACATCAACAATGGTGGAATACAGCAAGAGCAAGGAGACAGTTTGGTACTGTCGCTTTGGCATCTATAGTTTAAAATATCTTCTTTGCAGACTAGATGACACAAGCTCTGTCCTTTTTTCTAATGATGGTCAAAGTGTTTTGGTTGGATTTATTGGTCTTTCTGGTACCATTAATTCTGCCCTCGGTCCCTGACGTAAACACAAAGAACTGGTTTGAGATGAGGTGCTGGCTCCAAACGACTAACTTTTGTCTATTAACCCACATTTACTGTTACCACTGGAAACCAATGGTGTCGCTAAATCAAGCAGGACTGAAATCTTCTAGATTGCCCCTTTGCCACAACATCCTTTGCACTATTCCTTACCCAACCATGCTATTAATGCATGGAACGAAAGGGCGGCATGGGATCCTTCGTGTGAGCTGTGTTTGGGATCAACCAAGGGAACCGCAGGTGGCGTGCTTTGCTGAGCTGGTAGGATAAACAGAGGGATTCATGTGAACATGCCCTGCACCAAAATGGACTTCTTCGGAAAGCCCTCCGATCGGAAAGAAAACAGTTCTGGTTTAATTTAAGTCCCAACATGAACTTCCTCCACAGACATCAAAATATGGTGTTGGCTGGCCTCCACTTTATGCATCTTGGGACTGTTATTCTAGAACCATCCTCTCCGGGATGACTCAGCTATTCATATGCACAAACAAAGATGTCTTGGAGAGCTGATGAAATGATCAATGGTTCTATATGGAATCAAGTGATCTCCTCTGGGCTGGTTTTGGACGTTAAGCTTGGAATCAGATGCTGTTTGTGTCATGGGTTATCACATAAGTCTATAAAGCACTTATTGTTATTTATTTCCTCGGGCATTTTCCATGTTCAGCTGTACATAATCATCTCTGCACAATTGATGAATCTGTACATACATATCACAGACTAACTACTTTAGACATCATGAAGATATTTGAACAAGAGTATAAACAGAAAGATGGAAGGAAGCAAACTTTGCATAGAACCCAGTGGTGGGGGAAGTCTGCTTGATGTGTTTGTTTGAGAAACTAGTTTCAACTGTCACTCCCTTCAAGACAGAACAGAGACAAGGTGAAACTCGGGCTCCTGCCAAGATCAAAAAACAAATTCTGGATTTTTATTTGGATCCGCACCAAATTTTACAAACACATAAATGTCAGTCCCCCTAAACACGTCTGACCTTCTTTTCATCAAGATTTATGAAATTTTCATGGAAATATCAGAGATGTTGAAAGACGCCCAGTTTCGCTAAAGTGAAGAAAGTCAAGAACAATTCATGGACTCGTCCCCTGATCCGGATCTGAACCAAAACTCATCAGATTCTTTCCTGACCTCTGCTGCATCCTTCTAGCATGTTTCATGGTAATTCATAGTATTTTTTTCTTAATCTAATTTCAAACAAAACAAAGCAACTTAAAAAACAATCGGGTGAAAACATAACCTTTGTGTTATGAAGGTTTGATTATTGTCATAATAGGTTTTGAGCTGTCTATGGACAACATTTCCATAGAATGAAGATTACAAATTCCAATCCAGTTCAATAAGGCAGATAAATAGTGAACACACAGAAGTGACTGAGATGATGCAAACATTAACTGTGTGAAACTATGTGATGCAACTGTGTCCCAAGAGCAAGACAACATAGAAAAAGAAGAAGAAAGTGAAGAGAGGAAGTGTGTTCAATGGTGGTTGAGTTCATATTTACTAAACATCCAGTTAATGCTTAGAAAGGAAAGCATGGGATCCTTCACTTGAACGGGAAATTCACCAAAGAAACTTTGCACTGAAAACAAGAAGGCCCTTTACAACACTCACACACATGATATGAGACATTTGCAGCCAGCACCAGCAAATACAAAGAGCATGAGAGGAAGCACATTGTGTCCAAGTCGGCCTCAGTGGCCCCCGTGTCCCGTCTGAATCATAACCAGGGGGTTCCTGCGGTGGTTTTCCTACAGAATGAGTTTCTTGTCCGACAAAGTATTAGGGAAGTGAGAAAAAGTTTGCTGACCTTGAAGTGAACCGCTAGCAGAGTTTTATCGGCAGCAACCAGTCACATTCTTGCTCTTTCACCACCGGTGGCCATGGCTACAGTCGTCTTTGTTGGTTAGCGGCCTTCAAAGGCTTCAAACGCAGAGCCGTGATCACTTTGGCTTTGCGACTGACCACTTGACCCTCGGATGCCCCTCTTGTGGGGAGCTGTAGTAGGAAATGAACTGAAGATTACTCCGACCACAATCAGTCAGGGGATAAGTAAAAGGGGCTTCACACCAAAGGATATTAGCCCCTGCAGCAGCACAGAGCGAGAAGAATACCTAGGTCATTCAAAGATAAATGCTAAGGTGGTGGTCCTTCAGATTCAATTACTGCCAACTTTGGGTGGTACGGCTGCTACTTTGAAGGATTCAGCCTTGGCTTGTGTTATTTTCTCGAATTTGAAAAGGGCAGCGGTGACACAGAATAAATAAAAGGGGGACTAAACAGCTCTGGTCAAAATGTCATCTTTAATGTCACCCTGATCACTGAGGCAATGCTGATGTGTCCTCTCCCTCTGCACCAAACTTCACCTTTTACGACCGTCAGACCTTCACACCGCGGGTGCAATTAGAGTTTGTTCTTTTCTTTCAGGGAGGAAGAAAAGTATTACCCCATCCATCACAGCAGTCAACAACAACAGAGAGGGTTTTGCTTGTGCAGTGGTAGTAAAAGTATTTATCACTGGCATGATCCCTAACTGCAGTTTTCTTTCAAGTCTGCCAGTTTGCTCTCACGGTGCCAAAGCAAACAGTGCACATTAAAAGTAAAGGAACACGACATCAGATTTGACTGATCACTAACAGTGTTGGAGGAAGTACTCGAACATTTTACATAAAGTAAGACAAGTCAGACAAAAATGTAGTTGAGCAAAATATTGCATTTTCTACTTGAGAAAAAATATTTTCTCAAAATATTAAAAGTAGAAGTAATTGTCGAGTGTAGCATATTCCCTAATGCAACAGTCAACTACATCATTAGCTCTGCAAACTGTATACTTTGTTTAATACAAGAATAATACAGAGCAGATAAAGAATGCTGCAGGTCTTAATTGAATCTTAACCCCCCCTTGGAGTTTTCACAGCATTTGGTGATGGCCACATATACCAGTTACCGACTGCTTGATAACAAGTGACCTGGGTGTCTACAAGATGTAACAATAGAAAAGGAGTTGTAGATTTTTCCAAATTGGTAAATAGCGTCATACATTAAACTATTTCAGGTTGAGGTTTTCAAACTGGGAGAATAATTTCAGACATAATGGCCTAGGGAAGTAATGACATGACTCATCATCAGACTGTGCTATGTAACACGCAAACAAGAATATGAATGGAATATTCTATTAGCATCTCTTGTGACATCAAATAATGGGAAATAGTCCGAATATTGGTGTACATGTAAATGGAGTCACTGAGTGCTGCGGCTGCAGGAGGCGGGGTCTATTAATGGACAATTCCCCTCTCGATATGCCTTACATATAAAACAATGTGAACTGAATTGTAAAAGAGTAGAACGTGCAGATGTCTGCTGATACGTGAAATGTAAAATGTGTAAAAGTAGCCAGAAAAAAAGAGTACACATACAAGAAATATGTACCTAAGTACAATAACAAAAGTAATGTACTTCATTACAGCTCACCACTATAGACTATAGGTTCAAGAAATTAAGAGTCCAATCTACACAAGCATTCTTTTTTCCTAGTCTCAAACTTCTGTGGAAAGCTTTTCGATTTTATGGCTTCATGGCTTTTATTTGCTGATCATTAAATTTAAGTGAAAACCTCCTGTTTGTTTGAGGAAGTCTGCAGCCTCAGAGGCCGGTCAAAGTAGACTCTCACCAAGTGGCAGCTGACTTCTCTTGGCCCTGTGTTTCAAGGTAATGGACAAGTTTCATTTTAACATCAGCAGCCAAGTAAGACACAGTTAGCCCCCATTTTACACACATTAAAGAAACTGCCAAAAGGAAATAACATTTCCACAGAAAAAGAGGAATAGCAGGGAAGATGATGAATGACTCTTACAGCCTACTTATTCTCCTGTAATCACTGTCAACGTTTGAATATTCCATTGTTGGAGCGCTTACGTCATCAGAACTACACAATATCCTTCTTTGTGATTTGTTGACGAGCCCTGAGCGAGCACATACAGCTAAGAAAGCCTATAAGTCAGAAATAGCCAGGGCTAGATGTGCGTGTTTGGGACCGACCGAGGGAACCACAGTTGGTGTGCTTTGCCCAACTGGGAGGATAAACAGCGGGATTCATGTGGACATGCCCCGCCACAATAATGACTTCTTCATTGAGCCCTCTGGGAGCAAAGAATAAACCGCTCTGGTTTCATCTTAAGTCCCAAAACGAACTTCCTCCTCCGACTTCAACTACGGTGTAGGCTGGCGTCCACTTTGTGCATCTTGTCTCTTAGTTTAGGGAATCAAAGAGTCTCCTCTGGGCTGTTGTTGGACATAAAACATCGAAAGGAAGTCAGATGCTGTTCATGTGATAACCTCTGGGGTTATCATGAATGTCACGGTTTTGTCCTTTGATTGTGTATTTTTCGCCTCTTTATGAAGAGTGTTTTCAGTTTAATTATTACCTCGTGTTTCATGGTTATCCCTGTGTTTATTTATGTTTATGAGTTATTTCTGTGTCTCATGTTTTCCCACTCCCTGTGTCCTGTCTCAGTCTTTCTTCACTTCCTGTCTTTGTGATCGTCTGCACCAGTCCTTAAGTGTTCCACCTGTGTTCAATTGCCCCTGCCTTACCTCTGTGTAGATAAGTCTCTGTTTTTCCCTTTGTCCTTGTCGGTCGTTGTCATAATGCCTGTCGTAAATGCCCTGTCTCCTGTGCTCCCTTCTTCTGCATCTTCTCGTCTCGTAAGCTTCCTGTGTGTCCCCCTGTGTGCTCTTAGTTATTTATGTTTTGACTTTTTGCGATTTTCTATGTTTATTGTTTTCGCCTGTTAAGACATTTTCCATTAAAAGGACACTTTTCAACCCTAACCCTAACCCTTTACTTTTGCATATTCAGGAGCACATAACCTGTGCATCACTGTCCTGTGCAGCTCTATATATAGTTATTACAGTCAGTTACTGTGTCAACACCCTGTAGACATTTTAACCACAGCGTTAACAGGAAGAGAGAGTGAAGGGTGACTTCAAGAAACTCTCCTTGAGAAATGGAATTATTGCAGAGTCAAGGAGCCATTTTATATTATATGTTGTTCACTAAAAACAAGACCCTTCTCTGCGGATTGTGCTGCAACAAGCAACCCTACAACACCTGATATACGTACAGTGTAAACACAAACAGTCATTCAAGCCACTGTTTATATAAAAACATTAGTTTGCACAGCTTCCATCATCATTTCTCTTGGTGCCAGGATCGACAGGGCATTTAATGAACTGCATTTTATTGCTAAAAATGGTAAAAACCCTTCGTATCACGCGTTTCATTTCTAGCCAATGGGGAGTGCTATGATGGATGTCTGCCTCCGCTGCAGTGGAGGTCGCCTTACAAAACATTGATTATTGACACAACAAAACCAAAGTGCTTAAATTGAATATATAAATACAATAAACTATAGAACAGAGTTTTTGGGGTTCACGATTACCTTACACAGAACAGCATGTCTACACAACTTCCTTAACCCCACAAACACAGCAGCTGGCTGTCTCCATGACTGCGCTTTCCCTGATGCTCTTGCATGGTACTGCTGCTGCCATTCAAATATAATGTTGCAGTATTTATAGTATTTTACCAAGTTTATCACGATTCAAGTAAATTAATGCTTCAGTGCTTTTGTCATTTTGCTACGCTTCGCAATATTAGCTCCTCTTGAAAATGCAAGGCGATTGAAAATGTTGCTGCAGCTAAATGAAGGGAAATTGAGCTGTTCTCACAACTTTTTAAATCACCCTTACTGATTAGTCATCTCTGATCTCCCTTTAGTTTGTGCTAAAAGCCTGGTTTCACAGCAAGCCTGAGAGAGATGCAAGCATAAGTACAGTTTCTTCTACTTAAACTGCTAATAAACACATTTTGCTTTGAATCAAGGCGAACCTTACGAAGTTGGGAAAAAGGTGGATTGGCTTTGTCAAGCATCCACTGGTTTTTACACTTTCACCACTCTTTGCTTTAAACTCTGAACCCTCTCTTGAACTTGCACCACCTTCAAGTGCAATGAAATGCGTGTGAGTACAAGAGCTCAAAAAAGGAAACCGACTGAGGCACAGGAAAAACCTGTGTGGGGACCAGAGAAAGGCCTTTTACAGGATCCTTTAGACATTGTTCTTGTTATTTAAACAAGATATATGGTGCTGTTGTTGGCTTGAATCAAATGAAAACATTTGGAAATTGTTATTATTGGAAGACGTTCATGCAATGATTCCCCTGTCATTCTTTTTAATAGTCTTACCATACTATGAATTGTGGGTAAAGTCTGTGCGAGGTCTGCAGGAGTTCAAAACGTGAGCGACAAAGCCCTTGAGCACGTACTGATTATACAGTGTGACAGACTTTCGCCTTTGTGGACTAATCAGATCATGCGTGGAAGTCTTTGGCTCCTGCGACAGCGGACACCCGGATCGGACCGCTCACTTAGTCGCTTGTTTAACTGCGCTGAGATCAGTCGACGCGGCTCCGTATGAAGCTGAAGGGATTCTCTAATAGGTTCTGTTAAGAGGCTCAGTGGAGTCGCTGGCTTCGGCCCAAGCCCATTTGCATTCCTCAGGGGCAAGCTGTCCGGTATTATCTCTGCTCACTCCAACCGAGGCCCCTGAGATCACAAAGGACTTGCTGTGTCGGCCTCTCCTCACTTTGGCCCCATCATATTTGACGAAGGGGAGAGGCCCGACTTCAGAAGCACCTAATTATGCGAACGCCACAGCGAAGGATGCACCTGCGGACAACAGGTGTTTATCTACTTATCGTGTGAGGAACCTTCCTTTCAGCCCAGAGGACACATGCAGGCCTCGACAGAAGCAGACTAAGTCTTGATTGAATCATATTTGCACTTTGACTCATACGGGAGGACGTCTCTGCGGAGTGCTGCAGAAATGCTCATTCTTTCCATCCCCTTAAGTTCTCTGAAGACACTTAAAAATAACTCAACAGCAAAGCCTGTACATACATGCATGCGCTTGATGAATTGATGTGGTTGGGTTGAATTAATGATCCTCCTCTTGGAAGATGAATCAGGCGAAGTGTCATGTGGCGTCAGGTCCTCGCTGGAAAGCCTCACAGTGCCACGTCAGGGAATCTGCAGGTGTGTAATCTAAAATCTGAGCCGGGGTACGGCCTCTGCAGTGTAACATTTCTGTGTGGAGGATTAAGGTTGTTTGAGGGGAGATAAGACACGGCGGGATCACAGCACTGTTAAATGCATCTGCCAGAGCCAGCAGAGGAGCAGCAGCAGTCCAGAGACGCTGCCAACATTCCTGGGGATCAACACCCGCTGAGGGCTCCCACCACTCTGCCCTGCTGCGGAGACTTGAAAGAATACCTGATAAGGAAACCCCACAGTAGCCCCTTTCAATACTCCACCATACATTTAGATTTTTCTCATGTACTCAAATTTGAGGTATATTGTATTTTTGGGGGTATTGTGTCTTCAGTTACTTTTTAATGAATATAAATGATACAAGTCATACCTTATATAATTACTAACTTATATGAATTGATTGTTAGAGAATAGTCAACCTATTTAAATCCTAAATATCATATCCACTGCATTGATAACACATTGATACATCACTTATACAATAATCAATGATATATTTAAAACATGAATTTTAATTATCTTTAAATTCCTTCTCTATTAAATCAGATGATTTTATGACTTATGTTTGAATTGCTGCCTTGTGAAGGACTTTCTATTTCATATTATAGTAGATATCTCTATGTATATTTTGTATATTCGGAAACACATTTACATGGGCAATAATTTTTTGTCTACAGCTAATATTATATTACTGTTATTGTCATTTATAACAACTAGAATGACAGTGCTTGGAAAGAGTTACACAACTGGTTGTGGTCTCTTTCTTTCTCTTTTTCCCCCCCCAGACTCCCCTTCTTTTTTGTCCCTCCTGTATTTCTCTCCCCTCATCCCAACTGGTCGAGGCAGATGGCGACGTACCCCCACTCTCGCTCTGTTGGATGCTTCTTCCTCATTGAGATCTTTTGGGTATATAATACAGTTAGGTCTCAACCTCACGATGCAAAGTGCTCTGATCATGTGACGACTGCAGAATCTGTACAATTTAAAAAATCACACTTTTGATGAAAGAGGAAAACCATTAGTCTAAAGAGGAAATCTGGGGACAGAGTCTCGATTTCCGGCTCTGTGCTGCCATAAGTAAGTGACAGTCTGGGGACTACATACACAGGCCACATACCAGTTAAAAAAAAAGGATGTGTAAAGTTACGAGGACCTCTAGTGGTTAAAACTGGAAGTTCCAATACAAATCACACATTTTTATGCCACTGAATGCAGCTTCATATTTTAGGACGCAGGATAGAGTGTTATAAACTCTCAGCTGCACAGAGACATTATAGGCCAGTGAGCTGTCAGGTGCACCGATGGATGTAGCGTGTCTAGGCTCTGCCTAGAGGGCATGTCTGCATTAGATGACATGTTCCTCTTCACACCTGAGCCAGCGCAAAACTCGTTGGCCTTCAGTCACAAGTGGGCTTGTAATTTGAAATGTATTGACTTGCTATCAGTCGAGTATGAGACCCTCTCAAAAAAAAATACATGCCCCCCAGCCCCACCCAGGCAAGAGAAATCCTCCTCTGATCTACGATCTCAGGGGAAATGTGGACTATGTCAAGACGAGGCCTTATCGAACAGACCTGTTTCACAGTGTTTGTGTGCAGGTTTTTTTCTACGGGTTTGCAGCAGTGTTTACACAGCATGTTCGATTGCCAGGTAGCCACCGCCAGGGATAGGTAACATACGGTATTAAAGGTCGAGGACAGAGGGAGAGACAGAGATTGATCGGAAGGATGAGGGCATGGCGGGGAAGATAAAGTGTAGACAAACAAGTTGGTGTCAACCTGAGGCATTTCTTAACACCGCACACACCCCTGCTGAGTTTGAGCCCCAGCTGCAGATTTCATCATTCCTCTGGTACCGATGTTTGCTCATGTCAATGAAAGGAGTCTAACAAGTTCAAATTTACATACAATCTTTATTCAAGATCATAGACATCTCTCAAAGGTATGAGCCAATAAACAGCAACACAGGCATTTACAATTCAAGGACAAATAATTCACTGTTACGATAACATATCGAAGGTGTTTCGCCTCTGGAGATAACTTTTCACCAACCTGTTGTCTTCAAGTGCGGCTAGCAGACCACAAACCATATACTCTTGAACAATATTTCTATACTATATATCTCAAACTAAACATGTCCATGTCAGCACTGATGTTCTGTTCACAGTCTGATGTCAATGAGGCCTTTGACCTCTTTTGTTTTTCTCCATTGGGACCAGTTTATGAAATGCAGTGTTTTTAGGACATGAAAACTATGATAGTACTACACTGAACATTTCAGACTAAAATATCTTTCTTAAATTTAAAATCAGTCAAATAAATGAATCTACTCAACTAATACTGACCAGATTGAATGTCTATGGACAACATACAGACATCTTTAATACTCTGAATAAACACAGACAGCTGTACGTATATGCTGTGTGTGTATGAGAGACAGTGTGTTTCCTTACATAAAGCTAAATAATTGTTTTTCATGTTATATAACAACCCCCCCACATTGATAAAGATTTACTTCAGTATTGTGATTTTAAATTGATCTTTTAATATATGATTTCAGCTTCATAAGATCATATAATAGTTTACATTCATTTTTTGTAAACATTTGACCTTTAATGAACATTAAATATAATTGTGTCATTCATAATATTTAACTCATCTGATGTACTGTTGAAATGGATGAAATAGAGAGGGATTTCTCAGGAATACTAACATATTCTGTCTAGAATATCTTAAAAACGGTATTAAACATATAGACATATAGGGGAATGATGGTCTTAAAGGATTCCTCGCTTCTGTTTGCTAAAGACATATTTCTTGAACACCTGAACGATCCCTGTAACTCAGCACACTCTCCAGGCATAGATATGTTTGTTTTGTTTTTTATGCGTGCTTTTAACTCGCAACTCCACAGGGTAACGACAAAGCACGACACAAGCAGCTACTGTAAAGATACATCGCTATCAAAATGCTGTCGGTGTTAAGATTTTGGTGCTAAGTTCTCACTACTTGCTACAGTGTTTCTTCTCTACTCTACATATTACTACTTTTGTGATCGTGTTGTTTTGTTCTTAAGGTGTCTCTCCATAATAAAACTAGCTTCTTTCATTAATGGCGCCCACAAAGGACAGAATGTGCATTATTTTCTTTTTTTGTGAATGCTCGCAGGTGGCATGTTTAACAATTGTAAACTTTAAGCTACATTTTCAACAGTAAGGGCCAGTTTCCTAGACAGGACTTGAACCTAAAGTTAATACTTAGGTGGAATTTTAAACCAGACTTATGGCTTTCACAGATATACAGTAGCTTTGAATTTTCCTGCATATAATTGTCTACTAATGCCAAGTTGAGGCTTCACGACTTTCTTCTTCAAAAGATCACTGTGAAGTTCACAAAACACGACTTGCTGTCTTGTTATCGTGAGTTCATACTATACAACCAAGGAAGAAACAGTTTTTTAGCCTTGTTTGATCACGATTTTGTTAAGGTAAAATTCCAGATTCTTCAAAAGTCCTGTTTTAAAAACACAATGCACTATTCTAGATGTAAGCCTTCTCCTGGTTTAATTAATTTCCCCTGGGAAACAAGCCCTTTAGCCTAGCTACCATAATAGAGCTTGATCGGTCACCGCTTCAATGAGAATCAAATCTCTATTATTATGATAAGTCTTTGATATTTTTGAACTGTTTCGTTTCTCAATGATCATCACAAGGTGAAATTTCGATTAGAGGTTGTGTTTTTCTGCAGTAGCATGAAAGTCGAGACCTTTTCAGTCTGCGAAACACAGCTTCAGAGGACTGGGAGCCAGGTCTTGTAATTATTCCCACACTGACACACAAGCTTGATGGCTGTTTCCAGAACTGTCTATATGCTACATAGGCTCACTCGCTGCAACTAGCATCATAAACATCGTTGACTCACTGGTGTCAGAGGAAAATTTTTTCCCATGACTACTGTAGCACTGTCTTTGGCCTCTTCACTGACCCATCATAAGCTTTTTGAAAAAGTGGAATGAACCCGATCTGTGGCGTATGTGTGTGCCACGCAGACCCTTCAGCTTCCCTGCTGCCAACCCACCGACCCGAAAAACACAACCCTCAGAATAAAGTGAAACCCCCCCCCCAAAAGCTACTTGTTGTTCCTCAATGATTCCCTTCACCTACAATAGGTACTAAAGGATTTATTTCACATTCTAAATAAGCTTTTTTATGCAGTTTATCCCCACAGTGTTTGTGAAGAATGGTAAAAAGTCTCGACACCTGTTAAACTCCTCTGCAACTGATGAGGTACAGATTTAAACTCTGACTGGATACTATTGGATATGTAAGCTACTTCCACAAAATAGTTCTGAAATGTTAAATCTATCATATCAAAGATTATACAACAAAGATAACATTACTTCATTACAAAAAATATAGACTAGTAACATTTAGGATCAACTATCCATTCAATTCTAAAATATAGCTGAAATGAGACAGCATAGGGTTGCACAGTGACAGGATGTTCATTTTCCACGTAAGAAAACATCCTTTTTTTCCATTTTTTCTCTTCTCATTTTGGTATAATTACTGAACAAACATAATATTGGAGAATAAAAATCAAATATTGTAAACATCGTACCAGTACAAAAGCACTGGTTGCAAGACGAGGTCAGAAGACACCCATGCAGGCAGCGCTGACGGCTTCTACTCCTCCTCCATTGACTTCTCAATCTCCTTCAGCCTTCGGACAAACTCCTGAGCCTCCCTGTCTCCGATGCGCGCTTCCAGCATCCTCATGATTGGCTTCTCTGGAGGGGAGAGCAAACATATGAGAGTAGTTCTTACACCTGACACAAATACACTAGATTAAATGGCTTTTCATGTTGTATTGGAGAAGTAATTGGAAACCCGGACCTAAACCCTGCGGTCTCCAAAGAAGCCAATATTATGTTTGTGTAAAAGAGAGAAAGAAAACATTCTGATATGGCCTGGAGCTATATGTACCACTGGGTTTACTGCGAGACAGGTGCAAAATGGCCGGCTGGACACTCTTGCCGGCAGGTGAGGCGTTCGGTCTCCCTGGCCAGCAAAAGTCGCTGAGAGGAGCCATGGCTTCGCCGGCGAAGTCGTTGGTGGAGAGCCAGTCATAGTCCATCACGGTGAAGGTCAAACAGGCAAACCTGTGTCTGTACTGCTCAGGACTGACGTGGCTGGAAGTGACAGGAACCAAATCAATCATCATAGATGTGGAACAAACCTCTGGCATTCCACTTAAAACCAAAACATTCAAATTCACTGTTTTGATTTGGGTCTGGCCCAAAGTTAATCACTGTTATACATCCCCTTAACATGCCTGACTTATTGAATTATTCTTTTAAAAATCAACAAAATGAAGCGAAATAAATAATTCCTGTATAAGCCCCGGATCCGAGTCTGCATCAAAATGTTTAAGGATTCTTCCTCGACCCATATCGCACCCTTCCACCGAGTTTTATGGTAAACTGTCTAGTCGTTTTTGAGAAATAATAGTTACTGACGAATACATAACCTCCTTGGCGGAAGTAATTTAATAGATAAACATTACTCACAAGTAAAAGAGTTCATCAAACACTGGGTGCAGGGTCTTGAGCTTCACTTGCGTGCGTTGACTCTTGGCATTAGGGAAGAGGTGGTGGGGACAGAGCTCCACTATGACGAATGGGTCGCTCAGACCTAGTGACGACCAGAACAGAGAGTGAAAACCCAACTTCAAAACACCAACCTGTATTTGAGTCAGACGTTTGGCTTTGTTGTACCGTTGGCGTCCAGTGCTATGATATCCGCAGCATGCAGAATCTCCACCGTCAGTCTCTGCTCTGGAGCATCATAGTAGCACTTGACACTGATTCGACCGAAACGGGTGTGTTTGAGTGTTTTCTGCAACATTGAGAACATGTTATAATACAATTTACACATTTCTTAACAGAAGACATGCACATGAAAGTAAATTTAAGACCTTTTTAAGATTGCATACGGATGTGGGAAACTTCAGGTAATAATGAAGCACTTCTGGCCTTCTTCTGGCCCAGACAAAATTGTGAGGGAAAAGTGGCCCACTGTTATAATAGCAAATGTAGGTCAAAAGTCCAAAAACAAAAGTGGGCCTTTTTTTTGGCAAATGTGTGATGCTCTAGAGTCTAGGTGTTATCTGTGGGTATAGTAAATGAAATTTAAGACCTATGTCAAGTCCGACAGATAACAAGGAATATCATAGTCCCTCAATAACATTTATACGTATATAAATTGTCAGTTATCAGTTCTGCTCTTGTTTGTATTTTTTTTTATTATAAAAAACAAAACAAATTTTAAAGTGTAGAGAAGTAGCCCTTAAATGAACACTAACATAATTAAGACCTACATAAACATATTCAGTATATAATATCTCAACGTATTGAGATTCTTAAGACCCTGTAGATACTATGATGTTAAATCACTTGACAGCATCCTCTCTTTAAAGAGCCTGGTAGAAGGGAATTTTACACTCAGAGGTAAGACAACAGAAGACAAAGTGTTGTGCTGTCCAATCGATACTTCTCCGTCCACTCTAGGGCTAAAATGAGACTGTCACCAGGTATGTTCAAACGCACTTGGTGGGAAATCTTCTCCAGATAGTACTGTTCAATCAGCTCGAAGGAGGAACATTTATTCAGCCTGAGCTCCTCGTCCAGGACCTGAAGGGACATGAGGACGGTCAGAAAGGGAAAGAGATGAATGGCATTGGAGGTGGAGGCACATAAATCAGACCTAGGCTGACACACTACAAGAAGTCCTACCTTGTAGTCTCCGCTCTTCATGTCTTCCAGGGAGAGACCCTGTCCCTTAGCGTTGAAGAATTGCAACGCGGCCTAAACAAATTGTAAAAAAAGTAAATTGCAAGCTTGTAGCAGCACATTCAAGCCTTTAATTTCTCACATCTCAGCATAGACATGTTGTTAACACAAACAGCATGGGGCCTCTGACAGGAGGAAAATACCAAACTCCAAACGCAGCCCACTCCTGTGACGCTTGCTACTGATGCAAATCACATCCAAATGCACAGCGGCTTCTCCATTGTCATTCATGTGGGAGCACAGAACTACTACCTGGTGACTTTTCAAACATCTAATTTATGCTAACGATGCACGGCATACTGAGCTAATTAAAGGATGATGATGATAACAGTGGTGATGATAATCATTACAGGGGTGACACATGTCTACTCTTCTTAGTCGCATGGTGAGCCGTGGGAGAGAAGCTGAGAACAGTCACGAAAGGGTAATTTAAGATGAAAATAATATTTCACTGAGCACTGACCTCCACTGTGTACTGGAAGCGGTTGTAAAACTCCACCTGCACGCCTCTGTTTTCTGTCACCGCGTCCAGGATCATTTGCAGGAGCAGCTCCCACATGTTTTGGAGAGCTCTGCGGGGGGGCAGAAACAATGAGGAGACACCCACAAGTTTGTGTTTACCAGCGCATCCAATTGCAACCCTGCACCCCCTCACTCAGCCTTGATAATAGCTTAATAATAATAACTTGTAGCACAAAACATGTTCAAATGGTGTTATTAATGTTGCAAAGCTCACACATGCCTACACAATTTCAGTATATCACTTGTTGAGCTGTCACAGCTTTCAACCGATACTTTTAAGTGTATAAAAAAATCTTATATAGAGAAGCGGAAACCATGGCTGTGTCTTGGTTCAGGGGCTTAATCCTTCGAAGGCGGCATCTGAAGACCACATGTCGCAAAGTGGCGCAAATAGGCTGTCCCACTTCGAAGGCTCCTTTAAATATGGCCGACTAATGCGTCCTTCCATTCCAGAGAAACAAAGGGTTCGACAGGTGGATCCTTCCTGGCCCAATGTACACCAGGATTCTTTGTGTTTTGGTGACAAACTATTTTACAAAGAGGAAATGGTGCCGGAAAGCGGTGGCTCGTCCAAGACCCAAGTCTCTCGCTTCAACTGAACTAAACAGTTAACGGTACAGGTTTAAAAAAATAAGGGCATTTAAGCCTTTTCATTGTGTCCAACTTCGGCACTGTTGCTAGGCAACAGCAATAAGGGAGGTAGTTGTTGACCCTGATCACAGAAATTCCGTCGTAAAACATTTCAGTTCTGCCTTTGTTGTCGGACGCCCATTAAGACCTCCTCCTTTGTGGGCCTGAAGTGAGACACAGCTAATGAGAGGCATTATGTAGTGTAAGGATATATTTGTCAAGGAGCTGGAGTGACTTAATGATCTTACTATTCTAAAGCTTTTTCTGGCCTTCCACCTCAGCATCTCAGGCCTTTGCCATCAATGCCCCCAGTCTTTGGAATAGACTTCCTGTGGGCCTCAGATTAACTGGCTCAGTATATAAATGTGTAAGTGTGTGCGTGTGTAAGTTCAAATCATTGACATCTTTAAGGATAAGTTGGCCAGAGTCAGAGAAAGTGAAACTCTTCACACTAGTTTTAACACTTTGATTGCAATAGATAATGTGCAACAACTGCTGTGTTTTCTTTTGTTTACTTTATGATTAAATGATTTGGTGCTGGATTCTTCTTTAAACTTTCGTAATTTGCTTCAACAGATGGACATGAACAATTGGACAGCATGTGTCCCATATATAACCAGGAACAGTTGTGTTAACTGATGTGTACAAAAATAAATGAAGATATTTTTACAGGGAGGAGAAAAGAAGAACTACCTCGTCAGGTTCTCCTTTACAAGGTTTTCAGTGAGGATGCTCATCGTGTCTTGTAAGTACTTCATGAGAGGTGACACAGCCTGGGAGAACGTCACATCAACACATATTACATGTACTGCAGGAAAGATCGCTGTGACAAGAAGGAAGGGTGCAGAAAAAATAAACTCCGCCAGAGGCCTTACGTCGTCGTTGTTGATGGAGTCAGGAGACAGGCTGATGTGCTGGATGTATCTACGCAGCTCGGGGAGCATCTGCACAGAAATAATCTCTCACAAATGTGCACGCTGGTGTATGTGTATACGCCGTTGTGCGCATATGGCATCGCAACATGCATCCATGGATCATCAAAAGGACTAATTTAACTAAAACCCATTTTTGTCATTTTGGATTTCTTTGGAATGCAGTGTGAACAACATCTGTTTTCACATTTATAGTAGGATCAAATATATAAAACACCAATGTATCCAAAGATGTACTGTTAATATATTTTTACTCTAATTTATAACACCTTTTATACATCTCTTGAGGTCACTGCTGACACCATCAATGTACTATAAGGTATAGAAATTGAGCAGTATAGTTACAATGTCTTTATTGTGACAAATTGCTGGTGGTCTAACATTTTCAAGTTTGGCTAAAAATGAAGTGTTTACCTTGTCATTGAGCTGCGTGATGAGACGCTTGGCCTCTCTCTGCAGGTCCAGATCCATGTTCGATAGCTGCCCGTTGAGGGCCTTGTAAACCTGCTCCTTCCCCTCCGCCCCACAGGACTCCTCCATGGCCCGCTCCACACCTTGCCAGTCCAGGTCCTGGGGGAGGCGACCCAGGAACACGCGCACATGCTCCATGTTGTTAAGGGCGATGCAGAGCTAGTGGAAAGCGAGGAGGAGTTGAAGAGGAGAGACAGAGGGTAAAGGTGGAGAAACAAAAAAAGGAAAAGAAGCAGGGCTACAGAGAAGTGGAGGGATGGGGTGCGAATGTGAATGATTGGATTGTAAACATATCTGTTCCCCTGTTTAGCCCTTTGCGTTGCCAGGGAGAACTCTCGCTGACATTTACTTCCCACGTCATCGTGCTCCCTCCCCCAGTAGTTTCTACAGGCCTTACCTGCACTGTGAAGCTCTTGTTGTCGCGACCCAGCTGGTTCCTCTCAATCTTGCGTGTTATCATCTCTGAGTAGCACACGGCCTCACTGCAGAAATTCTGCGGCGGACAAAATCCCAGTCCTGTTACTACAAGGAATCTCCTACTTTTTTATTTCTTCTATTATAATTCCATTAAAAATCGTTTCATTAATCCTGATTATATGTGTGTGTCTTTTCTGAGTCGTTTTTGTGTGTATGCAGGATGTGAGTCAGGTTTGTGTCAACACCGGAAGTGGCACTCACGTCTGTCAAACGAGTGACAAAGATGAAGGCGCCTGCAGAGTCTGGCCAGGCCAGCTGGAGCCAGATCTCCCGCACCTGGCTGAAGCACGTCGCCACTTCCACAGCGGAGGAGCTGTGTTTGGCCTCCTCCACTGGTTCCAGCTGTTCGTAAAACACATGGAACATGTGCATGAATGAAATGGGCAACATCATTTTTGAAAACTTTGTTAAACATTTCCTTTTTTAAGATTCTGTGGTACTTGAATGCCCCATTTAGAATGTATAAGGTTAACAAAAACAATTATAAGCACATTATTTGGTAATTTAAAGCTGCTATAAAGACATTTTTAATTATTAATTTTAATTTGTCAGCTCATCGGGTGAAGTATCCATGACTACTGTATTAACAGGCCTAACATGTATTCATATATTGTAGTTTTAGTAGGTTTAAGCTCATCTACAACAACAGTTTTATCCATCTTGTATAAAAAAACTGTTTTACTTTATATGTTTGTAGAATTCATTCGATTTTATGAAATAAAAACCTATACCTGGATACTAAAAACTATTTAAAACAGACACAATATCAGATCTAAATTATTACATCCACCAATGAGGATGTTTTCCCCCACAAAACTAGGTGGAATGATGCATTATGGGTCAGGAGAGAACCCATAACATTTAGTATGGATCTGAATCCTAAATAATAGCTTTAGGATTTTTTTTCTCTTTCTCTTTCTCTTAGACACCTTATTTCTCAGGTATGCCATTCTAATTTCCATTTGCTTCATTTCAAGATGCCGGTGTCTCTTACTTGGTCTGTTTCCACTGCTTTACGGATCCTGTCGCAAGATCTATCATGAACGATCTGCAGCCACTTATGAATCGAGGACTTGAACCAGTTATGGAAGCCCGTCAAAGCCAACATTTTAGCGTCCCTGTCAGAGAAGAAAACATACCTTTTTTATTTGTTTTGAAAAATCCAAGGCCGAGTTTTCATCTTCCTGCTGACATTTCCAACAAACGACCAAAACACACCGCCTTTTCAGCTGCTTTGTGAACAGTCACTAGTTGAAACTGATAACTCACTTGAGTGGAAGGAACTCCCGGAAGCCTTTGAGGACTTTCAAGGACATGAAGAGCTCAAAGATGGTCTCTCCCATTGTTTGAGTCAGCTTGGAGCTTTCCTGCTCCAGGGTCCCACACACACGCTCCATTGCTACATTTACATCATCCGCTACCTGTGGGACGAAAGAATTTGACTGTGTTCGAGTATGATGTGTCAAAGTAACAAAAATACAGTGTGGAGGAATATATATTATTGACTTTTCACACACCTGTTTCTCCAGCTGTCTGTATGATATGCTGAAGAAATCTACTTTCACGGCACTGTGAGAATAAAAACTAAAGTTGAAATGGCCATAGTCCAACTATGCAAATCAATGTTTATATGGCAAGGAGCAGAAAAAGTTTTGTTGAATTTACAGTATTGTTATTCACCTGTAGAAGAGTTTGTTGTAGATCTTCTGGGCCCTCTGTATGTCTGCAACCACAGCATCCACCACCTGAACCAGCTTCTTCAGCTGCTCATCCAGGGTCTACATTAAAACAGTTATACAATCAGCATCCTGTATATCAATTCAGTTCAAAGGCACGGTCACTATAAAACATATACATAAACGTGAGGAGATGATGGAATTTTCATTTTCGGTGAACTATCCCTTTAAAATTAATCAGTTTAAACTTACCCCGTCCTCTGGTTTATAACGGGCAATTAAGCCCTCGTACCACTCAGTCGCTCCTTTCTATTGAAATAATTAAACAAATTAAGAAGATTAGAAGGATTAATTAAGTATGTTTGTATAATCAAAGCCTATGAATTTGTTGAATACATTTTACAGAGGCATAACATGTATCTAGTTTTCCTGCTTTAACACAAACACAACAGCAACAGCAATATTGTACATTTGTGCACTTCGTAGAGATACACATTGTGTATCTCTACCAATATATATTTTTAAATTGTATATTCCATTATTACCTTTATAGCGGTAGTGATGTCCAGATGCAGTTCATTTCGAAGAGGACATACGGTCTTAAACGCCCGCATGTTTTGCATGTAGCCAATCCCCCTGGCATACACAGACAAGAAGGAGCATTACAAGCCAATAACCAAGGTCATGTTGATGCTGCTTTCCCGTCATATACCGACATATTCTTTTTTAGAATTGAATAAGGACACAATATTGCAAAGGTATTGTATTTACTATGTCTGAATGCTGTAAGCTACAATATACTTGTGGGCTCAGACTGCTTCATGGCGACCACACAACTCCTATTAGGGCTAGGGTCCCCACAAAGTAGGCATGCAAGAATGTGGGTGTGTTTCTGACAGGTTGAGACGATCTTCTTCGAGGTATCGATCACTGGGCAGAGCTGGATTTCTCCAGCAGTTTGTTTCTTAGGTAATAAGCTGGTGTAAATGGCTGGCATTTGTGTATCATCAATGCATCATTAATTTGGTGCAGTTTGTGCTCAAATGTCAATTGTTTGGATTTGATGAAAACTAAAAGGTGAGGATAAAAGATGGGGATTTCAGTTGATCCAGAGAAGGGTATCTCAAAATCAAATTTTGCAAAGACTTTCCATGGTCTCCCATGGATTGTTTATACATGTTCCCTTGGTCCTCACATTGTAGATGACAATGTGTCTTGAAAATGATCATATGGATTTCCATGAAATTCACTGTGGACATTCATGTTCCCCAGAGGATGAACGCATATGATTTTGGAGATTTTCCCTTATCTAAAAGTCTCACATGAACATTTTATTGGTGGAAAGGAATCATTATATGATTAAGAGAATAAAGGAAAATTCTGTACATTGTTGCTCATGACCAAAATATGTATAGTGTTAGGCCAGTAACAAATCTTTAACATCTCCTTTGATATGAGAAATGATTCGACAATGCTGCTCGAGTAAGTAGCAACAGTGCTTCCACCACACAGTGTGACTAACTGGCTGTATTTTCTCAGTGTTTGTTGGGATGAGAGGTTGAGCGTGTCTCAATATGGCAACACGGGCGGGTGCGTGATGTGATGGCAGTGTGACTTTACCTCAGCATGAGCTCGTAGCGTGTAATGGCAGCAGCACTGGTGCAGGGGAAAACCTGACGCATGTTCTTCATCAGGCACAGGCAGTGCTCTGTGTACAGCCTGAAGCTGTCTGACAGCTGCCTCTCCTGGACACAGGAAGGGCCCTCAGTTATAGCTTCAAGTACACTGGCTGCGAGGAATTTTTGGCCAAAACCAAAAACCTTGATGAATGTCAGTGACGAGCTGAGTTAATGAGGTGACTGTTTCCACATGATGAAAGGTGTGTTCCTACTGTGAGGCCAATGGCAGACAAACATACCAGGTCTCCCCTCACAGTGGGAGGGTCCCACTCTGCATCGATGGCCCTCAGGAGGCGCAGCAGCAGGGAGTAGCACACCCTCTGGGTCCGATGGTGGCTGCTGTAGCACTGCCAGCGACTGTGTGACAAAAACAAAACAAAGTATTTACCTTTTGCTTAATGCTGAGGGTTAGATATCTGATTTGATCAATTTTATTCCTCCATTAACACTCACATAATGGCCTGTTGGAGAGGGGACAGATCAGTCTGCACAGCATGGTGAGTGAGCACCGTCCATGCTGGAGGACCAACCTGTCCATCCCAGTTGTACGGCTCCTTCTGTAATCATATGTGGATGTGGAAAATTATCAAGTCATTTCACTCATCCAATTATTCAGGTTATCGTACATGAAGAACTTTGGTTTATTTTAGAATGTGGCACGTAATCAAGAATTACAAAATATAAATGTAAATTATTACTAACTCGAAAAAAGTGGGGTATGTTTTCATTGCTGTTTGTGTGCAGGATTAGATAAAAACGACTGAAATTATTTTATTGTGGTCCGAATTCCCTCTGGGTTCTGATTCAAATAAGGGGGTAGATTCACATTTATTTTCACTTTCTTTAACATAGTGACATTTCAGGTATCTCTTTCTAGCTACAGTGTGTTAGAACAACATAATCATATATGTTTTCTCACTAATCTAGAGTTGAATCAGCTGATACATAACGATATGAAATTCACTATATGTCTGTAGAAAGTATGTTCTGTCTTATACTATTTAGATTTTACACTGGAAATGTCCTTGCAGTCAAAACAAAGCCTAAGAAAATTTCTAATCCAATGTTCGAACCCTGGAGGCCATGCTGTTTGTGTTTTGTCCCAGATGAAAGGCAAATCAATTGATTAGATAAGGCCTTAAGCTCAAGTGGCTTTAACACAAAAATAACTAATTAAAGGGATTCAATGATTCATAGGTTTTTCGTAGAGTAGGTCATGGCAAAAAATAAAAAATTACAAATAGCTTTAGACTGTTTGATCAAATCTGGAGGAGACTCACCTTAACATTAGCATGCTCATACGCCACAATCTGACTCAGCAGTTTCTTGTGAATAGAAACATTAGAATCCTTCTTGGACAAAGTTGTGTCTCTCTGATGAATGAAAAAAAAAGCATTAACATTGAAAGCTTTCATTATCTACACTAAAGTTGACGTTACACAAACCTGGCTGGTGAAGAGCTTCAGCATCAGGTGACATTCTCCCTGAACTTTAGAAGCACTCGACCGAGGCTCAAGCTTGAACCACGTGTCGTAACCGACAACAGGAATCTCCTGCGAGAGGGACAGCAGCCTTAATCATTGGCATAAGTACACTTCCAGGGACCGCAATGTTTGAATCCCTCAGTCTAATTGAGGTCGTTTTGGATTAGTCACAGTAGCTCGGCACGGTTTGGAAGTTCTCCCCCTTTGAACACTCACGTTCAGAGGGATGTTAATGCATCCGAGGAAGTCATCGGCGTTTTCCTCAGAACCCGATGATGCAGATCCATCGGCACGCATGGACTTGGCAATCTGCTTGAAATACCTGAGAAGAGAGAGCAACAGGCATGGAAAAGTTTCTCTTGCCTGCCTCTGGTTGAGTCCCTAGTTTAGTTATAATCAAAGACTTTATTTTTCAGGCATTTAGCTTATGCTTTTATCTGCAAGGACTTACAATTAGACATACAGCAAAATACGTTTCAATATCTAATGAAAGACAGTTTTTTTGTTGAGCATTAGGACCTTTTGTCCCTCGGCTATTATTGGCAATCCCAGGTTTTAATTAGACAGTTGTGCCATTTACTGATCTCTCTATGACCTGCCTGAACTATGTGTTCTCTGTGTGCACAGCTTTATTGTCAGTGGGCTTTCCTATATGTCAGTCTCTATTTAAGGTGAAAGGCCAAAAACCAAACAATCTCTTAAGTAACCAAGAGGATGGTGTCAGGTTTTCAGTCTCTTTATTTATGAAGTGCAACATTTCACTTGAATAAAATGGAAATGACCCTTTGATTGGGAGGTTGAATGATTCATCAATTGACTACCACAAAGTGATTTGGATGAATCAATGAATTAACAACTTATATAAAGTAAACTTGTGAACCAGCTGCCCTACAGCCCTTAGATAGATTGATGATCGTAATTCAGGATCAAACAATACAAGTTTCCTCTACCTGCCCATTCCTCTAAGTCCACTGACTTCATTGAGCTTCTTGCAGGCTTCAGCTACAGACACGTCATCGTCGTGATCCCTGAAGAAGAAGAGTCAGCTGTCAGATGTTATTATTATAGCATCTCATTTCGGGGAGGAACACGTTTCGTTATCTTTGTAACAATTAACGGATCCGAGAGGTGACGTTCTGCAATCGAGACCCATTGTAGCTGAAGAAAAGCAACGGCCAACTTCCTATTTAGAGCTGAGACATCAAGATTAAAAGACAACTGAATCTTTATAGTGATAATGTTCACACTCAAGGACATAATAGATGAAAGTGTCAACTATAACCAGAAACATTATTTGATCAAGAATTCTATTAATTCAATGCTATTGCAAAATAAAAATAAAAATGTTGAAAATACCTTTGAAAAATATGGGCAATTGTGCTAAAGACACTTATTTGTTGTTACCTGTTATGCATACAAAGCTGAGATAATTTAACATTAATCTAACACAATATAAAACGTGTGCGTCCCTCTGGCGTGGTGAATTTAAGTTGTCGTTCGTGCACAAATCTTACCATATGTCCAGATGTAAAAGGTCACTGTGAGCATCATCTATTTCACTGTAAGAATAAAAATCCCATGAGTAACAGCAACAATAAACACCTTTCATGGTCCTTCCACAGAGTCAGAAATGTGTTGCACTGTTCACGTTACTGATAGCATCGGGTGTTAAATGGGAAACTGTGAATCCCCTGTGTCACACATATAGTATTACCACGTCCTGCTTTTGGTTAAAAGGTTAAACAGCTGCACTCACAACACAAAGTGCTCGTCCCACACCGGGTTGAGAGTCTCTGGTTTAACCTCTGTCACGTGGATGCAGCTGGCGGGTAGCACCTCCTTGGTGCTGGAGCGCTTCTCCAGCTTCTCCTTCCTCTTCCTGAAGCTGAACTTTCTCTCCTTCTTCTCCTCCACCTCCCGGGGGCTCTGGCCCACCAGGATTCCCAGCATGCAGTAGGGGTCACTGTAACCTGGCAGGCCGCGGTGTGACACAAAGAAAAGGTCAGCACACACGTGAAAGGGATGATTATGTTACGGCAGGAAGAAGATGGACGCGTACACAGTAACAATCAGGGTTTTATTTTTTGGGGGGAAAGTGCTTGTCAATCAGACAAGCTCAGTGACCTCTTTACAGTGATTTTCATTAATCCATTGTCTCCAGCAATAACTTGTTTCCACTTGTAATCACACAGCATGCATTTTCTGTTATAATGTCTGTCAAGCAAGCATCTTGATGATAAAATAATTTATTATAGAAAAATACTTTGATAGAAGAAATTAAACCTCTTAAAAGTCCAAATATATGGAGATAAACAGAATGTTCTGTAACGTGATAATTTAAAAAGGAAGGCCCAGTCATTTCCCATTTTAGGTTTAAGTCATAAGAAATAAACTTAATCATGCACTCTGAAACAGATTTTGAGAAACCTTCATTTCTTTTCATCATGACACTAGAAAAAGTTAATAAGCACCTTGGTATTGTACCAATCATGCATTTTATTATCTCTGTATCTAACTTGTGTTATTACTGAAAAGGGCACTTATTTGACGCTATTGCTATGATCACTTGAAGAATCTACAGTGTCGGGCGACAGGAGGTGAATCACCTGAAGATTTATTGAGTGAGCGCGATTTAAACTTTATCAATCCACCATTGATGCAGGATAAAGCACATTTCACTTTGTTTTCCATCAGTTACATCTTATTTAATGCTTGAAATATCTCACCATTCGCGTCCTTGGCCATCAGACTCTTTGCTTTCAAAACAGAAACTCTCAAGGAAAAACTGGCTCGCTGTGGAACAAGGAATTTACAGGCCGTTCAGTGAGAAACAAGGTCACACAGCGAGTACATTACTGTGCATTCCACTAATTTGATGCTTTTGTGACTATTTAAGTAAATATCAGCATGCATTACTATATGAATGTACTTAGCAATTCTACTGTGCTTTACGAGGTCTCTTACAGCTTTGTGAGTCGAAAAGCAGGAACACTCGATGTAACAGCGAAGGCATCATAACTGTAGATAATGTTTACAAGGCCAAACCTTTTCAATAAGCTATATAGTACTTAACAGATACATATGCAAAGTCCCTGGCAGGCAAGTGGGGGTCTTAAATACTTCAAGACTCCAAGGGCATTATAATGTACTCCAACTGAGGCTCAAGGTCTGAAGGCTCTCACCTTATTACTACTGCATATACCAGAATATAGCAGAGGATGCACTTAAACAACTGGCTCCACAACCAATGTGTTAGTGATGCTTTCTAAATCTGCACTTTATTTACTTTATTATTACATTATTAACTCAAGATTAAAACTTGAGCTGATTGACATTTACCATGAATCATGCCGATATTTTAGATCCCTTTTGAAATCTATCAGGAGACTCTTTACTTTGAGAAAATTAACTAGATTACTGAAACTAACGTCACAATTACAATGTAATATGACATTTATTTCAAAGTCCAAGATGAACAAAAAACAACACTAATGTGAACTTGTATAACTCAAATAAATTAAGAACATATCATAACAGTAAAACTAACCTCTTTTCTCAACTGCAAATTTCAAATAACATTCAAATGTCTAATCAATAACTTGAGTCATATCTCAATTATGTTTACATCAGTACAGAATGGAAATTTACATTCGTACCCCAAGTTCTCCCATAAGCACAAAAGCTGATGAACAAGTGTGAATTTCCATGGCAGCAGTATGGATGAACAATTATTGGCATGACAGTACGGACAAATCGGCGGTGAGTCATGTACAAATTCTCTCACATTGGCTTCCTGAACTTTCTGGAGAATGATGTCATGTTCCTCTTCGCCCATATCGAACACCTTGCAGAGACGACCAGATACCAGAGAACAGGGTTTATTATATATCAGTATTGACATGATGGAAATACTCTGCTTTCTCAAAGCCAAAAATAAATCAGACATGTACTGACAAAAATCCACTCAGAGGTCAGTGAAATTCCTTTATGAAATCATTGGATCCGAACGCACGCTCTTCACACCATGAAGAAAGACGCCCAGCGCAGACATATGAGAGGCTAAGAATCCTTAGCATGACATCTGAATGAAGGGAATATCGCGGCTGAATATCAGGACTTGCTGTGACTCTGCTCTGAGGTTTAATCGGTTTAGAGGCGAGAACATCTGCTCAGAGTCGTACAGCAGCACTACAGATAACACTGTGAGGGTCTGTGAACAGTGTGCTGGATGGATGGATAGATAAGACAGATATATAGAGAGATACAATATATAGATAGATGGATTGATTGATTAAATGGATACTAATATAGATAGATAAGACAGATAGATTAGATAGATAAAATATAGTATAGGTAGGATCGATGGATAGGATAGATATTATAGATGGATAAATAAAACAATATAATAGATAGATAAGATAGATTAGATAAATAAGATGGATAGGATAGATGGATAGCTACCTTGAGTATATAGGTAAACAGCTCTTCGTCACTTTTCACGTGTTCTGCCGAATGCACTCCGACCCGGTTGACCACGGTGTACACAGCCTCCTCATACAGCAGGTCCAGCTACATGAAAAAACGCTCCACTTAATAACAGCCCTTCATAAATAAAAGCTCATGTTCTTGTTACTTCATGCTTTCTGCTCTGCTGCACATCAGAGGCAGGGATGAAAAAAAACCCACAACTGAGTTTTGTTATTGTGACATTTAAAACGTATTCCCTGCTGAAATACGATGGAACCAGTGAGGCTGAGCTGACACACCTCTGTCCTGCTGATTCTGTCCGTGATAAAGGCCTGGTCCACGTGCTCTTGGGGCGGTGGCACTGTGCAGGCCCCTTTTTGGCACTGTGAGGGGAGAGAGACAGTTTAGACAAGGACAACACAATTTTGTCAACAGAATGAGGAATAAGAAAAATGCATGCATCTGCGTTCATAACTTCAAATATCTTTACATTTGATAGTGTTACATGTGTTTATGTGTAGTTCTCCTACCTCCGCCAACGACTTTATGTGTACGCACCTGTACATTTTTTGGGTTTGTTTCTTTGAAAATAAAAAAACTACTAGACAGAATAACACGAAACGTGGTGGAAGGATGTGTCAACAGGTCAAGGAAGATCCCATTCAATTTTGGTATGGATCAGGGGCGAGAATGATTCATGGAGCTTGATTAAAAAAAAACAGGCAGGTTTCAGGGTCTGTTTGGGGCTTGCCAGGGGTCTGCGCTCTGAGTGCAATTTTTGTTAATCTTACATTTTCCAAATATAAGACGTTGCCAATGCTACTTTGTTGAGTTATTGACTACATCTGGAAAACAACAATATAGAAGGCCAAAGCTTATCATGTACTTTTTATGTAAAATTTTCTCAAA
The DNA here is from genome assembly GCA_038501795.1 of Pseudopleuronectes americanus. Classification (NCBI taxonomy): domain Eukaryota; kingdom Metazoa; phylum Chordata; class Actinopteri; order Pleuronectiformes; family Pleuronectidae; genus Pseudopleuronectes; species Pseudopleuronectes americanus. The sequence continues at coordinate 9,706,057 of CM076732.1, forward strand.
ATGCACAACATTTAAGCACTTAGAAGAGACCAATAGAATCAAATATGTGAGGATGATGTTTGTGGTACTTTGCTTTTTGCTTAGTTCTTTTTAACTCTGCTGACGTGCATCAACTTGGAACTGAAGTCAACACGCTCGCAGCAAACATGTCCATAAAGCAACTTTGCCTCGCTGGCAGTGGCAGCAGGAGGAGCTGAACATAGCCACTGACAGCAGCTGGTCACAGCTGAGCCTCCAGTCTTCAGAGCACCCAACTCAACCCGGCCCTTCTGTCCACTGACGTCATTCTGTCCACGGCGGTGAGCCCGGGTGATAGCGGCGGGGCGGCCTACTCACTACATGGACGTGCTTTAACATATGCAACAGACAAGAAGGTAGAGTTTTGGTTGTGTGTTACCTCAGCCTGGGCAGCCCGCAGCATGTTCTCCTGTTTCTGAAGGACAGCGTTCATACGCTCAAAGAACTCTGCACTCTCCTCGGAAATCCTGCCAAGAAGAGGGAGCTGATGACAACTCTAAAAATAGAGATTAAACACTTGGAAAATGTGAATATATGAGAAAATAAGTGTGTGTGTGGGGGGGATTGGATCAGTGTGGCATCAGAATGTTTTTGGAAAGTAATTAAAAACACAGTGGGTTTCAGTGACATCCTGTTTACAGACACTATGGTGGAGCATCTGTCCATAAAGATGATATCTCTCCTCCTCATGATGAGCTACTGAGACTCCATCGCCTGTAGCTCAGCTCTTTGTCATCTTATCAAACGCTGTCTTATCTCACGCACCAACACAAAAAAGCAAAGCTGGTCAGGACCAATGCTGTGAACGATGTGACATGTCTTCACTCTGCATGAACCCAGTTAATCTACTATGATGAGCGGAGCTGTGTGCAAAATGCAAATGATGTTTTCTGTTTCCTCCAGGTGTGAGTGAATCCCCGGACTCCCGCCGGCCCCAGTTGTCATGGTGATACAGGCACATTCAGGGGGAGGGGGAGTTAGCTGGCTCAACACCTTGGGAATCCCCCCACCACCAACCACCACCACCACCACCATCACCCTCACCTCTCCCTCCACCCAAATCTCTCACCATGCAACTTCCTTCCCAGCCGGTATGGAAATCACAAAGGTTGCTGGGAGCAGCTCTGATGTGTGTCTGGATCAGCCATATAACTCCTCACCCCCAGTAACCCCCCCCTCACTCCCATCCTCCCAGTCTCCTTCTTCATCTCTCAGCCATCCCCACAACATTATGCAGAAGAGCTCATCCGCAGAGACCCCGTCACGCTCCTTTATTAGCGTCATCGCATCACAGCGGGCGTGTGGCAGTCCATCCCAGCACCCACTGACTCTCACCAAGGCGGGGGAGCGGATGGCAAACCCCTGTGGTATTGATGAACACTAATGGCAGCCATGCTGGGAGAGTTGGTCGGGTTTGCATATGGCTTCAAAACCCACTAACAAATGAGAGGTGGATGTGTTCATCAAATAGCAGGAGTTGGTTTTTAATCTTCACAAAAATATTGAACATGTATATTACATGTTTCAATCTGGCTTTATATACCTGATTTTAATGTGTAACAGTACCCCACATATATTTTTTGTATTATTACTGCAGTCAGATTAAGCCTTAGCTCACCCTTAAGTTTGGCCTGTTTTGTTGATTACGAGGCCAAAAAACTTGATGACACTATGGTGCAAGACTGAAGTTATGTCCCTAACATTGCTAACCTATACTAGTTGGTAACTTAATTTGTATGGAAAACATAACCTGGATATTCACAGTTTTGTCGTATATTCTTGAAAAAAAAAGTATGTGTACTAAACTTAAATTTTATATTTTTTTTGTGCAAAAAATTACATTTAGTAAATTCAACCTAACATTTTTTGCAGTGCATGGATATATTCTGGATTTAAGAGTTACAAAGAATTACATCATGCAGTTTGCTTTTGTGAGACTGACCCGCACATATTCACGTCAATGATGAAGAAGTCCAAGAAAACCAGCAAATATTTAGATAAAAGAAGCTCGAGCCGGTGAGTGTTGGAGGTTTTAACAATAAAATTACTTAAATGACAAGTCAATAATGAAGGATGCATTTTCTCTCCATCAAATTAACTATTGCAACAAAGTCAGGACTTTACGTATAGCTCCAATGATGTGTTTGTTGATTTAGCTAAATACCAAACACACACAATAGAACATGAGTTGTTACTCTCATCATCATCATCATCAGTCAGTGATGGAAAGCATGAAACCACATAAAGTTGAATCTACAATCTGTCAATGACTCCCCCCAAAAGCTGTTCCACTGAAAAAGAGACCAAGTGTTTTGTTTTGTTTTGGGCTCGCCTATTTTCATTTGCACATCTAGTACAAATAAGCTTCAGTTGATCATAATACTCGCAAGATGAGACACTCAATTCTTGCCTAATCCCTCTTAAATTACTCAGGGCATTCTTCCATCCACAAATCTGTTGCATCCTCTCTCAGTCAGACAGCTTGCGGATTTGTCCGGACAGTCTGAGATCTTTTTGTTTCTGAGATTTGAGAGATAACGTGTTTATGGGCAGCAACAAACCGAACTCATGAAAATCCGGTTCATTTTCATTTAAAGCATAAAATAAAATGCTGCTGATATCTTTTAACCTTTCTCTTACACACACACACGCTACCAGAATAACAAAGTGACTTGATGTTGCTAGGAAACAGGTCCTTCAAATACTCATTCAAACACTTCAATTATGTCTCCCCATCTTTAATCAGAAGGAAAACATAAATAAAATGGCAAACATGGTGAACTCGCTCCATCTGATCGAATATGTTTTTAAACCAGCGCTGACTGGGAGAGGGGAGGTGACGCGGGCCCCTTCACTTCAAACGTCAACATAATATGGCAGTGCATACACAGTAATTAACAGAGCAGACATCAATGTCCTGTGCAGCATGAAAGACAATGTGACGTCTGTATGCGTCCTAATAAAATGAGTTGATTTTTTAAATGTGATTCATTACGGCTGCCAGTGCATAATATCAGCCTTCGACTACGATCATAACTGATGGTGTCCGTGACAAGAACCCAACTCCTCAACGCTACACACAAGACGGGTTGTTTTACTTTAATTACACATTTGAGTAAGCAACAGCAACACTACAGTCGAAAAGGCTTCGGTGCGGAGATAAAATCTCCACAGCTCCGCTCCAATCTTTCCATTCAATAACTTCTGAAAATAAACTGCAGCTAGAAGTAGTGATGGACTGAGCAGTGGCCTGGTGTGAAATTGTTTCCAACTCAGGAGCTTTACGTTTGTTTATACTCGCTCACTGTTTGGGATAATTGCCGCCTGAGGGTTTGAACCATTTTAAAACAGGCAAATGGGCAATGCTCACACCTTTCAAGATAGGAAATCTGTTTCATGTTATTACATCCGACAAAAAGGTTATTTTCCATCTGCATTTGTATGTTTGCTATAAGAATTAAGGAAAGAACACATCAAATGTTTGTGCAGATCCAGATTTTGCAATTTGGTACGATTCCAGATCTTAAGCCGGATCGGGTGAATTTAAATGTGGTTTCACAGGGAAACTGATGGGCATGGGCAGTTTACGCTAAAAACACGGGATTGATTTACACTGTAAGTAGAAGCTGCAGAGTAAACAATCTTTTCGTATTTCTGTTTTTGAATTCTCAGAGAGTAACTAATGGTTCATATTGAAATTACATCAGGCACATTTAGAAAACGAATATCTATTAGTGTGTAATTTGGTGCAGCTTGATTGACTTTAAGGGGACTGTTGGGCCTTGGCGCAGTTCCATTCCAGTTTGTTCTTTCTTAATCAAACAATGATGCAGCTTACCTATTGCAATGACCAAGAGTATGATGCCCTGATGTCGGCTGTCTGACACTTTGACAGACAGAAGCAGCTTTCACATGCACTGCAATCTTCAACTTTTATGGACCTTTCCCAGATGAGCTCAATGCAAATGACTGAACCAGCTGAGCCAGAAATTAAACTGCCAGCTCCCCGCGAGCAAAGTCTGCGTAATGCCTGCATGCCACTGGTGAAACCGCTCTCCTAATCCAAACTGAATAATTCCAGTAGGTGCATGGGAACACTCGCCTCACGCAGATAGTCTCCGGTCGAATGCGGCATTTGTGTGAAAGGGCAACTGTCAACTGTGGGACGATCAAGTCCGGACATTGTCCTGAGCTCATATGTGGAAATTGCTAAAATAAAAAAGATATTATGTGATTATTTTACATGTAAATTTGTCTGAAATCCCATCATAGCTGTTGTCTTAAACCCATTTGTGAAGATTACATTGGCTTTGTTTGTTGCTGTTTCACAATCAGGAAACTCAGCACTACAAGAGCAGCGGGTTGGCTTGGAATAAACTGCTGGTTAATGTGTAGTCTCACTGGGTTCCACTGGGTTGGAATCACTATGCATGTATACAAGACAGGCTTTGTTGGGAAATTGGAAATAATGTATTTGTGAGCACAGACAGGAGGAGAGAAGCAAACAGATAAAGGGCTGAAAGCGGCTGACACTGGGCACAAAGCAAATAGGACGCACTAACATCATGCATATGCTAACTGGGGGACTGTAGTTCCACAGCAGATTTTGCCCACATCCTCCTCACTTCTTCACACTGACCATTAACAGTCCAGCAATACACTAGGTTTTGACCCATTCTTGTTTAAAGTGAACCAATTTAAAAGTGCCTGTGTTGGAAAACTTTTCTCTCATAGTATATACATATATATATATATTCAAAAGATTAAGTAGGAATTAATGGGCTTAAGGCTGAGAGCAACAGATGGTGGCTGGATCAGGAACACAAACAAGTGGTTGTTTTGGTATTTTACACGTGATTCATTGCCAGTATGAAACATTTAAAATAACACCAGTCTTATCCTTTAAATGCATAGTATTTCCACAATTAATGGCTGTAACTCTATGTACATTTAAGTCCATTTAAAGTCATTCTCAATATATTGTAACTCTGCATTGATTTAAAAACGGAGATCTTCAACGCAGTGACACAGAAGAGTCAAAGCGACTGCAGCAGGCTCACGATTCAAATCCTGTGATATCGGGACTGTAATATGAAGTTCACTGTTGATGACAAAGATGGAGGTGAACTAGGCAAACAATAATAAATGAAAATATCAAATTGAAAAGGAATCCCTGTGCCTTTTATGCAGTATGATGCCTGGTAGGGTTCATCTCCGACAGCGTCTTGTGCATTTGACTTACCAACCCTCTCACATAGTGGTATCAAACACATTTTGTTCAACTTAATTAAAAAGTGCCAGAGAGCTCCGCTTTGACAGTCGACTGTACTACTGGGTCAACAACTGTGGATGGAGCGGCCCAAATCGTCACAGCCTCATTTGCAATTCTCAATTAAACTGAGATTGCCTGCCGGTCAGCAGCAGATCGACTGGATAACAAAGATCAACGGTCTGCCTCTAATGATGAGCGCTCAGGGAATGTGCACGGCTGAGGCTCAGTTTGAAGGCTGTAGCCCTGGGGAGCTGGAGAGGGAAATGAGAAAAGGGTGAGACACTGACAGGTCAAATCACTGTTCAAAGAAGAACACATATGGGGTTCCACCGGAGCAGATTTTATATCAAACTTCATTAAAAATATAAATCATACTGCGACAGCATTAATATTATGCTTAAAAATACACATGAACATTTTTCCACAACGGTCCTCTGTAGTTCTAGTCTATAGTCTGTAAAACCCAAAATGTATCAGTCTTCAACGAAACATCTAAGGTTATCTTCCATGCTAAAAATAGCCATCGTCGTCATTACAAGTAGAAGTTCACATTGTGGCAACAGGCCGTGTTTAGGTTGCTATAGAAACCTCAGGTTCATACTATTACCTTTGGCTTCAGATGAAGCTTTAAAACATGACTGATAATAAAAGAAAACAAGTGTTTGATTTCACCGGGGCCACAAGGCAGAGATGTAAAAACTGCAAAAACAAAAGAAAGGATCAGACAAGATCCAGACTTGGGTTCAAAATCCATTTTATGTCCAGTTTCATTTTTATTGTCCAATGCTCTCAAGCACACAGAGCTGACAGAGACATGACACAACATTATGAGAAAGAATATAAACAAAATATAAAGAAATAATATAACAAATATACATACAGCATATTATAAACATAACCACAATACATAGAAACGGTACGTATTCACATACATGTATAGATACAAACATACAGGTCATACAGCTTAAGCACATTTATGCAAATATAAATACAAACAAGTAAATATGTATACAGATGCACAAGAATATATATAAATATAAACATACAATGACAAAAACAAATCACAAATCACAAATGACAAATAGTTTAAGATGGCTAAGAGGTATTTTCTACCGAACACACCTGGAATCAAGCAAAACTGTGAACATGTATAATTGATTTATTTCAATCTAAAGAATTATCTTTTCTAGAATTTATCTTAGAAGAGTACATTGTTATTTGCACTATATAGGAGAACTATTTGATGATCTGGATGTCATGTCTTGAAGATGAACGGTATGTTTGTCAAACGCGAGGCTACAGATATTGATTCTTTTTTTTATACTGATTAATCAAACAAGAATATTAGGTTGCCATAGTTTGCATGTATAGTCTGTATATTACCACCCATAGTTAGGTTTCTTATTGTTAGGCAACTTCTAGTGGCCAAGGTTAGTATGGCAGGAGCAATGGAGGGAGTCAGTTGAAATATAGAAATATTGATAATTAACCTATTACTTTTATCTATAATCTTTCCAGACCCTTTTCGGTATGTTCATTATTGTAACCATGACAACAAGGGTTTCTCTAACCTTACAGAAATCGACGCACATTCAAACATTAAGTTGAAAATACACATTACAATACACAGTACAAATACACACTCAATAACTCAGCACACATAACATTCATGTATATTTACATTCGCACACAGAAGCACATACAAAAAGTTAAAAAAAAAGTAAATAGCTCTCTTTTATTTTGAGATGCACAAAGACGTCTATGTCATTTGAGTAAAAACAGATGTTAAAGAAGTGCTGTTGTGCAACCTTTGTTGAAGTAGACGTGTGGACATGAGACCGTGTGGTGTAAACTGATATATAAGAACGCAACGTTTGTGATCTCCTCAGAGCCTGACTGTGCATGTACTAGAGAGGCTGATGTGTCCATGGGGAGTAGGCAGCTTGTACATTGCCTCTTAATGGCAAGTTACAACTGTGGTATAAATGGCAGCAACATTAAAACACTGCTGACAAGAAGTGATTATCTGTGGCTTAGGCAGGACAGAAGATTAATTAATAACAGACAATAATTATTGCCTATGTGCTGTCGTTTTTCAAAAGCTGTCTGTACAATACTGAGCTGCCCTGACTGCAATTTAACTTCCAAAATGAATGTATTGTGTAATGTCCACCGGAGGTAGAGCAAAGTTATCACTTAAAACTGTCATTTTTCCATGATAAAACATGTGTCAATAGCGGTAGAGCAGTTCCAACTTCGATTTAGCTGCAGCCTCACTCTCTAGGCATTGTGCATGTTATCTCAAGATGCAGCTAACTTTTTTTTTAAAAATAAATATTAACAATTTCCCTCTTGGAAGATAGCTTTCAGTTCTACCATCCGACCTAATCCTTAGTACTTGTACTCTACATATCGGGAGTTTTGAATCTGATGATGGGTGCTACCATAATTGACGAAAACAAACCAGCGGCAAAATATTTATAAAAGAATATATATATATATATTTTAAATGAAAAATAACCAAAAGTTCACAGAATTCCATGAAATAATAACCTCGTAATAACCAGAATCCAGTTACAGCACTCGACGCCAGGTGTAAGTAAAGAGCTCACACCAGCGACTCACCTGCGGGGTAATGGGTCAGGACTGTGAGTAAGGGGGCTGCCGGGGGTGGTTGGCGGCGGCTCCCTCCGGCTCCTCAGCGACTGGCTCCTCTGCACCTGCCGCAGCACACTGCTCTTCAGGTCCAGCAGTGTCGTCATGTTGGTTCACTGCGGACACAAAGAGCCAACATCACGTTAACTGTCACTCCACTGCAAGAGCATGATTGGCAGCGTTTGCGTGACGGAGTAGCTCACAAGCTTGACTCTAACAAAGCGAGTCAAAACACTTTTACGGTGCGATCATATTCGTACAACTGGTTGTTTCCTGACATACAGTTGGTGTACAGGGTTTCTTGTGGTTGGATCTGCTGCAAAGCACACAAACACCTTTGATCTTCTAACATAATTATACTCTTTCTGGGTCTGTCTGGCTGATGCCCCAGGGTGTGCAATTTATCCTCTACCTTTTAGTCTGTTCAGTTCAGTCACTCGACCTTTATTTATGGGACTTTGTAAAGAAATATGCAATTCAAGAAGCAGTTGTGTGCTGGGAGTCATAAGAGCTTCATTATAGCAATGTCAGAAAAAGCGTTATAAAAAATAAAAAGCCAAGAAAAGAGAGCACATAAATATAGCACCAACTATGTTTAGAAATGTTTTCCTGAATGTGTCTTCAGTGTGTACAATTTGTCGATATTCAGTGGGAAAATGTCATGTTGTAGCTCAATACCCCCACACCCTCACCTCACCATCCCCCTTCCCCCTCCAAACATGAAAGAGAACTGATTCAATTACATAACATGTCATTTAGCTTCTATCCAAAGCTTCTTTATGCTGCAATCGGCCGACGAATGCAGCAGACAAAGGATTTGACGCCTGAATTGGAACAGAGCTAACGAACCATTAACACTCACATTCACACCTATGTTAAATCTAGAGTCTCCAATTAACCTAACCAAGCTGCAGTACCCACAGAAAACCTGTTCTTACTGTGCTGCTGTGTACATCTCCACTGATGTCATTTTAAAACAAGTGTCTGGATGTTTGATCAAGTCCGACAATGAATCTGACAATTGAAATATAAGTTACAGTAGCTGGCCTAACATAAAGGTTTTTTCTTTAGAACTAGGATTCATAGTGTCATTGCTGAAGTTTGGATAACAAGAGCAATACCGGTCTCCCTTCTGTACAGTTTGTTATCTTAGTGTTAAGATGGGAAAGCCATTTGGACTCGGTTTTTTTTTACATTAGTTTTGTAAAGATTAAAGTAATATGTCAGTTTTTATGGATACTGGTAGCTAGATTTTGTGTTGGTCGTTTTCATTTTTGTGCAAAGCCAGAATAGTTGGCGGTTGGCTGTCATTTCAAATCAAAGAAGGGACAAAGACTGGTATCAATCTTTAAAAGATAATAAAACCAAAAAGTTTGTCCTTGTTCTTAAATAATCCGTATGCAGATGTACGTTTCTCAAAAAAAAACCTATGAAATCCACTTTTAAATCCACCTCTAACTACTGTAATTAATACAAGTTATAAGTAATAAATAGTAATAACAGGAACAATCATAACATAAAGTAATTTAGGAATACATGGGGACAAAGGGATGAACATATATATATACAAAAAACAGGTCAAATCATTACTTTCCTGCATATTTTAATGGATTGCAACTTCTAAATTTAGTCATATGTAACTGAGTGTTATGCAACCATTTGTAGTAAAAGGAAAACTTTTTTTGACTACGTCTCATAACTGTGAAATACAATATTAAGAAGAATGAGCCTCCTTGACGACCTTAGCGAGATTGGCACTATGCTGCTAAGCAATTCCCTCAGACAAAGTAGGCTTGATGCCATGAAGTGTACCCTCAATTTGGCTTCATGTCGACTTTAAAATATAACTGAGTTATGTGACAACGTTACAGTTTTGTGCTCTCTCTACTCACCCCTAGAAGAAGATACAAAGAATAAAATATACCAAGTTATTTCAGTATCCGTACATGTCAGCATTCTCCCCGGGATATATGTAAAGAAAAAGGTAGAGGATGTCAAACGTAACGATTTCCTTGCAATAGCAAAATCAAAGTCACCGACAGCTGACTCCATAGTTTCAATCAATATGACAATATATGTTATATTAAGAGTCACTCATTTACCTTGAAAATCATTTTTAAGTGCAATGCTCCTTCATGGCTTTTTTTGGTCAAAAGTCAGTATCCAAACTTCATTCTGTTCCTCTGCCTTATCCCCTTTATTAGGAGGTAATCCTTTAAATCTTGACAGAAGATTGGGCATCTATAAATACCTGAGGATCAATATTGAAGTCAGTCACTAAATCCTCACAGGAACATAATACATTTACTAGCTGCCACAGTTTTCAAGTGCAACAGAACGTGTCAAGGCTCCATAGAAGCATCCAGCATTCATTTTGAGTAAAAGAAAAATCTGATTGCAAGGTTATTGATTGCATAAATGACAGCAGTTTCTAGAGCAAAACACACACACACACACACACACACACACACACACATCTGCCTAGCAACTGAAGGAGTGAGTGAAGTCTAATAAAAGAGTCTCTTTTACAGCATACCATCACTTTGGTCCCTGCGTCTCCATTTTACTGCATTTTCCTATAATTAGGACTGTGATACTGGCTCCACCTGCATAACTTGAGTCTTTTGTGAGGCTCCAATGGTCCGACAGAAACACAGTAAAGGAGGAAGAGACGGAACACTCAAAAAAAGAGAGAAAAAGACCTGACAAGGACACAAGAGCGAGGGTTTGATTGATGGAGAAGTAGTTTCAGAGGACAGTCAGACCGACTCAGACAGTCAGACGCTCTTTTCAATCGTTGACAGCCAATGTCTACGTCTGTGTGAAAAAGAAGCAATGAAACCGTGGGCCGAGAGCTTGTTCAGCCAGCAAAAGACAAAATAGTCACTGTTATTAACAAACTGTAATAGAGGACAATTAACTTGGTGTGCAGAAGAGATTCTGAGCTGAATTTACAGGAAATGTTAATTGGTGTTTAGTTTTATATTTAAAGACAACCCTGTTAAATGTTGCCTGTTTTGAATCACAGCAATTGCAGCAAATAGATGCAGAGAAACTCAACATACTGGCTTGTATGACTACTGTCATTTGGAGAGCAGCAAGCAGTAGGGTTTCACCTGTTATGCACTTGGAGTATTCTCACTTTACTCAAGTTGACTGAAGTGTCTATACTCCTTCGCTGATAGATATTATCAAAGAGTCTATAAAAATGTGTCTCAGTAAGCACCTGTTGGGATTTCCATGATGAATACTTCACATATTGAATCCCTTATATTTTCCAAAAAGACAGATAGATGTCATCACCTTTCTGTTTCAAAATTTTGGAAGTGCATTGAAATATTCAAATATAGCCAAAGGGTTGTGTCATAGGTCTAACTTTAGATTCATCAGTTTCTAACAATGATTTATTTGTTGATGGATCCAACTTGTAACCGTATAATCTACTGACCTTCTAATTCAGACATGTAGCATCAAGATATATCTGGGATTTGTTTTGATCTGCCAATGAAAACAGGGATATAATTTTGATTGAAGGATGATGCTTCTATACCCTAAGGCTGAAGTGACCCTAATAGCGCCAATACAAAAATAAGATTCAAACTGAATTTATTACGTATATAAAGAAACTATAATATAATGATAAACCCTGAAAAAGCTAGCAAGAACAAACACATGATTCTAAATAACACAATGAGAGAAAGCATAAATTCAAGTATCATATATCGTATCAGATGAGTCAATCATTACTCGGTTGTTTGGATTTGCCAATTCTTTCAGCAAACCCTTCAGTTAGATGCAGAATTTAAGCTAAAAAATAATTGCAGTGATCCATCACTGTCCTGTTCTCTTATTTAAAGGAAAAAAGGAGTTAAACACTTTCAATTTAAGTTAGTCAATACCTTCAAAGTAGATACATTTCTTTCATCTTTCTCTAAGGAGTCATCTTCTGGCCCGGAACTATTTAGGTACAACGTCACTGAGAACTGCAACTCCTCCGCTAACTAACATTTTCAATAGATGACTGATTAGTGCCTGAACTGAATGCATTGGACCAGATCTATGACTACTTTGTAAACAACCACTTGCTCTCAACATGCTTTCAGGCCTTGCTTCTTCTCTGGTCCAGATGATTGACCACAGGCTCAAGGACCCTGATAAAAGCCAATTAGTTATGCTTTTGATTGAAGCCCATGGAGATTTACTATGTTTTGGTCTTTCAACATATAAATTGTTGGTTATTTAATAGATCTCCATGATTTTATTTGCTTTTGGTTTGCTTATGAAATGTACTCTTGGGTGCCATCATAGATTGAAAAAAAGGTTTTGGTGGCATGACATGAAGCAAAACATTTTGATCTCCTCCTGGTGGCTGGCTGCAGTATAGGTAGTAGATCCTATATGTTTGCAGAAGGGATACAATTTCAGGTAGATCTTATCAAACTGGTGTATGTTCTATTTTTTCTGGTAAGTTGGGCGTTAATTCCTTATTTGATGCTACAAAAACAGGCTGAAATATCATGATTGACAGCTGAGATGATCTCACATTTAGTCAATAGCATGAATCATTTGGGGCTTGATACCAAAGCTCACTCACTACTGCGCCAACTCTGGCACCAAATGATGAGAAAAAGCATAATATGGCGGCACCCGTATCCAACATATTTTGCTTGATTTTGATTAAACCAAAGCCAAGGAACGAGAGTTAATAAGTTAGTTTTGAATCCAATATTGTACCCATATTGTACCCAAGTATCATTCATTGATTTTATGCAGTGTTCCAGTGCTGTAATGTCTGGTTGACTTCTCCTACAAAACGCCTTTAAGTCCATTTCGTTGCTGAACATAAGGGGCTACAGCATGTGAGGAGAGGTGTTCACCATTAATGCTACCCCTGCGTGACTTCTGTTCAGCAGTGTCATGCTCTTGTCATGATTTCTTCAGGAGGCAGAGCAGCATAGACATGTTTGGTTGCTGTGCCGCACAGAGAAAACCTGTTTTTTATAACTTCAAACTGCGATGCATCAGACACACAAAAAAGGCTCTGCTCAAGCATCACATCAGATCCACTACATGCAGCCTGGTGAGCGAGGGGAGCTGACAGCTAACAGGCACCGCAGAGCAGCTGTCTCCCAGGTGAACTCATTTCAATTACAGGAGAGGATCGCTCCCAACTGGATTTCACTCTGCCTCAGCCGTCAACCCACAGTGACAAAAAACGGGTCGACGTGCCACCGACGGTGGGGCGCCGGCTGCCAAGGAAACACTGTCAAAGCCAAGTAAATGCCTTTTTCGCTACATTGGTGTCAAAGCTGAGCCAGGGAAACACTTGTTCACCACTGTCTCTCTCCTGTGAGAGCCAATGAGCCCGGCAGCCAAAGCCGCCTAGCTGATAAAAAGGGAGTGTCTCTATGGTAACAGCAGACGAAAGGGAGCCGGTAAATACAGGTAAATGCAATTTTACAAAGCCAAGAAAAAAAAAGAGAAGCCCTTTCATGTGTTTGCTTTAACACAGCTAAACCAGTAGAGCAATATATAAACACACCTATTCATGACAGCAGGCCACAGTCTGGTCACTTAATTCCCTGACACAACTGTGGTAGAGGTCCATATAAAACAATTCCTCCTCTATATATAATCTCTTTTAAGCAAATGTCAGTCACTATAACACTTCAGAGTCACAGATATGTTTTCCAGTGTGACCTCAAGAGCTTAACTGTTGTTCCCACTTCTCACTCCTTTCCCATTTGAAATCTCCAAAAGAATACATCGGATAAAAGACGGCCAGAGATTTTGTAGCGGATCAATAAAGTAACAAGGTTTACACTGTTCTGCAGCGGTCGGTCTTTGGCAGCTTCAAACGCACCGGAGATTAGTCTTCGTGGGGTGTTCAGAAACGCACCTATCTAAGTCATTAGTCTATTGTTGTCGAGGCCTTCTTTAAGTGTGTGTCTGAGCGTGAAAGCTTCATCCTTTAGAGTGCTGTTGAGTGTTTCAAAGGGGCTGGGACAGACACAGGGAGCGAGGAGAAGACGAGGAGGAGAGAGGGGTTTCTTTGTCTCGGAAAGAACATAATCAATGTAATTACGGGCATGCATTTAATTCATTACATTCCTCCCGAGTCTCCAAAATGAAAGGTGAGTATTAAACATCCCCTCTTGAGGTGACACTGACAGTCACGTAATTAAATCAAATACACATTTTGACCTCCATATTCCCTGAGACTTCATTATACGACATGAGCCTGAGGAGATTCAAGTCATAACTCTAAGTAAATCATGCTGTAGTGCCACTGACGATAACAACTATGGCTGTCATGGCATTGAAGACGGAGCCTAAAGCCTCATCACTGGCCATCAGTTGTATTACGTAAGTCGGCCTTTAGGGACAAATGGATCAAACTGTCACTTTCTGTCTAATCTTCAACGAGCTGTCAAGTGGATTTGATGTATTTAAAAAGCAACAGCTACAAAGTGTAGACATCGCTATGACCTAGACCGTATCCACTTGTAGATAACAAATAGTCCATAATCCAACAAAAGAAACTGTGCATCTAGTCGTCTACTCCCCGAAGCCCCCCCGGAGTCTGTGTTGTCAAGGCAAATGACAGGCACTTTGGCTCGGAGAGACTGATTGCCAGAAAAAAATCCCAGGAATTGAAGGCTGTGAGCTTTAAAGGGCGTCTGCAGCCACGCACACAGAATTAAATAAAGAAAGAATACAAAACTTAAACAATGGTGCACATCTTTGCTCATTATACCACAGATAATGCATCCTTTGTCAGCCTGAGAGACACTCACTCCAGCGGTAACTGTCAAAAATAGCAGCCATTGAGTCTTCATGCAGAAGCAAGGCCGCCGCCTCCGTAGTTTACGCACAGAACATCAATCTGAACTGCGCAACGACACAAGTGATGCTCCGAAGTCACGCAACTGCACAGACTCTAACAAATTACACACTTCCCAACAATATATTAGCATAGCCTTTCCATAACCTCTTTTTTACTGCCACTGTGCAGCAGGAGGAAAACACTGGGGAGGTAGCTTTTATAATAGACAGGTTTGATCCACTGTATAATAATAGGAGATGATGATTAATTAATGACTAAAGGACTCATAATAATTCGTCTAAAGTGGAGTTATGACCTCCACAGGGAGGAGAGAGAGCCACACAGAGCCACAGAATTTCAACTGTTCAACTAAACAGGCAAAGATGTTATGATTTACTAGTTTTATTATGTTCTTCTATTAGATTTTGACATGCAGTTGAGGAATAGTGAAACATAATCATTTCCTTGCTCTTTAAATTTGCTGCACATGTAACTACTGTCAATATAAAAAAACGCAGGTAAATTACAGGCTTGCAATTGCTGTTGCTGTCATGGGGGAGAAAAGAGAGGCAGTGTGTGTGTGTGTGTGTCTGTGTGTGTGAGTGAGAGCGAGAGAAAGAGAGAGAGAAAGCTCCACAGGCATCTCCAATGCATCCAATTGATTTATACATACACAGTGTAAACCCAGCACCAAAGGAGTAAAACTCACACAGAGATCAAGAAACCTAAAAGCTCTTATTTATTTTTATTTTCCTGAGAAACACGAGACTTATTTAAGGGAAAATGTGCGTCAGAATAAAAAAAAATCTTCTACTTCGGGTTTTCACATGTTCAGCTATATTCAAGATGTTTTTGTCAACCAGGGTGAATACAATAACAACTTCACATGCTCTATCTTTTACCTGATGTGATACAGGTGCATTGCATTTGTGTGTTTGTGTGTGTGTGTGTGTGTGTAAATCAGAAATCAATGCAACCTTGCTCACCTGTAGTTTCAGTAAAAAACAACGTTATACAACATTTCCCTGAGATAGATCCCCACAACGTGGATGTGTGTGTGTGTGTGTGTGTGTGTGTGTGTGTGTGTGTGTGTGTGTGTGTGTGTGTGTGTGTGTGTGTGTGTGTGTATGGGTGTGTGTGTTTGCACTCAGAGTCAGATTAAAGCAACTGATCAGGTTTGCAGCATCATTCTTTGGATGCTTATGACGAACAGAAGGGGAACTTTCACTATGGCAGATTACACATTAAGAAGCTGCAAGACGAATATTTCCTCTCAGTAAAAAAAAGTGGATCAGGTCTGAACCCCCCCTCAGGAGACACGTCACACATCAACCACACATTCTTTCATATCCAACATAGAACTTTAGACTCCTTAAAAAAGGCTAATTTCAAATGATTTCTAACTAATGTGGATTCTGATCAACAGGTGGATCTGAAGCAGCCTTCACATTGACATCATGAGTCGGAGCCGCTGAAGCATTTGTAAAATAATTTGAGTTTGCTTTAGAGATCCAGATGTGGTGCTGATGTTGGATGCAGAAGAAGCTCCTGAGCTCACCTGTGTCTCTGGAGCGGTTCTCCGGTGTGAGAGGTTCTCTCTGATGTCAGGATCAGTGGATGTGCAGGTTCTCAGGGACAAGAAGAAGAAGAAGCGTCTTTTTTCTTTCGCGGTTGAACTTCTGTGAAAACAACACCGATCACTCGGTGTTTTGTTTCTTGTGATGCACGAGGAGACAAGAAGCTCCGATTAGTCCGCGGAAATGTCTGCTGCGCTCTCTCGCCGCCAATGCCCGCGCCAAATATGGTCAGAGGAAGTGCAGCGGCTACTTCACCGCCCTCTGCTGCTGTCGGAAATATCGCAACTGCGAGTGGACGACACGACACCGGTTCACGTCCCCTGAGTAAGAGAAAAGAAGAAATATGTTTAAAGCGACACTCGTCCATTAACCCTCCTCCCCCCTTTCCCTCATCCCTCCTCCCTACCCTCTCATCCCTTCATCTTCACCCCTTCACTTATCCCTTCATCCTCCATCCCTTATCCATGCATCCTCGTCCCCTCATCCCTACCCCCATCCAATTATCCACCTTCCCTAATTCCGTCATCCTTATTCCCTCATCCATTCATCCTCCTTCCTTCCTTCCTTCCTATGCAAGCATCTCTTCCTCCACCTCCCTGATGTGAAAGCTACTTACCTGCATCATACACTTGTTATTTATACCAATTAGCTCATTGGTGCAGTAATCAGCCATTAACTGCTGTTTCTCAGTGGAAAGCCATACTTGACTTGGTCTGATGTGTTTTGTTGTAACCCGTTGTAGCTCAGTGTAAACAGTAGTAACATAAATGTGAGTATTAAGATAAGATAAGATTTATTAACATGCTGGCTGTGACTCACGAAGACGAGCAGATAGTCCACTAACTAGATGGTTGGTGGTTTGATCCCTGTTTAACCCATTCCACGTGCTGATGTGTCCTTGGGCAAGATATTGAATCCCAAATTGCCTCAGTGGGCCAGCAGTGTGTGGTTGATTTAAGATAGAGAAAGTGCTCCATGCACTGTATGAGTTTGAATGGCAAAACTGTTTTGTAAAATTAAGACTATAAAAGTGCTATACAGACCATTTATTTATTATTTATAGGTCACTTAAAGGGGAAATAACCTCTACTGAAGCAGCAAAGACAACAGTCAAAAACTGGCCTCCTTAAAAGTTATGAATTACAAATGCAATAAACAAGGGAATATAAATTATGTTTACAGTATAAACAGATAAATAACATATGAGTAAAACACAGCGCAAATATATGACAGTTACGCCATGGATACAACCAAACATCTATGAAATAAAAATGGCTTTCTGTAAGTGTATATTATCTTTAAGAATTACAGTTTATCTTTTTGGATACTTTCTGACCAGGGGAAGGGGATGTGAAAAGACTGAGTTTACATTGTGCACCTGAAGGCATCATTTTACTGTTGCTGAGGGATGTTGCTGAGAAAAAATCCTCTCAGCTACAAAGGTGAACAAGGTCCGACTGTCAGTCACTGACATCATAATACATGTTGTTCTGCTTAATGAGCTCCTACACGAGCAATGCCAGTATTTCCAAGAAACACTTAATGGGGACCTACATATATGTAATCATACCACTCAGGAGACAGGAAGTCCTTGAATTTACACTGAAAAAAGTCTGAGCCTGAACAGAAAAAAAACACAAAGGTCGTATATTTTCAGTCCAAAGATTACATAGTGTCACTCGTTGTATGTTATTTAGCATTGGATAACAACCCTAACAATAATCAAAAAAATAAGGGTTAACAATCTTCTCTCAATCCATCCATCCAGAGCAGGAAACAGAGACTAAGTTCACTAAAGAGAGAGATGCATTACATGTAGGAAAACGTTAAATTAAAAAATGTTGGATACAATATATGTATATATATATATACCTGTATTTAAACACATTTATCGTACTGTAATGTTATCTTACTTTAGAATGTAGTTGAATAATTTAATGTCATGAATATAAATCATTGTACTACCTTTAAATGTGGGTTAATAAACAGAGTCACTGCCCAAAAGCCTGTTTTGCTTTTTACTCTGCATCCACCATTAATCACGGTGTTACCGCCATAACCTAATAAGCACGGTAACCAAAAATAGTACATGAATGGTAATTAAAAATGGTAAATCAAAGGTGATTGAAATGGAAAATCTAATTAATACAGAGATAAACTAAAATCCTGGCTAGGACACCTGTTGTGACAATGTGTTCTGCATCAGTCCTTGGTGGAATGACACTCTGACAGTAATATTTACAGCACATGCAAATAAGACCAGATGATGCACAGTTCGAAGCCCTCTAATACAGGAAGTGTCGGGCACTTTCTCACTTGTCTGTTTGCACGTTAGGACACACGAGAGGAAGGGCATGTGCACGGATGCTTTAAATAGGCACAGGAGCATTAATTACATGCTTGCCGGGGAGAGGTGTCTCTCTCACAGCACAGAAAATGATTTCACACGTGACCATTATAATCGGAGCTTCAGTCGCCTCCAAGCGAAAACCTGGAAGGAAGGGATCCCTTCATCAGCATCAACAAAGTCAAAGCTTGTCAGCATCCGGTAATTAGGGAGTTCCCTTTTCACTGTTTACCCATGATCTACATAAGAGGAATTTCTGAAGCACTCATTAGGGGACTCAATACAATTTCAATGGTGGGATATTAACAGCCTCAGTTACTTATTTACAACTTTTTTTTGTATCTTGTACTAAACAAAGTTAAAAGACGGTTAATAGAATGAATTATTTCGGATTGAGACAGACTCCTTGGCTTCAAATAAGAGGCGGTCAATACAACAAAAAAACAATCTGTCCAAAAGCTGGAGTCTGGAGAATTACATCAGAGACCTTCTCTAATGCACTTCTGAGGAAAAACAAAAAGATACAAAAACAACCCTGATTCGGCTATGCTTTGACATCATTTTCTGCAAATTCAAGCAGAAGGCTTTTCCCATGTTGAGAGATAAGACACATGCGACCCTTTGCCTTGTTTCCATGGTCACATCATTAGAGAACTTCCCCAGCTGGCTCCGACTGCTTGATGTGTCGACGGCGAATAACAAGCAAAAGATTTGGTTACGCCAGAGGAAAACAAAAGCTACTTCTGAATCTTTCACTCGACCTGAAGTCCTATGACTTAAAGGAACCACCGAAGCGGATGTATATATATATTTTTGTATACATACTATGTTATTTATAAACCAATCAGCTAAGTCAATGCATTTTCTCAGTCATTCAAAGGTTATTCAGTATATAGTAACCGTTTGTCTTATTATAGAAGAAACGAGTCAGTACCCTCTCTTTTCTCTTCTCTCTGGAGAATATGAGAGATGTTTGTCAGCAGTGAAGAGATGTGTATTTCACACAGCATCTTGTTATGGTTTCCATCTGCTGTGATTGCATTATTTCGACAGGTGATTTTCTGAATACTCTTAAAGGCCACATTCATCAGTGTTTTCATCACAAGTCAGGGCTGCACAAAGCAGCACACAGAGGGAATGATCTTGTTCTCAATGGTTTTAATTATGCAAATTGAATTTTGGGAGTGCTGACGGGTTCAAAAAAATGCGCCCACTCGGATTTGACCCGTTTTGTTGGGTTGGTGGGGAGCTGCAAAAAGCCTCAGAGGAGGCGGGGCTGACTGAATATCAGAAGTTTAAAATGACAGAGCAATAATGTCCATGTGTTAAACTAGAAATACATCTGAGTAACTTTTGAGCAGTTTTTCCTCCTCTGACTGAGCCACAGTCAAAATGCAGCTCGTTTGAATTCCTGTGGTGGACAATATTTGTCTTATGGATTAAGGTTTTCTGTCAATTTGGCAGGATCATGTTGTATCATATTATAATTCCATTGTATTTAAACACATACACACACACACACACACACACAGACACCAACACACGCACACCAGAACCAGGTAATCAGCGAAGAGTTGAAACTGAAACTGAAAAAACACTATTTTGAAACACTGGTAACAAATTTAAATAAAACCATCCAGATCGGTCACCTGCAGCACCACGCTAAAGTGCGATGCCATATTTGATGCCGTAAAGTGTTTGTTGTTTACTTTTGTGTTCACCTCCACATGTTGTCTTTTGGTATCTCACATGCTCTGCATCCGACACTGCTACTACTAAAAAACTTATATAAGAGAACATATTTGAAATAATGTAAGACCATGTTAAAATGACATTTAAAAGAAAAGGAAATAGAAAAGAAATACAGCTAATTTTCTGCAAATTTTGGTAAGACTAATTTATAATATAAAATAACAATAATAATCCTTACAATTTCAATAATACTGTCGCTCAGTGCTTGTCAATGCTCGGGCCCTAATAATTAAGATATCTAAACTTTGTGTCTTATATTATCATTCAATTGTTTCTCAATGTATCCTATTCTGTATTTACTTGGGGAGGAAAGGAGTCTCTGTAATGTTCGACCGCAGATAGATTCTAAAAAAGAAGTGTAAAATCAATATGTTGTTTTTCAAATAAGCTCCATTTGGCATTATTAAGACTACCTCTCCGTGTGAACGCTGGGGGTGTATTTCCTCCTTTATTTAAATTTTCGCCACACACTTAACTGAAAATAGGAAACTTGTTATGATGTCTGTTCAGAAGGATGATTCATCTTGATTAAAATGCTCTCACCCTTTCGAGTCCATCGCACGTACCCTGGCGTCAAGACAGCAATATCCTGTGATTCCAAACAATCACATTTGCAAAGATGTGGACATTGAAATGATTTAGTATAATATTTACAAGTCACAGACACATATTACAAACCCACTGTCAGGACACATCACTATAGCGTGATCTTACATGGATACACACAGTATGTGTCATATTAGTGTATGAGGGAGTCAGGTATTATTAGACACTTCTTTGTACATATGGATCATGCAGTCTACAGCCTTTCCCTCAGTTTCTTCTTCATTTCTCATGACTCTTGTGCCTCCCTCAGGCAGGAGAGTGAACTGACAAAGAGCAATCACAGTAACTTTTTTCTTTATAGCGTTTGCCCCCTACTTAAATTTTTTTTCTTTCCTGTTTTATATTCTCATCCTCGATTAAACCTCAGGTAGCTTGGAAATGTCTTCCACAGCCACATTATCACCACATTTAAAATTTTGAAACTACTTCAAAACGTGATGCTCAATGGTATTCCACAGTTTCACTCCAATTATCAATCTATAAATGAAACAAAAAGATGACTCAGCGCAGGTTGTGGCTGCCTCTGCTATTATACAGCATGTGCGGCTGCCTTTTTAGACAATACATTTTGAGCCTATATATGAAAAGCAGTAATGAATGTCTTAAAAAGTTGTTTACTGTGCAGGATAGTGCACGTTTGTTTTATGGTGGTGCATGTAAATCATCAGTTTCTACAATTCACTTCATAATGGGAACAAGGCTGTTATAGCCAGATTAATGTTTGTGTCCTAGGTTAAACTCCAGGGCACATAATTATAATAAGTGTAAAATAAATGTATGATTGTAATGCAAAATCAGAACAAGGACCCACTCTATTTATAGTATAAAACCGTTAGAGGCCTTTCTGTGACGCTAATATAAAACCTACATATTTTTGATTAATTTGTGTTTTTATAATTTTTTGATATTCATACTCATGGACTGTCCTGATTCTGGTGACCAAGTTCTACTTCCTTAAAGTTACAACTTTCCTCTTAAAATGGACATAAGTCAGTATGCACCCCTTATATAAAATAAAATAACATAAAGTAATATAATATAATATAATATAATATAATATAATATAATATAATTTGCTTATGGCCATAATATAACACAGACAGGATGCTGCTCTGACTCCAGCCCAATAGGGGGCGCTTGTGTAGCGGCAAACTCGCCGACCAGCTGCCAACACAAACAAGAAGAATATGAAGAAGAAGAAGTGAAAACGATATGTGGTATTTTAGCTGAATGTGCCTCCAAATATGTCAGAAATGTGAAATTTACATCACGTCGGACTCGGTCGCTACTTCAGCTGGAGTCACGTGCACATCATGGCGGACTCTCTGTTTCTGCTGAACGCGGACACGCTCGCTGAAGGAGACTGTCGCTGTCTCTGCGGCTCTTGTTATTGTATCTGGCGCTAGCATTAGCCCGGGTAGCTAACACCGCTGTCTTCGCTTTCGACAGATCCGATGTTGATTCATTGCTGCGGGGCAGGAAGTTGAACCGCTAGGAACAAGGTAATCTCAGACTTTTGCGGCCGATCGGAGGAACGCTCACGCTTTTTACGTAACTGGTCGCAGTCGGTACTTTGCGGTGTACGAAATGCTGACGTTAATTTACAAGTGAAAAGAAACATCCGCTGCGTGTCTGCGTTATGAGAGGAGACCTTGATTAAAATGTGACCGACAGCTGATATTAGTTTCCACGTCTTTAACGGTACCTCGTGGACGTTACTGCTGTGTAAACATCCAGGGATGGAGCTGCATGTGGGAGCCGCTGTGAAGGATCTCTCCCGGCGCATCACAGACATTTGACTTGTTCGCCTGTCACAGAGAAATCATGTCTTGCAAAGAAGCCACCAAGGACAAGAAGTCGAGCTTCAGCAAGAAGCTGTTCCGGCGAGGCTCTGTGCGATCCGTGGGCAGTTTCATGAGCAGATTCCTGAGGACCCTGACAGCCTTATCCCACTACGGATCGGAAGTACAAGCAGAGGATGACAAGGACGATGGAGGGTTCTCCACCTTCAAACCTGGGAGCAAAGATGTGCCCATGGACGATGGGGACATGGGGGGGTTCCTGTCCGGAGACAGGATCCCCGGAGTGTCAGGGCTCAAGAACCACGGGAATACCTGCTTCATGAATGCCATCCTCCAGTGCCTCAGCAACACAGAACTCTTCGCTGAGTACCTGGTTCTGGAGCACTACAAAGGCGAGGAGGGGGAGGACGGGGACAGACCGAAGACCAATGGCCTTCACCTGCAGAGGAAGGGTCCCCTGGCCAAAGGAGAGGTCACTGAGCAGCTGTCGGGACTTGTGCGGGCTTTGTGGACGTTTGAATACACTCCACAGCACAGCAGAGACTTCAAGGTAAGAGGGGCATGAATGATCACACCAGGCGAGATGCTGTCACAAGTGGGTCTTTAAGAATTGCTGTCATTGCACACTGATAAAAGAAAGTACTTCAGGTGACACACAAACTAATTACACTCTATTTCCAATCAAAGTTATCAATTGTGGTAAATCTAACTTGTTAACTTTAACCTGAACAAACCTAATTCATTTGCTTGTTACCAACTTGAGTAATTATGATAAGTTAATGAATCAGAGAAGACAATCAGAGCATATTATCGTTTCGGTAAAGTAAATTCAGTAAAGAATTAATAATGATAATTTATTTAAATGTCATTTGTGGTAAACACACCATCTTCATGATGATTCTTCACAGGAACCCTTTGAGGATGTAAGTCATTATAAGACATTTGTGTTGTAAAATCATCCATTAGTGCCTCTTCACATGGGTTCAATATCTGTGGAAATGCATGTAGACAATGACACATTTCCTGCTGCTGCTAATGTAACATTTGTTGTAACCTAGCAGGCGTTGTAACCTTTGTGTCGCACGTTTTGTTGCAGAACGCGGTGTCAAAAAATGCCACTCAGTTTAAAGGGAACTCTCAGCACGATGCTCAGGAGTTTCTGCTGTGGCTGCTGGACAGAGTGCACGAGGACCTCAACACAGTCAACCCCAACAGCAGGCCTGCCATAAAGGTGAATATAGAAGAATGGTCTGCGTTTGTTGTAGGATCCCCTTATCCTCTGTTTTTTTATTCAAACACATTGACTGTGTGTGGTTGCGTTGCTGAATGAATACTTTTCCCAGGTTGCTCAGCCGCTGCTCAGCCACACATCTGAAATTTGCTGCATTGCATTTTATTTCACAGGTGTTCAAATAATTTCTGTGACTCAGTGTTTCTCACGAATGACTTGCTCTCACGGTGCGGTTGAACCAGACTTGCCTCATCTTGTTTCCTCTTGGTTCAATGGTACGAGTGAAAAACAGAGTTTGTGAAGGGTGTCTGGCTTTAATGCTAGATTAAAAACAGTTCGTGACTTTTAAATCCGACTCATAAAAATCCTGTTTGTTTGTTAAGCCCCCTATTGAAGAAGATGATGAAAGCATAGACGAGCCTTCTCTACCTCTCTCTGCTGGATCGTTTGTACAAGAACTGTTCCAGGCTCAGTACAGGTAGGTTTCTTGGCCTGTATAAGTCCTGTGTTTTTTTTATCTTTACGGTATGCCCATGGTATTTGCTATAGTAAGATATTTTGTATTCCAAACAGGTCGTCTCTAACCTGCCCACATTGCCAAAAGCAGAGCAACACGTTCGATCCCTTCCTCTGCATCTCCTTACCGATCCCACTCCCCCACACACGGTGAGTGCACACCTGAGCTGAGATACAGCTTTAAAAAAATGTGCAGTATGTTTGTTCTGCTTCCTTTTCTATTATATAAGCAAACAGTTCTTCAACAAGGTGACACCTTTCATTGATGTGTGTGTTGGTGGGTGTTGACAAGTTCACAAGGACCTGAAGCAAAAACCTCTGTGTGTGTGGTTAAAGAAGAATGTAACCTGGTTTGTTGTTGAGGATGTAGGGGGAGCAACAGTTCACTCTGCCCAGTCACAATGTAAAACTAACTTTTTACATTGGAGGCAATTCTTCATTGTACATTTTTGCTCCACAATAATACACCTATTATACCTTTGATTGACAGTATATATATATATATACATATATAGGGCTGTTTATCGCCATTTATTTCCCTAATAATTATGTAGGTCTGGCACAATAACAAATTTAGTTGGACAATATTTCCCCCCAGAAGTTATTGCGATAAATTGTATTATAATCGAACCATTTCAAACCACTGATGAATCTTACCAGTTCAGTAAACTGGATGGTGATTATTTAGATGAGCTTTTGCTTTGCATAGTAGTGTGTTTGTCACATTTTCAATGTGTTTTAAATATGTGTCAAAGTAAACTTCAGTACTGTTCAGGTCCTAATATCTTGTGAAGAGTGACTCGATCAAATACAGGGACACACCAGACTAATGTTTGGCGCACTGCTGCGACCAAGGATAATATTAGTCTCAGTTAACAGATTTTTGGTCGCATGTGCCCTCTGGAGCGGACATAGAATTTTCAAAGCAAAATAACTGTTCATTTCAGGCTTTGTGCAGTGCAGGTAATAAACAGGAAAGAAATATAACAATCTCTTTGTTGTTGTTTTGCAGAGCATATGTCAAGCTATTCTTGTGGTTACTGTATAATAAAAATAAGCCTTGCGTGTCTAGTAAATTATTAACCTCTCTTTGCCAGGCCCCTGTACGTGACAGTGGTCTACCAGGGGAAGTACTCTCACTGTATGAGGATTGGAGTTGCTGTTCCCCTCAACAGCACCGTCTATCGCCTCCGAGATGCTGTGTCACGTGAAACCAAGATCCCAATGGACCAGGTGACATTTCTATCACTTATTAGCTCAGGGTCTGCCACAGTGAGAGTGTTTTACAGTCACACTGCGAGCTTTCACCAGTTTCTTATAAAGCTAGGTTTCTCTTAGAGGGAGCTCAATACACTGTTGGAGAGGAAACGATTTTATATACACATTTGTCCTGAGGGCAGGAACAACTGAGTGCTAACATTGATGAAAAGCAAAAGGGTGAAAATGCCATGAGACTAAATGTCACCGACAGCCAAGGTGGGATAAGAAGTGATCTTGAGATGTCTGTGTTTAATTGGAATAATAATGGGAAAGCAATTTCTTATTTGAGTGGTACATATTTAGAGATTTGTGTTTCTTCTTTTTTCAGTTTGTTTTGACTGAAATGTACTTTGATGGCTTCCATCGTTCATTTTGTGATGACGACGATGACCTGGAGATCATTCAAGAGAGCGATTCCATCTTTGCCTTTGAGACACCAGAGACCTTCAAACTGGAAAATTTACGCACAAAAAGAGGTGACACTGTCTTCATTTTTCGCAAATGTTCTTCGTTTTCAAATGACACTATTGGAACAGGATCTAACCAGACTTTGCCTTTTGAATCTTATCACAGGAAGTCTCCTTGCGAACCTGAACCACAACAACTTGAAGTATGGGACTGAAATCACCAGGACTTCATCGTTCATGCAGGGGGCCATGACTCCTGTTACTGCATCACCCAATAAAAACCTTGGACCAGAAAAAATTATCCTGTTGGTGTGTAACAGAGCCTGTACTGGTCACCAAGGAAAGAGGTACTACAATCAAAATGCATTCTTTTCTGTAATTGACAGCAAATATTAAATGTTGTTTTCTTATAAATAAAGATATGGCTCTCAATATAACACAAAAAAAAGCATAGAAGAGAAATTGATAACTTCTATTTGTGCATTGTCTGGTTTTAGGTTCGGCCTGCCTTTCGTACTGTACATGGAGCGCACTGTGACCTGGGACGGTCTCCAAAAAGAGATCCTGGAAAAAATGCGTCATCTCTTGAGGCCTGGGGTCTATATTCAGGTAGAGGAGCAACAAACAGGCAACGTCATAAACTGAATGGAAAAAATATGCCATCTCTGTCATAGCTACTGGTCTCACCGATTTTTTTTTAATGCTGTCTCTTTGTGCAGGTGGGACCTTTCAGTCTGCGGGTGGTTGGCGTCGTTGGTATAACCTACCTGCTTCCCCAAGATGAGCGACCACTCTGTCACCCAACAGTGGAAAGGTCAGTTTGGATACTTAATGTGACCAAAAGGTTATACAGCAGTTAATTTTCTTAATCTTAATCTTAATCATAGAGTGTTTGATATCATAAATCCCAGGCTATTTACATTATACTTTTCATTTCCATTCATGTTAAAAAGCTGGAAAAATCAGCTCAGTCAGACCCAGCCAGACATTTCATGCAGTGTGATGTAGCCAGACAATGCCACAAAAAGATATTTGACACCAGTGTGTGAAATCTGAATTTTTTTGGTGTACTAGTACAGTAACTTAAGAAAATTTAAAAGTTAATGTCATTTTTTGGAGGGGAACGTTTCCTCTCCATTCTGTGCGGTGTCCGTGCGTCTGTGAAAGGTGAAAATTATGTTGATGCAAAACAAAGCAAACACTGTTTACACATGAGCACAGTTTATACACGAACACAAAGGAGGAGATAATCTTGCAGGGTAACTGGGTGAGGTCACAATTATATCCACGTACGTTAGTTCTGAGTCTCTCAGAGACCTGCTTGGATGACATGCCCTAACAGGATTCATGACAGTTTCTCAACACGCCAGTTTAGCCAGTTTGGCCTTTAACCCAAATAAGTTCCCATTAAAAGAGCAAGTTCCAACATTGCTCGTCCATAAAGGTGTGTGTGAATCAAAGTTAAATCATATTTATGTTCATTGCTATGAACGATCAATAGGTGTTTTCATAACAACTGAAACATTATGACTGTTACCTTATTGTCTGTTTATAAATACAATCAAAAAACTACAAAAAGAAACTGCAGCAGGAATGTTATGGAGCCGAATCATGTCATTTTGTCTGGTTATTTTTGATTAAAAATTCCCACACACTGACCCGTTATTAAATTGCTCGTGCATTGTGAGGCACACAACCACAAAGAGCTTTTCACTGCCCACAGTGACATAAATGGCAAAAGGTATAAAATCCAATTTAAAAATCTCACCTGCCAAAATAACTTCATTTGTGTTCTTCACAGAGCGTACAAGTCCTGTGGACAAGGAGGACCACCACATGTGAAGATAGTGGTAGAGTGGGACAAAGAGACGAAAGGACTAGTGAGTGACAAAGATTCATATTGTCTGTCTTTAATGTTGTTTCATCTACACACAATTATAGGAAGCTGCATTTGGACATTTGTTTGTTTTAATCTACATTGGGATCAATATATTAAATTTCCCAAAACTTTGTTTGAGTGAATGTTTTATTTTATTGTAATTTTATTAAACGTTATTCATTAAATAAAGAAAAATATCCACAAGACGATCATAGACATTTGATTATATGAAATAGATACAAAAAGTCACATACATTTTTATTATTTAGACAATTTGTGCTGCACTCATAGCCATGCTGCAGCACCTGACCTAGAAACTCTGCTCCGATACCATGAATAAACTTTCAGAGCTGTGTTCAACAGACGTCAACGTTTTTTGCTGTAAGACTTCAACTTGTGTCTTGACAATAACAGCTTTTTGTTGGGGGGGGAGGTCACGATGCTGGCCACAGTATCGTAATGGCTGGTAGACATTGGTCTAACTCTAAAATGCGTCAGCCATGATAGAGAAAGGAGAAACAGTCAAGAGTCGGCCACAACACAAAGACAAAATGTTGCGAAATTGTAATCCTTATTTTGTCATCATCGTCATCCAATCCTCACAACTGTTTCTCAACATTTCGCTGCATATTGCCACACTTATTACTTGCCAAAGTCACAAACTTTAGGTTGCACATCTTTCACTGCACCTTCCTCTGTCATATAAAGACAGTTTTAAAGTTAAAGGTGAGGCAACGTTTTACTAAAATTGACATTTAACATTCACTGATTCATTGTTTGAAACGACAAAGTACTGCAACACCTCAAACAAAGGCTGGTTTACAAGATTCACCCTCTTCGAAGCTCTTGAATGTACCTCCCACTATTTTCCCTTCACACAATTTGCTTTCGTAATATAAATGTCTCCAGTTCCACCTACACAATCAACACGTCTGTTCTTATCCCCTCACTTAAGCTATTTACTTTGTGTGGTTAATACACACATGCATAGATCGACAACACTTTTCATGGCAGAGATGTGCAGAATATTGCTTGTGATTGAATCCCTTCATTCATTTATAGAGTTCAGTCCGACTTGATTTCAGCGCGAACTAGAGTTTGATCTTTAATCCCCTCGTCGGAGTAACAGGTTGATGCTGGGGTGGTGGAGGGACTGACTCGACAGGCATCGATAAGGATGGAGGGCAGAAGAGGCCTTAACAAACAAAGGGAGCTATTGGAAATCTTTGCAGCTTAAATAGACCGCCATATTGGGAGGATGTGTATTATAGAGGGTTGTGGAGAGTGAGGTATGTCACGTGATTATAGCTGCACAGCTCGAGTTGGCAGCCTGAACAAACTCGCAACCATTCCTCCATTTATTGTTTGTGCAGGTATTTGTCTGTGATGCCTTCAAAGCCTATTTAGTACTGCGGTACTACACCAATCTCACAGTATTATCAGCAAATGTATTACTATATACATTTAACAAACTGCATTATTGTTATCTTTTAAAAACAAATAATTTAGAAAAAGGAAAACACACAATCTCGAGGCAGATTCCTATGATTGTCATATGACTAAGCTGTTGAATGACTGGATGACTGTGCTTCATACTCCCACAGTCTGTTTGGACACACTGAGGAGGAGTATATCCCCGATGCTGAGAGTGTGTATCTGCACAGAGAACATCATCACCAGCCGCAGGCCTGCACCCTCGCTCAGTGCTTTCAGCTCTACACGAAGGAGGAGCAGGTAACATTTCGATCCGACTTATAGCTGGTACACGCATACTAATACACACGGTCCATAACTGTAGGGTCAGTAGTTTCACATTATTAAATAAATCTTTGGTTTGCCTCTGCATATATCAGTGGTATATTTTGGAGTATAGCCTCACATGTGTCTCCTTCCCGATGGTTTATTATTATTATCTACTAAAATGTAAAACAGCCTTTCACTTTCATTTATTTGACTCATTTGACTAATGCTATGTTTGGATTCTGAGCATGGACCTACACATACATGGTGGTTTAACTCGCCTGTGAATGTTCTCGAGCAGACCAGAGAGGAGCAAGTGGAAAACTTGGGGCCTCCTTTTACAGGCAGTGTGGTCAGAGCTCGTCCTTGATGACTGTGTGTGTGTGTGTGTGTGTGTGTGTCTGTGTCTGTGTCTGTGTCTGTGTGTGTGTGTTTTTGTTTCAGTTGGCCCCAGACGATGCCTGGCGCTGTCCCCACTGCAAGCAGCTGCAGCAGGGTCGCATTAAGCTCAGCCTGTGGACGCTGCCGGATGTACTCATACTCCATCTCAAGAGGTTCAGACAGGTACTGCAGCTCATTTAAATAAATAAAAATGTGACTCTCTGAATATCTACAGCACCAACAAATATATTTTGGGCACAATAGTCACAGATGTCAAACCTCATTTCTTTTTTTGGGAATAAACCTAAAATGTGCTTTCTCTAAGGAGGGAGACCGGAGGGTAAAGATGCAGAACATGGTGCGGTTCCCCTTGATGGGCATGGACATGGCACCTCATGTGGTGAAGAGGAGTCAGAGCAGCTGGAGTCTACCTTCCCATTGGTCGCCATGGAGGAGACCCTATGGCCTGGGAAGAAACCCTGATGACTACCTTTATGACCTTTATGCTGTGTGCAACCACCATGGGAATATGCACGGAGGCCACTACACTGGTAATACAGAGGTTTAGCAGTTTAAAAGGTGATATATAGAAGTTATCATGAAGTTTTTGCTCATATTCACATTTTTTTGTGTACAGCTTACTGCAAAAACTCCATCGATGGTCAGTGGTACTGCTTTGATGACAGCGAGGTTACCCCAGTAGCTGACGATGACGTGTGTCAGCAGACGGCCTATATACTCTTCTACCAGAGGAGGACAGTTATTCCCTCCTGGTCGGCCAACAGCTCTGTTGCTGGTCAGTGCCCACTCATATTGTAATGAAAACCTGTGTGAATGCTAAGGGTAATTCTAATGCAAGATTTGCATGAACAATACATGTACATTACACTGTGGCAAAAGGTTTCTTCTTTTTTGAGGAGAAATAGAGAGAAACTAACAATGTAAGGTTCTTTAATGTGGTGTATTTATCCATTGTGCTCTGAAGCCGTTGAACAATAATTGACCTAATTACAATAACTCCTTATTCTTTTTCTGAGACATTATTATTTTAATGTATGTTTTAATGCATCAGCTACCACATGTCCATAGAGCACTAGTAGACTGGTAGATCAAGGCTCTATTCATATAATTGTCTTTTCCAAAGGTTCCACTAGTTCCTCCCTGTGTGACCACTGGATCAACAGGTTGCCTGGCAGCCGGCCTGCCAGCTTGGCCTCTGGAGCCTCGTCCAGACGCACCTCTCTGGCTTCACTGGCCGAGTCGGTTGAGTTTCCAGTGGAACGCAATGAGGATGATGGTAAGACAGATGCTGATATTTTTTTCCTTCAACTGTTATTATTATATTGTATTACAGATCAGATTCTATATTTCTTTACCATGCTGCTTCATTTACATTCTATATAAAAAGCACACTCCTGTCAAAATAGCAGTTGGTGTAAAGTTGTTGTATTTTTGATTAGTTCAAGGTCTCCTGCAGCACTTTAGGTCCAGTTGAGCTATAAGTCAGACAGCCAATAGTGCTGTGTATGCGTCTCTGTAGAGGATTTAACAAAAAATTAGGTTCTTTCTGAAATAATTCCCTGTTTTTAGGTGGATTCTCTGCCCGGCCTTTTGTGAGGAGCATTCAGCATCAGAGCTCGTCTTCCAGGTCTTCCGTCGCTAGTCCTTTAGCCTTCAGCGACAGTGGGATAAAACCATCTTGGTCTCTTTCTGCGAAGCTTCATATGAGATCCAACTCGCCCTCACGGTTCTCCCTCGACTCTCGATGCTCACCTCCTCTAGAGAGGATAGGAGAGGCCTGCGATGACAAGGTTTCCACTTCGTGTTTTGGCAGCTATAGTCGACATGAACGCTATTTTGGCAGCAGGACTCCGTTGTCGATGATGGAGAGCAACTTAAGTGACCAGGACAACAATAAGCAGTTCCTAGACATGGGGTACTGCAGGGCTCCCACTCCAGTGGAAAAGAAGAGCACCAAGAATGAGCCAACTGAAAACAACAACCAGATTACAGCTATAGACCAAAACATACTACCTGCTCAAGCGACGCCCTCCAAAGAACAGAAACGAAAGAGCAGCATTGGAGGATTTGCCTCTAAGGCTGAAACCACAGGCTCCATAAAGAGCACCAGCAAAGTGGAGCAAGAGAAAACTTCCAAAAAACGTTTGTGCTCAACCCATAAAACCTCCACCCCTGAGACGTCTTCCAGCACACCTGTGAAAGGCAAGAAGGTGGGCAATACTAAAGAAAAGAGTGTAAACGCAAAAAAAACCACATCAACACCTAGTGGGACTCCCTCCAAAACAAAGGCAGCAATTCAGCCTCTAGACGCAACACCGCAACATAAGCCATGTGTCCGATCCACACCTCAGTCCTCAGCTTCTCCCTCACCAACTGCAAATAAAAATGCCAGTGTCGCAGATAAAAGCACTCTGAGTAGTCGTAAACGACTCGTGGAAAGGAGCTACAGCAGAGATTCTATGCACACTAGCCCTTTGGTCAACAATCTCCGAGGCAGCTCAGTAGCTCGCTCTTCCCTCTCTAAGAGTGGGGAAAGCAACAGGATTGAAAAGAAATCTGTGAGGAGTTCAAGCAGTAGCTCCTCTGTCACTAGCCTGCGTTCACCAAGCGTGTCCACCAAAGACCTACAGCGCAACAGCAAGTCTGAGGAGAAAGGGTTGTCTTTCTTCAAGAGCGCCCTTCGACAAAGGGAAAGCCGCCGGTCGGCTGATTTGGGAAAAAGCTCCTTGCTTGCTAAAAAGTCGTGCAAGCAAAACGGTCAAGCCAAGGAAATCGTTGCTGAGAATGGAAAGGCAGCAGATGCTGTGTCTTCACAAACAACTTCAGAGACTAAGTCAAAGACAAAAGAGTCTTCCAAGCCCCCCAGCTCTCTCAGTCGCACTCTACTAAATGTAGGCAAGTCCAAGTCTTCCACTTCTGACGTAAGTCTCAAGTCGCCCACAAAAGGGAAGAAGCCTCTTGAAAGGATGGCATCTTCCCGAAAGCTGTCATCTAGCATGCAATCTCCTGCACGTACAACACAGAGGCCTCAGTGATAAACT
The DNA here is from genome assembly GCA_038501795.1 of Pseudopleuronectes americanus. Taxonomy (NCBI): domain Eukaryota; kingdom Metazoa; phylum Chordata; class Actinopteri; order Pleuronectiformes; family Pleuronectidae; genus Pseudopleuronectes; species Pseudopleuronectes americanus. Next base: position 9,739,388 of record CM076732.1, read on the forward strand.
CATTGTAGTTATATTGAACGTACATATTGCAGCTATTTTCTTTGTGCCTACGTCTCAGAGAGCATCAGATGTATTTGTTAAGAGACACATTGGATGTTGTGGTTGTGTACACTTTCGTTGAATATAGATGACTTCTTGGTAACCGCATTGGAGTAGTTATAGCTGAACTCATTAAAAAGCACTGTAGCCATTTTAATTTTTTTGATGGCAAAAACTCCTGGTAAAATTACAGTTTGAGTTATTGGAGTACTTTGTATCGTTAACTGTTACACCTTTAAGCATTGGCAGGGCAGGGTAATAGATGTATTCTGGCATGGATGTTACATTAGCATGCTATATGCATTCAGCTGTACAGCACAGCCAGTTTGATCGTGAGGACTCAAAGCCTGCTTGACAGCTGACAGAATTCCCCCATTGCAATCTTGAAATCCAATTATCTTTCCTTCACACAAGAGGCTTGTTATATCTACGAAAAATATTCAGGCAGAAATCCTTGGCTTGAAATGTGGCACTTTCCACATTAAACAATAGGATGAGAGCCAGTTTTACCTTGTACACACCAGCAATGCACAGTTTTTCTTGTGTAGTAAAATCTTTTTAGTTAATAGAGGTTCACATTTTTCGAGTGAGATAGAAAGTAGCTGGTTGATGATGCCCAAACTTCATCGCTCCTCTATAATGCATTTGAAACTAAAAAACAGTGGGAAGAGAACCACAACATTGATAATGGTCTCTGGACAAATACTGAAACAGTTGATATGCTCTCACACACATATTTTTGTTTCTGTCTTTGTGAGAACCTTATACATTTCGTAACCCTTACCTTAATCATCACAACTAAATACCTAAACTCAACCCTTACCCGTAAGTCTACCCCTAACCTAAAACTAAGTCTTAACCCCCAAAAGAGAGGACCGGCCAAATGTCCTCAATCCATGAGGTAAAATATTCAGGTCCTCACAAAGATAGAAATGCAAGTACACACACACAAAAGAGTTTCATTCCGAAAGACTTGTGACAAAGCTTTCATAAAGTTTTCATTGGTTGTTTAAGCTGATCAAACTGGTCATAATTGATTTAAAACCTGCAGCCTAAACGCACACACTGTCTCAAAACACTTCATAGCATTGGTTTACTTCATATTTGTTCTTGAGAGTATCTAGGATCAATATGGAATGGCAGTACAAAAATAATAATCTTTATTGTTAACATTAAAAGACAATTTGTCGAGTACACAGGGAAAATCAGGTCTTAGACCAGAAAAAGAATTAGGATTGGTACGAAAAATTTAGGCAAACTTTATCTTTGTTTAATATTAGTACCTTTTTGACAGAAATGTATTTTATTAGATTCTTATCAAAGTTAAGTGTGTTTCTTTTCCTCAGAAGAGATGGTGTTTTGGAATGAAACCCTTCAAATTGAAAATATATAAATGTATATATATATAATTATATATATATGTTTCTGTACAGATATTGACATAAGTATATAGTATAGACCCCACTTATTTTCCTCTCCAATAGCAACATGAAAATGATCTCAAGCGCCTTTCAGTACTGTAAATGGAAACAAATAATTGCCTTTGGCAACATAGTAGTCTACTACTGTATGCATCACTGAGTAGGAATGTTGTGTTGTTTGCACTTTGTATAGATAAAGTAGTTTCCTCTTACCCTGAACAGTTATAAATATATATATAAATATACGCACACACACAAACTTAATGTAAGTATCGCATTTTTAATATGTACATGTTTCCAAGACATATCGTAAAGTAAAGAGTCAACAGGCCTTTAGGCATCAAATGGTAAAAGGGTACATTCATCTCAAGGTTTCAGGGGTCATCCCTTCATTCCTCCTGGTGCTGTAACAGACCACTGCTCTTCTGGCACTGATGTTTCTTAAATGAACATATTTTCAAATGCGAATGTTCACTGTGACCACGTAAACATCAGTTAGCCAGAAACCTGTTGGCAGGGTTTACCATAATAACCTGTGGTACCTCATCGGAGAGGCCAGAGCTTTTTTTTCTTTTCTTCATCAGGCTGAATTAACATGTTGAAAATTAGCCAATTAGTTCATAGTAGATCTTGTTTGAGTTGTCTGCGAGCAGTTGTCCGAAATCACACGATGGCTGAATTTGATCAACTGTCAGGCGCTGCGAGGCTAATGCTAATTTCGCAGTATAATGAAAGAAGCAGGTTAGTTTCACTTTAGCTGAAATGATTCTGGCCTGAATCTGAAGCTTTACCATTGTAGAATAAATTGCAATATTCATACAGTAGATACCAGCATAGTGGATGTTTGCAGTGAATGAATGTGGATTTGTCATTACTAAGCAGTTTTTTATTTTAGCGTTAAAATAATCTACAGTATTTCTCTCAGCTGTTTCTCTGTAGCATAAACCAGGTTTACATTAGTTCTCAGATGGTTTCAGAGGAAATACCACTTCAATTAAAGATTAAGAATGTTATTTAAAAGGTCTGTATAGGAGTTTTAGCTGATTTCGTTCTGTTCTTGGAGAAACTACCTTTAGTTAGTTTGTTATTTTACATCTCAAGATGTATAAAGTATCTGTGTGCAATGTAGCGACTTCACCTTATGTCTGGTGACTTGCAACAGATGGATTGGCGAGTTTAATTCTTCCAGTTTCTAAAGAAAAACGTAGTATTCGTCACTGAAAGATTCACAGCAAACTGTCATTTGGCAAGAAAGAGTGTGATGACTCTTAATACTCAAATCCCACTCAGAAATGTTTTGCTGAAGTTTTGAGGCCATGTGTAAAGAAAACAAACAGATGCAGGAAAAAACAGATAATGTTTTCCTTTACTCCTGCTTGCAGCTTGGTAAGTTTCTGAAAAATAGTTGAATCGAAATCAACAACATTTCAGAGGGTGGAAAATAAAAAATTGTCTAAGTCAAGTCACTTGTTAGTTGTTAGTTGAGGAACACAACCTGACATTAAAATATTCTTCCCTGACTTTACAGAGTGTGCTGTCCTAATATGACAGTATGGAGAAGTATAAAAGTTACTTACTGGAGACCTTGGATTTTTCTGTCTGTGTTCATCACTTTACTTCTTAACCTGTTTCCCGAAACTTTCTACGACCACCATATGAAAAATTGTGTAGGTTGTGTTTAAAAATTCATACACCATAAAAATAACTTACTTATTGTTCAATTGAAGTGGTTTTCCTTTAGCTGCTCTTTTATACGTTGTAATCTATCAGGAACACGTGCGTGGCACTTTGGATCAAAGCAGGACTATTTTATGTAATTCATGTTTTCACTCTTGTTTACTGGTTTTAACGTCAAACTTGTAGTAGCCAGTTCCAACCAAACCCTTTTTGACCTTGTTCCTGAACAGAACTGAATTCTGAACGCTGCAGCCTATTGCCTTGTTTTCCAACCATTTCACATTATTCATAAGAGTTTTGATTATAGCCACAGCATTCTTATAGATTTCTTCTTTACGTCTTGTAAAATTTGATTAGACATGCAGTTTGAGATCCTCACTGCGGGCAGCTCATACTGTAGCAACTCTGTTGTATTGTGCAGCCCAAGTTCTTTTAAATTGTATGTATAATATGAACGTCAATATGTATTGTGATACAACAACATGCATTCATTTAGGGAAATTCAACCTTCCAACCAGTAGCTTTTAATCATTACAAAAACCTACTCTAAGATTTTTGGTGTTTGTGGTAAAGCAATAATCCAGCAATCATCTCATTGATTGATGTGCGTCAGTTGGAGAAGGGAAGCTGAGGTTTTACCAAAACCTGCAATATGATTGATTTTGTGAGCTCAAAATCCCATTTAAAACCAGACGAGAACTGTGCTTCCAATGAGAACTGTTCCATTCCATTCTTCCAAATGCGTATCTGTCACAACAAGATGTCAAAAATCAATGCGAGATGTAACAGAAAAGCATTTTAACACAATTTTCCACTATCTCCCCTCACTGCAGTTACTCACTTTACACGTTCTTGATGTACAGAGTTTATAATGATTAAGGGAAAGCAGTATTTGCATGAAAACGCTATTGCATGCATTTCATTGACTATGCAAGAGTCTGCAGCTGTACAGTAGAAGGCAGAGCATGGCCGTTATATTCCACCGCTTCATTTGCACACAATACCAATGTTTTGAAAATGTAAAGTATCTCATCTTTCCGATAAAGGGAAAAAACTTAAAAACCTTGCCTATATGGAAATCTATTTTATGAGATAATTTCCTATAGCATTCTAGCATTTAATTTGTTTGTTTATTTTTTCCTCATTATCTTGTGTTTTGTTTATTTCTGCTGATCTGTGCTCTCTGGGTGCTCCTACTACACTGGTAGGTTACGCTCTTTGTTTTTGTTGACAAGATGTTAAATATTTCCTGTTGTACACCAGCGGAGACAACACTAAGGATGCGACCATCTCTATGCGGTTACTGCATAGCCTAATGTATGTTTGTATTGTGAAAAGGCCTTCCATTATTTCACTTCAGTGGTAGCGGTTTGTGAAACTGTTTAAAACATGCAGCGGCTGAGTCAAAGATGTGGCCGGTCTCTTATGTAGGCAAGTCAAACAAATGAATATATATATAAATGGCTAAATGCAATGCAATAAAGAAAGAAAGCAAATTTATAGTTTTATATTACACTATGTAATGAAAAATGACAATGCAACATCAGTTGTTTTCATCATGATGTGATTTTTATTGTTTTTTATTCCAAGAAGGCAGTTTATCAGCAAACTTTTAAATGATCTAAAACGGTGCCACTCTTTTGTTTCTGATAACTGGTGAACTGGGGATAAAACAATCACTCTAATTGTTAAAATGCAATCAGGCTTCTCAGCAGAAGACCATCACGTGCAACCTGTTTTTAATATTTTACCACTTAAATCAAAGTTGCAATAACTGCTGAAAGTGAGAAACATTTGAGCCGCACATTCAGGATTCATCTGTAGATTTTCTGGTTCAATAGCAACACTGGGTAGTCAGATGTTGAGTGATAAAGTCAAAAGACTCAAAATCATTTAAATTTAGTAAATGTATATACATTTTTTAGGGCATATAGACAAGGCTTTCAAGGACATCTGTCAAATGTAAACACTACAAACTGATAATATAGAAACTTTACGTGAGCCTTAAGGAAACAAATTGTAACGGTTATTTTGTATCTGGATGGTACAGAAACTAAAGAGCTGTAGAATGAATGTCATGAGTCTCTTTTTTTAAAGATTACATTAAGGACATTAGTGCTAAATGCACAGCACATCTCTGCTTTGACCTTTTTTAATATCTTTTACTATTCTTTTTGTAATGTATCGTTCTGAAGCATTTTGTAAAAAACATAATGTTGCATTTATTGTGAATTATTTTCTTATTAAGGCCATCTTGCTGTATTAAGTTCATGAGGATATTATTGAAATCTGCATTATTTGAACAGGCCGATTGTTTGTTTTACATATTTGCCAGTAGGGCCTCTGTTACATTTTTGTTGTTTATTTCTATTTCTGTGTACTTATTTTTATGTTTTAGGCAAACTGTTAATTTAGTAGTTTAAAGTTCATCAGTGTCCGAGTCTTCTGTGTTAATTTATTTCTCTTTTTTATCATATATATGCACTTTTTTATTATAATTTCTCCAAAAGACAAATGTGTATATACTATGTTTAGCCATGCAAGTACAAAATAAAAAATCTGATAAAAAATATTGAAACTGTTTGTGTTGAGTTGTGCTTTTTCTTACACTAGAGGGCGCTTTTCTCTAACAAATCAGCCCTCAGCCTGACCTCATACACACATGCAGTTATGAAAACCGTTGGTTTATGTGGACTCACTTGTGCAGCATTGCAACTATAATAGAATCTCGAAGGCATAGTGTGTACAGATGTGTGTTATTGTATCACAACATCAGATTTTTGTGAAAAACCTGTTAATCTCGACCTCGAGCCAGTAATACGTGAAACCAGTCAATAGTGGCCTCAGTTTCAAATTCATAAGACTGTCCAGGTTTGTCACAATTTGTACTTAAGCAGCTTGAGACGTACTATGAAGGCATTGTTATTCTCACGTTCAAATATCCAACCTCTATTCTGTTAAAATCCAGTTGGAGTTTGGAAACCAAGTGTACGAGCAGCACACAGAACTACTGCGTTTTCTCTAGCTGCTGCCGACCGCATATTATCTTAGACCTCAAGGCTGCGCGGTACATGAGCGGCTCTAAATTTCTAAGCAGGATTATTATTTGAGGCTTTTCCCCGGCTGCAGAATATAGAGATGCAGGAGCTTGGATTTGCAGATGCAAGCACGTCTGAGATCAGTTTGTAGTGGAGGACGGCGTCCACTTGACAGAATTAAGTCCCTTAACCTTAAGCGACGGAGAAACATCTGCTGCTCGGGTGAAAAGTGGATACTTGGTTATTTATTTGAATTAACGCAACACAAAAAGTTAAATTCATGTTCTCAATGGAATAATGGGACTATTAATTTGAATAGTTTGTCTCAAATGAGATGATGTTATGTTTTACATGTAAAATCTAAAGCTGCAAAATAATCACATGATGATGATCAATCAAATAATCAATGAATCAATTATTTGATTGACCATCCTGCTTTAAAATACAAACAAATATATAGAGATCAATAACATAATGAGGCATTATTTAAATTGTATCTTCATATATGTGTTATTACTGTATGTATTATTATTGAGATGATGGATTTATACTTGAATGTGTTTTTACCAAATGTTAATTTTAAAGAAGATGGTATGTTTTATGTGAAACATTTAAATCTGTAAAGTAACAGGTAACTATTGCAGAAGTAGCGTTAGTCTACCAACAGATAATGTAGTGTTTTTTTTTACCTTGAACTGCAATTGAGTACAAGTTATACAGTCCTTCAGCATTTTAGTATTTAGTTAATTTCCATAGTAAGTGATCTGAAAGTCATTAGTAATTTAGTTCGGATCAAGCAGTTGACTCTAAAAATGACTCACAAGGAGGCCGGTAACAACTTCTCCATTCTACACATGAGAGTCAGATATCCCAGCTTTTACAGTTCATTGTAACACATGAGTTGATGATGTAAGAACATAATCAACAGTTGCTCACCTACAGTCGTCTTTGCCGGCTGTTCAAGGCACTTCAGTCACTTGTATTATAATATATATTTGATTGGCACCATTATGTCGTTGCTATGAAACAGGGCAGCAAGTCACCTCACATGAATTATGAGAGTTTTCCTGCCAAGGCTTTCATTTTCTTTTCTTCCTCAGCTCTTTTGAATGGAGTCAAAGCAGCATCTTACTCCTCTGTGATGATAATATCAAGCCCCCCCCCCGACACACACACACACACACACACAAACACAAACACACGGTACAGTGGAGTTACTTTAGCAATTCGCCTGTGGTTTTATCTCCTTTGTCCCCTCTTCTGACTCCACCTCAGAGAGTGCAGAAAAATCGATGGGCATTGATTTTAGGGAGGGAGGAGAAAGAGGTTGGAATTCAAGGGAAGGAGCAGGGGGGAGACAGAGACAGAGAGGTCCTGGCGGAGAGGTGCGAGACCCTAAGCGCAATATGCATGTGATGCCACAGCTAAAAGGTCACCGACGTGAACCTGTCTGTTACAACAGATTATGGTGTCTAGGACTCGCAGTTACCGGGGTCTCACATATAAAACGGAGAATAATGGCGGCCGTGAAAAGGGACGCTACAGCCCTGAACTGTAAATAATTTCAATCCATAAAGAGAGAGATCGTTCAACTGCAGCCGCGGAGGAGTAGATCATTTTATCGAGGACTGTCTATGCTTCAGCGGGGCAGCTGTTGACGATTGAGCTCGTAAACACTGCAAGATATTGTTGTTCTTCATGTCGGTTTTAAGTGCGAAATAACGTGCCGACACTAAATCGGATGTAAAATCTCCAGCCCCGCTATCAGCATTCATTTGTCATGTTCCTCCTTGTAGCAGCCAATTAGCTGCTCGTCTTCTGCTCGCTGCTGCCGAGCTTCATCTCACATTCACTTTCACTCTGCTTGTTTGTTATCCTCCTCCTCTTTTTTTATCTTTCCCCAAGACCACTCAATCAACCTTCACAGGGTAACGTTCAAAGCGGGACAAGACAGCAACAGACTTTCACTACAGAGAGGAAGGGCTGTTTGATTTCTGTTGCAGGATCCGTCCGGGGTCCGGTGGGTCAGTGTGGCTGACAGCTCGGAGATTGATAGTCGAGATCTTTCCCAGGCGGAACAGTGCTGCACAACACAAGCACTGATCCAAGGCACCAGCCGAGTGGGGCAGGGGGGGGTGGGGTGGGGGGGGTGGTGCATCCTCAGATGGTGTGTATTCCTCGGTCAAGTGTGTGCACGTATGCATGTGTGTGCGTGTGTGGTCTGTTGGATGAAGGCCATGAACCATCAGCACTCCAGAACGGCCCTTAGCACCTCCAGTGTCAGGAAGAAGTCTCCACCTGATGCCTCATCGATTGTTAAAGATGAGTGAAATTTCAAAGAAAAATTGGAAATTGTGTTTTTTTTCCTCCTCTTTTTCTCTGATTGAAATGTTATTATTCCCCCGCTGTCATTTCCCTTGCTCCTTTATCGGTTTCAGACAAAGCAAATACACCGAGATTAGCACCGGGAGAAATTGTCAGTCTTCCTGATTTTGATCAGCCCCATCCGAACAGCGGAGTTGATTTTAATATAGATGTGCGCACACACGGACGTCCAATCACAATGCTGCTATGCGGTGTCACGCTGATTTCGCTTCTCTTGTGAAAATAACACGCTTAGAAGAAATTATTTGTTCAGTATCGCCACAGCTGATTTTAAATGTTGATATATGTCTGGCGGGTCATGCTCCAGTTTAGGGTGTTTGTGTATATTTGTGTATTGGAAGGTGCATGTCCACACATTGTGTCACAGTCTGCAGGTGCTTACGCTGACTATATCATTTTATATATTTAAGCAAGCAGCTTTGTACGGGATATTGATTAAATACCAAAACAAGAGAAACATAAAATCTTTAGCGCAAATCTAAATTTACATTTACTCATTTGGCCGAAGCTTTTCTCCAAAGTAACCTACAACTGCAAATATGATATTTACATATATGATGAACTATGACATTATCTTCATTGCTTCAGAAGATGAAGAAAACAGGGTCAATCTTTTGTCATATATTTTTAAAGCTCAACAGTGCAGATCAGTGTGGCAGCACAGCTTTCGATCACAGGTGTTCTACAGCTATAACATGAATGGTATATGAATTCAATTGTCTTTTCCCCTGTTGTAATGGTGCTGCGACCTGAATCAGGCAGATGTAATGACCCGATGTCCCGCTCAACAGATTTCTACTGAGAGTGCTTACAGATTACGCTGATGACACGACTTTCTATGTTTGGCAACATTTCCATCAAAGTAGGATAAAACATGCCTGGACTTGTCAGTGAGTGGGTCAATACCCGGGTGCTTCATTTGTATACATGCACAGCACATGTGCATACATCTCTGGAATGCCATAGTAGCTTGAAGATTATGTTTGTGAATCATTTCTTCAGACCAGGGATCTTGTTTATCTCCCTTGACAGATTCAGCTGCACTTCTACAGCTTTCTACTGAGAGAAAAAAAAGTGATTAGATGTATGAGATGCCATGATGCTTCTGAAACCAAAAAGGAAACTGACGCAGGATTTTTTAAGAGCTTCGGAGTATGGAAAAAACAACAACATCAGCGGTACTCAGTAGAGCGCAAAAATCCGCCAAGGCCTAACAGACACTTTATGAAACCACATTTAGGGCTACATCCATTCTTCTGCTTCTAATACATTTCAGTTTAAAAATGGCCATGTTGTGTTCTACACTGGTAGCTAATGTGGTAAGCTAATGTGGTAAGCTAATGCAGTTTTTTTTCTTCCAGAAGGGGGTCATGTGATCACAGCCTGACGTCAGCAAAGGCTACGTCGTGACCGAAAAGACCCAATCAGCGAGTGTCATCATCATTGTGTCCAAACAGCTCTCTTTCAAGTTTTCAAACCTCAAAACAGGTTCAGCACCATTTCTGAACTTCTCCATTGTAGCAGGTCAAAAACGAGTAGAAAGAGTAAAAAGGGTTGTATAGATTCCAGGATGGGTTAAAAGCAGAGGTCGAATTGCATGCAGCATGATTGTGTGGGGACGAATAAAGGAAATCTTAACAAGTCAGGCGGGGAAAATCCAAAGTTGTCATATTTCTAACTTTGCAGAGAGGACAGGATTATGGACAGTGAGTGGAACAGAATTGTCACATTTGTAAGCAACAAGTACCACCGCAGGATTAAGGGAGCAACAGGAATGGGGAAATGGACCCAGCGGAGTGTAAACGGGGATAATGGGCTTATACCAGCTCTCACACCTGGTGGACTGCCTGCGCTGAAAAGGCGACAGACGTCACAAGAAGTCACTATCTCGTCATTTCTCACCACTGAAGACATTTGACCACCTGTAAGATGAAACCGTTGAGCCGAAGCTGTAGACTTAACACTCTGGTACCCAAGCTGGCCTGTCAAGTATGAAATAGTTTGTATATCTGACACTATTTCAAAGCATGAAACTCACCTAATGCATTTCTCGCACCCCCACATAGTCTTCCATGTGTATATCATAATCTTTGCACAGCAAGCTACATATTGTTGGATTCAAAAGGAAAAAGAAACGCGGCTTGACTCTTTAGGGTCTGCTTTTGTACGGGAACAAAAAGGCTGGAAGGAGCCATATTTTAAAGAGGCTACGTGCTCATGAATCCTCTTTATCATGATACATGGTTTCATGAGAACAGCAGCTAATACGAATATAAAGCCACCATGAGCTGTTCCACCATTATTTATTTATGAATGAATATTCCCCAACTGCACTAATACGTCCTTGGGCTTTAGGAAATGGTCACACATATTGTGGTTAAGCCAGGTCTGAGATTCTTTATGACCTGTCATATTTCTAAAAGTAACACTTCATCATGTGCTTTAATTTCTGTTTCTTTTCCCCTATGATACGATACAGAGAATCCTCCTAAATTGTGAAAAGTGTGACAGTGGATGATGGCTGAGCCTGCTGAAGCACCAACATCCACATAAATGTTTTTATTATTATAACCTACAGTTACTGAAAACCGAAATGAAAATGTAATGACACTTGCCAAGGAGCACAACTGTTATTTATTGCACATGAAGGCAGGCATGTCCTTGAATCCGTGAAACCATACTCTAAATATCACGGGGGGAGAGAAAAAAGATGCATAATGTGGCTCTGAAACACAAAAGCATCCACATTTTCTTAATGACCCCGATGTAAATGCTGTAATAACCTGGAGCGCTGGAGGGGAGTGAATTGGTACCTTAATAGAGTTTGAGGAATATTTATGACTTTCCCTGCAGCACTATTTTTGTACAGGAGCAATGTGGCTGACAGAAATCTACATTTTAAAACTGCTTTACATTACATTACACAGGCATCTCTGGTGAATTCTGCGTGTTGGTCCAATGCATAAGAATTCAGGAATGCTCACATGTGCAGTCCTCATTTATGCTGTTTCCAATACGTCTCCGAAATCCTTCAATTAGTCACAACCACGACTGCACACAGGGGCAGGCGGTAAATTAAGAAGGACTTGAACATTTGAACCACCGCCTCCCTCTTTGCCTCCATCGCTTTTTTTTTCTTTCTTTAAATGAGGAGCAGGAAGCTACGGATTGTATTTCAGCGCTACCGCCGCAATGAGTCAAATTTCCCAGTCACCTAATGGCCCCGTGTCATGTTCATGACAAGTTTAAAAAAGAAAGAAAAAAGCCATCCTCTCTGCTCTGCTAATTAACAGTGGGAAGAGACCCGATCCCATTCCCCAGACTCCCCGTTTCACCATGGAGAATATCAATGAACCCATGCAGCAGGATGAATTATAGATTGTGCTGTATTCTGATGAAGAATATGAGCACTTTGGCAACAGTCGCCCGGCCATTTAAAGGCACTTTTACGTTGTTTTCAGTTCCAGAAGAAACTGACTAATGAGTGTACTCACATTGCTGGGTTGAGTCAGACGAGTGTGGGCTCTAACCACAGCAGCACCGTCGACCAAAGCCCCTCTGCTGCCGCTGCTGCTGTGTGTACAATGTGTGTATGTGTGTGTGTGTGTGTGTGTATATCAAGCCTTCACCATCAATTCCCACCAGTCTCCGGCCCCCTTCCAAACAGCCTCACTTCAATGATCAGCACCGCCTTTGCTTTTCAATCTGATATTAAAAGTGCAAGCAACAGCTCTAACATCACCTTTGTAATAACTGGAAATTCTTGAGACACACATCTAAGAGGAAGACGCATAATTAAGTGAAACATGGTTCGGTTTAAAACAAACATTTTTCAGATCCTTAGTGGAAAACATGAAACGGAATTTCATATTATAGTATTTTTTTTTCTGCTTTTAAATATAAAGTGTGGAAAATCCTCATCTCCAGTGAAAAGCCAATCACTACCTCTCATTCTGCAGATTTCTGACCTTAATATGACGACTTTTATCTTCTCTTTAGAGCCTAAAGTGTCCTAAAGAGTTCATTTAGCTGTTACCGTGAGTGATGGGATGAAGCCCCGAAAAGCTGCAGAGAATTCAGCGCATTTAGCTCCTCATAAAGTGAGAAATGTCAGCCGTGACTTTAAGGCAAACTGTTTAAGTCTACCTCTATAATTATGATGTAAGGAAACATATTTATGAATAAAATATCACACTGTGCCCTGAGTATGTAAACTTAAAAACCCCGTAGCAACTTAATTGGTGGTGAAATAAAAAAGGAGAAGAGGAGACAAAACAGACCAAAAATGAACCCCGGAAAGGAAAGAATGAAAAAAAAGTCTTTACATGTAATGCAGAGGCAATTTACAGCAATTTAGTGTAGCTGGGATTCAGCTGCCTCCTAAGGCACCTCTTTTATTTTCATAGAAGATGCAGTCACAGTAATGAATCATAGTTAAGACCAAACTGCAGCGTAAGCTCGCGGTTTATTAAAACAGTCAGCAACTCATTGCTTTTGATCCTTGGGAACGTCATTGTAATAGATTACAGTCCGGCTCATTGATATTTCTCCGACCAATCATCCCGCCGCTCCTTCCCCTTCATGTTTCAGCCTCCATATTTCTTCTCAGAGGAGACACGGCAACAAGCAAACAACGTCGAGCCGAGGCGCCGAGCTTCAGAAATGCGAATCCATGCGACCTTGGCCTTGTGTCGTACCTCCGAGTGTCGAGTTTCTCCGTGGCTGAAGGCGGGAATTTAATCATTGGATTCTTTTGTCTCTGAGAGAGGTTCACTCCAACATCCTGCTGAAGGACAAGATGCGTTTGGAGAGTTATTAGGTCTCGTGCACAAGCAGAACCTACTAAACGTCCACTGTTAACTCTGCAGCAGGGAGTCAGGACAGAGATAAGAGTGCATCATCAGCACTGAACAGATTTAGGATGTAGACACTGGGAATATTGATGATAAAGTGTCTATCGTTACTTTAAAGCGGCATCAAGATGTGAATGTATAACAGGGTCTTAAAACGTCTACATTTTCAGCCTTAAAATATAACATAGCTGTTAATTACGTGAACATCCATTTAAAATTAGTTTGCCAGCATGCATCATAGTTTGTCTCCGTGTGTTGTTCCTTTTCATCAATATAGATATTAGTAGCTATAACAGCGACAAACAAGACAACGTGGAACTTATCAATGTCCACATATCAGTCAGAATTTATCTCAGTGCACTTGGCTTGGCAATGAGAAAGACTATGGATTCTTATTATCGCCTCCGCCTGTAGCGTTTGAAGAGTTATTCTCTACTCAGCTACTTCACCTTATCTTCAATTATGGGGAAGTGTAAGTAATTCTGACACCCCGATATTCCTTCATATCTGTCGCGCTTGACATAGGTCTTAAATTTCCATAATTATTTATTAAAAAGGTCTTAAAAAGGCTCACGTTTTAATTGTTGAAACCTGCAGAAACCGAGTATAAGTTGAAAAACAAAACTGTGTGCTTGGAAACTCACATCAATGTTGAATTTATAATACAGTTTATTAATTTACCTAAACTACAACTGACTTATTCTATCTTTTAAATTATGTGTGTAAACCGATGACGTGTGTGGTGGAGTTTATTATGTAGTTTCTAGTGTGAACGCATGCTAGGGTGTAAATGCAAATTATTTAGATCAACCTCAGAATAAGAAAATAGACAAAGACAATTCTTCTGAAAGATTTGAGCGTATAAGAAATGCAGGAGGAACACTCAACAAAGCCTTCACCTCCATGTTCTCTGACCCAGCTTTTGTTCGGACTGCCAACCGGTCTGTCAGCGCCTTTAAAATGTCAGTAATGGTGGTAAATCGTTGCAGGTCGTCCTGTACAAGTGCTTGTCTGAGCACTTGGAGGACGTGACCCTCTGAATAGCAGCTTTTTGTGTCTGCTGTGTGCAATTTACCCCAAATAATCTTACTCTGTGATGTTTCTGATGGCAACTTTAAAAAAGAGGCCCTTTCTGCAGCTTGAGATTCTCCCTTTATTTTGGTTTTCTCTGAGGATCTGCACAATGCATCAGGAGCACTAATCTTGACCTTGCCACAGTAATATATTGACTTTCTTATCTTAAATTGTGGTAGATTTTTCCTCATTCTGTCATAAAAAAAAGTAGATTTATTTCAACCCAGTCAGGTAGAAGTTGAAAAAGTTAGTTTTCCACTTAAAATAAAACTTCACATTCAAGAATAAAATGAATAAAAGCCTGGTGGGTAAAAAACTTGCAGTGGGTCATTTATATAAAAAAAAGAACTTATTACATTTTTGATGATTATTTTCTGATGTGATTTCAGAGGAATATATTAAAACACTCCAGCACACTATTGTGAACTGAAGCACTACACGGCTCATAAACACAGAGCTGTGAGTAACTCGGCTGGAAAGTTAATCTGACACCAGATTCTTAGAATTTAAAAAGGACTAGTGCATTAACTGTTGTGTGTGAAGCTCGACTCAGAACTGAGAATCCTGAACTGCAGAATCAGTTGTCGTTGCCATGAACATGCAGGTGTCATAATCTACAACGTCCTTTATACGTTTGATGCGTCTCAGCTGCTCCTACAGAGGGCAGGTTGTTTATTTATTTATAATATTCAACGCATCATATGAACAAGTTAAGTCCTTAGTAATACACAGAGATTTCTCGATAGATCTGAACTAATTGGTTTGCAAACATATCAGGAATGAGCCTCACATATCAGTGCAAGCATTACAGAAAAGAAACAGAATATTCAGTCTCATCAATGCAAATATTTGACAACATGGCATCAATCAGGAATATGCATTTGAAATGTTTAATGGATATGGATGCATAGGGTGTAGGAGGACGGATGAATGGATCTGGAGGAAGAGGTTTTGAGGAGAAGATGCGTTCTCCTCTGGGAGGATACACTGAAGAGCGGGCGGAGAGAGACTCGCTGTGGCAGTTCCATCTCAGGCTTCATTCCACTCGAGCCCCCAGACAGAACCTATAGAATGAGACTTGTTAGAGGCGTGTGCCAATCTGAAAAAACAGGGATGAGGGAAGGAGGGTGAATGGATGATCGGGTGGGACAAGAAAAGCAAAGCGGGATGGGTTGACCAGGCATGACGAGTAGGGGTGTGACCCTATTCCCGAACTAGCTTTGTTAAGGTTATTAATTACACACATCCGTACTATTTCCTGTAATTTTCAACACATCTCCTGCTCCCAAGTATCATAGCATATATTGGAGCGAGAACTGCGTTTGCTTGTGAATCTGCTTCTTGTCCAACATTCCCTATGCGGGGACAGACTGTCCGCTTCGACTTCATAATGGTCGGATTGATTGTAAGTGTGTCCAGCCTTCAGAGCTGAATGCATTAAAATCCTGTCAGATTCTGGCATGTGTGAAACAGTTCAGAAGCACGTTGCAGCCACCAGCTGCCCATCACTGCCTCCATCCTTGGTGAGAGGATCGAACGCGGTCTGGGGACATAATGCCTCGCAGATTGCCAAGTGAAAACACACAGAGCCGCCTGTCGAACAATGAAGTCCCCGCGTTACACAAAATGCCAGGTGTGGCTCCTCCCCCCCCCTCATCTCCCCCCCCCCTTGTTCTCCCTTGGTTCTCCCAGCGGGAATTCTCTTCTGGTGATGTTCACAGCAGGAGGCCGTGGGGCTGAGCCGGTCCATGCCGGTCAAAGCGTTTCCTCTAATACACGGAGGGCGTTTGATGCCGATACTGTAATGACTACAAAGAAAAGTTTGCACAGAAGTTGTCAGTGATGTTTTCTAAAGTATGTGTGCAGCTGTGAGAGCAGACACAAAAAAGATGTATACGTGTGGGTTTTTTTGGCAGGTTTTGCAGTGACAACAGGGACATGGAGGGTTGTTGGCAAGAAGTACATTTTGTGGCCGACTAACAAGACAATCGTGACATTTATGCAGCAAATCATGTTTTGTAAATTGATGCATTGTCACAATGATATTAATCAGAGAGACAACATCCATCCTCGCATTGGAAACGCTGGAACCAAAAAGGACCAAAACAAAAATACTATTCTCTTATTGTTTCAGTCTTGATTTATCTAAATATCACTATATACATTGTTTATTTAAATGCACTTCACATGTTAATGTATGGACTGCAATAATCCATAGCAATAACAGCAGTCAGTGAAAGTACTGTGGATCCATGTGAGTTAATGAGTTGTTATCCTCTGATCTCGCTTGCAAAAGTGTGTAATTTAAGGAAAATCCCCAAATGAATCCTCTCAAGTTCAGGGTAACCTGTGGAACAATTATTATCTAATAAAACATTTATTAAACACTAAATATTTAATATGGTATTTACTTTTAATACTTTTACACTAAGTATATACTCTAATATACTGCTGATATGACACTTAAAGACCTGGTTTTAGAACAGAGAGACTTTGTCAAACACATAGGTTTATGTCCCTCCATGGTAATAGCAGAGGTTTGTATTTATGAAATCTAGATATGTCTTGTGAGTAAATAAACAGCGTCAAAGAAGGTTTCTAGAGCCACAACACGCAACATTTACATTATTAAAGCCAATACCTACCATAGTTTTGTTTCCAGTGTTTTCTAGATCGTATGTCCTTTCTTTGTAGGCCACCTATATTTGGAAACTAGACTGTAGTTGACATGATTTACAGATTGGTTGTACTGTAAATGAAATAACAACAGCGATGAATAATGCTATGTTGCGTTTCTTTTCCGAAGTTGTCTGACACTTGTTGAAGTTTCAGGCTCTGGGGGGGGCAGGGGGGCAAAGCAGGTGGCAGGAATGAACTGGTGGAAGGTGCTTCAATTTAAGATAGCGAGGCTAACTTGACCTGGTGATAGTAACGGTTGCCTTTTGGAAAAATCAACGTAATGATGTTCGGCTGATTACCAAGTCACCAATAGACTGCAGTTGTCCAGTCATGGTTAGAGGGAGCTGTCCACAGCTGCTGACACAACACTGTCAAGCAATGCATTCAGTGTTACCACCACCACTCAGACATAACTGGCCATTCACTTCTTATTCAATTTTGCAAAATACTGAAACTATGGGTGAGTATCTACGGGTGTGATGCATTGTCTCACCGTGTGTGTAACGACTGATCAGACAGATCAGAGGAATTCAACACCGCCTGACATCCAATAGAAGTGGCTTTAATCAGTGTCATCATATCCTGAGACAACTCTGCCAGGTATTATCCAGCCCCGCGGAACCCAGTGAGACAGTCGTCCCCACGCCTGCTGTGCTCAGCATAACGATATGCGGGTAGCAATCTAAAAGCTGTTCCTCTAACTGAGACGGAGCATCTACAGTGCACCATTCCTGGGAGCTTATAGTTTCCCATTTCAGCTGATTGGCCTGTTGTGTAATTAATCTTAATTTAGGTGCAGGAAGTGGCAGGGGAGAGGTGTAATATGGAGGCTTCAGAGATTGCTCTGCTGTCGGGTCGGAGCTGTGCTCTCTGGTCTTTTAATAAGAAGAAAAGAGGGAATTTAGCACAATCGAATGTCATCAAGGAAAACTGAAGAGCCTTGGGGAATGATTTATGCCATCTTTTGGGATCTTGGAGTATGCCAACGTGGAAATAAGTTAGTTTAAGATATTATACTTGCTGACTGCTGTCAGGTCTTTTAACTCCATAGGCAATGATTATAAACCCTTGTTTAGTCCCTTTCAGTGGTTTATTGTGTCATAAATCCCCTGCTTTATTATTTTGTTACCCTAACCCAAAGAAAACAAAGACGTATATGTTTACACACACTCTCTCCTTCATGAGCATCGATGCAACAAAGGCATCAACAGCCGTAATTTCATTATCATGTCATTATGATTGTGAGATGACAGGAACCTGGCCAAAGGAGAAATGTTTCTGCCATGGTTGCATCTGTTATCGTTTATGTGCAATTTGTATTCAAGCCTTTGATTCAAGCAAACGTGTCATTTTTGAAGAATCGGATTTCATCGTCCTCTGGCATTTACTCCTCGTCCTGACAGTCGGATGTTGGAGACGTAAACTGTGTTATCGAGAAAAGACCAAGCTTGTGGAGGTCAGCGTGCTCCCCCTGAGAACCACACAGTAAAACGTTCTCAACCTTCTGTTCACAGAGGAACCAAAGGGATGAACGTGGTGTGAAATATGGCTCGGAGCTCAGGGACTGAACTTGTGTTGATGCTTAATTGCAGCGACTTATTTAATTATATGAACGTGTTAAAAACACATTGTGCAGTCGGATTTATCGTCACGTATCTTAATGACCCTCAGCTTAAGGAGAGCTAAGGAATGCTAATGAGCACTGCACTGGAGTCACTGAGCAAAACACTTTTAATACATAAGAAAATACTGCAGGGGCCTTTTTTATTTGAATTGGGAATCAGCTGCTCAGTGAGTAAGCTTGTTATAGACTTCAGGTTCCAGAATGATGAATGCATATTTGATAGTAACACGATTATTAGACAGATTCTCACACTAGACAGTAGCCGGTTGCTCTCAGACGTCTACCACAACTTCAGCTTCATGCCGAAAAATCTCTGTGACACGGTTAAAATATCAAGTAGTTCAAAATATACGCAGTTATCGTGGATATTTGCATGGATGAGCTCAGTTTCATTTGACTTGGATGTTATGCAGGATGTGGTGCACAGGAGATTCTAACTTCCAACCTCGCTCCATCACTTCCCATCTCTCCTCCAGCCCTCCCTCCCCGTCCCCTCCCCTCCCCAGCTTTCATCTCTCATCTGCAGTTCTCAGGCTGATGTGCCACCATCTTTTCAGTCGCTCCGGATCTGTGAGAGTTTTTCCTCTCACTCAGCAGCCACAGAAGAACCGCACTCTGCTGCTGCATCGGAGGGAGCGTGCGAGATGTACCTACAGTTTTACCCCCACGCTCTCCCACTGTGTGAGATAGATAAAAAAAATACTACGCCTCAACACAGACAAAAGCTCGATAAGTAATAAAAAAAAAGATATTTCCCCGGTGAGCGTGCAGTTATAGATGAGAAAATCTTTGTGTTCAGTAACAGCAAAAAGCCGACACTTTATTTCAGTTAAGTGAGCGTCAACATGTCCGGTGTGGTTGGTCCTAACACCCGTAACGCACAGGCCTGAAAACCTGCAGAGATCTGATGTAAGGCAATCCAAACAAGATGGGCCTCTTTCATCTAATCAGACTCCTGATTGTTATTGATCCTCTCTCCATCCTGCAAACAGAGGTTAAGGAGTATTTTTGTCATTTCACTGTGAAACAGCGTCTGCCCTCTGACTGGGTTTGGCTCTGCAGAAGTGATGTGATTTTTTTTCTTCTATTTCTTTTGTATAGAACAAAAAAACAGGAATAAAATGATATTTACATGGCTGTGACTTTATTAAGGGTGATGCACGATATCATGTTAAATAAGGAAAAGAGAGCAGCCGGTTTGGATGCTGCTGTGACATGAATTAGAAGTTAGATGTAAAGATGCCGGTTTATTCTCTTAATTACTGGTTAAGACACGATGCTCTTGATCACCAACATCAAATCTAACTCTCGGGGTGAAGAGTCAATGCAGGGGCAACATAACTATATCTGGAATACCTCAATTGAAAATGGCTGTTTTCCTGACTTTTGTGCCGCTGTGTTTGTTTTCGGTTTCAGTCTGACAGGGCCGAGGTGGGGATACACTCCAGTGTTTTCTGAGAGCAGCGGCCCGTCCACTTCCACTCCGCTTCCTGCCAACGAACAACGTGTCACTTTGACATGTTATTTACCAGACTGTTGCCACTCTTTAACGCAACACTAGAGCGAGACGTCCCCGGGAACAAGAGAAGTGTTTTCTCATCGTCTGCCCTAAAAACAATAAAAATAAATAAGGTACACAGCAGCGAGGGTTAAACTCTGGTGCCTGCCCAGCTCTGGCAAAAATGATATCTGTTGGAACAATGCATGATTCCACTGAAGCCCTTCATTTCAGGTAACAAGGTGTTGTGGAACCACTCACGCTGCCAGCAGCCACGCAGGTTAATCACATGTAATTGCTGTGAATTGGTTTTTAAAGGGGGAAGGACCTGCTGACATGCACCTGAAGCAGCAGTGAACAAATCTCACTGGGATTGTTTCAATGATGATTTCAGGCTTCACATGTTTTTTGTGCTTTTGCAACAAGAAAACACTGGCATCTTTTTAGTAACAATTATAAATTGGGTAGAGTAGAGAATAAGGGCTACTTATGCAATTGTAAATATTACAACATTGGCTTTTCAACTTAATACTTGATATTAAAACTTAATTCTCGTAATATTACTTTGTTCTTGAAATATGAATTTCTTCAATATGGCTGTTATAGTCATCATAGTTTATAACACCTTGACAAATATTTTGTAAGTAATAAATCACCGACAACTCAATTAATGCTATTACAGCTGATTACTATTTCAGACTTCATTTTCATTGATTATCCATTTAACCACCTGTTTCTAATAAGGAGGCCCACAAAATAAGTTCTTGACAAACTAATTAAAGTGCTTTCAATTTCATTGTATATTAAAAATATCCATGCACGTTTTTGTAAATGTTATATATTTTCATTTCATTTTAGTTTTAGTATCCCTTAAATAAATGAATGGTATATTGCTGCATGAATTGATGACTCACAACTTTCTATGCGCTTCTATCTCAGGAGAGAAATATCTTGACTTAAGAAGAAAAAACAATTTCAAGGCCCATTTGCTGTAAAGCCATTTGCAAGGGACTGAAAGAGTGGGAGGTTAATTAGGGAACTCGAATAAGATGCAACGATGGAGCTTCAGCTTTGTTCATTTTGCTGGTTGATTTGACTGGATCATGACCATTAGCCTCCAGACACTGGGAATTAAAGTAAGAATGGATGTAATTTGAAAGAGTTGCAATGAAGAAGAATTCATCATTAACACCCGCAAATGTCTTGAATGGTGGAAAAACCCAGACTTGGACTGAAATCATTTGGCTTGAAACTGACCCTGAATGTTGCATTTCTGTTAATGATAAGCTTCATTTCACAATGTTTGCTTTCTTGAGAATCAGTGATAGACGTTTGTTTGACTTGGTCTGTCCGCTGGGTTATGGTTACAGATCTCCACTAAACTTGATGGATGGATGAGACACAGGCCAACAATACATTGCAGTTTACATCTGACAAAGCTGTGGATCTATTTTTTCTTTAACATGACTTTATTTGACATTTCGACCAATTTCCCAAGGACCACTCTGCTTGATTGAATTTAAAAGGGGCTGTCGCGCCTTGGCAGAGATTTGCACCATTCTAGTTTCTCCATTCATGTCATTTCTACTCTTATATATTTCCAAATAATACAATTTTCAGGTGTTCAATCGGAGCATGAATACAAAAAATTGTTCCCTCCATCTCTCCTGCCCACTAGTCCTGGTTGTGGAGATTAGGATTGGGGGTGCTGCAGGCTAAGTACCAGGTATTGTCGGTCAGTATCACAGCCACTTTCTGTGCTCTCCACCCTGAGTGAAGCTACGCGGTGCATAACAAAGCCACCTGTGTTTTTCACTCCCAGTCTTCTCAGCCTCTGGATTCCTCTCTTGTGAGTCGGCTGCAGGAAGGATGCAATGATTTTGATTGGGCTAGATTAGTTTAAAAAAAATAACACCAACCTTAACACGTCAATGCATCATGATCGCTGCAAGTCACGCCACTTGTGCAATCTGAAGTGTGAAGCGGGTGAAAATGAGCAGCCTGTGTGTGGCTGGTGTTCAGTCAGAGAGCCGCTATCTGATTCCTTCAGCTGAGTCTTGTGATTGTTCCTCCAGGACGTTTTGTGTGACACTTAAATATTCAATTACACTCAGATTTACATCATCTTCACCGGATCTGCAGATTTTTCTTATTTGAACCCAAGGGCCAGTGAGCTCTCGATGGACTCTCCCCAATTTCAGATCTAAATCTCTGGCTGAGCTGAGCGACAACACATCACGCTCACTCTCTGAGGTGTTTTGGTTCCGACACTCTCCTCGGTGTGACATTTTCATTCACACCAATTGGAGCGAGGGTTTGCTGCGCCGGCTGTGCGGTGGATTTACAACCGCCCCAGGCTGTCCCTTTTTCTGAACATGTTGACAAGTGATGATAAAACTGTCTGCGAGGTTGCCAGAGCCTCTTTGTTTCTGGACATGAGTCGAGTCACGGTTTTGGCACAAGTGAGCTTGCCAGGTTTCCGGAGCTTCCAAACAAAATCCAAGCACGTGCCAAACACCAGACAGACTCGGCCATCTGAGTGAGGTTCAGTCAAACTGACCTCAAATCAGTGACCTTCTGTTGAGGAACGCGTGCTCTTATCTGGACTGTGAATCTGACTATGAACATTTTTTGTATCTGATAAGTAGCACATTTCTTTGACATGAATGAAAAACTAATCCAACAACATTAAGTCATTAAAAGGCAGAGCTAGTTGCTTCAACCATCAACCTCTAAATCACTTTCACACAGTTTGGTGTTATAGCGATTTGCAGAATTATGTGTAAATCTCTTTGTCTCGGAGGTCAGTGCACGATGGTGTGATATTAACTGAGAGCTGTTGTAGCAGGTGGTGTTTAGCAATGTCTGCGTTGTGATTTATTTGATAAGAGGGGTCAGACCATGTCTTTGGGGGAAGATCTGAGTTTACGTTTCTGACAACATGAGCCAAAGAACAAAGACCATATGTGCAGCCCCCTTAGTACAACAATAGAAAGGGGATAAGAGAAGTGGGAGGCACACCCTTACAATATGATGTTTTGAAAGGAATTGATGTGAAATTCAAACTGGATCAGCCAGGGTTGTGTATTTATTTTCAATGTTGGCAGGTGAGTTAAGAGTAGAACAAATGCAAACTGTTTTCCAGGAAAACCATCTGAACAAAGCATGCAGACAAACAGCTGAATGCAACCGGGTTTAACATCTAGGATTAAGTGGGAACCCAAAGTCAAAAACATGTACAAAAGGAATAATCACAACGAGGAACAGACACACACTGATGCAAAACTGACAATAGGAACTGGTTAAATACACAAAGATAACAAGACAAAGGTGAAACTAATGGAGGCGGAGCAGCTCGTCAACGAGGGAGGGAAACTAGACAAAGAAAAAAAGGAACTAAAGAAAGAGAGAAACACGATGACAGAATTTTCAAAATAAAACAGGGAAATACACACAGAAGTCATTCAGTCCGAAAACTGTCCTCAAGGGTTCAAAGAGGAAAAGTTCAACACAGATTTTTGGGATGCATGACTGCTGCACTTTAACTGGCTATGGACAGTAGAATGGTGACCAGAATGCTTATATATGTCAAGGATAATATTGCAGATTTGCACTTGATTTACCACTTAACTATTAGTATTAGTGTGTACTTTGCCTGGGGTCCACAGAGTCCCCTGATATGCTCTTGAGACCGGAGTGGACACATGCGAGTAGACCTGCAGGTGCCTGCACACAAAGTATAGAAATAGGCAAGGAAGTGGAAGCCACGCCCACCAACACAGCAACACACAAAGGAGTATGACACAAATGGGAGACAAGATATTAGATGAAGGGAAAAGCACTAGAACACATGAGGAAAAAGGAATATAACTTATACAGAGCGTGGAGAGTGCACTTTAAACGTTTTTAACTTAAATAACCACCTGCTAAGTGTTGCTACAATAGATACACATCCCACCCATCCCCCCTCTCCTCTGGTGTTCCCCAGGGCTCTGTCCTTGGGCCTATCCTATTCATCATCTACCTCCTCCCACTTGGACTGATCTTCCGTAAATTCAACATTCATTTCCACTGTTATGCGGACGACACCCAGCTCTACGTTTCCTCCAAACCCACTTCCACCTTCCCACCCTCCTCCCTCTGTGCCTGTTTACAGGAAATCAAATCCTGGTTTTCCTCCAATTACCTCAAACTAAACAGTGATAAAACCGAGGCAGTCCTCATTGGCTCTAAACACACCCTCACCAAACAGCCCAGTTTCACCCTCACCATAGACAACTCCTTGGTTTCCCCCTCTCCCCAGGTTAAAAGCCTGGGTGTCGTCCTCAACAGCACCCTATCATTCCATACCCACATCAACAACACCATCCGGTCCGCCTACTTCCACATCCGCAATATCAACCGCCTCCGCCCCTCACTCACTCCCAACACCGCCGCAATCCTGGTTCACTCCCTTGTCACTTCCCGCCTAGATTACTGCAATTCCCTTCTCTTTGGTCTCCCACACAAACTACTCCACAAACTTCAACTGGTACAGAATGCTGCTGCCCGTATCGTCACTAGGACACCATCCATCAGTCACATCACCCCTGTTCTACATCAACTCCACTGGCTTCCTATTTAACAGCGCATTGATTATAAAATTCTCCTCCACACATTTAGGACCATCCATAACCTCGCTCCTCCATACCTCTCTGACCTCCTCCATATTAAAGTCCCTACCCGGTCTCTCAGGTCTGCCTCCTCCATCAGCCTGACCGTCCCCTCGAGCCCATCTCTCCACCATGGGATCTAGAGCCTTCAGCCGCTCTGCCCCTCACCTCTGGAACTCCCTCCCCCCTGACATCAGGAACATTGACCAAAATTCCATCGCTCTTTTTAAATCCACCATCAAAACCCACCTTTTTAGGCAAGCGTATAACTTTTAATGTCCCTCTCTGCAGAAGTTGTTGTTCTGCTGCTGCTCTGCTTTGTGCATTTTAAATTTTTTGTATTTACTGTATTGTTGATTGTTGTACGGCATTGATATTACAATCTCTCTAGGCATTGATATTACAATCACACAATCCCTGGCAGCTTGTTTGAAATGTTTCTCAGGGAGGCCTGAAGTATAAATATTCTTTGAACACTAAAGATCAATTGTCTCCAATGATCAAAAACTACAGTGCGCCACTGATTCCCTTTGAAGTTTAAGGCAGTTCCGCTGAAGGCTCCTGATTTCAAACATTGCTGATTCAGTGACATTTCATCAGCCCTGCAGTGCATTATCATCCTCTAATGTCCTTTGAATAGCGCGA
Organism: Pseudopleuronectes americanus; assembly: GCA_038501795.1. Classification (NCBI taxonomy): domain Eukaryota; kingdom Metazoa; phylum Chordata; class Actinopteri; order Pleuronectiformes; family Pleuronectidae; genus Pseudopleuronectes; species Pseudopleuronectes americanus. Next base: position 9,764,973 of record CM076732.1, read on the forward strand.
TGATGGCATCTTACAAACGGTGCACTATTTATTCTTGTATGCACTGGGTATAATTTGACAGTGGTGATTCAAAAATACACATGCATTTGATATTTGTTTGCAGTTTTTCCACTTGCCTGTTCAAGATCCGATCAGTCCATCACGATGCACTGTCTCTCCTGTCTGCTTCAAAGGGTATGTGTGATGCAATTGTGAATATATGGCAATATATATATATTCACAATTGCACTAAACATGGCATGGTTATTCTGATAAATGAAAAAGAAACTTGTTGCGCTGAACCTTGTCCAAGATATTCAAATTTCATGCAAATTTCAGACGTATTTCCTAATGATGTTCCTATTTTGATAAAAATACTATTTGATCATTTGTAAAAAATATCGACCTTCCATGGCTCCCCCATGTTCTTCGATGAGACAGAACACATTTCAATACAATCCAGTTTCGTTTGTTTTGTGCCACATCACAGCATAGATGATCTCAAGACACTTTTGCAGATTAAGGTTGAGGCCATACAATATCATAGAGAGAAACCCAACAATGCCCAAGATGAGAAAACACAACGGAGAGAGAGAAAAGATCCAAAAGAAGCAGACTGAGCGGCCATCTTCCTCAACCAAGTAGAAATGAGGGGGAGGGGAGGATATTGAGACCTTAACCCATAACAAATCCTTTTATTACATATTTCTTTTCATTCTTTATATGTTGTGCAAGATACCTCAACATTAGCAAAAACAAATGAATGCAACAAAAATAAACTCCCTGATGCAGATGGATTGATGCTCTACAGTTTACTGCTGCTAATAGTTGTATAGTACTGTAGAGTCAGATGTGGATCCTGCAGATCTGGAGTCAGAGAAACCTGTAGAATGAGAGAGAGAAAGCACAAAGCTGATGACATGAAGTATGGCTTACTGATGGGGAAGAGAGAGATAATGAGCCCCCAGCTGTCTAGACCTATAGCAGCACAAGTAAGGGGATGGTTCAAGGCTCACCTGTTTATTCAAAGAGGAAAGAGTCAAGTCTGCAGAGAGGATGTCTGCCTGCAAACTGGGGGCTGGTTCCCCAGAAGAGGAGCCTGGTAACATTCAATTCATGGAGACTCTACAAAACACAAGTGAGCCTGTGTGTTTACAGGCAAGTGATCTGCTGGAATGATCCTGTACTATGAGCTCTTTCAGATACAACAGAGCTTGGTCCTAAGGGCTTTATATGTATGGAGAAGGATTTTGAAGTCTATTATGGATTTTACAGGGAGTGGATATATCCTCCACAAGGACTGCAGGTGTACATCAACAGTCTGTCAATAGCATAAGAGGATTCTAGGGAATAGAGTATAAACAAAACACAACATGATAAAACATCATATTTCCCCTCTTGTGCTACACATTTATACGATTTTGGTAGAATGACTGAGACAGTAAAGCAAAACGGATTTGTAACAAAAACATACACCTTCAATTATTCCTTCACCATAACCTTCACTGCACTAAAACATTTGTGTGGGAGTTTTTGAGACATCCTGATAAGAAGGATTTTTCGGTCTAGAAGTGACAAATACATGGATTCGTTTTTCAGTGACTTCTTGAGGATATTTATATTTTCTGTATATTGTACAGTGTGAAGAGAGCTGTCCTTGAGACTTCTTTTATATTTGAATAGAAGGACATTCCTCACAGTAAAAGTCGAGGCAGTGCGTCAATTGGTGGTTCGCATTGAAACTTGTTTAGAATCAGTTCTGTTGATTATCAGAACCTTCCCTGATATCCGAAAAAACAAAGAAATAATACTTTTTATTTTTTTGGTGCGTTGAGAATCACAAACCAGCTGCTGTTTGCTCTGTTGTCTTGAGGTGTCAGCAACTTCAGCAAATCACACCCAAAGCAGGAGGATGATTAGTAACTGTGGGACTTGGTAACTTTCTATGTTAAAGAAAATGTGTTCGGTGAAGACACCCTTTCAAATAATGCCTTGTCTCATGGGATTCCTCGGAAGTGTTATTTTTAACTTTCTGTGAGACGAAGCGTGAAAATGTCATTGTTTCAGTTGGTAGGTTTGAAAAGAGTCTTTTTTTCGATTTCCCTACAGTAAAGTGTTTTAGAGCTTGATTAGAAATAATTTCTGTAAGTGCAAACACACCTGAATATCACATCACATTTCACGTATGGTTGAATGAGGAAAAGCTACTAACAAACAAAAGAAGCATTCATTTTTCCGGTACCTACTCCAAGAACTGTTTCCTGGAGTATTGTTTAGTAGTTCTTTGCATTCACTGGTAATCAAGCTTTGACTGGAAGTTTTTGACTGGAGGCGAATGTAAGAGACAGCGACATCCAAAAGCTGCAATCTTTCCAAAAGTCTGTATTTCAGGGGCTTAATAAGCTTAATACGATCCTTTAGGGAGCAGGAGCCAATCCCAGCTGACATTGGGCAAGAGGCGGGGTTAAACCTTGGAAAGGTCACCAGCGAATCACAGAGCCAACATACAGAGGCAAACAACCTACGGTCAATTAAGCGTCTAAAATTAATATAACGCTAATCTGCATGGCTTGTGACATGTGGGAGGAAGCCGGAGTACCTGGAGAAAACCCACACAGATATGGGGAGAAGATACAAACTCCATTTAAAGTAAAAAAGTATATCGACCGCATTGCCGCCCCCTAAAGAAAAAGTTGTGTATTTTAAACCTTACATGTTATAATGTGGATGTTGCTGTAGTGTGTCGACTGCGATTTAGTTGGCTGGCAAGATCAAGGAAGATAGCAAACAACATTTCCAGCCTTTTTAAGATAACGAAAAGTCGGTATATTAGAAGGTGAACTACGGGATGAAATCACGATTTGAAGGATGAGAAGTGTTTTTTAATAATCTAAACCAAACTGAAGCTCTGTGTTAAACTGCAGTTCCTGTCAACTTAACACGGTCCCTCTTTGGAAGCTCATCAGGGGCTCGCGCAGAGATATGTGTGACCTTTGCATGATAAACCACGAGGGGCCACAGTTCTGACATATCGTTTTGTCTTGGGAGTCTTTGGCAAAGAGGCTCAACTCCCCTCAGTGCAAGAATGCATGACAGCATTCTGGGATTTCTGAAAGGCCACTATCCGTTACCAGAGCATTTATCAAGAAGCGGGGAATCACAGTATTTGCTTGGCCCCATGCATCATACCCGTTCACCCACATCAGAACCCTTTATTATGCGCTATCGTGTTCTTAGCTTAAGGAAAAAGCGGAAACATTTATGTCCGTACTTTGTTCTGTTGTTTTCATCATCACCTTTTTATCAATTGTATTCGGCCAATGTACTTAATATTACTAATAGCCTGTACTGCAAGAGTTGTAAATGACTGAGACTTGTTCCACTGTTGCACTTGAGGGCTTTGGATGTGAGAATAATTTAATACCTGAAATAAATACAATAAAAAAACATCTCTTCTTCTAAGTAGACATGTGTGTCTGTTTGAGTAAAGACAAGATCCCCACCACTAGACAATGTTGTAAAATTGGTAGGGTTCAAATGTCAGACATCACTTCCAAAATGAATGAAAATACTAGAGATACAGGACTGGAGAATGTGTATTAATGCAATAAAGTACTCAAATCACCAGTGGTTTTCTGAAGTATTTCATTTTAATTCCTTGATTCTGGACACTCCAATTACAATAGTCCATACATGCAGCAATACAGAGCGGAAGAACCCAACCATGAACCTTTAGGCTGAATTTATCTGCTCAAAGTTTATTGTCACACCAATCTAAGAAATTATACCACGAGCTGTCTGAAAAGTTGGAAAAAACAAATCAAACATACCATAAAACCTTTGAAAATAACTGACAGTAATAATAATTATTGGATTTGTACATCAAATACAGATAACACTGGCAAAAACTCTCATGTAGTATTTGAACTTTGAAATGCCATCAGAACGTTCCTCTGTACGGAGTGTTGCTTGCCGCATGCAGCTCGCAAGTCATTTATTCTGGGCGAGAGAAAAACACGTTGGGAAACTTTCAGCTTCAGCGCCTTGAAGAGGCGAGGAAGCGTTGGCATGTCTGAAAGAATAAGACATTGACTTCAAAGTCGAGCAACGATATGTGTCAAAGCACCAGCGTGACTTTGACAAACGGGAAAAAGGCGTCAGCAAACAGAATTGCACAGGCTTTCTCTTGACACCTTGTGGTAGGTCATCATTCAATGCTCACAGATTACACAGTGAATGGACATTTATTTGAAACCCATACAAATGCAAGGAAGTTTATGAAGCACTTCTTACAGACGGGAAACACAAAAAGAAATAGAGATAGAAAACCACAGAGGAACAATTAAATCAAACTGAGATGTGGAGGATTAAAACACAAGATTAAACTGTGATTGTAAAAGTTAATTTTACAGTATCCGGAAATCGAGTGCCAGCGTGCAGCCGGGCAGTGCGATTTCTGTCTGTGCATGTAAAATATTTATTTACTGACGGGTTCACAAAGGTCTCAGTAATCGCTCACTGTAACTGAACATGTCCTCGAATGAATTATTACACTACGAACTCGGATCTCACTGTCGTTTCCTCAGCAAAGCAGACCAAAGTTGTCTGACGATGCATAACATACTTTCTGTGCATGGAGCTATGCCATGTTTGACTGAATTGGATCAGACTGAATATTGGTGATGGACCGGTTTTAATGAGTCAGTAGTCAAACAACTTTGATGCTGTGAAACACAAAGGCTGACAATTCCAGTGGAGCTCAATGCAAGTCCCAGTTAAGTCAGCAAACATTAATAATCCTCTTACATTTTGAGCCCATGTAGTGCAACTTGTCATGCATCTCAGATTGATTCTTTTGTTGCCTCCATATAGCTTTAGAGTCTCTCTGCCAACCTCACACCATTAGGCTGTGCCCATTTTGCAGGCTGACAGAACAGATGAGACCTGTTATGTCTTTTACTCTTTTTTTCTTCTTCTCAGATTTTGAGGGTGTGTGTGAAGTCATTCAGATGCAAATTCCAGTGCTTCCATGAGAGGAGAACTGTTCAAATCTGAGGGAAATGTTGAGTGGGTGATTTTCAGCAATTTATCAGGAAGATGACAGGCTTGTAGATTTATGTTTTAAAAGGTGCATTAACACACCATTTTTCAGTTTTTGTCTCTTCTAGCGCATCATTTTGAATGAGTGTCTTACCTTCTGTGTATGTGATGACAGAATGATGACAGATCACATACCTCGACTTTGGGGTGGTAATCATTCTATGACAGCAAAAATATTTGATATTTGCCAAAGGTAAAATGTCTCCCAGAACATCAATGATTGGGCTGTGGCCAAAACGTGTCACAAACTGAGAAATTCAAGTCAACGCGAATATGCAGCGCATATTTAAAATACTAAGACTGGATATGTCTTATCATACATTCATGATGATTGCTCAGAATATCATTTAGTGTTGCCTCTTTTTCTTTCCTTAAACTGGGGACAGTATAACTAAGCTCGTAATGATGTTAAACACTTTCCAATTTCACCCACTCTTATTTTGAAATTAAAAAGCTTTCTGTGCTGTACAATGATTAATTTTCTCAACTCTATTCCATGTATTCCTAGATTAATTCGGTGACTAAGCAAATTTCATCACATATTATATTAATACATTTATTTTAATTAATTGTGATTCACTGCTCAAATGGTGTTTAATGCACATTTGTGTTATATATCAAACATGTTGAAATATCACTTGATTGTCCATCCCCTGGCCCCACATGTAACAAAATGTAACATTACTGTTGCTTTCCATCACAGGATGCAGCTCTGAACTCTTCCTGAGGTAAGTAGGCTACTGGAAGGTCAACTGTCATGAATGCTAATGCTGGCTTTATAAAAGATACTTACATTATAGCACATTTAAAATAATCCATCAAAAATTAGGGGAAAAGTGCTTAAAGGATATAAAGGGTTATTGATTGATTGGCTAGCCGCTTCCCAGTTTCCAGTCTTTTCGCTGAGGTAAATTACAACCATTTATTTTAATGACAGATATAGGAGTGGTATCAATTTTAACACTTTTCCATCGGGACGATTTCTGTTCGTGCTATCACTCCAATTTCACAGAAATGTCAGTCACGTAATGCTGCAGCAAAGTTTGCAGGAGACCTTCACAACCCTTTGAAAAAAAAATCTAATATCAGTTTTCCCTGTTCAGACCTAGTTTTTTTCCACATGCAGATTATCATTTCTTCATTTACAGGCATACAAACTAAAATGGCAAAATCGAATGAGTAAGTGAAATCAGAGCAGAGAGCCGGCTGGAGTGAGCAGGAAATATCCTAAAATATTTGCTATGTGGGTTGGGGGCAGTTGAGGGCTTCTGAAAGAGGAGACGGTAAAAGACAAGAGAAGAAGTGATACTGACTGAATGAGCCCATTGTCTCCGGAAGCATGGAAGTAATGACACAATGGAAATGCTTTGATAAGTCACATTATACTAAACCAGGGCCAGTGTGATTGCAATGAGCTCCACCACGATCTATGATAATTTCCCTCTGAGAATCTATCCCAGGCAGACAGAAGCAATCTCATGGTTTTGCACTCGCTGTCATTATGGTCTCCAGTTTTCCCAAAGTAAGGGCATTAGTTCCCCAATTTCACAGAGTCACGTTTACGAATGATTTACCATTATTTATTCCCAAATGCCCACACATTAAGGGTCAATGAGGCATCGTATCAGCAGTCTACATCCTTTATGCATGTTTACACCACGGATGGTATTTTATTCACACAAAACAATGATGGATTTATGATTTCATTTCAATAAAGATGCCAATGACTCTCAAATTAAATCCAAATTAACAACACAAGTGCAGTACCGATCAAAAAGGCCAATTCGGAATATGTTCTTACAATAAATAACTGTAACATAGAGACTATGAGGGTTTCAAAACTGTAAGTCTGCAAAATGTTTGCTTGTATCATGTTCTCAGTAGCTCATATAACTAAAGCCCCTGTTCCACTGGTCAAACAACCCCTCTTAATTCCATTAACATCTACTTAAATCTATATTTTGTCTGCAAAAGGAAAGGATACATCGTCATTCCCTCCTCAGTCCAATCACTCCTCACACCTATAGCTTTTTTATCAGCTCAGCAGTGATGGAAACATGAGACAACTGAATTTGTTCTCATTCGACTTCATTTTTACCGTATAGCCACTGATAATGCTCCTGCATTAAATTTCTGGGTTTTACCGGGTGAAAATAGCCATGAACCTATATGTTGTTTATATCTTGGGAAAAACTTGAAACAGCAATTTTTTCTTCATATCGTGCAAGATGCAACCCTTAGAGGTGAGATAGCGACTCAGCATATGACACGTTTGCAACATCGAATATGACCAGGAATAAACACGAAAAGGCAAACTCCTACTAGCAATGGTGAGGAGTCAATTGCAAAAACCTGCTTATTTTGGCATATAAGAGGTATTCGATTATTGTTTATATTTAATTTTTTTAACTCAAAACTGCACATATTACAGATCTATTAAGGATAAATAAAAGCCAATATAAGCTAAAATGATTATCTTATTAAAAAAAGACCCCTATGCCTTTGACATGTATTATGGTGGATCTTGGGTGTAGGTGGAAGTTACTGTTCAGTGACTCGCACTAATACTTGATACTTTCCCATTAGTGGTTAAGTGAAACTCTTAGTGTTGTTAAGACTGAAGTACCAATGATTCCCACCACCTGCTGGGATTTTTAAAAGCTTCAGGATATCTAATCTTGAGCCGGTTATAGCTGCATGAGGCCAGCGGGGTTTGGCGATAGTGACAAAAGTGATGAAAGTTTGGGTAAGTGGAAGTCATTTGGCTGAGATCCTTAGTGTGTTCTGCCCTCCTGAACTCGCTGTTGGGCACAATCCCTCAGTTGAATAAGAACTTAATTATCTAAGTTACAGACTCAGACTGACTGCATTTATCAGGCGTCCTGGAGAGGGTGTCTGTTATCACTGCGTAGCCCTTCTTTTCCTCTAGGGGTCCCTCGGGCACAGTCCTGTGCACCGAAATGACTTCCTCTGTGATCCCACATTTATATGGAAGGCAGCGGGCAGAGTCCAGCCCTCAGCCAACACTGAAAACATATTTGAATTGCAAAACTGCAGCCTCAATAACAGTTTTTACGTTATCATTTGTCTTCCAGTTTCAGCTTTCTTCTTCGGCAAAATGCCAGCGCAATATAATGTTGTTTAGCGGATGACTCGCAGGTGCCGGAGACTGCTGCAGTTGGAAAATGGACGTTAACCAATGAGATTTGATAGAAAAATACAAAGAAATAGTTTTTGATTATAAGAATCATTGAATAACAGCGGTTGTTATTGATCAAAAACGTAAGCAAGGAAATATTGTGAGTGGAATCAAAGTTCATGTGAGTTGCATCAAAGTTCTTGTCAAGGAACATTCGCTTTGATAAGATACGAGCGAACAAAATTATATTCTGCAGCTTCATTTCCTGGCCTTGATTAAAGTTTCAAAAGGCAGAAGGGTCGTATTTCAATTAGTGAACATTTTCTTTGATTTGCGCTTGTGCTTGCAAACAGGAAAACAAACAAGCATGTTTTCACTGCCGTACGTATTATTTTCCTGCCACGGCGTAGAGTTCTTTTATGTTTTGCATGAGAGCAATGCTATGCAAATCCCTACCTCGCTTGCATGTGAAACAATCTATGCGTTCCCCCAGAGAGTGGCTACCGACCGCTGCGGTATCCCTGCGGCAAGTACGCATTTTCCACCACTGCTACTTAATTAGTTGAGTGCATGCCTGGAGACCTGTTCCACACTTGACCTTTCTGAAGGTAAGGCAAGCAGCACATGCTCAACAGACCCAAAGGAAATGAGGGGAGGGGAAAGGTTTTCGCATCAGTTAGAGGTTTGGGTGTACATACAGTAGTTGTGCATGTGCGGTCGTGTTAGTCCATCTTTCCTAAAGAATACATGGCTCCTTTAATGGGGAACCTTTATTAGTATGGCACAGAGCTTGTGGGTTGTATTACATCAAGCATGAAGCAGCACGGCGGAGACACAAGGAAATACCGACATGCCTCTGCAGACTAAATAAATCAATCTTTTTGTAACATCTTTTAATTTAGAGACGCAGCTTGAAGTGCGATGCTCCGTGATACAACATGTTCCTGGGAAGAGCGGGATGACATATTCAAAAGGTGCACTGATGCAGATAGGGGTTAGCTCGCATGCCATTTTAGCATTTAATGAGATTTCCTCTGGAGGGGTTTCTGGCTGCCAGGTTTCAAATCATCCAAAGGGAAGTCTGCTCTTCTCATTGTCCATGGGAGAAAAAGGAGCATCCTCATTATCCTCCATGGCCTGGCTCATTAGGGGCAAGGAGGTGTCTCGATATAAATACTTCAACCCCCAAATGGAATCTGTCTGGTGGGTGATACTGCCTATTCCATGCTGAGACAAGAAAACTCTATGCATTGAAAGCGGAAGCAAATAAATAATGTAAGACTTGTTTTTTATGTTATTGATAAAAAACATTTGAGGCGGGATATAGCTCCTGTGTTTTCTAGCCCACAGCACATTTGCGGCTGCTTCTCTTTAGATGCTGTCCCCACAATGCAGAGATCATACAAACGAGCTTGTAAAGTGTGCAGAGGTTCAGGGTTGGCGCATCAGCAGAATTTCAATCACTTTTCAAGGCAGGCATATGAAAGACAGTATTCGAGTCTGTAATTTCAATCAGGCTTCATCATTTGTATTTATTTAATGAAAAAATTAAATAAGAAGGCTCTGTTGGATAATTTCATTGAGTGGAAGAGGAGGGTTATACCCAAGAGTCTTTGAAAGTTCATGACATTTACAACAGCATCTTTGGTATTTGCTTTGAAGGTTAGAATGGTCAGTCTGACAGCTTTTAGTTGCCCGGTGAATACTTTGTTTTTCTTCTAATGAGGAGTAACTACATTATATACATCTGTGTTCATGTGTTTCTCCCTCAGGTACAGCTACATGTGTGACAGTGAGGATACTGTGAAGCATACAGCTGGAATGATCACATGCATTCAAGGGAAATAATTAATGAAGCTGCCATTTTCCTCTCTGTAAATTTGTATTCTGTTGAGGAGGCATAAAGACCCCCATAAAAACAAATTCCCTTCGACAAAAGTTACATGGACGGTCGCCACATGCAGGACAGATAACAAATCAAAATATTCATTGGGTATTACACTGTGGCAGTGGCGTGGGAGACTTTATTTTCCCGCTGCCATGTCATGAAGCCCTAAGCATGCCGGGCGAGAAGTTATAATTAACTGAGCTGAGATAAAGTTGAGCTTATTGCTAAACTGGCATGTGTGGTGATGGCTCACTAAGTAGCAGTCAGTGGCAGACGGCATTGGCAGGTTAATGAAAAATTAATGGAGAATATCACAAATGACAGCTGCTGGCCATCGGACATGTGCTGGAGGAGCAGTCGGAATGCAAGCGAATGTGTAATTTCCTTAATACGGGGAGGTCACATTGTCACATTTGCACATTAGTTTAAGTGCGACTAGATAGTGCCGAGGAATTCACCGCCCCGTAGCAGAGGACTTAACAATGCACTGAGTGAAACACCTATGCAAGAGGTCACATAAACGGATACATACTGTTTCAACATTAGCGTGGCATAAAATATTAACATAAGTTAGAAGATGTTTTCCTCGGATCATTAAATAGCCTCGAAGAAAAATGGATAGAATTATTAGGTGTGTAAAATATAGTGTTGAGTGGCTTCACTTCATCATTTGTTTGTTAAAAGAATGCTATTTATGCACATCTCTCCACTGGTAATATTATTGTTTGAAATATGTAAGAACGTGAACCTCATGTGACAGAGTAAATTTAAAGGCTTCGATGCTTCTACCAAGACTTCTGGTTGATTTAATGGATCTTCAGTGAATGCTGCAAAACAGCAGATTTACCAGAGAGTAAAACAAAACAATCCAGGGAAACAATATGTCAGCATTAGTAGTTTTAGCAGTAATGGAATAACATATTTAAGTCAGCTAACCATACAAATAAACTCTCTTTTTTAGTTTAATGATTATTAAAAACAAAAATAAATATGTTCCCCGAATTTGATTAACTCATGCGGAGGTCATTGATGCTCCTAATCCTTTGCTATTCATGACATTGATGTAATATTCACATTAAGAAGGTCACAGTCACTTTTTTGTGATTTTTCATTGAACACAGATTTGGATGGGTTTCTTTCTATTAAAATCCCTTATTGCAAGGTTTCCAACTTTCTGTGCCGAGACTTTTGGAGGTTTCTTAGGGGAAATCGTCAATGACAACTCTGATTGGCTTTCAGGTTCAAATTAAGGAGGTTAATCTGGCTGCTTATCATTGAAACCCATTCAGAGAGGGAATGAGATCGAGTCCATCAAATGAGAACATTTTGAGCATTAATGAGATCAATGACACGCATGGCAGCACTTGGTAAAAAACATTTTATCTCTCAAGAGACTCAATGCAAACTTCTTGTTACTACATAGTTATAAATTCTGCAGGGGGTGAAAGACCTTCTCATTCTTCTGTAATCATAGTCCCAAAACCTCAGTGTACACTTCTGATTGAACTCTGTTAACAGACTTTATAACTAGATACTAGGTTTTTGCTGAGTCAAGAAAAAGTGGAACATATCTCAAAGGAATCATCAACCCTTTTGCCTTTTATTTCAATGATCACAACAAAAATACTATTACAGAAAAAAGCAGAATTGAATTCAACAAATGTTTAACTTGTATCATCTCTCTTTATACAGGTTCAATTTCTTTCTTTCTGATTTACAGCACATTTATTATTTTTAAATTTGTCATTTGAGCTTTAGTCAACAATAAATAGATACATTTCAGTGCAGAATAGCTGCTGGGTGAGTTCATTATTCATTTTTTGAGATTTTACCGCAACTCCAGGTTGAGATCTCGATTTTAACCGTACACTAGTGGTTTATTCTGACTGGAAATTATGAATATATAAACTATCTAGATAACGAACATTCAAGCATTGCATTAATGTAGCTCTGGTGTTGGTAGTAGCCGGTTGATGAATTCACATGTCATGTTCGGTTTAAAGTAAAGAAAAGTCATTATTTCATCTTTTAAAGGAATGGCACTTGTTATCAGAGTAACTCAGCATTATATGAATCCATGTGTATGATTATCTTCTAATGTCTGAGCTTTTATATTCAGCTTTTCAAGATACAAATAGATCAGTAAATTTGAACCTTTTTACCCTCGATCAATTACATTTTAAAATGTCTCTAGCGGTAGCCAGACTGTTTCTATATGGCACCCTCAGTCCCACTTGAAGTCCTGTCCCACTGTTTCATAGAATTTGGTGTTAAATGGCCTATAAAACTCCTGCAGCTGCTCTATGACCTCCTCGTCGATCAATACGTGAGTCCTCCCCTTGGATTTGCCGAGGCAGCGTGGCTGGCTGCTGCTCTCCGGCTTCTTCAGACAGGGGAAGCCTTTGGTTCGATTAAAGTAGAAGTGCTTGTCCGTGATTATTCGTTTCAGTCCCAAGAAGTCCTGAACGCGGCCCATCTCCCCCGCCGGATCGGTGATCAGCCGCTCGCCGCTCACAAAGTGCATCTGTGACGGGCGAAAGTACTGCAGCCAGTTCTCCAGGTGCAGGATGTACATTCCGATCCGAATGGCATTCCAGGAGGTATCAACGAGACCTAAACTTCTGTTCTTAAAGGCCAGGTCCTCAAACGTGGGAATGTCGGGCTTCTTGGAAAGAGTCTGCGTGTAGTCGGAGATGGCTCTTGTGACCGGGTTACGCACCACAACAATCAGCTTGGTCTCGTGGGACATGCTGGAGATGCGTCTGGGTGCCTCTCTGGTGACGAAGTAGCTGGGAGTCTTCTCTAACGTGATCTGGCTGTCTAGTGTTCGCGGCATCAGTCCCCTGGGGGGAGAGGGAAAAAACAGAATGAGACAGATAGGACGAGTCAGCAAGAGTTTTTATTTTCCTGAACAGGAGAGTTTCACATGGTTTCTCTGTTTTGTGGATGATAGTGATTATAGAGGTGTCAACGTGACACAGGAAGTTTTAATTTTCATTAATCCTTACTTGGATCACTCATATTTAAACACATGTATTATGTGTTGTGATAAATGAAGATTACCAAGTATTAGATTATATGGCATTTCAAAAGCAATGCAACAATATAAGTGAAAACCCACTAAAATACAGGTTTATTCTGTCTCAAATGTATCTTGCTTTGACTCACGTATTCAACACACACACACTTCAGGCACAGTTCTGTTCTATGTACATATTACATGGTCAAAATATGAGTATAACAAATGCTCTGCTGATGTTACAGTATGTTATTCATATAAATACCGGAACCCTTGTGCTTCAAAGTAGAATAACAGATACAGAATCATAACTACATGCGTTGATAATCGTGTAAACTTGTAAATAATTGTAAACATTTAGAACACTAGTGCAGCTTTCATTGCAAACATGACTGTTTGGAATGGGCCTGTGGTGGTGCTGGTTGCAGGTTTCCCTCTGTTGTAAAAGTGAGCTGTAGTCATTGCACCTTGGCAAGTAAATACCGACTGCTGGACTCAGTCCACAAAACTTTGAAGCAGCACCACTGCTACTCAAAGTTTATTTAAATCATCATATCTTAATTGCATCAAATTCAACACTGCACTTCATTTGACATTTAACAATTCACATAGCAAGTGTGAGGCCGATAAATCTAACATCAAATGAACGTTTCCAAATCAACGTGTCTCTTACTGTCAAAGAAATATTCTGATCTGTTACTTTGAGGAAAGTTTTAATACTTAAAACTAAAGTTTAAGGATAAATCAAAAAAATTTAGAACCATCTTTCCATCAAACTTCCAGCAAACAGATAATATTCAGACTCCTAAAACAAAATGTGATTCATTGTTAACTGGACAGCTTGTACAACAAATACATGGATCATAATTGTCGTAATAATGCTGCCAAGCTCATGGCTTTGCAAACTACAGGCAAATATTTGCATTTGTCATGTGGGTTTCCCTTCCCAGCGTAATATGTCATTCTGCTTCAACACTCTGCTTCAGTTAAAGTTGATTAATGGCCATCTGGTGTTGGCTGAAGAGACACTTCCATATCATCCACTCTCTGCTTCCTGCTTCCTTTAAATAGAAAAGTGACTCCGCTGTAGCGTCAGCACAATCACTCTGCAGTTGGTGGAAGAAGAATTCCAAAACGGGGGCCATTAAACTGGTCTTTTACTTTTATGATTACAGAGGATAAAGCGTCTGGATCTCTCTGTTTCACAGCGTGTGAATCAGTCTCTGGATTTCAGGTATGTTACCAGGCAGTTCTGATGATTAAACACCACCCTTTCTTTATTATTACTGTGGGAAGGCTTCGATTAAAACCTAACCTTTCTCAAAGCATTCTCTCTCAAGGTAGAGGTAGCCATAGGTTACCGCTAAAGTCTTGGAAATATTGATCCATTTAGCTTTATTTATGAATCCTGAGTATCTGGCTCGGGTGCCTCAGGGCCACTAGGCCACTATTAATCTTTTATGAGAACAGCACCTTTTCGAGCAAACAGCTTTGCAACGCACTAAAAAAACTTGCAGCCATCTTCCAGGAGGTGCAGAATCTCAACAGATCTTAGGTTGTCTGCTGAGAAAACTGTCTTCGTTATCTGCCTTGTCAGCTCCGTATATTCTCGCCGTCCTCTGAAATGAAGATTGTGATGGTGAGAAGAATCTCCTGCATGTGCCGGTTCAGAAAACTGCCAAAACTGTTTAAGACCGGGCTGACAACGTGGAACCCATACAGCGGAAGGTCACAGATGACTCCGCTTAAAAAAGTGGCAAATCTAACTACATGAACTATACACCTACACACGAACGATGAAATGTTTCCCTCACACAGGATGCTTTTGTTTGGATTCAGACTAAAAAAAATCTGAGGTGATTGGGTCCATCAGAGGATCTTGTAACATGAGCTAACGTATCTTGAGTTATAGATTTTTATAGCTGCTATGCTTGTTTACTCTAACTGAGTCTCAGCACCGGATAAAGTACACAAGGCTGTAGCAGGCTAAAGGGATTGATATAGACAAGATGGTAATAGAGGTGTAAAAACTCTGACTGGAACATGTGTGGTGAGAACTGCAGCACCAATGGGATCAATTATCGCAGAAGTGTCAAGCAGGGTTAAAAATTATATAACACCGATTTGGTTTCATGTAACAGAAACTCTGCTCTGCTCTCACGGATTTCTGTACAGTTTCCTTCTGTCCTGCTGTATGAGGTTAAAATGAAGACTTGAAACTATCGCATTGTCTCAACCAAACAGTACATTGAACTTTTGGTCCCAAGAACTGTTTTCAAGGAACTTAAAGGTACATGCAGACCGCTGCACACTTGCACTCCACCTGAAGTCCAAAGAAAAATAGCCTGCTGACGTATGAACAACCCACTGCTACAACAAGCCACCCCACTCCAGTCCAACAGGCGGCAGTAGTGCAGCAGTCCATACAATAATAATGACAGTATATAAATAGAGCAACACTACAACTGTAAAGATGGAGAGTATTCAAACCGAGCTGATTTTACGAGCTATAGCTGAGATCGATCGGCTAAAACAAACCCCCAGAAGGATTTGGCCAATTAGGTTGAGTGGTCTGCTCTGCATGCCTTACCCCAAAGGTTCCAGTACCCCCGAGGGAAGGGACTTTTTTGGGGGTAAAGATTTCCCAAGAGATTAATTTAGAGCCTGGTTCTTGCAGATGAAATGAGTTCCTCCAAAGGTTCCTATTTCCTGGGGAACACTCCTATGATGGAAACATTATGTATTCAAATGTAACTTTCTAAAAACCACTATGTTTTGTCCAAGTTATTATTACTTTATTATTATGTTATTACTGTTTCCACAACATTGGACATTTAGGTTAAAAACTTGTTGTAAATTACCTTGTTTCGAGTTTGATTTCAATGTCGGGGCTTACGGACACTTGGATAACACAACAGGAGCAGTATAGAGTTTTTTTCTGTACTTTTTTTCTGTTAAGTAGTCACCATTTACTTCAATTGTATAGGATTTGGCTGCAGTGCTGTTTACCCCTGAAACACCACAAGTGTCACTTCAACCAGCCCTCCATCGGTATAGCGATGAATAGATTATGAGTGAATATACATTTTTGGATGAACTATCCTTTTAGCATAATACCTGACATATGTTTTTATAAGGAAGTAATAAAAGCAGTCCTGACGGAAACCTATTTTTTGGGGTGTTTCTGCTTAGGGTTGTTTTTTTGCAATGTGAAAACTTGTATAAAAACAGATGGATAGAAATATTCTCAAAAACAATCTGCAGTAATTAAAATTAATTGTGAGTGAAGGTTGAATAAATCGGTAGAGTCTCTTCCGAGATAATTCCCTCCGTGACAGAACTCCGCACGGAGAAACAAGTTGCTACCAATTAAGTGACAAACTCATTGTATCCTCAATATCTGCTCGCACGACATGAGATGAAAACAGAGGCTGTGCATCATCTCGCTGTGACTCTAATCGCGCTCAGTGACTCATTAAATTGACACCCACAGCACCCATGTCCACTGTGCTCCGGGTGTCTGATGTTTTACCAGTAGTCAGGTGTCCAATCAAAGGCCTGTTAACTAGCTGGAACTGCAACCAAGGAGGACAAGGCGCAATCCGATGATCAAAGCATGGCAGTCTTTAAGGTTTTTAGCCGAAAGCAGGGCCATTTATAACAGATGCTTGCAGGAGAGTAGGTGCATCTTCGACCAGCAACTTCCAAGTCACCTGTCTTGGAGTGATGTTAATGAGGAACACTGCAGGGATGCCTGTTCTGTCTGTAAACATGTTTTTTTAATCAGGCCTTGACCGTCGCTGCTCATATTCATATTCATTGATTATAAAATAAGATTTAAATGGCTACACATTCATCGTTAATGGCCACATGTCCCCTTTTAGGTGATATAACAAGTCGGATGCAACTGAGGAGATGAAATTCCCCATTTTTAATACATACTTTTCTTTGCTGGCTCAGACACATGGCAGCCGCAGCCCCATTTAACGTATCTGTTCGTTACTGAGATAACAGGAGTCAGATTGGGAGGGGGACACGTTGTACCTGAGGCCCGGTGTCTGAACCAGCCGTCAGAAATGTGCTTTTCCTCAATATTTCTTTTTTACTCCTATGCCCCCAAGAAAGTCTCAGCCTTGCACACAGCATCTGAAACCAAAAGATAAAACCGTGGGTCTTTTCTGTGGCAGGTTCTAGTGTGTTTTTAGTTAAAGCTGCCCATATCTCACTCTGTAATAATTATTTGTAATTAGAAAACTTACATGATTGTAATTCCAGCGGAACTGCCTGGAGGATAATCACTTATACTTTTCACAGCGTCTTTGTGCACGTAGCAGAAGAAACAAACTTTAAAAACTCACTTTAATGTGAGAACACAGGCGGTCCCTGGCTCACGATCCTTGATTAACTGACATTTGAGTGAAGTGCTCTGATTGATCACCACCTTCTCACACAGCGTCAACACTAAATTCCTCTGGGGTAATTTACAGTTTTCTTCACAATCCCTGGTAAAACTTAGCATCAGGTCGCATTACAGGCCCGGGAGTGACATTTTAATCACTCTGGGAAAATGAAGTCAGGTGTGGAGGATTTGTTCAGTACTGTAGATGAGTCCTGTTCCTGGTTAAATAAGATAACAAGGTGGAAAGCTCATTCGGGCTGGATGCGTCAACATCGCATTTGATGCTGTAATTGCACAATTCTAGTGGTAGTTTGTTCTGTTTGTGTTAATCATTGACACATTTAGCTTTGATTTATCTTTATATGTTTTGTAATACTTATTCCATTACATAATATTCCTTAGTAGATATAATATAGATATGGCTGTGAGCAGCAGTATTACTTAACCCTCAGGTATTGAAAAATGGTTGTAAGTCAACCATGTGATGCACTGGGTGTTCTTTAATTTGGATACTTTAAAACAGGCAGATATTAAAGTATAGGTTACAATTTGTATCTAACTATTTTATTGTAACCAAAATTCAAATAAATGCTAAACAGGTGAAGCAAACACCAAAACTGAACAGACGTATTCATAAGTGGCATTTAATCATCATTAAATATGAAATTTAACTAGATTTTGTAAGATAAAAAATACATTAAATGATCACATTTTCATCTTGGAATATACTTTTTACTTTTCTAACAGTTTTGGTCTGTAATAATTTCATTGAGATATGAGCTCTGTTGTCTCCAAGAGGAAGCATTAATAAACAATAAAACTATCACCCTTCTGCAAAGCTTATCTTGAGGTAGTCAGGGTCAACAGTGGAATCAGCCATTGCCACTCATTAATTTGCTACAGTGAGCTGAAAGCTAGTCTGCATATTGTAGTGACCCTGAAACAGCCTGCAGGCCATCTCACTGAGCGATTTATCTCTGTTGGTGCAGTGGAAGCAGGAGGTCTGGAGTTCACACTAGGTTCCCTCTGGAGCTGCTGTATCATTAGGGAGGAATACGCCACAAACATGGTTGTCTTTGTCTGAGAGGAGCAAGGACTCTCCATTACGCCCAGATAAACCATTTTCTTGCAGTATTGTTTTCCACTGGGAGAATACGCTGCAATTTCGACTGCTGCAGCGTTAAAGCAGGACAACAGTTATGTTGTTACACTTTGACCGATGACAAGGGCGTTATTTCATTAAAATGAATGCTGAAAATTGAAGTGTGTAACATTTGAAGCACATTGACTTCTAAAGCAATTTTGTTTTGGTACTTCTGTAGAGAACTCTGTATGTGCCAGTAGACTGGTTTATAAAGGGTTGAATGAGCTCACACAGATCTGACGAACATCGAAACAGGAAACTGAGTCCTTAATGAGTTTCATGCATTAGTAGCTACCGCAAACATAAATGAATAAACATAATAAATCAATAAATCTATTGCTGTGATCAGAGCGAGCTCATGTTCATGGCGACGTGACCATTATATGAAAAGGAGGAACAATATTTTAGCCTCTTGCTAGTGTCGGAGAAAATACTTAGGAGTCAAATAACATAAGTGATGAACATCTTTTTCAGGGGGCATTAAGATCTCTACAGACAAGGGGCATATGAGAGGTTGTGATGAAATTAAAACAACAAATAAGAAACATCACAGTCACATAAAACGGAGATGTCCAATCAGAAGGTTTATCTAAATGAGAGTGTATTTGTATATTGTATGAAGTTTATATATTGCTGCACCACTTCCTGGATGTAAGTTTTCTCAATGCAGTGAGACAGTTGAGTCTTCGGCTCCAGACAATGTGTCTTGTTGGACCAGGGAAACTTCTAAAGAGCACACGCGGGTTCATCGGGGATGCAGACCATCAGAGCGAGTAAAGGTCAGCTTTGAATCATCTGCTTGTGAACAATCAATGAACTCAGAATTTATTACTGTCATTTCTCTCTGGTCTGAACTTAAAACAGAATGTTGCATATTGTGAGTTCAAGTTTTCAGTGAATGTTTGCAGCAGGGCTACGCTTGCAAAATGCAAGTTTCATCTCGAAACAACAAAGAGAAGTGTTTGAGCATTACACATACAGTCAAATATACATGTGGGTTTCTAAAATGTGAAATGAAGACATGTGAGAACACCAGTTTTGCATGTTGTGAGGTAAAGAAAATGTTTAATCTTCTCATGTTCTCCCAACTCACACCTACACTGATCTACTTACCCAACTGGAAACTAACCAGTGTTGAATGCGCATCATCTTCCCTATCACTTGCAATTAATCAAGTTATGTTGCGCAAACAGACAATTACTAATATCACAGTTTAATGAGTTGGGAGATTTCAGGCGAACGCTGGTCTGAGGAGGGTTTTACTCAGAAGCCATTCATCACAATGTGAAGTATTTCTGCAAGGCCAGGGGCACAGAGATTTAGAGAAAGGCCTTTACCTCCCACCGGGCAATAAATGTTTATCATTACAAGGGCTAATAATGAACCCAGACCATTAAACAATATGCGGGCATATGCATAGGCTGGGCCGGAGAGAGAGGTCCAAATCAAAGTATCTATTACATGCTGTGTTTGTCCAGTCTCTGGAGTAATTTAACGGCAAAACAGTTACACAGTAAATTATAAGAAGAAGGCTCCCGGGCTCTCATTGTCAATGTGTTATCACAGGGAGCAGCATGCAGAGTAATGATAGCCAATCATTGGTTATAGTGTACACAGAAAGCTCTGGTGTGGAGACAAAATGTTGCTTCATGATGACATTTCTCGTACTTTAATATCTTTTATTATCAGAGGTACAAAAGGTGAAATGATCAAAATTGCATCTTTATGTTTAAAAATCCTCAATTACAGCAGCACAAATTCAAGCAGAAAAATGCTAAAGTAAACCGCACATCGATGATGAAATCAGGACAGATTATGAATATGCAATTTATTTAAATGCAGTGCAAAGTACGACTTTTTTGCAAAAATATTGTTGTCTGGTTAAGAGCACATCAGGCTTATTAAAGTGTCAGCGTTGTGCAATGTCCCTGTGCGGCGCTTTTCATAAACAGTCTATGGTGCAGAGGGAAGTTTGGGTTCATCCTACCTGGTTTTTCTGCAATGAAGATTTTAGAGTCAAGGTTTTTCATAAAATGACACAGAATTTTGCTTGTATATTATCTGCGACACAATCGTATAAACCAATTTCACAACTTTTCAAATACAAAAAGCTCTGCAGCTCAATGTAAAGCATCGCAGAAAGGAAAAGGAACATTGTGCCCCTCTCCTGAAGGCAACCTGCGAAAGAGGAAATTGTTCTATAAATGTCGCGGCCATGACGGAGATCAGCAGCCTGTCTATGGTGAAGTAAAAATAATCTGATCGTCAAAATGATGTGGTGAGACAGACAATATCGGCCTCAGGCTTCCACTGGCAGACCACTGCTGTAGTTCATCTGAGGACGTAGAAGAAGGTTCAACTCGGTCCACAGACTGACGGCTCTCTGCCCGTCCCCACTAAGTGTCCCTAATACTCCTCCTTAATTGTGACACATTCAAACCTCTTTTTCTTTGTGCAAACTTTCTTTCAATACTTTAAGAAACTGACTCTGGGAAACAGTGTTTCATACAAAGCATTTGTCCTGAAATGTCCTGAAAAGCCAATACCACTAAGAGACCTGCTCCCTGCCGTCCAAACACATTAACAGTTTATTTCGCGCAGGTAGACGGTGCAGAGAAAATGTTCTTATGCTGCGTGGTTCTCATAATGTCTGTGCCACCGCTCTTCCTAAAAATGTCATCTTCCTCTTGCCTGATATGACGCCATATAGATCCGGTCTCTGCTGGAGAGGCTGCTCCATTATTAAAGTATCACTCACTGGGATTACACCAGTGATGACATCTGATCATTAATCACCAACAACAGAGACCTGCTGCCTTGAAAGTCTATTAAGAGTTAACAAAGAGCAGTCCAGACGAACACAGCGATCCTTTGGCCAATTCATTATCGAACAGAGGTGAATAACAATTCAGCGTCTCGAGAATCAAGCATCTATTTCTCTAATTTAATGGAAGACAAATTGGTTCCAAATAGACTGTCTGAGCGACTTCAGGCCTTATCTTACCCGCATAATGGTATCAAAACACATTAATAGCAGGAAAACACAGTACTGTAATACTGTAAAAAAAAATAAGCTGCATAATGTATTTAACCTTGGACCAAATCCTATTTAATCGCTGTCATTTTAACTCCAGTCTCTTGTTTTCCTTGAAATAACAATTATTCATGGTTTGGGCTGCAGAAGGGAAATGACTGACACTTGCTCTCCTTGAGCAATAACACGTTGAATTGATCTGAGCAATGAGCTGTCACATTAACATATGGCATGGGAAAGTGTCCGGGGACAGGGAAATAAAGAGACGCCCAGTCAGACAGTGAAAGCCTCTGAAATGTTAAGCTGTTTCTAAACTTACACTGTTTATTTTGTGCATATTTTACAATGAATTTACAGTGAGCTTCTGTGATGAATGGCTCTTTTCAACAGATTAACTCATAAAATCTGGTCTTTAAAGGCTTTTGGCAATGCTCTACCATCATATGATTGGAAGCTGAAATAAAAGAGTTTTATAATAGCATATTTCACATGAAATGACCTCCATTGTGATAACATTGACAATATAAATGATCGAGTGAATCAGTGATGGCCAGATTATATCCTGCCCCTGCACACTGTCAGTAACACCTTCAGTTCCTTTGTGCAGTTTTACAGCGGGAATCTTAACTGACTTCATCATCCGTGGAGCTTTAAGAAGTTCATTGCTGGTTTACAGTATCGCCTGAGGCAATGTGACGGTCAAGGGTATTTTAAAGTGGAGACTGGACAGTCCACACACCTTTAGAAGGTCTGAGAAAGAACAAAAGGAGACGGAACGGGGGAGCGAGACGAGGAAAAGCTTCTACAGGATTTGATCCCTGGTCAGCAGGGACACGCTGGGTTTGCCAAGAGGTGAAAGTGAACAAGCTGACAATCTCTAAAGGTGAGATAAGGCTGCTTGACTTTTAGACGTGTCAAGAAACAAACTAGATGGTCGTTTTTGGGAGGTTTTTGGGAGTAATGGGTGTACGATGTACAGGAGTACTGGTTTGTGAAGGCCACTCATACACTTTTAAGAAGATATTTAGATTTCTGTTAATTAGTGAGTAATTCAAATATCATACCTTGTCTTTCAAGTCAGTGCTGACCTTTGCACACCTCCCCCTTGTTAACTTTAAGATACCTACAGTGATTTAAGTACCTAATGACATTAGGTACTCAAATCACTGTAGCATTAGGATTAATGCGTAAAAATTAAATAATGCAGTCACCACAAATTGATATTTTACTGCAAATAAAACAAATGACAAGTCTTGCGGAATAGAGACTGATCATTTCTTAACAGTGACCAACCGACCAAATCAAAACATATGCTTAAAAATAAATATATAATCAAAATCAGTAGAAGAATAACGTTAAATCACTGGAGATATCATTGGAGAGGTTGAATAGTAGTAATTATTATACCATAATAACAGTTGTTAATTAATATTGCATAGAGTTAAAGCACATAAGTGGTACATACTCAAAGATTACACCTACATCTACTTGAAAAAAAACAACATGAGAATTCCACTTTCTACAATATGAAACCTGTTAAGTAGTGGTGCAATGATTACTCCATTCACCTTCTTTTTAGCAAACTATCCTTTAATTTGAACACAAAGGGCAGTTTAGGCTGATGGGAATGTCATGCATCGGCCTTTTTAAGTTTGACCTGATGATGGTGATACAGGACAATGCATATAGAACCTCTGATAATACATTCAAGCCTGGACTAAAGTGGCAAATAGACCAGCAAACCAATCAATATCAAACTGCAAGTCGTTAAGTATCAAATGACTGGACTTTCCACACCAGCTCTGATACCAGATAGAACTGGTACTCTTCTTTTATTGCAAATAGCAGTGCTTTACCATGTGACTAGTTCATAACAGTAAAGTATTTATAACCACTGCATGTCTCTGAGCCGCACTGGATTGAAGACAACTCATTAATAATGCAGAGTTAGGCCGGACCATCCCTCGCTCTATAATGTGCAGTTTTCTGTGTTAAATGAGAACAATCTAACTTTCTGTCCTCATCAACCTTTCTGATGGTACTGTTCCAGAGCTCCCTGCCTCCCCGAGCCAATTAATGTGGACCTGGAGAATATTCGCGGCTGCAGCCTCTCATACACTTTCAACACTTGTCGGGGAATCGACTAGAAGTGCCTCTGACTCCCGCGAAATCAATAGAGCTGAGATGCCCTTTTAAGTCTTGATGGTGTATAGCGACATGTTTTTGTTTGATCTTTATGATTCTGCAGAGAAATGGAATGAGTGGTGAGAAAAGTTCAAGGAAATTGGTGGTGGTGGAATGTCTGTTTTATCCGGTCCTGCATGGTTTCGTGAACACCCTCGCGCGGAATAAATGAGGCCACGTGTGCGTTCTGCTCAGGAGGCGGCGTAATGAACACTACGCCATTTTTATTCTGATCCTTAAATGATCTGTCACATGGTTAATGTAACAGGACAGGACTGGGTAACCGAACCGAACAACTGGCCACTTCACTGAAAACTGATGGGAGTGTAATTCTGTGGCGTGCATGTTTCTGCCCGTTCAACAGATATTAGCTAGTATTTCAAGATATGTTAACTTGGGAGTATTTTTAACCTGTGAGTGCTGAAAATGATGAGTCACCTAATTAGCACGTCCACATTCTCTTGTGATACCACCAGAGGCCCTTTGCATTTGCTAATGAAGATTGTGAGATGTGGTTGATGGCTCGAAAAAAAGAAGTTGGTCCTCTTATCAAGTCTTTTATCAAATACAATTACACCTTGCTACTTAAACCAAGGTCAATAATGGCACCTCCGCGCTCGATCGGAACGTCAACTGAAATTTGATGGATGACCATTTTAGCCCCGCGAGGCTATAATGGTGATTAAAATGATTTTGCCAATCTGCTGTGGTCAAGGTCAAGAATGACCCCGAGCTCAAACTTTGCCCTTCTTAGATCATCACATTAGCATGGTAGCAGTTAATAGCCAGACAGTGACAATGCAAGGTGCTAATGTGTAGCGTATTAGCATTCTATGGGAGTAGTGATATCGCATCATGAGAGTAAGGTGGGTAATTTTAGGCAGAAATCTTTGTCTCTCTGTTTCGACTGTGAATTATTTATTCGACGAGCAGTTGTTGAGAAATGACGTTACATATATAGACTCCGCCCCCTTTCCATCATGTATTGAACTCTTGTAGTTATTTTTGTAGTTAATGGAGGATGTATGGAACCACATGCCTGATTGGACACAGCCTGCAAGTGTGGTTACGACCTTCCTACCTTCTGTTGGACCTGATGGATATTAGAAGTTGATTCCCTTGTTACTCGAGGCAGCTTGTTGTGTAGCATACTTTGTTAGAGAACCAATTGTTAATCCATTTGTGATCACGTGGTTGAACCAACTGAGATGGTTAAGAATTTTTAGAAACTACCTGTGGAAATTTTTTGCTACTGCCTCATTGCAGATATATTATTGTACAGACACAGCCAGAACAGGGGTTGTTTTGGTTCCAGTAGAGTAGTTCGCCTTGTAAATGTTCTTTTTGGACGTTAGGTAGATCTGTAAAGCCTCTTTCTGTAACACTTTTCACCTTCTTCAATGAATCCCTTTATTTTAACCACCAACATCTTGTTTTATGTTGCTATTTTTAGCGTTACAAGCTGGGTTGCAAGACATTTTATTTAGACTCTTCTCTTGGAGAGCCAAACTATTAATGTGGCAACAATTTTCACATTTACGGCTTCTTCAATATTAAGTTTTATTGCTTATTGTTTTATATGTTCATAATCAGGCCTGCTAAAAACAGTTATATTCATTACCTCCACCAACGAGGTTATGTTTCACACCATTTGTGTTTTGCCCATTCGTCCATCGATGAGTTTGTGCAGTTTGGTGCGGATCCAAATAAAAATCCATATGTAGTGAATTTTAATGTGGGTGCACAAGGGGAATGTTAGGCTTTGTTATTAATAGCCATTCTAGTTATTGATTAATGTAGATTATTTTCAGGTTTCTGTTGTTTTGTGTGGCTCTTGAGATACATCTCCTGGTCATTAGTTTTCTTATGTTTGTAGCTTGTGGACTGAGCACAAAGGCATTTCTGACTTTGCATTTTAAAACCCCAAAGAAAAAGTAATTGAAATAATTAATCAAAAAACTAACGGATAGATTACCCATTGATAGGAAAAACGACAAACAGATATATAGAGTATATGAATAGAGCTATTAAAGAGATCTCATGGTAGCTCACTGAGACAAAGCAGAGAAGCACATGTCCTATGCACAAATTCATGATGCTACTTGCTACAGAGACAAATGTGACAGTTAATCAAAATGAAAAGATACTTTACGTGACATGCTGCCAACACTACAAACGCAAGTGACAGATAATCACTGAGGGCCAGTCTGAAGCAATGAACATCACTCGGTCACTCGTCAAGCTGAATAACACGTGCTGCAGCCCGGATTCTTACCGTCTTTGTAGCCTCGGTGATGTTTATTTATCTTACGTCTGTGAACTGTGTTGCAGTCGTCACCTCAGAGAGGGAGCTCGATTAATCTTTACTTAAATCTAGAGCGACACCGAGAAAACAAAATCGAACGCCTGTGAGGCTCAAACCTCTGGCCTGACTGTTTGTTTATTGATGGAGTAAACAGTTACTCCATAATTAAACTGCATTAAGATGTCGAAGGATTGATGTGATGGATTGTTGCTGTTGTGGTGAGTGCTTATGGTCGGAGCAGGAGGATATCTGATGTGCTGATGTTTGATTCCCGTCTGTTGGAGGATCTGCTGCACCTATTTCTTCCTGCATAGTCTGATGTGTTCAGTCGACAAGGTCTCATGGGATTGTGTTTAGATACCATGTCACTGTTGGGAATTCTATACGTGAGCAGTGTGTCATGTCGGGACATTGCAGTAAAATCCAGCATGTCCTTTAACATGTTAGGGTTCAGTCCGTGGAGTAACGGCAGGGTGTGGAATGATTTGAAAAAGTGCGTAGTGATAGAATTCAAAATGAAAAAAGGAAAATTGTTGTCTTTGTTATATCAGGTTGTTTCAGTTATAATCTCTGCAGGGAAGGTGATGTTTTCATCTGCGTTAGTTTGTTTACAAGATTACACAAGCTGATTTCCCATAAAGTTTGTGAAGGGTTTTGGTTGGACAATTTGGTGGAGACCCGCATCAGAGGGGAAACTCAGGAATTTGGCGAGACAGTTTGTCTTGGACACATTTCCGTGGATCCCTCAGAAAATCATTTATCAATATTATTGAAAAACATCAGGCATGTTTAAGGGAGTGTGTGCAATTTGGTTCAGACCCATATCAAAATCTGGATCTCTTGAATTTAAATGTGGTTACGTAAGGAGACTTGGCGGAGGTATGAGCTCTCTGACTGCAATTCTACTTTCTATACCTTTTCAGCTGCTAGTGAGTGATGTCATGCAGTAAAATCCAGCATTTCATTTACCGCTGTTAGGGTCAGGGCTCACTATTGGGAAAATGACAGGGCATGAAATGACCGGTGAAAAGCAAAAAGTACGTAATGACAGATTTCAAAATGACTCAAGGAAATTGGTGTTTTACTCCAGCTGCATTTCAGATGTTTACCTGGTGAGCCTGTGGTTAAGCTCTGTCAACGTGATGCATTGATGCTCGTTCGTGAGGAAAAACCGACTGTATCAATACACGATGACGCCTTTACACTGTGTCAACATTAGGCCTGATGTGTGCATGTGTTTCCATAAATCAATCTACCCTCGCACCAGTGAGAAGGAACAGCCTGTGAGCCCGTATTAAACGCCTCCATGTGCCGAGCTATTCCGTGAGGTATCTCACCGGCTTGCAGCTCACTCTGTTAATTATTACAAAGACCGACACCTTTGTTTGTCAGTGTGTTGTTTCTAAAATACTGTAATTTGTGAAATGCACAAAACGATAAAGACTGACAGCCAGTAAAGTGGCCCCTTAGGAAGTTTTACATCCGCTGTTTAAAAGCAAAACGACGCCTTCCTGTGAATGCAAATGAAATGGCAAACCTTGCAGGCTCAACAGTGTAATACATGGAGAATTAAGATTAGAATCAGAAAAGGCAATTAAAAAGAGGCCTTATAAACAGGGGTTAGGAGTTTAGATTTCGACAAGGAAGTTCTGAGTTTTTTTGGTTTGAAATATTAAAATGTCTGGTTCATTAGTTTGGAATAATTCTGTTTTCAAACTGAGAAATTGTCTTGAGTCAGAAAGAGTTCCGTGATATTCTGTCTTTGTAAATACTGTATTTGCAGTGGGATTTAAAAAAAAATGCATGTTTTATCAGTGTTTAAATCCCAAAATGTAGAAAAACTGTTTTGCTACCTTTAAACATTGATCGTATATTTTCAGCTCTATAGAACTTTGATTTAAGGAGTGAATTATTGGTTTAAATTGAGGCACTGGGAACGAGTAGAGTGATAGTGGCACAGTGATTTAAGTTCAAACCCATTGATGGGTGTGCGCCATTAAACGGAATGGCTTTTTTTGCAGAGATGTGTTGTCTAACTGTTTTGTGTCGAGACAAGTATAACAGGAATAAGACAGGGTCATTTCATCGGGTAAGACAGTCCTTCACAAACCAGGGGTCAGGACCTTCTATGGGGTCGTAGGACTGAGGGGAGGGGGGGACTTAAAATGGTTTCTACAGATTAAAAAAACATTTTAAAATGATTACAAATTGTGTATTTATCATAATTAGCAAGAAAAGATAAAATAAATAACATATACTAAATAGAAAAACAAAAACTGAAATAAAACATACACCTACACTATACACTCAACATAAACTGAAGATAAACGTTCTTTGCATGTGCAGGACTACAGGAGCTAAATTAAACATGCACAGCCCACATTTAAAAGCATTAATAGTTACCGGAAATTGTGCAAACTCAAGCTGCTGAAAGCCAAGAGACACCGCCTAGTGTGCATGTCTAATGGGACCTGAGCAAACTAGCTGAGCCATGATGGGCAGGTTCTCATATACATGATAATTTCCTGCCACTTCTGCTGTTTATTCCTGCAGTGTAGCCCGAGAGCAGACTTTGTCACTTGTTCCGTGTTGTCGGTAGCGTCGCTCTGTGGTCTGTACCTGCCACGTTGGTGACATTGTGTGTACGTGAGCGGAACGCTGCTTGGTGGCTCCAACAGTCAGTGCGTAGTGTAACACAATGCCATCCAGTCTGCTGTGGAGGTCATCAAGCAGACATCCGTTTCAGTCAGCATGTCCTCAGCCTTGCCGTGAGCTTTAGGGCTTTTGTTGAGAGAAACCTTGGATTCCTTCTTTGTGATTTGTGTCACTTATCTGAATTTAAGATTTGCAGATATACTCAATTGGTTAGAGATGGAAAAATATGAATCAGAAAAGGTGTCGATGTTAACAGGTGAAAACGTCTACATGGGAATCATAGAGCGTCACAGAGGTGGGTGGGCAGGGATTGAGCTGTGGGATTGTTTCACCTGGTGTGCGCCTTTGCCTTCACCAGCTAAAGCAGGAACATCTTTTGCCTGGGTGTAAGCCTGTTTGTAGGCAGCTGGTAACCTGGGGGTTGCCTATGTCATCATCTGAGCTGTGTAGCTGCTATTGTGTGAACTGATCCCGCATCAGCCTCATGGAGCTGTCTGTTCAGCCCCATGACGCCCGGCTGACAGCTCACATCTGCAGCACGGAGGAAAACAACATTGCACAAACTCAAAAGTAGAAACTTGTGATCTTAGAGGTGACGCTGAAGTGTGTGTCTGTGTGTCTTTGCATGTGTTGCAGCCTAAAAAGATCTGGTGCCAGGCTGTGCAGTTATTGTACAAAACGTGTCTGACGAGACTGAAGTGCCTCAGACTGTGACATTAATTAAATTACTTTTGAACTAAATCCCTCAGGGGAACATGTAGCTCCAGCAAGGATAACAATCCTACACATCAAACTCTAATTCTAGAAATAGATATAGCTGCACCACCCTGTCCTAACTCACAGACCTAACACCATAAATGTGTGATTTTTTTCAGAGCCATACATTTTGACAAGGCCTCAAATATATATTTTTAAAAAATGGATTCTTCCCTAACCCATCCCTCCATGCATGTAGTCTGGTGTTTGAGCACTTTCCTGTATAATTCTACTGTTTGGCATGAATCTGTCAACACCAGGACCCCAGGTGAGTGTGTGTGTGTGTGTGGGGGGGGGGTTCACATGCAGGGCTGAGGGCTCTGGTAGAAGTGACAGCACTGCGGGTCATGGGGGAATTTATCAAAGAGTAGGAGCATCTGTGTCAGACAAAATATGAATGGCCACCATACTGTGTGCTTTATTTGTTCTCTCACCTGTACCAATCCAGCCCCCTGTCGTAGTTTCTGTCGAAAAAGTGCGGCTCTGTTCCGAGTGCGCGCACATCTGGATGTATCCGGATGAACTCCAGCACCGCCCTGGTGCCTCCTTTCTTTACCCCGACTATCAACGCGTTAGGCAGCTTCTTATTCCCATATCTCTGCGCAACGCTCATGTTTCTCAACTTCGTGTCAGCCCAGTGACTCCCGGACGCGGCGGGGGCTTTACTTTGGTCGCGGAGCCCACTTGATCCTCGCTGGGCAGCGGTCTCATCCAGGGCGGACCGGACATCCAGCGACGCGCAATTCTCTGAATTTCCAAGAAGTTTCTTCCCCCCTGCTGCGGTCTTGCTCGGCGGGCACCGTTTCCCCTCGTATCCCTGGTTTGTCATGATTGTGCCCCGGCAGAAAAGAATACTATAGCACAAATAGGTGCAGGACAGTGACACGGTGAAGATGAAGGCGAATCTTGCGCTGAATCTGTTCGTAGATGAGAGGAACCTATGTGCCATGTCTCCATGGGTTCAAAGTGCTGCATGGTTTTCCATCGGAGTCCTCCTCCTCTTTGGGTCTGCGGTGGGAGACTGGCAATGATACAAATCGCTTCCAAAGTCAGACAGACTGGCATGTGCGGATAGGGGCGGCTTCTTGGAGGCACCAGCTGCGCGTAACTGTCATTATCTCGTTTCATAGGCTGCAGAAAACTTCCAGGTATAATCTGATTACGCACAGGGAAAAGGGGGGGCAGCCCTCCTTCCAACAAGTTCTTCCTGAGCTCCTCTCGAGTTGCGTCTTAAAATGAGTCCCACAGGAATGTGTCGCCCATCTCTTCCCTCCCGTGTCCTTGTTGCGCGTCGGGTGTGAGAAGAGGAAAAGTGCAGCGCGTCCTCAGCTCCCCCCCCCCAACTCTCACCAGCGCGATCCTGCTCGCCTCCGAGGGGATTTCTCTGCGAAGCCCACCTTTCCTTTTCATAATGAACTTGCTGAAGATATATGCACTTAAGCTACAGGCTATACATATTTAATCAACCCTCTGACGTCATGCACATGATCATAATTCAACATGCGGATTTATCTTTTAAAGGGAACATCCAAAATATTTTGTAGGGAGAACATCATGTGTGTGGGTGGGCTGATTCAAAGATGCAACATCCTGAGTGACAGAATCGTTTCAGCATTATCTCCAATTTCTTCAGGATGTCAGAGCTGCAGGAGGTGTGTTAGCTGACCCTTATGCTCAATGTGTTTTATAGCATGCTCCATTTCTGATCCTGCACTTGGCTTCTGAAAGCAACCACCACCGTGTTTGTAATCTGTGTTCTGCCTGTGTGCAACATGTTTGCTCTTCACTTGAGACAGAATGATTTATCAGGCGCAGAGCTGCATTCTCCTCATGTTGAGTTCTCTCTTCACACACACACACACACACACACAGACACACACACCCTGGCATTAAAAAGCACTGATGTTAGGATCCCACTTGATCCTCCCGTGTTATCTCGATGTTTGCAGACTGGAATGCAGCGTTTCACTGGCAGCTCTTTCACTGTCATGTAGAGGAGAGAGGGCGGCAGCTGCAATGTTCGTGGTCGTCCATTTTTTTAATTACCAAAATATGAATATACATTGCCATTGTATCTCCGTCTGGGACCCTGCACGGTGGCATATTCGCACACTGGCTGGCTGGTTTCAAATCAATTTACTGTGTTTGTGGGTTGTATGGAAGAAAATGGTGTAAATGTGTTTGGCATTGCACGCCGACTATTTCAAGGCAATCAGTTCATTAAAAAAAAAGTTAAGCGCACAAGTGAAGGAAGTTGGTTTTCTGAAGGATTAGAATGATGTAATAACACTATAAGCTATTAGCAGGGAAGTGATAAACAGAGGAAATGTAGAACGGTTGCAGATGCTCTATAACAGCCTTTTCTTGTTTCAGCAAACTCAGTTTTTGTATGTATCTGATTTGACATTCAACAAATCAGTGGCATCCTCACGTTGACACATAGAAATCCGACTGAACTGGTTTTCATAAACAACAGAATATTCAAGGTCTCGTTTTTAATGGTACACTGTTTCCTGATCATTAAATTGTGTTTACTGCAAATAACGAAGGATGTAAATCTGGTTTATGCTGTGCACTCGGCTTCAGAAGGACACAGAGAGGTGCTTTGTCACATTATACAAGTAAAATGTCTATTATCCAATGCTGCTTAAACAGACAAAGGCCTTGGCTCCTCGGGGTATTTACCAATGCACCATATCCCAGGAAACAAGTTCAGGTTTATTTGTGTTACACTATTAAAGCCTCTCCACTTTTCTTTATGAAACCATTTGTCAGGCCCATTGAGCTGGCCCCCGGACAGCTTTGTTTCACCTGCAGCTCTATTTCCGTTGGCTTTTA
Source organism: Pseudopleuronectes americanus (assembly GCA_038501795.1). Taxonomy (NCBI): domain Eukaryota; kingdom Metazoa; phylum Chordata; class Actinopteri; order Pleuronectiformes; family Pleuronectidae; genus Pseudopleuronectes; species Pseudopleuronectes americanus. The sequence continues at coordinate 9,797,413 of CM076732.1, forward strand.
CCTTTTTTTTCTTTTTGTCTGCCTTCAATTCAAAGATCGCCACTTCAAACCAAGAAGGTTCCTGGTTTGAATCCCGGTTCTGTGTGGAGTTTGCATCTTTTCCTCTTACAATCCAACCTTTTTTGGGGGTTTGGGTTAATATGAGACACTACATAACTGTGGATGTCAGTGTGGATGGTTGTTTGTCTCTGTCAGTCGGCCCTGAGATGGACTGGTAACCGGCCCAGGCTCCAGTTCTCCTGCAAGCCTTTGAACGATAAGTCATATTGATAATTGATGGATGGATAAGAGTATATAGACACATCTGGCAGTTCAAACCACCAAAAATGTGTTTGTGAGAAAAGAAGCATTTCAGTTTTTGACTCACGCCACATGAAGCTATCCTCTGTAAAATACGGTCAGCAAACATGTCGATCACTCCGAGGTCACATAAAGTCTATCAAGGTCGAAATGACTGAAATACGAAACGTGAAAAAGTTCAGACTCAAACAGTTTTACATTTCAAAGGGATGGTGAGGACTGGGAAACCGGGGAAACTGCCGTGGAGGCAGTTCTAAAACTTCCATACTTCTTTGTTTTGATGTGTCACTCATGCACATGAGAGAATGGCCCTGGACCCACAAGGACGCTCATATTTGTAGCTGGTGTGAATGAATATGGGCTCGGAACAGAAATTGAAGGGACACGAAACAATGCGTGGTGGATTGTTCCGATTTTTGTAATTTCTCTCATTCTCTTGGGTTTCCCCTTTCATATTAATTGGTTAATAAACATGGACAGCAGCAGACACTTTCCATTACACCTCCCTGAACACTTATACCTGTGGACAACACTGCACCTGTCCACCGAAGACGTGTCATTTACAGTCAACGGGGACGACTCCAGGTTCCAATGAACTCTGAAATCACTCCTGAACTGTGTTCCATTATACCTCAGGAATTACAAAAAAATCTCACTCCCCCAGTCGGGAGAACTTTGATGAAGCTGAAGTTTCTGTATTCTGTGCGGTTGTATGACTAACAGAGCAGAGTATGTTCAAACTTTTGCTGGATGTGTGCAGGTATCCAAGACTTTGCCCCTAATCACAAGCTTCTGCGATACGTGATAGTTTTTCGTGCCGCGAGCCTTCGGAGGAATATGACATTTGTAGGGCAGCAAGCTGACTTTCATGCCGTCGGTACTTCTGTTCGACACAAACATGACCTAATCACACACTTGATACACGTCAATGTGGTATCAACACAGCAATCAAAAGCAACACTTGACCACTTGCTGCTCTGTGATAATTGAGTGTCTCTTTGCTGCGATATTAAAGCTGCCGAGCTGCCCTGGCTGAAGCTAATGTTTCCAGCAGGGAATATTGTCCCTGCAGATTCAAATAATCTTTCCCTTTTAAATTGACCCACTGAGGATATGTAACCTTGCCAAGCTTCTGCACAGCGGTGCAGTAATGAAACATCTTCCCGTCCTATAATACCAAGGATATCAGGAAATCTCTTTTAGTTATTTCACCGCTATGCAGAGATTACAGGATCACAGTATCAGTATGATATCAGGACTTGACAGGATTTAGTTATTCCACCCACTGTACGTGATAACACCTGACGTTATCCTGCTAAATTATGTGGCACACTGCAGGCTGCTGAAGATGCCAGGGGAAGGACAGTACGAATTGTTTCTTTGGGGAAAAAAAAGAAAGTTTGACAGCCGTGATGAGTTTCAGAATTCCCGTTGCCGAGTAAAAAATGACTAATCTTTATTTGTGGTAAACACCCACTCAGTATTTCCTACGATTCCCATCTGTCTGATGGGAAATCAGATTTAGAGTCGACGGTGTATCTTCACGACCTAAGAATCAGTCGGTGACACATGGAAACTGAAATCGTTTAAATTTGAAAGTCACATTTATGTTAGAAATAAAAATGCAGGCTCGATGTGCACTAATGTTTTATTCGCCTCCACTGAATCCAAATTATACGAGCACTGAACAAACCCAGTTCACTGAAATGTCCCAGCAGTGACACACATGTGGGCAAACTCAGATGATCCTATTGCTGCTGCCTCCATTAGAAGATTGAAGCTGTAATCTTACCCTTTTAAAAAAAAATTGCCTTGTCTTTTTCTGCCCTCACTCACTCCTGCACATTACCAACAATTAAACCAGACCCAAAGACTGAGGGCAAAAATGAGAGGGCATAAACATAAAGCATCCTTCAAACGAACAAATCTTTACAGCAGTCGTTATGCAGTGACGTAAATACATTTATATCAAAGGGATATTTACTGGATAATTTTCTGCACATGGGGGTTTAAGGGTCAGGAAAACAATTCTTTGTGATAATGTTTATTTTAATCATTATTTATCATTTAAAATCTGTTCAACTAATTAGCGCTTGTTTTGGAGCTTTCTCTGCGCTTGGCAGGTAAAGTATGCATGATTAAAAGGATATGTTTTTTAATTCTCCAAGTCTGACACAAAAACTATTATTCAAATGCACATATGTACATCAAAATGGTTTTAGTTTCCTGCAATCATTCCGCCTGTATGTTCATGAAAGATAATTTCATGACAAAAATCTGACGTTAATGTTAAGGGACACAATCCACTGACCTGTTCTCCTGCAAAAATACATAACAAAGCTGACGTGCATCTCACACAAGGCTTCAGCAGTCGGAGGTAATCAAAATAATTGGGGATCTTTCGAAGTTTCAGGTTTTTTTTATTCAAATGTTCTTTGTGCTTCCCTGAGCAGTGTTTCCTTGCTGAACTTTGGTGGAGGAAGAGAATATTTTCAGAACTAAAAAAGGCTTTAAAATGAAACTCGCTGGATTTGTTCAGCTCAGTCTGCTGAAGCCTCATATTAGTTTGAGATACTTTGGGATTGATTTTTATTTCTCACAAAAAAATCGAGGACAGTTCTTCTACCAACTTGTATGAAAAAGTAAAATGATAAAAACATTCAAAAACTGTTTCAGTGAACGTACACTCCCTTTGCACATTAAAGTTTTACATATGATTTTTAAGTTTGGTTAGTAAGGGAGGTGCGAGAGGTCCTAAACTATTTTCTAGAGGGACCACATCTGTTTTGCTGTTGTTTAAATTAAGACCATCCAGGCTTTTATCTCTTGAAGATGAGACTCAACTGTCTCATAGCTGCCATTGTCACCGGGTTCTAAAGAGAGGTAAGGCTGGGTATCATCTGTGTTGCAGCGTCGTAGGAGATATTGTATTTCTGGAGAAGTAATTCATGTATTAAAGGTTGTAAATGGAAGACGTTTTCTTTGAGATTGTCCATGATTGCATCAAAGGATCTTCTCAATTTCATCACCTGCACATTAGTGACATGGTGAATTATAAACTGTAAGACATGGTTAAATTTGATTATAAAGGCATGAAAATGGAAATCTAAGTTATCCAGATTCTAGATTCAGATTAATATGTCAATTATGTTTCTCCAATAACTTCTACTTTTCATGAATTGAAACTTCCTTTTACTGCCAGCACAAATCCTGCTACAACTAATTCTTCTCAGTTGCCTTTATCTTCTTCTTCATCCTCTTCATCCTCCTCCTCCTCTGTGTATTTGCTGCTGTAAAAAAGAGGCAACAAGAACAAAAGTCAAGCTCTGACTAAAGGCCATTGAACAGCAGGTTACCTCTCTCATTGCCAACTGCAGTGTCAGCTAATTGCTGCTGACATTTGGCCCATGTTGTTAAAATCAAAACTATTTTTATGCACTGCTTTCTTTGTTTCTTCTCAACAAGGGGACGCGGTGTACAAATGCCATCCTCCGCCTGTCCGCTGAGCATCTTGATAGTCGACGTTATAGTCTAATTAACACACAGTTGGCTTTGGCAGGGCTCAGCAGTTTCCTGACAGCAAATCATTTCGATCCCTGCATGGAGGGTAGAGTCAGCACCCTGAGAGATCTGGCTGCCACCAGGCAAGAAAAAGGAAATCTAATATATCAGGAAGTAAAAAAAAATTCTAATTAAATACAACTTTAACTGAAAGAAAAGTGTTTTAATCCCTCAACTTTTGGTTTATTTTGTCAGTGTTGTTATAACCGGAATCTGCTCAATGGTTTTCTGGTGAGGGAGCCCTATATTCCATTGGAACAGCTGAACATGTCATGAACATGCACACATGGAGGTGCAGCGCAATCAATAGCTGGTTATTCTGAAAAACATTCTGTTTGTGTGAGTGTCTCTCTCTCTCTCTATCGCCAAACCGCCACTTTAATACACATAATACAAATTTGAATCATTTTTTTCCAATTTAACGATTTACCATTAAAATACCACAGCAGCGCCAACTCTAAGAGAAGTCCACCAGGCGTCATAATGTTATAACGGTGGACTAAGAAAGGTGTTTGCTCAGCACGTTACCTACCTGGGAGATACAATGAGGAAGTTTATGGGAGCATCAACTTGTGTGCAGACATTTCTCAGTTTTCTATTCACTGCCTTTTCTGACATAACGCTTAAACATACTATTTAAGATCAACGCCACCACACATGGAGCCCAGAGGAGGAGTAGACACAGCATTTCATTAATTCGTAGGTCCTTAATTCGTAGGTCCTTATATTCATATATATGAATCTGCTGCAATTCTTAAGAGATGATAAACTGCAATGATCTCAAGCAGCAGTGACCCGACTGGTAAGTAACCAAGGTTTCTGAAATATTGATTCAAAGTTTTTCCAAGTAGATTTTGCTGAATATATTCAGATGTGTATATTTATATTTTTTACAATAAAAATTATTAAAACACCTCTGTCACTGACGCTCCATTGATTGATGTGATTGATGGACAGCTGCCATCAGAGGAAGGGATGAGTGTTGTTAAAAATGAAGCTGTTCACTTAGCCGTGAGCACTATCTGAACACAGCCGCTTATTGATTGAGACAAACCACATGGCTGATGGATTTTGTGCGTTCTATTTAGGTTTCTGCGACTCAGACAAAGGGTTGCTTCGGTGAGTGATTGATCACTGTGCATAGACGGCTACACCTCTGTTTCTGTTTCCTAAATGCGACACAAGTCGATTGATGGCCGCGAAGTGGGTCCCGATGTCCTTTCAGTGGCTCTCCGATTCCTTTTTTCTCCGATTGTATTTCCAGAGATTCTTTATTCTTGATGACCAGCGCTTCGTGAAAAGCACATAAACAGGGGGCACCTAATCCCTGCTGTTATTCTGAGGCTCAATAGCCCTGAATCCAAACAAAATGAGAAGTGCTCCTCAGTGGGGCTCCTTATCACAGAACAAGCTTGGCCTGGGAAATGGGAAAAAGCAAAGATAATGACACAGGATGCAAGACCTTCTCTTGCCAGACAAACCTGTTGAAGTTTCACGGTTTGGAAATTGACATGTCAGCCTAATGGGAATAAAGACACATTTAATCAGCTAATGTGATGATTTCATTCAGTATGTGTTCCTCTACGTCAAAGTCAAGAGACAGTTCCATCTCAAAAATGTTTAATTTTCAGTCAAGCGCGATAACTTTAAATGTCGCCTGTTGCTAACACACCAGGTTCAGGTTTACCTGTCTCATTTAAAGCCCTGAGAGAGAATTAGCAGTGACAAATATTGATTTGAATGTCCTTTGGCGTGTTTTGTCCGACAGAGATGAGAATAATTAATTTGATGATATTCTGCTTCGAGCCAAACTGTGAAGTGTTTCCTTTTTACACAGTCTGACGTGATCGAATGGGAAGAATATTACGTGAAGCGATTAGAAGTTTTCCACATTTTCCTAAATAGGCAGAATGGAAATTCTAAGAAGAAAATTATATCTTTGGTTTTTAAACTGGCTTTCGTCAGAGTGTTGAAATGGAATTGGTTTAATTTATAATTACAGTGTATTAAGTAAGGAAAAAACAGGTTATGTGCAAACTGTTACTTATATCTTAATGACAAAACTCAGAAATCCATATGACATGGAGGAGATGGGATGTATGACTGTACTGCAGCCAGCCAACAGATGGCGATCAAGATGATTTGACTTCACTTTTGAGGACCAGTGTGGTTGTTCATCTTTATATAGAGTTTTCAGTACAAACCCAAAGAAGATATTAAGTATAAACAATACTACAACTTTGAATGTCTATAAATATCACTTGAACTTAACAGATCACTGCAGTCACTCACTGATATAGCAGTGGAGTCCCTTTGCTGCAGGGACATTTCTTCGATCTCGCATTTAAAGCGTGGAAAGAAAGTGTCTCATCAGTGCGACTGAAAGAAACTGGGCTGAGAAAGTCCCTGGGATTTTTTTTTAAAGAGTTTCCATCACAATCCCCTCAGAGAAGCTCGCTCCAGGCACTTTGTTGGTTTCTCTTTAATCTATTGCCCCCTGACGTTTCCAAACCACGTCCACACACCAAAGTTTCCAACAGTACTTCTCTTGTGTTCTGGTATTTCTAGTTAAGTTTTTGTTAACAAGCTACACTTTACATACTCATCGTTGCCCAACTCATACTCTAGGTTTGGCTTTTTTGACATAGAGACAAAGAGACAATTCCTAAACAAGCTGGTGATCAGAGTTTATTCAGACTTTCTCTCTAGGGAAAAAAAGTAGTTACTCCTCATGTTCTTAGGTGCTGTTTAATCTTAATGGAGGCAGTGTCATTTTAGCAGCTGATGCTGTGCAGAACTCAGATCATTGATCTTTCTCTGGCTGTGGGTCACATCAATTTTCACACTTGAAATTATACTATTATTCATTTCTTTTTATAATTCTCCTATATTTGTCTATTTTTAGAGCAAATTAGACTTTGAATGATTGCATCACAAACAACCATTTTAATAGTGAGCCATCAGGTCCTCCATACTTCCCATATAAACCTAAACAAGCTGCATCCACACCTCCATTTTTTCCTGAGAATACGATCAAATCAACTATGCCACAGATAACCCTATTGTCCTATACTGCAGAGTTTTAGAGCTGCTAAAAAAGAGACATTTGGAAACACTGCTGAGTGCTTTTTAGTTTGAAAACTCCAAGGCTGGATTTTAGTCTGGACGAGCAGAAACAGAAATGTTTGGATATGATGACGTAGCCACACAACCACTTACAGATTAGGTCTATTTTGATCACAATGTAGCTTTCGCTGATTCGTCAAGCTCCTATCACATGACCCCTTACTGGAATACAACACCCGGCATTGGCCTCGGCAACCAGTGAAGGGCGCAACATTGAAAAAGCTACGTAGCAGTATATTTGTAGCATTAGAGGCTTAAGTCAACATAACAGATTTAAGTGAAGAAGCAGCAAGACAATATGGTGCATGAACAGTAAAGGTGCATCGTTTTTTTTTACAGTTAGTGTCTGTTACAAAATCATAAAAACAGACGCGTGACTTTTACCTACATTCCTGCACAAATCAGCTCCCACTCAAAACGCTGAACATTATGTCTGTACTGACTGAGGTGACGGAGGCAGGCAGAGCGTCTGTCTGTCTGTATTCACACACTCATTCATTTTTAAATGACCTGATACCGGCGCCCCTCAGCCAGCGCTCCTCCTAGAACAGTAGCTTTGTGGGGATTTTGCAGAGGAGCCTCGCAAAGACATCTCGGCGAATGATCGTTGTCGGTGCGGGAGACAGATGCTCGGCTCCTGGAGAGCTCCCCGCCGTGAAACACAAACGTGAGACCTCAGCTTTCGGCAGCTGTTTGAGATGGTGTTTGTGGAAAAGTTACTTTATATGTTCTGGTATATTGCAGAGATCCTGCAATCTCCTGCAACCGTACACAGAGAAAATCCTCATGTCTCAGTGCTCTGTGAGATATTGTTTGAAATATTCAAGAGTTTTATTGTCTGAAATGTGCTTTTTTTTCTTAGTCCCTCTCCGATAATGCAGATGTGATTCAAGACGTTCCACATCTTCCCAGAGAAAACAGGTGGCAAAGCTCAAGGGACTTATAAAGTTGTTAACATTTACAGAGCTTTATTTACTCTAATAAGGGCTGAGCTGGAAAATCAAATACAGCGTCCAGAATTTATTTGTACTCTGCAAGAAAAGTTTTAACTATTATTTCTCATTCATGAAAAGGGAATAGATGTTATAAACCTCACAAACGCCAGTGTATGAAAGTGGATCCCATATGGATCAGCCGGGCACTGAACCAAATCTATTATTGAAGTGTGAGGAGGAATTTTTAGAGCACTCTGAATTTCTGTGGTATCTATAATTTATATTTAAATCCTTCTTGGTCCCTACTACATATTCAGAACTCATTTACTCTCGTCCGTTCAGACTTGGCGCCTTTTATCCTCCAGGAATCCTGTCTCAATTACTGTTCTTATCAGGATTGGGATGAGGATTTGAGATGGAAGGTGCTTGGCAGTGACCATGGAAACATGCAGCAGAAACAATCCGTCTGTTCTTACACAGACGGCGGAATGATTAGATTGTGTAACATTGCTTTTAGTGCTTTTTTGTTCCTTCTTTTTAATGAAATCACATCGTGTTCACCAAGTTCCCATCAAAGCCTTGCACAGCTTATCACAGCTCGGTTAAACCGGAGCCACATACATGACGTAGGCTGAGCTGTATCCACACGAAGCCTCGGGATCGGGCACATAAATATTCCATTCAAACATATTGACTGTGGCAAATGTTCAATTTTCTGTCTAGTTTGTCTTTTTACAGACTCGGTATCCATATACCACCCCAGCTCTGCCGAAGGTAAACTCCACATACAGCCAGCACCCGTCAGAGGAGATAGTGTGGCCACCATATAGAAGAATGAAAAAAAACTGGAGGAGAGGGGCGCTTCAATCATTCATCACCTCTTCCTGCACCAATGTCACAGGGGTGGAGCTCCAGAATGCAAACAACAGTTCTAAAACTGCAGAAATGGCAGCAGATGTTTTGGGCTATTTGTTAGAATTTTGCATGGTAGACAGAACTCCACTGCGCTCTAGGGAAAGCTCTCGCAGGAGCACGAGATCAGAAGTGTCAGATTTATTTCCACTTGCTTGTTTGTCTTGTTCTGCAAAAAAAAAGAAGTTTGCAGAACACAGCGAATAAAAAACTAAATGAAATTACGGAAAAACTGAATCAAAATTTGTTTCCTCTGTCAAGTTGATTTCATAAAATTTTAATTAACTAGATGAATCATCTATTAGGAAAAACAACAACAAGCTGGCATATTATATGAATAGTTAAGCTGCTTTTAAACAGAGTAATGTCACTCTGTGTTTTAATGAGAAACACTTCAGTGATAGATTATGTCACCATAGACATTATACCCATTTCTGCAAATCTAATATACAGTAGAGATTGTTTAAAGGTTTTATTTAAAATGAAATAAGTTCAATGTAAATGTAACGTTTAAATTATTTTTGCAGATTTGTCCTCAGAAAATTTGAGACAGGAGTTTGTTCCCCCTCATCTGCTGCCTGTTATTTGATGTAGAACACGCCAGTGATATAACTGAATTATTAAGCTAACATGATGTTATACAGGATATTTAATTATTGATTAATGGGATTCTACATATGATTTCTGTATTTTTCCCCTGCTGACACCTGTTAGATAAAACACACATTGCAAACTGAAGGGGTGATGCCTCCTCATCCTTCCGGTCAGCTCTGCAGTGTGAGATGGATGAACTCATCACAGCAAATCCTAAACGCAGTGGATATAGCTTTCTGCTGCTTGTAGCTGATGAAGTGAGCCTGCAAAGTTGCATCCTCAACAGTATCCACAAGAGGAAGAAACTTTCCAGGACACAGCACCTCTTTGGACTGAGACAACTTAAGGAGAGTCCCTCAGAACAAGTGTTGAGTCATAAATCTGTTATTTAGCTGTTTGTTATTGCGGCGTTTGGAGGAAATACTGAACCTGCAGAGACAAATTACATATTAAAAGAGTTAAATAAACACAAAGAGCAAGCACCTTTTTTTACATGCTCAGTTTCTGTGACTAATAATGATTGGCTACTGTAAATCAGTACAAGGACTCCATCAAGCAAGAGAAATGTATAAGGGCAGAGTCACACATACGAGAATGTAGCAATGGTGAAGGTCGACCGGAATATTTGCTTTGTATTCCCGCACGTGTGACCATTCCCAAATCCTTCACGTCAAAAAAAGAAAATGCAAGTAAACTGGGGTGGCTGCTTTTATGAAATCACCATTGTTCCCATCATAGGACATTCAAAAATAGGAGGATTTTGATGAGAACTGGAACAGTGCACACACACACCCACAAACACACACACACACCTCAGTAAACTGAGTGTAATAAACATGCTCTGGTGATATAAAGTTTACTGCTCATATAACAAATATCAAGGTACTGACTGCAGTGCGCAGTAAAATAAAAAAATAAATCGGCAACTGTAAAAATGAAAGCATTTCTGATATAAAAGTATTTTCCTCCATCTTCCTTCAAAAGTTAAAAGGAAAGCAAGAGGCAATTCTTGGTCTTTTCAATAGACTCCAGTAAATATCTCAAAACTTAAATTTGTTTTGCTGTTTGACCAACAACTTTCCAGCTTCTGTTTACTCTCATCGCTCTCACAGTCAGCAATTCTCTGCAAAAAAAGCTCTAAAAACTCATTGTAGTCTCCCCACTGAAATTGCTAGAGACTGCAGCTGGTGAACATTAGCCATCTGGCTGCAGAAGAGACCAACCTATGCAAAGATTATATGAATATTGGACATATAGATTCATTAAATGGCCAAAAGAATGATACTAAACAAATGATGAGTTGTAATGTATCCTTCAGAAGGACCTCACCTCTAATTCTTACACGTTGCTCAATACAGGGCTATTATCACTGAAGTATTAAAGTGATCTAATGGCTGGAGAGAGCTACCTTAAGTATTACTTTACCATCTGAAAATGATCACCAGTGCGTCATAGCGCTGCTACACTGTAGGATGCACGTACAGTTGTTTTCCCTCTTGAGAGGGAAACTTCAAATGAGTGCACCAGGAGGAAGTTACATGACCCTCAAACTGTGCAACAACAACTTCCTAATGCACGGACTGAAATGCAGCCCTCTCTATTCCCTGTCTTAAGCAAGCTTAACACATCCTATTTAAAGCAGATGACAACTAAGAGGCTCCAGATGATGGAGCTGACACATCCGCAGAGTGCAGGCTGTGATGTTCCCGTATTGAAGCTTGAATTTTTGCCACGGCATCAGTGCAACGCTGCTTTTTTGAAGTGAGTTGAAAGAAGTTAAATCCAGAGATGACTGGGAGCCGGGTCCTCATCTGTGACCGAACTGAGAGCGAGGGTGGGTACACAGCAAACCTAATGAGGATGCTAATATTTCACCTCTCTTCCCAAACAGCCTTCAGACTAATGAGTAGGTTTTCATCACTCTTACATAAATATTTTCTGAACTGAAAAAAAAGGTTTACAAACACAAAACTACAAAGTGTAGAGAAAATCCAAAAGAGTAATCTAGTCCCATCCAGCCACTAATTGAAGATCCATAAAATCCCACTCAGATCTGGCAGCAAAGAAACATTGTGTTTTAAATTTGTATTTGATTCTTTTAATAAGAAATATTAAAACTTTCCACTCCCGCTGCAGCACAATGGCACTCTTGGCCTCTTTTGAGTGTCAGTCTGTGCAGGAGGGACACAGAAGGGCACATATTCATAATTCAATTGTTGAATTAATGGCAGTCCTCAATCGGCTGGTACATTGGCGAGCTGCGAGGAAATGAGATGGGACCGTCAAGTTTAGAGAGAACAAAAGAACAGTAAAAATCCCTTTGGCCTGAGGAGACAAAAAGCTAATCACACACTTATTAGGCTTCTAATGAGGAAATGAAAGCCCCGGCTCTTCATCACAGCACGTCATCATTGGTATTTTTTATGTCGCTCAGCATATGCAAAGTGTGGACTTTATTATTCAGGAGCATTTTTCTTTTTACAGTCAGATTTGTGGTTGTAAAAAAACACAAATCCTCCTTCCTCGTCCACCGGAGGTTTTAAGGATATATTTCCATGGGGCCTAAAGTCCTGGTTGGAACCCTTTGCCTCAACAAAAAATCTTTCACATTTACAAATTGGAAGGCAAGATGCTAAAAAAAAATTGTTCCTTCGCTGCAGCTGAAAATACTCTTTTATTCTTTATTATTGAAGCTGCCAGTCCACACGTCTACCTCCCACATTGTTTTAAAATTCCACATGCAAAGCAATGACTGGATCGGTTGATGTCCAAATATTTAGTCGACTCAGACGTCAGCACTTCGCTGTCCCCAAATATTGAATTAGCCCCAAACAACATCTCCCTCAGGTTTGGGTAAATTACACACTGCTTTACATTGCAGGGTGGTGGAGGATGAGAGAAGATGGAGGGAAAAGGAGCAAAGAAGGAGTTTGCAAGGCAGAGTGCAGGAGCACAGACAGCCGAGAGTCAGCGGTGCTAATGTGGGGTCTGAGTGTGTAACCTCACTCTCAGTGCGCTCTGATTGAAGAATGATTTATAGGCCTGCTGGAGAGCCCTCTCAGCAATCCGTCTCCTCAATGAGATTTTTTTTCTCCCTTTCAAGGGGTTTGGTAAATCAAGCCGTCTTGGAGAAGATCTCGGCTGGACAATGTCAATGTGTTACTGAGAGGGAGATGTTGGATGTTACAATCATAGAAGCATGTGGGGGGGTTTACAGGGGCAGACAGACACTTGTTTGTCACATCCAGAGTTGACCCTGACTCCTTCAGTGGAATGAATCAACCTGCAGAGACATTTTAACATCTGTTGTTTCTACAGACTGATACTGATACTGAATTACAATAATCATACATCATTTATTTTAGTGTCCATTTGCATTTGAGATGTCTTTGATGTGGGGTTTTTTTTCTTTTCTACATAAGCATCACCTTAGTACATAACCTGTAGTAACCTGAGTCCCAAAAGTCTCATCGTCTTCAAACATGACAACATATACAGTCATGCTATTTTATTTTTATTAAAAACTAAGTTATAAAAAATGTATCCTACAGCAAACACTGTATATAAAGATGGATGACCCACTTCCTCCCATGATCCAGAAATGAAACAATAATATCCAGTATCCCATTGCTGGGAGTCTGTACAGTAGCAATAAGGAGATGGAGCCCGGTAGCCAGGTCACACCGATGCATATGCTCCACCAATCACGAGTCAGTCTTATCTGTCAATCATGATGTTTCACCCTGATTCTTATAGCATCGAATAACAAATTAAACGCAAACGTGGTGTAAAAAGTGAACACATATCAATTTGATAAGAAGAACCTATAATGAGAAATATTAATTTGTACTTTACTCGTTTTTTTGAGTGTGATCGATATCTCATCTACTAACATGGAGGAGGCAGGATTTAAGACAGTTGCTTAGCCTTAGCCTTCACATTTGCGGATCTGTTTTGTCGTCCATTATTCTATTGCCAACAGTCTATATAACCAAAAATGTCAAACTCATGGTGGCGCTAGAGGACAAGTCGACAGACAGACAGAAAGTCATTGCCATGTGTTAAGCCAGGTTTAACAAATTTGGGCAAATCCAAGAGAAAAACTAACTTGTTTCAAGCGTTCAAGGAGAATTAATATGATGAAAACGAAAGAATAAGATAAGTGGCTGCAAAATCATGTTAAAATAACCTTTTATTTGTATTGTAAATAGTTTAAACTCTCTCATTGTACTTTTTATATACATATATACAGTGTGGATTATATAATAGACAGAAATACTTAATATGATATAAGATTCTCCTCTGGTGTGGAGACTCCTGCGGCAGAGTGGCAGTGGCAGCACTTGCGATGGAAAAGTCACTGCAGAGCTCTGTGACATGCCCATCAATCATTAACAAATCATCTGCAGACTGAATCCTATCTATCAGATGGTGCCATGATGCCATTTGTCCAGACTATGCTGCATGACACTGTGGTCTGAATCACAAGTGCAGCTACAGCGACTGCAACATTGTTGAGCTTTTTCATTTCCATATGATCTCCAAACAGTACAGTATTCACCCGAGCAGGGCCAAAGTATAAAAAATAAAATCAGGTAACCGGCCTTTTATGCTGCATCCAAGTTTGTACAGTCTGTGTTCGTGACCTTTTTATTAACTGAGGCACACGACTGCTGTGTGTGATGCTTCCCAATTATCTCTTCCTGCTTACCCAATTACATTAATTAGAATGCACTGTATTTACATAACCCAGAACAAATAAGCCATCGAGCTAAACCTGTTACAAAGCTTCTGTGGAAATAATTACTCCACCTACTGATGCTGCTGTTATAATGTTGCCACATTCAGGCGAAGAGAACAGGCTGTACTTTGTGTTTACAAAGGGAAAAGACACAGTGTTTGGTTTGCATATTTTTATTATTTCAATATTTAGATTGTACATTTGTGTGCAAGCTTATTAAATCATGATGTGGCAAAACCCCACCCCAAAAATATATTTATCAGTGATTTAATCTTTTACTTTCAACCACTGATACACTTAAAATAAAATACAATAGGGTTTTAACATTCTGGAGTATGTCCTGCAAGTTTTGCATTTTGTTTTTTTAATTCAGCTTACAGGCGTCATAAAAAACCCTTACAGCAAATCTCTGTCCTTCAAAAAAGAAAAAAAGAACACTCACACATTGTAGTGTGGCGGAGTAGCCTATTTGATCCAGTGGATAACAATGTAAACAGAGCCAGCCCAGAGAAAAGGATGTTTCCTCAGTGTGCTTCACTCTATATCTTGAGAATTGGCTTTTTACAATGTAGCCCATGTCCAAAGCTAACCTGCCTGAATAACAGTGATTAAATTGGGCAGACAGCTTGCTCATCATTATGGCACAAGGAGAGGGCAGTCAGAGAATGCTTGAAGGTGCTTAACAGTCACCGAACACAATATTTTCCCGTGCTGATTAGCCGACTTAGACCCGAAGAGCGCGGCGGATGATTATTCCCGAGGATGACAGTGGCAACATGTTGGTGCCGCGCTGCCTCTGCAAATGTCAGGCTAAGCGCCGTCATTTGATCTTTTTTAGCATCGTGCCCCCGCTGCATATTCCACCTTAAATGGATCCAAGTTCCAGCTGAAAACATGCTGTCCTTGACTATTATACAGAATAAGAGGGTAGCCTTGGCGAGGACACAAAGGCGCCTCTCAGAATGCTAAGAGAGAGAAAAACAAGTTCACTACACGGTTGCTGAAGCCGCTCTTGTTTTTTCTTTTGTGTGAGTAAGCGAGTGGTCCATCTCGTGTGGATGTGACAGTCCTGCGAGCCTTATGTCCGGATAATGTTACAGTTTGTGAACTGTCTCCCTGGGAGAAAAAAAAAGAAGTACCAATTATAATATTATAGCTGTCTCCAGCAGTGACCTTCTTGCATTTGCTCTGTATGCTATTACACTCAATCAAGAAAGGTCAGTGGACGTGGGACTCATGCAAAACAATATTTTTTTCCCTATATCTCGTTGACTGTTTGCTCAATCTGATTCCATCAATCCAGTGCACAGGTCCATGTGATATTCTCTATGTGTCTTTGCAGTAGATCCGATGCCCCCATGCAGTGATGTGACTTGTTGAAATACTGTAGAGAAATTAACGGTACTTTTTTTAGTCCATACAGCTGAAGTGTAGAAATAACATATCAAACCACATAGAAGTGGTTTGGTCAGGATGTGTGTTAAGTTAAAACAAATTTGGAATGTATTTTTTACATTAGAACTTAATCACTTTTAATTGCACAAGGTCAGTTTGATAGTTTGTAAGTAATACTTGTAATGACTTATATTTGAATTAAACCACAGGATGTGCAATTCCATTCTATTCTATAAACATGCTTTTTTACAGATACTAATAGTACTAATAAGTTATTTTAAAGAACCTTTTATTGTGCCTCTAATACACAGTGTGATTTAATAATACAAAAATAAACTTTGCCCATGCAGAAAAACATGGAATATCAGATGGAAAGATACATAGAAATTAAACATATATGCTACAATCATTGCTATAAAATATTCAGAGTAAAATATTTCCAACATTTTAAAATGTATGACAAAAAGGAGGTCATTACTTTCACCCTTCCTGTTTAATACGTTTTCTGCAGCCTTATATAACTGATCTGTCAGGCCACAGTAATGATCATGGTTCTTATGAATATGAACATCCCTCCGTGACTGAACCTGCTGCTTTGCATAGTCATGTCAGTATTTGAGAAGGGAGCCCCTTGGTGGACAAACTCTGAATTTCTCTCTAAATCTTCCTGTCAGATTAAGAGAGCAGCACTGAAGATGGGCAAAACTTCACATCCTCTTTTACCCTTACAATGAAAAACAACATATATCACAAGACTGATGATACATTATTCCGGAATAATCATTTTCAGTTCATAACACTTTCTGAGTCCACTGGTGTCACACATCAAGTGCTAGTTACTTTCTTTTCATTTACTGGAGCAATCAAAAATGTGTAAAGGCTTCAAATCCGCCCTGCAAAACTGGCCCAAAATAAAACATCTGTTGGTCTGGCATGCAGAATAAGATATAAACAATATTTTTATGATTTAAGTGTAAACACAATAATCATTACAAACATTACAATAATATCACTTATAAAAATAACACACCTCCTTTGCAGTGCACTTTACTTAACAATGTTAAAACGTGCAGTACAAGTGAGAAACGATGATAAATAAATAATGTAACATGAGCAGAGAAAATAGAACAGTAGAACAAATATAATTATAATTGTATATAACAAATAGTAGGCCTAAATAAATAAATATATATAGTCAGTGTGTAAATAGGAGTCATTACATGAATGATTGAGCAACAATGTGGTATTTCATGTGATAAACTTTTTATTTTTGCATGTGATATTGTGTGCAGCTTGGAGAATCAAGTGATGTATATTTTTAAGATTTTCACACTGACATGTACTGTTAAACCACATAAACACAACCTACAGAGTATAAGATTCAATGGCATTCCAAATGACTGTCCTCTCTGATTGGCTGAACTACACACAGACATCATGACCTTTGAGGTCCTTATCAATGTTTTCTATGATTTGTCTGTGTTCAATATTCGCCTTTCGCCGTGCACGCAAGTATATATTTTAATGATTGGGAAAAACAATGTGTTTCAACATATGATTCATACTTTGCATCTTGTATTTTTATTACAGTTCAATAACATAAAGTAGGCTCCCACTAGAGGAGCAAGGCGTCTGTTGTTGGAAACGTGGCTGAGAGCGATAGACTAGAAGTGTAGGAGCTCAGTTGTCCTTGTGTTGTTTTCAGCGACCTCTACAGGGGTTCATTCAACGTCTAATCAATTCCCCGATCAAAGCCGGCTGAGCTCCAAATAACCCCTGCAACCGCATCCCAGGCCCCCGCATTCCTCCATACAGACACCAATATAAATAAATGCTCACTGAGACGACACCAGGCATCAGAGTATTAGATCCTCGCTCACTTCAATACGCCATAACTTTGCGAGATCTGTGCATATTGGCCCAGCTATAGTTTGTGTTAATGTTTCACAAACTACAGTATATTGACATAATTGTCCATTGAAGATTGAGCATGGTTAGGCTGCACGAGTAGACAACACAGCATCTGAGCAAATACCAATACAAGTATAGTCAGTACAAACTAAGATGAAAGTATTGATATTACAACAGAGCTTGACTTTCTGACCTTCAACAATATATGTCTGCAGAGTGTAATTACATCACAACAGTGTGAGGCACCATTTGCCAGTGTAAGGGAATTTTTGTGATAATATCCATGTGATTAAATGTCAGGTCTATTTTTTTTTCACTGGTCCTTTTCCGTCCAGGTTCCGGGTCTAGCTCAGCTCTACCTCAGCAGAGGCTTAAACAAAGAACAAGAACACGTCTCCTCTGCCCCAAAGCCTCAGATTCTAATGACAAATTATAGTTCTATAGACATTAACCAGGCTCTGAGTCATTAGACAGTTTAAATTATTAGTTGCAAAGTGGCTTAATGGAGTGTTTGATGGATTCTAATTAGCTACCATGCAACACACTTTACAATCATACACACATACTTAAGCTATTATCATCGTTCCCATGATTACGCCTTCCTTTTAACCTTTTTCTTGTTTTTAAATATGTCTCTGTTTTTTAATATGCGTCTCTGAGTGTTTATTATGGAAGTGAAAATAAATCTGATTCTGCTCGTAAAGATATGATGTCAGCATTTTAATACGGTGTAGAAAATGTTCTTGTGAGATGTGTGTGTGTGTTTTTTCAGGTCAGAATTTACTATCACCCGCGTGCAACCTGGGCTTTTTCCTCTGCTGTTGATGTAGATGTAGTGCCACCCATAGACAGGTCAATATATTACATCTCCATCTGCAGTGTGTGTGTGTGTGTCTGTGTGTGTGTTTGTGTGTGTGTGTGTGAGAGAGAGAGAGTGGAGATGGTAATCACACAGACACCAGGCTGAGGAATTAACAGCAGCACCATGTTTGCAATATGTTTTATACAGTGGATCCAACACGAGGGACTGCAGCCAGCATGAGGTGTGTGACATAAATACGTAATGAATCCAAACAATGTTACTGCTGCAGAGCCAAAGTGGTGAGGGTCTCATACATGTTCTGTCTTTTCTGAGTCTGTAATGGGTATAACAGTAAACGTGATAATTTACTGGTTGCAGTATATTAATTATTAATTAACATTTTCTATATAATTTAGAAAATGTTAATTTGTCCATTAATGAATGTGCCATTTGTATTATTGCATGTGTGCCAATTTTTATCACCTTTTAAAAACTGACCAACCAACTAATAAATTTGTAAAAGTTGTTTCAGATAAAAAAAAATTGTTGATGGACCTTTAATTTATTGACCCATGACTTAATCTATGGTAATATATATTAAAAGGAATACACACATCTTGAACCAATCAAATTTTAACACATATTCACTCCTTTGGTATTCAGCGGATGAACTGTATGGCTAACCATTGCTTTTTGGGCAACTGTGCTGTTGGTAAAGTAGAAAATAAAACGGTTTTAGAGATCAGTCGAGACAGCAGCAATTTCTACTTCCTGTCATGCACAGATCCCCAGAGCAGCAGCCCCAGTAGAGGCATAGATACAGACACGTCCTGTGGAGGGAGAGGAGCAGGTGTGTATACCATGTATTGTGTTGAAAAACCTAACGTAACAAATGTCCACCAGGCACTAGTTTCCCTAAAAAACATACATATTTATAGGTTATTGTCTGCGATTCCTCCATAGTGGCTGTGGATTGATCTGCTCCTACAGTAATGGGGAGAGAATTCACTGTCAGCCTCCAGCAGCCGGTCGCTGGGTTCCACCACATTGGTTTTGCTTGATGGTAGATGTCAGTGAGACCATAGAACAAAATAGTTTTGAATGAATGCTGGCAAATTGAATTCCTTCCCCATGTGTTGGATGCCTCAGTAAATGGATGTTTATTGACAACCGTAGTGTGAAGGCCAAGATGACCGACCCTCGACATCATGGCTCGATAATATTAACTGAGACCTCCCTGCGGCGTGTCTGCGTGAATAAACAATGAGGGGAAACAACAGAAGTATGAATAAAGAAGCACACTAAGAGAGTGAGTTCCCATATAGACTCCAGTGGACCGGTGGCGATTCTGGCATCTTGTTTAATCAGTCCTCGTATTTCACCTATTTGTCTTTGTCATCGCAACGACATTGTCCATCGATCAATAACCATAGAGCAGAGTAGTCAACATGAATAATGTGCTAAATTAGGATCTTTAGCAGTTATCGATTATGAATCTGCCCCTGCCCTTGAACCCGCTCGCCGCACTTAACTGGTTTATATGCAAAGAGAGCTTTATGTCCTTTTATCACCGCGAGAGGAACGTACAGTATAGGTCAAGCTCTACATCTATTTTTGGTATTGCTGATTGGGTGCAAGTCTTTATGGTGAGCCAACTGAAGCGCTGCCCTTTAAAAAACGGAGAGGCGAATAAAGCATACAAAGCTGCGGTGATTATCTCCGTCCCTTACCCTGGTGGCGAATGTGATACAGCGTGCCAGAGGGACAGGCCTCATCAGGCCAGAGCATTTTCTAGAAAACCGGCTTTGCAGCAATCATGGCATGGAGCTGAGGCGCAACGTGGCCAGATACATGCAGTCAGAAATGATGTCTCTGTCTCCACAGGGTAAACAAGCCAACACACATTCATTATAGAGCTCTCGGCTGGACCTCAAATGTGTATTGACCAGCTGGGGACAAATGGGAACCATTTCCCTCTATGAATTGCAGCCATTTGTTACAGTTTAGGATTGATTCTTTGTCATGGCAGCCACCAGCGTGTGGTCATGAAATAAGAAATTGCATTTCATATCTCAGCTGAAATTGATTCAAGGAGAAATAAAATGGCAGTGTTTTGACAAAGTGAATGGCCTCATCAAGATATGACCGAGGATACATGAGCGTGTCTGTGTGTCAGAAACTGAGCAACCGAGCAAACGACTTTATCACTCAATGCATTTCAAGTGTTTATCATCTGTCACAGACTTGGTGTTCTTCCTCAGCTATTTTTACTGCTACTGCTGAAATTGTGATCGCTCTATTCAGAAATATATTTACTATTCTCAAAGTATGCACTTTATTTATATCCAGTGACAGCGAAGACATGATGCACTCAATTCCCTTGACATTTCCTCATAGTATTGTTGTATATTTCAAAATCTAAATCCATATTATTTTGATCGCTGTGTTAGACACAACAATTGTAATGTATGTGTAATGCAAGGGGCTCCGATGAGAGAGATTTATGATGTTGTGATTGTACTTTTAGCTTGAGTTTACAGTTTGTTATGGATTCTGAAATGCAAACATGGCAAAGAACAGGAATTAAATACAGCTAGTATGCTGACAATTGACATTATCCTCATTATGCCAATGACTAAAAGTAGAACAATGTGTTTTCACAATGCAAAGGCATCATCTTTAATGAATCGACGGGTTTGACAAGCTCATGAGAACCAAATGAGAGAATCTGCCTGTGAGCAACTTGACCAAGAATAAACCAAAACAGTCAATGCTGGTGGAAAAGAAAGAGAGTTAATAGAGCCTCAGGCGAACGAGCTGGTGGCATGTCATTCCATGATTTGTTTCACCGGCTCTGCCATCCATTGCTGGAACTCTGCGCAGGTTCTCTGGTGAAGCCTGCAACAACAAGAATGGCACTCGGGCACATACATCCACCAAGGTCGAACAAGTCTACAGAGGATGGTCTAGAGCAGTGGTCCCCAACCTTTTTTGCGCTACGGACTGGTTGGATGTCAGACAATATTTTCACGGACCAGCCGTTAAGGTAAATAATAGATAAAACAGAAAAATTGTAATTTATTTATTCTTCTGTGCGGCCCGGTACCAAATGACCCACGGCCCGGGGGTTGGGGACCACTGGTCTAGAGAAATGTGCAAGAAAAAAAAACTGATCTTACAGCATGATTTAATACGTTATTCCCGGGTCCAGGCCCAGGTCACAACCCTATCAAGCTTGGTGGGAAGACATTTTTGCGTACGAATGGAAACAAATATACCAACAAATGGACACGGTTGAAAACATAACCTCCGCAATTTAGGTCGTTATAGACCAAACAAAAGTACAATTCTTGAATTTTGAATTTCAGCTTCATGAATCTTGGCCTTGGTGGACCCTGCTCAGTACTTCAGAGGTTTGAAGTGACAGTCGCCGTTGGAACCTTTTAAAGGGGGGGTGTCTCTGACCTGCAGGAATTAGGTGGTAGCAGCGATTGTTATGGGTATCTGTGGCCTCATGGTTTTGGTGGGATGCTGTTACCAGTATCTTTACCAGTAAATTTTAACATCTAAAAGAAAACCGATTCCTTTAAAATGTAAAACTGGTTCATGGACAGCTTAATTTTTCTTATTATTTTTTAGCCACAGTTCCTTAATGAGTGAAACCTCTAACAAAATAATAATGTATTGAAAACGTTAACCTGACATGTAAATGTTTTATTACCTTGGATGCTCCTTCTATTCTTAGACAAAATGCAAGGTACATTAATTCCATTTTCTGCTGACGATAAGTGTTTTTCAGTGTGAACCAGACCCGAGTGTCAGATTGAAATAGTTGTATCATTTCACAATATTCATACATGAATGCATTGCTTGAACCTCTGCAGCTGTAAATGCATAAATATGCACGCCATGTTTGATGTTTTCACGTAAGCTGCCTGTGACTCAAAGCAGATGTTCCCGGCCCATTTGCCATCTTTTCTGGAACAAGCCAAACATAAGGAGCCTAAATCCAGGTTACATTTTTATAATACATCTCTGAGGTTGTTTTTTTTAGACAGGAAATGTGTGGGATGCAGTGAACACCCAGTTTCTCCCAATATTTCCAAATACAAAACCTCTGCCTATCAGGATCAGGCACAGAAGAAGAGGTGTTGCAGTGTTTCTGACAAGATGCCAAAAGCTAATACCTACAAAGAACAGGTCTAAATATACTAGACTTCTCTGTTTGTCCCTTTTTTTTTGGAATCTACATTTATATTTAGTGTGAAAACTGAAAAAGGAGTAAGACTGAATTAAGATTCCTTCAATATAACCAACAGTTTTTGCATGACCATAGAACCCAACCAAAGTACCTACTATATGTTTATGTAGCAGTGGTTTTAAAGGTTATGATATACACACCTTTCTTTCCAGGTGCTGTGGTGCAAACTTGAAACTAAGGGGAACATCCTTGCAGCCCCCTGGACCTTGGACGGTGACAATCGCAGCTGGAGCCCTACATGCAATGTGTGCAGTGCTCTCCTCGCCCAATACCCCGGACAGAGTTATCCAACAAAGCAACACTGACACAGAATCAGTATTGCATTTAACACTGGTTTGAGAAGCCATTACCTTGGCACAGACTAGACAGCTTAATTTAATCTACAAGCTGCCAGCTCCGTCCCCTTCCCAGACTGGCACAGCAGGTGCTTGTTCATTCAATCTGTGAGGGCTGGCATGAGTCAGGGAATTTGATTATATCTGGAAGCCCCGAAAAAACCTGGGGCGGAGCAAAGTTCAAACCGATGCCTATCTGCATGAGTACTGTGTAATCATTGTTTTGGTTCTCTGATTTACACTGTGTGTACAGCTTCAGTGAAAATGTTCAGTGCAGGACTATTTGAGAACCCACAATTCATTTTATAATTTCCATTTTTATTTATCTGTTCCCCCCCCCTGCTTTCCTGCTCGCCTGTCAGGTCGAGCAGATGTCAGAAAAGTGCTGGTTATTCCGGTGGTGACAGGATTTTGCAGCCAATGAATAACATAGATCTTATCTCCCCAATCCGCCAGACAATATCTGACTGCTCACCCCGCCGCTACAAGTGGTGTTATTATTTAATTTATTTTCACATTTAAACAGGTGTTAAATGTGAAGGTGACAGGAAGCACATGTACGCCATGTATGGTGGATCAGAGGTCAGTAAACTGTGTGTGCAGTCTGGGATTTGGAGAGGGGCGGGGGGATAAGGGAGCACATCCAGGCTACAGCGTTTTAAATCCACAAAAAAAAGAGAGAGGTGCCAGAAATGTCTGAAGTCAGACAGCGAGCTGCTCTCCAGATTTATCAGACTTAGATGGGATTGTGGTCCTGCTGACCTGTTCTCTGGAGCGAACCGTGTACACATACAAAGATCAAACCCACACAGGCTTACAGCAGCACAGATTTTAAGTGGACATTTTTAAGGCACTTAGCTATTCATATTTTAATGACCTTTAAAGTTCTTGAAAAAGCTACTCTTACTTTATTGTTTACGGAACTCATTCATAGTCAAAGAGCAATGCAGTTAAGGTTAAGGGTTTTACTATTGTATTAACATCACGCTGAGGCATCAAGGTCACTTAATAGTTGGAATTTTAAGTGGGAGATCAGGCAATGAGCAGAATTTGCACACAGACACATGCACAATGAATATTTTTCAGACAATTTTGGCTTTATTCAGCCAGATATCCCTGATTCGTGCGTCCTCACAGCATTGCCACTGTGGTCCCATTTCTGTGACAGACAGAATATAAATTGAAAATTTATATTGTCTTCTGCTTTAGATCCTGATTTGTGAGTCTTGATGGAAGGAAAAAGAACCAAGGATATGCCTCTGTCATTTGACACATGAGTTTTTGAATTTCTTCCCCACCCGAATAAACATCTTCAGTCCTCGCTGCTCATGTATTTGTTCTGGGACTTTAGCAGGTGTAAAGGCGGCGGTGTCGATGCCCAATGAGTTGCCCTTCTTAAACCATTACAGGTCACGTCTGTTCTCATTCCGCTCACACTAACAAATTACACTCGCTTGACACAGTGAATAAACATAATAAGGGCTGTTTGTTTTTCAGCGTCCTCTCCGAGACAAAGTCACGGCTGCTAAGTGTTTGTTGTAGCTGTGAGGTATTTCTCTGCAGACTACGCCTGAGGTCTACTTAGTGTGGGCTGTTCTATATTTCATGCTTGTTGGTTCTGCATATAATAGACACTGATCACTGAGCCACTGCACTGGCTCCTGGAGCAGTCAGGCGGCTGTGACTGTAGCGTACTGCAGATGGCAGTAGTTGAACAGGCATACGCAGCCGAGCCCTCTCTCTCTCTCTCTCTCTTTTTTCTCTCTGGTGTTGAATCTCCACTCCTCCACAGGTGACGGATGAGAACACAGAGCCTCCCCAACAGTGTAGTAGTACTTTTAATCCAATTCAGATTTATGATGTCAACAGCGGGAAAATTCCTCCTCGCCTGCAGTCTGAGACAAAATGGAACATGCGCACAGACATTAAATAAAGAGGAGGCTGTTTTGGCGGCTGATGGAAAAGGAGGGTTTGCCTCATATTCGGCGGAGTGAATGCCCCCGTGATTCATCCAGCGGGCTTTTAGAAGGCTTACTGAGGCAAAGGCGTGGGGTGAACTGATAACCAAGCGCCACATCAGACAGGAATGAATTGAAAGACAAAGTGTAAATTGCGGCAACTCCAGGAGAGATGAAAGGCCGAGCTGGAGAAAGTTCAAATTGGAAGTTAAAACAGGGGCAGAAAAAAAGAAGATGATGAACAGCCAATATAGATCGACTCCATCCTCCTGAACCATTCAACATGTAAACCCTGTGGCTGGGTTGCTCATTTCCATGAAAGTCTGGGCCTTCATCAAACAAGACAAAAAAAAATGATATGCTTCAACAGAACACAAAAGCACGGAGAATATTGCATCATGCCCTTATCCTGCAGACACTCCTATGTGGTTACACTTGACATATCCATCCACACATCTAACCACGCGCCGTAAATCACGCCACAGCGCCGGCTTAAAGCAAAGCCAATTAACTGCACATTTCCATGGAGCCAATCATCCAAGTCAACGTTGGCCA
Organism: Pseudopleuronectes americanus; assembly: GCA_038501795.1. Lineage (NCBI taxonomy): Eukaryota > Metazoa > Chordata > Actinopteri > Pleuronectiformes > Pleuronectidae > Pseudopleuronectes > Pseudopleuronectes americanus. Next base: position 9,822,799 of record CM076732.1, read on the forward strand.
CAAATGAGGGGTCAACCTAAAGGAAAAAGACATGATCTCCAAAGGGCTGGTGAAGACAGAGGATGAAAGATTCATATGCAGGCCTGAGCCAATGATTTACAGTCCTGTCTGGGTTCGAAGTTTGTCTGTCCTGTCAAGCGCCGCACAGCTAAATCCCTCACGATGAAACATGGCCGCATCACACAGCCGGCACCAATTGTTTGTTGCGTCTCGAAGATCAGAGCACGACCTTAATGATCTGCGCCGCGGTGAGTGTTGGATTACCGGGCTACTTGAGCCAACCACTGAGAGGCTGGCTGCATGTTTTATTTTGATTGTGTGGGCAGGAGCTGATACCCTCTCGGCCCTCCCCCCCCTCGCAGACCCTGACGCCAGCAGCAGGACACTCTGGGGAGGCACGGGGCAGGAGGCGGCATTCAGCCAAACAGCAACGCCACACCGAGCTGCAATTTGTCTTCCTCCTCCCCTGGACTCACCTCATGAAAACAAATGAACTCTCACCTTTGTTGCCACAGCCAGGAAGCGCGCCACGTTGTTAGAGGCAACAATTCATTATAGGAGGCCCGGGTTGTTATGGGGCTCTTGAGCACCGCTCCCCCAGGGGGCGGGTCCGGACCCCTCTTCACTTGTGATTGGATTCAACTAAAATTGTCCGCAGTGAAAAAATAAAAAATAAAAGTGGATGAGACCTCTGATGTCTCGAGATGTAAGGCCTGTAGGGTTTGTGGACTACATAAAAGATGGTTACACGAAGCAAGTGTTGGAAATTCACTTGAGGGTCAGAGGCCAGATGCTACATAAGCACTCCTGCTCCACAAAGATCATAAAGCACTAGGTGGCCTATCGATTTCGCAGTCTTTATCAGTGTTTCCATGTGGCCGGTGGCCGACACACTGCGGGACAGAGACGTCTGTCATCTTTATGTGTACATTTCTACCTCCGAGGAGGAACAATGATTGTCAGCGCCTCATCTATCCATTTCTGTCACAGAGTAAAAATGAGTCATTTTCATTTTTTTGTCTCCCTCGTTTACGACGGTGATTTAACAGATCTTTCTCTCCCTGCTCGCCGACAGCACAGTAAAGAATAACACACACCGTGGGTAAAATGTAAATCGATTTTCCAGCATCTGTATGAGAACAAAACGGTTACAAGGGCTTTATTGGCTAATTTCAGTTTATTATACGTTGGGTTTTATCTCCATAGCCTTGGTCATCATCTCTGTCACTTATGATAACATCGTCCGCACTGTTAATTGCGGAGAACGTGGCGACAGAGCGACAACAAACAATGACAGGAGAGGAAACATGAGCCGTCAGGTTCAATAAAAGTCACGCGGGTTGTAAAGCAAGCCGACAGATTATCTGGGCCACTTTATGTTGAAGGTAAAAGTGAAAGTTAGAGCACTTAATGTTGCTTATAACATTTCATTGCAAATCAAAACTGTGAGCGCACAACCATTGTAAGTTTAGTCGATGTAGAACTTTACTTGTTAGGTGTTAGTTTTGTCGGATATCTTCCAAATGTAGTTTGCATAACCTTCTTATTTGTAGTAGCCTTTCATGTGTTTTTATGCCACTGATATGAATTAAGTGAAAAAATCTGCAGGTCACTAACATTCTGCCACCAGTGTCATAGTAGTTCCTCTCTATTGCAATTATCCAAAGCAACAGGACATTCCTCGAAGCTATTTTAATTTGAATCCATGTGACCTAACCTCTATAAAATTGTCCTTGATTTGGCAGAGACCAATGTGAATCTGAAAAAAGAAACGACATCTTAGGGGTTGGTATCAATGAGTGTCTGCAATTACATGCAGCTCCAAATAAAAATCGGGATCTAGTTGATTTAAATGGGGTTATAGGCGTTTTTTTCAGCTGCTTGATGGTTACAAATAGGTGATAGAAATCTCTAACTACTGCTGGCGTGTGGCTGATAAACATAATGTGGCTTTACCCATAAGGCCTGCTTTGATTTAAGGGGACAGTTGGGCTTTGTTGGATGTACACACTCTACTGAGTCCGGTTCTAGTTAAATTAAGTCATCAGCTAAATAATGTAATTACATTTCCGGATCCAATACGAACACGTCAAATTAAGTTCTAAGCTGTAAAAACCAGAATCCTCCTTTGAGATAGGGTTAGGGTTAGGGATATTTGTGTGTAACTACTGGACTACATTTGCTTCTCCATTGATTTGTGCTGCGTTAAGCTACGACATGATGTCAAAGCCCACAATGGATGCCTTTTTATATTATATGGTCAGCTGTGAAGACACAGAGAGGTCACTGCGGGGCTCAGTGTTCCAATATTTCCATCTATTGTGGATTAAATGTGGTGGTGGACTTCTATCAGCGGATCGGTTCACTCGGCAGCCTGAGCTCATCTCAGCGTTGTCTGAAACCGAATGAGTTCAATAGCCCAAGTTCATATTCAGGTTAATTATGTCTGCGTCTGTAAATAAATGCAGGGAGTGGCCTCGGTAACCTGCAGCTGCTGCACCTACTCAATGTGATTGACTTCCAGTGTAGGCTGTGGGGATTAGGTTGACCCGGTAGATGAGTAGATGAGCCGAGTCTGTATACTTCAGTGGTGTATGTATAGGGGGGCTCAATTTACTGAAAACTTCAACGCTGTCATAATTATGCAGCGATTAAATGGCATGACTTCCATTCTCACCAGCAGCCTCGCAATCAGTTTCTGTTTTGTGCTCGCAAATCACAATGTCACTGCTTTTTTTCCCCACCACCCTGCTCTGCATCTCGTTATATCTTTTCATTACAAGCCATCAAAGGGTGTATGAAAACAACATTATGCACATTTCACAGTAATGGTTGTGTTTAGGTAATCTGCACTGAAGTAATGCACTCGCAGAATTGAATGTACAATATGCTTCTACCATTTGGAAATTTTAGATCTTAAATCTTCCAATTCTTCTATATAACTTTCTTTTTACTTTAAATATTAGTTATTATTTTAACTCTAATTTCCATGATCCTGTTTTTACCTTACTTTGTGATATTCTTGATCGTTTTCATTGTTCTAAAGCAAAGGTTCTTTAAAACCTTTTATTTAGAGGAAATTGTAGAATTTTTTGCGAGTATGCCCCGATGTATTTGTTGTTGTTGCTTTTTGAAATACAAATGGTACACTTTAAGAAATCTGTCCTTTTCAAATCCACAGTTTACGGAGACACACACATGAACGTTCATTACAACACATCAGCTTCACTTTGTATCACACTGTGAATGCATCGAAGGTGAATGTCTGAGTAAAAGTGCACTGCAGCTAAATAATTGTGTTTTCTGTAGATTTCATTACATAGATCTCTCTGATAGTTGTCTCCTTGACCCTGTAGCAATTCTATATAAGTAATGGATACGCTCTCAGTCCCATTAAGACAGCAGATAAGGTGCTGAGCGTTCGAATGCTATCGGCTTTTAATCCTCCTCTCCTTTTATTGTAAAGTAGCAGATCAGTAACAGAAGTGGATAGATTAAGAGTCACAGTAGGTGGTTCGTGAATGTCTAATATGTTATCTGTCCAAGCCTTACAATTATAGTTTTGTTTTTTGAAAAGTGTGGTAGAGTAAAGCAGGTGATGATTTTGTTAATTTGTTTTAAAATGTGTTTAAGAAAGGAGGACAACGTAAATGAAACACAGCAAGCTTTATTAAGGAAGTGTGAATACAAGGAAGAGAGAGATGACTCAGCACATTTTTTTAATCAAACAAAGACAAGCTGTGATGCTGTTTACCAAGGAGGTTATTTGTTGGCTGCATTGTGAACGAGATTTCACAAAAACTGCTGTAAGTATTACCACGAATATCGATGGAACGATGCGCTATGAGTCAGGATAAAACTCATTGAATTTCAGCACAGATCCGGATCACGAGGCAGATTGAGGACTCTTTTAATTCCATTTTCTTCAATGTAGCATTTTTCACCAGTTTGTGATGACTCAAGGTTCAAATCAAAACAGTCTCAGTTTCAATGCAAGCAGAGTTCATACACAGGAAGGCAGTCAGCAGTGTCAAGGGTACAGGAAATCCACAGGCAAAGAAAAAAAACACAAAATCCCCAAACAAACCAAAGCAAGGCAGCAAAACTTTCAGGGCATTAGCTGTCTTGGAAACGACAACAAACAATGGTCGTACTCGGGAGGGCTACACAAGGAGTGACTGCTGGAAAGCTCAGCACACAGTACAGGGCCAATGTGGCAGGGAAGTGTGTGTGAGAAGGTTTATATAAACTGGGCGACTGATTGGTTGATTAGGCGGAGGTGTGGTGAGTGACGTGGCGGGAAACTACACAATGGGAGGAAGTGAAGCTGGAGTCCATGAAGAGAGGAAGAGTTGAAGTAAATGCAACAATAACATAAATGAAATACAACATAAATCTTATTTAGGAGGTCTGAATAGAAATTATGAAAGAGGATTCAGCACATGCAATAATCAATTGTTAAAAAGACAAGAGGTGATGGTGTTTGATTACATCCACCGAAGAGGTTATGTTTTCACCCCAGTCCATTTATTTGTCGGTTGGTTTGTATGGGGTTTCATTCGTGAGCAAGATTATGTAGAAACTACCATGAAACTCAGTGGAAGCCTATTTTGATGAAAAAAAGGCATATTGAGGATATCAATGAGTTTATTTTATTGCTTGGTGATGTATTTGAGATATTGACAGAATAATAATTTCAGTTTCCAAAAACCTGAGGAAGAGAAATCAAGGAAACCTTGAGTCTGTATCACCTTGATTGTAGAAGCGGACTTCTCGTGGTGCCTCCGATGAGTCAAGTCTTTAACCCTGCAGCTTAATCAACTTGTTGACTGAAAAGCAGCTATTTGCGTCTCTGAAAGTAACAAATAAACCTCCCTTTGCTGCGAATGTGCGTTTTTTGAAAAAGAAACAGAATGATTTTTCTCGGGCTAAAAAAAAATCGCTGCACTCGTGACTAACATGGGTTTTGAAAAGAGCACGCAGGGTAAACACATTCAGATATTTCGCTTTCGCTCCGTGTCGTCCCCTCGCCTCGGAGTCGGAATGAATGGGATTGGAGGCAGAGGAGTGGAAGGTCAGTGGTAGTGAGTGTGCAGGTGTGCATGTGTCAGAAGTTAATAGAGGCAACGGTGGCTCTGTAACAGATTACAGCGGCTCTGTCAAAAGAAGACGGGAAGGCAAGGCCCACAGCCCATTCATCACCAGCGCTGTCTTCTCCTCAGCCTCTGTCTCCTTAAGCCATGTGATAAAGGTGCATGTCAGCTCCTCTCTGCTGCTCAACTGCATCCGGGCCCCTGCACAATCCATACATAGAGGATCGGGGGCCTTCACAGCTTGACACTGTAGCAATAGGAATACTAACACAGCTGTCTGGCTGCTCGAGTCATGTATGCTGGAGCGGGACTGCTTCATATACATGGGATTTTAACTCTCAAAAGCACTTTACTCGTTTCAATACCTTGAAGTTGCTGCAAATCTGCACAGACTTATTTATAGAGCACTTTTATGTAACTCAGCAACTATAGGAGATTATGTACGCCTGAGCTTAAAGTATAGAAAATCCCCCAATCAGCTCTAGCCTCAAATACTCTCTATGGTTTTCTCATGGCATTAAAATCAGAACTATAACTTCATTCACACTAACAACCACTAGCAAGTCATTCCTGTTTGACCTAGATTGCAACATCAGCGGATATTTCCCCCCCCCATTAGTGACACAGGCTTATGTTTGCTCCCAGCTGGATGTGTAGGTGGCTGTTGGCGGAGTCATTTCATGAAAGAACAGCCATTCAATCGCACCATGTTTCAATTTTAAGTGTCGCACTAACATATGTGAGTACAGGAAAAAACACTGTTGTGCTTTTTCTATTATTCTCTGTGTTGGAAAAGTGTTTGCACAAATGTGGAAATACTGCATCTCCTTAAAATATTGAGTCGCAAACAAAGTTAATATGTAGAATCAACAACCAATAACATCAACAACACAATCTGTGACTTTGTGTAAACCAGCTTTTGTTCTGTCTGTGATGCTCAAGATGGTTTCTTATCTCAGATTCCTAATTTGATTTCACAGCGTGAGGAAAAACTGCCGTGACCTCCCATGTGATCGCTTGCAACAATGGAGATGCATATATGTTTTATCTTTTAACAAGATAAATTGTCCCAAGATAAAACACAAAGACCTCTTGTGTTTTCGAAGAAACTGTTCAGCTTCCACAGAAAATGATATTCCATAAATCATGGAGGAGGGGGTGTTCGGTGTGTCGCAGCGCTGATGGCGGAATAACAAGCCCACATAATAACTGTGCCTACCACTTCTTTATAATTCCACGCTCCCTCATTTGTAAAGGTCTTGACATTAATCAGGGAGTTCAGGGTGTTTTGATATTTAGCAGCGAGCGATAACGCCGGGAAAACATGAAAACCTTGCTCAGTAGCGGTGCCCTCAAACTGTATATGGTGTTTCTTTTATCATCAATTGTAAAGCGTTTTATATAAAAGCTGAGGCGCTGTTTGATATTTTCAACAGCAGTGTTTGAACATTGGAAATGTTCAGAGAGCTTTTTTATTTTATTGTTTCACCTCATTTAATTAGTGGCTCTGTGACATGTTTACTTTGCTGCAAACATCTCATATCCCAGAAATCTATGTCTGTCTGCATGAGGAAAGCATTTCTGGAGAACGGTTAAACGTGTCGGCTTTACACTTGGCATTTCTAGAAAAGTCCAGCGTGAAATTTGATTTATTAAGACAGACAATATTCTTTGCCTGAACAGTAGACGAGCCCTGTATAGCAGAATAGCAGCGTCTGTGACTCATCAACGCAAGTGATGTTGTCACTGCAACAGCACACTGACGACAGCAGCAACTAGAAATGATTTGCCGATTCGATGTTCTGCATACTGAGTCGGACTTCACCTAACTGTGTATAAATAAGTGAATATCTATTTGCTCAGCAGCTGTGCCAAGACATCAGGGTTCTGTGAACTGAAGCTCTAGCCTGTACTTACTGCAGGTCACTTTTACAGTTTCAGAAGGAAAGCTGCAACTGGCATCACCGCAGTCCAGGCAAACCGCCCATTCCACATAGACATGTAGAGAACGGCCCCTGCTCTAGTTTGCAGAACAGAAAAATATACGTGTGAGCCGTACCGTCTTTGATGTCCGTTTTTAAAAATATCAAAAAAGAATCTTTGGAGCTGCTTTAAATCCAACGCTATGAAAAGGGTCTATAAATAACATAAATAACAGCTTTATTGTATACGTCAAAGGAACATTAACAGCCATTGATTAGTACACACTGCAGCTCCCTACACACAGGTCCTCTTGAAAAAATACAGCTATAACATGCGCCCACACAGTTTAAATTGCTCTGTGCTTTGATTAAGTGCACGGATGACCAATCAATACCGTCACACTTTGCTGTTTAAAAATTGAGATCGCCCAATTCCGACACATAATTTCCACAGCCGTTTATTGACAGAGGCCTTTAAAATGATTACCAGATGACCAATACGCCGCAGACCCTGTTTGGACTGTTTAACAAGAGCATCTATTTGTTTTTATCCTCTGTTGCTGCCTTTGCATAATGTCTTTCCATTAAGTCTGAGAAACGTGGACATTAAGTTTGGCGCATTTTGGGAATCATTAAAAGACATGTGTCACGGCTCCGGTGAATAAGTAGCGCTGAATTGATTAACAGAAAATAATGAAGCTATCTTTATAACAGGATAAAGAGGGAGTGGAGGCAGGAGGAGCAGCACGATCTAATATTTCAAAAGAACAACAGTGTCTGGCATAAAAGGCAGACAGCGATATGATGCCCACACCTTATAATGAAACTTTACTTTTCATTCTACAGTCCATTTCATCTTCAACCCCTCCACTATGTCCCAGGTCCTTGAGGTGCGCTAGATGAAATGTTCCCCCTGAGTGAATAAATCTCGGGCAGAAACCTGGTTAGGCCTGCGTTCATTTTGCAGTCAGCTCCCTTCTGTGCCTCCAACACAAGAGGGGTACTTCTGTTAACAACCCTGCCAGCTGAAATCTAATCCTTGGAAGTCGGCTCTGAATTGATATTCCCTCCTCCACCTCACAACACATAGTGATAGAAATGTAGCTCATATCAAAGTAGTGAGTGCAATAGAGACATTAGAGGAGAGGCGAGTTGTACTGTCCTCCAGAGACGGCAGTTTTTTGGGACTGATGGGGATTAAGCTTGAGGAAACTATTTCTATGATGATGGAGATCAAGCAGATTGCATGAATTATTAATCACGGGCATTTTGTCCCTGATACCCCGAGGAAGAGGCAGCTACTGCTAACACAATCCACATCTCAAACAGGAGGAGTCAAATTTGTTTCTTATAGGACTATACTTGATTGTTGTCTATTGTCGGCCACAGCTACAAAGGGGGTAAGAGCAGAACAGTTTTATGGATATTGAGAGTTACGGTAACAATATCCACTTGCCTAACCCTACCCCTAACCGCTGAGCCAAAACCTTTGAGGGTCATCCCTGAATACTTTGAACGGGAGGCGGGGTATGCCCTGAACAGATTGCCAGTCCATTGCAGAACCAATACAAAGAGAGAAACGACCATCCAAGCTCACATTCACACGTACAGGCAGTGTAGTCTCTAACTAAGCTAACCTGCATGTCTTTGGACTGTGGGAGGAAGCTGCACTTCCCAGAGGAAAACCCACGCAGACACAGGGAGAACGTGCAAACTCCACAAAGAACCTGCTCCACTCTCTCATCCTCCCTGAAGAGGATGCAGATCTAAAAGCAACAGTATTGGCAATGTGGACGGGTGAATACCATACAGAGATTGGCTATCTTTGAGTTACTGTGGTCGCTGGATGTATATTGAGGGATTGGGCCGGGTCTGGATGTGATCTTGAGCCTATTGTGGGTAAGGGGTTGTCTCTGGTACTGAGCACTGCAGAACTGGACAAGGACTGAATCAGCCTACACGGCATTTTTTAAGATTGGCAGTAGAGAAAAAGTCGGGGAATCAACAAAATCAGTGAATGAATGTCCCTGTAAAATGTAATCTGTGTTGAATGTCTTCTGTCTGGACCGATCTGCTGGAACAATTGACCGACTCTGCAAACCCCAGAGCCCCGGCTCTAGTATGGCTGGAGGGCAAAATTAATTAAAATTGAACAGAAACCATTCAGCAAAGCAGGTAACTTCAAAGTCCTTCAATCAAAGCAGCATTCTGCTTCTGATGATGCAGGCATTCAGATCATCTCTCTGGAGAATCGTTGCTGTTTTCAATCATTTTACTGTTGCCGTTATAAATGCACATTATCTAGATACACACTTGTGTTTATTGTGGAAAAAATAAAATTACCCCGAGCATGAGAGTAAACCTTGGCTGCATCTCTGCTGCAAAACATATCTGAAAACCATTAAATAAAAATTGCTGCCGTCTCGGTGAATTATCGTCATCCTGCATTAACTGTGTGGAACTACATACAGGCTGTAGTTTTCTTCCATATTCATTAATATAATAGCCTTGAGAGGAGTATTAATGTGAACCAAACATCCAATCATAGTGGCCCAGCTTGCTTTTGTTGATAAAAGCCTGCGCCACATTACAGTGTGATGTAAACTCGCTGCAATCAAATTTTTGTTTTTCTACCTCGCTGCCGGGGGCAACGTCGGGCCCAAAATTTGCCAAGGAAACATCACTGCAACTCAAAGCTTTGCACTCCAGAGTAAAGAGCTGTTTTCTGTCGGCGAGAGAGACTTTCTGGTGCCCCCCCCTCCAGTGGGGATGCGGATGGTGCCCTCAGCACTCGTCTGTGATGGGGGGGGAGCTGATGAAGAAGTACAATGCCATGGCCAGCGGTCAGCAGTGTTTATGAGAAGTGTCATCGCGGCTGACAGCCTTCCCGCTCTATGATTTATACACTTCCAATCGCTACAGGCACCTGCCGAGAAGTAACAACTCGCCCGCGGAGGAGTGTGGGATTGTTTCAAGCGAGAGGTGTCCTCGATGCCAGCAGACGTAATGACATCGTTTGATGTGAGGAATTCAACACCTGGAATACTGTGCAAACATTTGCCCGGGATATATTTCAAACTCGTCCATCATCTGGCGACGACGCTGTCTTATTTACAACTGGTCGTTCTCCTGCACTCACTTTCTGATTCCAGTTACATTGCCATCGCTCATGAGAAAAAACATCCCCCCATGTGCCAGCAGGCTGAATATTTGTAACATTTCAGATGGAACTTGATACAGACATGCTGGTGAGTAGAGATGGTTCTAATTTGTCTCTCGTTCTACATTAAAGTGTGAGTCAATCCAAACCCGGTCATAAATACTCTTCTCTCAATTTTTGTGCCGCCCATTAGGAGGTTGATTCATCTCAGCATCCCTTTCATATGACACCTCCTCCTGCGGTTTGATGTGGCACTAGGGATTAAATAACACACCTACTGACTGTATAACACTGGCTAGGACACAGAACAGTATAGTTTTCATTCTTGAAAGCCATCTTTAATTGAAATCTTTGTTTGTCATAGTGGGTGCCGTGGGTGGCAAGTCTGGCAACACATAAAACCGAAACTGACGCAAGCAGAGCTTTGAAATTATTATATAATTAAGTACTACATAGGTGATATATCCTGTTCCTGGTTCTTTGAACAGTTGAATTCACACATTTCCGTCCCATTTTCCTATTAAATGACACATTTTTGTTTTTGCAAAGTGCAGATAAGACTAATTGGACAGTTGAGTGGCGCTTGAATTGATGGAATGTCTTGAGTTGCTTTTCATTCAGAACGTGGCGTGAATGGATAAAGGTTTCCTCTGCAGCTTCTCAAGAGTTCCCAGTGACCTTCACCAGGCTTCAGAATAATGTTTATGTTTTTTTTATTCTTCTCACTTTCTATTCGTGGGGGCATTCAGTGAGTGTTCCATTCACTTCACCCACACATGCAAAGTACAGATATTAAGCTCAGGTATTTCATTTCCAACTATGTTACTATGACATCTAAATTCTGCAGCGGTTGGTTGGATTTTATTGATACAAGGTCTTTAGAAAATTCTGATATATTATTGAAATTATTCACTGATCACTGATTTGATATGTGGGGATCATACATTTATTTATAATGATCATTTACGGCTCCATAAGAGGGAGTTAAAATAATTGTTGGTTCTGTTTCTGCTTGGAACAAATTAATTCCTGTTAAAATAAGCTGATTTGCAAATTTGAACGTTTACCCCAAAATATTTTTCTTTCGCTTTTGTATCTTGCAGGGAAGCTTCCAACGTCCAAGCCAATGTGGGGAAAAAAGCACGAGGGGATTGCTTTGAAAATGTAACGCAAATATATGCAAATGTATGTATATTTCATGTTTCTTTACATTTAGATTAAAGTCATTTGTGCACATCAAACTCATTGATTGCAGACACTTGGGTGGATTGCAGAGGTCTGTAGAATAAATCAGTATATGTACATGTGTTTTCTACATATTTTGTATCTTCCAACCATTGTAGTAGCCCTATATCTTTTAGTAGGATGAGGATGCATAGTCATAATGCAATCAAATGTGAAAAATGTGATAAAATGCCTTGTTGACTCAAATGGCCACGGAATGAAGCACTGTACAAAACTGTACATATCATGCATATGCATTTTCGTACATGTTCAAATTGAATCTAAATGTGAGTGTGGTCTTATAACAACCGAGAGAAAAACAACAACACAGCTTCTTGGCGGACAGTGCTGACAAGTTTAGGGCTCTCTGTTTTTCCACCATGTCCCACTTTGGCGATAAGAACTCTGTATATCCTGGAAGAAATGGAAAAACCCAACCGGCATCTTTATCTCTCGACATAGTGGATAAACTTAACCTCTGTCCGAGTGTTATCAAACTCCAGTGAGCAGGAACATATTTCTCGTCCATGTGAACATTTACCCTCTGGTTCTCTCTGAATGGAGAGGTCGGGCCTACTGTATATCCCCAATCTCACATCTGGACAAATGTTCCCTTAGTGTCCAACATGTCTTGCCTATGATAAATCCTTTAAATTACTCTAGGCTTGTTCGAAGGAATAATAAAAAAATAAAAAAAAAGACATTCTCCTTGCAGTTCTCCATTTGCACGGTAAAGAAATATCGCTGAAATGTGGTGCGAGCATTCGTCCGGAGCAGCAACATACATACAAATAGCTCCAATCAGTTTGAAAAAAAACAACAACACACATATACACCTTCAACTCATCAACACTGAATAATTAGAAATGTCTACTTTAAAGGCAAAGACACGGAGGATTTCAAACTCCAGCAGAGTAATTAAGACATGACGGCTAAAACTCATCTGGGTAAAAGCTTAAAAAGATACATCAGGGGAAAATAAGAACATACTGGACCCAGTGAAACGCTAATGACTTGTAATAGGGTTTAGGAACAATTTAACCATCGGTGGATCTGTGTCTCTGGGGACCGATTTTCTATTAAACAGTCTCAGGGCTGCCACAGTTAAAGCTTCATCACCCATCAGTGTTCACCGGAATGAGAGGAGCACAGAGGTTCTAGCTTTAAACCCTGATTAAGAAGTAACGTGAGGAGGGTCAGAGCACATTGATTTGACGTCATCCCAGAGAGAGCACGTCTTCACTTTGTATTTTTCATGCCCAGCCACTCTGTGTTACACGGAGAAACGGCAGTGAGGAGGAGGTGTTGAGAAGGCTGAGCTTCGGGTTGATGATGAAGGCACCCAGGGGTAGACTTCAGTCTGATGCCTGCAATAAACACTGACCCTCTTGTTTTTTTGTGTGTTTTTTTCCGGACATCTAACGCAATCTGTAAAACTAGATCCAAGCCCAGAAGAGCAGAACAATTGTGCACATACCCGCTCCGCCTGTCAGTTATTGGTAAATCAGGTGGAGAATCAGAGAGAGGCTGCCTCCGCTATTCTTTCCGTGCATTAAAATATGCAGCCCTCTTCACGGCTGATCCCCGCCCCTGTCTCTCAGAAAACACAGCCGTGTTCACATTCAGACAGATAAGAAGATGTGTCAATTCGGTCACAGCTGCACCATGATCTTTCCAGTGAACTGTATAAACGCATATGAAACTGGATCATCATCATATTGTTATTATTATGAGTTTTTTTAAATGTTAGCCAAGACTTTATCTTCAAACCCAAGGTAACAAACGGAACAAATAAGCAATGATAAGATGAGAGTTAATGCACAATGCTGCTTTGAACTAAATGCTAATGTCAGAATGCCCCCATGTTCACAAAGATGTACATTCTGGGACATACTAAATTTAGCCAATAAATGTCCAGATATTGAACAAAACATTTTAAAATTGATAAACAAAGTCAGAAACATGTGTTAAGTCAGACAATGCCTGTTTGAAATGGTTTCTGCAGCAGCAGAACATAGGGTTTTGGCGTCTATTCTCCAAATTCATCACTCGTCCAGATGTAATTACATTGATAAAATAAGAAGTGATGAGCAAATATCTTTAACTCCCCTGTCGCAGCCTGCAGGTGGATGCTGGGGGGGTGCAGGGGCTGAATCGAACGGCAGCCGCGCTGACGCAGGGGAGCAGAGCCATCGACAGGCAAAAGGGAGCGATGGGAAATCTTTGCAGCTTAAATATGACCGCCAAATTAGGAGAGAGGGTATGATAGGGGATTGATTGGAGCGTTAGGCGTGTCACGTGAGAATTGCACCTTGCGTGGAAAGCTTGAACAAGCTCACAAGCATCGCTACATTCATTATAGAAAATTAATGGAGGCATTGGCCCATCAGATAGGTTGGTATTTCATTGGATAAGTGAAAACGTTGACCTGATGGTGGTGCTGGAGGAAAGGTTAAGGGTGGTCATCGTGATTATCCGTACAAATTTAATTAAAGTCTCATAATTTTCAAGGTGTTTCAGTCTGGACAAAATCAGTAGATCAACTGACGGGAAAAAATTATTATAGTAACACTCCAGTAGCTTATTAGTCCCTGTGAAACTCTTCTTCGTTCCCCAAAATCAAAAATCAAAAAAGGATTGTCATAAAAGAAATTCCCCCTCATGGCCTTTAAATGTTTGGACGCTTCCCGTCTTCCCGTCTCCCCATGTCACAGCTCACCACTTTTCCAGCTACAGAGCCCCTCCCACGAGCTCACAGGATTCGTTCCTCAGGTTTGTGACATCACAAACCTTGGCTGTCTGACTCTTTTCCGATTCTCATTTGTTTGTGACTCAACGGGGAATGTAAAAACTTAAACTTTGCTGTAGAACTTTCAGCCCAACTTGTACAGGAACTAAAAGAACCTTTTATACATCTATAATTTATTCTACCCTGCTGGGTGCTGAACCTGTGGAAACAGCAGGGCTCCAGGTGGTCGAGAAGAAATGATTATCCAAGGTTAAGATTCCATATTACCGAGACATAATTTAGGAAGTAGGTCATCACAGGGTTGCACAGTGTGCTATTACAGAAACATTTGTTTTCAAGCAGCTGATTTGACCGATGACACCACACCTCATCGCACCGGAAAGCATTATTATTACCATTGTTCTTTACAAGCCGAGTGCTGGGCGAGACGCAGATTATATGGCGAGCGCAGAATGCACAGTGTCTGCCTCTGGTGCCATTAAAACAGAAATATATGTTGAAATTGTTGAGAAAGTATATAATTAAGCAGAGGGTTTATGGCTCATTTAATTACTGTGTCCACAATAATTACAACGTAATCCAAACCAAGCTGAATGGATGTTTGTGAGGAATTCAATTATAAGCAATGGTTTAAGCCTGTATGAATACTACTCTGCCTCCGGTGATACCAACCATTACGAGCCGCCGAGCAGATCTCTTTAAATAAATTGAGATTTGTATAGACTCAATAGCATCTTTCAAAAAAAGCGTATTTGCACATTAATAATTGTAAGGGTTAATGGACAAGTTGACTGGCCCTATAGCTACAAATCATTACTATGTGGAGGGGGTAAAAAAGAGATTTACATATGCATGACCAGCAGAATGCAGATGCATTTCTCTGCCAGCGCTATTAGGTGAGCTCTCCATTCCCTGCACACGGCCTGTGAACAGTGTGGCATTCTAATTTGGTCATTTCAGGGGTATGGTGTACACTCAGTGCAGCTCCAGCCCCCAAGTCAAGAGTCTGCATGTCTCATCTGCTGCAGGAGTCGAGAGCACGGGAATGATTTGTTTGTGAAACACATCATAAAACCAATTGGAGGTGGTGGCAAGGCGGAATTGGTAACGCCTGACACCGACTGTCCTCTCGGTGAGTCCTTTTAGTGTTCGACTCAAAAGGATGAAAGCAACATATTGTGTCATTCCCACTTGCATGGACTTAAACGTGAACCACGGGTCAATTTATTAAAGCATCACGTGCAGTTCCTCCGCAGCCATAATGACCCTGTGGCCTGTTGACAGTCTACAGATGGTGAACGGTAACACAACAATCAGGTTTAAGCGTGACACAGTCATAGTGAGGTGATGAGGCATAATCGTAGAAAGGGTTGCTTTCTACACATTAAAATCATATATCAGGTATAATCCAATTACTTTTCAGTGCATTGTTTTTTTAGTCTTTAATTTTCATATCCCACTACATAACAATGTGGATGGATTCCACGTAGCACTCACTCATGCACCCACACAGGCCCAGAGAAATAAAATGCAAAAACGTGCACGCAAAACCACACACAGACGCACAACCACACAAAGACGACCCTTTTCCAAACATAGCTGCCAAATCTGATTCACTGGCTTTGTATTATACAGAGAGCACATCCTTGTAATTACATATATCTTAGTCACAAAATATGCAAATTATTCTTACTGGAAGGTTTTTGTTTTTTTTAAACACTGAGGAGAGACGGTTTGATACGAAGCCAATAGTGGAAGGCAGTCTCTTGTTCCCTTTTATAAAGTCTCCAGTCATTTTTACGGATCATTCAGATATGTTAAAACTACACACTGAAAAATGTTACATCTTATAAGTATTCATGCCGTGCCAAGGTTCTGATGTGCTCTGCTGCGTATTTGTTTATGTCTTGGAGACAGAATATGTGATTTATAGTTAGACTGGTGGGGGTGGCAGCGAGGGAAGCTGTTATGTTCTTCCTTTGCTGCGTGTCGTGCGCCGCTGCTGTTCTCTCCAGCTTGCTGTACGTTCACCCCGATATGCACCCTCAGGCAGTATGCCTTTCATTATTTCTTTTCAAACTTTCATCTGAAGTCTCTGAGGGATAAGCCCTCTTGATTCCTGACACAGTCAATGAAAAACAAGCCTCATATACAGGGAAGGCTTACAGCCAGAGAGGCAGTGCTCAGCCCTCCCCGCGCCTCTCTGTGTGAAACTGTACAGTGGTTTTCACAACAAGTGGATGCTTCCTTGTTTTCACCATTTTGTGTAATTGCAGAAACTAATTATCCCTTTTAAATATTTAATGAAAACATTTTGTTCTTTTGAAGGTCCGATGTATTTACTGAGCGTCACCTTTGGGAAAATGTCAGCAAAAGAGCCAAATGCAACATTATTGTGATAGAAAAGTGATGTTAACATTTCAACAATGTAGCTTCAGATTGTATGTTGAACTGAACCGAGTGATGATAGCATCCACCTCACCGGTGCTATCCAAGCTTTGGCTGCTTTCATCTGTTTGGGTTTACCAGGCCACACATAGACAGTTGAGTCTCCCGGCTCTTATTGCCCTGCTGCTTCCAGGCTATTTTCAGCCAACAAAAATAAGTCACACCTGTATTGCCCAGCAGTAGGACTCAGCGATGTAGGCTACAGTAAACAAATGGCTGGGGAAGAAATGTGAAAATCTTGCTTGCTGAGTAATGCAATGAAATAACTGTATTCATGTTGGACACAGTGGAAACGCTTCGTTCGATTAACTTCTGATTATACAATTGATGCTAATGCAGTCTGTACGGTCCTTCAATAAACAATGTGTTGATAATGTTCATGCTGTACAAAGACTTCTGCTGTGTGGTAGAAGGTGCCTGTCATCTTAACACGTGGTATCAGCAGGATCAGTGATGTGCTGAGCTCGCTTCGGGAAAAAAGTTGCCATCTCGACTCCGTACCTTATAAAAACTCTAAGTCTTGAAAGGATCAGTGTGTACAAATTGGTGGTGAAGTTTCATGTTGCAGCTGAATACCCCTCACCTCACCTTCCCCGTCCAAACGTGAAAGAGAACCTGTTGTAGCATTCAGTCATCATAAAAACTTAAAAGGTTCCGTAAAAAACATGGCGGCCTCCATGGAGAGGACCTGCTCCTGATGTAAATATTAATTATTTAAATATAAAGGGCTCATTTTAGAGTAAAGAAAACAACAGTTTGTACTCTTAAGATGAAACACATTAGTGAAAACATCACTAGGATTGTTTTCTAGTCAATTTCTGCCAATAGATCCGAGTTTCACCCAAATCTCACACACTGAACTTTTAAACAGTGAATGTGAGTCCCCCCCAGGGAATTCTATGCTCTTGTAATGATGCACACCCTCCCCATTCTCCTCCCGAGCTTACTTTGGTCAGCAGTTTCATTACTTTGCACTTTGCCACTAAGCAGGTGGAGCTAATCTATCTAGTTTGCCCTTCAGTTATGGTTTACTGTCCGGGGACTGGACGCAAGTGTCTCAAATAATCCCTTAATTAGGCAATGATGGACTATTCATTTAGTATGCAAAGCTGCAAATCTCCCCGTCCACTGAGTGGAGCCCTCTGCAGTCATACGGAGGCCAACGCTAATGATCTCAGCAAGTGGCAGCAATCCGTTGGAAGCGCTGCAGCAAGTGCACATTAATCTTGCAGGTGATCCAGTTGATGAATGACCCTGGCCCAGAAGCCCTGGCAGATCCCACCTTAATTATGCTGAGGGAGCCACACCTGGCAGGCACCGGGGGGACGTCTTGCTAACTCAGGAACAACGACTCAGGGGAAGGTCTGCGCTCCTCGGGCTGCTCGCTCCTCGGGCTGCTCGCTCCTCGCTGCTCCGGCCAGGGCCTCGCTCTAATGCCTCGGGAGAAGTGAGCCTGTGCAGCTCCGTGGAGGACGTTTTAGCCAGGACTGACTACCGAAGAACAAGTTGTGGAAAGGGCAAATGGATGTCATCAGCAGAGACACTTCTCCACTGATAGATCATTAGTGGAAGATGATTTTTTTGGGGGCAGCTCTAAGAGAAACCCGTCCCAGACATTGTTCCTTTTGCCTCTCATAGAACATTTTCACCACTGATCTAATTGTACCCCATTACTTGGCTGTGGGCTGACATGTTTAGAGAAAAAAGGCACAGCAGGCCAAGTGTTGCATCAGTCTAACATCAACACCCTAAAGATAGAACACTGGCACAAAGGCAGGATGAGTAGAAGGAGAGAGAATTTGATCAAAACGCATGAGTAAACAATACGAGGAAAAAAGAGTTTTCTCTTTTTTCAAATCCACAGCAAAGTATTTGATAAGACATTAGATAGCCGTCATCGACAGTATTATTAATATTTACAGTGATATTCATGTTCACATTTAAATAGTTGATAAAGGCCCAAAAAAAATCATGTAGGGAGCTTGTGTTCTTTTAGATATTCACGATGTAAAGTACTGCCATAGCACAAGGTGTTATAGTTTGTCCCTAAGCCAAAATTGGAAATGTCTTGGAAAGAGATTTAGCTCCAAAAGAGATTTTGCTCATTTTCTTTTGTTGGAAAAAAACTCATTTCGCTTCCGGCCCTCGTGACGACAAAGTGTTTTTCTATAAACCTGATTCAGACATGAGAAAATCCAGGCATCCTTGTGATTATTCCGACAGGGACAAAGTCTGGGTTTAATGCATTCTGCAGTTACCGTGTTATAGGGCGTTCGAGTGGCCTCTCACTGATCCTATTGGGAAAACCTGATCCCTGTGCATTCCGAGGCCGCCCTTGATTTACACCGTCTTCATTTTCCCTCCGGTAATGGTCGACTGGTCCTCGTGTCCTCACATGATGCTATTGAGCCCATGACCCATTCCTGGAGGTTATTGGATTTTCTGGCTCTTCAAACTCCAGTCGGCATAATTTTTTCTCGCAGAAAAGCCATTGTGAATTATCCAGGAGCAAATTCGTGAAATCTCATTATGTCAAGTTTTGAAATGAGGATCAATAGGGATTCAGGCTTTGTTTTATTCATATAGGTGGTACATGGAAATCCTATCTATCTACTATCTATCTATATCTATCTATCTATCTATCTATCTATCTATCTATCTATCTATCTATCTATCTATCTATCTATCTATCTATCTATCTATCTATCTATCTACTATCTATCTATCTATCTATCTATCTATCTATCTATCTATCTATCTATCTATCTATTTATCTCTCTCTTTTTAGAGAATCAATGCAACACAGTCCAAGTCGCTGTATCACAAACATCGCACAAATTGATATAACTGCATCCACGTACAATAAAGTTAGGATCCAAAAGGTCAGCTGGAAATAGGACAAAGCCCAAAGGAGTTCTCTTAAGGGCTAACGGAATTTAATACACATCCATCACTTTTTATCATCTAATTAGTCCGCAGTGTGGCAGCCTGGTCAACATTGTAGGGAAGCAGATTTATTGATCAGGTAAGGGATAGTATCTATCATTTCCCCTCAGCATCGACGGCACCGTTTGAAACCAGCCTGGGACAACGCAGTCACAGCCAAGAGCGATCATGAAGGCCACTGGAAATATAGAGGTCGCTTGTTTGTTCCTCTCGGTTAGGCTATCGGCTAATAGACTCATTCCGCCCGGGATAATTAACACGACAAGAAGATGGAAAATTGTCTCCTAATAGTGTCGCCTTAGTTTGAAGTAAGAATCTGAGTTCAAATCTGAACGTGGATGTAACGTTTGAACTCTACTGTGGGTACCTGAAGAGAAACGCTTCAAGAAATGTGCAAAAAAATGTTGGCTTTTGGTTTTGAGACACAAAATAAAGGACATTTCTTTATTTTATCTCATGCAGGTTATTATTTTGGGAAAGATTGAGTTGCATAACTTCAGGAAAAACACCTACATCCATCATTTGATGTACTAGTGCAGTGTCTGTTCTGAACATGCCTGTTTGGATGATGATGGGGGTTACAACTTTCCTTTCTGAAACTGTAATAGTGACCTGCAGCGATTTGAGTGACAGCAAAGTAAAGACCGTCTGCAGGACTCAGTCCAACAGAAACCTGGAGCTGCACCACCGCTGCTGCACAAAGAGCTGCTCCCCTGGTTATTCAAAGTTCAGTGAAGCTCCACTCACTGCACATAACCTCAAACTAGAGAAAACTGTTTTTGCTGTTATCAATGGGTGTATTTGTACTTGTATTGTTTTTCCTTATTCATGTTTGTAGAGCACTTTGGCTTAGACCGGTGCTGCTTCCATCGACGAATCCCATCCAGGCAGGAAGGCTTTATGACAAGTGTAAATCCTGCTCTAACCCAGAGGGACTGCTCAGAAAACTTAAGCCAAGATGCAACAGGAAGCAGATGCGCGAACGGGATACCATACATTTAGTCTTTAAGATAAGGCCCACGGTTCAACCGGAAGGATCAACAGCAAATTCCATACTGCCAAAGAGGATGTGACATGATATAGTGTTTCCAAAGGTAAGCTTGCAAGACGTTGTGGGTTGTGGGTTAAATCTGTGTCTAGTGTTGGGGACACATCCATGTGCTGCTTCCAGACTTTCCAAGGATTGAATCAACGCAACTGTAAAAGATTGGCCAGTGTAGATTTGATTGATTGATCCTCGAGATGTGTCCTCCACATCCAGCTGAACGAGGCTGCCCATCTTGGCCACATCTGGAGCACTGTTTGAAATAAGACAGGGCTTGTCGACCTGTTCTGATATATTTGGTTTTGGGAACGCAAATTGTCAAGGTAGCCCCTGAATTGGGACACGGCCCCGTATCATCTCTGCTTAGATCAGAAAAAAAAATACTAAATTATACTGTCAATCCCAGCATCAATAAGTCATTCTGACAGTTGACCCTGGTGAGCTGCGCTGGCAACTTCAGAGATTCCAAAACAGCTTTGGAGCAATAATAGGTGAAGATGACAGATAACTTATTGGGCTTCAAACAGCCCACTCAGGAAGTTTTTGCATCGACGCAGCAATCACATCAAGAAGAGAGCGCACAGTGTAACTATCCAGTGTGGAATATGTGCATGTTCTGCTTAATAAGCTCCTAGACAGCTTTTTTTATTATTAAATGCAGGGTTAGGGGAATTTTCATTGCATGACTATTTACATAGAATGACCGAGGATCAAACCCTAACTTACAAAATGATCTCATCGGTGCCAATCTAAATTCCACTTTCTTATTAAACTCTGCATTTCCCCACAGCTATCACTGCATCTTGTTGCAAATAAATATAAAATGATGCCAGTTACTCAGTGAGGGAGCAAACATTACAACTTCCTTATTGTGGTGAAGCCTTCATTTTTGGTTAATACATGTCCAGGCGTGACTGAATTTTTTCTTTTCCAGTTTCATTCCACTGGCTTTTTAATTTCTGTTGAGATAAAACTCATATCAAGCGACCACAATCCAAATTATTCAGAGCAATATGAGCTCAAGTCAAATGGATGGTGTCACGGTGTCATAAGCCTTTCGGTCAGGTGATAATTAAATGTGAAACAGGGGGATGACCTGAGCATATATGTTTAATTCCAGGGCTGTAGCTCAGTGTTATGGGCTCAAAACCCAGCGTATCCCCAACTCCCTCACTGCCATTACTCATGACTTACTAAATTATTTACAACAAACATGTTGTATCCCACAATTCAAACACTCCTCCACATTTGGCAACGAAATTAATAACTGCACAACAAATCACTCCACAACCTGGGTTGTCCGTTGAAAATCCAATTAGATATGACAAATATTTAGGAATGTAAATAGGAAAAAAAGGAACCCTGAAATCTAGTTTCTCTATTTGTCTCAGAACAATGTTGAAAAATGTTACTGTGTGTTTGTATGATTGTGTGGTAGTTAGGGCATTAAATACTCAGGACATTTTACCTTACTACTTTATGTCTGAAAATTAAGTGGTTACATTGTGTTTTATTACACAGTAAATATAAAACTTGAAATTCCCTTCATTAGCTGAGTCCTTTTTTGTCATCAGAGGCGTCCAAACACTCATTAAAATGTAGAGTACACACCCGTGATGTACAGCTGCAGAGCGGCAGACATGTTTGCACACTGTGTTTGTGTTTATACATCTCAGGTTTTGTTTATATCCAGGGCCTCGGGCTACAAGTCTCTGGATGCATGGAATTCATGTCTCTGCTGGGCCCATTTTGTTGTTCAGTTTGCCTTCACATATGCATTAACCAGATTTCTGTTCATATTTGGTTTGCTAACAAAAGCCAAATGCCTTCCAAAGACGTCCGTGTGATTCTGATCCAGCAGCACTTGCCAGGTCCGGAAATAAAGCATGGGAGTAATTGGGCTGGTGGATGTAAAGGTAGTTTTGGTGCCATGAATATGCAGCTCCTGCTCTGGGTTTTCATAGAAATACATTTTTTGCTCTCACGAGATCCCTGTGCTCTGCGATCCTTACATATTTAAAAAATAAATCTGTTAGCACTCCACACTACTTGTGGCCGAATGTAATAAATATTCTTTCCTTGTCTTCCTGCTGAAATTCTTCAAAGAAATTCATGAGGAAAATGCCTTCAAGTATCACTGGGATGGATCTTTCTCATGAATTCTGTTATCTTCATTAAATGCAGACAACCAAACTGTAGACTCGACTGAACCTGATCCAGCCCCATATGATGTTGCCCAGATTCATGTATCCAAACAGTTGTATTATTATCATTTATGTATTACTGTAAATATGACTTGTCTCAGCTGCCTTTTCATGACTATAGGTTGCAGTATTTAAATTGATGCAATAAAACTACTCAAATACTCATCACTATTACTTTGTGTGCTGATTGCTGTATTTGCTCCTTAAGGAATCTCCTTCATATCTAGCATTTTGTCCCATCCCTAATTGTCCGTGGTCCCTGGACTGATGCAGTGACGGTCGCTTGCATCCATCCTGCCACCTTCTGTTAAATTACAGCCTGATATACAATCTCTGTCGTCTGCCCCAGTGGAGCAAAAGCACTGGCCGCCGCACTGTGACTCAAATTACACTGTTACAGTCCAGACGGCTGTACCTGCCAAAACCTCCCCACAATGTCCGTTCGTCTTAGCTCCAGCAGACAGTTCCATACTGTGGCAGGGTTCAGAATCAGGTCAGTTCATATTAGAAGACCCAAATCTCAAGGTGATGAAGCGGTGCCAGAGCTGGACCTATTATGAGACTCTTCCTGAGGCTTGATGTACAAAAAGGATTTTGCACTGATACCAAATTAGCTTTATGTGATGTGCATTTTATAAAATGGAATAAATATGGAAACATATTTTACATTTCTCAGTGTTTTAGTGTATAACAGACTTCTGCATCCTATGTGTTGCACCTTATAATGCTGTTGAAGAGCTCTGTAATTGTGTAGTCACCTCCACTGAGCAGATTATGTTTTTGTCTGTGTTTTTCCAGCAGGATTATGCAAAAGCTACAGGTGCAGATCTGGATCAGGGGCCAGATCCAGGAACATTTTCATTGATTTTCCAGAGAATAGCTAATCGATCTTGAAGAAAACAAAATTGAGACATGTTTAGGGCACTGATTTTCAGAGTGTGTGTCTGTTTTAAAAAGTAGAAATTCCTGAAAACACACATTAACTATGGTATAAGACGGTTTCTGATGTGATATTGTGTTTGCAAATGTATTAGAATCTGTTGATTGAATTTGACTTATCTTAGTTATAGTCTGTTTGTGATATATATATAGAAACAGGGGAGAAAGTAAATGGCATTTGTGTGCACGGAAACATTGCAGTCGACATATGTCGTGAGAGTATAAAAGACAAACACAATGTCCGTCAACACAATACAGTGGGCTCGGCCTGGGAGATGATATTTGATTCCGGTTAGATGAATAATTTTGCATCAACAGAGAGGGGATTTTGTAAGGATTGAGAACCATAATTGCAGTGGAAGTGCAGACGCATTGGAGAGCTGAGACACATTTTTAATTCCAGGTGTAATATGGATAATTCATATCAGAATAGAATCTCGACGCGCGGTGAATGTTAATGCGAGCTGCAAAGAGGGGCCGGCTCGTCTGCGTGTGGCTCAGACTCTCATCCTGATGAACACTGAATATGTGCTGGCAGACTGTGACTGGAGCGGTAAGCTTGCACCATCGTTACGTGAAACAAGTAAATGGGAGAGACATCTTTAACCTCCCGCAGTGAGTGTATTACTGTTGGCTTACCTGGCCTGAGAGTCCTTGTCATTTTGGATTCTTCATCTCGACTTTAATCCTGTGAAAACCTGTTGCCCGCAGGTAGGACAGAAAATACCTTTTGATTTTGGCCTCTTTGACACAAGCAGTTTGTCTGTTTAACGCCGCAGCTGTCTGGACTCACACTAAACCTCAGCAAAGTCAATTTTCCTGAGAGACTTCTCATTTGTGAATGTAAATAGACACATTCTGAGCACTCAGCTTCCAGAGGGACGGACAATATCTGGGCAATTTATGAACGGCTCAGATAACACACACAACAAAGGGGAGATAAACACGGGTCAATACATTTGCTCGGTTGCTGTTATAATAGTTTATCATCAGCTTTGTGCCGCAGCAGCCGTCTGAATACCACTTCATTCACGTTGTTAGCACTGAAACATTCTGCTGCGACCGCTCGGTGGCTGCAGCGTCCGAGCAGGCACAGGGATCTCTTGCAGGGGTGACTCTTGGACAGGCAGGCAGGAAGTCCAACAACACTGGGAAATTTACAAACGGGGCAGTTTGCGTTGGAGAGCTCTCCCCTTCTCCGAGTGGCAATTTACGAACACAATTTCAACAAAGCCATCGAGCTCTCCTACGCTCTCTTGACTGCCAAACACCCGGCAACCATTGTGCTCCAAGCACTTGTCCACACTCTCCTCCCCCTCACCCAGTCACCTGCGTCACATACGTGGAGGTCTGGATTTCCAAGGACTCGATATTTCAAATTGATTGAGAAATAAAGTTGGAACAAAAATCCGGACTTATCATTTATTTGACTTAATAGACAAATGCAGTTATGTAAACCGGGTGGTGGATCAAGTTTTCACCAAAGAAGATTTACATGGACATAGTGCATACTGTCGATTAGATATATCACTTCTCAAAACACATCTCTTATTAGTCTGTAAGATTGACATGATGGTTTGATTTGTTTGTGTTGTGAATAATGCTGCACACCCCTGCATAAAATCACAATAAATCCAGGAGTGATTGATAAACAATCATTTATATCCACTACGTTATAACATTTTTTTGACATAATGAAAATCTGCAGTAGGGAGATCTTTATTGTCTTTGTATCTCTCATTGAAAGACAGTTTTTGAATTGTTGGCAATGCACTGGTTGAATGCAGAAGAGGTACCACAGTGTGTTGTTTTCCTTCAGTCGCATTCAAACACTCTAAAGATGACTTGTGTTGTAGAAAAGACAGATTTGGTCAAATCGCATCTACTTTGGGGTCCAACAATATAAGACCACTTCTGAGTAGGAACTAGACATAAATGGGCAGTGAATGGAAAAGCGGTCTTGCACATTTAAACACAAATGTTTGCTTTTATTTCAAAGACACAACTTGAAATACACAACAGTGGCTCGCTGTTCTGTGAGCGAGCAACGGCAAATTATTTGTGACCCAGTACTTAGTGGGACGCCGGCTCTCTGGCGTGTTGGAGGTGTGTGATGAATGAGCTTCTGTAACACGGGGAGACATTTCGATGGCGTGCAATTTCAAATTCCTCATATTGCGGCAACACAGTGTACAAGTTAAGGTCTAGTGAATATTCCCATCAGTAATTACAGTCTGCACCCATGTATAATAAATTCAGTGTATAATACGCCCCATCCTCAGCATATTGCCGGAACACAGGATTGTTTTCTGGATGTGCTCTCTTGCGTTCCGAGTCCGACCCTAAACCAACATGAGCCTTTATTTGAGTTTTCCTTTAAAACCTCACTGCTCATTATCCAGTTCAATTATTTTTTAATTCAATCACGATAAACTAATTTTTGTGTGTTTTATATAAAAATTAACTTATGTAATGCTCCACAGAAAACCAGCAGGGTGCAGACATGAGCTTTCTCTAAAAAAAAATATCATCTCCATCAAAAATAATCTTGGAGATGGAGTTTTGTAGTGAACTTTACGCAGTAAGAAACATTCCACAATGAGATCAGCTCTTATACATTCAAGCTGTGTGATCCCCAGTCTGCGTAATAGTCACAGGGATGAGAGGGAGAAGCAGCTTTCTCTCTCTCTCTCTCTCTCTCACACACACACACACACACTCTCTCTCACACACACACACGCGAGCATCTGAGATTTGGAAATCTGACGTTCATAGCCCTTACCCGTGCACACATAGAGGGGGGAAGTGGGTGTACACACTAGTTGTACTGTGTGGCTCTACAGTGCTTCAGTTGAGATGAGCTCACCCAGCCGATGCGCACGTCGTAGCACCCTGCCAATGTGAGAAAGGCGCAAGGACGGCGAGCAGCAGCCCCGGGAGGCATCGTGAAGAGTGGATGCTTTTGTGCGAAGGCTGCTGCGGGATTTTTTTTTACGCACAAACTAAACGAGAGAGACGCGTAAAGGATCGTGCGTATCGGTGGGGAGATTCCGTGGATTTGTAGCCTGTGTGAATGGATGAGAATCGCCGACTGGACTGGACTGGACTTCGGAGCTGAGCGGCTGATGAGAAGAAGCCCACACTAAAAAAAAGCTCTTCTTTTCTTCTTTGTTGCCTCTTCTTCATAAAATGTCAGGATTCCGTCCATCACCCTCTGTCCACTTCAAGCCATGGGCTGCTCCTTTGGAAGGACGCCAGACCTCCAGCCTCTCAAACCTGCAAGTTCAGTCCAATAAATTGTGACATTGTCTGTCAGCTTTTGGAATAAAAAATCGATCCTGGAGAAAAGGGAACCCGGCATTCTTCCCGGAATCTTAACGATCTATTTGATCCCCCGTCGCCATATCCTTATAAATATGCGATTCGCTTGGATTTGCTTTGGTCCAGCTTCACGCGTTCGTAGCTGGACCGGCGCTGATAGTGACTGATTATTGCCGTTGGATTTTTTGTCAATGCAAGACTCGGGGTGGAAACATGTCTGGCCACTTCTTTGAGAGGATCACTGCTATCAGAGATGGCATTTTGGTCCAGCACTTCGGTTTTCACCTCTAAAGTGCCCCGGAAAATCTTATTCATGTTCACCCTCTCCCTCTCTGTCACCTACTTGTTCTACAGCTTGATGAGCTGCTACAACTCGCTGCAGTTCCCCCTGCAAGAGAACTACGCGTATCAGGGGCGGCTGGTGACGGAGGAGACAACTTTTGTGACATTGAGGGAGAAACTTTACTCCGCTTCCCAGGGCTTGGCCGAGTTCACGGAGGCCGAGGGGACCACCGCGGTCTCCGCCGTGCGGGATCATGCCGAGGCCGAGCAGAGGACGGTGGAGTGGATTAGGACGCAGGCGGCTCCGACTAAATCCGCGGCGGCGGCTGCTGCTGCTGCGGATCACACCACCGAGCTGGAGAGGGAGCACCAGGAATTCAGCACCACGGACAGCGAACTCAGGGTGAACTGCACCTCGGATTACGGGGAGAAGAAACTTCCCCAAGCCATCATCATCGGGGTGAAGAAGGGGGGGACCCGAGCCCTGCTGGAGGCGCTCCGGGTGCACCCGGACGTCAGAGCCGTGGGGAACGAGCCGCACTTCTTTGACAGGAACTACGAGAAGGGGCTGGACTGGTACAAGTGAGTTCACCATTCCCTCTCTGATCTAGTTAATCAAGGACGACTACTGCTTTTACGCGCAAGTGTCGTGCGCATGTTTTTCCGTTGTTGCAAGAATTTACCACCAATCACTTGCACTTTACTCTCCTGGTTGAATATTTTCAGCTTCCAAGATGGATTTGAATCCCCTGTGAGATGAGATAATCAATCAGAGTCAGCATCAGTCCTTCTCTCAAGGTTGTCAAAGTTAATGCGTAGTGTTGCCATGCACCTCTCCAAGTCAGTCTGCTGCTGGAAGAAAAGGAAGTAAAATAAAACAAAGCTGCAACAACAACAAAAACAAATCTGAATCTCCCTGATGCAAGACATTTTCAGTCTCTCTCAAACTGGGGCAACAATAATAAATAAAAAAAGTGTATAATAACAGAATTGTTTTCAGTTGCAAAAATGCATACAGCATTGACAGTGACTCTCACTATCATTATATAACTTTGATCTGACCCTGTCATCATTTTAATTCTGCAGAAAAACAGTTGAGTAAAATGAGTAGAATTAAAATGTTGTGTTCAACGTTTTTTTGTGATTTATTCTATAGTTGAGCAGCTAAATTCTAAATCCATCTTTCCTATATTATAAACTGTATATTTAATATACATTGGACCCTACGTGAAGATGCTTTTCAACAGTATTTCTCCTTTGAGGGAAAATAACACTTTCCTTCAGGACTGTTTCTCAGGCCAAACACACAGAGACAAGAGTAACAATTAGTTTTAAGCATTTTGACTCACAATTTCACAGGCTTGTTTTTGCTTTTTATGGTAAAAATGAAAATGGATGACATATTGTGAGACAACACTGTTGGTAATCTTTCTTTGGCTTATTATTCTGTTGATTATTCCACAGTATCTTTTACGCA
Source organism: Pseudopleuronectes americanus (assembly GCA_038501795.1). Classification (NCBI taxonomy): domain Eukaryota; kingdom Metazoa; phylum Chordata; class Actinopteri; order Pleuronectiformes; family Pleuronectidae; genus Pseudopleuronectes; species Pseudopleuronectes americanus. The sequence goes on from CM076732.1 coordinate 9,851,609, forward strand.
TTCATTGGAAAAGCATTCTTCCATAAGTATATCACTTGTGTCCATGTGAAACAAATTTCAATCCTTGTGTTACACATGTAGGTGCTTACAGAAGAACTAGTGAAGTCTTTTTTTTTGCTGGTATTTGCTCTTTCTCCTAATAGTGACCTTTTATTCTCTTTTTTCTGGAAAAAAAAAGTTTGATCTCAGCTTTACCGCTGGCTCTCAGGGGAGGTTGAATTGTTGACACTGATTCTCGTGTGTGACGGTTGACTTTCACTTTGAGTCCAGGTTGATTAGCCGGAGAAGAACCTGTTTATCATTGCCCTGTTTACCGGAGGAAAAAAAATCAATTTGAGGGTTCATTCATGGTCAGTTGGTCATGGCTCAGTTGGGCGTTGTTCTCACATAATGAAGTCCAGGGGAATTCAGGATTTTCTAATGGAGTCAATGAGCTGATGAGAATGACTGACTGGCTGATTCAAGGTCCCCTTCTGTTTCTCCGCAGAACCGGGTCTGTTACGCCCCGTGTTTGGGTTGCGGAGCATCTGCTTTCATCTTGCTGCATAGACATGGGAGCTCTCGGCTGTTAATTTAGCCTGTGTTAATGCAAGCTGTTTCATTACGCTCACGGTGAAAGGCTCATTAGACAGGAGTATGACATGCTTACATAAATAATAGTAAGTGTGCTTGTGTATTTCAGGCCCCCCGAGCCAAACAAATCCCAAAAAGAGCCTTAATTTTACATCTGTCTTTGTCCTGTGTGCAATGTTCACCTCAGAATGGTGCGTTCAGGGAAGAAACAAAGATACAGGCAGCATTTGTCACAAGTGAGGATGATACAGCAGGCTGAAATCTCCTTGCTTTAATGGTCGAAAGTGAAAAGTAAAATGGTAAAAAATAAGTTGAATCACCGTTTCTGATGAACTGATATAAATATTCACTTATTTGTTTGTGTCTAAATGACGTATTTTACAGTATCGCTCTCCTCTGTCTGCGATGCTCTGTCTAATGAGCTATTAATGGACGTGAAAGCGTTCAACCGTTTGACATTGTAGTTGAACAGGACCAGTAATCTAATACAATGTGATTCCTGGATTCTTAGTAACCTCATGCAGATGCTGGTGTTATTGCAACGAACAGACAGAAATAATTTACTATCTATTCTTCACTTATTCAGGCTTACTGATCTTTAGGAAGAATTGGGATGACAGATTTGAGTTTTGGGAATGGCTATATCATTTTTTTATGATAACTCCGGAAGAAAGGAAAGCTCCATTTGGGTCTGATGCTTTGAAGTGAGAATTCACAAATACACATGTACAGTCTACATGTTTTCCAGCTCGCCCGGAGCCTTTGCTGCTGCAGTGCACTGTGAGGTTCAGTGAAGGTTAGAGGTAGTGGCCACACTAGCTTTCCCTGTGGAGTTGTACAGTAGATGCCCCTTGCTGACACATATCATAAAGGGTCAGATCCTCCAAGGATGCTGCCATTATCCTGGCCAATGTTTGAAATGGTCATATGTCATGATGGTAAAGAAAATATGTGCTGTTTTATGTAGGCAACACAAACCCCCAAATATTCCACAGGCACAACGCTGGGAGGTAAAGCAGCCATCAGACTGCTGCTGAAGTCTACACAGCTGGGAACTTGTAGGTTTCTCTATATGCAATCCTGAAAGATTCATCTTAAAAGCACTTCATCAAGAAAAATAAATAAAAGATAATAGTAACTTGAAATGTAATATACCTTCATGAGTAATACCTCCATAAAATACCTTCATAAAAATGATATACTGCAAATTAAACGTGTTCTTATTAGAAGGCTGAAACTAATTACTTTTATTAGCAATTAATCTGACAATGATTTTTCATTAAGTTAAAGTCAAATATAAAAGATGTATAGGATATACATCTTTTATGAAACATTATTTTCTTCTTTATTATGGTGTAAATGTAGTTATATTTTTCTTGTCAAATTACCGAATACTCAATTCATAATTTCATATCTGGTTATTAGAGAAATACTTCAGATCCATTCTTTTGCAGCTGTCATTCAATGCTCATTTTCCCCAAAAATGTACATATCCTTACTCGTGACTATTTGCATGTTATTGTGTAAATAGCTCAATGCTGTGTTTACAGTAATAATTGGCTTCATCCTACAAAATCAAACAAGTAAATAATTTTAGTATAGTCCGAGCAAACATAGATTGACCTACTAAAATTTAATTAGGAAATCTGTGATTTATGCACAGTGAAGTCCAAGATCTACGACCACTAGGAAAATGGGGCCAGATGTTTGAATGCTACAATTTCCCCATTCCCAAAGAGGAATGATACTAACATAGTTTTGCTTTTTTCTGTAGAGTATGAGCTACGTGTTTCCTTTTTTTAAGGATGTGGCTTCAAGATTATAGCTCTCCGTATAGATGCAGAAATCCACATCCATAAACAAATTTTCCTAAATCCGGCACACATCTAATATTCACATCAGCACTGCGGGATGAATGTGGGTCTGGTGTGAGCCCCCCAAAGACTGGCCCAAATGGGTGATTGGTGCTCTCTTCCTGTTTTTAGCCCTCTTGGACAGTTTCTCCAGTGTGTTTTGGGCTTACTTGAACAAGCAATTAGCAATGTAGTGCCATCATTACCATACACAGAGGACTTTCATCAGCCAATTGGCGCTTCTAATGTTGCCTCCATTTCTGAGCAAAGAGGATGAGCCACCACCGCAAGGATTTAACTCATCTGTTCTCTTGAGCCTGCCTCAACCCGGTGCAAATGCCTGTCCTGGAATAGGAAACATTTGATGCATGATGACCAATACAGCAACTCCAGCTCCCTGCCAGTTTTCAGATACTTTCGAGGAAAGATAGCTGGCCCAATAGATTGAGCTCAAGAATGTCATTGATTGTCAGTCATATATGAAGATTTATGTTTTCTGTGGGCGAGCGTTGTCAGCAGGAATTCACGCTAGTTAGGGACTCGCCCTAATGAGGGCTTATTAGTGAGGATGACTACTTGGTATTTCCAGCATTTCTGTAGAATGCCACACAAATTATTTTTACGTTAGAGCCAACAAATAGGGTTTTAACAGAGTGACCTCCAGAGCAAGAATCTAGAAAAAAAAGGAGGGGTCTGAAAACCCTAACCCATGGCGTGATTGATTACAGTTGAATCTTCTGTTATTTTCTGAATTAGAAACGGTTAAACTATTAATTACAAAATAGGAAAATAAAAAAAGGTATTTTCTGAGCACTTTGAAGTTTGAGTTGACTGGGAGATTAACAGTGGCAGTATCTGCCTTCTACCTTGTGAAAAATAACACCATTTTGAAAAGTGTCTAACTGTCCGTTTTAGATTAATTCGAGTTGAAAAGCGTGTGTGACGAGTTCAAATAATACAGCAGGAGGCTTGAGGGTTCTCATCTATTGAGGCTCAATGGAATTCTGCTCTGCATTGATGTGTGAACTGGACAGACAGTAAGGTGGAATCAGTTATATCTGTCTTTTCACAAGGAATGAGAATGGCTTTTTTTCACACTGAGAGAACCTGGATTTGTAATGAGGAATATTCTATGTAATAAAGGAATTAGTTAAATACGTCATTAAGTCCTAAAACATTTTAAGATTATATATGTTAAAGCTACAATTCAAGGTAAAGAACAATGCATTTAGGGGTTAGATGAATACATATTCTAACATTAGGATTTCAGTATCCATATCTGTGAGGGTGCAAATGCAAGTGTTAGAAATAGAGTTGCATCAACACAGAACAGAATTTCATCAAGACTCTGTGTGGCAGTGATCACAGATCTTAAAATTTCTAGCAACTCTTCCTCTGGGTTGTTGTCACTGGTGAGTGTGTGACGGTGTGTGTGTGTGTGACTGTGTGGGTTTGTGTGTGTGTGGCTACATTCAGCTCACTGCCTTGATTTTACGAGCCCTTGTGACACCCTGTGACTACAATATTGCTTAATAATTCAATTATTTGACACACCAACCTCTGATATCATGTCTGGAACAGCTTCTCTTTGGCTTGGCTACTGATGTCAGATGATGATGATGATGATACTACTCACAGTAGATTTTGGCGAAAGATACACCTTGTGCAATGTCGTGCTTGGCAATAAAACCAAAGAAAGCAGTGACCGCATGATCAGCTCCTTCTACAGAAAACTGATGATCACTCAGTTGCTGTTTTGTATTTATGAATGTTCCAATAGGCGATGTTGGGCCCAGAAGTGGGATTTTCCCCACCCCTGTTGTAGATGCATATTAAAAACACTGGTAGCTGTCCTGAACAATGTATGGCTCCTTCAGCCTATTGCTCACACCCAGCAGCTGCAACCTTTCGTAAAACCGAGTTTCATTCCAGAGTTGGTGCTTGGCCAAATTACATTAAAAGCACATTTCATGAAGGAAAATCCAACACAAAAGCAAATCCTGATCCAAACACATTTAGTTTAAGTTGTTTCACTTTCATCAGACAAAACCCTGAAATTGACTTGCCTGATTTACAAATTGCAATAAAAACTAATCCAGCGAGGCCTGCATGTGCATACCGCTTCTTTCTCTATCCCCCTGAAAGGCCATTTGAGCATAAATCAGCTAGCAGTGAACCAGAACCAAAGTATTCCTGAGGTTTGCAAGCTCTAATATCTCTGTGTTATTAAAATGACACTTTAACCCCCTACACAATAAAAGCTGAGGAGATGTGCCTATAAATCTTTGGGAACAGGGTTCTTACTCTTTTCAATGCTGCGTCCCCGTGCAGAGAAACGAATCGGCGATAGCTTCCAGCTCCATGGTGATTAGTCCCAGCCGACTTTGTTTTTATCCTAGCATACACTGAAATTGGTTTTGTATTGTTACTAGCTGCTTTTCTATCATCTTTTCGTGATGCTTCATAAGACGTGGCATTTTCAAAGGATGTCACGTAATGAGCTTTGCCATTTTCAAGGACTTTTCTCTTTGTGTTAGTCTGATCTCATCAATAGATCCTAAATGGCTTCAGAACGTTTCCCTCCGCTGAGGCCATGCAAGAAAGTCAGTTCACAACTCACGTCACCTCATCAAAAAGATCATTTTTGTAGTGGCATAAAAAAATCTCAGCTCCTTTTTTCATCATATTAAAGTTTACTCATGGAGGCAGTGCCAGGGTATGATGTCTGATTTAGCTGCCGTCCGACACTGAAGGAACAGTGTGTGCTGCTGCACAGTCTCAACTAACTGCAACCTCCAGTCATACGACAGGACTTGGTGACAGGAGGTGGGTGATGTAGACATGGATCCACTGCCGGGCCCAGCAGCCGAAAGTCTAAATCCAGCGCTTATCCCTTGTTTAGCCCTGCTTTCCCACTCTCAGCTGCTCCATGGGCAGCTTAGCCCCTGACTCTTGCCACCTGACTGGGGGCCTGTGACTCCACTCAGTGGGGAGATGGAAAAGACCAAGGTGGGCCAGATCCCTATGTAGGCAGGATGCCATCCCTTCCAGCTGGGCCTGTGTGCTGCTGCAGTGCCTCCCTGTCCTGCACCTTCCCAACATGGCAGAATCTGCCTACGCCTGATAAGAATGTGCCAAGACTCACAAGGACGCACCTCTGAGTGCTCTGATGCCAGTGCCGCAGTTGAGGAATTAAACTTTTTAATTAGCAGCATACCCCGGCGCTGTCAAGAGAGTGGACCAGTTCACTTAGGTCTTTCTCATTGCCCAACCCTCTTTCCACTTGATTAAACTCCCAAGCATCGTGGAGCTCTGAGGTTCCAGTAACCACAGGAGCAATCATGTTTATTTCTTGTTTGAGAATCTCCTTTATGCAGCCTCTTCTATGTAGCATGGCACAGAAAATGTGCTTATTATATCCGACAGCTCGATAGGGTTTAGCCTTTTAGTCCAGCTCTGCCTCTCTATCTCTCTCTCACACACACAACCATACACCCTATAAATCTATGTATTGATCAGAAGTGCACTTCCACGTTATTACTGTCCCCCTTCTTGAATCAACAGAACAATGGAGTCATCCACCCTATGTGTAAGAAGACTCCTTGTAAACATGCTATTGTCTCTGCAGCTGATATATACACAGCACATTCACAGTTTCAACATTTCAGTTACCTTGTTTAATAGTTATTATAATATGGGGCATGAATTATATAGCTTCTATGATTAATGTGAAAAATATATATTGTTATATTGTATTTAATATATACAGTGGTGAATGGTTCAATAATTACAGGGCATTGCTGGATGTGCTCCTGCCCAGGGCCACACATTAATTAGAAACCCAGTGGGAATTGACCTTTTCATCATTTAAAAAAAACAAAACAGTTCTTTATTTTATAGTCATGTATTTCATTTCAATTTGGGTCTTTTTAAGATTTGGGGATTATCAGTGTAATTTTGGTTTCAGTTTAAATTTTTACTTTTTATGTGGAAATTAACAAAGGATCAACAGTATGATGAAGAAACAGGTCAGCTGAGCAGTGCAATAATTAAAATAAAATCAAGGGACAAAGAGCTTACTATAAAAACTCAAATACAATATACTACATACATTCATAAGTAGCAGTGTGACCTTCATTGCAAATGCATGTACAACTTAAGGAATGTGTGTAAATAAGTTGTGATCCTGTTTAGAGAGCATCCCTTTAGAGAATTGGGTGTAGATAGAAAATATGTATGTATATGGTCTAGCACTCATGTCTATGCAATCAATATTAAGCTACAGCCCGGAGCAAGTTATCTTAGCTTAGCCTAAAATATGAGCACTGACAAAAGTTAGCCCATCTTTGTAATTACCTTTTTATTCAAGTGTTGACAACAATTTGTCATAACGCCCATTGGATATGCTGGGAGGTGGATATTGTGGACCTGCCTTTGTTGAGAGTCCGACTATCAATTTACCCCTAACTCCAGCCTTTGTGCTAAGTTATCTAGCATCATACTCCAGGTAAATATGTTACAATAAAGAGATGAGAATGGTATCAATCTTCACATTTTGTTTCTTAGTAAGAAAATCGACTCACCTGTGTCGGTGGAGGGTTGGATGAAGTGTTGGCTCTTGGATGAACTATCCCTTTAAGTTGTAAATGATTCCTTGTCAGGGTAGATCTCAAATGTCTCGATGAACATCTTATTTTTCAGAATGGACATTTTGACATTTATGTTCATTAAAAAGAAACATTTCCTCATTGTGGCATTAAATATGAACAGAAAAACGCTGGCAGGGCTGAACTGGCAGCACCGTCCCAATTAAAACCACTCCTCTCTACAGATAGGCCGCAGACAGGTTTTTAAAGAATATTAACATCGTCCCATTTTGAATTCTGTAAATCTCAGGTGAAAACCCTCTTTGTAGTTCTCTGTTGACTCGGATTTTAACAAGTGCAGCCACGAAGCTGCAACTATATCCCAGCACAGCTAATTAGTGTTACTACCACAGTCCTCCCCAGGTTTGATATTTTATGCAGCAAATATCCCAATACGCTGGATCAACACCTACAGTAGAGCTCGGTGTTGAATTACCTTTCAGGAGGTTTTTCCTTTCACTCGTGTTTTGTTTTGCCTGAATAGAGACTCGTTTTTTTTTCTCTCTCTCCATTTCATTTCAGGATTACACAGGTTGGTTTGATCTTATTCTTGCGGTCTGTATTGTAACCTGAGAATTATGGAAGGAGAAACGTGGCTCTATCTCTTTTGCATACGGACAAAAAAAAGGAGTTAATGGGTGTAGCCAATTTCATCCTGCCTTCGGTCCTGCTCAGAATTCATGTGCATTCCTCCTCTCTCACACACATTCATCTCTTTCTCTTGCCCTGCTGTAGCCATACTCTGATGCGCTCAAGTGGAAGTCTATTTTACTTATGGTAAGAATTTAATTCACTGTTTTTTTTACCCCACTTTCATTGCTGTGAAGTGGCCCTGGGTTATGGTTCGCCATCAAGGCTCATATCCACTTTATTTTTGTGTCCATCAAAAAAGCCACATAAAATTCAGAGCAGCCCTCTCCTCCACTGTGGCTGGGATAGAAGGGAGGACTTGTGCTTGTGTTTTTGTTCCGCGACATGGACAGATTGTCTGAAAATGAAAGACACTGCTTCATCTGGTAAATAATTTATTTTGGACCCAAAATAAAGTATAAGCTAAAGTCATTTTATGCTCAAAGGGATTCATCTCTCCCAAAAGATCATTTGCATGCAACAGAATTGCCGTGATGTGCTTCTAGTCTGGAGGAACAGTGATTCTGTTCTGAAGAATGCTGGTTTACAGACGTCTTTTAAATCTCGGCAAATCAGACTACCGTGGGACAAATGCGCATGTCAATCATACTTGTCAAGATTCCAATTCTCTTTCCTCATCTCCTGAAGCAGTTACGCTGCTCATGCTCCTTATTGGCTGCGAGGGATGGGGTCTCATGACACAAGCTGATGCATTTGTTCAGTCAAAGGGAAAACCCTGACAGGAATGGTCACAGAGCCAAGATACAGGGACTGCTGGGAGTTCGTTTCAAATGTGTGTCCATGAGCTGATCGGTGCTTCTATAGTGTGCCGAGGGATGGGGAGAAGAGAAATATTGGGTTTTCTCACCAGTATAGACGGCATTATCATATGAGCATTACAGTGCAGATATATGCAGCAGAATGCAGGATATTTTCATTTTTTTCCCTTTAATTAAGAAAATGCTATTTTGTCAAGGCACAGAAATTTGCATGCTGCCCAACAAATACGCAAATTAGGCCAATTCTTCAGGATACTCCCTTTTCACGTATTACCTTCTTTTTCAAGAACTGGACACAAACAATAATTTGGAATCATCCATAGACCTGATCCTTGGATCCAAACCCATCTCCTGCTCCTTAAAGCGTTTACAGTTAGGCGACACCTTGACAGCCTTTCTTAATTCAATTATGGCTGCGTGATGCGTTGAGACTCCGGAGGTGCGAGCTTATTCCTCTGTTTACACCCATGAGTCACTGTCACAAACAAAGACAAACACACTTATTGGCTTCCAGGATCTTGTTTGCTGTAATTGTCCCATTGCCTTTGAAGTTTCTCATCGCTTTATGTTGTTTACTTATTCATGCTCTTTCTCTCCCTCAAAGCACCATGGGGTATTCCATTGGAATAATTTTAGCACAGTGTGAAACAATGCGTGAGCTCACTATTAGACGTGTAAACTGCACTCAGAAACACTTCGTTCATGCAGCGGAGACGCTGCTGTGCTGGACCCGACTGGCGCTCGGAAGAGCGACTCTTCAATCAGCTAAAGCCGGATTTCAGAAGCGTGTTCAAGAACATACTGCTGCTGTCTCTGCCACCAGCACTCGGGTTCGTTAAGTTGTAAGTCCTTAACACAAGCTGTGGCATTTGCCAAACTCCTGTGAGATTTGGATTAGGCCAGTGAAATGCAAAAAACACGGTTTTAGGGATTATGCTAATTGTTAATTGCTGTATCAGGAAGTGATTGTTTTTCCTGGATAATTTGGATTACGCGTTAGAGATTTAAGAGAGAGTCGACGTGTTCTGCTTTTATAATCAGGATGTTACTTCCTCTCAATTATAAAGCCAACTCTTCCCATGTGGGCCCATTGAAATGTGTGATCCTTCTCTATATTGTATATTGTCGGTATTGTCTGTATTGCACCTAAACACAATTAAATCACTTTTTGTTGAAGTAGTTCTCAAAATACAGCGTTTGTGCTGCCCCCGGGGATGATGGGAAACATTTTTTAAGACCTTCACAGCCTCTTTTTATCATGGTTTCAAAAAGCCAACGTTCAGAGCTCATGTTTACTAAAGTAATCCCAAAATATAAAACCCACACTAATGCAATATTCTTTGAAAGGACTTAAATTGTGAACAGATATTTTTAGAAATAAAAAAAACAGAGTTGGAAACATATATTAAACACTTTTTTTGCATCATGGTAACAGCTCTGCTTGCTGCCAAAGCCCTTCATTGGCAGCCAACAGATACTGATAGAATCAGACACTTCCTCTCTCTCAGATTTTTTATCAGTTTCTTAAATGTTTATTTTGGACATGAACGTCAGAAACAACATTTTTTGGAGGTATTAGTACTTGATTGGTGCAGTCACAGTCCCGGTGGAATCCCGGCAAGCTGGTTGGTCCGCTTGAGCATGGAGAAGGTGATGGAGAGGTTTAGAATATAACAAAATTGTCTTTCAGTTTGATTCTTCTGAAGTTAACATATGGCAAACCTTGCATAGCCAACCTTAACACAACCCTGTAAACAAATGAACTGAAGGCTTGAGATAATAGACTCGTTATTGGAATATCGCTGTGGGTTGTTTGTTCAAATTCTTAAAAAAAAGTTAGCATTTTGTGTACAAGGGGTCAACGTCTGTATCGTAGCTGTAACCTTTGACTATACATGAAAGAGCCAGACTGCACAATTTCAGCATTATACTTTACAACATTGCTGGACTCACAAAATTCTCAAGATCAATGCAGAAGGACCACAGACCATATATTTTGATTCAACACTTTCTTCTTCCTTGCCAAAACGTTGCTCATCCATCGCTTCATTGATTTGTTAAAAAAGTATAAATGAACCTTAAAGCTCCAATGTGTACAGTTTTTAAAGCATTTCTTAGATTATGATGATGGGAAAATTGAGGTAGATATGAAAATTTAAGTCTGTGTTTTTTCTTCAGTTCATTCATTCTCTGCGCCTGAATTTGAACGACCACTAGAAGTTACCAAAGAGATCAGTTTTTGTTTAACACTTGTGAAAAGATCTGAAAACTCCTTTGAGTCATGAAATAATTTCCCACAATAACCACCAAAAACATCTTGATTTTTTCTATCATTTTATAAGAAACTGAATAATTTAAAAAGCTTATGTCAACCCACTGAACTACACTGTGGAAACATGACTATCGATTTATGCCTTCTGACCCTTCTGACCCCTTCTGTTGACCTTTACCATTTCTCCACTGTGACTAAGGAACTATGACTTTCAGACAAAAAGGGTTTGCTGAAAATGTAAAAGCAAAATGCTTTGTTTCTGAACGTCTTACTCATGAACACAGAAAGATTAAACACACGCAGTAAAAAATTTGGAGAAAACTCAGTGTTTATACAATTATCTGTGAGAGAAAAAACTGTAAAAACATGCCAGACAATACGATCCTTGACTTATTTTGGGATCTTTCTTCATACGATATGTCGACTGCATCTGGTTTTTCATTCACATGCATTTTAAGTATTCACAGGGTGAATCTCCCAATAGCCGCTCTCTTCTGTGATCGACCTCTAGTTTGTTTCATGTCTACACGACGGGAAGAGGGAGAATCTTAAGTATGAATTGATTTTTGAATGAGCATACATTTACTTTTTAACACCTGCAGAACACTGGGGCTGTGCCGTGCAGCAAACAGGCGGTCCTAACTGGTTTGAGGAATGGACAAGGACATGCTCTCCCTGTTTGGACTCAAGGTCACTTCGCCATCACAGCCTTAAGCTGTGTCCTCTGGTCTTCATAAAGGACCAACTTACCATGAAAGTGTATCTGGGCCGAGGTGAGAAGGTAGCTGCTGTGACTAATGGGTTTATTTAATTCAATTTATTGCTCCAGCCGCTGCATCATATGAGACATGCTGGTCACTGTAAGATTGAGGTTTCTTCATGAAAGAAAGAGAGATTAACCCCCTCTAAAAAAGGGCAGAATTCACCCTCATGTCATGCTGGATTTTCGTGCCGAGATAGCTGGATGTATTAATCTGCAGAACTAAATGAATATAGGTTCGTGGTGAAATGGGGCTCTCAAGCTTATTTCGTACAAGCCTTCTAATCAGCGTCACGCTGGGACTACGCTCGCTGGGCTGGGAATCTGTAATAAATGAGGGCTTTGTCAACATGTCCACTGTGGGATGCAGGGAAGCAGTGTCAATGTGTCAGCCCAAAAGCACTCCAGCCTATTTGTCCAAGTAAAATGTTTAGTATACAAGCGCTATCTTTTTCATCTATTATGCATGTGTATGGATTGAGGATGGCATTCTGTTTTCACCCTCAGCATATTGTATTAATTCCTCCTTAATATCATTATGTCGGCTGCGTGTCAGACCGCATCTGCCTCTTAGCGCATTGTCTCCCGTTGACGTTGTTTCCAAATTCCTGATAGAATCTGCACAACACAAAAAAGGAGGTGCTCGTGTGTCGCAGGTTGGAGCAGATAGCTTTCCTTTTAAATTTGTGAGAAGCCTCATTTTTCCCGGAATCAACACGTACACTCTGCACATTGGGTAAACTCAACCGAGGCTTCAGGGTTTAGGAGATTAATGTGCCGTGATAATTAGTTAAGCAACTGAGGAATGCCAGAGGACGGAATTTCACACCTTGACTTTGGTAATATACGGCATAATTTACTTTGGTTGTAATGTGCATATGTTGCTTCATGTTATTTCATGGTCCTGGAGTTGTACTGTCACGTCTGAACAGATGGATCATCACACGGAGGCACAATGGCAGCCACTTATAACCAAATGACTCTGTTTGTGGAGTCATTTTCCTCATTGTGTTCGTGTGAACGCGTCTAGTGCAGCACTGACATGATAATTGGAGACTCTCGTGTCAAAGTAAGTGTTTAATAGGATGTTTCCTACAGATTACTTTCACATTTTCGGTTGTTTTCAGATCTATTTCATTATCTTTTACGAACGGAGAAATACCTGCAGTATCTTCTTCACGGTTAGAGTCCTGGCATCACGTATTTTCACCATCGGCATTCCCAGAGAACATTCGTGCTTTCCAACAAGCAGATATGATGATGCAATCCAAAATACATCTGAAAAGCAAACCCCAGCCAACAAGACCTTCATCACTCCATTTTGGACGGCGCTGAATGCGGCGCCGGTCTTCGTGGCGTGGCGGTGCGGCGGCGTTTTATCCCGCCAGCTAGCTGATTGCTAGTAATTGCTTTCACCTGGCTTCCCAGGTGTAAACCACTTCCTGATTACATGTTCAGAGCGAAAGAACCAGCGGGCCGTCGGGTCCGGAGGTTTTGGAGCGAGAACCAACCACTCATTTTAAACACTCATCTACTTCCAATCCCATCCACTCTAATTGCTCTCCAACAATCCAGCAAATGTTCTCTTTTAAAAGCACGGTTTAGAATTACATGAGTGCATAATTGCAGCTTAAACACTGAACTTCACATTTATATTGTATACATATATACATGTATAAAGGTGAAGGAAACTATATAATTATATATTTGTGTTAGTCTAGCCTGTAGTTCACATGCTTCTGATTTATAATGAGACAGTGAGGTGTGCAGACACATCTCTGAAGCTAACCCCCTGCCCTGGATAAGTGCTAACCCACAGAGTCAGACATGGCCCTTTTCCCTCCATGATTTCATTGCTTTTGTTCCCTGAGTCATTCATTTCATCATCATAAAAAAAAACACAACAATGGCCGTTGTTTTTTTTGTGAGTTTTTCTAAAGTACCAGAGATATTGTGCAGTGGAAATGTAAGTCATCATCCAGCCTCCTGTTGCTCACTTAAAGGGAGAGAGAGCTTGAGTCCTTCTGCAGCGGCTGCGTGTTTGCTTCTCTCTGCACAATTCTCACTCTTAATCATCGTGAACCCCAGTTTTAATTTTGAGAAAATTAAAGGGGAAAGTTGGCCACTTTTTCATCATGGATTTCATACCTTTCTCTTTTTAATATTATTTAAAAAAAAATATTAAAAAGGTGACAAACGATTTTCACCTCACAATTATTCAGGATGACCCCCACTGTCTCCATGTCAAGTTTCAGAAGATTTAATAGGAGAACATTTTAGAAAATTAAAGGGAAAGTCGTCAGGAATTGCTCTTGAGCAAGTCAAACTCTACTTCTCTTGACTGGAGGGAGTGTAGGGGGACAGTAAAGAGTTTGCAGTGTGGTTGAAGATATACAATATAAAAATGTATTATATGAAGCCTGTATGCTCCAGAACATAATTTACAAAAGGCAACTGCACAATTTCCTGCAATATGCAGATAAACGTGATACCACCACAGAAGAAGAGGCACACTGCATTTGACATGTGGTCATGTACAGCAAAGTGGATAGAATGATGGTCAGTTGGGTTTCAACCTAAGTAAATCTCAAATTTTAACCTCATTTCCAGAAATATAAATGTCAATTGATTTTCATTCACTGTTCAATTAACTATAATATAAATAATACAACCCTAGTTCATGCATTAATATGACATTACGGAGGGTAACTGTGTCTGTGTCGCTCCACACAGATCGGATTTGTCACTATTGTCTCTTCAGTTGAGCAGAAGCTTCAGTTAACGTTCAGCTCCCAATGCTCCGTGTTACATCATGATCTGTTTGCCAGGTCTGTTGCAGTTTATCTCATTTTGCTTTTTTGGATGCATCAACATTTCCACTCACTCACTCACTTTATATTCATAAAATTGTGCATAAAAACAAATATGTGGAATATCACTAAGAGATACTGATTTTTATATCCTCCTTTTTTATTTTATTTTATTACAATCTAAATGATGCTTGTCTATGGTTGACTAAGTGTTCCCACTTCCTGTGGAGTTTGTTTTTATTTTCTCTGTTACCAACCGACCAATCAAAACTAGGTCCAATAAGACTCTCCTCATCCAATAACATCTGGTCGACAATCTTCAGAGAAAAAAAACACTGTAACAGGAAATTAGACAAAAGAATATAAACTCAACTGTAATGGCTATATTCACTGAAATTAAGTAGTTACATATCAAAACAGGAGGAAGTCAAATACTGGCCTGGGCTTGGTCTACATGTGGGCTGCTAGCAAATAAATGTTGTGCTTTAATTTAATAAATTTGACAGTATAATCTTAACATAACAATAAGTGTAAAAGACATAAGTATACTGTGTGAGTAGATTGAAACACCCACCCAAAGGTGGATGTAGTCTATCTCTGGTGCTTCAGGCTAAAAAGACAATAAAAGGTTTATGCAAACATTGTGAGTTGACAGACAGGTCAAGCAGATGTGTGTAGGAGTCAATAGACTGTTTGGCTAGTTGGGGCGCCGCACCAGCAGCCTTTGTTTGCCTATAGTGACACAGCTCAGGGGAAGTACAGTTGCGGCGACGATAGAGTCTGTGAGGAGAGAGGTTGTGGAGCAGATGGTGAGTTTGTGACGACTGTGGGCCTTTTTTTCCAAAGCACACATTTTGTCACAGTGTGAGAGGTCCAGGTGTTCCTGTTAGCATTATCCCTGCTCGGTTCAATTCAACAGTCCCCGTAAATAATCGCATTATTTACACCAACAGCAAAATGTCTTCCAGGAAACCAAGTCAACACGGTGGCACTGTCAAGTCGACACAAACTGAGCTATTGAGCGCTGAGCCATTTTTGGAATTCAGGGAGAATGTTGTCGACAAATACATAAACTGTTGCCAGGTTTTTATAATTCCATGTATATTGTGATATTTTAAACTATTTTAGGGGAGGATAAAAGTTCACCCCCATTTTAAAGTTACATGTGAGAAACTGCTGCTTCAACAACCAGTAGACGACACAGCTTAATCAATAGTTTAAACTGCACAATGCTTCACACAGATTAAATTCTTTCACATTGGCACTGCTCCATGCTCAGTGTCTAATCAAGCCAAGGCTTTCTGCAGTCAGTGTTGGCTCCTTTCGGATTTCGTAGTTTAAATTGCACCTTTTTTGCTTTTGGGTTTTTTCCTCTTTCCTTCAACGTGTCATTGTAAGCAGTTGAAACTTCTGCAAAATTATAAAGGCCAAGATTTACTTTGCATGCATCTACACCTTGAAGAAATGTATAATCTGCCTGCTTAACAGTAAGTTGGGCTCAAAAGATACCAACGTTGCACTGGCTACATTGCTGTAAGAGCACAGTCACACATACATGAATGCAGATCAATGTCGCGGGTCAAAGTTCACCAGAGTTGAACTTGCCACAGGTTGACAACCTCTATATTTGAGTATGTCCACTTGAGATTATAAAAATGATTACAAAACCTCCAACCCGGGTCCCGACAGCTTGCATCAGGTATCCACACTCTAATGAGTATGGGCCGACACTTTGCATTTAAATTGGTGCTAAATAGAAAATAGCAACATGCTATCGAGCAGAACTTAGATAGTAAACATTGATTGTGCTGAGCAGCAGCATGTTAGCACTTGTACACAGTTTGACGACAGAAGAGATAATACAATTCAGCTGCTCGATATAAAAACCTTGAGTTGTTGTAGAGGAAGGGAATAAAAGATGTTTTGTGTTACGTGATATCAAACCTCACAGCATTTTCAAAGGATTAGCAAACAGCTGCTTCTGTTGTACTGACAAATGATGGCGGACTTCTGTGCTGGCTTCCTCTGCACGAGAGAAGCATCTGGGTGTGATTTCAGCTTCCCCCTGTGCTGGTGTTGTGGTTTGTTTGTTTTGGAGCAGGTTCGGTGCCATAGCTGGCCTCTTTATTACCGCATTCCCTAATGCCTTGATTTAATGCACTCTCAGAGGTCAGAAATTGTGCTGGCAGCCACAGACCACTTCCTACAACGCCGCCTCATTAATAACGGCAAATAAATCAAGGCACACTGTGAATTTCCTCACTTGCATATCGGTACATTCGGGAGCGCTATTGGGACGTCTTTATTACATGGAGGAAGTATATCACCAAACACTCATCTGTTTACACCTCAATCCCGAGTCCAGAACATGTGGTCCATGTCCAAATTAATTAAAGTTACCATTCCCTGTGGGACACTTACATTTGCATACCAATAGAAATCCTCAGAGGGCCTCAAAGTGATTTGTGGGAGATTTAAAAGACCATGTAATGTTAACTCACTGAGCAACTCCTCAAAAAAACATTATTTGTCCATTTCTGATGAACGCGGACAAACATACACATATCAGGAATGTAATGTATGGTTTGAACACACAAACCAACGTGTGAGTAAATCACTACCGTTTGTAGCTGAGCGTGTGATTCAGGTTTGTGACGTGTGTGGAATGAAACGTGAAATCAGTCGCCGAGGGAGCGGTGCCTCTGCCGCAGCCTGAGTTCTGCACATACATATCCGATTTTGTTTCATCGTCCAATTAAACATACGTGGTCATACAGAGCATGTTTTTTTCCTTTTAACAACTCGTGTTTATCTTAATTTTACCCTCCATTTTCAATTCAACCCAGCAAGCACCTTTCGTTTTACTCAAGCGCAAATGCGCCGTTCCAAACCTTCATGTGTCTTTTGAGATTAAACGTTGAATGATTACAAACATCTTCTCCTGCTGGCTGTAACAGTCGGTTTATTTGTGGCACAGGCACACACTATTTTTAAATGATTATATAGAGAAGCTGTGTCCTGCTGTGTCTTTTAAATGAGTGAAATGACAAAAAATGGGCCACAAGACGACTTCAGGAGAAGAATCTTGAAAATGACACGAGATGCTCACTGTTTCCCTAACTGACCCGAATCAGACCAGGAAGCCAGTTTGGACTAGTTCTAGCTGTGGCTGAAAAAACCTACATGTCCTCCCTGAAAGAATTTTTTTTTAAGGTAGAAATTTATAGCAAACGTTGAATCACCGAGGTGAAGGTCTGCATGTGCGAGATAGGTTGCGCATTTTAGTTCTAGATACATCGGGGAGGTAAACCTCTTGGCAAGGTTTCTCTCAGGCCGTTTGCTTTTACAGAAGCGCCTGAGATTGGATAAATAAATAAATAAGAGCATGAAGATGGAAAAAAAAACATGCACACGACACCCGCTCTATGCTTACACAGTCATCTATATTGTTTATGTGCCATTAATCTCATGCAGCAGTCTCCCTTCACTTTTCACATGAAAGCATAAATTGCTTCAGGCTACTCTCATGCAACGATGATTCATACTGTCTGTACTGTAGCAGGGGCGGGGGGGGGGCTCCATATTCATGGAAGACTCCCCGAGAGTTTAAGAATCAGGTCTGGAAGAGGCAAAAAAGATAAAATAATGCATAGGACACCACTGTTCACGCTTGGAGACATTTTATTATGCATAATCACGATGTGGAAATAAATTCAGCCTAGAGTAGAATATCAACTCCCACTTCTTCTAGAAATTAAGCAGAAGTAATCAAAGACTCTGCATTAATTACATACATACACAAAGGAATCTAGTTCATGGTGATAAACACCATCAAAGTTCCTGGAGGAACTCAACGCAAATAAGGTCCTTGGAGAACAACGGTGCACCCGTGTTTGTGTATCCACGTGTGTGCTGGCATGAGGTCAATGTCCTACATGCGGGAAGTCCATGCGCATGTGGTGATTCATGTGATTCTCAAGGAAAAGCAAACATGTTCCTCTGCCCGGCTGACTAATCAACATCATTAGCCATTCTATATGTTGTCCCCCCCCCCTCGCTATTAAAAATGAACACACGCGCTATAGCTGCAAAACTTGGCAACAGTGTCTTTTTCTTGATTTGCCTGGCAGCCAATGGGATGTCTCAGCAGGGAGCGGGCATTCTCTCAGATGTTAAGAGGTATGAATTATGCAGAAAGCAGCCATTGCTATATTTATCACTATATGTAATATTCTTTATTGCATGGGGTGGAACAATCATGATGTCATATTTAAAGAAGCTATTGTTGAGACAAATAAACCAGTTTGTTTTTCAACTTCCAGAAGAGTGTCCAGGTAGCAGCTTTCACTGGTTCTCATTACAACCCTGCAGTCAACTTAAGTGGATGCTAAGAATACAGCCGGGAGAGCGGAGAGTGAACTGATCTCATGTTTTCACGTTCCACGCTCAACTAAATTATGCACCGGAGCATTGTTTATCCATCAAACCAGGCCCCGTTCCAGTGATCCACTCACAGAGAATCCAGAATTAATTGGCACCACCAAAGTGGTTACAACACGGCAAGCAGACAACTTTTTCTTCCTCTGTCCACGATGCAAATAAGAGGGGGAAAAAAAGCAGGTTTCAGTCTCTTTTTAATGTCTCATCCGCCTTGGTTCTTCTGCCAAAACTCAGTTGCTCTGCGGAGTGCTTAACCTCTCCACCCCCAGTTCCCCAAAGGCTCTGGCAGGAATATCCTGACTGAAATTAATGCAATGCTGGGCAACAACTGAGGAGGTAAATGAAGGATTGTGAGTGACGGTCAGATAATTGGGGTCCGCAGCAGCTCTCTGTCCTCCCTCTGATCCTTGGACAGGGAGGATGGGAGTCGGGAAAGTGGCAGGGCTTACTCAGCAGAGGAAACCATTTGAAGTAGGGACACTCTCTCTTCTACCTTCTGCTGTTATAATAGCCTTTTAGTACACTCTTAAGTGACTCGCTCAGATATGTTTCATGTGGCGAACCTGTTTCAAAAGTTGGTTGTGCTATCAGCGGCCCTCTTGAAGAGCGCTCTTCTCGTTCGAGGGCAGGCAGGCAGGCAGGGGGGGAGCAGGGGACAGGGGACGTTGGGCTGCTAAGTGGTGCACCTTGGCGAGAGCCGTGTTTACCCATGAGCACTCAACACAGTGACACATGCTTTCACTTTGACTAATAAATCATTGAAGGTCTGATGTGCATCGATGGGAATGCAGTGTCAGTTTTGATACTTGATTAGCATTTCTGTCACTTCGCCTTACGTTTAACATAACTCCAGCTGTGCAACTCAATCCGCGCTGCCCATGGGCATGACTACCACGAGCCATTCGTCAAAGTGACAGCCTGTCGCGGCGACACGTCGGCAAATGTGCAATTTCACCGGAAATTCTAAAGAAACAAGATGCGTTGTAAGAGATATTTGCACACTGCGCACAACAATTATAGTCCAAACTGTTTATTCTCATCATTCATAGCTGCATGTACATCTTGGCAATTTTAGCATTTATGCTTTATCCCTTGTTTTATTGTTTTGCATGTGGGTGTGTATGTTTCCAATCTGCACATGCAAAGTTACAAATAAATTTGCAGAAATGTACAAATATGTGTTGATATAAGAAACCGATGGGTGTGAAACAGAAAAGTCTATCTCATCAGCTCAAGGGTAGGACATGGTTTAAACCAATAATTCCAGCGATGTCTGATGCACCTCCATACCACCGGCTGTGCCCAGATGGTTCCTTGCCATAGAAATAATCTAATCAAATACCGAGAAGATTGATGCATGTTGATGTAGCTTACATCCCTCCTTTATCGTTTGCTGACACACATATAAATCACAGTAATGTGTTGTTTGTATAAATTGCGCTTTTTGATGGAAGCACTAATTTTTTTGCAAAGGAACCTGCTGCTGCAACCCATTGAGTTCTATGCTGAGGGATTGTGGATTTCATGATAGATTATATACGGAGCGGAACTTTGTTAATCTCACACTTCTGCTTTATTGTCGGACACATGATGCTTAGTTGGTTTATGTAAGTGACATAGTGCAAAAAGCTTTTAGGCTTAACTTATAGGAATGTAGCTGCACGTTGAGTGAGTGAGACCATGGCAGGTTTGACACTGCTTTTATGCAACACTTGTGCCTCAATGTTATTGTGGAAATTAATGCAGCATTAAATGTAGGAATCATGTAGGTGGTCACCTCCACTACCTTATAGAAACTATCACATATACTACTAAGCACACAAAACAACACAAGGTAGCCCTTTATCTGTTTAAATAATAAAGATAACTGATAGTAGGCAAGTACACATAATACTGTCCCAATGGTTGCTTTAAAAAGGAATCACAACATTAAAATGATTTATCTGATCAGTTTACTACAGGCACTACTAAATGAGGTTTTTGGGCTATGCTACCATTCTGATGTCTGAACTACCTTGTACAGCAGTTGTGATCCCCTGCTAACATCTGGCAGATGTATTCAGAAATGCATCTTACGAGCTCTTTTTTAATGTACCGCATAGGGACTTGACAGCATTGTGCCGTTCGTGCAGATTTCTAGCAAAGCCTGTTTGCTGCGAGCATGTTCCAGCACATCTCCGAGGTGTTGAGTTGGGTTTATCTGTGGGCTGCACAGGCAGGCGGTCAGAGGCTGAAGTGAAGTCAAGTTCATGTCCCTGTTTTAAGACAGTGTGTCATCCTGCTTTAAGTAACCATCAGAAGGTGGTACACTTTGGCCTTGAAGGGATGAATATAGTCCACGGCGTTGTTTAGGTGAGCTGTGGTGTTTGGATGGTTAGTCGATACTATGGAGCCTGACATGTGTGTCCTGCACCGGTAAATTCATCACACAGCCCTGTGTACATGTTTATTTTGGTTTATCATGTTATTTTTTCAGTAAAGGACACGGCGCCACGGTCCCTGAAGATCAGCTGTTTCTACTAACGCTCACGACACGTTAAAAGTTAGCAAGATTCAGTAGCGGTTGAACCTTTTAACCCTGCACTGCATGTTTTACCCTCATGCTTTATTTATACACCGTATGACTCACTGATTATAGTGAGCTGTTTGCATACCCAGTAATCGGGCAAATTGTGGAGTGTATGATATTTAGTCGCATGCAGTATGCGGTTCACAACTCCCCTTAGAACATTATGCAAACAGTGTGCCTCTGTAGAGATATGGGAATTACCCTCCTGCGTTAGGGTGTGTGAACCTACGCTCAGCTCAGGCCTCCCCATCTGTCAAACTCTGCTGTTCCAAAACAGTCGAAAGGTGACATATCCGTCTGTGAAGCTTAAACTTTAACGTAGTTATTCTAACCGTGACATCCCTAATAACCACGGGACATCTCTCTCTAAAGCAGCGTTTAATCACACCGTCATTATTTTTCAATGATTCTGTGTTCAACTTCTGTGGAGAGTCCAGAACAGTTTGAGTCTAAAGTGATGAAACAAGACTCTCTTACTTCTGACCCGATTTATATTTAAAAAATGTTGTTCTTGAAAATAATGATTTATTTAGACTTTTTGAGGGATCAGAGTAAATGTAGCTTTGACCTTGGGATTCAACTGGAGTTCAATTGAGGTAAGTGCTGGGGCCTCATTTTCATGCACAATGTTAATATGCTAATGAGACAATATGTTAAAATCCACCTTCATTCTTGTCCTCATTCATCCTGGCTGCAGTGATACCTGTCTGCTGTAATGCCCGCTGCATCCCTGATAGAGGCCTGCACACCCGCTCACTGTTAATAGCGACTCTGTCCGTGCAGAGTCAGAGGTGGGACGCACAGAAACCTGTCCGAGACATAACCGGTTTCTGCTTCCTGTTAAACACAGAGCCGTGCAGAATCAGGACCTCCCCCAAGGAGGTTGTGTTTTCATCTGCAATTGTTTCTCAGCAGGATTACGCAAAAAACACAATTTTTATGGAGGAGTGTGTCATGACCCAAGGATAGAACCCTCTAGATTCTGTTGTGGATCAAGATTTTTTTCAACACTTTCAATAATTCAAAAATATTTGTGTGTCTTCACCTGGCGAATTGGTTCTATAAGGAGAATGTTGGCCTTTGGCGGCGGAACACTCTACCGAGTACATTCTTCTCTATTCCTTTTAGTGGAGTCTCGCCGATATAGGACCAACTAGAAACTGTCTTCAGTTGAAGAAAACACAAAACAGTTAAATCAGGAGAGTTAAATATTATTATTATCATTATTAATGTAAGATAAGGGCCCATTGCCACACATGAAAAAAGGGTATATTCTAATATTGTACTCTTCAGAAACCGTTGGATATAAAGTTGAATTATGAGAAGGCTGATTCTCTAAAATTGAACTCTCCATTGTTAAGATCACAGAAAAAGTCTTAACTTTCACTGAAACCTTATTACTATTAAGTCTTCATTAACACATTACAACTATCACTCATTCTTTAATTTTTTTTAAGAGCATCTGGTTGATGCTGTAAATGTGTTGATCATCGTGATGACGTTGATTCAGAGTCGTTTGAACTTTCCCGGAGCAAAAAAAAAGAAGAAATTCCTCTTTGAAATGCTGAGAGGATCAACGTGTGAAGCGCAGTTTTCCATGGCAACAGTAAACCGACTTTTTCACTCTCGTGGCCATCTAATCAGAATCAGCTCTCGACGCTGCACAACAGATTAGCCAAAGAACTACCCTTGAATCAAGGGAAGTAATGAGTTTCTCTGCTTGCGACATTACGGAGCTGAAGAATGTTCACGTAATTTGCCAGTGTGTGATGGTGGGTAGATGTGTATGAATGCAAATGTGTTGAAATTCCAAGGAATCGCTTCCAATGAACACTCAACCGAGTCAATCCAGACACCTGTAAATTGTTGTGCAGTCGTATTTAATTTTCCCATAATGGTGTGAAGATTGAGGGGATGGCATTCGTCAGTATTTTGGAATCCTTGGGGAGAGCATTACATTGTACATGTGCTTAGTACTACTGCCTGAGCCAAATGAATTGTTGGGACTAGACTTGAAACTCTTTAGTAAACATGTTTAAGCTTCTGTGGGCAAACCAAGGTCTTGTGTTGTTTATATAAACCAAGGTTTTCCTTTCAAATGATTATGAATCACCCAAAAATAAAAAAAATCTTAATGCCATCAACGATCTTTTACAAAACTAAAATGTGGCTCTCAAATAAGCCTAAGTATTGTCTATTATCTCAGCATAGTACCATTAAATCTGTTTACTGCAGTAATCTATGTTTACACATCATTCAATTTAATGGCATTGGAACTAAAGAATCATTGTTTCTCAATCTTTAAAAAAAAATGAGTCTACAACTGAAGTCGGTTTTCTTCCATCTATTACACGTTTGCCACATTGATTTTTGTTTCACGCTGCAAGCCCTGGTGAAGGTGTAAACATGAGTCTATGTCATAGACGTATTGCAGGCTTCTCAAAAGTGATGATTTACTGAGTTTGCAGGACAAGCGATCTCAGGAAACAATCGTATTTGAGCTGTTCACAATGTCCGCGTGTCAGTTTTAACAGGACCGAGGGGAAATGTTGTTGTCGCTGACTGCTTACGTCAATATGAAGGTCATGCCCGAATTATTTAAGAAAGCTTTCAACTGTAATTAAGAGCCAGTTTGAAATGTATTTGTAAGTTAGCAATGACATATAAATTATTCATTAAACATTAATCCTCCTGGGATTAACAAATTATCTTAGACTAAACTACAATAAAGTATTTATTAAAACAATATCTCTGCAATGCATGTTTGAATGCATTTGCACACACCGACTGGTTAGTGTGACTGAATTAAGATTGCAGCACAAGGTTCACTTTTAATTAGTGCAGTTTGTTAATTAGCTTCCCCCCCAAATGCGCAATCACCAAAGCATCAATTTCAGCACTGTTCTTTTAAAAAAACACAAAATGCTCTGTAGACACCTTGCGTTCCTCAGCATTATTATCACCATCTACAAACATGATGTAAAAGAACATTTCATCTTGGCTTTGATGGTTCAGTCAAGCTTTTACGTACATGTACGTTCCCCCCTCCACCATCAGTCTACAGCTACTGGTAAAAAGGAAAACACAAAAATACCATAAAATATTTGATTTCATTCAGGAAGAATACAAAAAAATAAGACTATTAACTCTGGAACAAAGAAGGACTAAAAAGCGGGGAATGTTTCTTGCATAACAGCATAAGGCAATTATTTGTGTAAGCTTGTGGTGTTGTTTATTTAACTACTGTTTGTAATGACTTAGTAGAGTGAGGACAAGTCTGGGGTTTTCTCTGTTTCCCTCCGAGAGAGGGTCTGGTTATTATTTCACCAATGCCGGTCCTGATCCTTGCTTTCAGGCTCATGGCCTACATTGTAGTGAACAAAGTAAATCGTCTGTCTTCCTCTCTCAGGGGCTTGGAATCAAGAACCTAATGGCTACACAAAGAAATGGTTTTGAAGGCAGGAAAAAAAAGATGCTCTTGGGTACGGTTTCCTCTTGTGGTAGCTTCTGTCTGCATTGTAATGATATCTTCGTGTGTCCTCGTTTTGGACACTGGGTTGGACCTCTGCACACCAAAACACTCCTTTCAAATTGTGGCTGGGTTTGTGGAGACGGAGCCTGTGAAGTGGGTCCGTCTCAGATGGAATCGTGACGCAGAGTGGGCTCCGTTGGTGGAAAGTGTTTGCGAGGCTTCAGGACCCAATTGAAGCTTTCAAATCTTCTGCTTGGAACAAAGATTCACTAGGAGACATCACAGACGTGGATGAATCTTTATATGTAACAGCATCTCTGTGGGGTCTGAGCTCTTTGCACACGATTGTTGCATCATTATTCCGAAACTCACGCAAATTTACACAACTAGTTGGAATTTATGTCAAATTTAAGTAAACATTGGCAGAATTCCTCCTTTACTTAGTCAGTTAACAATCCATGAAATAAAACACATCAGCTGGCAAACGTTGCTGAAGAGTTTAATGCTAACTGGTTTCTCTTAAACCATTAGGATAATGACGCAGTCTGTATCCGTGGCTTCTCCATATGGCTCTCGACTGTGGCGCCAATAATAGCATTTCAGAGCTAGCAGCTGTACATCTGCCCTGCTGTATCAGGATCTGACAGGTTTAGTGGCACAGCTGCATTAACCCGGGCGCTGTGGGGAAAGAGCTGAGTCTGCCAGGCCCCCAGTCCCATTTTTCCAGGCGGAGCTCACACCGGACAAAGCCTCGCGCTTTGATCTGTTGAGTGAGTTGTGCTCCAACGTCTTAACTGCCGCTGACTTCCCTCCTCTGTCTGCTCTGTAGCTCAGATGCAGTGTGCTTATATTGAGGGGGAACCAAAGGAAAGCAGAGAAATCTCAGTTGAGGAAACGTTTGTAAACGCCTATTCCCATATCATTGATTTAAACATAGGTATTTCATGCTTTGGTTATTAACATCTGCTTTAACAGTGAAGGTGAAAAACTAATGTTTAGCATAGTATTAGCTCAGCAAGATGCAAACACATTATTAAGTCATTCGTATTGCTCACTTCATCCGGGCCACACGTCCCTTTTAAATGTTCATAAAACTCCAGTTTTAATGCTTGAACTTTGAAAAGTGTGCAGCTCGGTTTACATCTCTGCCTTAAGTGGCACATAATGATGTTAATGCCTTTTCAGTGAGAGGACATGCCAAGCATCACGGTGACTCATCTCCATTTCAGTGAGGCCACTTTGCACCATGAATTCAATAATACTGCATATTTTTTCTTCCTGTTTTTGAATTGGTGAAAATTTAAATTTCAAGCTACAAACACTCAGTGGTTTTACTCGAGGTCATGGGCTGTTCAAAGTTTGGTTCAATGTCGGTTCTGCAAATGGAAGCAAAGTCAAAGAGGAGCAGATGAAGGAAATGTCCATTTCCCCCCCCCCTCCCCCCGTCTTCACACTCTTGTCCTTTATCCTTTTTAATGGAGTATAATTTCATTATTGAATAATTCCTTTCCGAGGACACCACAGCTATAGAGTTGCAATGCTAATTTGGTTACTGTTAACGCCATTGAAGGTCATATATATTTGGAGTAATTGTTACTCAAAGTCTGTGTAATTATATCTTTGAATAGCCAATTAAAATCCTTGTTAGAGGTTGAGAGATTCCTTTATTTACCTTCTCTCTGTGGACTTCCTGGCTCTTGTCATTCCTAACAGCTTTGAAAGAGTGAACCCTGCTGCATGCAACCGCACAAGCACGCACATACATACACGCACACACACACACCACCTCGACCGTTCCTATGTCTACTCATGCTGTTTTAATAAGAGATAGCACGGATATTAGAGAAAAGACAATACTGTGTCTTTGCACTCCCCCATACCGAGGTAATGGCCTGGGGAAGCTGATTAAATATCACAGGAGCTTCTGTCCATCCAGCTTAATCTGGACAATACAGTAAGTGGGTGATTCTATTCCGTGGCGTTCACACCAGCCTCTACCAGAGAATGGAATTAGCCACACTTCCCACGTACTCAACTGTTTTCTTTCTCTGCGATTTTCCTTACATTGTCTCTTTTGCACACGGTAATTACACTATTTCAATTGTGGCAGTGTTAACATCGCACTTTGTGTTATTTATAGATGTGCAGCCAATAAACACCCAGGGCTTCAGGAAGAAGCCTCCAAATGCGTCAGTGCCTGCACCTACAGTACTATCAGCAGTGAGAATCCAGTCCCCAGGTGGAGCTGTGAGGAGGTGGGAGGGGGAAGTGTGGATTCCTTTTTCTTTTAATCTTTCTGTGTTTCAGAACTGAATTAAGTGATAGGTTGACATTAAAGGCCAGTGAACAGACAGCAATATAACAAGAAAGCACATCTAGTCTCAATAATACATAATCCTCTGCAGTCAAACACAAGCCCTGCAGGTAATACTCCCTTGCTGATAATTTTTCTTTTCAAACTGGTTGAAAATGTTTTTTAGAGGGTGATTACCTGTATAATGAGCCATAACCAGAGGCTGTGAGTTAAAATTCACAGTAATACTTTGCAATATTATGCACCTTTATTCAAAAACACCATGAATCATATATTTTTATGGATTGAATTTGACGTCGTCATGTGAAATGTGTTTCATAGATGATCCACTGTATTGGATTGCAGTATATTTAATGCTACTTACTGTGTCAACCTCTGTGTGCTTTAATTAAAAGGTGCAGTGTTCTATTTGCCTGGCTTTAGTGAAAAATAACTGCACTGCATATGCACTGACCCGTACCACACTGACTATACAGTGACCCAGGGGGTTCTCCAGAGATGCCACACTCTGCACGGCCCCTTGATGCTATAGAAAGAGAGCGAGAACGCTGCGGATGATCCTCTCTCATTTCAGTGCACTCAGCACGCTGGGCCATAATGCCTTGAGTGGTAGCCTGAGCTACATGACATCACTCAGTGCAGCCACTCTCCAGTTCTCGTTTCGCCTCTGTTTTCCAGGGTAAAAAGAAAAAAAAATACTGAAAGAGAAAAAAGGTGGAAGAAAGGTTTTGGCATGAGGACGGATGGGGGGAGGGGGGGGAGAAAACAGGCAAAAGCTCGCCCCGGGGCAGAGCGCACCAGAGACGTCTCTCTGGTACACACTAATCTGGCCACCCACTAGTCGTGACCCGTGTATTCCCAGCGTGTGCTGTGCGCTGGCGGACAAGCCCACCCGTCCATCACTGTCGCACGCCGCACTAATGAGTGCCAGAGGGCGCGGGGTCAATGACTAAGCTGATTTGCCTGCTGATAAGTGATTGCACAGAGGTGCAGCAGCGGAGAAACTGAAAAGAAGTCTTCCCCCTGCACCCGACAGGACAGAGCTTTGTTCCCCTTCCCCTATATAAAAAAGAAAAGATGGTAAAAATTATCGCTGATCCTGTTTCATATTCTAACCAGAAAGACGCCCCGGACACTAAACCCCGGCATTACACACAACGACTGCTAATATTAAATTGTCATCGTTTAGATCAGGGTGTTACAATTGGTGTAATCACACCCCAGACATTTTTTTTAACCTTAAGTGTTTTGTGCATTCAAGACCCAACCTGGTAATATCAGCAGGCCATCCACACAGGTAAGAAATAACAGGCGCCGTGACTAATTTGCATGTGATTATGCAGCTGTTACTGTAGAGAAGAGAGCGCAGCTATAATGGCCTAACTTTTAGCATGTAATTACACAGCAATTTACTGTCTGTAATCTGAGATGCTATAGTGAGCGCTGTGCGGCAGAATTAAATAAAGAAAGAGGGCTGTTGACTTGATGCACGCACTTAGTTCTTTGTTCACATCTCTCCACTGCTCATATTTGTCTTTTTAATGAAGTGTGTTTTTCAGCCTTATATAACACTCAGTGAGTTCTGAAGGTGCTCAGGTATGACTTCTACCTCTCCTTTCATGATGTATTGGACTCCACACTCTGTCGGAGGCAACAACTAAAACTCCAGTGGATAAAACGGATGAGGAAGAAAAAAATGTAAAAAATAAAAAACGTGGGGTAATTATCCTATACCTGGTGACACTGAAAAGCTTTTTTTCCCTCGTTGCGTTCTATGGATAGTTTCTTATCATCGTGTTTCCAGCTTATCTTGCTCTCTTTTAACTTCACCAAAAGCAGCATCAGGCTTTTGATGGCTTTAATCCTCCTGAAATGAACCCCGAAGTCAAGAGAGAGAGAGAGACGGAGCCTGGAGTATATGAAATTTCACACTTCAGGTGGGATTCAGCCTTCAGTCCTCTTATGCAAACAATGTTTGCTTTGTGTTCGCAGATAAACACTTGAGGCCTTTATTTTGGCAAGAGCCCGGGTATTGGCAGCTCTCAGGGAGACTGGCAGTGGCCCTAATCAATCAGGTCGTTCTGTGTCAGGGTGGAGACGGCCGAACCCCGGAGGCAGGCATGTCCGTCAGGGAGCAAGGCAGCCGTCCCAAGCCACAGCACCGTACCTGCGCCACCCCCATAGATGTGCATAAATGAAAAGGTTGTTTTAATTAGTCGGCTCTTCCGTGAAGTTTATTCAATTTTTCACGGCCGTTTAGCACCATTAGAAGGGGGTTAAATAATGCATCAGGTGCACACATCCAGAAGAGGAGGTTTTTGTGCTCCCACTCTGAGGATTTTAAAATATCTCTGAAAGATTTAGCAGCTCGCTCTGAAGCTCTCACATCAGAACGGGCTCAACCCGGTTCAGAGGCCACTCGCGCAGACATCGCTTTTATTAGTTTACATAGTTTATCAAATGTTGGTGGAGTGTGAGTGAATGATACTTGTTCAAATTCAATTTAAATGTAAAATGAAAAGGCAAACTGACAAAAAGTGGTTCGTAGTGGAGAGCCTCCGAGCAGCCTGCTTTTAAAATTGAAACTTGAAGTATGCAGAATATGCAGTACAGGTGGAGGACTCGTTTTTAAGATCATTGGACCTAATATTATACAAGTAAATAACAAAAGTAGAGAAATGTAAGACTATCAATTTAATACGTCTTTGCTGTAGCTGTGAAAAGTAAAGCACAATCTACACTTTCACACCAACACACTCATAGATATCAGTTTCTCAACTACGCCAGATTTCTTTTCATCACAATCGATGAAATATTATTTTGGAAAACAGTGTAAATGTTGGCTCCACCCCTGATCTGGAGTGACACCATGATTTAATGGGTTCCTCCCATAACACGTCCTTCCACCAGGTTTCGCTTTGCCGAGATAAAAATACTTTTTCTGCTCCAACATATTAAGTGTCCTAATCTGACACACCAGATTTTACATGTTGTTTTTTTCGCTATATAAATCATTAAAGTATAAAAAAGACATTTAAACACAGTTATTACACATATACTAACCAGATTATTACTCACTGACATTATTCAGCTACAGGTTCTTCTGCCTTCAATGTGAAAAATTCTGAAATCCCTTTAAAACTCTTTTTGGATTCAGAAAACCAAAACACAAGGTCCAGGACAAACTGCAGCTCCAGGGTCTTGGTGAAGAACTGGATTAATCATTTCAGTATGTAACTACTATAGTGTCTATATGATTCTCTATTTAAAACATACAGCCATTGCTTCACATATCTTCTGGAGATATGTTGTAGTGTGTGTGTGCTGTCGCCAGCCCATGAATGATGCACGTACACATGGGCGGCCCCCGCGTCGCCTCGCTCTCAGGACCGGGAGAAGACAAACGGTGGCAGCCTGCGACCGTGTTGACATTTTAGAGTAAGTGATCCACAACAAACGTCTGGCA
The DNA here is from genome assembly GCA_038501795.1 of Pseudopleuronectes americanus. Taxonomy (NCBI): domain Eukaryota; kingdom Metazoa; phylum Chordata; class Actinopteri; order Pleuronectiformes; family Pleuronectidae; genus Pseudopleuronectes; species Pseudopleuronectes americanus. Next base: position 9,882,193 of record CM076732.1, read on the forward strand.
ACGGTGCGTTACGTTACACGGGAAGTCTGTTGCATCAGCGCCGTCCAACAGGAGTCATTCGGACCATGCCAGCGGAGGTGACGCCTCACCAAGACGCACGAGTCGGCTTTCCATTTCTCTCTGCATGAACGAGCCTGTTTAAAAATGGCTCCGGGTTGATAAGTGGCAGCTTCCCAAGATGGAAATGCACTCCCATGTCCTGTGCACAACAAACACACGGCCATAGTCTCACACTGCCATGATGGTGAATTAATGCTCGACTGGTGCTCAGACTACACTGTGTACCCCACCTGCTGAGTGTTTGGTAATCAGTGTTTAGGACTGGAGGATGAGAGCCATTAAATGGAGTATAATAGCTTTGAAACAAGACATCACTGCGCCCCTTCTGCTGCTGGAGAAAAAAGCCGGTTAATGTGGATATGACCTCGAGAATTTGTTCCGGCTGTATAGACTCCTGCAGGATAAACAGCTCCACCGCCTAAAGGGCAAAGGATGCTCCACAGACTGAAGAGTTAAGGGCCAAACCTTTGGTCTTTACAACACGGTGGTGCTACATCACCAACCTCTCCCGTGGCCTATTTATCATTATGCACAGTCCTGCAGCATTAGCTATTAGCAGATGAAATGTAACTAGGGTTTGTATGTGTTTATTACATCAGCTGAGGAAGTTTTCACCCCTGCCCATTCGTTGTTGGTTTACTTGTTTGGGAACAATATTTTCCAAAAAATAACTCTACGGATTGTAACCAAACCTGATGAAAGGATGTGGTATGGGTCATAGATCAGAGAATGGATCCATTTTCACCTTCTTTAAAGGTTCAGTGTGTTAGGTTTAGGTGAAACAATCTATTGGAAGAAATTGAATATAAAATAACTAATAAACTAGTGTGTTTCATATGAATTGTAAGAATTGTTTTCTTTAACCTGGAATGGGCCTTTTATATTTAAATAATTGATATGTACATTGGGAGCAGGTCCCCTCTATGGAGGCCACCATGTTTATTACATCCAGACTGGACAAACCAAACACCTTTTTATTTTTTACAACAACTGGAGGCTACCACAGGTTGTCTGTCATGCTTGGAAGCGGAGGGTGAAGTGAAGGGTGTTCAGCTGCAACATGCAACTTCACCAGTAGATGTCACTAAATTCTATACACTGAACCTTTAACTTTCCGAGACCGGGCATTTTTCAACCTTTCAATTGAGATCTCAGAGAATAATGGCTCCTGATGAAATATCAGCCATGTTTAGGGGAGAGATATATTACAAGTGTGTTATGAGTGGCTCCATGAAGGAACAGTTGGGCCTTGGCAGAGGTATGGCCTCTACTAAGTGCCATTCTAGTTGATTATTTGAGTAAAGAATACCATTGAAGACTCTCAAGAGAGATGCTTTTCTCCGTGACACACAGAACTAAACTGAATGTCTCTGGGTTTTGGTTCGGTTGGCTGGACAACAAAGACATTTGAATGTGTCACATTTGGCTCTGGGAAATCTCAATGGGTATTTCCCACAATTTTTCTGACATTTTAGAGAACAGAAGATTTAAAAAAAATCATCATAATAAATATGATCTTTTGTTACAGTGCTGCAAGCGGGAGGTAATTCCTAATCATGATGATAATGGGGCAAGAGTTATGAGACGCGTCTTTTTTTCAGAGCAAGCATATTTATCTTATTTATCTGCAATGATAATGTAATATATGGCTGTAAAAAGCAAACTGTACCTATTCCGTGACTTTATATGTGTGTCGCGTCTGTGTGTTCAGCTTTGACTGAGTTATGAAAAGAAACAGTGCGAGGGGAGTGGCAAACATTTTTTTTCACCTTCTCCGTGCACCACCCCAGGCAACGGTGCCGTAGGCAGTTGCCTATGTTGATTATAACACAAAGCACCACTGGGTCCTCAAGCTGAGACGCCTCATGAATATGAAAGCCTGACTTCCTAAATTATACTTAGTATGTAGCATTTATCCTCTGGGAGAGGAAGCATTCACATATTGTATTTTCTTGAAAAGCTTCAGGTTGGATCATGATAATAAGACTAATGTTGGCATTTTGGAATAACATGTAACACTATTCCTTCTCAGGCATTCAAGCACAAAGAAATAGAAGATGTTTTCCAGGGAGCACGACTCCCCAATATAGTGGAAAACTCTGATTCTTTGCAGATTATTAGACTAACTGGCTTTAATTGAAAACGTGAGTATCTTCTAATTGTAATTTCAAGCTGTTAACACATTTCAATGGGAAGATAAAATGAGGCTTCAGGTAGCAGCTTGTGAGTCTGGTCCCAGTTATCTTGGTGTGTGAAAAGAATTGTTATATTGTCTGCCTCCATGCATACAAATACAAGCAACACAGGACATTATCCTGCCAGAGGTCCAGAAATACTAATTACCTGCTGTTTACCGGGCTTTGTACACCCCACCTTTCTTGGGACAATCAATAATAACGCACAAAGGCGGTGGGAATGAAATCACCCTGATAACCATTAGCATGAAACTGGAGGAAGTTCATTAGCGATTCTGCGGGCATAGTGTGTAATATCCAATATCGGAGACAACTAGCTCTGTTATCCCTTTGTCTTTTGTTCTCATCCTGTGCGGAAGGCTCACGACTTGGTATTCTGTGACAACTCATTACAGCCTCACACAACATGCAGTCTAATATATTGCCTCATAATAGCACGATAAGCTGTTTTTTATGCATTTGTTTTTATGCTGTTTGCACATGCTCCCTCACAAATTTCCTGTTTTGAATACACAAAACTGATGCAGCAACTCCCTGTGACCTAAACTGACATGATTTATTTCAGGAGTCACATCCGAACAATTTGCCAAACGTGGAGGTGATTTAATGCCAGGGCAGAAAAATCATGAAAAAGTAATCACAGTGTTAAGGTGAGACCGGTTATTTCTATGGCTCACAATTATCCCTCCGCCGTACATGTGTCTATATTATGTTCCCACATCAGAATGATCACACTTTTACGACTGCATTCATATGCATTTGCAGTCGTTTCGATGGATTACTCACTGGAAACATTGTACATTGTTTAGATGGTATGGAGGGAACTGGGCTTTTAGCCTATTCAAATCAATTCAGTCTTTTTTGAATATCAACAACTCACAACGTACAATTTCTCAAGGCACTTAACATTGTGAGGTGGAGAACTTACAATGATAAATAGATCAGTTTCCACACTGAACAAACAGCTGGTATCAGTGGAGAGAAAAATAGTTCAACTCTTAAAAGATAGTAACGTCCAAAAGAACCCGACTTTGGGTGAGGGACCAGGGTGAGGGACCAGGATGTGTTGAGAGGAGAGAAATGGGGGAGAGAGGTGGTTGGACATGAGGGGAGAGAAAAGAGAGAACATGAACAGTTGTGTAACTGCTGTGTTTATCTTAAAGTCAAACTGTAGCCACATTTGACCAATAATTGAATCATTGTGGACATCTGTTGCGAAATGATTGAATTTTCGTTAAACCAAGAGTTGTCTGCGTGGCCTGTGCACTGTGCAGACTCACTTTCTTATGTCGAAACATCTTGTGCGTCACAAGGGCCGGCTCTTATCTGCTGCATGCTCTGACATTAACACACTGCGTGACTGGCTCTCTGTGCTGGTGCACTGGAGAGCTCCGTTCAAGCAGCAATAGATGACACAAAGGGACCTCGCATGCAGAATATAAATAAATGAAGAGATATGTTAAAAATTAACTATCTCTGCCTTCTCCCCCTCGACTGACCATGTGCCTCAAACTGCAGCTACAGCTTTCGGTGTAGCAAAGTCGGCCGGTACCAAGGACTCATTCGTTGTTAGCCGACTATAACTTTCATTTCTTATTTATTGTTTGGTCAGTAGTAAACCTTTTTATTCTCTAAAAAGTGGACCCTCAGATATTCTCTGTAGAACACACTTGTTTATCGGATGTTTGAGCTGCATTTACAGTCCGGACGGTGAACAACTATTTATATCTCGTATAACCCACTGCTGTCTTTTAATTAGTTTGTGGAGGCACATTTACATTTGCTGAATATTTACTCTGTATTGCATCCTATTAAAGCTTTTCAAAATATCTTATCAATTAGAGTAATTATATGCACACGCTGCTTATTAAATCAATAATAGGGCACAAGTGAAACACAGCACACAGGCATTTGAAAACACTGACAAAATATGTTTTTTTTCTGATATTCATGGTCCTCAGATGATGAATCCAACCGACATTCTCTTTTGAAATATATGTCAACAGTTATTTATTAACAATTCTTGCAGAAATCTCCTTTTAAATTTCAAACGGTTGAGTTTTTTAACATAGCGCCACCATCAGGTAAATTTCTAGTAAACAATATTTTGCATCCGACAAATCATTTTATACTTTCAGAATCAGAACCAGAAAGGATTTATTTCATTACATTCTCATTCGTCTCAACTGTATTTTCTTGTCCTGATTAACAAACAATCATTGCCTAATATTGATCATTGTATCTGTTTAACATCGGCATTTTAAGGTTATTATTCGGAACACGTTCTCATTCATTAGTGCAAACATGCGGACATGCAAACATTAGTATTTCGCCCTAAGCTCCGCTGAGCCGAAAGTTCACGACATGTTTGCCCAGCTGAGAAGCTACACACACACGCACACACACACACACACACACACTATGAATGTCTTCCAGAAGAAACCTACACATTTTCAAATGCAACATTATCTCCATATTTATATTATAATTTTGCTGCACAAAACAATAACACTTTTTGCTAGAAACGATTAATAAACTTTTGTTCTTTTGTTCATCCTGTTGATGAGTTGAAGTTAGGAAGACAGGAGCATGTGCAAACTTGTACTTTTATGCTTATCTCTGTATCTACTTTCTAAATGCAGTTCGTGTAAAGTGTTAAATGTGTAGAACAGTTGCTACATCACCACAGAGGGATCTTTATTCATCAAAGGAAATGTCTTTTTCTTTATCATCCTCCGAAGGGATATTTAAAAGAATTTACTTCATTAAAGAAAAGTTTAGGGTGATATAATTATTTAAATTCTCGGTAAATGTATCTACTACGTTCAAACATTTATTGAGCTAGATAGTCTTCAATAATACTCACTGTGCATTAGATTTGCAGTGAAATGTTCTTGATAGTCATCAGGGGGTTTTAAGTACCAACATTTGTACACAGGTGGCTTCACTCAGTGCACAATTTAGCAGCAGCCCTTTTATTCAAGACTTTATTGCATCTGATCACAAACCTTCGAGTTGTAAAAATGAACTTTGGAACAGTTGCCAAATGTCACAACAAAAAAGCAACAACCCTTGTTAAAAGTCTTAATAAATACTGGAGGTAAATATTTGACCTACGGCTCAAGGTATAAAAAGTAGACATACATAACTTAAGGTCAACAATAGAAACTTCTGTTGCATAATCAGTGATGATGGTGGCGATGATGCTCTAATACCAGACATTTCATGTGTTTCAGTGAGGATTAAAATAAGTCTTGCAGGAAACATGAAACATAAAACATACATTTCTTTCCGCTTCTACGTTTCAAAGTGAAAAAAAGGATTCACAGTGTGCGCCGGGGGAAGCCTCGCTTCACTCACAGCAAACCTGTGTCTTTCAACTTTCCTTCCTTTGCCGTCTCTGCAGTAAATCAAATGAGCCCACTTCTCTTCCTCGCCTCTCCCGAGACATATTTCGTTTCAGTTTTCTGAAAATCACACAGTTTAGTTGGCGGTTTGAGGGTGTTGTTTACTGAGGTAGAAACACTGCTTTGGGAGGAAACCTGCTATGGAACAAATGGAACTGAATTTAAGCCTAAATGCCTTTTTTTTTCTCCGCTTCTACGTCTTTAAATTTTGCTTTCACGTCGCCCAGATAACTTTGTTTGAATCGTGCTGTTATCTTTAATGGCTGTACGTGATGACCACGGATAACCTTTAAACGTGCTTGTCCCCGTCTGGTTGGACACTTGATGGGAGACGAAGAGTGTCTCGAGAACAGAGGCGATGTTAAAGTGCTCGCCGTACCCTTGCAGTGACACTATCTCAAGTGCGACTCGGTGCAAGTGGACACGAGCAGAGAGCAGAAAACAGCGAAAAAGAAAGATAACATTGATCAAGGAGAAAAATAGCGTCCTCTTCCAGCGTCATTCATCATCGACTCGCTGTGCTACTTAAACTCCAGACGGTCCTGGAATATGTAACACCGATTATTGTTTAGAATACGACTTTATTCAGACATTCCGGCTCTCTCAAACCAGGGTAATTAAGTGATTATATCTGTTTATTACAAAATCTCCTTTATTTCACCGTCACTGCAGGCCCACTGCAGACATTGGAATAATGGAAACACACACGTGGTGCACATTGTGATGAAGTCTGGCCTTCAAACGCAGTGTAATTTTTTTTTGTAGGGCAATGTAGGGCATCCGAGTGAAGGGTCTGGTGATGCCAGAATAAAATCCAATAATTACCCAGTTCTTCTTCAGAATAGAAAGAGAGAATAATCCTCTGATTGAACTTTTGAATCACCCTTCTTCTCGTGATGAAGTTTGAAGCAAAGCTGTCAAAGTCAATGAAAATTCAAACATTGTGTGGATGTATATTAAGATAATTATAATAATAGAGATCGTATTTGTGTTTCATTCTTATTGTGGGGAATACACTTTATGTATTAGTGCTGCGAGAATAAGTGTTCTTGGCTATTGGTTTTGTTTAATGTATAAACCATCTGTAAACGTCTTTTTTTAAAGATGCTAAAACTTGTAAAAGATGCATTTTGAAGTTAAGCACATATCGATGGGGGATGCTCAACCATTACCAACACAAACCTAAAGAAATACCAGTCCTGACCCGGAGTGTTTCCATCCCATTAAGCATACTGTACATCGGACTTGAGCGCTGAACAAACCTTGGCTTTTAGCGCCTTTTCACCCCCGAGCGTATTGCTTTCAATGGCAAAACACACATTCTCTCTTTAAAAAAAAAGAAAGACTTGTTCTTATTCAGTGGATATTTTGAGCCCTTCTCCGGAGCGTTGTGGTCTGTAAAAAGGTTCCCTGTCCTGTTACAACTAAAACAGAGCAATAAATAAGTAAAAGCAAATACTGGTTTGCCCGGTTCTTCCACCTCGTCTTGAGTGAAACTACTCTGGTGCGTCCTGTGTTTTCGAGGTGCGACAATTCAGGAAGATCTTTCCTGCTCTGACAGCGCTGTTTACTTTAAGACTAGCTTTAAGCAGAAGCCAAAATTGTTTGCTTGCTCAGTTCTACTCTGTGTTTGTCCATCGAGTCTCCTTCTCCCACCCGGATTAGCTGGAAATCTATGTGCCAGTTTAAAGAGGGGTTAGCCCTACTTGACAGTTTTTCCTATCTCTCTAAAATGACAAATGCCGTCAACGAATCTAGAGCCTATAGTAATAGTGTTTGGCTTGCAGTTTCCCAGGTAATTAAAATGGGAGGGCAGCTCCCTCCCTAATGTCAGAGGGATTTCATTATCAGCTTGGCAAGGTGCTAGGAAAAGAGTCTCGGCGCGCCTCAGTCTTAACCGTTCATATCTGCCTCCTCAGACTCAGGTCTTGAGTTGCAGTTTTAGACAAGGTTGCCATCCCGGGGCCCACGGCTGGATCATTAGAAGGTCAGAGGCCCACACACACAAAAAAAGAGACAGATTGTGCAGCCACCTCTCAACAGGGCTCATCTCGTCTCGTTTTCAGCACAGTGGGATGCTTTCACAGTGCTGCGCTCGGGAAAGTGACATGGCGAACACTGACAACTGGGAATGTACATAAAACGCAGCGCGAGCCGGTGTTCCATCCCGCCCGGATGAAAAAGATTATGTGTGAGATGCAAATTTTTCATTAAGCACAATCGGACTTCGTATTCCTGACAGTTTTGTCACATGGCTGAGGACTGCTCCCAAAGCTGCCTGCAGCCTAATGATGCTGCTGTTAATGAGGCACAGTTTGATGACGTGCTGCTTATCGTCCACTCAATACGTGCAAGCTACCGTATGTTTAATGCAGAGAGCTGGTATTGGACAGGGTGATGACAAGCATGGATCAATACACTTTTAAGAGCTTCTCATCTTTCGCATTTCCATAACTACATCCACAGCTTCAGGTTTACCTTAAGTCAGGAATGCAAAGAAATATGCAAAACATCTTTCCATGTTTTCCAAGTTTGATAGCTGTCAAGTGATATTGGAAGTAAATTGAATTTTACTTTATGGTGCTCACAACAATAAGTATTTTATAACAAATTAAAGCAGCAATTACTCTTTGTAGAAACGATGCATGGACCTACTAATTTCTACAAAAGACAGACAGAAATAAAAACTTGACACACCTCATTATGTATTTTGTTGAGTCTTGCAAAAATCAAACCAAACCTTCCTCCATGATTAAAACCACAAGATCTAAAGCTCTTCAGAAACCAAATCTGTACACTGACTATGAAACTTTCGTCCGTCATTAAAGATAATGGAAAAGGTTTGATTAACTGTTTGTTGTTGGTATCTGATAAAGGCGCTACAGAGAAATTGAACACAGACACTTGTTTTCATTTTTTTAAATGTGGTCTAAAAAAATCTAATGATAAAATACATTAGAAGGTTTTTTTTGTTTTTATTTATTTATTTTTCGGGTAACACATGTTACTTTGAATAACGTGTCAGCAGGAAAATGTCCTCTAATGTCACAAAATGGATCGGCTCAAACTCTGAGTGACTGCTTTGTATTCCAATGGATGAAAAAAACATTTCCTTCGACACTTTCCTCTGAAGGATTGACGGAAGCTGTGATTCAGCCTCAGTCAAAGGAAACATACGGTGAATGTTATCCCTCTCCATTTTGCTGTCCCAAATCCGGCGCACTTATTCACACACATGCTGCTCGCTACCAAGAATACACCTCGCACTTAGTAATGACTTGTAACATACTCGAGTAATGCTTTTTCCCTGCCGGCCAACTTCCAGAGACGGCTCTGGTTGTTGTAACTTACACTGCAGGTGTCTGGATCTCAGTTAAGCTAAGTAGTGACTCTCTGTGTGAGGCGTGCACATCACAATGCACCGTATTACATGCCGACTGGGCCCAACACCAAAGCTTGAGAAGAAGAAGCGTTGCTCCCTTCATCTACAGCTTCGGGGAGTAATTAAACCTGCTGCATATGTCGGAACTGAGTATTTAATTATATCAATTGTACACTGCAAGGCATTCCTGCTTCTGGCTAACTTGAGGTTTAGACAAAATTAGCCCTTATGGTCCAGCGTTCAGCAGACGCCTCGTGTGTGTTATTTTCATGTGTGTATCCTGAGTTCAAGGAGCCGGAGATTTAATTGGTATTCAGGAAGTGCTGTCTTTTGTTGCCCATCAATTTTTCATACCCGCTGTCCTCGTCTGCTTTTAACTCAGGACGGGAATTAGCCCCTTTGTTAGATCTGCCTCCCACATACTGTCCAAAATGAGTGACCCACATTGGGTCTTAGAAAATAAGGGTTTCTGGGCATATAGAAGGGAAAGTGGACAAAAAATGATCCCCTCTGCCTCTTCTCGATCCAGTTTCTATCCCTCTAACCCCGATTTTCTTCCCCCCAATCGTCTAATAGTTTCTTTTTTGCTCCTTCTCCGTCTTGCTTTTAGTCTTATATGACAAACGCCCTCTCCACCTCTCACTCTCTCCGCGCTTACAAAGCTTTTAAACATTGATAGCGCCTGCAGAGGGCATTGAAGGCCACATGGGAGGAGAGCTGGTGACCTCAGGTGATTTCGAGCACCTGGCTCTCACAGGAGACATGCAAGGCGCCGCTCTGCAGTCTCTCCTTTGCTTTTAGACAGACGTGCGGCGCAGACCCACTTTCCCGGTGACTGCTGATGAATTCTTTTTGTTCTCACCAGTCCCAGATGTGCCTTTGATCACTGCGTCTATTTTTACAGTCACCAAGAAATAAAACTAATAGAACACATAAGAGACTGGTATTTTTTTTTGCGGTATGGAAATCTGGAGGAAAAGTGTTTCTTACTCTGTGTACGTCAGGCTCATCTCAGATGTTTGACATGGGCCCTGTAAATTAGTGATGGTATTTTCATCTGTACTTCCTGTGTCTGGTTGCTGTCAGAGGCTGTTTGAAGCCTAACAGACAGCACATCACTGGGTAATGGAAACGACAGGCTAACAGCACACAGCTTATTTAGATTTCCATCGTAGTCACAGCGCATTTAGAAATCATGGAGTCGTTCCATGGCACACAGTTCTTTTTTTTCTGCCCATAGCAGATTTTATGTATCAGGCACAAAAATCACAAGCCTCTGCACGCTGCGGCGTTCGGTGAAGAATGCGATGACTCTTTGTTTTCCAAAACCTAATGCGACTTCATATTTCCAAGGATGCATTTAGTCATACCTCATTTGGTTTGAGGACAATTAACATGCTCAATTAGTTTGTCTGTTTTTGCCGTCATTCATTTTAATAATGATTACTGTCGGTTCATTCTCAAATCAAATAATTACGGCATACATGGCACGACCTTTTTTTGCGAATTAATGATCATCCTTTATCTTGCATATTTTCCAATGCACTGCTGTAGCTGCACATCGTGGCCGACTGTCTCCACGTGTGTGCTGGTGAACAGTGATTCAGAAGTCAAAACTGCCTCTGCTCACTGTGCTAAAGCTGCGGAGGCATATCTGAGTGGTCAAGCTTGGCATTAGTTTCCCAAATTCCATGATTTTGTTGGGTTTTAAAGGATTACGCGACTCAGCGCTGCACTTGAATTTCCAAATTTTGCATTTATAATGATTGATATTTACTGCCTCTTTTTTTTAATCTGCTTTTTAATGTCTTTTAATCTATTGAGGTTATGTATCACTGGCAAAAACAGCAACCCCTGCCCCCCCCCAAAAAAAATGCTTAGCAGTGCCCTGAAAAAATAAAACCTGCATTCGACTGTCAAACAAATCCTGTTTTAAATGGGAAAGGGAAGCCATTGTTCGTACTTCGTCTCCTGCTATCTGTCCAGACAGGAATAATATATAAAATTAATGAAACACTGATAGTAACCTTATATAGTAACCCGATAGTGATTTTGGGCGAGAAAGGGTAAGCTATCATTTCATGACTCAGCCGCATCGGCAAACCCATTCCTTTTACAAAGAGACAAGATTATTCCCATCATAATTCAGCTTTGAGAGAAATGATAGTGTTTTCCTTCTGGCCTTTGTAATAAAATCCTACCCGGAGTAAATGTAAATATATATTTCATATGTATCCTTCATCACCACACTCATAAATAAACTCATGAAGGTTTATAATTCCACTGCGATCCATTAAATGCCTTTTCTGAGCTATTGCTCATTAATGCTTTGTGAGAAATTCATAGTGTTAGCATTTAAGCAGCAGTTAGCAATTAAGTGCAATGTTGAGACAGATGCTGCAAATTAGCTCCAGGCTATCAATGCTATGATATGTGGCTTCGGCTGAATCAATGTATAGTCTTTGCTTATATCCCTGTTAAAATAAAATAAAATTGCATATTGATCAAAGCTTCTCATTAACATAACTCATTAAATAAATATGTAATTTATTGTTTTTAAAAATATGATTTATGTATCAAGCTGATACTAAAGCTCTGTCGACTTTAAACATCCATAAATGTTTTTAATAAAGTGATCCTTGCCAGTAGAGGTGTTGTTTAATATTGAATTTTATAGTGCGTAAATTATTAGTGCCTGTTCTTTGTCAGGTCCCATGGGTCATTACTGCCTTCTTTACCTTTATTGCTGAAAAAGCAGGACTTTTCCCACAGCAGCTGTAATATTCTCTCATTCCGCCGAGCTAATTTGTTGTGGAGTCGTATTAGTAATTAAACCATTGTGTTGTTACCGATTTGCATTTTTTAGCCTACATTTTGAGTGTATAAGCACTAAACCGTGAATCTAAAAAGTTCTTAGTAACAGATGCTTAATTAAAATTTATGGAAGTTTCAGTGGTATATGTGTGGTCGAATGAAACCCACAGGAATGCTTAATTCACAGTTTCAGGTCATGTTGTTTTTCACCATTTTATGATCCCAAAGATAATTTTTTTTTACAGTGTACCTCCATATGAGGGTCTGCCTCACTCAGTGACACGAGTTCCATAAAAGTTTATAAAAGTGGACAACTGTTGACTCTTGACTTTTTTGTTTACTTTATTAAAATGGGGACTCAATGTAAAATGTGTAACTGCATTTCTAATATTCATTAATTATATATTTATTCTTACACTGAAGTATCCATCACTGATTATCTTTAATACACATTTGTAAATTGCATTACCTATTTTCTTTCAGGCACGTTATATTTTCAGCCCTCATCTTTCATGCCACTCATAATACATGTATCTTTCAATCTGTTTTTGTTTTCTTTCTTTCTCATCATGCCTTTTTTTCCCCCCTCCAATACACAGATGGCCCCGGTATGATCTTTTCCTATTGTTACCATGGTAACCACACTGTGAAGGCGCAAACTTATATCTCGCCATGGTCTTGGTGGATATGAGGCTTAAAAAGGTTTATATACTGTTTATACAGGATATGTGTTTACTTTGTTTTCAAAAAACAAACAAACATTAGTCACGCTTTTTTACAAGCATGGCCGCCTGTGTCAGCTCTGTGTATCCGAGCGCCTTTTATCGTATCCTCAGCTGTCGTTATCATTTCATCACATTGTTTCTTTTCTGCCCAGATGAAGTGATATGAGTTTTAAATTGTTTCTGGCATGGAGCTCGATGTTGGACGAGTCCAGATGAAGCAAAACAATTAAATATCCCTCCAGCTTTACACACTTTATACAAGGTCTTACAGTAGAGCTGACACACGATCACGAAATGAGGGGATGCTTTCAGAAGAAGCAGCATTGTTTCTCCAGGTGAAAGTAAAAGGAAGAACATTTCAACATAATCCAGATGGATGGGTTGTTATTGTGCATTAAATTGCTACGAGGAAGACAAATATCACGCCTCGTAAACAAGAAATATGATGGCAGTAACCGATAGCGTATAAATCCATATTAATGTCACTGACTTTTGACCTTTGGGCTTGGACTGCTTCACCTGAACTGAACTGCAGTACGTCTCAGTTGTGACTCTGATACAGAAAATCTGCTTTTAGTCATTGGAAGCACAAATTCTTTAGGTTTTGTGTTATTTTACAACAGGCTGACATGCAGAAGTCAGCTGATCTAACATATGCATCCCCACCTTTTCCAGTGATCACCTTGTGGTCTATATATATATTCTCATCCATAAGTGTCATATTATTCACTTATGCAATTATTTGGTTGATGGATATGGAAGGGAACCACATTTTAAAGGTTGTAAAAGAGGATTTTAATAGGTTTTAATATTAGAATAAAACATCAAAGAAGCTGCAATTCACCACAACTTGAAATTCAACAGCCGTAAACAAGCGTCGTCCGTGCTTACAAGCCTTGAGAGTGTGTGTGTGTGCAGTAGGAGCACTTCCACTCTCCTCCCCCCGCTGTAGTAATAGTAATGCGTAGGAAATACAGTATTTTTCCCTGCAATTGCATCCTCTCAAAGGGACGCATTGTTTTGCTTGAATAGCCTTTGTCTTTGTGTCTCAATTGCTATGTGAACAATCCATTACTTGGTCAAATACACTGTTTTAGAGGAGAGGAGAAACCATCCATATTTAATGATATTGTTTGTTTCCAACTTTTCTTCCCTCCAGAGTCCCATCCCGGCGAGTGCATTGTATGTATGGCATCAGATCATCCAAATTTAAGTGTGTGGTTTTATGCGTCAACCTCCAAAGTCCTTTGCTTTTATGCGGCTGAGTGATTAACCTGTTAAACTCCGGGCGGAGCGGGACCACTGCCTCACAAAGCCGACAAAAGTCATCGGTAATTCAGTTTCCAGTGCGGCTGAATGCTGCAGCCTGCAGATTAATGTTGCATTCTTTGTTTAGCTGTAGAGACTACACTTCATAAACTCTGGTATTGCACAGGGAACATCAGGTTTTATAACATACGGTAACAGCCTCTGGAGCATCGGGGACCCTTAAGAGTAAAAGACAAATTCCTGCAGGAGCCGACGCAAAGAACATCACGAATAAAATATGCAGACCGACGCATACAATTTGTGCCTACATAAAATTATAAATCAGTGACAATGATTTGCGTTTCAACTCAAGAGGGAAGCAGCTGAGAAAATAAGGCAATCATGTACATTAACAGAGAAAATTGAGAAATAGTGTTGGTTAAAAAACTGGAAAATGAAGCTTGGTTTAATCAATACGAACACTTCAGTTAAATGTCCACCACTTTCTACCCAATCACTCAAAACATACCCCATTTTTTACGACTTTCCTCTAATCTTCAATTGTGACTTATTATCCAATAAGTTCAAATTTCAGAAAGGCGGCTTCCCCTCAGTGTTTTAGCTTCAGCAGCTTTTTCCCAGCCTTCGGGGAGCTAATACCAAAACTGAAACGGACTGTTTGTCACTGTCACTCCAGTCTGGTTCACTTGTCCTGTCTTCTACCCCAAAGCAAATCGCTTCAACTGCAACCGATGCCAAAGTTCTGAATAGTTTGATTGAATTAAGCTTTTTCAATTAGTCTCTCCTGATTAAATTACCACAGCAGCGGCGGCATAATGTCACAGAAGCATAAATATGTGATCACCGCTATGGGATTCATTATCTGAGAACTGCGCGGAACAGGGACAGAGGGTCCATGTTACACTGGCCTCGCTGCTCTTTACAAATTGTATAAATTCCATTCGCTGTTGCTGTGTCTACGTTAGCGGTGTTAGCATTACATTTTAAACTTGAGCAAAGGTTAATGGAGTGCACGGAGGAGAACAGGCACAAAGTGGAAATGAACGTGCTGCCTGGCTTTGATTTTGATTCCCGATAACAAGGTTCATAGCGTATCGTCTTTCTGCTAAAGTCAATGAAATATAAGCTTTATTGAAAGTGATGTGAGATTATTTATTTATGATTGAATCAACCAGCGTGCTGTTGATTTATTAGTCCTCCACTCTTGTGTTTTATGTCCTTAAACTTTTATTTTTGTACTGGGAGACAAGGAAATAACTGAAGCTATGGGTACATGTAATGGCAAAGATAGAATATTCAAAAGGCCATGCAAGGCCTTTCTATAAAGGCCACATGTTGGGCAGCTTGAAGGACATCAACAAGTGAAAGGGGTCAAATGTGGCCTGGACATCGGCCCAGAAGTCATGAGATCAACCCTCGCTCTGGTATGTACATGCTGCAAATGTAAAAAGCGCTACACATATCTAGTGGTCGACAATCTTGGAGGCAGCAAAGGTCAGACACTTTGATTCGAGCTAAGTGATGTCATGTGCCAGGTCTGCACAACTCCACACGCTGAAGCTCAGCCTTCACAGCCACTTTAACTCCGCAGCAGACTAATTGCTATGAAATGGAAGTGACCCGCTAACCTAACGTGTCTCGTATCCGTCTGCGGGATATTTGTCTTTAATTGGCTGCGATGAAGTTTTTAGGCCTCGATTTACTCTGTATTTTAGATGACATTTAACTGCGTTGACAGACACTTATTTCGCAAAGCTTTTACGGGGCCGCCCTATCACGACGGCGATCACAACACTTCTGCCTTTGCGGGTAATAGCCCCACAATCTTTTTTGTGCAACCTTTGAAAGCTCACCGATCAAGGTGAATGGCAGCAGGTTCTTTTTATGCTAATGTTAAAGTACAACAAGTAGTGGATCTAAGTGCAGGGGAGAACAGAAACACAGGATAACCTACTGGGGGGAAAAAAGGCAGGGAATGTCCGACTGTGGCCCCTCGGATATACAAGACAGGCGGAGGGACAATATGCGGAAACACATGGTTGTGAGTCAGAAGCAGATATCTCGCCTTTTTCCACCAGCTCATGAGGGATTTAAAAAAATACGCGGGGCTCGTAATTGTTATGCGGAATGAATAGGCTATTTCAGTCCACCTCTTTGTGTGAAGATCGAGTGCTATTCACTATAGAAATCCTCAGCTTGTTGATTAGTCTCAGTTGGCTCTGACTCTAATGACTGTGGGACTCTGACAGGTGCAGTCGATACGGTGAAATAACTAGGTGTAGGGAGGAAACGTAACGTGCACAGCTTGTGCAAAGGCAAATCTGTCCTGCGCTGTGTACGAGAGAAGATGCAGCTCTCCGGCTCTTTGAGAGGCAGTCGGTTTATTAGTAGAGCACCGGTGGCCTTGGTCTTGTTTTTTTATTTTTCGTGTAGTATTTGTGGGCAGATTTTTTTTTACAATTCAAATCAAACATCAGTCAAATATAATTAGATCGATGTGTTTTTTAACTCAATATTTACTGCATCTCAGCACCTGTCTGTGTCACTGCCTTCAATTTGTTTATTTCATGTTTGAACGTGTCTCGTTATGCCATTCAGCGTCTTTGTTATAGAATCTGTTTGATGTGATGCTGTATAAAGTATAAATAAAAGTGCAATTCATATGTGTGTTTATAGAGTGTGTAGTGCATAACACATGTGCGTGTTAGTGTGTGTGGATGTGTGTGTGTGTGTGTGTGTGTGTGAAGTGGGGTTATTGCTCATGGGAGTCAGTCGTTTCGGTCCTTGTCAGTTTGAGGTAAACAGAGCTCAGTGGTCAATTTGTGTTTATCGTTTGAAGTCTTCTGTCATCGCCTTAGTTTTGAGGTCCAGGTTGTTATGGCGACACCAATAGACTGTGTGTATAAAGACAGACGACATGACAGCTCAACAAAAGTGAGGCCAAATCAGCTCAATTGCCCTTTAGTGTCTGGTTGCAGTTAGCGTTTATCGATGTAGTCATTTGATATGCAAACTGATATTAATCCTGATCAGCAGGGACGTCAGACTTGATGTGAGACAGAAAGTCTCTGTAAGGTTGAAGACTATTCTGAGCAGGGTGGATCTGACCTGGTATTGATGTAGGTTTATGGACTGGCTCTTCCCTGGTAGTGAATGATGTTTGCTGACTTCTCCGTTATAAAAGCGGAAAAGAGCAAAGGCCCTGGTTTAGTGTGTCTGGAAGAGTGTCTCTACCTGGAAGTTGTCCTTGTCGCCAGCCATTGTTACCTTCCACATGCGGCAAGAGTTGTTGTCATTGAAGTGCTCGTCTTTCTGATGTTCAGACCTGTGCTAAGCCCCTCCTCGGTCGCCCTTGTGCTTCTTTGTGACGCTGACTGTCTCCAGAGTCTGTACCTTCCTGTCTAGCCATAGTTTCAACTTGGGAAACCCACATTTGGAACTAGCTAATGAAGGCACTCCCTCGGTAGGTGAAAAAGGTCCATGGTTCAACATCAAATACTGTACAGCGGGTGAGTTGTTTGCCAATGACACTGGTGTGTCAGTACACCAGCTGTTCTCCTCTGCCACTGCTCTTACAGACTTCGGACCAACCTGTCGATAGGGGCCTGCCAGCTCTCATGCACTGGCTCAAACCACGTCTCTATTGTAATGATCACAGTGCAGTTCAGGATTGGAAAAGTTACCACCTGATAAGTTACTAAGGAGCTAGCCTGAAGCTTAGCTTGTACCCCTGCACCCGCTTTCTGTTCCCTGAACTGAAATGGATTGCATCGTCTGCCCTGGGTTGTTTGTTGGTTGAGTTTGGGAAAGAATGTCACAAGAAAAAAGAAAAAAAGTGAGTTTTTTTTTGTCTCACTGAGGCTATAAAACTCTACGTCCAATCCTAAATTCATGTTGTGATACTTTTGCTGAATTCTGATCAAATGTAAAAGGTCAACATCCTTATCTTCAAACTAAATATGTTCTTTCAAAATGTTAAATGTTTGCATTGTTGTCTTTCAGTAGAGAAGACAATGCTAAATTACTTTGAAGCCGATATGAAAAACAGTGTCAGCACAGCTGTTAATTATTTTGCCCTCAAAGGCATTGCCCACGTGGTGGTGGTGAAGCAGCGTGCTCAGCAAATTCGGGAAAAGCTCATGGCAATTGAAACAAAACAGTCACAAGTAGATTAGTAATAGTTACAAGCTCGCCAACAACTGCGTGTGTCCTGGCAAATGATGTATTGAATTCAAATCAAATTTAGAGGTCACTGGAACAATATTTATTTATTTATTTTGACAAAGTCTGGTCTCACAACACTAAAGGATGTGCCATGTTCATGATGAAGTGCATTTGAGGTTGTTTGTTATTATGCTCTTATTGCTATTATGCTCCTGTAACTGAATGCTCAAGGACATGGATATATTAGTGTGAGGGGAACTGATGTTTCTTTATGAAATATACACCAAAATAGCAGCTGATGAGTCTGTCAGCTGTGGGGCGAGGGGGTCTTTCTGGGCTGAATGAGCTTCTATTGTTTTTCCTGTCTTGCTGCTTTAGATAAAATTGCCAAAAAGAACAACAATGATGTGTCCTGTCAGGTATTCAGAAGCACCTCGAAACAACTTCTATTACAGAAAGCATTGTTGGCTTTCAGGGTCTGAACACTGCTCATTTCGGCTGAGATGCAGTGTCAGTGTCGTAGGCAGATTTCGGGCGCAGGGTAATGTGTATGCAGCCCACAGCCATGGGCTTCTCTGTCGTGGTCAGGCCAAATGACAGCCAGACGGTGGATTCTTTGTCAGTCAGCCCACAGCAGAGGTGGAAGAATGTCTGGGGCCAAGAAACATGAAACTGAAAGACACTGCAATAGAGCGTCATGGCCCAAAAACAACACAAAATGCAAATTGAAAGGGATGTTTGTGCAAAGTGCCTTGACAAGAACAACTGTTTTTGTAGTATTTATTGTATTTTTTCTTTTACAAATGGGTTGAAGTTACTAGGGTTTATACAGAAAGTAATCCATCTGGACACTGGCTAAACCTTGTCCCCAAATGTGATTGTCCAGTAAAAGCTTGAAAATGCAACGAAGCACAGTAAGCCTGTCAAGCTCAGGATTTTGAGCATGGGGAGAGGGCGGGGGGTGGGGGTTGGGGGGGAGGATTTTTGTGTCAGTTGTTTCCATAGATATAGGGTAATAGATTGATTGGGCAGATAGTACACCCACGTCCAAAATTCTACACACTGAACCTTCGTTTCACGGATCAAAATGACAGCCACCCAAACTGTGGATGTCCGATCAGCCTTTGTGAACATCCCCAAATATGACAAAAAGTCACTGAGCCACAGAATTATGATTTCCTACTTATGACGGCTAAAACGGATCTGCGAGAATCAATCATCCTCTCAGTCATCTAAGGCCTTGGTTGTCAGAGCCTGCTTAGTTTTACTAATATGAATTGTTGGACGGCTGGTTAGCACTGCTGCCCTGCAGTAAGGAAGCTGCCAGTTTGGTCGGGGTCTTTCTGTGTGGAGTTTGCATGGCTGCCTGACGAGGGTGTAGCTCCCCTCTTTCCCACTGTCAGCTGGGATTGGCTCTAGTTGCCTCTGCGACCTTCAAAAAGATAAGTGGTATTGATAATGGATGAATGGATTGAAAAGGCCAATTATTTCCATTTTATGCAGTAAATCAAATTATATTTGTAGAATCCAGCTGTGGTGTGGAAACGAAAAGTAGGTGACAGGTGTTAAAAATTCAACAGCTAGTAATTTTTTTTAATGAATGTGGACTTGTTTGTATTTCATTTCCCCAACATATCTCAATATTAAATCAATTATGCAGACCGTAGCTGCTTGATAGTTCCATCAGCTTCTTTTAGATGCCTGTGGTGCTCCATCAGTTTGCACTGAACATCTGTTGCGAGAGTAACAAGGAAATATCCTGGGTACACTCAGTTGCTAAATACTTATCAGAACAACATAATAACTGTCTGTTTGATTACTAGCATGTCAGGGACATCAACAAAAAGCACAGTCTATTCTGACTAAATTAACCTTTGAGGGGTAGAAACACACGTGTTACAAATCCTAATTACCTGGGAGCAGTTAGAATGTGTCATAAACTGAGAAGTATTCGCCTCGCGTCAACACTTCAACAATTTAAAGACTTCCTGGTATCGCTAGTGCCCTTTGTTTTATTTGTCCCAGGAAACCGTTTGGAAATTTATATGAATTTCAACTGTGCCGGATGGAAAACAAGCTCAGTTTCTGTCGAGCAAGCTATTTCCCTCAGTACAGTAAATCAAACCCAATGTTCTTTTTTTTTCTGCTTTGGTGCTCTTAAGCAACATTAATAATTACAGGCTTTATTGGGAATGCCTGACAACTCGGTCATGAGAGGGACTGTGCTTGTCACACGCTGTGCATTAAGTCATCATGATTACAAAGCTGTCCAACAGGGAGATGTACCATATCTTTATCAATAATATACGTCTTTCTCTCAGACTTCATCATCCTGTCCCAGAAATGTCTGAAGCAGCTGCGTCTGTTTCCGCTTCTGTCTTTCCAGGTTAGACAAAAAAAACTAAAATACGCCTCTTGGCAAAAATGACATTATCATGAAGGTACCCCATCATTCTTGGTCATTTGAGCCAAAAAACAAACAGTGTGACTGCATATGCAGGCTTATCTCAACTCCCTGTGACAGGCCTGAGGCTGGTCACTTCAGTTTGTTTTGTTTGAGACGTCAACATCCTTAACTGTGAGAAATAATGGAACATCCAGCAAGAGAATAAAGCATCTTTTAATAGCCCTCTGTCTCGCTGAGGTAAAAGACAATGTGGAGACCATTTATAATGAGGCAATCATCAGGTGGACCCCGTGATATTATTGTCTCTCTTAATATGCCCTGAAAATCTCCAGACTCAGAAAACCTCCCCCCCAGCAGCAAAACACTGCTCGTGCTTGTTACAAACCCCAAAAATAAAAAAACGACAACACATTACATGCTTCTGCAGTGCCTGAATATTAACGTGAGTCATGCAAATTGCCACAGATTTCTGCACACAACATTCAGCCGGGTTTTTAAAGATTAGTGGTGCCTGTTGACTTAAAAAACGCACATTTCAAACTTGATCATGTGAACAACTGAGCGGAGGATTAATTGAGGGGAAAATTCTCTCCGACAGGCTTTTAACTGCCATGCTCTGATATAAAAACTGTCCATTAAGAACATTAATAACTCCACGCCGGTTTCAGTTCATCTGAGATTATCCCTGTGGAAGTCGCTCTCAGTTTCCTCATTTCTCAAAGATACAAGTAGTGTGAGAGGCCAAGAGTTTGTCATTTCCACTTTAAACCATGTTGTGTGAAAGATGAGTGCGGTGTGTAATATTAATTATGTCAACATCTGCTCAGAGATACTGCAGGAAGCGAAAAGAATGAATGCGCTGGGAATGCAATTATATAAAAAGGGTAAAAAACACAAGAAGACAAACCCAAAGCATATAATGTGCATTGTGTCAAGATGAAGCACATGGTAGAATATAATTTAAAGTATTGACTGTATTTCTATTTGTTCAAGTTCAGGATACTTAGACATTTTGTTCTATAACTATTGCCGTTCATCTACTGCTGAAACAGCCTCCGCTCTCCTGTGAAGGGGTTTCCATGAGATTTGAGAACCCGGCTGAAAGGATTTGCTGCCGTTCCAACATGAGAGTGTTAGTGAGGTCCGACAGTGTTGAGCGATAAGACTGTTAGCAAATCCAGTTCATCCTAAAGGTGTTTGCAGAGGTTGAAGGTTGAGATCTTTGGATCGGCCGGTCAAGTTCCTCCGCACCAAACCTGGGAACCCGTTTCTTCAAGGATCAGTCTTTTGCAACCTCATCTTCAAGGAGATGACTTAGGTACATTTGTACTTCCTGTTCCACTGAGTAGAGTACTTGCTTTGTGAAGGTTTGTTTTATATTTGAGGCAGGAGCTGTACTGTCCTCTGGTCATATGGGAGGTGATCGGGG
Source organism: Pseudopleuronectes americanus (assembly GCA_038501795.1). Taxonomy (NCBI): domain Eukaryota; kingdom Metazoa; phylum Chordata; class Actinopteri; order Pleuronectiformes; family Pleuronectidae; genus Pseudopleuronectes; species Pseudopleuronectes americanus. The sequence continues at coordinate 9,904,045 of CM076732.1, forward strand.
GGTGGAGGGATGGTGGATACCTGATTCTGCATTGTGAGAGGAGGAGGTTGCCTAAAACTCAAACCTTTAAAAATCCTACCCAGAATATAAACCACACTGATATGTGCTTAATGAATGTTATAAGTCAGTCAGTATTAAAGTCAATCATTTGCAGGAAGAAATTCACACCCAAAATATAAAACAAGTGTAATCTATTGGAAGGTTTAAACTGTTTTCCTCACTGACACTAGAATGAGCTGATAAAGTCACTGGAGACGGCCTCTGGCTTAGTTATTTCGAGCTTTCTTCACATGTTTATTGCTTTAACATCTTGAGGAAAAAAATAAATCACATGTCTAATAACTGATATCTGAATTGTCAGTGTAAGATCACAGCTTGTGTTCGTCATCGTTGTTTGCAGCTTTTGTAAGACCTCAACCTTTTAGCTTCCCACCATCCTATCATGAGTAGATATCACTTGTATGTACAAGAGTCATTAGGTGATTCATTTATTGTATAGCTTTAAGCACCCTGGTGTCCGATTCGATTAATGAGAGGAGATTAATAGTGGGATTATAGTCTTCAAATGAGCTGAGCTTTCTTTCATAAGGGGAGGGTCAGGTCAACTGGAGCGTTACAAGTTCAAGGAAACAAATACAGTTTGGTCCGTCAGGGATGATAAATCAGTGACGAGCTCATCGATGCTGTCTTCATTTTTTCAGTGTAAAAGGATACAAATTGTTTTAAATGACTATATTAAATATGACATATGAAAAAAAATGTTTTTACATATTGGGTACAAGTTAAATGTAATAAATGCAGTAATATTACCTTTCAGTGTTTGATTTTTTCTTGCATTACCCTGGGAGAAGCAATAAAAAGCTGCAGTGCAGTTTGATCGGCCAAATCATCTGATCACAGCGCTTAATTGAATACTGATGTGAAATGCACACAGCTCGAGATATAGCAGAGCAGCATTTACACATAATTAAAACCTGCTACTCAGCCCATATGGACAGTTTGCTTTAACTCATTTATCCCCTGTGGGGGGAGCGTGTCTACTTTAAGTCTTGGTTGTAGATCAGGGATTTTCATCTCCAGCACTAGGTTGGAATCAGCATCTGAAAATAAGCAGAAAGATGCAGTGTTTGAGCAGCGTTATAATTAGACAGGTTCTAACGAAGTGGACTTCTAAGATATATTCCATCAGAAAATGAAATCAGGGCTATTCCCCTCTGGCTGTGAGGAATATTCAGATACGATCAATGTTCAGACATTTGCTCAGTAGCAGAGGTTCAGAAACACACGAATAATTTACATTTTAACACAGTAAATATTGACAAACATGGTACAAGGACAACAGGAACTTTAATTCAACAGACCATGGAGTCTATACGGTGCTTTGCATGCATTTATCAGTTAATAAGCAAGCGCATGGGGACAGTGGTGTGCACAGTATGTCTCCCAGTGCATTATCCAGTCAGCGGATTTACTTTGGCAGACATGTGGGCCAAGTGAACAGCCAAGCTTCAGCACGGAGGCCAAATTGGAACCATAACACTGACCCAACATTACCAAAACTAAACCTGTTGGGAAAAGCTGCTGTGGCTAAAACTTGGAGTTCCTGCAGAAATTTAAATCCCATCCCTAATCCGGTGGAAACTAAAGTATACAGTGTAGTTGTGTGAGCACAGACACTACTAAAGGCACCGTTGAGCCTGTAGAGGTACAGTATGGAATACCACAATCGGAGCGAACGAGTGTGACTGCTTCAACTAAGAAGTTAATCATCGCGTATATTTTGAAATGCATTCTATTTCTACCCATGGCCTCTCCTAAACCATTTACACGGAAAAACAAAGTATTTTGATTAATTTTCTCAAAACCATGTTAATATGTCAGTAATGTACATACACATTTTAAACGATGGGCATAGATTGTTGTTTTCGATTTAAAAAAAGGGCTCAGGGATGAAGCATACAGCAAATGACAGCAGTGGAGTGAGTGCACATCTTATACTCCCACAAGAATATGGTCTGTTGTCTGTTTAAGGCTGTGGACATCGTAGTGTGTTTAACAGCCTTGTCTTCTAAATGAATTGCAAATAGCTGTGAGACACTGAAGCACTCGGTCATTTCATTAAATCACTTGAAAAACCATGTGCATGAAGACGACTTCACTTCCATCAGTGGATTTAGTTTTTAGTACCTGCTTGTTTTCTACAGGGCAGCTATCCAAAGTATTGTGTCTTTTGAGTTAATTTAAATTCAAATCTATTTGCGTGACGATTTGGATTCAGGAACATTAACTTCTTCTGCAGCAGTAAGATGAGTGAAAGTAGTTTAAGTTAAATGTGTCATTTCATTCTTTTTTTTCAGGAGTTCATAAAAAGGTTTTATTGGCGTTACTTAGACCATTACTTTTTTTTAATTGAATTTTAATTGATCTCTCTTACATTCCCAGAATAGAACAGAACATATGATGATGACAACAGAAAAAGAGCCTTTGGAGATTAAGGTTTATTATTTGGTTTTATTCTATCTATAAACATTTGACACATTTCTCTTTAAGCTCTCCCTTTGGCAGCCTGGATTACACAAGTTAATCTGTATATCTCTAAAACATTATCCTGCATTTGTCATGTGTGTCTATGGCGTGTTCACTTGCTGCGTGAAACCACCTCTGTCGGGGAGATTAAGTGTGTGAGCAGGGGTTTACTGGAAGTGCTCAAACAGGCTGCTCGTGGCTGAGGGCTATACCATGATCCATTCAAGGATTACAGCCTCGTATCTTCTCCCATCTTGAGTGTTGAAAAGCAGCGAGATGTTCAATGACTTGCAGCAGCCATTTCACAGCTGAGGTGTTGTCTGTCCATTTCCTCGACGATAAAGAATATCCTCCTGTAGGTTTTGGGGCTGTAACCGGCGTAAGTACTGCGGAATACTGCCACGGTAAAGAGGTTGGAGGTTGCCGCCGAGGCTCTCAGTGCATTACCTTGAGATCTTTACCCGGTGTCTTTGAGTTACAGAGAGCAGGACGGCACTTGCCACACTTTGATCCTGAAAACATTAAATATACATGACAGAAACCAACAAAACTCCAATGCCATCATACCTCTATAAAGAGTGATTTAATGGAGTGGCTGTGTTTTCCCTGACAGCAGGTTCAACCCACTCGCTGAGTCGGGTCCTTTTCATGGTGGACTCTGTCTCTAATGCCTTCAGTCTATTCCAGTTATGAATCTGAATGAGGAGAAGAAACCCTCTGGGATTAGGGTGTTAGATTAAATCTAACAGTGATTAAATAACTAACCATTATATGGTTGTAGTAAATTAATTTCCCCTGTGTCGTGTCATGCCTGGCTAACACAGTGGCACCTGTGGAGCCGACTGTGAGCGGCTGATATTAGCTGCAGCGTTAGAACGAAACAGCTAACCTGACCTAGTCTGGCCTCGGCAAAAATGTCACAGTAAAAATGGAAGAGCCCCTGAGACCAAAGAAGGACAGGATGGTGAGTTATGTACCTTTTTGCTTCCCCAACAGTGACGCCATCAAAGCAGAAGCAACCTAGAAAGGCTTTTTGTCCGATATAAGGGAAAACACAGAGAAATCCTTCCATGAAAAAACATGCCCAGTGCTTTGCGCTGTAAATATAACTGTCACTCAGCTCATTTAAGCATGATGTAAGTATGGCAGCTGTGGCTATTAAGCTCGTGTGAAATGAAAACATGCTTAAGGCACTCTGAACTGGTCAGAGCTGACGTTTATATGGTGAGGAAATGGAATATCTGTCATGAAAATGAGCTTTTCTACTCGGAAAAAAAGAGGAGGGAAAAAAGCACAGCTTTTGTACACACACGATGCTCGGAGATAGATATATTATAAATGATAGCTCATATGGCAGGTGAACTATTTGAGCTTTTAGCGGTTTTCCCCTCCCAGCAGACTGTCTGAATTGAGCAATCTCTGCCGGCTAAAGCACAATTTGGATTAGCAAAAGCCCCGCTGATAGGTCAGCTTAGCCCGTAATGGAGCAGCTTAGACCTTGTCTGCATGATTATAACATTCTCAGCAGCCTATTTCCTTGCATCCAGATGTTACAGTGCAAACATCGATGCCTCGCTGTAAGCTCCAAACAAATTTGGATCACAGGGACACAAAGTGATGCACTCTCTTCTAAAACATATCTTTGCGTATAGGACATATTTGTTCAAGGAATTTAATTGCAATTGTAACTTTGACTAAATGTCCACATTTGTTTGCTAATCTAAAACAGGTCAAGCAGTGCTAATCTCTCAGTCAATTGATTATAAAGGTTAATATCTTCGCTGTTTCATCTATATGCTGATTCAAAGCAGCATAATGTCAAGTTTAACAAAACTTCTTTAACAAGACATTTCCGCTGTGACACTTCATATAGAGAATGCTTTCAAATTTAGAATGCCTTTTCAGTTAATTGATATTTAGCAGCTCAGTCTTGTTGCACACTCGGCATTTAAATATCACGGATGTCTCTCGTTCCCCAAACTTCTTAAAACCAGAAGCTGTCATTTATTTTAAAGCTCGGTTTGTTGCTGCACATTAAATAACAGCTCCATCTTTACAGTTGAATCACAGTACCCCATTCCCCCTTGTAGAAACAACCAGTGTATGTGTGTAGACTTGACTGCACTCACCTGCGTCAATTGAATCCAAGGGTGTATTGTTAATAATTGTACAATGTGATACCCAGCAGCTTTTGCAGCAAAATCAATAAACTGGTTCAAGACATGGTTAAAGGTTTTAAAGGTCCATAAGCGATGTTCTCATTGATGGAAATCAGTTGAAAAGAAGATTACTCCAAAAATCAATAGTTTACTTATTTTTTTTCTTCTTTCAAATGACAGTCCAAGTGTTTGTGTGAACTGTTGTGTGCTCAGCCATTTTAAAACACAAGGTCTAGCTGAAGAAGAAACCCTTCTTATAGCAGGTTTCACTGTCACTCTCCAAGGAAGTGCCCTCACTTCACCTGGACTTCATCATCAACTTATAATATGTTCCCAGCACAATGTACAGGACATCCTGCAGCTGTATGAATTACAGAACCTCCAGGAACAATGGATGGATGCTTATTATAATTGGTTGACGCTGCAGAAGCTCATCAGAGTAATCTGTCGTAACCAATTAAGTTCCTGATTAAGATTGCAGGTCTTTTTTGCATAGGCTTGATGGGAAAGTGACTTTTTCTTCTTAAACCATGTAATTCATTTGGGATCAGACTGAACTTTAATGTCATCATGACATTTTTGGAACTACAGGGTCTCTCCCAAAACCAGAAAAACAGCATAAAACTACAGGTAATAAAGGGTGTCCACTTACTTTTGGCCACATAGCGTCTTTACATGCGTCACAACAAAACTTATAACTTAAGAAACATAAACATAACCTTCATGGCGGCGGTTATAACAACATATAAAAGAATGAGGGGAAAAAACTGTGCCATAATTTTGTCTATATTTGAAGACATTTTTTTTCAAAGTGTTACAAATGTATGGTATTCACTACTTAGTTAATATTAGAGCTAATCTGTTCCACCAGTGAGAGACGACCTGACACTTAAATGCTTGAATCCTTAAACCTGTCACGAATGCCTTATATTTTTTAAATAATCTGCATGGATGAACAAACTCGGGCTAGCATAATACATTAGTTAACCTTGATCCTTGATTCAGAAATATGTGGGAATTTGAAAAGCTCCCGTTGGTTAAAAAAAATCTGCACCGATAGGTTTCATCCCAGTGTCAGTTTTTACCGCACGTTAGCCGCTTTCTTAATTTCTACCGATGACACATTGCCCAGCCCCTTTCTCTTCTAACGCCTTAGCCAACATTAATATTTCACGGTGAGTGTAGTGGGACGGGCCGACCTACCCAGGCCACCTGCCACGGCTGCTGGAAAGAATTTAACTTGTGCCACAGTGTTTGACTGGTTGGCTTTCCATGGTGCCTTTACTCCAGAATACACATTTCTATCCATGTGAGAGATTTTTGTGCAAAGAAATAGAGACAGGAAAATGGGTAAAATTCACATACAGACGTAATAGATAGACTCTTTCATGCCTCCTCTTTTCCCTCTCTTTTCTTTCTCTCTTATCGCCTGCCATGGGGATACGGGAATTATTCCAGAAAATACCCAGAGCCTGGATGACATTTAAAAGAATTAACCTGCAGTGCTCGGCCAGGATGACAGTAGCGAGAATAACAGCCTGACAATTTACTGACAGCATCATAATATTATATAGCAAGTTATCGCACAAGATGTACACCATTGTAAAAATGTATTACACATTTTACAAAGGGCTCTCGGTGCCTTATCGTAAAGATGATTGTGGATCGCCTGAAATCATCTAAAAGAAATCAGGCGGCTGGTCACCCGACAGAATACACTCTCACCCCTCCCTATGGGGAAAGTAAAATAATTTCCGTTTGTCACGGCAAACTGCTGACCAAACACTGCATTTTTTTTTAAACTCATTTTAAAGACCTTGAAGTTGCACCGACATTCTAATAAGGGGATCAATACACTTTCCGCTGGTATTCCGTGTCGGTGTGTTGCTGTTGCACATGGGCCCCATTATAAGGAGGGGGTCAAACCTGAGTCACGACGCACCGGTGGCACTTCTGCTGACGGACACGCTCCTGCAGTGGGACGGCACAAGAATTATGATTCAATAAAAAAAATGTATTCAGTTATTAGTCCACTGCTGTCCTTCATTAAATCACCCTAATAAGTAGATTTAGAAAGGAATTAAACAGGGAAGAGCAGGGACAGTGTAGTTAAAGGCCTGTAGTGGTAATGATCCTAATGGATGCATAACAACGAGGTGACCATTAGTAAATCTTCCTTCTTCTTTTTTTTTGCCAGACATGCAAGCAGCTAGATATGATCAAGATCTTACCTCGTGTTCACTGGCTCAGGAATAAAGAGAGTTAGATGCTGGAGGCAGCTCATTGTTGGATGTAAAACATTTAACTGCAGCCTGCAGACCGTATAGATAAAGGACTCTTAAATCATAATATATCCTACAGCCTATTTATATGAATTCAAAGTTATGGCTTGACAAGTTCACTCAGCAAGGCAACACTTGTAGTCTGATCATTTTATGAATATTTATGGCTGCGGTTTATCTTTGTCAACTAATTCCTGACGATAAAATACCTGCCGAGCTTCGAGCTGAAGTCACCGTGAGCTCTCATCTGTAAAAAAAAGCTCTTAAACTCTGCATTTTTATTTTCTTGCATTGAGCTTTTGATATTGTTATCCGTCTGAGTCTAGAAACAAAATGGCTTTTGTAACTCATTGTTCCTCGAGGTTGGTATTTTTTAGTAAATTAATTTAGATTTAAGTTTACATAAACCCCATAATAACTACATAGTCAGAATAAGTCAAAACTTCTAAAATCTGTAAAGAGCAGTGATAGTTTAACTGTCCCAAGGGCCATAAAAAACATTTCCCAACAGTTATAGGACATTACCTTTTTCTGCAATATGAGAAATGCCAGAAATAACAAGTTTGCCTGCCGTACCTACTCCCTTATATTCATCCTGACATTATGTGAATCACCTTAAATTTCTCGAAAAGTAGAAAGCTGCCACGTTTCAGCTGATTCACTGTAGTGTAGTTCCGTCTCTATTACTGTGTATATGCACTGATGTGTGGCACAGAAAAAAGGGAAAGAGTTTGTGCAGCCTCTTCCTTTGTGGTGTCACACTGACCTACAGCTCAGTAATGAAGTGTACAAAAAAATGGAGGAAAGAAGTTGCTGTGATAGGTAATTTCTTTGAAGGTTCATGTTTAGGTGTTAAACAGATTGGGCTGCCAAAATATAACCTCATGCATTCGTATATACATATATATAAATATATATATATATATATATATATATAACGAGGTTATATTTTATATATATATATATATATATATATATATGTGTGTGTGTGTCAAAAAGATTCAGACAGCCTCACCTTGCTGAACACTACATAGTACACCAACACAGGACTGTATAAGATAACGTTATACTACATTTTCACTTTATTTATTTATTTTTGCTGTGACCTGTTTTATTCCGGCAGCTTCTGATTTCATCTTCTGCACCCACACGACTATTGATTCATTGTCAGACATTCTATGACTGCAGGCTTGTTGCACAGAGCGTAATTGGAAAATTAAAAACACCAGGAATGCTCTTATTAAAAACTGACAATATTGAATTTTACACACACTTTGTTCTGGGCTCGTTACCTCAGGTGAACCTCAGTAGAAGTATGCTTCGCAAAATCAAACAAATATGTCACAAGATCATCAGTGAGCCGGGTCTTTGTGTTAAACGCTGCTTCATACAATGCAGTCAGATACATGCTTTTTTATACATAGGTTTTATATGAGGTCAGCTTTGGTGAGATGATTGGGTTCTGCAGGAAACCGAACATTTTTCCGAGGCTAGGAAATCTATCATGTTCAAACTGTCATATTAATTGGTTCTGCTTAACTGAGCCGGATCTGCAACATTTTCCGGATGTAAATTTTAGCCTTTGACTCTGACGTATTCAGGTGTGACTTCCAATTATGGAAGATGCAGAGATGGATAGAAAAACTCGGTACAAAGCTTTGTGAATTTAAACTAATAACATATTTCATGAGTCGACACAGCACATTAAACAATGTGCAGTTTTCATGTTGTATTTTCACTTCAAAGTTGTTTCTGTGAAAGTGGCGAGGTCTCTTTTTTTTCTGAGAGAGCTGCTGCGGCGGACCAGCACATCACCACCGCTTGTTTTTGTAGCGGCAACATCAATAACACAATATTGAGGGCAATTGTGATCAAATTGAATGAGTGTAGCCTGAAGTGCACGCATCAGCACATCCAAAGGCAACTAAACACACACGCAAATAACAATAAAAGAAGCAAATCATCTCCCGGAGGCTCTGGCAGACTGCTGCTGTTTTGTCCCAGCAACGATGAGCCCCTAGGAAAGATTATTATTTTATATGGAGGGTCTGTACTGTATATTTAGGCCTCTGAGGAGGAACCAGTGCCTCTTGATAGTCACACTAACTCTAAAACTAGACACACTCGAGTGGAAAACAGCGATGTCCTTTGAGTCTTTGATTTGAGATAAGATTGCATCGATTCCTCCACGGACTTGAAAACAGTTAAAAATAGACTAACTCTCAGGCTCGTATATACAGTGTTGCAGACTAATGATGGGAGGGGTGATGCAGCATTCCAAACATCCTCGCCGCCACGTTTTTATGTCCGAAGGGCATCCGCACACAGGCTCAGATCTCAGCACGGCAGTCTGGTGACGGGGAGCGGTACCTGGCGATGCCCACGGTTGGAAGCGGGACAGTCTTCAGGGGATCCCAAGAAGAGAGCTGGGAATGAGGTTTTGATCGGGACCAGCTGTCATTTCTGTCCTCAGCTACACTGCGAAAGCCTACAGTCCTGCAGCAGTATAATGGGCTTATTTGGAGTGGGGAGGCTGTGTTGTGATTTTAATTAATCCCACCATTTTCTTCTTCTTGTCATGCAGACATGGTTTGCTTGTCACCAGAACTAACTGTATTTAGGAGACACCGACGGTAATAAAGTTGATTAATTACTTTTTTTAGAGGATAATTTGGCATAAACCCAACCACCAGGCCCAACGTGTTATATTTAATTAGTGAGGAGATTTCAAGGTGAGCCTGTGTAGATGAGACGATGGGCCCAGTGGTCGATTGATAAGATGTAACCAAGTTCGTTTTGGTGCCTAAACCTAACTAAGATAAATCCACAACCCTAACCCAGTGATATCATTGTATCCAACTGATTTACACCGAAAGTCGAGCGAAGGACAGAAATAAACTGTGGAAATATCTCTCATGAAAAGAGATCTAAACTTGGGCAGAGAATGTTGTGTTCACGAAGGATCAGGCGGCTCAAAGAGTCGAGAACTAGAAAAAAGGTTATTTTAAAAAGGTCCTGAAGACTTCATGTTCATTTTTACCTGAAAGGTTGTTCTCTGGAAAAATGCAAATGTTATGTGGTGGTCTCCCTGGAGCAAAGGCAGAAATAGCTTGAGGTTTTCAAATTTGTCAGTATGAGGCAGTTTAACAGCAACACAAACAAGACAACCCTGTCTCCTGTAAATTGCATCAATATTCAACCGGAAGACAACAGCAAATATGTTTGCTGAAACATTATCGTGGCTGGACCATGTTTTATATTAATGTAATGGGGGATGTGTTGTTATTTACATACTTTATATCAGAACAGGACAGCATCGACAACAATCAACAAAAGGGCTGTTCTGTGACCCATGAGAACTGCTCTTGAAAAACTAAAACAAACTGAGAACACCAGACGAAAGCTTTACAGGACTGTTGCATTGGACTAATCATATTATTACTATGTTGTATAGCATTATATTACACACATATTATCTTTAATTATAATTGTAATTAAGTGGAAATTAAATGTATGTCATAATTTAGTTTAAAGGAGAGTATATGGAGAAGTAATGTGTTGAATGAGCAGTGTCACAGCGAGTTGGTTTTCATATTTGAATTTCCAACAGAGCTTTACGATATTTTATTCAGTTACTGGATGTTTAATAAAGGGAGAATTGAATCAGTAAGTTATAATGAAATATAATATAATGCTCCTGTTTCACGTTCGAAGTTAAATTAGAAATGACGGAAATCATTATAACGAGCACCTACATGAAGCCTCTCCGACTGACATCGGAAATAAAGGTTCATCTAAAGAAAAAATATATAACACAGGATTTAACCTACAGCAGGTGTATGTATATTACAGAACTCGGGCCACTGGTTGCTCCGGGGCGAGACCAATTATAGGATCCTTTCGCTGCACTCGGGTGAAAAGGTCAGATTGAGATCGAGGAAAAACAAAAACAAACGTAGCCCTCCGCCATTACCGGAGCCTGATCGGATCACTGAGAAGGGCAAGCTACTCTGTATTTGTTTTTCCACCTAAGAGTTGCACCTTAACTGTGACAAAAACAATGCCTCCCACTCCACAACAGACCTGCGAGGACCCTTTACTCTGCCCCGTAGGCTTGTTTTCCTCTGTGCCAAACAAAAACCCATCCACTTGTTGTGAGCAGACTGAAGAATGACTCATTTGACCTCCCACTTTTTCTTTCCCTTTTATTGCATTTATTTATTTCTCCGCTGCTCAGTAAACCCATGTTTTTTGTTCTTTGTGCTGCTGCTGCAATCACAGACTTGTCACTCAGGGTGGAATAATGGGATTATTCATTGCAAAAACTGACCACACGTCTCTCACTTCAAATGTCCTGACTGACTATTGTTGACGAATAGCCGCTCACCCCATCAACTGATGTTTTGCATTTGCATTCGGCATCAGAGTTCCACTGAAATACAATTACCATTTGTTTTCCTCTTTGTCGGCCGCCCGCACTGAGATTTACGGCCTCGTTCTATTGAGAAAATCTTCTCCGAGGCCGTTTTCACACCTGAAGTTCTGGACCAAGGCTCATGTCTTTGTTCAGTTGTAAACATTTGATCTCTTCAGTTTTAAATTCACGTTGCAATTAAGGGAGGAGATTTGAGACTTTTCAATGACATGGATATTTCCTGTTGCATCACCTGAATGGGCTGCATCCACCTACAATTGACATTGATTGGTCGGTAGACAGGCGTGTCTGATGTCGGCGTTTTGTCGCTATTAAATTCAATACGTTTTTTGAATAAAAGCAGTTGAAAGATTAATGAGCCGGCTCACTTTGATAATACCGTTTCCACTGCAATAAAAATTTTTTTTAAACTACCAGTAAAATGAAAATCCCCACAGTTCAAACTTTAAATTGTCCGAGGCAGAGACTTTGAACAGTCCTGTGTGCGGCTTCAGCTTCTTTTTCTTCTGTTCTTTAAAGCTGTCTCAGTCTCAATTGGTCCAAAAAGTCCAAACTATCCCAAAAAAGGGTTATCACACTGCAAACGATTCCAACCACATAGGTCAGTTTGGTCTGGACTGAGACCCCCTTCTTGTTGGACCCAATATTTGATCTCATTTTTTGGTCGGGGGCGGGGTTAGGGTCACACCATTACTTTTTTGCAAAGAATAGTCTTCGTAAAACGGATGATTGATGGTTTCATCTTTAAACATCTCCTTCATTTAATTAAAATAAGTTATATTTCAACACAAGCAGAGAGATTCCTGCACCTTCATGACAGAAGCATTACTCCGTGTTACTGAGTCATTGATGACAGGACACAAAAGATGAGACGTTTCATTATTTCACACTTTCGAACCATCATATCATTTTTTAAAGGAACTACTTAGAGGTTCAGAGTGGTTTCAGTCACGCCCACATCTCTGGCACTGTCTTCAAAACGTGCTCTCCGAGGACTCAGAAGCTTATTATGAGTGGACTCCTTTAGAATAATTGATTGTATTTGACATGACATGGAGGGAGCCCGGCGGATTGATACTCGGCAGTCGGGCCGTGATCAATCCAAATGAGAGACTGGGGGAGCTTTTATTTCTCTGCCAGAGTTTATTAGAAACAACTAAGCTCCTCTGGAGAAACTCGATTCCTCCAGAAACAGCTTGGACCTATTAGCATCCGAGAATGTAAATTAGTGTGATCCCTCACCTCATCATGCCTCAAAATATTCCCCCTGCACTAGTTTGACAGAGCATAATGAAACATTGAGTTAAATGCCTGGGCATGTTCCAGCACACTTGGCATGAAGAGTTATGATTATCTGCGAAGATTGGCTTCCGTCTTAAAAAACACAAAAATTTGCTGCGATTTGGTTCACGGCGCGTTCGGAATGACAAATCCACCCTTAGAGACGACTGGGCATCTCTGGATCGGAAATTTTGCGTGGCTGGGTGTGAAGCGGATGTCGATACAACGGGTTTTAAATAGCGATTTTCTGTATTCGTTTATATTTGACGGATTCAGGGAAAATGTTTAGGCTATAGTTGGTATTTTTGCAAATTATAGAACGCTAATGAAAATGCATTCTGATATATAGAAAAACTATTATATCTTTTTTCTGAGCAGTGAAGAATCCCAGTCCGCACGAAATGATATGAATAATTGTGTATAATTCCCTTTATCCCTCAATGCTACGATCCTCTTGTAGGCATACTGCCGCCGGTTTCCCACGGTGGAGATCATTAAAAGTTACTCCAGGCTCGAAGCGCCGGTGCCTTCACTCTTCCGTTTGCTATGTAAATAAAGCTTTGGACATGAGTGGAAATGCCAGAGAGTAGGGTAGTAAACAGCAGATGGTTTGCCAGGGCTCTTTAGCGCTTCAGATTTTATTTACCTACCCACCTGAATGACCTGTGTTCAGCTGAGCAGCTGATGCGAAGAAAAAACAAAAGCGAGAGTTAACTTGTTTTTCCGGCTCCGCAAGACTACAAGGCCAGAGGAGTCGTTTGCCACGCACGGAGAAATCTGCTTGTTTATCAGCATTTTGATTTTTTTCTTTATCCCGCCTCGCCCTCAAACAGAGATTCTAGATGCAGATGATCCATGACTGATTCCCAATCAAAACCACCAGAAGTATTTGGCTTGTGCGTTTCCCATTGTTTTATAATTAAACGTGTGATGATTAGCATCGAGCTCAATGAGGGCATTAGCTTGTTATGTGCGCATCTTCAAAAAGGTAACCTTGAACATTGCACATCTGTCCCGTCAATTGGATATGCTCCAAAGATGCACAACGCATTACCAGTGAGATGCCGCCGCTCATGTCCATAAAGTAGGATAGTGGTGGTTTCAAGGTGATTCGCGGTGTTATATTTGAGCATCTTGTTTATTACCGTACATGGTGATGCTGCGCCCTCGGACCACCAACCGCACTCTGTTGTTAAGTGGCAGACGGAGGCTGAAGTCCTTGAAAGGTTACAAAATCTTTATCCATTCATTATTGTAAGGGAGGAAGTGTAGAATAAGAAGGAATATAATGAAAAGTAATACTCTTTCAAGTCGCCAGGCTATCTGTAGATATGTTTAATATCCCATTACAGGCCCACAAGTAACCACAGTTCTAAACCGTCAAGGGACAAACATAATCCAGAGGGAAATTACCCATCAGGAAGGCAATACTGTTACTGAGATGCAATTACCAGGCCACTTGTGAGACTTTCAGCCCGGAATCCATGGGTGCATGCGTGTGAGGGTGGTCGATATGTGCAGAACAGCCCTTATGTTTTGCAGGGTAAATTGGATTCTTTGCTGGAGAACAGTTAATTTAGAATATGTCCAAGATGCAAATGATTGATGTGACTATATCGTTACAACCACAGATCTGTGTTGCAGGGCAGCCAAATGGGAAAAATATATATATTGCAGGGAGAGGGAGATATGGTATATTCACAAATTATGGAGAGTTTTTTCTGCAGCTAAGTCTGCGAATCTCCAGGATGGAATGGTGGAGGTTTTGGAATGGCTGTTTCCCTTTTTTAATACGTTCATTTCAAAGCAAACATTACTTAATTTGGGAGGAAATAAACCGTCTGAGCGCTTTGATTCTACCTCCCTTTACATTATATTGTGGAGCTCCTGTGCTCGTATTTGTTAGTAGTTAAATAAATGACGTGTCTCGCAGAGGATTTAATGTACCAATTTAGCACGGAATCGCATAGCCTACAAACAAAGAGAACAGCACGGATTGCAATGAACATCAGTGTAAACATTTGATAAGGATTTGCTCAAGGCAAATGCTATGCTTTATTACCGATACAAAAATAGAGACTGTAGAAACAGGACGTGCCTCTGTGCATATAATGTACTTGCCTCCGCACCGTCGTTCCCTACAACTCATTCTCAGAGGCCGAACTGAACATAATATTTGTGGCAATGGCAAATGGCTTCCCGTTATCCCCAAGATAAATTTCTCAAAGCGGGGACATTTCTATTGTACTACAAATTATCACCTTGAATCTGATAATTAATCACTCCTGCCTTAAATGAACTGCCCCGAACCATAAATGCAGTGCAGAAAGGAGAAGAAAGGAGCTGCGCGCACCCGTTGCAGGGGAAGCTGCCTGCACAGAGTGTGAGCCTAGCATGCATAATAAATGTATGACAAAACAATACCCCAGGCACCCCGGTATTAATGATATGCAGTGAACTCATTATTAAAGTTCCAAAACAGCTCCTGGAGTAACACAGATGGAGTCAATTAAGCAATGAGCACACTTGCTTGCCTGCCGTTTCATCTTCTTTCTTTTATCTCTCGCATATTACTCCACGGATGTAATTAGCTGTATGTTTCTCCTCGCGACATAATGTCCGGTGATAATAACCGTTATTTTCACTTGTAATTTCAAATAATGCACTGCTTAATAAATGTACCAGATTTGCTTGCACCGTGTCTTTGGGTATTTTGCTTGCACTGCGAGAAGGTGCTCTGGATAACACTGTGCTAAGCTGCTCTTTTCCTTCTGCTGTCTGTGTTCCCAGGGACCTGATGCCTTCGACGCTGGAGGGGCAGATCACCATGGAGAAGACACCCAGCTACTTTGTGACTAACCATGCCCCGAAGCGCATCCACACTATGGCCAGAGACATCAAGCTTATTATAGTGGTGCGTAATCCGGTCACCAGAGCCATTTCAGACTACACGCAGACGTTGTCCAAGAAACCTGAGATCCCCACCTTCGAGGTTTCTGGCTTTTAAGAACCGGACGCTGGGTCTTATCGACGCCTCGTGGAGCGCGTTGCGTATAGGAATATATGCGCTCCACCTGGAGAGCTGGATGCAGTATTTCCCTCTCTCCCAGATGCACTTTGTCAGCGGGGAGCGGCTGATCGTGGATCCTGCGGGTGAGATGGCCAAAGTCCAGGACTTCTTGGGACTGAAGCGGATTGTCACGGACAAACACTTTTACTTCAATAAAACGAAAGGATTTCCCTGTCTGAAGAAGCCTGAGGACAGCAGCACTCCCAGATGCCTTGGCAAGTCCAAGGGGAGAACTCACCCTAAAATTGACGCGGACCTGATCCGGCGGCTGCACAAGTTCTACAAACCCTTTAACATGATGTTCTACCAAATGACCGGACAGAACTTTGAGTGGGAGCTGGAGGACGACAGTGGGTCCCGCAGCTCTCAGGACTAGTAGACTGCAGGATGGCACGGGGCACAGCCACACCACCAGCCTTCTCACTACAACGTCTCTTGTCCCGCTTCGTCTACAGAGAGAGTGCTCGAGCACGCCAATCCGTCATGGCTGTCTTTGCAGTGTCTGTACCCATCAGCAAGAGTTTACTGACATGCTTTTTCCTCTCCCTTCAACACTAATGGTCATGATGGACAAATCATTGTTGTACATACTAAACATAAAATATATTTATATTTGTGAAAAGGAGATGATTTATTCCTTTGGTTTTCAAAGCATAGAGCTGATATAAAAATCATGTTGACTATGGCAATGCATGCGATGAGTTAAGTGTCCTTACCTCATGAGACCTAAGGGTAAACTCTGCCCGTTTCTTTTCCCTTTACTTTTCCTGCGGTTTCTTGCCCTCACACCCACTCACCAGCATTCAGTACAGAAAATGTTCTATTTCAGTGTCTAAGGCCAATAAGAGCTTTGTATTTTTTCTTTGAACACTGTCCAGCTGCTTTAGAAGAGAGAAAAATAAGACATATAGTCAAATAATCCTTTGACATGTGCTCATCTTTTCAGCCATCCATATTCTGAGTGACAATCCTTATTTCCTTTTGTCAGTCTAAGTTTACCAAAGTGTTAATTTACTCCGTTTCAGCGTTCTAGTTCCTCTGCACTCATTAATTGCACACATATTCAATAAGGGAGC
This sequence comes from Pseudopleuronectes americanus, assembly GCA_038501795.1. Lineage (NCBI taxonomy): Eukaryota > Metazoa > Chordata > Actinopteri > Pleuronectiformes > Pleuronectidae > Pseudopleuronectes > Pseudopleuronectes americanus. The sequence goes on from CM076732.1 coordinate 9,920,874, forward strand.
TGATGTACAGTGGCCGTCATCCAATAATTGGATTGTTTCACTGCATAGTCGAGCATTAGCATACTGATGACCACGCACTCAGTTGTGGCGCAGTATCAGTGGTTTTGGCATAATTTGACAAGTGAATCCATGTACGACAAATACCAAGGGTTCACTGTGCATCCTGACTATTTCCTGTTCCCAAAATGCACCTAAAACATCAGCTAACTCTCTAGCTCAAGGTTTTGCCCTGTGACCCTCTGCTTGTCGATGTAATACATGTCAATGAGGGTGAAGAGCATCGGCAGAGGAGCGAGCAGAGATTTGTTCACAAACATCTGCTGCGGCGTGGTCTTCTGTCATTAGAGATTAATGGCGTGTTAAATCAAAAGCGCCGCTGCTGGAACAGTGTCAATGTCAGAGGGAATTTGCTGTTGCGGAAAACCCTACATACATGCCCAGGTAAATTACCAAGTAATTACTGTGTGTGCTTAACTTGAGTGAGCTGATGTCTGCCAGGGAAACGTGCTGTAACTAGAGGTTTACTACCAAACACTTGTGATCAGCAGGACTATCTGGGCGGATGCTTGTGCTGAAGATAACAGGGTTTTGCTGTGAAATGCTAATTTACAATTTCATGCAATGAAATATCATCATGACCTCATTATCTCTGCTTTATTTTTTTTGTTTCAATTCTTTTTTGCATAACTCGCTGTGCGTCTGTGTGTTGTCTCTGGACTTTTCATCAATTGAGACAATCAATACAGTCAATGAGTCAATAAATACAGTCTGCTACACATCACTGGTTGCTACAGCTATGATGCATTGCTCTGTTAATCCGCCCTGTTCACTGGTCATGGACGGCTGGATTGGTTCACTCTCAGCAGACCTCTCTTTCACCCTGGGGAGGCCGGCGCCAGCAGCTACTTACACAGAGCAATTGATTCAATCAAAGTAAGCACTATACTGCCCTTTGTAGCACCAAGCCTGAACACTTACCTTGGAGTCTTACTCTCCCACAGTCACAACTTCCACTTTAAGGCCCTTTTTTGTTTTTCGGTTTTGGGACCAGCCATCCCCTCTTGGTGTTTTCTTGACAATCTCAGTATCTCTGCGCTTTTTCCTCCTCTCCCTCTCTTTCTTTCCCTCTCTCTGACACGTCATCCTCCGAGTCGATATGGGATATGGGGGAAGCTGCAGCTCTCTGTATGAAGACAAGCAAACTGCAAGCAACACTTGCTAATACTCAAAAGAAAATCTTCCAGATCGCCTCTTTATATGTACTAAGTGTCAGTTATGTCACTGTCTATTGCCAAATGAGGAAACACAATGGGGATTGAGCCTTATGAAAGCATTTGAATTTTAATATATATGCAATATTTGCATCTGGTTGACTGATCATAAGCTAATATTTCCAACTGCTGCAGTGATGCATTGAAACTGTTTATGTGGATAAAAACCTGACTTTCCCTATTCAGAGTCACAGCCAATGCAATGTGTTTATCAGTGGAGCTTGGCACTTACCGCTATCGTTCAACAGTCATTTTTGCATTTTCCGTCAGTAGGTCAGTTTGAAATATTGCAGGCAGTAATGGAACAAGAAGGAGCAGCCACAGTGAGCTGTTAGATGAAGAGCTGCAGGCGACAGGCTGCACACCTCCAGCTTCTCAGCAAGAAGCAGACCAACTCCTTTCACTTCGCCCTGCGTGCTCACAGACTCGTGCTGTGTGCAGCACAGATTCAGATCATGGTTGCTCACAGAACACAGGCCATGCTACTTTATTAAAATGACAGGGGTTTGTTTGGCTGCCCACAGAATTCTGGGACCTGTAGTATTAAACCACCGGCATCTACAGGTGTCGCCAAATCAACCATCTCTGAAATCTTCGAGATTGCCACAAAAAGCATTTATCATTACTTATTTATTCGCAGTTTTCCCCAAGCTTTAGTACATGAATAATCAACCCCCTCCAAACCAGAGATTCACTCCTCAGTGTCGAGATGCTCAAAGAAACCGCACAAGGCCCCCTGCAGTGTTATTTGGACAGATGAGGACTATGTTCATCTATGAATATGCACTTGTACCGTCATTTGCAATTCCAGAATCACATGCATGAGGGAATTCCTTTCCAAAGTTAAAACTTGTCTCCCACCACTCATTAAAAGAGACACACACACACTTTCCTTTGTCCCTCTTGCTTGTTTAGGTTCAGGCAAAGCACTGTGATATTATCCTGCGAGAGCTACGACACATGAAAGACATGCTAAGCTGTCCTTCTTGTGTTCCTCCCGGTGGGGGTCACACTGTGTTTTGTCGGTGCTCGCAGCATCAAGCGAAGGAGACTGTGATGATAAACGAGCTTTGCCCGCTCATCAAACCATCACGTAAGTGCCGTTGTTTTAAAAAAACTGTTAAAAACATTTATTATTCGTTTCAGACAATGTGGCAAAGAGCTGAAACAGTTTTCACAGTTTGAAAAGGTCACCGGTGTGAGTGTGGGACCAATTTGCACTGGTAGAGCATATGTGTTTTTTTTGTTGATGGGTATAATCTGTGTGTGAGAGTTGCTTTAAAGTGCTTTATTTCACTTTGTATTTATACGATCTATAATTATATACTGCTGAAAGGAATAATGAAAGGGTTCGGCAAAAAAAAATTCAGTTTGAAGCAAAACAAGTGCGAATAGTTTGGCTATGGAAGCATGTTTGCAAAAAAAAACGTTGGGAGTAATGAACTCTCCATTATGACCAACTAATTGGTTTTCACTTCATTTGAGTGAATGATTACCAGTTATATAAAGAGGCATGATGGTGTCAGCTCCTACAACTAACTTTTCTCTACTCCACTGTGAATTAGTCTCTAAGTGTTCTCGTTTTAATGCCCACTGACTTCCAAATCCCTCCCCCCCCCCGCTAAAAAAAGGTGCCCACTGCTGGGGCTTTAAGTCCTGCAAAAGAACAATGCGTGTTTGTTCACTGTTCACATACAGTAAGAGTTTATCAGCAGCTGTGAATCGCTGCAAAACAAATATCCACAAAATGGAATAAGCGCAAAATGAGATGCAACTGTGCGCCCTCCCTGCACGCTCATCTTTTTCATCTCGTAATAAATTCATCCGTTTATCCATACGGCAATTGCATCTGCATGGAAATGTATCCGATGACGGCTCTACCTGCTGACGATCACCAAATGAAGGAGGAAGCACAATCCCCTCCTCGCTTGGGTGCAGTCACCCTTTTGCCTCTAATTCTGCTATTGTCTTCATGTGTGGAGACGTGTGAGACGGGTCGGAGAACGAGGACAATGCATGCGCCGGTTGCCAAGGACAACCCGCACGCCGAGGACTGAGAATATTGAGATTCACAACCGAGACATAAGCGTTTATCTCTGCTTCCTCCGCTCGGCTCCTCATTTCCACATCCGCTGTATTTCCCCATGAATCTTAAACTGGTTCAAGTGTTGACCTGCTTTGTGGAGCGGAGACGATGCTCCATCCGAATTCAGAGTTGAAACAAGGACTGTTGCCATTACACCGTCCACACAGGAGGGAAATCATTATAGTAAATGTCTACACTTACACGTGGGTCTCAAATTTCCCGATGAACCTAGCTCCCTACATTGCTTGCAGACCAGAGTCACGTACAGGAGTCATCATTCCATCTGATGCTCTTTCCCCCCCCCGAATCAGGAACTTCCCTTTCAACCACCTCAGGTGAGGAAAAGCAGCCTCTCATAAATTGTGACTCAGAAGCCAATCTTCTGCTCTGTGCTGTTAGGTCGATTTCACATCCGTCGCCACTCTCCGAGACCGTCCTCGTCTCGCACCAAATCCCGTGTGAAGTTTTTACTACGCCGGAAGATCTGATTCATGCAGTGTGTGTCTTTGCAAATCCTCGAGTGATCCCTCTGATCAGCGTAATTGCTACTTCTGATATTCATGATGAAAAGAGAAACGTCGTAGATGACCAACACAGTTCGATAGCCAGGGGTTTGGGTCATTGACACATTGTTAATACGCCCTTCACACCCTCCTTGTGTTGTTTTTCTGTGATTTCAGTTTTCTGTGTTCTGTTAATTAAGGAGATGCCGTGTGATCAAAAGAGCAAAAAATGGATGGATGACACTGAGCATCACTGCACACAGTTATCATCTAATCACCAATTAAACAGTAATCACTGAAAGATAAACAAGTTGATAATGTAGACCAATAAATTAAGCATACATAATTAATGTATGTTTAATGAAATCGGCAGAAAATCACATTGGCTCCTCAAACTGTGCCGCTATGGTAATGTGCAGTAATCCAGTGGTAACAGAATTATATTAACCCAGTAGTCGTCCACGTAACATCCTCTTCCTGAAGCGATACAAGACAAAACAACTCTCTCTCCGTGACACACACAAACACACACAGAGACACACACATTAGTGCTTTCAATCCACTTTCTTTGTTAGACGTGAACGACAAAAGCTAAAAGACAGTTATCATGCATGGCTGGTGTGTTTATTCCTAAGAGTGAAAATGGGCTCCAGGTTAATCAGAGAGCAAATGACCGCAATCAAATAGCTGAGAGGGGGGAAACCATCAGTGAGTCACACTGGTCAGAGGCAAGGGATTCAAACACTGACACTGAGGCAGGATGAGGCTCAGAATCAGTATCAAGTCAATAAGACTGCAGAGGTATCAAAACACATCAGACTGGATGTTAGAATGCTACATGATAACAAGTCATTGACAGAGCAACAATACAAATAAAGTGCTTGAACTCTAAACAAAAAAGTGGCAAGTCCAAAAATGAAACCAATAATAAAAGGTAATAAAAACATATTTATTATTATGCAAATTAAGGCTCATTGACATTGAAGGTGGCCTCTTCAATAGAATATGAGGTTGAAATTGAAATAGAAAAAAATGTTAAACTGAATTTAGATCTCACTCTATTGAGGTAAAAAAAGGACCTCTCTATCCTCTTGGTACTTTGTTCCGGTCCTCCAGGGCCGGTGTGTCCTGCAGGTGTGTCATCCTCCCTGACAGTTAACAAGCCACACCTCGCTCTGTGTCTGCCTGGCACCGAGTGCCACACACTAACTATCAAGGAGGAGGATCAAAAGGATGATCAAAAACCTAGAGGACACCGGCACTCTGGGAGCGGTATCGAGTTTCCAGGCTTCGGGCCAAAACAGGGGCTTGTCGTGACGCCCCGGCGCTCGACTGGCAGAAAAGCTCCTGCAAGGTGGTCCTCCGTCACCTTGGATCCAGGACCTTTGTACAGACGAGTGGAGGCACCAGGCAAAAGCAGCCGCCTTTTTCAAGGACTCCGGGAAACACAAGAGCACGGCTGAAAGGGAAACTAGAGCGAACTCAAAGGCTTGAAGTGAGGACATTTCATTGTGTACAGGTATATTGTCTCCATGTTCACTGTAAACACCTGCTCGAAACGGATCTGATCCCTTCATGTAGTATATTTAACATTCTGCTAAATAATAAGAATCATGCAAAATGCACGTAAAATATATATTTTTGTATTCTTTTTTTTAATCACCTAGCATTTTTTCAAAGTCTGATAATGATGAGCCCTCAGCAGGCAGCTTGAGTAGGCCCGAGGCAAATATGGAATAGTTGCAGCCAGTCTGATCCTTTTAATTAACATGAGACTTCGGAGTTGGCTGACGCAGAGTGATACATTTATGAGCTGTGGTGTTAACAGCTAGAAGAGAAACAACCAGACATCAATGTCATAAAACAGTCAACTTTAAGGCTGCTTGTGTTAAAAAGAGCCCAGATACAGACTGAATGTTGTCATGCGAGTCATTTTAATCAGGCTGAGGAATAGCAGGGTTATTTCTGATGAACCCGTTCTCAAAAGGATGAGGAGGCGTTGTTTGAGTGATTGTTAAAAATCACCGGAGGCGTTTACATGAAAGCCAATACTCCGATATTAACCTATTGAAGACAATACTCGTAAGCATTTTCTGACCTTACCCCAAATGAGGTCATACTTGGAATAAGCAATAATTACTACGTGTGGGTAACAAACTGACATGTCTCACTATAATGTCCTATTGGAGTTTCCACAGCATTTTCACATCATTTCATAACATACAAGAATTACCAACTGCTTTATGACGCATGGGATGGAAGGTAAACAGCAAAAGTATGTCAACATGAGTCATATTCAGATAATGTTCTCCTTTTAGCAAATACAATGTAAACATTATGATCAAAATTGTGTCTTCTTGTTGTTGTCCATGTAAACATAGTCACTGATGTAACAAATCTCAGTAGTTCCAATCACTGATGTCACCGATGAAGACATTAGAAAGTAGAAAATATTCTTTCAATAGAGACATAATGGGCACAGAAATCACATTTTTATTATTAATGTTGCCATGGAAATAATACAAAATAAAACACTTTAAAGGTGTGAAAGTACAGGCTTAATAGCTTCTACAAAAGCAGTAAATCAAGAGTTGTTGTTTTAATTTTTTCATAGAGATGTTAAGAGTCAAGGTTTCAGTTAATTTTGACAAAACTATTTCTGGAGACCTGTGATCTTCAATTAACAAAGAAAAACTAAACTGAAAAAATACCTCAGTGGCACTTCACCCTTAAAAATTGTCCGAACAAAGCCACTTTTTTCTTTAAAAAATAAATGTTTCCTTTCTTTAAAATCTTGTTATTATAATCACTCACAATATTTCCCCCTCTTCTTTTTGTTCCCGTCTGATTGAATCAGTCCCGCTCAGCTGCTGCTCGGCCTTAGTGTCTGAATCATTTGAATGAACATGCACACGCACACACACACATACACACATAAGCTGAGATGCAACAGATGTGGACAACATTACATCATAAAACTGAAAAAAACTAAAAACAGGATGAAATCATGAAAACAGGAGCCATACTCCTACTAGAGACTCACCAAGATGTCACCGTGGAAGGACAATGGCATTCGAAAACTTTTTGAAGAGAAGAGCCATTTACAGTGTGATGTTAGCAGCAGTATTTACGTGTCACATTTAAGATCTGATCAGTAAGTCAACATTTTTACCATAATTAATGTGAGTATTTGCTTGTGGAGCAGGGAAGTGAGATCTGATCACGTGTATGATACTGTTTCTCGAGACACATGGATGGATTATTTTACCTTTTGATCAGACCACCAGAGATACATTTATTACTACCAGGTATGGACAGGGCCACACAGTTTGGCAACACTATGATCATCTAATCCCACTGTATTATTGATGTGTCTGCTGTTTGAATTCTTGTCTGTGTCTCAGCTTCAACTACCTGCCTCCATCCTCCTTCTGGTCCAGCCTCATCCTTCGCTGTGCTCTGATCTGGGACCAAGAAAATCTGAATCCTGTGTGCCCCGCTCTCTCACAGAGACATTTTTAAAATCTCATTGACCTCATAAATAATCAATTGCATGCATTCATAAATACAGTTGTAAAAAACCCAAGTTCCCTAACAAGACGTTGGAAACCTGAGGGGTCCTCAAGATTAGGAGGAGCTATCGATTGGTCTTAATAAAGGGAAACACAAGAAAGGTAAACATCTGTATCTTTGGTAACATTCAGGTTTCTTTCTGAAAACTGTAAAGCACACGCCGGCTCCTGCCTGACACTAATATGAATTTTCGTTGCAGTTTGACTTTGAAGTGCTGTTCCAATGAAGAATTGATACATAAATCTACCCATAGAGTCCTCTCTAAGTACTGCCTGACTCCCTGCCAATTAATAACCCAGCGCAATTTTCTGCAGAGACATATTTCATGTGCATGAATCACGCCTGCAAATACTGCAGGGACCCGCTGATAGTTTAGCTCTTCAAGACGGCGAGAAAAACAGGCAACCTCGAGTCAGCTATCAAAGATGCAAGGAAAAGCTTCGAAATATGGAAACGAGAAACTGCAATTTCCATCAGATTTCTGACATCCAGACTCAAAAATACACACTTTCTTTCTCTACTGGGGGTCGGTGTAACACTCTCAAATCCAAGGCGATAAAGGTTATTCAATTCAAATCCTAACGGCTCCTTTATTGGCTGTGACCTCCAGCAGGGGAGGAGCGCTCAGGCACGGGCCATCTGGTCAAGGGCTTCACCAACAGATGCATTATTTTTCAAATCAATACCTCCGCATCCCAGAAAGTCCATGCTATGAAGGAAGACTAATTTCGTTATCAATCCATGCAGGTAATGATCTCATTAATTCACTGTTGATTCATTTTCAGCTGAGTGGATATTAACCTTTTGCCAGTAGTCATTAATTTTCCTGCGGGAGAGGTGTGGTGTGTTGTGATTGGGCCGACGTAAACAAAACAATTAACGTCAGAGGTCTTTCATGATGTCCAGCTGACTCCTTACACCCGGATGATCGATTCATTGATCACGCTCCACCACCAGAACGGCCCTAATCTCTCGCCCCGCACGGGGTGTGTTTGGGCCCCCGGACGTGACGAGGGGGGATTATTTGTGTTGTTTTGTGTAGCCATGCGTGTGTTTCCAGGACAATTTTCATGCTCTGAATAACTTTGCGGCAGCCAATTAGGGATCAGTGTGCAGCACCTGGACACCGCTCACACTTTGCCTCGGACGACTTGCAAAGGACTCGAACAGACGGAATTATTGATTATTTTAAAGTTTGAATCTGCCTATTGACAGTCCTACCATTCATGGGCTAGTGGCCAAATCATGTTTTTCCTACATTGTGCGTTATTCAAAATCATATTTTTCGTACCATTTAAATGAACAATGCCGATTCATCTTATTATAAGCTTATACTTATCAGTCTCAATTTATGTTCACGTTTATTTTATTGAAGAACTTCATTTTACACTTATATTTTATCATATAGCTGCACTATTAAGTCTATGTTTCCTGCTTATCCAGACTCCAGACTGGTTCTGTAGGGTGTCCCAGATACAAGATACAAGCTAAAAGATACATTTATTTATCCCAAAGATATCCCTCCCCGAGCCGCGTATTCCAGCACTTCCTGGGGGATCCGCAGGCGCTTCCAGTCCAGATGGGATATGTAGTCCGTCTAGTGAGTTCTGGGTCTACCCCGGGGTCTCCTACCGGTTGGTTGTGTGTAAACCCCTAAAGAAAGGCGCCCAGGAGGCATCGAAACCAAACCACCTTTACTTTCTCCTATGGTCAAGAAGGAGCAGTGGTTCTACTCTGAACTCTTCACCCCATCAAGACTGAGCCCTGCCGCCTGATGGAGAGAAAACAAATTTTCGCCACTTGTAGTGACCACCTCGTCCTTTCAGTCACCACCCAGAGCTTCTGACTGCAGTTAAGGGTTGGAACGCAGATTGACAGGTAAATCGAAAGCTTTGCCTTGCGGCTCAGCTCCTTCTTTACCACCACTGTAAGTATAAGACCCAGGGATACTTGAGTACAGCAGCGTCCCCCCCCCCTCCAACCCGGAGAGAGGATGGCTCTTGAATCTTGAAATTATTATCCTTTTTTTTTACCTCCTGAGAATAACATCCCTCTGTAAAACGAAACTATCAGAGGATAACATGTCAATCACTAAGCTTCCTCTTTAAGTTCCACAACAACAGTTTGTGTTCATCTGAGACGTTGACACCAGCTCTCTTCTTTTTTTTGTATGTTAAGCTTTTTGCAACTCAGTCCAGTAATCCAGTAAAGGCTCCTTTAATCCCCCCAAAAAATTGCGTTCAGGTTCTGCCAAACTGATGTTCACCATGGCTGCATCTGTGCCAGCAACCGGTGGCTTGTACATGCAAGGGATTTTTTTCTTTAAACAGATCACAGTGGACAAAGTTATTAAAAGTCCTTTTCGTGCCCGTCGAGTCAATTTGACTCCAATGTTTACGATCAAATGGCTACACACCCACGCCGTGCATCGTAACTCAACCTGAATTTGATTATTGGATAATATACCGCGGAACGAGGTGAGTTACGTTTACTGTGTTTTGCGTTGATGGGCCTCCACAGCAGAGTATCACACTCATTAATTTTTACTGACTGCTGTGAAAGGCGCCTACGACAGGAGTCCAGTAAATCCTCCACCAAACAAGGAGTTTTACAGAAGCAAGACAAGTGGAGAGGAGAGGTGTATAAAAGGGAATGTGCTCAGAATGGTAAGACCTGATGTGGCGCAGTGACGGCTCGGAGAGGGAAGATGAGATTTTCCATCGAAACTGGTTATTGAACAAAAAAGGGATGATGCAAATAAAAAGGTATCGTTGGTGTCACTCCGGAGCGTAGATCGTCAAGAATTCTGTAAAACACCGGGGACATGAAGAACACTGTGTCTCAGTTTAGAAAAAGAATGAGATGCCAGTGTTCGGTTGAAAGAAGAAACACTTCTTTGCGTAGGCAGAAGAAAGAAGTGAGTGTGTTTCTTTACAGCGAGACTAAAGGGAGCCAGAAACTCTCACACTTTGGGGACTCAGCACGCACTGGTCCATTGTCTGGCACTAATAAGGGGATTGTGTGTGTGTGTGTGGGGGGGGGAGAAAGTGTCAGAAGTGCATGCATTCATTTTAGTAGTTTTTTTTTCCTGCTGTCTTAGAAAGAGGACGAAGTATTTCAGAAAATCAACGGACGATGCAATACATACATTTAGTGTGGATTCATGAAAATACACTATAATTGTGTCAAAAATATTTGTTATATTATTGTATAATAAACCCTGGAATCAGTGATAGGATGTGCACAGAAAGGTAGCAATAGTGAAGCTTAAAAATATTGAATAAAAGTAACACAATGGCGATAGTTATTTGAGGTGTACAGATCCATTTATAGGGGATCAGGATTTATATAATAAACGTTGTTCTCGTGTTCAATCTAAACTTAGTCATGCAGCACAAGAGAGCTGACAGCTGCATCCTTTCATCATGTTTGATTGCTCGTCCTTCCATCTGGTCATGACAACAGTTTACATTTCCCATCAACATAAATTCCCCCGTCCCCTAAATGTTACTAAATGATATACTATCCACTCCCGCAGCCCCCACGCTACCTCTGTCAGCCCGAAGATAAAGTTTGAAGGAGTACATTTGACCCGACATGTGGCGAGCGTAAATCTTCAGCCGGCGAGGAAGGCATCACGGGCCTGAATGCAAATAAGAGCAGAAACATGATTTTAGGGCCCGAGAGGGGCAGAGACGTCAGGGCTGACGGGTCGTATTTCTCCCACCAGGCGGCTGCGGCGATGATCTTAAAGTGAATTTATTCTCCCACTTTAAACCAGGACTTGTTACGTCTTTTATTATTTAGGATGTTCGAGCCTTTGTTCAGTCAAGACTTATTATCCTGCTCTCTGGTCTCAAAAATGAAGTTTTAACGTTCACTCATCCTGACGAGCTTGTTCGACTGCATTGACTCTCTGCCGAGACCATAATTACAAATGCATGTTGCATGGCCAAAGATGATGGAAACCATCAGAGCATTATCTTATTTAAGATATTGCATATAATACGTATTCAAAGCTGCTCTGCTGAAGGAAAATTGTGTATAACACTTAATCTGTTTTGTATTTGGTGTAATGGTGTAGCCAAAAACATACTGCTTCTAATAAATCACCCAGGTTACGGCCGTTTCATTATGTGCTTTGGTGTAATTTAAGAGGACATTAGAGTTCAGTCCCAAAGAGCATCCTTATTCCAGGCCCTATGAAGTAGAAACAGAAAGAGAGAAAGAAACAACTTGAAGAAAACTGAGCAGAAAAGTCTTTAACACCAACGAGCTCAGCTGTACAACACTGTTCTGTGTGTACCAGCCCGGTTTTGGTCGGGGTGGGTAGCATTTTTGTTGAAGCCATGTCTTTTTACCTGTTTTTGGTTGAGGAGTTAGGTCAGTACCATGTATTTTTGTTTCTTTGATATGTGTAGGGAAGTTTAGGTTGTTCGCCTAAGGGTTGTTTTTGTTTATTGTTTTGCTGTTCGCCCACCCTGAAGCAAAAGAGTCAATAAACATAATCAATCAACACAGAATCACCTGCAGGTAGGAGTAGATACCAAATTTTGTTGGGTTAGTGTGTCTAGAATGTGAAGCAGGATGGATTTATTATCAGCTGGCTCTTATGAGTTGGATAATTTAACACGTTTGTGTAATCGAAGTAGTATAGAAGAACAATATATGCAAACACATATATAGGCATATTTTAACTGAAGCTGAAGATTAAACATAATTTAGAATAAAGGTCACAGAAGTTGTTTTTATCAGATTTAATTGATGATTCAATACAAACATATTATTATCTCCAAGTGGAATTATGTCTCTTTCCTCACCCATTTTATTTGAGGGCTGGTTCTAACTGAATATTAAAATATCTGTGTTAACAAGATGGTTCGGAAAGTGGAAACACCTGCACTGTTAACCTTTACTGTGCTTTTACAGTTAAATGTCACAAATGGCTAAAGTGCAGGGGGCAACATGTAATTTACTGTAAGTGGGTGAGTTTTTGAAAATTACAGCAACATACTAGTTAAGACATTTGCGGTAGTGCTGTAAGAACTGTGGAAATATGAGCCCAAGAAGATTTCCATTTTGCAAGGGGAAAAATGTTTCTGAAAATCTGCTCTCACCATTTTTTATCTTTCCCCATCAGCTCTGTTAACAACATCATCATTTGCGTAATTTCTTTGTTTTTGGCCTCTGCTCGTGTTGTTGTTTAAGTTGTTGTGTGTGTGTGTGAAATGCACATGAAATGAAAATTGTATTTGTTATCATTTGGAACGATACGGAGCAAACAATGCCTCTGATTTAATCTTTTAGTGGGTGGCAACATGTCAATATGTTTGTTCACTGGACTGAGGCTGCTGCAGCCGCTGCATCCTGATGCTGACAATGCATAAATGATGTAGGACTCAAAGTCATGTCAGGTTCCCGCCTCGAGCAGATCCGGCTCCTAAGTAAAACAGTGCAGACCAATGTTAGAGTGAAAGAAAATATGGTCAGTGCATGAAAACATCATTAGTCTCTGAGCGATAACGGGACTGTGACGTCTCGGAAACACATACTGAGTTATATTGAGACGATTGTCACTGGGTTAAGTGAATGATGATGTGAGATAACAAAGGAAGGAGAAATGGGGAACAAAGGGAAACTATAAATGCAGGATATACAGTATAAAGACAACTTCAAATATCGAGCGGTTGTGTGTGTGGGTGTGTGTGTCTTGGACACGTCCTGTTGGGAATAAGGTTTAGTGTAATGAGCCTTCTTGGGATTACACAGCGGCATGGAGGTATTCCCAGCCTGCTGTCCGTGCTGCAAAACAACAAGCGATATGTTAAAGTCTTCAAACAAATAAGACCTTCTGCTGTCAGACGGAAACGCCAATTTGTGTATCACAGAGTGGAAACCAGCTCTGAAAGGCCGTGTTTACAATCGAGAAAGAGGATTTAAGTCACGGGAGATGAACACAGATTCTGCAAACACACTGATTAGACTTTTTGTTATTAAGATAACCGAAAAAGTACGAAGCATTAAGAGCAACTGAGACAGTTTTGGGGGCTTAAGGATAAATCTGTTTGTTTTTTTTTAATAAAGAACCTTAAATTCTATTAGAATAACCTTTGTTCCTGAAAATTGTTTGGACCCTCTACTTTCATTTGACGAGCGAAAAAAAAAGAAGGGCTTATCATTTAATTGAATAGGGAATTGACGGCAGCAGAAATCATTGGGTAGGATGGGGGGGTGGGGGGGGGGAACGCAAATATAACTGCATCCCATACAGATCGAACAGGAAAAGAGAGCAGGTGGGGGATTCACTGTGGAGGAATGTAGCCAAGTTCATGTGGTCCACAGCTGGTGGAGACTCCACCGAGACAGATTCCTATGTGGATGAGTGGCCAGAGGGTTTTCTCAGTATCACTACAGTATGTGTGCCTCCCTGATTCTAATTTAGATGCATGCTTTTCGGTTGTCACAGTCATTGATCTGAGGAGATCTGCAAAGCACAGGCCAGAGAGCTAAAAATCTTAATTCTGAGCATAAACCCACTTTGGTGTCTGATCTATACAGTTTATCCTTTAAGGACTGCAGGGGACATTGGGCCAGAGTCGGGTACACCCTTGACAAGTAGCCAGCAAATCACAAAGCTGAACCAACATTTACATATTCACACCTTTACCAATAATTTAAACTCTAAAAAAAAATACACTTTGGAAAAACATTAAAACCTATAACATTGAAAGACCTCGATCGAATTGGGATTTGAACCCTTACCTCTGTGACTCGACAGTGCCGTGCCAACATGCAAACAAGACACACAGCGAAGCGCCTCCGCATCTAAACTGAGACCAAATTCATTTTGAGAGCATCTGTCTGTAGTGAACTGAATATAGCTCACCGCTAAGAGCGAATGTCCAAAAGGCATTTACAGTGTTGTGACTTGATTCAAATGGAAGCCCGAGGCCATGCACGAACAAAACTAAAACATTTTGAAACCATTTCAGCTCCTAAAAAAATAAAGAACCCTTCAACACCACACATTAAGATGTCCTTTATTTTTCTGACCTATTTTATTTTTTCCAACGGCTTAACAAAACAACTTGATGGCTGATGCTATGTTGTATACAGGTAAAAGAAATCTGTTATTACATATACACCTAAACACAACAGATGGCCAACATGCAGCCTCTCACCTTTCTATTTAAACCTTGACTCCCTGACTGGAGTGTCTAATTTTAAAAAGTGTTTCATTTGGCTCAGACTCAAACCCCATGAACCCTCCGTCAGACACGTGCAGCACATCCACATCCTGCAGTTTGCTGCCTGTTTTTGTCAGAGTCGTCATTATAGCATGAAACATTTCCCTTTGCTGAGAAGAAGTCCACTAGATGGATAGTGTTTAAATATTAACAGGCATAACATAAAAACAGAGCCCCATCTGCTTTCATTAATACTAAATGCTAAATTATTTGACCACATCAACTGGCTTAGATTGCAATATATTCCACTGAATTATGGATGAGAAATAATAAACAAAGGAAACACTGAAGAAAGAATGCAGATATTTGTGCATTAGGTTGAGGCATAAAACCGATTAAGTATTTGTAGCATGAGTAGCGGTGATGTTAGCGGTGGAAGTACATGGATGTCTGAATGTTTAATTTGTCCCGGAGCATAAATCAAATGTTTGCGAAGGAAGCCCAAACAGTCCCTCTGAGGTTTATGAGGCTTAGAGATGCGAGTGCGGAGCTTCTCCAGACACAGAGAATAAAGTGTCCCGCGGATGCAAGA
The DNA here is from genome assembly GCA_038501795.1 of Pseudopleuronectes americanus. Classification (NCBI taxonomy): domain Eukaryota; kingdom Metazoa; phylum Chordata; class Actinopteri; order Pleuronectiformes; family Pleuronectidae; genus Pseudopleuronectes; species Pseudopleuronectes americanus. Next base: position 9,936,086 of record CM076732.1, read on the forward strand.
ATTGGTTTGTACTGTTACAACATATTACATCTGATTTCCAGGCGGGGGTTTATCTGCCTCACAAATCAAGGGTACGCTGAGCGACAGAGGATAACTCATCCAATTTCTGCGGGAGAAGAGTTCGCTCTTTGGATGACGAATAAAAAAGAGAATTTATAAATCAGCTTTCATCGGCTGCAGATGACGAGGTCAAAAGATTGCAGAGAAGTCTTAATTAAAAGTCACTGGTGATGCGACAGAAATTCAGTCTGTCCGGTCATTTCTTTAGTGACAAAGAATCATTACATTAGATGCCAGAGTGGATCAATACCCTGACAGGGTGTGGTGCTCTCACTCCCACCCTCCTCGCCCCAACCTGTGCATTGACTGCAAACCTTAAGCAACAAGAAGGATGAGGTCAAAGATTTGTTGAAATCAGCACCTCCATCCCAGCAGCTAAGACAGGAGGAATCCCTCTTCGTTTGTTGCGGCAGACTGTACCAGCGAGGCATCATTAAATTCCTTCTCACTGCTTATTGTGCATAATTCATGTCCAGCCGTTGAAATATAAATGTTGCTGTGTTGCAGAAACTCTGCGAGGGCGAGGCACAAGACGAGGGGCCGGAATCGGGCCCCGAGTGGGGCCGCAGGTTCAAGGAAGAGCGCACGGGTGAGGGCTCCCTTGGACGGCTGCGGATCGCCTGCAGCCAAATCGATTTGGAGGGACACACAGGGAACAGATAAACATTTAATTGCTCATTATGAGAAACATTTTCTGATTTTGGACTGCCCCAGTAAAGTAAGATATATAATTCACAGCAGTGCTTCATAGAAATGCATTGAAAATTAAAATGTGTTACAGTCGTTTTCTCATTTGCCGAGACCTGCCTATGATGAGCAGCCTGAAAACACATGTTGTCAATACACATTCACTGTCTGCTTTTTGTTTGTCTCTTCATTTTAAGTAAAACAAATATCACTGGCAGTAATTCAAGGAAAGGTAAAAAATGATTTTGCCAAACCAAAGAGCAGCACTCTAAATATTGCAAAATCTGACCGTGAACAGTGTTCTGACCCGAGGACAGACAATATCCAAATACTAAACTCTGGGAAAAACGCTGGTTGAGAGACTGCAGTGAAAGAACAAATACCAAACCTCTTGACACACATAACACATGTCACATAAATGTTCTGCAAAACCTTGTGTTGTGTTCAACTACAGTGCCATTTTAATATTCAGCTACACTGTGGTGCCACTTTCTATGTTTGCAGTTATTGCAGTGTTGAACTGGACTGCATTATACTAGAAGGACTTATAATATTCTGCCTGGTATTCAGTGGTCTGTAAAAAGAAGTGAACTTGAGCCTCCTGCACATTACATATTAAAGTCTGTCACTCTACGTACCCACACTTCACCCTGCTGCCTCATACTGGGCTGAGGAGTCCCACATTCATGTTATTCTCTCTTGATTTTGACATTTTCCAATTAGTTCTGTTCCAAGTGTAACTTCAACCCCGAGTTTAGCCTCTCCCAGCAAAATCAAAACATGCCTTAGGAAATAAGTGCTGGGTGGCATGGCTAGGACTCGGCTACCTACCCCGCTCCTACACACAAACAGACACACATGTAGACATTATAGACACCCAGAAATGTTGTATGAAATATATCTATCCAGAATTTATGAGCATGGCTTTCCAGATGCATGCTGGGTGGTGTTTTCTAATATATCTAAACATCATGATGTAGAGACATCCAAAATGGCTGCCTCTGCATAAGCATCGGCACTTCAAGTTCCAAAAGTAAATTTGGTAATGATTTTGAAACTAACAGTATACAATATAATATAATCTAGTTTTCAGCAAAAAAAAGAAGAAGACAATTAAGGAGACAGTGTTCCTTTACTGATTTGTCATATTTCCATGAGGCTTTGTTTGTACATTGTGCTCCACAGAGATCACAAGTGGATCAATGTATTCCTGCCTTTGTCACATGGATCCGTCTCCTCCGGCTCTTCCTTACGTTTGGCGTCTCCTCTTGTGCACTGATCCCTGCAGAATGATTCACTGGCCCTTCTCTCTCCCACCTCCGCCCCAAATCCTTCTTCTAAGTTGGCCTGTTTTCAACCCTCCCAAACATTATAAGTCAGGAGGCGCTGGTGTTCGCCATCCAGCGCGGAAGCATCATTTACAGAAGCGTTACATTTACCAGCTGTTGACGCTTTCCTGCAGTAAATGAAAAAAAAGTGCCCCCCACCTTTCCCCACAGTAATGTGCTTGGGGTTTATCTTCACAGCGAAAGGTAAACGAAAAGATTTTAGAATTTTTTTTTGATCACAGACCAATATTGGACCAGCATTCGTGTGCTTTCAGTATATATGTGTGTGTGTCTGTCTGTGTGTGTGTGTGTGTGTGTGTGTGTCTGTGCGTGTGAGTGGTCGCTTGGCCGTTGCCTTGAGAGCAGGTTACTTCCTATGCAACGGAATTAATGAGGGGAGTGTAGGTTGGTGTAGTTGATCCTATATAAGGCTCTCGTTCATTTTACCTTTCCTGTCACAGCACTGTATGGAAAACGCATGTAATGAATAATATACCAGGAGACTAACAGCAGGGTAATTACAGGATAATGAATGCACCTGCATTTTGCCCACATTGTCAGAAAAAAAAGGAGTCGCAATAAGCTGGAAATCACCGCTGCTCATCCCAGGAGTGCACTCACGCGCTCTGTAGGAAGCAGACACAGGGAGGCTTTACACAGCGCTGGCCGGTTTGTGTTGTAACAGATTCAGCCGGGCAGCTGTCAGTCAAAACAACATTTTTTCAGTGTGTTGCCTCAGCACTGTTTCTTGCACCGACGTATTGGTCGGGTGAACATTTTTCGGCTCCCAAAGAATCCATTCGTCTATTGCAGCATTTAAGTATTGATGAATAGATTGCCAAAGGGTGAAACCCCATTCGCTGCACAGCAGAAACACAGTGCAATATTAGCAAAGAACAATGCAATAAAACCATATCGATAAAGATATTTGGTTTAATTTAAAGCGCTGTGTTCTGTTGGTGTCCAGCTTGCGGACTTAAGAGGTGTACTAAATCTTTACATCACTACTATAAATATACAGCTCTACAAGGCTTTCAGATATTAAACCCACCTCTTATAAAAAAAAATATTTTATTACCATCTGACTTAACACACAGTAAAACTATAACACATGTATCTTGTCCAACAAAACAAGGAACAAATCGCAACTATGTCCTGAAAATGTTTTTCACTGTGTCTAGTGGCAATAGATTTTATTAAAACATGTGCGAAGCATCTCCATTTCCTCCCAGTTTCCACAAATGAAGCAAAATGCTCCTGATATGAATGCCGCCATAATGTGCAATAAGAGCTAGAGACTGTAGTGTATCGCTCAGAGCATGGAGCAGCGGTAACAAGGTCCCATCAATACAAGCACTCGGGCAATCACGAGCCAGTCACAGCTGTCAATCATGATGTAACGCCCTGTTTTATCACATCAAATTACCTACTAGAAAACCAAAAATGAGCACCAAACATCAGTGATAGGAAATATATAATATATATATAAATCGTTTTATATTGTTTATGATTAAATACCTACAAAATGATTTCATATCATTAGATTATACGAGAATATTCCAATATATGTAATCCTTGGATTATGGTCATTAAACATCGGAGTGTACTGTATTTCATACCTTTTTCCAGTTGCTACTTATTTATTTTACAGAAACTATAAAAGAGAAAAGGGAATTCTGTTAGATGAACGTACTGTGGATTTTGGATAATCTTCCCTCACCTGACACTGGTGTCATCCTGGGTAAAAAAATATAAGACAATACATTGTAGGTAAAAATGTAAGAACAGAGCAGGAGGACCCAAAGGTTCAGGTGAAAACCGAGAGTGTTCTTAAATGCAGACCCATTTCATTACATAGAAAAATAGGTGCAGAAGAAAGAAAAGCAGAAAACCCAAAAAGCTGGAATACACGACCGATAAGGAACCAGATGAACGAGACAAAGTGACAAAGACCAAGGGAAGCACAAGACTTATATACACAGGGGAGGCAAGGATAATTGAACACAGGTGAAACACATATGGAACAGATGCAGACTATCACAAGGACAGGAAAACAAGAAAAGGCACTTGAGGCAAAATTTCAAAATAAAACAGGAAACAGAGACCTCAGAGTAAATAAAGCACTGGTACACAAATCCAAACACAAGGAAAACAAGGTAAATGACCACATCAAAACCGGTATAAAGAAACGTTCCAGCGGCAGAATCATGACAAAAAGAACTAAGCCCTTAAAATCCCCATAAATAATTACTTAGGATGAGTGTTTCCCTTCAGCCTCTTTCACGTCGATTTTATTTTAGAAAAGAAACTTAAATATATTCTACTGTTACACTACCACCCAAATCCAAAACCTTAGAGTTACCATCGGCGGTACTGTCTGCACGTTAATCTTGTGGTCGCAGCATGAAAACTGTTAATAATTCGATAGTAATTATTCAACCACCAGCACATAGGCTGGAGAAAGAGCCAAATCACTGTGGCTTTTTAAATCGATGCATATTTCTCTGAGCGCTGGCGAGGTGGCGGCAGCGGCCTTCATAATGGGACGTGAGATATGGGCAGGTTGTGTGACCTACTGTGCACATTCTGCAGCTTCATTTGCAGCAAACATATAGATCACGGAGAAGCAAATTACAACCTGTACAACCTATGCCCCTATGGATCTGTCTAATAGAGTGAGAGGCAGCATCATTACCCTTGAGAGCCGACACAGCCACATACCAGCCACATCAACCCACTGCTGAGAAATTGAGTGTTTGGCTTTGTACAGGAGGCATAGTGCGCTATTCATGTTTAATGTCCCATTGATTTAATCTCTGTCACTGAAGTGTTCCTTTTTCTTTTATTTCTTTCGATCTAAGCAGTTCCCACTTAGTCCTGTTATATTTCTTGATATATACTGTGGCTAATCAATTTTTTCTCCAACCAAAGTGGACTGACAGCCCTGTTTTGTGTTATGCTGCACGACTCTAAGAAAAAAAAACGTTCCATAATGGAATCATAATTGGTCATCACTTTGCTATTCTTTCAGGCTGTAGCCTAGTATTCATCTTGCACCGTGACACAATGATGGTTGAGAGAGTGAATGACTTTAATAAGGTTGATCTTTTAAGAAATGGCAGGAGAGTGTTGCAAGTGAAACCAAACCTGAGTTGCCATGGGCACGCATTGCACATGAGGCGTTTGTGGCACAGCAGAAATTGTTTGTGTAGCAGTGTGATGGACATTTTCACAATCTGTCAAAATGAGGAAAAGAACAAAACATTCCAGCGGATCTTTTTCTTGGAAATAAAAATGTGACAAAAAATATCAAATGCAAAAAAAGTGTGAGTTTGTGACTGTTTCTTCTCTGGTTCAGAAGTATATTTGGTTGTTAACACAGCATTGATGCCTCAAGGTATAGATAGACCTCTTTGTCTTTGTTGTGATGATATTTTGTATGTATTTCATTCTTTATAGTGTTTTGTATTTTCACTGCATTTTATCTGAATCTGACTAAATGTCATCATTTGTGGTTCTCAGGTAAACGCATCAGTAAAGGCAGCGTTGAACCTCTCAGGGTGAACTATGCTTCCAGACACTATATCTCCCCCAAGGCTAACACCCTATCTTGCCATATGTTATTGAAGGAAGTGAAAGAAAAATCCTGAATCCTCCATTTTATCAAGATCTGCTCTGAAACTTTTACAGATCCTTCCTTGGGTCATGCCTCATCTGCCGCCTGATCTGTAACAACACCAACATTTTGTGGGTTCTTCCTTGACTTGTATCACATCCCTCTATTTCGTTGTGGTCCGCTCAATAGTTTTTGTGTGAGCTGCTAAATAACAAAATAAATGCCAAGATCAGTTTTGTTGATGGTAGGTTTGTTAATAAAATCTCTGCAGAAACAACTACATTCATATTAGCCCTGCATGCTGATGTTAGCATTTAGCTCAGATCCCTGCTGTGTCTATATACAGCCTCAGTGCCACTAGCCAGGCTTAAGAGCCAGATGCATCCACTATGAGTTGGCAAAGACCTACACTTTGGTGCTTTAAAGGGCAAAAATACATGTTTAAATAAGGGAGGGAACTCATTTGGATGATTTGGATTGAAATAACTATAAATCACAGCAGCAAATATTTGTAATGTTGTCGATAAAGCGTCTTCAAATGTTATTGTACTCTCCTTTATGCTGCACTGTTACGCTCCACTGACCTCGGAAGAGACGGCTGCATTCAGAGGGCTTCAGTGCGAAACATCCCTTTCTCGACAGAAGCATCCGACAAAAGGAAAGTTGAGTCTTGCTTTTCATTCCCAGAAAAAGGATGTTTGTTAAACCAAATTGCAGCATGGGCAGCAAAGAAATACAGGTCACCCCCAAGTCCGAGCAGAACTGGTATCTCCTGAATAAATTACTCTTTCCAGATGGAATTTATCAGGGCTCTTATTTAAGGCAACATCCCATTTCAGGAGCTCTGATGGCAGTTTCCTGTCAGGTCATACAAACAAAGCTCTCAAGAGATAAGAATGATTTTTTTTCAGGGAGAAGGGACATGAAATACAGTCTCTAAACCACAATAATGCTGTCATCATCTATGTCACATCAAAATACAATGTTCCGATTTCAATTATTTGTTTTAAAGGTTTGACGTCTAACTATATGTTTATCTTATTCTTTCCCCTTCATCCCTTCACATGCTGCAGGAAACAGCTCTGTTTAGCCAGCTCACGTTTCCTGCTTTTAGAATGCATTAGATCATTTCATTTTCCAGGTTCCCTGCAATCGCAACAAGATCGCCTGGGAAAGTACTGGGACACGGTGAATTAGGACTGACCTTGTCCTGGGCAATCTTTCAAAGTTATTGAGCCGAGGTGGTGATGACAGTTGAGAAATGCTGGCCTACTCCAGTGAGGATATATCATTGGCTAAAATTGTCTTCATATTGACCTCCTTGAAAGGAATGAGCTCATTCTCGCAGTGGCCAGGGTGGAGTTCCCAGAGAAGTGGGGAGGGTTGCGAGAGCACCCAGAAACAACTGGAGGGGTGTGTATGAGTGTGTGTGTGCAAGAGTACACTTAATATTTGGATGTTTATATTATAAAATCAAGAAAAAACATTGCACTACTGTCATAACTCATACATTTGTCCCATCCTTATATTCCGCCTTTTCTCCAAACCAAAAAAAATCTTCAGAAGAAGTCAATCAGAAAAAAGAGACATGCAATATATAGTGTATGTTTGTTTTGCATAGTTGTTGAAATGTGTGTTAGAGGGAACAGTAGACTTTTAGGCTAAAAGCAAGGTGTAAGGTGTAACCGATGTTGTTTGGAGTCAAACCTGAATGTCAGGGCTTACAGACATTTAGATGATACAACAAGAGCAAAATGGAGGCATTTATGTTTTTTTTTAAAGATCAGTCACCATTTACTTCAATTGCATTGGATTTGGCTGCAACGCTGTTTACCCCTGAAACTTCGAAAGTGTTTTGTGGACTCAAACACTTCATCCACCCCTCCATCGGCATAGTGGTGATGTTTGCGTGAACTATCCCTTTAAGTAAAGACCTTCAATGTTTTGTCGTACTTGTTGCTAATTGCAGTTTACAGCAGGACACACAAGGTTTGTCATCAGTCGACAGTTGGCCTTTGAAGCTCATTGTTTTTAGCGCTGAGACAATTTCCCCTTCTTTAGAGACCCCTTTCATCAACAGCGTGGCATTTGCAAATGGGGGAACACAGGAGGAGGAGTCCTGCGGTTTGCAGGGCATCACACGGCGCTTTCACCTGAGAAACAAAATAATTGCGGCACCGTTGCTAAAGAAGTCCTACATTTCATCAACGGCCCCCTGCTCTCTCCCGGCTTAAAGCAAACTCAGCGCATTTAAAGTCCTGCTACCCAACATTTGTACTTATAGATTGTTAATCTTGTATTTCCAAATACTATTACTTTTTATCTTTTGACAAGTTGCCCCATTTCTTAAGCAGTTATCTCAATATGATGTCCAAATTAAGATAGGGAGAACATCTTTAGTGCCGTGAAAAAATATCAACATTTCGAGAGGGTCCTATACATGTGGAGCCACATAAAGTCATGCAAGCTAAGGGACCCTATATGAAAATAACAAGCTCTCTCCCCTGTCAGCTCAGACGATATTATATTTTTCATGAACAAACCATGGGAACCGCAGCTCAGATCTGAATTCATCACACAAGCATGTTGTGCAGTCAGTGCGGAGCCACACTACATTGTTTTTTATCCTTGACGGAGAAGAGAATTGTCATAGTTCTCTCTCCTTTTCCCTGTGTCTCCTGTTTTTTTTCGCTCTCTCCCTTTTTCTACCAGCCTTGTCTGTGGATTCCAGTTCCTCCTCCTCTACTGCTGCTGCTTCTCCTGTGAACCAGGTCTCTATCCACACTAATCACCTGCAATCAACTACAGTGCAGTGTAAATACCTGGTCCTGACTTCCACTCTTTGCCGGTGTGTTCAGTGTATAAAACATCACAGGCGCTTGGCCCATTTTCTTGTCTTTACTATTTCTGAAAGCAACCATTGCCAGAGTTCTTTGATCCTCAAGCGATCCTACGTTTTCTTTGCCGTAAGCCTCAGCCAAAAAGCCAAGCCCTGCACCTTAGCTCTCCCCAGCACCCAAAGATTTCCTACAGCTGGATTACTGCATTCAGTCTTGGTTGCAAGTTCAAATAAACACATCTTTTTGTTTTATCTTGAGCTGTTGTTGTTGTCCTGTACTCGGGTAACAAACAAATTGTTTGATTCTGTTAATTTAAAGAGAATAGTAATATTACATATATGTATATATTTACACAATTGTAAAATTAAATATTAGTTTGCAAATGCATCCGTGTCCTTTAACAAAAAATATCTTAATGTAGAATTTTGTAATGAATGGAGAGATGCATCATGTTGTCACTTCCCAACTTTTGAGTTTATACTTGTATAATATTATATAATTAAGTTAGTAATTATATTTAGTGCAGGGCCCGTCTTGATTGTTCTGTGATAATTCTGGGTGCAGTTTTTTCTGTAAAGCTGTAAAAGTGACTTGATGTAATTGAGAATTTAAGACCGGCTGCAGGACTCAGTCCACAGAACCCTGGTGCTGCGTCACCTCTGCTGCACTAACAGCTGTTCACCTGTTTACTCAAAGTTCCGTGAAGCTCGACTCCTCAAACTGGAGAATCAGTTGTCGTTGATGGGTCTCGATGTGTGTTTTATTCAAAGTTAATTTATATTGAACAAACTGACCGTCAAAATCAAAGATTTCAACACTTAACCCCTTAAAAATACACATGCCAAGTGTGAAGCTGATGAATGTTCTCGAAAATCACAGAAACCGACTGAGCTGAGAAAGAAAAAGGAGATTTCCCTGCTCATAAGATGTTATAGTCGGTTGAAAATTCTACTACTTTGATCGCTAATTTAGTATTACTGAAGCCAGCTCAGTTCTGCCTTTTCTCTTGGCCTGCGGCTCTACTCCACTGCCCTGCTGATGGGAGGGGGTGAAGACTTTCTGTCCTGATTCTCTGCAGTACAGCAGGGATGTTGTTTCTCCTCATTGCTCCGCACTACTGATCTTTATAAAATACAACTTCAAGACACCGGGCAGAGGGACTGCAGCTCCAGATAAAAGCTCTTCCTTCAAGGGGGGATAAGGGAGATTTAGATTTTACTTATTTAAACGTCAACATGCAAATAAACAAAAAACTAGAGGTTAAATAAAAATGAAGACGGTTTGCAGAAGCACTAAATGAGCAAAACAAAATGTTTGATGGGCACTTTTTTTCTGTCGAGGATTATTGTTTCCATGGATTTTCAGTCTATAGCTTTAGGTAGTTAATGATAATGAGGATCAGTGGTTTAGTGCAGGATTAGGATTTGTACGCACCACAGTATTGCTATGACTTTTTTTTCCCAGTGGACACTGAGTTCACTTCTCAAGTGATACTGATGCAGATATAAATGTATAATTACCCTGTAATTAAGTGAAATTACACATAAAGGAGATTTTCATTTGTTGAGCTGAGGGCTGCACCAATGACAAGAGTGGAAACAAAAAGCAGTTAACCGATAATGTGTTAATGACTGACATAATGGTAATGGGCACGTTTTTTCCTCTGATGGATAATAATGCTTGAACATTATATTCACCAGAACACCAAGTCATTATGTCACTATTAGCAAGACAGGAAATACACATCACATATGATTTTCATATTCGTCAAAACATGCAATGAGAAATTGTTCCCAGAGTCCTCTCCATCATTAGAGTTCTCCACTCGTTTATATCAGTTTTTCTTTTGATGTGCATATAATGATAGCACTCAACTGACAATGGGGAACAAACCGTGGGGTTTATGAAATGACAATAGACACGTAGAATCATGTATATTATGACATGAGCTATGCTAGAAAACGTAAAGATATGTGAGAGCATTCCTGTACTCTGACTTTGCGTGTGTGTGTTTGTGTATGTGTATGCCCAAAATAACTCAACAACACATGGACACATTTTCCCCAAACTTGGTGGAAGTATTATTTGGAAGGTTCCAAGACTTTATCTCAAATAATAAGGGCTTGAGATGCATAATTCATATTAAGATGTAAGCTTATATAAATTGTTATGGCGTCATTATGAAATGACGCGCATGCAGGGTTTGCATCTCCCTTCTATGATTTTCATTCTGCTTTGTATATTTGAAAATAGATTGGTTTTGTGTATGTCTAAACCTCTGCATGCTAAACAACAATGTTGCTAAACCAAGATCCTATAATACTACTAAAAAAGTTAATTATGAAAGTGAGAAATAAATAACAAACATGTATAGAGGGAAAATCTTAGGTAAAAAAAAATATTATTATATTATTATTATTATTATAATGATGTATAAAACAAAAAAACAGTTTCTCTACATGTCGCTTATCTTTTAAAAGATTCATATTTCACTGAGTCCAGTAGAGGCTGCATTACTTTAATCAAAATTATCCAACAGCATGTAACTTTTAGAAGGTCAACGATATGTTATATTTTGTGAAATGTGTCATTCATATGCTGAACACCCACACATCACCTACTGCAGTTCATAGCCTTGCCTACTCCTGCAAACATGCTTTAAATACAAAACTAATTAAGATGCACCAAAGACACCGCTTGTCCGGATTTGTTTTTGAATTTGGAAGGAAAGTGCCGTACCGAACCCTGAATCCTAATCTAAAGATAAAGCCTGAGTTGTTAGTTTAATAACATTTTGTGGCATCTGCAAACAATTTAAATAAACACACAAACAACCTCAGACATAAAGACACACAATTTGCTGTTCTTCAATAACACAAGATGTACCATGCACAAAATTTAAATGACTCTACACGACATCAGACATGAAAGCAGGCAATTTACTGTTCCATCCTTTTTCACACTCTTGATCTTGAAGGCATGTTTGTGCTGGCTGGGAGGAAGTTCACCTTACAGCTGTCGACGAACTTTCCGTAGACAGCCTCCAGCTTGATTGCAAATCTCCATTTTAACTTTTTTTCTTTGCAGCTATGTGATCCTTGACTGGGTGCTTCTGCTCGGTGCCTGTTCCACATCCACATCCCCAGCCTGCACATCCTCTTTCGGCTGCTCCTTCAGTTCTTCCTCCTCCGGCTGTCGTTGAAGCAAACCCAAGCCCTAACCAATTCTAAAGAGGGTCAATGGTATGTTTCGGAAGACACCACATGATCTAGCTTGCATACTAATGTCCCTTCCTTCTCAAATTGTGTCTTGTAAGATATGAATGAAAAGGACTTGTTCAGTCAAACTCCAGTGTGGTTCCTCGGCATGAGTCAGGACAATCCTCGGCTCAACCCATCCTCAGTTTTCGGATTGTTGTTGAAGGGAGTGTGATCATGGATCAACTGGCAAATCTACCTCAGGCCTTCTGTCTCCTTTTCAGACTCATTTATGCTCGGCACCTGGACTACCCAAAGTACATGAAAAAGACACTCTGAAAAGTTATGCGACGGCTCCACCTATAAAGTGCTTTAAATGCTGCACTATGTATGCTGTTTTGATAGTGTTTAAAGTGTATGCTTTATGCTATTGGGACTTTGTCCATCCGTCCCATTCTCGAGGACGCTATGACCCTGTTCAGTACTGCCCAAAATAAACAGTAGGCGTATGCATGTATTCTGCTTACCTGAGACACAAATAAGTAAAACATATTTAGTTTTTCCCCTGAAGTGCTTTTCAATTCAAGGCCAGATTCTCTCAGGAGATAAAAGAGTGGAAACTCAACAAAACGTTAAATATAAGGATGATAGAAAATTTAGGAACAGTATTTCAAAGGATGAAGGATGCTACAGCCGCAGCCTTAACTAATGGCCTGACTCAAGGCGATGGCTCTGTATTTTACTGGTATCACTGCGAGCACCGAGACTCATTGCAACTTATTATTATACTGTTAATAATATGATGGTTATGTCTAAGTAGCTCAATATCCAAGATCAACAAAGTTAAGTAAAAACCCAATAAAATAATTAATTTTTTGGGGAATTACTGGGTGTAGCCTTTATATTTGGAAAATAACTAACTTCACCCAACTTTTCTTTAACTTTAACTGATGCATTGGGGCATGTAAGTTAATTTAGCTATTTAAAAAAACTAAATATTCCCAAGCTGTATGATAAGGTAGCTTGAATGATATGTCAAACATAATTACCGTTGCAAATGTCTAACTTTTATTCTAGAATTGTTATAACCATATTGTTATTATGTTCCATTAATACCTATGGAGGTAAGATATCTGCTCATCGCTCCCTTTTATATCTATGTAATCTTACTAAATCTCACTTTGTTCTGCTGCTGCAATAAAAATTTGAAATGGGAGTCGCCTGACTGAAAGAGTTAATCCATTGCAATAAGTGACTTTACTTGATTTGCAGTATTTCAGCATATAGGGTGACATATGAATATTTACCAGCAGTCAAATATAATAATAATACATAATTATTGGCAGTGACAGAGAAGCCTGTCGACGCTGCCTGACGGACTGACAGCCTGCCAGCCATTATTTCTTCATTATAGTTATTTCTGCCTTTTTGAAAAAGAGATTGAAAGACGGAATAATATATGACTGTAAAACAATGCATAAAATACAGTATGGTTACGTGACTGAACAGTGTTAAGCCAGCGCAGTCACAGTAAGCTCGTGAACAATGGGGCTTTGAAGGACCTTGGAAATAATGAATGTCCCAATGTCATCAACATAGAGCACAGATATAAAACCTTTGTTTGGAGCCTGCCCGTGTAGCTCATTCAAACGTGGGCTGATATTGAATTTGATCGAAATGAAGAACACAATTCAACTATTTACCCTCTGTCAATGGCTTCAATCGTATTTCTGCTAAGGGAAAAACTCAGGCACCTCCTGATTACTGATGCGGAGCCGCGTGGCCAGTGAAACCTCGTAGCTTTCCACCAACGCATCTGATTTGCAGTTACAACACATAACAGGACATTATCCTGCTGTGTCTGTGGTAAGAATGTTGCTTTATTTTTATTATGTCCAATTCCAACAAAACTGCCACGTATTGGCACATTTCAGGAAATCATAACCTTTATGGGTCCTCCTGTTGTGTAGTTCCAATCGTTTTCTCCGTTAAGGATGCACAATGTTTTGTGTTAATCACCTGAAATTAAGGATGGAGCATATATGTTATCAGATAAGTTGAGAAATGGGGGAGAAAAATAGCTGTTTGTTCAATCTGTCTATCAAGGGAGAGGCTGTTCCAAAGTTTGTGAGCACAGATGGCAAACACAGTCCCGCTTGAATTATAACGTTGTCCTCGGAACAACCCGACCCTGTTGAAAGGACCGCAGAGACATTTCTTTTTTAAAAGGATAGAAATTCAGGAGCTCATGCAGGACCTCCCGTTGCTGTCAGGTATCCAAAGGTTTGACAAATAACTTCATACATTATTGGCAGTAAACTGCTAATCAGAGTGTGTGATGGAAAGTTTGACAAGCTCTGTAAAGCCGCTCTGTTCCAGTTCTTTCTCAGATTTTCCTTTAGCTCAGTAAAAATTAATGATATCACCTGCTCAGTTTGTGTTTCCTTAGAAGCTCTAAACGCCAGGAGACAGGGGATTTGTAGGTAGAGGGGATGTACACATTTTAGGGTGTAGTAGGAGTAGTATAGAATTTAGTGAGCTTACTCTCAATATGTAATGTATGTTTTACTTAATTTAAGCAATTTAATTATTTTCTTTTTCCAGGATATTATGGTCACGTACATCACAAATATGGTATTCTTGATAAATCCTTACTTCTTTCTTATGGTTATTCACGGTTTAGATATTTTCCATACTTACGCTAAATATCAATAATTGTGCAGATTTTTTAACTATTGTGTTATGTAAAGCCTAATGTTCTTTAAACAATAAGCTTACTTGATTTTAACCCAACTCACTGATATACATCAAATTTTGCCATTATCCAGATAAAAAATAATGCTTTCAAAAAGTTGAGAGTAGTTGTTTCTGCAACGGTTAAAATATATATATATATATATAATGATACTGAGACAACTCTTGTCGATCCCTGTGTTACCGCTCTACAAAAGTTGGAAGGAGTTTAAGCTTTTAAATCCCAGGTCTCACGAGATGTCAGATTCCTCTGTGTGGCAAGAGAGAGACCCAATCAGGATAAGTTAAATTTGATTTGTTGCAGTGATCGGTGAAGCAAGAGGGTGTGTTCAATATTTGACTTCTATCTTTGAAACGGGGTCCCAGGGCTGCAGGCCGTCATCCACCCCGTTCCTCTTCAGGAAAAAAATATCTTTTAATGAGAAGAAAGAAAAGACGTTTTTCTTATTGTTTCTATGCTTCACATGGCAGCAGAATGTACTGTCTCACTTTTATCAGAGTTATTTAGGCTGCAGACCACAGGATTTGGGGGGATGACTAAAGATCTTGAGCATGAAGTGAATATCATAACACGGCTAGAAAAGAGATCCCATCCTGTGTGTGCATCGTGGTTAAAGGGCTTTGGCTGATACAGCAACAACAAAGATATGTTAGATGTTTGCTGCAGGTGCAATGTTTTTTTGGGGGGGGATACAATTGCAGATGCAAAACCATCCGCGCTGTAAATAATACAACTATGCCACTTGAATACCGTATAGAAAAACACTGCGCAGATACAATGCCAGATGGCTTAAGATCTTTTAATGTGCATGACAGTAATATTAAAAGCCTAAAGAACAGTGTCTGAATGGATCATGACCCAAAAGGCATTTTTATGCATCCCAAAGATAGTTCTAACACACTTTGGAATCTTGTGGTTAAATGAGCTGTGATTTTTCATATTAAAATACTTTGCTGAGGAAAGTGAACTCGTGAAAACGGAGCAGCAGCTGTGCCAGGTCAGGAGGAAGGCGAGGAAGCAGAAGTCACTGAGAGTCAGTGGATTTCTACACCTGCTGTGGAAGAAACTTCAGCCTACAGTCGCTTGTTGGCTATTATCATTTTTTGCATTTCTCCTTGCAGGTGGGATAAATGAACAGCACTTAATGCACGTGGCGCTTCTGTACTCCTGACGGACAATCTACTCTACAGGTCACAATCCTGCACCCGTGGACAACAATGTTCACAATGTGCATATACATTTACAGATGGTACCTCAGTCATGTGAACGACACACTGAGAGAAAAGAGGATGATTATAGACACAGCTTTACTTGTGCTTTCAAGTGGTTTTATAACACTCCTTGAGTTTCCTCTTTTTCCAAAGCCTTCAAAAGCATGTCCTCAGTATTTTGACGTTCAACAGGCTTTGGTCAATAATACAACTTTCCAATGGTCTCAGCTCACACATCACACTACATCTTGGATTGCATGTATAGTTCTGAAGGATATTTTTAATGTATGCAGACATTTACAATCGATCACTATGTCAATTTAAGTCCAATTTGAGTAACAGTACGAACCACCTTTTGTCTTTCGTTTGAACAGGACAGAAATTATTTGTCACAGTAAAAAAAGGGAGAAATAAATAAATTGTGTCAAGTAAAATAAGCTCTCGTTTCTCATATGAGATGTCCCGGTGTCAACTGAAAGAGTAATGACTGCAGTATAATGAGGACAAATTGATGGATTGTGGCGGAATGCAGCTTTTTGAATAGTTCAACTTTAATGCCCTATTGAGGGGAGAGAATGGAAACAGATTGGGGGGGAATTGACGTATTATTTATATTTTCTGCGTGTGGTGTCAGTATAAATGACAATTATGCTATTAAATAAATGACACTTTAAAGCTCTGACATCTTGGCATTAGCATCTAATACTGCTGCATAACTGCTGCACTCAATAGAATTATTGATTTCACTTCCATTGTCTTTTATTTCACAGACCTGTCATCAGATCACAAAATTATAAACCCTTCTATGTGTTTGTCTAAGAAAGTGTTTAACTCTTGATGGTACCGAGCCAAATTACAGATTTTTTCAGTCCACAGTTTTATTCTAACCATCGGTCTTTAAGTCAAAAATATTCGACCAAAACAGTGACACGAATACTTCTTTATCTCAAGTGCACGTGTCTGTTCATTAACATTTCATACTGCAACAAGCGCGGCCCCTTGAGGCTCTTCAGGTGGTGCACAACACACACTGGTATTATTTGCTCTTTATCATTTGAAGCTTCATTAAAAACAGTCTAATTACAATTTTAATTAGGATCCTTGGGTTATAGTTCTGTATTATCATTATATTCATCATGTCCACTTATAAACAATTATAACTCTGTATCAAACAATCGTCATGGTAGCAACATTTGAATCTGATTTAACTGATTCTTTTGTTTTCATTATGAACAAGGTTTTGTTGAAGGTATTATACTTGTACTTAGAGTCTCAAAGTTGTAACCATCACTGAAAGTCAAAGTGATGAACACATGTTTCTTCATCGCGCATTGTTTTGTGTCTTTACTGGAATGTCTGTGATCTCATTTTTTGTATGTGGTAGTTCACCAATTGCAGATTTTGCAGATATTTAGTAAATCTAAGTTTTTGGATTCCAGCTAAATGGAAACAGTGTTATTATTTGTAATGTTAGATTAAAAAGTTGAGGTGAAAACCTGTGCACATTCCAGCTGTTTGTTTAACTGTGCTGAACCCTGTCCTGCAGCTGTAAGGAACAGCACGCTGACTGGTTCACTGCATTGCTTTATTGAAGGGAATAAACTAATCCACCAAGTCCACTGGTACAATTTGTTGTGGGAGTGGTTGAAGTTTACAGAGTCACATTGAGCGGCATTGTGTCCACTGCTAAAATGAATGCAATCTCCTGTGAGACAGTCAGTGCCTGGCTGGAACCACTAATTTCCCCCTATCGTGCCACGAGTGTGTCGGCCTCTAATGTGATGAAAGCAGCCGAGTGCAGAGCACTGTATCACTCTGGCAGCGTGCCAGAGATAACACTGTGAGGCCGGCTGAGACACTTACCCCCGCTGCAGAATCTCTCGAGAGAAGTCAAACACACCCTGCCTTTTCAGCACAGAGACAGTGGGGCTACGCTGATAACCCCTGAGAGTTCAGAACTGCTGCATGTTTTGAAGAAAAAATATGAAAACAAAGCAGCTGAAGCCGTCGATTCCTGTTTGTGTTGGAAGTGCCTGCCAGGGGTTCTTCCAGGCTCAGGGAGCTTCACCCCGAGGGCCACAGTTCATCCAGCCCAGGCGTGTGACTTGCTGATTTGTGCAAACATGAACTACACTGATGAGGTTCTTCTGACCTACAGCGGTTTTCAAATACTGAAGATCATAAACATAACAGGAGCTGGGGAATAGACACTTTCCGTTTAATGAGTATAAACTGATCTCCTGCACAGAGGAGCCGAACCATTTTCTCTAATAGGGCAATTTGAAACCTTTAAAAGGCTCTAACTTACCTGGAGTGGAAATTTAACTATGACAGTTGCTTTGGAATGGTGTAGTGAGATTTAGGGCACTTTCACACATATCTTTTTGTAGCCAGGCCTTTGCTCTATTCAGTTTCGTCCAAACCGAAATAACGGATCTGAAAGGTGTCTCAGGTCGAGGTTGTTAGGGCGTCTAGGTCCAGATCAAACTCAACCATAGTTTGATTTGTTTTGTGTGAAAACAATTTTTCACAGGAAGACAAGACGGCAGATCCAGCACAGCATTCATGTCACACACTATTTGTGGTTGGCTCTATTACATAGTTAATTTCTGTACATTCCCTGCAGGATTATGTAATGCTTAACAGTACAACGTAAACACAACACTCTAAATGCTGAATATTTAATTAAATTTAGTTTTCTGCTGAAAGCAGTGCGACAATAAAAAGGAAAGATTTATTTGCTCATTACATTTTGAAACCACACATTCAAAATGACTCTATTTACAGATAATTAATTTGAACACAAGCTACAGACCCATTATTAGCATTATTATCAAATTTCTCCAGAATACACAACCAGGCATTATATTGTCTTATGAATGTAAATGGAGCATTATTTGTTGTTGCGTATAACTTGCAGCTCAATAATTCTGATTACAGCAATTAGATGTGGGAGGAGATGTCAGTTGACAGATCCGGACCACATAGAGAGAAGTAGGACAAAAGTGTGCCTCAACAAAATGATGTCTGTCGAGTGTCAACCCCCAATTATACGCGTCAAGATGGTTTCGCTGTGCGAGACTCACTGGGAAATAACACCTTTGAGTCACAGTATGTGATGTAATGATGTATTGCTTCATATTACATAGATACAAATTATAATAGACTTGTAAGATATAATCCCTAGATTTTCATGAAATCAAAGGCCTTTTTTTTCAAGAAGCCATTCTATTTAAATTGTGCCGATACAGTTTTTTATTGTTTTTATATACACCTATAGATGCATATTTTCTTCTTACTCCTACAATGTTATGTTTATTCAACCACTGCAGGTAATAAAATCATACATTAACATATTATCACAGGTGTTGCCAAGTAAACAAGAACTGAAATCTTCAGATATTACAACTATGGGTGCTTTGCCATCTTTCTATTGAACAATTTTGTCTTTTTTTTTAAAACTGTCTTTTTTTTATGGTTTATTTAAAATATATAGGAATGAATACAATGTTGTCAGCCCACACCATAAGGTTTAATAGTTCAGACCAATAAAATAGTCAAAATCTGAGATTTTCTCACTAATCTAAGCTTTTCTGCATAATATGCACAAGCTCCCCTCATCTGCACTTTACCTGTTCAGCTCTTGATTAAGACCTTCAACTCTCTCTCTCTCAGCAGCTCCTCTGGAATGGAGGCTCTGCTATTTTCTAATCCAAAAAAATATGATTATGCAAGTGTGGTTTGTTCCCTTTGCTTTGCTGCGAGTTGATTTGTATGCAGCCACTTTCATTGCTTGCCCCTAGGAGAGCAGAGGTCCACATAATGGTTACTCCAAGAGCTCGGCTTTGACTATTTCAAAGAGACGCAACACAACTCAGAGAAAATTCAGATCAGTACAGATGGATTAATCAATGCTTTGGTATTTTCACAAGTTCAAAGAGGGAAACTTGTTTCGCCAGACACACATGGGGGGGGGAAGCTGTATTATCTCCGGCTTCTCCGGAGCTACTGTCTATGCATCAGGTATTGACATTTTTATAGACTCCTCTGTATTGATTTGCGCAAAATGTAGGGAGTTTAATTGAAGAAAGGAATCATAATAAAGAAGGAAAAGGCAGTTTGCCCTAAAGCTTCTCTCTCCATCCAGAACTCAAACATGGACAAGTGTCTCCTCTTGTACGCATCGTCCTCGGAGACTCACCTCTTCTGATTAACTGAGTTCATGTGCTTAATTATGCATGTAATATGTCGTCAGTGGAATTGGGGTCCAAAGTGTGTGATCCAGCTTTTCCCCTGTCATCAGTACATTATAAGATGTATTAATGGCTTTGATAGGAACTCTTTCAAATATCTTCCTGGGAATTCTACTGGAACCTTTACAGGATTCAACCGGGACGAACAGACCCAGACCATCACGACAACAGCTGATTCTCCAGTTCTTCGAATAACCAGGCGAACAGCTCTATGTGCAGCAGCGGTGGTGCAGCTTCCCAGTTCAGCCACAGAAAATCTGCAACCAACATCACCAGGGGCCAAGCAAACAGACCATTGTAAACAAGCATAGAAAAGACACTGAGCTTATTTTGGGGAAATTATGGTGAGGTAGAATTGTAAATTTGGATCACATTTGGTTATTTGTTTTTAAATAGGAGATTTGATTGGATTACACATTTTTATCTTTCCTGTTGCTCTCTGATTAACTTGACCTTTAAACTAGTCATATTCTTGAAGCATGACATTTTTTTCCCATCAACATTCACTGAATCATTATGTGACAAACCTGAGCCTCTAATTTGATATGGCTCCCACACAAAAACCTAACAACAGTGTTTCAGTGGAAAAAAGGGTCCATTTATTTCTTAATAAAGTTTCCATGGGCAGTATCATGTGCATTGAAGCCATTTCAAAGTATATGACATCCTCAGAACTTATGAATCTCCAAAACAAGACTGTGGTGCACTGAGGGGAGGAGACAGATTTGGTACTCTGAACACGTCATACTGGAGCACAACAAGGCTGCCGAGCCTGAATGCTTAATTTGCGGCCAGTGGGATGCTTTATCCAGAGATATAAACAAGTGCAGGCCCTATTGCATGCACCGTCACGTGGGCAGTGCATGAGTTGAATTATTAAACAGTGTATGGAGCCTCCTAGTTAACCCCCAGAGCCGGATTCCAAGCATTCATTCAAGAAAGACTCCAGACCTTGAAAATCAAGTTGTGCATAACAATTGAAATCATAACTCCAAGGATCTGGGCCGAGCAACGCATCAACTTTTTCATTATCTTTGAGTCGAAGCATCACAGCAACAATGCCCCGTGAATTCCAATGACCTGCACTAAAAAACTGAAAGAGCACTATTAATAAGACAAGATGTTCATATCAGCAGCCGTTTAAATGATCTCATGCAACTAGAAATATAACAAGTTCATTAGATGCTCCAGCCAAAGCTTTTGTTATCAGTGAATTGTGTGCTTATTGTAGGAGGGGGGGCTGACAGGGTCTTTGCATAATGATACACAAGCCATTTGGCGTCTTAACAACCTGTCTCTCACTAAAAATGGGTTTGAAACCATACGTGTCTTTTTGAGACCATAATTAATACAATTCATTCAACCAGTCGAATAAGTATTTGTATAAAATTCACAAGGGTAGGAACTTGGGGGCTTTTATTCTAATTCATTTAAATTCATAAGCCTCAATAATATGTAGCAAATGTTTCTTTCTGTGGAAAGGTATTCTTCCTCTGACCGTGAACATTATCTAGTGCCAAGATGAAGCGTGCCTTAACCTTTGATCACTTTGTTTTACACAGGCAGGGTGTGCAGCATGACGCTGAATACCAGTGGTTAGAGATAACAGGAGGATAGGGGTGCATAACAATGCAGCTGTGGGAGAATAAGATGTTGAGCGCGCACTGCAAGACTGTAACCGAGCAGAAACACACAGATGTTGTGTAGATGGAGTCTGAGTCTCTGCCGTGGCGCCAATGAGCAGACCGGTAGAACAAACGCTGATAAGGTAGGCGACAGGCTGACTGGATACAGGCAGCACGGACAGGCAGGGAAACTAACCAGCATACAGCTAGCTCCCTAAAAAGGATAGGAAAAAGCAAGAACAGAATTCAAAATACAGGAGCCTATACTGAATGATACTAGTGTGTAGTAGAGCTGTATAACCTGGCAACGAGCGGAGGGAAGACCAGGGTTCTTATACTGCTTCGGATGAGTAGTGAAATTTAGCTGCAGGCGTGCCAAGGACCTGCAGAGGGACGCCATGAAGCCCAGACCTGCCAAGCTCATCTCACACAGGCTGAGTCAGAAATCACCCACTCACTCACAAACCCCTACTTCACCATATATAGAGCACTTTATAATTCAACCTGTCACTCTTTAACTTGGCCTCATTAACAGTTAAAAAAAGACACAAAAAGAATGTCCAAATGAGGATTTACAAAAAGGCGTTCTAAAGGTCCCCCTATGCACACACACCAGTGATAGTCCAACGATTGTGCACAGTACTCATACAAGTTTTTAATATTGGCAACTTAAATAAAATGCCTCCAAAAAACTTTAAACCTGCAAATTAGAAGTTATCCCCTGGTGAAGCACTTTGTCACTAATGTATAGGTGCTCTTTAATTAACTGCTTGCTTATGCAGTCTCCAAACATTTTATCACTTGGCACAGGAGTCAGAGAGGGAACTTGCCTCCAAAATTAGTGGAGGAAAGAAACACAACCAAAGTCGTTTTTACCAAAATGTTTTCTTACTACACTTTCTGGGGTTCGAGCAGGTAGATGGAGACGAAAGCAGTTGTCATTTCTGGGTCATTTTGTTGAGCCAACGAGGAATCGAGGATAAAGTCTCGATTAGAGAGAGCATCCATCACACTCTGTCACCCCTCAAACGTTATTACATCACAGGCTCAGGCTATTTCTGAGGAACAAGGTGTTCAGTCCATAATACAATAAATGATACAGCCTGCAGATCACATGGAAGGAGGCTGGATCAAAACAGTGACATCTACACAGGAAAATTAAATATCAGACTGAAATGTCTTTAATGTTTGCTGCATCAGCTCATTGTGCTTAAAGTGATGGACATGATAATAATGACTACAACATTACTGGATAGGGGTCAACCAATAAGGTTATTTTCAGGGCTGATACCGATTATTAGTAATAAGGAAAACTTGTATCCGATATATAAAACTAGCATACATTTGCAGTAAAAAATAAAATCTGGGTATTATTTTGTTTTATTATTAACAATCACACACTTGTAAGTAAGTGACGTGCAAGAAATCTACATTCCTCTGCGTTGGTCACTGGTTCTTCAGTCGCCTTTGGTGCTAGTAGGTGTGAGGTCTAATAACTCAGTGGGCGGGACATCGCTTGAGACCACAGAGTGGGGACTATAGACCGAGAGGAGGTGGCTGCATCGGAGCCAAAGTTGCACATTTTGAAATCAGTTAAAAAATACTATAGCTACAGATCATCTAAAAATAACGCCAAATATCGGCCCTGACAATCGGTCGATCTTATTCCTGGAAGGGTTGGCTGACAGGAAGGTGGTCTGCTCTGCAATCTGGCTCCGCAGGACACCATTCACAACAATGTCCCCTGCCAGCGGTGGAGTGCGCTGGATTTCAGTTCAATCAAACCTCACCCACCAATTTTAATAATTGCCATTTCCTTCAACCAGACAAAGAGGAACAAATCAGCTCTAGTTGAATTTGGATTAAATTTAAACCTGCATATCTTGCAGGGCACAGCGCTGGACACCACTGGCTCGAAGGACACATGGCAGCACACCTCAGTGATCTTAGTCCTATCCATGTACTGCGGATGCACTGAATGTTAAATTTGGAACGTTCAAATCTTGTTTTGGTGCGCACCATGAACCTGGATAATACTGTTTGTTTGATTAGTGTGTTAGAATGTAACCGAAACTTTATTGTCCGTCATCAAATTTGAAGTACAAGACAAGAGAAGAACACAAGAGAGACTTTATTACAAATTCAAAACATGTTCCACAAATCCAAAGCAAAAATTATTACATTATGTTTTATTTGCTGTCCACAATTGGAAATAACAACAGGGGGAAATGGATATTACAGAGGGTTGGGTGCTTTAAAAAGGGTAAAATGGTCCAAATTTTATTCTGGGTCCACAAAGTTGAATGTGGCTTTGATTTCCATATTTATGACCTACAGTGTATATATTGGAGAAACTGCACATTCCCCTGTGTGACTGCAAGGTTGAAACCAGCGCAGTGGGGTGCACACTCAAAGTGGCTCTCAAGTGTAGAACCAGATGAAGTGAAGACGTTGTTGTTGTAGTGACTGTAGTGTATCGAGGCTTCGTAGATTCAACTTGTTTGGTACAGTTGAAAAGGTGGTTATGGTCTACTTTGGAAATTATGACATTATATAATGTCATAAAATAAAAGCATCCGATCCGTTAAGAAAAATAAACAACACAGGACGCATTAAGGATATATAAGTTTGCTGGATGTGTAAATTGGCACTTCTGCTAAATGTCAGCAATTACAAGTTTATAAACTGTTAAATGTTCATGTTTTGATTCACTGCCCTCTATGTAGCCAAAAGTACATAACATTTTTTAAACTGCATATTCTTATATATTATTACGGGTTTGGAGCTGGAGTATTTTGCCATTACAACATTGAAACTGAAAGTTGCAAAAAAAAGCGATTTGATAAAAGTGAGTCTTGAGAAGAGATGTAAAAGAAGATGATGAGTTAGCCTCCAGCTCTCCAGGCAGGGAGTTCCAGTGAAGGCCCGGTCACCTCTAGAGACCAGCTGAGATTATGGAAACCAAAAGTCAGGCCCTGCTGGAGAGTCTCAGCGTTCAGGCTCATAGGCCCATGGGGCTTGTAATAGATTTTACAAGCAGTAAAATCAATCATAAAAGTCGCAGGTAGTCAGTGGACAGCAGCAACAATTGGTGGGATGTCATCACTCGTTAGTATGTGTTCAAATTATTGTAGTTGGGTTTTGTTCTATTTATCATGTGATTTATTTTTTCAGGTGTATCATATTAACTTCCTATTTGCCTCAGTAATAAAAAAGAATTGTTCTTAATGTTACGTTGTTTCATGCTTTATTGTATTTTAAGGGGAAAACTATTGGTTTCATTTAGGCTCTGTGACCATATTAAAAGTATCGATTCAGCACCTGTAGTGGAAAAAAAATTTGTTTCCCTTACTCATGATGTCACAACGAAACATTCCACTGAGAAAACATCCATCTAGTAATTATCTTTGGTTACAATCACAGAGGTGTTAATCGTAAACCTATGGCTGTTGTTAATCAGCGGGAGATTGCCGGTGCCACGGTGATGTGAAAGTGCACATCTTAAAAGAGAATAATATGGAGAGAAAACCATCACTTATCTGGGTCCCCTGCTGTCCATAAAGAGCAAGTAATTCATTACTGTCACCCTGAAAGTACACAGCCCTGATTGCTAATGTGCGGACGCCATCACCATGCGTCTGCACAGAGCAAATATTCTCCAACAGCTGCACGTACGATTTGACAATAGAGGGTTATTGTTCATGTAATTTATGTCTCAGTATTTTTGTCCTCACTTAAACCCAGAAATTGCCTGTATTGACTGTTATGTATCGCTGTAATATTGTTTTTCCTGGTTCTCTTTTATGTGAGGCGCTCACGTATATTTGTCGTAAAAATCTAATATTAGCGACGGGATCCTGAGGCATCTGCTCGCGGTCTCCTGACGTCAGCCACCGCTCTGACAGGCATGTAAGATATCTGTTTACAATATAGCTTTGACAACAGTGGGCTGACATCTCCATTTCCCCCGGTGACCACATGAAATAACCCTGTCAAAAATATATTACAATCCATGCTTATGACATTTTCCTCCTTTCAGTCACACAAGGTCATCGGGGTGGCGGTGCAGACGTGCTCGGTGGCAAGGAGCCCCATCCCCCCCCGCCCCCCGGTGCAACTTTAATGACATGTGCGATCATGAAGATGAGTACAGTTTTTTCAATGTGGGGTTGATGGAATATATAAATCTGTTTCTGCTGGAGACTGAGGGAGAATGCATGCACTTATTCAACCAACGCTGGAAAAAAAAAGAGAAGAAAAGGAAAAAAACAAAACCTTAACAGCATCTGACTCTGTGAGCTTTCAGTCGGCGTGTATTAGATTTATCACTCTCTTGTCCCTACACCTTGTTGATGCCTCCAGAGTATGACTACATTGGTATGGGAGCGGAGGCCTAAGCTGTGACTATGACATCTTTCTCGGTGCATTATCTTCACACTCAATCTCCTTGGGGTGGATGGAGTGCACGGAGGAAGTGCTTCCACCGCTTACGTCCTCACATGTAACCAGACATTGCTTTTAGGGGTCGGCTGTTAACAGGGTTGACAATGCTCTTTTATAGCCTTCAGATTGAATATTCCCAGAGTCTCCCGCTGCAGAGGCCATGTCATTACAGCTGATAGCTCCATTATTGTTTGAAAGAGTTGGCTGGACTTTTTTTTATGTTTTGTATTTCCCCCTGCACTTAATGGCCGTCAGTGTTCCTTACCTTTAGTTGACATACTTTCACAAGGACATTTTTAGTTATGGCTCTTTGTCATCAGATCTCCATGTTCAATGTCTTCATGCATCCCGTATTACTGCACACATAAAATGCAAGACTTTAGGAACAAGCTTTAGTTTCTATTTTGAGTAGGCAATAACTTAAGGAGATTCAAACATGGTATAAGGATGAGCTTGGTCTATTTCAGCTTTATTTTTAGTTTTTTGACAATTTGAAACAAAATTAAACCAACATCATGATGAAGCAATTGTTTAGATGTTACAATACTGATACAATACAAAATATTAAAGGTTCAAAATAAGTGGATAATCAGCTTTTTGTTATGTTATTTAAAATGTTTTGTCTTGGAATTAATTTGAAATTTGTTAATCATTCATACATTTTGTAAAGATCCCCTCTTTCAATGAATCTTTTAGTGACTTTTCACACTGACACTTTAATTTTATTCCAAATTTGATTTAATAATTGTTATGACAGCAGTATTGTTACCAGCGCCTTTCAGCCAATCACATGCTCTGGCTTCTTTTTGCAAGAGCAACAACAGCATAATTCTCTACCAACCACCTTGAGGTGACTCAGTTTATGAAAGCAGGTGTTCTCATAGTGACGTACATAGCTGATGTACACGTTTAACGATGGAGAAGAAAATATGCCATGTTGCCTTGACTTTCCCTGGTTCCCTTCTCTCGTCTGCAGCCTCATTTCTTTCCCTGCTCAAAATAACTTCCTGAAAGAAGAGAGTTAAAGCTTTAGAATCCATCCCTGGTTATCATGACTCTGTTGGTTTTGTCTCTAACCACCATCAGGGAATTCAGCCGAGTTGGTAGGAATGAAGGCAAAAAGCACCTGGGGCTCAGGGATAGTAAGAAAAAAAACTAAATTTCCCGAAGCACGTGATACGACACATGGACTCATCAGCTGAGAGAAAATTACTCTTGCATTTATTTAATTTTGTGAGAGGGACAAAGTAATGTGTCATATTATGATGGAGAAAAAATTCAGATAGTATGTGGAGGGAAACATTGGAGTGGAATTAAAAAATATATAAAAATAATTAAATGTTTATTATCTTTGTCGCTATTGTTTAAAGCTAAGACAAAAAACATTTTAGATATCTGCATATTGCTTAAAATAAATATGGGAAATAATATGGGTACATTTGCATTCCCATTCATGCTGCACCAGACGACATGACTACTTCATTGGTCCAATTGAAAAAAGAACATACTATTCACAATTTGCATAATTCAGTTAGAAGCCATGTGCATGTTTTGAATATCCAATAATCAATTAAGACTACGTCATGACAGTAAAATAGAAATTTAGGCTGTATTTGTTTGTACATGCGATACATTTTTCCACATTTAAAAAGATTGAAGAGGAAACAAAACTGGTAAAAAAAAGCATAATTACAGATAATATGAAGAACTCTTACACACTTCATAGAAGGATCTTTTTTTATGAGAAGCTACAAGTTCAATGACAGGGTAATTAAAATGTGTGGTGTCAGTTTCCAAAAAGATAATATATTATATGACACATTCAAAATAATTTAATAAATACCCTCAGAGACTATAAATTAGAAACTATCATAGTGTAATCACTAAGGGACATGAGGCCAATTGTAGTTACAATTGTGGATCCAAATCATGCAGTGAAATGTCGGTAAGAAACAGTGAAACTATTTGATACTGAGGAATTATGAAGAATTATTTTTTATATGGAATAAAAATCGTATCTTTTATTGATTTATTGATGCCTCAATACTGAATGTTGCAGTAGCTCCTGAATTGTTGAGATGCACATTAAAAAAATATCACCAACCGCAGACTGTTTCATTGACAGGTGCTCCAACAAGAGTTGAATCTGTGTACCAGACTGGTGGAACATGCTGAGCTACTCCTCACAATATTCATATGAATTTCATCAACTCACCTGTTTGTGTATCTGCTGACATAAAGGGATGACATTCATTGTATCCCAGCATTTCACAGAATCTCCCAAAAAGGTCCCATTTAGCAAAAAGTGAGATTCATTATAATAACATCTATATGGCAAGTCTAAGTACAATATGAATTTTCTATTAAAGTGTCAAAATGTTCAATTCAGAGAAATGCACAAAAAATGTGCCTTGCAATGAGCTGTCCAGCTTGTGATGTCTCCACTATACAGTCACGTTTATACATCACTGCACCGGATAAAACTATTACAGACCAGTGGCTTTGTTCTAATTACTTCTAGGAAGCACCATTTATGTTACTTCAAGGTTATTGACTTCATTTGGTGCAGTTGCAACCAATTTCAAGCAGATGTAATTGTGTGAATGCTACTTGAATTGATTTGTACATATACACCATTTTGATTACAATTACAACAACATTCAACATTCAATATTTAGTTGTATAATATATAAAAATGTATTGAGATTTTTTGGTCCCTAAAACCACTGATGGGACTTTAAAATGACATTGTAGGCAATAATTAGTATAGTGAGTATCATATCTTATATTTACTGTATATATACAGTGCATAATGTTTGTATGGATATATGGATGTAAGATTTCCACAGTCCTACTCTGGTTGAGTTGGGACTTTTGTTTGTGTGTTAGCTGTATGATCTGCTGCACCGGTTGGAGGGAAGTTTCAAACCAATTTCCCAAATTCTTAATGTTGTGCCTACACTGACACTGTTTATTAAACAATAATAAGTAATGAATATTAATTCATTCATTGTTTCACTATTTCTGCAAAATCACTGAAACTAGTTGACAGTGGTCTTTACAAGTCCACTTATATTCTTTCATTCCTGCTGCAAATACATTGCATTTTTCACGTATATATTTTATATTTCTTTACAAACCACCTTTTATTTCACTTTCACTGAAAGAGTTCAGGTCGTACCCTTAATTAAACTGATATGAAATAACTAGCACAAACACTTTGCCATGAAATTACTGCAAAAACAATTAGCATTTTCCTTTTAGAGTGTCAGCTGAAAGGCCACGTGTCATCTGAAACGCAGTGGTCGGTCACATTTTTCATTGTATGATCTCAGGGCTTTGAAAGCGGCGAGCAGGCGTGTTTCTCTTTTCAAACATGTACATGCACTCACCTTTTGAATTCACTGAAATGAAAAGCACCATTAAATTGTCAGAGTGGGTCACTGAATACTATGTGCACAAAATAGATGTTTAATGTCTATGAAAAATACTTTAATTGCTGCAGTAATCATTTGAAAAAAAAATGTGCTTTTATAAATAGATATATTAATCTTTCTACTATGTTTAGAACAGTAACAATGTTTTTTTGAAACAAAACCCGGTTTCAAAAACTCTTGACCTATTTCTTTATCCATCTAATCATAGTCATATAATGGTTAATAACAGTTCATGAATTTAAACATACATTCTAACAAAGCAATCTCTTAGCAGGCAGGCATAACAATCAATGGACCAACTTTACAGTTTACAACCACTGGCAACACACAAATTAATTAAGTTTGTCCTACTTGCCTTTGAATGTTTAATTGATTTGTGTGTTTCCAATTGAAGTTAAATACATTTTCTTTATTTCAGTGTACATTTATAGGGAACCATTTTCAACTGCAGATTAATACACATTTTTCTTTCATGTATTATTTTTATAGTTTTATTGAGAGAAAGTGTCATCAAGTGAAACATTGTTCCCTGTTAATGTGTTTTTATCGCTTTTTGGAGAATTGAGATTTATGGCACAGAAGGAAAAGCTTTGTGAGACTTTAACTACACATATGGTGCTTGTTAGTTGGTTTTAGTCAATAGCAACAACAGCAATTTCTCTTATTTGACAATAATAGAAATTAAGACTATGAATGGCCTCATCCTTAGAGCGTACAACCAGTCTGTTGCTAATAGAAACTGCCAGGTTCTCGAGTACAAGAACACAGCATGTATCCCAACACCAGGCAAACAAGGCTACATACTTGTAGGGCTAAGAGAAACCGAGCTGGTGCAAGAGGGATTCACTGAAAACCTCCGTTTGTTGTGGAGCCACTTCCAAATCATGTGGCACTTCTGTAGTAAGACCCCTGCCCCGCGCCTGGTCAGACCAATATGTTGATGTCAGATATGCCAGGGGTTTTTCTGTTTGTTATTTAAAGTCTGCCAAGAGGAGCACAGAGGGGAGTGTGTGTGTGTGTGTGTGTGTCATCACCGCCGAATCCAAAACCACTTGTTTCACACCGTATAACAAACCCTCCACCCCCTGCTGTGTCAGCTGATCCAGCTACAAAGCAACTTCTTCCCCGGCTGCTGCACGGAGCACTTCAGGCTCCTTCCTGTGCCGACAGCCATTAGACTTCAGACTCGACAGAGCTTCTTGCCCACTGGCCACAGCCTCAGCCTCAGCCTGCCAAGACATGCAGCGCTGAAGAAAGATGGCTTCACATGCTGACCATGGAGCCTTCACGCTTAAGGCGACTCAATAAAGCTCCGGCTACGTGTCATCAATGTGTATATGTCTGTGATTGCTCAATGTAGCGTCACCTTTCTACATTAGTTTCTGCCCATTCTGTCTATGTAAGCAAAATTAAAGTGTATTTTCATGATGACACCTCCTGGAACATTAACACTTCAGTATTTGTGAGGCATCTCGCAAAGTGATAATGAGAACACAAACACTATTTTAGCAGTTTTTATACAGTTTTCTCACATTTGTTATATCACCTGTTGTACAATTCGCCTGCATCAGTAGTTTTACATCTTTATATGTTTTGACCTATTGTTATAATATTAATATATTGATTCCTGGGTTGCTGAAATCGAAACAGCATATTTTTAGTGGTGCATCTGTATTACTTCTTGGAAGTTTCCATTTGCATTTGTTAGTTTAATTATTATCAGGATTACACAAAAAGAACACAACAGATTTGAATGTACTTTCGTGTAGGGGTGGGGCTTTACCTAAGGAAGAGCCTGTTTTGGTGAGTACTCAGATCTGAGGCAGATCCCGTTTTTAATTTTCTTTTTATTTCATTGATCTCACCAATAAAAGGATGCTAATCAAAAATAAAGCATTTGTACGGAATTGATATTTATGAGTGTTTGTTATTCGCTGCAGATTCAAATGAAAATCTGGAGCTAATGAATTTAAATGTGCTTTCAAAAGGGAACTATTCAGCCTTGGCGGTGTGTGTACTACAGTTACGTTCCAGTTACTCCAGAAACACAATATAAACATGCCTAACAATATAACGTCACCATTCCATTATTGTATAATCTATAAGAACAAATTTGTGACAAAGAGCCACACCGACAGAAGCTTTATTTAAACTGCAGTGCTCTTGAAAACAGACGACAATGTAATGGCAAAGAAAATAGGTAATGACTCCGGGCGCGAAAAAGCTGGCATCCGTCAGCCATAACAGAGAAACAACGTGAATCGATATGAAAAGTGTATTGGCATATCAGTCATATTTACTTTACTGCTCCCACATGGCTCTGAGGGACATTTTGCATATGCAACTGTGTGCTTGTGCAGATTACTTCAGCAAGTGACACGCGGAACGCTTTCTAACTGCCGTCCCATTGGCTCCGAGAATTCCCCCTTGTTTACCTAAAGCACAATTCTTAGAGTAAATATTTGCAGTCGGTTAATAACTGGAGGCTGTAATTGACGTGCATCATTTAACACTGCTCGTTTGATGCTTCCATGGTTCATTGCAGGCATATCATGGGTAAAATGTCAATGGCACACGGGACACTCAGTGATCTTATCAGGTTTTTAACACTTCCCCTTGGTTTCATACACAGCTAGAAGTCCAGCCGCACTGTTTCTGAACATGTGTTCTCTGGTCAAATATGTGAAACATGCTTAAAATTAGGTTAGTTTTTATGAGCATTTGGTGGGGGTGCTAAAATAAATCTGTATTCAGAAGTAGAGAGGAAGTAATATGTCTAATGTGTGAGCATGCTTGTACATGCATGGTATATGCTCTGACATAGTGGACACTGACCCAGGGAAAGTCAATTAGCCAAGTTAATTGGTAGAGATTGGTATAGCCTCCAATGTGTCAAAGGGCTTAACAGATCCACGCTCAATGAATTAGCAATTTTATTGATAAATAAATTAAACTTGTATGTTACTCAGTAGTTTTGGGAATTGGCACCAAATGACATATGCTCATAAATATGTCGGCAGTTCGTCAAAACGTATGAATCATTATCTGGGAAATCAACACAAATGTTCCACCATATCACACGTTGTAAAGAAAATCATAAATCCGCCCCTTGATCCAGATCTGCACCAAATGATAATGGGTACTTATTTCGGGTTATACCATGCCCCTCCAAAAATGTGAGTAATTTTTGCATTATGGTACTAGCTTAAGGTTAAAGTTAATCCATCAAAATCAGACCAATTTACAATATTGATAAAAACACGCACACATACACAAGGCCACGATACAGGCATAGGGCTGCAATTAAAAAACGTTAGCATCAAATGCAGCCGCAGCCTCCGGAGACGTGATGCACCACATGTGTAGGTTTGGGCCGGATTTAGCAGTGCATAATTATACATAAAGTTGTTTATCACTGCCTTCCAAGTGGGATCATCTGTGATTGACAAACACATGACTAACACCATGAAGTCTTGGCACAGAGGATGCATCCCTCGTGACCTCAGTGTAAATAAATGTAAAGTACTTTTTTTATACAGACGCAATGGGAGCAGTGTATAGTGTGAACAGATAGATCTCAGTGGAGGACCTTGCGTACAAATAATCTAGTGAATCATTATTATCAGCTCACTATGAAACTTCTTCTCACTGATAGCAGATGAGACCAAGATTTGTTCAAATGTATTTCTCTACCAATGAAAATGTTAACAGCTGCTTTAGCCTCTTTGTGGAAATATCTTCAACCCACTTAGACAAACCTGATGTGACAAGTACAAATATTTTTACTTTTTGCTCAGGGTCCTTTTGACAAACTTGTCTGGGCTGATATTTTGTCAATAAAATATTTATCCTAACAGAAAATGGGCATGACAAGTAAGAAAGGTGAAAGTGAGCTGAGTGCTTCCGAGTATTTAAGGTGAAATACATTGTGTGGAATGATAAAGACACGGATGTTTCTAGGTGTCAAAACGGAAGAATGAAAATCAACTTCCGTACAAAATGTCAGAGGAAAAGTTGAAACAGTGGCACAGTTCTGGTTAAGTTTAGGTAACTAAAAAATATTTAAACACCACCCATCCATTCTTAATGTCAGACGTCATGTGGCAGGAAATGTCAGCGTACTTTTACTTTTTGATAGTGAATAAGAGTCGTTATTTGCACAACTGCAAGAGGTTACTCCTTTGGAAAATAGCAGTCATTGTAAGCACTCAGACAAATGGCCAATGCAGTCAATTCTCCTGCCGAGCACTCCTCTCCTCTCTAGTCACGTCAGGAAAAGGAAAAGAAATGTCCCCAGGAAGCACATCTACAATCCCTCATGTTAAAGTAAAACATCGTTAGCATCCCCGGGAACTGGCTCAGGGACCACCGGCAGATGTAGTGCCTGACCTTGACAAGAAGGGACCATATGGCCCCCCACAAACAGCCATACAGCAGTCAGACATATGTTTGTGTCATGGTCTTATCTGGAGACGGTTCAAAAAGA
The DNA here is from genome assembly GCA_038501795.1 of Pseudopleuronectes americanus. Taxonomy (NCBI): domain Eukaryota; kingdom Metazoa; phylum Chordata; class Actinopteri; order Pleuronectiformes; family Pleuronectidae; genus Pseudopleuronectes; species Pseudopleuronectes americanus. The sequence goes on from CM076732.1 coordinate 9,970,024, forward strand.
AAGGGCTTATGCAACATCTCTGCAAAAAAAAGATAAATAGAGGCAGCCATGGAAATCCTACACACAGCAAAAGATAAAGACATTAGGCACCCACAGTGACTGCTACCATGACTATTTTAACATTCCAGGAAAGCACCTCATTTGGATGTTTTGAATTTTGTATTTACTCTTATTTTAGATGAGGTCACTCTTTAAGGAAAACAGATTAAGTTGGTTTTACAGTTAATTAAGTTTATATAATAAATTAAGCTCAATTCAATTTTTACTCGTAAAAAATGCTTTTTAAATATTGTTTTTGCAATGGTTACCATTTATGATGTGTATTTATATATTTGTGTGTGTGTGTTTATGTGTGTGTAATCAATTACACTGTTCTTTTAGATGTTTTCCATTGCTTGAATGCAGCTCCTGTTAACTCCACTTATTTAAACAGTGCATCACTTCATGTGAATTCAACCTTGCTGTTCAGACACACTTGACTAGATGGCAAAAAAATAAAACCTACTCATAATGTCAGTGAGTTGCAACACCTGTAATTAATAAACTAAGCTTGGTATTGTTTTGAATTTACATGCTGTTCATTTCCTGCCCTGAACCTGAATCCGCCTGAACTGTATCACTCATCAAGGGGAGTTAATTATGCAGTGAGTGTAACTAGGGATGCACATATCATTTAATGAGAAGTGGAAGGGGGTTTACTAGCAATGATTAATTTGTGTACGTGAGAAATCTGTATAGCAGGCACAGTCAGCACAAAGATGCATCGCAGGGCAGGTGCCACAAGGGTGAGGGGGCTTGGACCTGCAGGGCCACATTGAATAGGAAGGTGGTAGCATCATCCGGTGATAGATCAAACACATCCACAGGAGGCAGCCAGGTGTGCTTAAGACAGGAAAGCAGGGTCAGTGTGTGAAAGGGGAGAATATGGAGAGGAGGAATACTCAGCTGGAGAGAGCCGTGAAAGAAAAAAAAGAAGAAAACACTGTGTTAAATTAATCATAGGTGTCACTTTCTGTGTGATGTGTTACCTTGTCCCGAAAATCTGAGCTGGCTCCTGGATCCTGGATATTATTTCTCAGATCTTACTGAAGGAGACAAAGCTGAGTCTTTGCCGTACTCTCTTGGCTTCGTGTTGTGTATTTAAGTTATCGAAGGCATATTCAAAATCCCTTTATAATATTATTATTTAAAGATGAGTCAGCTTGAAACTACGGTGGCCCAGATGTCTCACACCAGCGCATTAATGGCAAACATAAAGGCAAACGCTACATACACAGCAGCAGCAGCCACAACAAAATGCAAAGGTCACAACACAAACAAGTAATTTCACGGTTATCATCCGTTGACACCCACTTCAGTGGTGGTTGTGTTTTTGTTGTGTTTTTCAGCTAATGTCCATGTGTGAGACGTCTCCCCCATCGTAAACAACATTCAAAACTCCACTGGGGTCGTTTATAACCATTTCATGGAACCATCCTGTTCTCATCTCAGTCATCTGAAAACTACAGGTAAGGATGCATATCACCGATATGATCTATTATGTGTGGCATGAAAAATCCAATAGCTGGAAAATATGGACCATTAAATAAAGGATAACAATCACGTTCTGTATTTCTGTCCATACTTACATCAGAAATAATGTAAGGCTTCAGATATGAAGGTAATATGTGGAAAACATTATTTTGAAATGTCAATTACTGATGACTGCTGCACAGGCAGATCACCTGTCAGATCACTGCCTTGTTTTCTCTGTTTGTCTTGACGGATAATGTTTATATCTGCTTTTCACAGCTGCCCCCTATTTATGCCAAGATTGTATTCATCAGCAGGCAAACTGACCTTTTTAGGGTTACTCACAGATCAACAAAAATAAAAACAATCGTCTATAATCAATTTGTGTGTTTAATATGCAATGAAAATTCTATAAGTTTATCATTATAGTATCAGATAGTTGTTTTCTTAATCACGTCCACTGTAGACACTCATTGTAACAACAGAAAAAGTGACACTGAATTCCCTTTGTTTCTTTAGAATTAGGCAATCTCAGGTTACTTGCCTCAAAGAAATTGTCCCTTTCAATTTCTTACTTTAAGTGAGATGAAAAAGAACATCATCTTTAACGTTATTGCTAAAAGAGAATTCTCAGACACAAAGACTGTATTGAGTTGAGTTTGTGTCGACCTTGATATCCTCATTATCGTGATTTTGATTTAGTTTTTCAATAACCCTGAGCAGGCCGAGTACATCTATGTCTCAAAAATCATCAAGTGATTGATTAATGAAAAGATGGACCCTGTGAAGAATGGAAATTAAACAGCACAACTGAGGTGTTTCTGTCTGACACAGTGATTGATTACCGCTGCTTACACAAGTTGCCTTCAGGCCGATTAAGAAACTCCATGGTTGTGAGAACGTGTTATAAAATGAATACATACGTGCCCATGAAACATAAATAATAATGACAGAAAGTTATTTGTTAGTATTCTATGTTGGATACAACATTTTTATAAACGTAAATAACTATTAAGAGAACCATCCTTGATTTCATTCAAGCCTGTGACTCATTGCTTGTTAGAGCACAATGACACTTCTGGTGGTTCATGCTTCTAAGGAAATACAGACTAAAATGCCACTCAGGAGATCGAGCACTTACCTCCGCCAAGGTCAAACAATCCTTCTTATTGTGGAAATATGGAAAGAAAAAGGGAGGAAATAAATTATTTATATGCTTTAAAAAGTGAATGTATAACCTGTAGTGTAAGTCCATTAATTCACATTCATAACCGAAATGTAATGATTTCTTTCCAGGCCCAGGTCCCATCTCTCCACTCAGAATAGTGCAAACATCCACCAAGGCCCAACTGTCCCCTATGAAACCTCATTTAAATCTGCTTGATTCAGATATCTTTTTTTCATCTGCACCAAATTGCACACACTCATAAATATCAGTCCTCTCTGAGAAATCAAAGGAGAATGTTGAAAATCTCAAGAAAGTGAAAAAAATATCCCCTGATCACCCCCTGACGTAATGCTACTAAATAAGAGACAGATACAAACCTTGATCCAGGTAATTATATGGACTCAGACATAGCTGCTCTTCAGCCTACCAGTTGTTTATTGCCAATTTGAATCTTTTGAAAGGTGCACTTAAATTTTAATATCCATCCTTCTTATTACAGTGACCTCAAGCATTAGATATTCATTACATGCAAATACTGAGTCACAAAGTAATTAGCTGTAGCTGTATCCACATAGGTAAACACTTGCCGGGGCAAGCCTGTGGCACAGTGAGCTAGATCAACACATTTCCCTGGAGCCTTTACCTACAAAGCATTTTCTCTCATTATTCATAAACGATGTGGTTGAGAGGTTGAGGAAGTTGCCGATCACCTTATTTCACAGTGGAGCCCCTTCACTGACACAGCTCATGGAACTGATGGCTGTGATTAGGTTAGTTTCACATATCATACATGGGTCGCCTTAAAGCTGTGGGGGGTCTGAACATCTCATTCTGCTTGTCGACCCGCCAACTGAGACCCGACTCCACAACGAAACAGAAGAACTCTCGTGGGGATGCACATTTTTAACCCATTTCTTTCTGAAAACAAAACTGGAACATTCACAGGCAGTACTGCACGGTCAGGCCCCTGCATACATCACTGACCCACCCCAACCGTACAGCCCCAAAGTCACTTAGGTCCACTGATCACTGCTTATTAGTCGTCCCATGTAACATAAAGGTGACAGTGCTTTCAAAGTTGTGGCTCCGATATTATGGAAATTTCTGTATTTAGAAATAGGTTCTACAAAATCTATTAAAACCTTTAAAACTCAACTAAAAACCTGTTTATTCACTCTGGCTTTTATCTCACTGTAGCATTTGAATACATGTGTTTTTATTGACTTTATTCATTTGCATGTTTTTCTGTTTGTTTTTTGCATATATTTAATGTGCACTACTTACCGGTGTTATTTTAAAGTTGAATGGTGCTGTTTCAATAAACTTTGCTCACTTCCAAACGTTTCAGAGCACGTAAACGTGTAGTAAGGACAGGAGACCTTCCATTTTAACTGTTTTAAATCTATATACACTATGTAATTGTGATAATTGTATTTTCTCTTTTCATAAAGTGGACGAAGAATTTGTCGTGAAGACACATTAAAAACAGTTAAAGTTGAAAATAAAAAAACTAAATAAGGGTTTTACTCCATAAGAAAAAAACTAGACAAAGAAAAGGAGAAGTACATGAGCTTTATAGTGCTGTTTGGTTCATTGAGATATAAAAATATATATATATATATAAACCATTCGGAGAACAGAGGTGCAGGCAGCTGTCACTGATGTGGTAACGCGATCTAAAATTAGGTCTAATAAAAGTCACAAAATAATGAGAACCAGCAGAGTACTGCAACTAATATATAATTCCACTGACTCTTATCTGCAACGGTGTGGAACAGGACGGTTGAAATTTGTCTTGATTTAAATAATCAACTCAGGAGTCAAACTTTTCATGTTTAATGAATGCACCATGCTGACAGAAGAATTCACTTTTCCTTTCATATCATCCTCGCTGCCTGCTTATGGAATACATCTGTAATATTTATTTCTCGTGTCCATTACAGATGCAGGTTTATTGATCTTCAGCTTCTTTTCACCAGTAAATTGAACCAGACTTTCTGGGAGCAGCTCACATAGGCAGCGAGCTACAGCATCGACTGATGCCGACTTTTTTTTTCTCTCTAATCTTTCCTCTAATGTTAACCAGATGACAATTCTAAACTCAACCAAGTGCTTTAATGTGCATTAAATTAGCACAAATCAAATTAACACACATGAAATTAAATTACCTTCAGGTGCACGTTATTTCTGAACCTTACAGATCTGCAGGGGGGGGGTGGGGGTAGGAGAGTTCTCCAAACTGCAGCAGAACAATACATCTCGCTGAAGGAACGGAGATGCTGTTCTGTACTTTTCTACTTCGTGAACCTCAACCTTGTCAAATTTGACACTGACAGATGCTAACGGCATATGTGCGCACTTTGAGGGTATACGTGTTCTTTTTGCAGTTTGCATACATGGTAAGACACAGACATGCATTAATTATGTAAAATGTTTTCCCTGAATAAGACTCTTTGGTATGAAACCTGAAATACAGTGTCGGTGTGACAGCTATTGTTTGAACTGTTCATCTTATCATCGTCACACTTGGCATGTGTAAGTGACCTTGGCAATCACGAGAAACGCACATTCACCACAACGGCACCGACAACTAATTTGACTGTTCAGTGTTCTCTGTGGTGATTAAAGGTTCAGTGTGTAGGATTTAGTGACATCTAGTGGTGAAGTGTCATGTTGCAGCTGAACCCCCCTCACCTCCGCCTCCCCTTCCAAACATAAAGAGCACCTGTGGTAGCCTTCAGTTTTCATAAAATGTAATTCGTACAATGTAGGTGAAACACACAAGTGAAAACATCACTAGGGTTTCTTTAAATTCAGTTTCTTCACCTAAATCTTACACACTGGACCTTTAGATAAACAGGTGAACATCTCGTTGTGCAGCAGAGGAGGGGCAGCTTCAGTGTTCTGTGGACTCAGTCCAGCTGCCGCTCTTTACTTGCTGCGGCTCATTACTGCAGGTCGCTCTCTTTCTAACAAGAGAACTGCAACCAGCATTACAGCCACTCTGAACAGGCATGTTGGAACAGGCACTGCACTAGTACAGTTAATTATAGAAGCAGGACTGAATTATCTAAGTGAGGAGGGAAAGTCTTGAACTTGTTCTGAGAGGTGCAGAGGACACAATGTCAGTTTCATTTTATTTCATGCTATAATAAAAGCTGTGTTAATGAATAAAGCTATAATTAAGCCAGATCTTGTATGTAAGGCTTGTGTACATACATTACTCATTAACAAGTGCCATTCGCCATCTGAGACCTGGAAAGGCCAAATATTTACATTATTAATGTGACTTTCCCTCAAATTTTCTGTAAATTATCCATGGATTTTTATGCATAAAGATTTTCATCAGATGACTAACTTGAAACAAACAATACTAAACACAACTCCAGCAGCCCGTTGTGGGATAGTAGCTTTCATCATCTAATTAGGAGCCAAATGTCTGGAGTCTGCAGCCATTTTTACGACCATGAACTTAGCTCACTTTGAATTCCCTCACTAAGTAGTTCCACTACAACTCCTGTGACCTGAGCGACAGATAAATCCCAACAGATATATTACTTTGCTTTATTTCCCAGCATCATGTCTCTCCTCTGGCATCTTTTTAAAAGTGTCCGACGAAGATAAATCAAGCGACAAAGTTGTTAAAAACCTCATTCAAATACATATTTCCCAAATGTCTGCTGGAGAATTACTGCTCTTGTGACACATAATTCCAGTCGGGTGCTTTGTATTGTGAAAGCATCTTAATGTGGACATTAACATTTGAACCCTAATGATTCTGTGAAGAATGAACTCATCGGGGCATTAGACACTGGGGAGAGCCCTCAGAGCGGCGTGTGCTTTCATTTCCTCTGGCATCTGTTGAATGTTGCAGGAAACAAGCGAGGAGGTGGAACTTCTTATCGCGGCTCAGTGAGTCAGCGGTGGAAGAAACACAGCGGAAATATAAGACCCTTTGACAACCTCTTGTTTTATGGCTGTAACACACAAATCAAACCTGTTCATATTCCCCCAGTAGGTTTCCATTATGTGTACTTGGCACAACATTTGTCAGTGACTCTTGCACCCCTCGGTTTCCTTTTCGCTGCCATATGTAAATTTAAAATTCTCCTTGACAGAATAGTTGGTTTATTTTTAAAATCACGTCAGGCTCGTATGGAATTAGGTTCAATTCCCTGGCAGCAGCACAACCGTGCCGTATGAACACTGAGACACTCAGGGCAGTGACAGTGGTATGGGTGAGTAATGCAAAACTGATTTTGCAAAAATGGATTTTAAAACTATGAACACTTCCTTTAATTGACCGCCCCAGTGTTTAATTAATTGTATTGCTGCTGTGACGGCAGCTGCATTGACCATGCAATATAGTTCTCAGTAGCTCACAGTTTGATTTCTCTTTTGGTGAATGTAAATCGATTCGGGGATTAAGGGGAATATTTTTGAGCGGGAGCCTCACTGTTAATTGACTTTCCTTGAGAAAATGTCTCTGTTCCTGTTGTCTGTGTTTCCTTCGTTGAAAAGCACGTTATCGAGCTTGAAGTACAGTCAGGGAAAATTATGTTGGATAAAAATTATTTGGGTTTTGCCTCTGACTTGAAGCAAGGGGCTCAGTCATTCTCCAGACCTCACAGCGAGGTGAACTGCTCGCTTTCCCCCCTGATTTTTTCATAAACCGATATTGATCCTGATAAGACTAACTGCAACTCAGGCACCCCGACCACTTTTACAGATATTTACCTTCACCAAGAAAGACAAATTCTCCCCAAGATAAGTGCTCCTGCTGCAGCTGAGGTATCATCACATCACTCAGAAGTTTTTTCCTCATGTATTAAGCTGTACAGTATTTTCAGATTTGGGAAGTGTAGCTGGTTTCTGCTCCGGCTCCGGCAGCCCCTGCATGCACACTACAGCAGCCGTTATTTTTAAAAGTTCAGCAGAGCTCCAGCGGCTGCAGGGGCTGTGTGATGCAGATGTAGCCATGCAGAACCTCGCTTGGCACCACATCAGTTCATTCTTAACTGTACCTGAGGCTTTCCCTTTGACAGATTAGCTAAGATTATTCTGCTCTTTCATTTGCCATTAAAGCATTTAACCTTTGACTGTTGTGGTAGATAAAATGCTCATTAGCCAGGACCTCTTCATCTCGGTTCATTTGACAGTAACCCAGAAATTTAATAGCTATTTTAAGTACAGCATGTCCCTTATGTTTGCACTGCATGCATCGATTGCGTTAAGGTTAATGACTTAGAAGAAAGAATATAAATTATGATGATAATCGTAAACTTTATTTAACTTAAATTATAAAACAGTAGAATGCAGCTCAGTGGGCTTTACATCAAAAGCTATTTAAAATAGAGAGATGGTTAAAAACCATTAGGGCTTTATAAATAATAAACTCTAAAGATGGTATGGCAAGCAAGCTAGATAATATTACAATTAAAAGACATTGAAATTAAAATGGGTAAAAGAAGAATATTAAACTGGAAAAGACTAATGGAAACATGTGGCAGAAAATAGGTTAATTTCTTAAAATAATGTTTAACTTATTCTTTAAGCAAAAAAATTACAGTTTCATAAATAAATAAGCATCACATTATACATGTTCAACGCAGTAGGCGTATCTCACTGTAGCAGTAATACACATGTAGAATGACCTCAGAGTATTTGGGGCTGAAATGCAGCATTAAACTGAATGTAGGCCACAGACACCTGCCACTTCATTTTCCCAGTGTATTTTAAGGGGTGTTGGTGGTGTCCCCTCCAATGCAGGGCTCCATTACAATCCTCGCAATTGTGCTGTCAGTTGTCTTGCTGCCTTCTCCTCTGTCTGTCGGAAATCCAAAGTTCTGCCACAGAGCAGATTTAAAACTTGACAGCAGCTCAGTTTCAGTTTCAGCTCGGTCCGTGCTATCTCCTGCAGATTTGTCTCCCCTGTAATGAGTGGATCCAGGCTCACTGCAGACGTGATGACCCTTGCCAAGAGTGCTGAGGCGAAATAAGTGAACTTTACTCGTGCGTCAAACAGGGTTAAGCAGCCAGGTAATTCAGATAGCTATAAAACCAGAAGTCCTTCGAGGATAATCAAGAAAGTTGAATCAGACACTCTAACTAACAATATAGCCACATATTAAGCATGCGCCCACCTAGTGTGGGTGTTTGGAGATACAGGGCTGGGCTCCTTGAAGTTGGTCAACTCCTCGTGTCATCAAGTGGTGTAAAATAAATGAAATATTAAAAAAAGACGCAAAAGGGAGCTTTTGTTTTCATTCTTCACTCAAAAGTTTTTTTTTCTGCAATTTCCTCTGCAGGGAAGGTGACACAAGTCCTGTTGAGATCTCTGGAGGCAGCAGGGGCCTCAGGCTCATCTCTGGGCTCCATCGTGGGAACCCGATGCCCCTGTGAAACGAAAAGGGATGAGAAGAGAAATAAATGAATGATAGAGCATTATTAGGACTGGCACAGACAGTATGTTTGTTATTTTGTGAGTCAATAACTATCAGCACAAAGCAACATGTTCCTCTTTATTATGGGTAGAAAACAGGGGGACGGATATCTCTGCATCTCCAGAAACGTGAATTTAATTTTAAAAGCGAACGCCATCTGCTCCTTGATTATTTGGTCCATATGACGCTGAACCTCCTGGACAAGTGTCCGAGTTGTCTTCTGGAAGAAACACTGAAGTCTCAAAAATAAAAAAGGTGTCGGTACTTCAAGGAAAAGAATGAACACACACATTGACAAAGTAAGTATTCTTCCCAATCCAACCTGATCACCCACTGCACAGCTGTGAAGTGTCACTGCACTGTTGACTTCATGCCATGCTCCAGTGCGTCATGGAAATCAAGCTCTTGAAGTTAATGATAATTATTTTCAAGTATTTCTACATATATCTTCCAAATTCAGAAGCAAACAGAAATCCAGAGATTTAGTGTTGTTATAATACATTGTACAGAATTTAAGATCTACTTCTACTTGTGTTTAAATGGTTTGAAACCAAACACGATTATATAAGTTGTTTGTGTCACAGTTTGTTGTGAAGTCAACTTTATTCACATTGCACCAAACACAACATATATGACAACTTAAAAGTGATTTTCTATGGTGTTTGTCAGCTTTTCAAGTCAACATAAGAAAGAAGGTCGTATTTTTTGTGAATCTCAGCAGGTACACCCGGTTGTCCCTCGAGAAAGAGTTGGTAGTTTAATCCCCAGATGCTTCTGTCTAAATGATGAAAATGTTAAATTATTGCTCTCCACTTATTAAAGTAAAGGTACTTGAGAAAAAGCTGTCCGGGTTTTACTTTTTTTTTAAAAAAGGTGACGGTGTTTTGTTACAGATCAGGGAGCAGTGGTACATCAGTCTGTTGTCTCACCACTCTGCTGCTAATGTTCTTTTGATGTTCCTATTCAACCTTTTAAAGGTCCCATGTCGTAGAGAGGGAGCTCAGCTTTGTTTATGGAGCAGGTTTCGCTGCTGTACAAATACTGTGAAAGTATCAAAGCTCTCGGCACTTGTTCAGGAACTCTGCCTTGAAATGACCTGTGAGGACCTCCTTTACTCTGTAATGTCGGTTCTCATTGCTGACACTGGAAAAGGTATATCCAATCTCAATATTAGTGTTTTGTTTGGTCTCTCTAACCATGTTTTAACCTTTCCATCTCTTTAAGGATTCTTCTATCAAATTTGGAATGACCTTTATCTGCTGTTTGTGGATTGCACACATGCAATCCGATGTCGAGTCAGCAGTCTCACTCAATCCCTTTCACAACTCCACATGGTGTGACGGCGATGGTAAAGGTAACCTGTTCCTCCTGGCGATTCACTGGCAATTTTGTCCAATCCTCCACCTGCCTCATGTCCTCTCTGGTCTCACTTCTCGCAGGCATGTTCCTGGCTGGCCCCAGTCTGGCAGCCGCGGAGAGTGAGCTGTAGGCAGGGACGGCAGGTTGAACCCTCGCTGGACCTGGACGCTGCCTTAGCGTTCAACCCAACACTGCCAGATGATCCATGGGTTTGCACTGGAATCAGGCCCAAGGCTCTGGTGTGTAGCTCCACACCGAATCCAGCCGTCTGTCAGGGTCATTTCAGCACTGACTGGCCATCGGCATTTGCATTTACCAGGAGAAAGCTGCAGTCACAAGTTACTCCTCCGGTTGTGTCTTCAACAAAACAGCCAGTGGACTGTGCAGGCAAGATCACGAGAGAGCGCAAGAGAGGGAATGTAAAAGTACATGAACATGGTTTTCAATTCCACAAATATACATCTAAGTTATTGTGGATTACAAAACTTTTAATGAAACACGGAGAAAGTATAAAATGTGGGTTGTTTAAAGGTCTTTACACTTTCTTCACGGAATTCAAGATACAATCCTTACATTTGGTCCAAGTGAACAGCACAGATGGCATCTAAGAAAAGCCAAGATTGGTCCGAATGTTCTGGTCACACATTGGGTTTTTATGTAAGGGCAGATATCGCTGCGCGGACACCTGTAATGGCCAAATGTACAGTATATAATGACTCACAACTCGTCTCTACCAATGTGTGAGAATCTTTTTGTTTATCTTCAGCTCTCCCACTTGCCATTGGTGTGATAGTGAAGGCCAACAAAGAGCAACTATCCTTGGTGTTGGAGGCAGACAGAGCTGAACTGGAAACCATGGCAACACAGTGCTTGCCTCTCTAATCCCTTGGCCCTGCCGGAGAGTAGACAAATACCTGCTTGCTCTGGCCTATTCATAACATGCATAAAAGACTGCACAATATGAAAACAAAAAAAAACACCAAGGGAGGAGCTGTTTTGACGGACTGTTGTTTTTCTACAGTATTTTCACATCACACACCACCACTGACAAGCAAGCCTGTCTGTTGTTTCCATTCTCCTTGTCTTTGATTCCTCTCATACAGCATTTACACTGTGGAGACATACACCTGTACTGTATACGTGCCTCCTATCGACTGTAGTAAAAACATATACACTAAAGCTCTGAGTGTTTTTTCACATAGATATGTCGGATGTTTGTGATATTAATCGTCAAATAATGTGATCAGTAAACCATACTGTATTTCACAATAAAAGACTTGCTGTTTGATTTGTTTTTATCTGTTTTGTTTGTCTTACATAACAATTTGACTTTTAGACTCAATATTGTATCACCTCCCTGCGGCTCTATGACATTTCAGTGTATTTTTCTCAAATGCTATGTTTTGTATGGCTTTTTTATATTACATTTAACATTTAATATACAACATATACAGTGTATGGATGACACACAGTGACAACAAACATCCTATGTAAACAAACTGTGCACATTGTGAAAAACCCAACCGAAGAATAGTGTTGAGCTTTTTGAAACAGGAAACATACAGTTATTGCAAAATGTAAGATTAATTAAAACCTTTATTCTAGGGTGTTGTCTTTTGCATCAATAAGGTATCAAATTTGGTTTTCTTATTAAGCAGGGAGAAGCTGATAATTTGATCGTTTTATCCAGTCGCATTAATCTTTCATACTGTGCTGTGATCAGTGAACCTGAAACTCATTGTAATATTAAAGAAAAGAGGGAAAAAACGACAGAGCCTTCTTCTTGATCCCTGTCTCGAGTTGATGTCCATTATTCACGATGGGTAGAGGATAATGTGATGGACTTTGTAATTACATCTGTGATAAATAATTGCAAAATTGTGCTGTTAACAAAAATCTAATTAAAATTCAAATGGAAAGGAAAAAGAAGTGAGATTGTCTAACATGACTCTGACTGTGTCCCCCTCACCCCCTGACTCCCTTCACCATGGAGCACGGGCGTCAAAGGGAGAGCGCCCAACAGCTTGAAGGGTCGACATGGCTCGAATTTCACATCAGCTTTAAAGGATAGTTCATCCAAAATTCATTTCATGTTTATGTGAAAACGATAATATCAGTAATTGCAGGGTCAATGTAAATACTTCTTAAAGAACAACAGACAAACTAAACGTCCAATTACCAACACACTATTGAGGTTAAAGTTCACCCAAAAATGAAAATGCACCCACTATCTACTCACCACTATGCCGTTGGAGGGGTGGGTGAAGTGTTTGAGACACTTGGATGATACCACAGGAGCAGTGGGTTACCAGTTAATTTAATTGGATTGGATTCGGCTGCCACCCTGTTTACCCCTGAAACTCAGAAAGAGTTTTGTGGACTCAAACGCTTCACCCACTCCTCCATCGGCAAAGTGGTTAGTAGATAATGACTGAACTTTCCTTTTTGGGTGAAGTATCACTTTAAAAGTGCATTGGTATTCAGACTTTTAGTTTGTCTGCTTTTGTCTAACGAGCATTCACGTTGACCCTGTGATTACTACCAGTATTTTTTTTCACATACATATTTAATAACCACACTGTCGTTTAGTTTCTTTCAGGATCCTCATTGCAAGTCTGTAAAATATCTCGAAGTCAACTTTCAAGTAGCTCCCCAATGAGCAAGTAAATAAACCGTTTGTACAGATGATATTTGAGCTTTTTCTCTTTTTAACAGGACAAGCTCAAAAGGTTTCCACGCTGTGAGAGACTCAGCCCACCATTAACCTTAACATCATAATGACCCACTGAAAAGCAACCAATCCAACAACAGAGGAAATTACTGAGATCAGAAAAATAATTCATAACTGATAATTAGAGGGACAAGGCTGTCTGCGATACAGCAGCTAGTTCATTCACAGGCAGCAAGGACGTTCATAAGTCTCTATCAAACCCGCTGAAGCTCTGATTCATCCTCACAGAGAGACCACAGGAGAGTCAGGGTTTTCGATGTGGGTAAAAAGATGAATAAAGGAGGTGGTCCATTTTTTTCTTTAAAGGAGTAAGGGTTTGTACATCTTGCATTCAAATTCCATAATTCATCATTTAAAACTCCAACATTTACTATGTGAGCACAAAAAATGTACAGGCTTACTGAACGTCCTTGCAACTTCCCTTTCTAACAGACACCTCTGAATTAACCATGCACTCCCCTCTTGTATAGAGTCTTTACATTTAGTCCAGCAAAGGTCTAAGGCTGATGGGAAATGTTGTCCATTAAAGGCCAATTAAAAGTAATAAATATCAACATTAAATCATATAAAAAATAACTTTCTTACCCCTTGTTAGTGAGCCACGTGACTGATAGTTTATTTCATTGTTACAAATGTCAAAGGGATTTTTGGAAGAGCAGTTCAGCTGTGACAAAAAGGGTGCCGTTTTATTCCATTTAATGAGATTTCCAGGATGTCAGTGAATATGTTTTTCAGCAGGAGGTGTGAAGCTGTGTCAGTCACTGCCCATGACAGTGATATCTGTGAGATGAGGTACCTACAGTTGGCAGAAAATTGGGGGGTATTTGTTCCTCCTGTGGTGATGGCCACAGCCCACTGACTACCGTCTGCTGATAAACTGCTGGAGAATCTAGGAGCATCTCATCATCCTCATAATACAAGTAATACAACTACTTCTTCTTGTTATTTTATTGACATTCTGCTTGAATGAGTAACTGCCTGCAGTTTTCAAGTATTCAAGTTTATAGTTATACTGCTGTTGTAAGAAATATAATATGTAGCAATTCTATATTGAAATTTCTAAAAGCCACAAGACCTATGTTTTATATTTTGTTGACTTGTGTACTTACATAATGCAAAATAGTTACATCACTGTCCAAACCCAGATATACTCGCAATTCTATTTCAGGTAAATGGATATTTTATTGTTATATCCCCTTAACCCATGGCATTTCCGGTCTGTGCTATTTTGTATTGATATAAATATGTTACCTCATCCTCGAACACAATTTATACCCAAGTTGTGTCAAAGTGGATTTTCATCACCAATCCTGGTGAAGACAACAACTCCAGCTTCACAAGGTCATCAAACCAAGTCTTTTGTGAGCCGGCGAAGTTACATCATGTACGTGGAGGGAACAACAATATCCAGAGAATGCATCAAATCAAACTTATTCTCTTCCCTTTGTTAGAGAGCATTAACAGTCACAGAGGCTTCACTGTCGTCCTCCCCCTCCTACCTGTTTCCAGCAGTCACGTCTCTCAAAGTCTCCAGGAGAAGGCAGTCGGTGCCTTTAGTGGCTGTAGATGGGGCCAACAATTGCAGAGCAGACTTGGCATCCCACCTGTAACATCTGCTGCTGGACCTCTCTATAGATGACCTGCGGCTAAAGAGGGTGTCGACACTGCTCTGCCTTAAGCCCGCTCCCCTCCTCTCATGCTTGACCACACTGCAAGAACCTTCCTCAACCTGCAGCGACAGGTAAGTCGGCGGTCGAGTCACCTCAACCTGTGCCAGGATTAGTCCTCACCTCGGAGTCTGACCCACCGAAGCTGTCACGACCTCGCTCGCACTTTCTGACTCTTCTGTCGAGATTAACTCCGTGCTACATGTTTTTGATTTCTGAAACAGTTCACAGCCTTATTTTCACAAAGTGACTCTGTCCCTGCTGTGTCTGGTACATTGCTCATTTCCAGCCTTTTTTATATAATGTTGGCACAAGCAAATTCATTGGGTTGTGACAATTAAGAGACACACACAGGAAACATGCGCTGACCACGGATGAAACTGATATGGATGGAGCAGTTGCAATTTGCAGGAGCACAGGGCGAGTCTGTGTGTTTTCTTCATCTCGGCGGCAGAGGTGGCAGGCAGAAGCACAACAGCTTTTTGTTTGCCAGTATGGTCACAAGATGGTTTACAAGGGAAGCACATCCGCCACTAATGGAATGAATAAAATGATTTATTTAGTATGTGCTTCCAGGATATTTGATATGCTTGGCTACATTTAGCCCATAGCCTCATCATAATGAAACAGCAAGCAGTCAGAGTTGCAGAGGAGGCATCTTACTGGAAGAGGAGAGGGAACGCTGCCCGAGGCTCTGTTAAATGATGCTCCTCGTCCACAGTCACACCCTCATTTCTCTTCATGTCAATACAATTCGTAGTGGCAGCGACGAGTGGCATACATCAGCATGTGCCTGATTGCATATTACAAAGAACACTTCAAAGAAAGACTCCCTAAACAAGAAAACTACATGTGTGTTTGACCATCTATGTATTGTGTGGATTGTCCTATATGTCACTTTATGTGTATTGGATAAGTATCTCCAAACAAGAAAACAAAACATAGATTTGACCATTTACTATATATATTCTACATATGACCTTATAAGTCAGTCTGAGTATATACCTTCATATATATATATATAAAAGAAAACATATATATATATATATACAGTATATGTGTTATGTTCTATTTCAGATATGTTTAAGCTATGACCATCATTCATCCTTTTGTCTGCTTTGCCCATTCCCAGTCATCCTTATTCAATCCCAGTGGCACTTCAGTTAGAAATGCTCAAATCCAGTTAATTCAATGACCTGTGAAATTCCTGGGCAATGATGTGGTTCTTAGAGTACATGGTATAATGTCTTCTTAATGTCAGCCGTATTAAAGTGTTGCATAAATCGTCTGGTGCTGACACCATGTGTGATGCAGTGAATACTAAACTATTCGTTTCTCAGCATATAAATAAAAGGAAGAGGTCTTAGCACGAGTGCCCCCCCCTCTCCTCCTCCCCCCCCCTCCCTACAGCTTGGCCTTTCTAACTGATCTCTGGTTGTTTTCAAAGGCTTCTGGACATTAGTTTTTTTGACTCTTGATCCCTCAACTTCATTCAACATTAGATGCACTTGCTAATACACTTTCTGCCATGAGAAAGGATGTAAGGAAACAGATTTCTTCACTTAATCCTTTTTCCACTTCAGTTGCTTCACTCTCTCAAATTAGCCGGCGATGCTACTAAGGGATCCACCTTTGGCCTTAAAACACATCTAACAATACAAATCTTGTGACTTCAAAATACTGTGTCACTGTAATAACTATAAAGTAAATAAATTGGATTCGACAAAAGTCTTCCCATCAACACTGGATGGTTTGTTTTCACAATATGTTGAAATGACTGTTTGTATGATTTATCCAGCTTCAGCCTCCTCCTATGAACCTGGAAGAATGAATCATATGGTAAACAAAATGCATGAGTCAGAATTCATGCAGAATTCGGCCATTGCTGTTTGTTCAGGTAACGTTGTAAAAAAATATAAGCTTATTAAATCTTCCCATAGTCGCAAAAAAAATTACAGTTTCAAGGTTCATAAGAGAGAAATGATTTAAAAATAAATAACTTTTCTATCCGACCGCTGAATCCCTGTTGTGAAGAGTCCTGGCCAACATCTCTGACCTTGTATCGGAGTCAGCACCGCAGGGAAAGCACTCTCCTGCTCCAAGGTCAAAGTCGAGAGCTTTTGGGGGCCTTGGCCATCGTGAGAGAGAGAGGGTTTCAAATGATCTGCCTGGCAATCTCAGACTGTCGCATACTATAGTTGTATTGTTGGGTTTCTGAGTCTTTTCACTTCTGATTATGCGGAAAACTGAAAAATTAAATTAAAAAGCAACGCTTGTATCACTGTCAATGTGTTTGAAATATTCTAATCGATGCGCTTGATGTATACCCGATGCTTCAGTGAAAGCATAGGACTTCCATCATACTGTGAAAACTTGAACCTGACCTTTCACACTCTGCTCATACTTTAAAAACGCTTTATTCGTAGGCGCTGCTGACTCAAGATATTTTTGTTTGTTGGTTTATTTATTAGCAGGAGTACACAACAAATACTGAACCCTTTTCCTTCAAACTTGGACATTTTTTTCACTTTCTTTATCTTTATTTCTGTGCATCAATAATTAAGGTTGTGAGATCCCTTCTGTTTTTTTCTTTTTTGGTTAAAAAACAAGATAATCACTTCCTAGTGTTTGTGTCGCGTTAACTTGTTGCTGTAGTCAAATTGCTTCTCTGTTAAATATAACCTCGTAAAGTGAAATAGGCCATGGGTTAGGCTACATAATCAGCCACTGCAAAGATAATTACATTGTCCTTATTATATGACTTTAAGATTTATGATATGATATCTGCATTGGCATTGTTCGCCACCAAACTAAATCCTTCGGTTTGCACAATACCGTTTGTGTCTTCATATTATAATAACTATAGATAATTATGAAACAACTTTTATACATTAAATGCAGCTCAAATTGCTTTACAACAATTTGCATGAAATACATGATAATATACAATAAACGAGAAAATATGAAGAAAGGAGAATTTAACTGTAGAAGACCACAAATTGCATCAGATGAATAGAGGAAGTGCAACATCCTTGTTTCTTCATATATGATGCAGAACATTGTGTCTACCATGGATTATGTCATTTGAATACCTTCAAGTAGCAAATATAGTTTCTGGGATTTTCAACATGCCTGCTGCACCGGTTGTGTTCACAAAATATACAGGGTTGCAATAGCTTTGTTGTTTTGAGTGTCTAACCCACTTCCTGTCATGAAATATTAAGCAGTACAAGCCTCATCCCTGCTTGGACTCTTCCAGAGGTTCCTTCATGAGCAGAATATCTTCTGCCAAAACCAGTGTTTGTAAGAAATGGATGAAATCTCGGACAGAAAATCAATTCATATCAAACTGATCTCATCATCCTCCAGCATTAGTATTTATCCCTGTACCTACTCTACTTTTCCATGATTTAAGTTATAACTGCCTCACATCTTGGTGCTTGAAGGGTTTCCTCATCTGTATTTCTGAGACATTTTAGATCCGTTGAATATCTTTTGATGTGGCTTTTTTATTTGCTTTAAACCACAGCAATCTGGCTGCACAGTAGAATGAGCAGATTCTTTTTTTTTCACTGCTTGCATATTGCATTGTTCCTCTAATATCAGTGGGCACAGCTCTACCCTCCTGTCCTCAGGGATCTTCCTGGCACTGGCTCATCAATAACTTGGCTTACTGGCAGACTCTGCTCACTCACTACAAAACACAATGGCAACAAATAAATTTTTAATGAGCACAACCTATCACTAATGACTGTTCAAAGTCAGTGCACTGTTGCACATCACTCATATCAGCAAATTTAAACTACCGGGCAATTAAATCCATATAATTTATAGGTTTTGGCTAATTATTCCATAACACACTATTGTTGTGTGATGCTCACTAAAGCGAGCGCCTCCATTTTGGTCCAATCTGTTTGTGCTATCACCATCACGATGATCACCACCTACATGCTAACTGTTTCCCTGTCTTCTTCGTTTCATTCGAAGTCAGGAAAATGTGAAATGAGGCGTTGGAAATAACAAAACCCTGCACAGAGTGGAAGGAAAAGATTGCTGTGATGAGAAGCAGTCCACTATTATTGTAATTGAACACCTCAGAAGGCATTAGCACACACATACCACATCCACTCACTAATGGAGAAAGTCAATGTATTAGCAGCTCAATATTTCAGCCTTTATCTTAGTATTTGACATATACTTTAACCCTGAAGCAACACCATGTAACAACAGCCAGCGCCCTCTTCACACGGTGCGTCATTCTGCTGGGCTCCATTTCCGAGCAATAAAGTGGTTTTCATGCAGAGAAAAAAAAGGTCAATTAATGGGTTGAGCGGAGCTCTGACTGCGTAACCCCACTCACAGAACTGTAACACAACTGAACAGTGGCTATTACCCATGATCCTCAGCTTCCTGCAAAAACAAGAGCTGCCGCTGTAACAAATACACCAAATTCTGTTAAGAATTGTTCATATATTCAAAGTTTTCTCGCTGAATATCAGGATTTTTTACAACTTCTCCCTTCAACTGCACAAACACAGTTGCTATTGGTTCGTGCTGTGATGTCAATGTGTCTCGCCACTGCTACATTCATGTATGTGTGACCGTGCCCCAGCTCTGGTAATTTAAACTCTGACTATTTGTCTTTATGTAATTCTCACAGGAGATTGTAACTGTGAGGAGTGAGGAGATCCATGAAATCAAAGCTATATATTAGCTCTATGGCCTTTTATTCATGCTATTTTCTACAGGAGCGTTCAATGCATCTAAACTCTAATTATCTTTTTATAAAGGAGTTTTCATTGTTGGAGTCGACTATTCCCACACTAGAGTCAGATTGCCTTCCAAACCACAAGGGATGATGCACAAAGGTTTACAGTTGTCTCTCTTTGTATCAGCCCAGGGTTTATATTAAGCTACTGCAAACGGAACATCCTACCCTCACAGCTTTACACTGAAAGAGGTCACATGGTGAAACACTGCATCTAATAAAGAAGACTAATCCTACATTTTTGGTCTTTTTTTTGTGTCAACAGATTATTTATTGGGGGGTGGTTGCAGTGAGCTGTCAGTGAGTTTCCTCTGCAATGTTACCAGTTTTATCATGGAACTCCGCTGTGGAGGAAAACTACCAGTCTAGCACAACAACATATCTTAACGAATCATATCTCCATCGCATTTATTATTAACTGACTTCTCTATAACAACGTCATAAGTTTGTTTGGTTGGACTTTGCACGAAGACACCAGCGCCTCCTCTGTTGTGTTTCTGACAAAGTAGCCGCTCTGTGTTTGGTGTCGTATTAAAACCAAGCTCGCTGTTACCACAGTAACCAGAGGTGTCCCCGAAGCACGCAGGACTGAAATCTTAGACAAAGACAAAAGTGATACAGTATGTCCCTCCAGATGTGAGGACACACAGACTTGAGGAAAAGGATCTGCTCTCCCCAGAAAGGCTGCCAGCCTTGAGATGAGGCATAATCACAGTTGTTGACGCGAGTGCAGATTTTGCAATTCTTCTGTTCATTAGGATAAAAAAACAGAATATACATCAACTTGACACAAACAGAAGTTGTACAGTCTGGCATAATTAATCACTGCCTGACACGCTCCACATCTAATGAGCTATCCAAGTTGTAAACAGTTTATCATAAAAAGCTTTTGAAATCTAAACTCTGCACATGAACCCAACATGTGGAGTGTCTCTGAGATTATATCAAAGACCAAAGGAGGGAAAAGGGAGGATTTTCCCCAACAATGTCAAAAATAAATTGAAATCCAAAGCATCTCTCTGCTCCTTCTCAGAATTAACATGACTTACACACAACTTTAGTGTTGTGGCTTGTGTAGGGTGTGAGCTGCATGATAGGGTTTGAAGGACAAACATAATAAACATATCTAGCAGCAAATATTTCAATAATACGGCTTAGTGAAAAGAGAAAAAAGTGTTACTTGAAGTACTGTAGAAAAAACAAATTGTGTTCATTTTAACATTGAAAAATTAAATAAATACATAATCTTCACAAAACATAACCTGAAAAACAGAGATAACACACTCATGCCACTGAATAAAACGGTTATAAATAAACTGTGGATGTTCTTTGAGTTGCCATGTCTGGGAAGATGATTCAAAATTACGTTCCTTTCATTTTAAAATCTCTGTGTCTGTCTGGAAGAGATGTTTTGAGGAGTTGTTGTTTCGTCTGCCGGACTGATGAGGGAGCGTGATGGATGTATTCATGGGCTGTGTGATGACATTGTACCAGTGTTTACTGCAGGATGGTGTCCTGGCATGTAGCATTCTTCAGGGGACACAAATCAAGCCTCCATTGTAAGCTCGTCAGTCATCGCTGTGTTTTGGTACCCTGCTCCGCTCTCACGGTGGGATGCTGGCAACACTACTTCTGCTGTGTCAAAGTAATGATAGGACACTGCAGCATTTTATTCTCATTACAAAGTTTTGTGGTCCTCTTTCGGAAAGACAAAAGTGGAAGAAAATAAATATATTTTAGAAAAAGGGTTTTGAGCCTTTAAGGGTATATCATCTTTTTCTAAAGGCTTTGCTCCATGCCTGGCTTTGTTCCATAAAAAATCACCTCATATAGAAAAATATATATATATATCACATTTCATCTTATCTTATCTAAACTGGATTGTGCAATTGGCTGAGTCAGAATTCCTGGGACAACATGTCGAAGGCATCGAGGAGTCGAGCTCAGAGGTAGGAGTAATCCATAACCTGCCTCGTCAGAGTTTGCCTGCATCTATTTAAGTTAGACTTATTATTTAAACAACATGCATACACTGCAGGGATTTAATTAGTTGATGAAGGCACTAAGGTAAAGCAGCTAGCCAAGAATTAAACGCCTAACACGTTGAAATATCGAGCTCAGTAGTGATCGGCCCTTCTCGTATCAATATGGCAAATAAAACAGGGGCTCACTCAATACAAATAGAGAACAAACACTCCTCGTGGAACCTTTAATTATAGATGTTAAATAGTTTTAGGTTCGTAATAAATAAGGATTTGTTCAGAGCACTGCTATTTGGCGTATATAATGCTGAAGTGGCAGTGAGGCCTTATAATGGCACATTCCTATTGACAAGTTTTAAAGGATGGACAACATGACAGCTCCCCTAGTGGCTGGCTGCTGTATAGGTCATAAAACCTGCCTCCTCCGTGTTAGTGGATGATGCTTTGAAACTAACAGTCTAACAAGTCAAAAATGTTTTCCCCTGAGATGGTTTCTGTCATTTCAGGTAGCTCTAATCACACAGCTGTCTGTTTGATATTTACTTTTTCTGTTAAGTTTGGTTCTGATAAGTTATTTGTTGCTATAAAAGCAGGATGGAATGTCGTAATTGATAGATGAGACTGACTGACGATTGGTCAAGCATGTGAATCAGTGAGGCGTCGTACCATGGCTCTATCGGCCAATCACTACTGCCCAAACTCTGCTCGTTGGCACATGTTGATTGACAAGACATGGATCCTGTGTGTTTGACACAGGTCATATGAGCATGAAATGGTGACCTAATTCCAAAAGTGTTCGAGACCAAAAAGGAAATGTAAGAAAAAAAGAAATGGCCCCACTATGAATCCCAAATTGTCGCATTAAGTTTCAATTGAGTGTAATTGTGCTATGGGAAGATTTAATAAGTAGGTTTGCCTCTCAGGTTTTGATTGTGGGCTAGTTGTTTTCCCCCTCTGTTGAAAAATCAAAACAACGTGATGCATTCTCTATCCAGTGCAGTAAAATCTGTCAGCTCTGGAAACACAAATTGCTACTAAGTGACAGCTGTCACCGGGTCGCACACTGAAACTCAAACACACGCCGATCGTACGCTCACTGATCGGCGCCGATCACACGGCCTCACAAAGTGTAGCGCGTTCGAGCCGCCCCGCTGCACTGTCGAAAAATCCTGCTGTTTCTTTTTTCTCCTCCGCTTGTTTCTCAACTAAATTATCCATCGCAGTTACAGGACAAGTAGCCGAGACACTCCTCTACTTGATTGTTGGTTAAATATTTATACGTCCCAATTTGGCAAAACAGGCTCTCTCCCACACGGTTTGTGACTCGTTGGTTTGTTCTTCAAAACAGAAGCTAATTAAGTAGCGGCAAAAGTTGCACGGTGCCAATGATTTTCTATACTGGGATGGGAGTTTCTCAGCAGGAGGCAGACGCAGTGTTGATATGTTTCTTTGGAAACCTTACAGCAGGAGATTGAATTTACCTGCTTACCAACGGCTGCGTGCTCGTCCAGTTGGCCAGTGTATTCTCTTGAAAGCACAGAGCGCCTCAGTGATTATAAATCCCTGGATGCCCATAATTAAGAACTGTGTGCGGAAAGGGATGATCGCCTCTGGGGACACTGAACATTTTACCTCACGGTGCAGTTTAACACAATATCACTCCTCTAAAACCAGCTTTCTCTCTCCGCTGCCGTTTTCTGGCCCCTGTCCTTGCCTTTAACTGGGAAAAATGACGCTGCTGGGAAACCCATCTATGGTCACTGACAGGAAATCCGAAGATTAGCTGCACTCAAACTTAACTGTCTCCTAAACAACAGCGAGGGAGCCTTACAGTGAAATGAAAACGATCTCACCAGCCTGTGTTACGCTGCCAAAAGATTGTTTTCCCACCACTTCTGCCCTCACGAGAGGATTTTCATTAACAGCGGGCACACGTGACGTCATTTTATATCAAGCTTCTAAAATTTTATTTTCCCTCCTGGCGCTTAGAGAATACTTGCTTCGTGTTGCCTAAACGCGAGTAAAAAAAAAGTGTTGAATTCCCACACCCACATTTTTAGAAACACATTCCCCATTGTGTCTCAGCCTCTAATAACTCTTTTGAATCAAAGAGTCCGTGAGTGGGAATAAGTGTTTCTTGGATGGATCCCACGTTCTCTGATACAGAAGAGCAGATAAAGGAGGGCTTCATGTGTTAATATGGAGGAGAGCCAAGAGCAGAGGCACTAGAGAGGCTTGGACCAGGAAATGATGTGGATATAATATTGAGCATTGCAAAAATAACCACCGGAACATGCTTTTAACTGTGACTGGAGGAAACAAAAGGTTTTCTGTGTTTTGTATTCAGCAGAATTTATCCAAAATTAACATTAACCAGCAATTACTTACCAAGTGTTAAAATCTGCTCAGTCTTAATTATGAATTACTAAAATAACTGACTTCAAGTTGTTAGTTGATTACAAGCAAAATCGTGTGTTTCAACTTTAAAAGCAACATTTCCACAATCATTAATTTCTCTCCATATTTACAGTTGATTTGTTTTGACCACACAAGAAAAAAACATTTTCTCAAAGAAATATCACAGAGATCAGGTGAAAACTAAAGAGGTGATTTGGTTGCTCATTTGTAGCCGTTCATTGAATAGTGCTAAAAAGAAGATACCATAATAATTATATTTCTACATTTTGGAAACAGCTAAACACAAAACATGCTCTCATCACAAGGTGAATCTAAACTGTATTTCCATGTGATAATTGGAGTAAATCTGTCGTCCATGCTGACTCAAATGTAAGAGTCAAGAGTCTGTTCTTCATCATGGAAAATGCAAAGGACAAAACAAAACCAATTGATTTCTGCATGAACAAGAATTCTAGCAGGGAGGTGCGTTGATCGTCTCTGGCGTATTTAGTTTGTGTGTGTGTGTGTGCGTGTGTGTGTGTGTGTGTGTGTGTCTTATGGGACTTCTATTACCCGTAGCCTTGCTGTTTATCACATTACTGTTTGTCAATCCTGAAGATCTTGTTAAGCTGTGAATCATTGTTATTGACTGGTCCACGTGTTCTGTTTACTGCCACAGAAGAGGAATGGATCTCTTGTTCATGCAGCTAATGTATATGAGAGGCACAAACTGGGGCCACGATCTGTTTCATCAATTTGCATTGTGACGTTTGGGATGGGTCAGCATATTAAATAAACCTCGGGGGTCTTGTCTCGTTACGGTTAGAGAATAATTTAGTTTGTTTATTAGGGAAAATTTTACTGTCATCCATATATTAAATAAATAAATAGATCATATACCAATGCTTTACATACAGGAGTGAAATTCCATGAGGCCATCTTTTCAGTAATGTTATACTGCTCAGAGAAAAATATGGCCCACACTTGAATATTTAGAATTAATACATTTGCCCTGACATGATATTACGCACTCAAACAGATTTAATTGAAATGTTATAATGTTAAATATTAGTTTGAAAAATGTGAACGTGTTACAATGTTAATTGGAGCATCACCTCTGTATTTTACCAGTTAATACACCCAGATAAAGATATCCTGCACTTGGCTAACCTGAGCAGAGGGGGAGTTCTACAGGACACAAAGCACTCTGCTGTCGTAGCCTCTCTCTTAAAGATGGTTATCTGCTGTAAATCAATAGGCCTCCTCACTATTGGCACGACCGGGAGCTGACTCAGCCTAATTGCCCCCCGGTGTGACCTTTAAATCACGCCAATGAGAACAAATAAATAATGACCGGTTAAAGAACCGCCGTCCCAGTGCTTCCGTCAAAATCGGCATGCACAAATGAATCGTAAATTTATGGAAATACAACAAGCCGGAGAGGAGCGCCTCGCATTTCGGGTGACAAATTGAAAGCAAGGGGGGAACACCCGAGAACTGTCTGCCAGAGTGCCAAGTGCGACAGTTAATCTCTACACTGTCCTGGGCCACTTAATTCCCACAGAAACGTGGCACACTTTCCCCTTTCCTTCCTGTCCCGCCTGTTCCTCTTCCCTTATCGCTGTAATTTCCTGTGCACTGACAATGGGAAATTTGACAGGGCTATTGACAGGAGCTATTCAGCAGTGAGCTAATAACTTGAAGATTTCAGACAATGAGAGTAATATTGAAAAGGATTGTACTGTGGCTGGAACGAAAAAATACAGCATGACTGATAGCACGGTATATTACAGCATCAGCCCAGGGACTTTTTCTTTAATTGATTTTATAAACCAAATTTCAACCCAAGTTAGAAGAATGTCTCACTCATAAAAGAAGCACACAATATGGACAGCTGCAGAAGTGAAGTTAAAAAGTCCTGCCATCTTGCACCAATGACATCATGACTCTGCACAGCGATTGGGGAATGGAGCAGCAGCGGTGAGGTCAAATCAGTCCCAGCTGTCAATCATGAAGTTTCATCTTGTTTTCATAGCTTCAAATAATCCTTCAAATTTACCGGAAATGCACTTTGAAATGTTCCTGTGCTCCATGTCACCTCCATTAACATGGAGGAGACAGGCATAAGGGCCTATGCTGAAGCCAGAAGCTATTGGGGGCGATTACAGCTGCATTAAGTCCAACAGTCATATTTTGTTTTCTTCTAACAACAATCGTTCTGAGACTGTGTCCACATGTTGTAGCCACAATGTAACAGTCCTCTAACTGGAAGGAAAAGTTATTTTAATGCAAACGACAATTCATTTTGGAGCCTACACTTGTCCATAAGCTTCCATAAGCTTAACTAGAATTGCACTCAGACACTGAATCACTCTTCCAAGGCCCAAAGTACGCTTAGAAAACCACATTTAAATTGACTAGAAATCAATGACAACGTTGAAAAATGACCAATCCCACATTTGTTGATGAATCCAGATTAGCATAACATTTTAATGGGTTCGACTCTATTCGGCATCATTTCAAGAAGGTTTGTGGTAATGTGTCCAGAAGTTTTTGCACAATCGTTCAAAATAACAAACAGTTTTTTTCAAAATTGTAATATACATCAAAGGAATCCAGATTTTTAAGCTCACCATGTTTTATTAATTGTTGACTGGTCACTTTGAAAATTAATCCCTGCTCTCCTTCTCGTCTGTGGTCAAACTCAACATATTTATAATAACATGAAATCATGAAAGATTTAATCCATTTAAAATGCTGCTGCACTAATTTGCTCCCTCAACTACTTAAGTAGCTTTGGTTTCAACTTTTCAAACCAAGTGAGCTAAATATAATTCAAAGGGGTGAGGTAACAAAAACGAGGTTTGACAGCTTTATTTAAAACAATTTTTCCCTTGAGTTTTTGGACATAACATGTTCTGCTTTAAAGCTGCCATCGATCTGGGCGCTGGATGTGAACACTAACAAAGGCCAATCAAAGCCTCTTGTTTTCTGCAGGAATTCTGGGAGGATATTCGACTCATAGACGACTAACAAGGTTTTGGACTCTATACAAACTCTCAGAGGACACCAACAATCATTTGGGCTCATCCATTAAGAAGTTTGAATTACTCAAGAAGTTGCCGTTTCAAAGTTTAATATGAATAAATTGCGTATGACACTCTTTTCGATACGATTTTTACTTGCTGTATTTCACACAAGGCCGAGGTTTGGAGTGTGTAAAAAGAAGTTTGAGGAATTAATTCTATGGTGAGGAGACCGACGAGCACCTGCCTGCGGAGGAGGAGCTGGGAATTTGGCGAGCTGAGAATTACATGTCATTAACACTGTCTGTCTTTTCACATTGTACAACATAATTACAGTTTTTCATCCCTGGTTCTGTGTTGCCATTAAACTGCTCTCAGCTGAGACCAGACCTTTCACTGACTCTCTAATTTAATTTGACACACATGAGTACCGCTTCATTCACATGTGATGTTTTTTTTTGCATCGTATATTATATAATAAAACCAGTACTCTACTGAGGCACTGGGTTGAGGACTTTTTCTTTTATTCATCTGACAGCTGGTTAATTTCTACATTCATAATTTTACAAAAGGAATATTCAACCATTCTGCTGTGTTTGTTTCATGTACATTTTGTGTTATTACACATGATTATAAATTCATTATAATTTAGTTTACATGTTTTGTTTTACTTGATCTTTTGACAAACTTAATCCCTTGTGAACATTACAAGTTCTGGATTTGTATTGGATCATTATTGCCAGTCAATCTCAGAGCCCATTAGCTATCGCCTTACGGTGAATTAATTCAGCACTACTTAAAGTCCATGTTTCTCCAAACACAACACAAACAGTGACCCTAACCCTTTTTTGGGTGTTTTACGTCCAGACATCATTTCTCTTTTAACAGCTATCTGCAAGTAAAAAGGTGAAATGGGATGTATTTCAGTTGTTGTGCTCTAGCACTTGCTGTTTTGACAGCGAATAGGTATTGATTTTCATTCATCTTTTTAAGGATGTGACCCATGATGCTACATATTTGCGGCAGGCTTAGCATTGCTCAGCAGCTTGATGAAGGCTACAGGATTGGCATATTTTGTGTTGTGTTGTTTTTGTTCACCAATTTAACATTGTTGCATTATACTCCAGAGTAATTGTTCCACTGGTCATTTTACAATGTGAACGGTTTGTTGTGTTTTGCTCGAATGCAATTTCGTGTTCAATAAGAAACATGAAATCTACTTAGGATTTTGTGAAGGTCCAAGCCGGAGCTACAGCAAGTTGCTCCTGCGGCTGAAGTGTTTGGATGCTGCAGTGACAAAACGAGCGAGGACTCTCGTCTGCCCCCGGAGTCATTAATAGCTCCCCAGGAAATGTTTCTGCTGAGTTCTCATTTATCCATTAATCCTCTTTAATTAATTCTCTTTCACTTACTTTGGTTAGAAGAAATCAATAGCACAGGTTTCACTTAAATTGACAAATGTTCTTTCGCTTTATCCCTCGATGCTGTGTGTGCGAGAATGAACGTGTGAGTGTGTGTGTGTGTGTGTGTATGTGTGTGTGGACAGCATAATCACTAATCAGCATGTGATATGCTGATTAGTGTGAAATGACTAATGTCATTATAATTATGTTTTCTAGCGAGTGGAGTATTACCTAAATGTTTTGGATGTTCACTGACGAAGGATCCTAATATTACTGTCGGTCTGATGTCACACCAGTTTCCCTCCCAGCCTGTCAAGTGTGGAAACATGTTTGTTAGTGAGAAACGTGGCTGCGCTTTCTGAGCCCATACCCATTGTTTTTCACCACGGAGGGCCCTGATCCTTTGAGCTCTTTGTCTCTTCGCCTTAGGATTTTTATGCTTTTTTTCCTGAAGCTCAAAAGTCTGTCCCAGCGGTTTCAATTAGAAAAGTGTGGTGCATCTGAGTGTATTCACTGTAATGGTAGAGAGTGGTCTCCTGAGTGGTGTAGAGGGGTACTGCTGGAAGTGTTGCTCCCTCTCTAACTGGGGTTAATTGGGTTTCTTTCAGCTTCAGCCAACAGCAGTACATCAAGAAGAGGAGGACATGCAAGCTGCAAATCACACAGTGTACATTTTAATCTTATTTTTTTATTAATACGTATTGTTTTTTTGCCACTGATTTAGTTTTTTGTAATACTAATGCATTTAAACAATTTGTGTATATTTCGCGATAAATGTTTCTTGTTTTTTTTATGCAGAAGAAATATCAAATTTTTAAGTTCATGTTTGTTTCAACAACACCTTTTGAAATTAATTTAATACTGGGAAATTCCCCTTAATAAAAGCTACATATACAGCTACTGTGAATATGGTTGATTTTGGAAGTGGAGTTACATATCAGGTTTGTAGATCTCTGATTGATCAGTTCCACATCCCACTTTACTAAACATGCCTTTTAATAAAAAATCGTTTTGTATTTGAGTTGCCCTTGTTTACTGAAGAATATGCTCAATGCAAATCAAGGAAATAGTTCAGCAAAAGATAAGATGAATTAGAATTAAGAATGAATTGAAAAATATAAATATGAGAATTTGAACGTATAAGCAGCATTTTCAATACATCACAACATAGGTCTTTAGACATGGTCAGGAATAGAAAAAAAAACGATTGTCTTCATTAATGAAAGGTAAGAGGAAAAATAAGATAAATCCATGTAAGTGTGCGTAAAGCTGTGAAATAGCCTGTGTTCATTATCAGACTTTGCCGTCCTGCTGATGGCGGTGAAAGTGGAAAATGAATACACCACGGGTTCAGTTATGGTAGGGCACCTTCATCAATAGTAGCAAATAAACTGTCCCTAATGGCCTCTATTTCCCTGGCCTCCTCCTCCTCTCCTCTGCCGCTCTCCATATTTCTTGTTGAGGAAGTGGTGAAGGAAGAGAGAGGAAAACAAATCGACCTATGTGGCAATCTGAGGGACCGGAATGGAAAAGCTCTGTGCTACAGGTGGGAGCGTTTCGTTCTGCATGTTTAAACATAAACGCCAAACAACACTGTTGCTACATCATGTGTGTTTAAAGTTTACTAAGCTGCTATTAAGTTAGAAAGTGTTTTAGGTATATTTATGGCTAAGCTACGTCCTCTCCCTGGGGAGCTCACTAATGTCTGGAATTAACCGAATTTAGTGATTTTTATTTATTTCGATTGACCTGAAAATGAGATGAAAAGTGTTTGCCTCAATTTGAAGTGAAGTGAAACTACTTGAGATATCAGCTGAAGCACTGATGAAGAAGAACACATTTTTCCATTTAATTAAAAGTAGATACTGCTCTTACTATAAATATCCTCCTATGGATCCTCAGGGGTTGTGGCTGCCTTCAGTTAAAGTAGTTGAATCATGATAAGAATTGAATTTCCACACTTTAACAACAGTTCAGTCTAAATGGAGCTGTAAATAGTAATCAGTGTTGATCTCATCAACTTAGAATAAATATCTTATAATATCTTGTAAGATTTGCACTCACATACATATGTGCATGCGAGTGCATCCCCATCACATGCACACATACGTTTGTTTTGAATTTAATATCGTTATGTGTTTTGGTTTATTTCACATTTTTTCTTACCTTTGATTTGTTGATGCTCAGAGGCAGTGACTTCAATTTAGTAAGTTCATTTTTTATGTTTTACATTTTCTGCAAATTTAAACCTTTAGGTTGTTATTAAATAAATATAAGAAGTGTGGGTTGATTTGAGGGGAGGTAATCATGTGCATGTAAGTATATGTGTATATTCTACTTTGTTTTTTTAAATGTGCATATAGGTATATATATAGGCTTTCTATGCATGAGAATATATGTACACTAGTGAGCCCATTTCATTTTTGATAATGTCAATCAAATAGTTAACTTTGAGAATATATAATGTTTGGCTTGTCTTTATTCAGCTATAGAAGGTCATGTGGCATCCATACATTTATATCATATATCCACTGTAATGACTTTGGTCTAAAACCATCAGTGGATACAGATATGTAAAGCTGGGTGTAATCTGCATAGCAGCTGTATGTAGGCTTGTTGTTAATTCGTATTCAATTCACCACTTAAACCAATGCAGTCTCTGAAGTTGTGGACTCGAAAAAGTTTTCAAGTTTTCAAGTTGTTATGTGTTTTTCTTAAATTTTACCAAAGAAGGGAACGTTTGATGTTACTTAGCAGTTAGTATGAAACTAGCAACATAACTTTTTTTGAGATGTGGTCTAATCATTGCAGTCTTCAAAGCATTGGGGAAAGTGCCTTTTGAACAAAGAGCGCTGAACAATACTTTATAATTCCTCTGCAAAGTGGTTAAAAACACTACTGGCAGTTATGGGGACGAGCATGCAAGTACAAGTTTTTATCTCTCACCTCTGGATGAAGCAGAGTAAAAGAGTGCAAAGAACATTAAAAGTGCTTAGTGCCATCTGAAACGTTATACAACTCTGTCTGATTAATATTCATTCAAATTCCATCAAAGTGCTATGTGCTATCTAAAACGTTATACGACCTTGTCTGGTTAATATTCATTCTCATAGTTGTTATCTCTGAAGGAGGCTGAACATTCACTGCACTTAGTATTTGAGAAAAAAATCCCCGGGGACCAGAAACGTGAGACTTATCAGACTCACAATGGGTTGTAAACATGATTAGGTCAAATCCCACTATGTGGCTGGTCTGTTTATGATCGATGCAGACATCATGTATCTTTGTGGTATTTGCATTATTGTCACCTAGTTTCAGCCCTTTGTTAATTTGCACATTGGCTCAGTCGGACATAACACAGACTTTTACACCTCCAATTGCTGAAGTCAATTTAATGAGCGGGTGAACGTCACACATAGGGTTCCTCCTGATAATGTCAAGAAAACTCCAGGGTAGTGTTGAAGCAGCTTTTGTTTCCATCTGGAAAAGAAACTGCTGCTACTCTCCTCGGCCACTCAACGTGGCAGTTTTCTACAGAAGGTAGTTAAGGTTTGTCCAAAAGGTCCAGACTTGTCTCAAGCAGCTTTATTCGAAAAAAAGTCAACAAAGGAGTTAAAAAAGGTAACAACAAATGTAACATTTACAGCCTTTACAAATTCCGCTAACACACTTTTTGTGCCAAATCATTTTGAAAAAGCAACACCCAATAGATAAACATCCAAACCACTCCAGGTGAGAAATGAATCCAGGACATAGGGGACTGTAGCTCCAAGCGAACAATGTGTATGTAGTGTGTGATTAGCTTGGACTTATTCAGGCCTCCCTCAGCATTCTACAGTACTAGCTACCCATAGTGGTGGCCAGATGATCCGAGCTGGTCGAAGGAAGAGAAGACACAGTGGCAATGGGTGAAGCCACAGCCAGAGTTGGGTGTGGGTCAGCTGGAGTGTGGCCTGCAGGGTATTGTCGAGATGTACCAGAGCCTCGCAAGCCAACAGTTGAGAAGGTTACTCTGACCAAATCTGTCTCGCGGCCACTGCTTAACACCTCGGTCCAGAACAACTGAGTCCATAAATTGGATTGATTTGTTTTGGACCAATGAACCAGGGTTTGAGGCCCGGTTCTCTCTGGGTTCAAGGTGACCTTTAGCATGGTTTTATAGTTTAGGCCCAACTCAGCAGTGGTGTTGACTAGCACTCAAAATTCACAAATAAACTGGAAAACTTTCTACTACGTCTGCTGCCTTGACTTGTGACAGCTTAAACTTTGTCATTTCACTCTAAAAGGCAGATCAGTGTAGCCTTGCACTGCTAACTATTATCCAGGGAGATGAGAACTGAGGCAAAGTGGAGTACAAAGTACAAGGTGAACAGTTTATCAACATTCAGAAATAGTATAAAGCATTACATTTCCGGTGGTTTCATCAGTATATTACCATAATTTCCAGGCACTAGCGGGTTTGAAAGTGTAACAGTGCAATTAAATTTTTAATTTGAAATATAATAATTATAATTTCAAGGCCCAGGTAGCATCTGTGGAGAATGGTTGGTTATGTCAGAAAAAAGTTATGTTTGCTGAACTGGATCCCTGCAGTAAGTTAGTAGCTACTGTACTGGAATCCACAGCTTCCCACACAGAACAGAAGTTGAGAAACAATAGATGGCAGAGCGGCGCCAGAGACTTCCCATGGTGCAATAAAAACCACATGAGCAGAACTGAACACTGACAATAAAAATTAGAATCAATGGGAGTGCTTCACGTTTCCTATCCCATAGACAGATTGTTTCATGGATCGCAGCAAACAAAACTGTGGCTCGCCCGACAGAGGGAGTGTCTCAGCTCCCGTTTCCCCAATATGTTCTTTTGATTACTTTAAAGCCGAAGCTGTTTAAGCTTTCGTCAGGAGTTAGAATTAGACAGACAGCGAGGGCACGGGAATGTTCCAGTTTGACATATTGCAGATGCCAAAAAAGAGACAGGCAGACGGGGAGATTCACATAATCTAGGTCATTATCAGACGTAAATGAACAGAAAGTGCAACCATCTCAAACGAACAAAGTGATTTCACAGATCACTGATGCCCTTTTCCAGAGATGGCAAATTAATGGCTGCACTATATATTTTTTCCCCGGTGCTGTGCAAGTCCTCATGAGTGCAATAACACTGAGTGTAAGGGCTTGCCATCAAAGAGGTGAAATCGTTTTCTGCCCTGGACACAGAGCAAAGTGAATGAGGGGAATTGATAATGGGATTCACTTAATTGTAAATTAACAGAACCTTGTTAATAGGATTCTGTTAATTTAAGATTTATTTCACCATTGATGCATTTAACGTTTTTTTGCAGTGTGTGTAAAATGGTGTTGGAGGATAATTACCAGCAACCTTAAATTACTAAGAATTGAATCTGTAGCACGTCATTAATCAACCTGATGATCATGAATAAGGATGCAGATTTACTATATGCTTGCAGTCTGCAAAACCTAGTTATTCCAAATTGGTATTGATGCAGTCGTGTGAATGTATAATGCTGCTGCACGGGTATAAATTATGCTCAGGCATTTTTAATGATAGGTGCATATGTGCATTTCACTGTTTATTACATTTACAAATGTCTGTGTTACAAAGTGACAAATGCCCTCTAAATAACATCCATGGGTTTTGTTTGGATCAATTTGTTCACTCAATACACGACAATAAATTTTGAAAACAATCTCTTAGGCCGTTATTGAACAAGCCATTTAAATCTATAGGAATTCTTGCAGGGAATCTACAATTTATTATCCTCCAGCAGCTCGACTGTGTGAATCGGCATCAATGCAGTCATTGTCTTTCAGTGCATTCTGCAAAATGTAAATACCGTTTGTCGCAGCCCACCCTCCAGACTCTGTCCCTGTGTTCAGTGCTGCCAGACTGCCTCGGTGAATTATGCTTTTGTTTTTTATTTGTCTGCTGCACATTATCTGGAGGTGTTAGCGGTGGAGGTTTGGGCAACAGGTACTTTAAAAAAGACAAGAGGGAGTGAAAATATTTATGCAGTAGCAAAGCATCAGGAAATATTGGCAAGGCGCTTTTGAGCAAGGCATCACCCCCACATACTAGAGTAGCCCAGGGTTACAATGTGTTGGAATTGTGCAAGTATATCCATATGAATGTATAGCAGAGTATCATGCTTACATACACTTGAGGTAAAGTTGGCCTTTTAACCAGTCGGCTGTCTTTCCTTCCACTGTCTGTATCAGTCACTTGTAATTGATTGTTGTCGACATCGCCAAGTGGGGGTGAAGACAATTCCCATGATCCCATGCTGCCTCACAACTTCAACCATCCAGGTCTTTTGTTGTTGTTGTTGTGATTTAGAGATTACTTCACTGTTGTCTGTAATCAAGACATTGTCATTTACCTTAGAATGTGATAGCCCAAACACAGATATCTTACAGTGACCTAAAAGTGTGTTTCTCACATATTTCAATGAAAGCACAAAGAAGGAGCAAAAACGTCTGAATAAATCTGACACTTTCCATTGTGACATCAGACACTTTTATATATGATCTTAAATCTAATATCTGGTTTGTGGCAAAGTGACCTCAGGCTGAACAGTCATATCATATTTCATGCCTCTTTTCCTGCTAGCAGCGGCTGTTACTCGTCTTTGACGCACTTAAATTCTGCATGATTTTCTCCTTCTGTGAACCCAGCCATGTAACTGCCCCGCTACTCAGAACTGCTCCGCCAAAAGCAAAAGGAACTTGATTAAACTCTTGGCCCTCTCCTTTTCTGTCTTCCCTCTACTTTCGCTGTGTATTTGCATATTCGCAGCCTGTGTCCGCTGCATATTTATGCACCAATTACACCAGACACAGTTACATTATTCAAAGCTGACTCCAGTTCATTTTTTGACTCTTTGCAGGAGTTGCAATAATGGGTTGGTTTAAACCCCAAAATCAATGTTTCTACCATATAGCCTTCATAATTGTGAGTAAAAAGTTAAAGTATATATTCTTTAACCTGATTGCAAAGAAAGAGGATTCAAGAAATTAATTATTGTAACATTGTAAAGAGACTTTGCATAAACACATCATTGCAAAATAGATATGTAACATTGTGCATGTACATCACTGCACATACCCTGCTCACTCAAGCAGTCCTGTTTTAAAAAATGCAGCTGCAATTCCTATATCTATCTAAAAAAGAAAGTAGAGCAAATAAACAATATACAGTGGGTTGAGTCTCCTTGTGGATTCATGTGCGGTACAGCAACACCTTCTTAACACCCTTTGAGGCAGCGACACAGGTTTTTCACCCCCGAGCAGCAGAGGTCATCACAGCGGGGCATGTCAGTGACACTCTCCTCCTCCAGTCTATTTAAAGGGGCCAGCTGAAAACAGTTGGCTTCAGATGTGCCGTGTGTCTACGCCGGTTAATGGGTGTGAATGACGAATCTTTAAAGTGTTTTACTCGAAAGAGTCCCAGTCAAAGCCTGATGCGTTTGTCAAGGATGTTGCTGAGTCTACGTATATAATAGATAAGACTCTTTTGATCACATTATAATGATCACTACAGCGGAATGTCCTCCTCTACAGTTTGAACATGGGGAGGATCTGACAGATTACGGATACTCAGCCATGGACACTTAAAGAAAGATGGACGACCAATTGAAATGTTATGATTATGCTAATAGCTACATCAGATACATTAGCAGCGACCTCTGCAGTTGATGACTTAGGCCTTTCAGCTTTCTTTGGTTTCAATCATCTTTGATATTATTATTATATTTTATGATGTTCTACCCCTGAGGCTTTTGTCAGCGCTGCATGTCAAACAGTCAAATTCTTGAGCTTTTCATTAGCATATATTAATTCTAGAAATCTCTGTCAGTCTGTGTATGAAAAGCATATATTGAGGACCCTTCATCTGATCGGTGTCGCACTTGACTTGTGTATTGTTCAGGGTCCAAGCGAAGTGCAGAGGGGAATTTGGACAAGCGATAAGTTTGATATTGTAGCAGCGGTGACTGAGGCTCATCAACGTATTTGACATTTTTATTCACGATAACAATGCCTTCGCGACAACAGCAACTGATTCTCCATTTCAGGGTTCTGGGTACGAAGTTGAGTTGAGACTGAACAGGTGAACAGCTGTTTTTGCACAGCAGCATTGGCAAAGCTTCAGGATTTCCATCGGCAGATCTTAACTTGCTGCAGCTCAGTAACTGCAGGTTTCACAGTTTCACAAAGAAAGCTTCAATCAGTATTACCACAGGCCAAAGAAACAGCCCTTTCTAAACATGCAGGTTAAGAACTGGCACTTCCCAAATAAATATGATCATGGATGATAATGATTAATCTCATAAATCTGCAATGTTAAAACGCTTGTTAAAAATAACCTATTGTATTTTACTTGATTACAGCTAAATGTAGACTTAACTGCATTATAGCCTATCTTCCCTTTGCAGTTATTTGAGGCAGTAATGAGGCTTTAACAGAGGCAAACAAAACATCAGCATTAGAAACAAACATTTAATGAACAAAGCAAATTTCTTGATAAAATAGTCAATTTTTCCCAGAAAATTGGGCCTTTTCTAAACAAAGGAACTGATTCATTTTCTGAAGCTTGTTTAAAATGTTGCCCGAGGGTCTAGAAATGACTTTAATTCTCTTCTTTGGGTCTATTTTAAAAAGCGGAACAAAGGGGCTGATTTTCAGCCTTTGAGATGTGATTTTCTTAATCAACGGCTGAGTCCAGTAAACATCTCAGCCATTTGACAGCATCCGGCAGACGTCTTTTCGTAGCACAAAACAGGAAAGTGCTCAGGCCGTGAGATTACAATGATTGCTCCAAACACATGAGCACCCACAATTATTTCAGTCAAGGTTACCATAGTGGCAGAAGAGGGAAGGGAGATATTTCTGCGAGCCGCCCTCCATTCAAACGCTCTGCGCTCTCTGCATTGCACATTTGTTTTAGTGTCGTCTAAGAACCATCATTTCTGCACTCTGCTGGAAATGATCGGATTAGCCGCACACACTTTATCTTTGTTCTGCTCAAATTTCAATGTGATTATTCACACTGAAGAGACAACCCAGGAAATAAAGCCTGCATGTCGCCGCCATCGAAGGCGCCCCCGTATGGCCCCTTTCGAAACCAGCTCGAGCTGCTGAACCGGGACTTCTGCTGAGCGTCACCCTAAATGAAAAAGAAAAAAGGTTTTAGTCTTCCTCACAGTTAGAAGGAGACACTGAACTGGGGTCGACTGGATTGCCTGAAGTTATTAGCTCACGGTAATTAAGAATGCATTATTCTCCCGCTAACAGCTAAATTATACTTCTTTGTGCAGTTCCATTTCATTCTGACCCTTGGACGTACCAATGATTCTCAGTGGGGTTTGGATTTCAAGAATTTGGAATGTTTGAACTGCTGTGAGAGGAGTTGAGCAAAATAATAAAAAGTGATTATTAGTTGTTCTAACTATATATGTCATAAAGCGTTATATTTACAACTTAAACAATGTTGACTTGGAGGATTTTTAAAGTCAAACTGACATTTCTGCTCATTAAACTGTCTCTTCGTTCAAACTTTAAATTGACTAAAAGAGGAAATCTAAGTTTTATTCATGAGATTTTGGTTCCAGCCAACAATGTCTAAACTGAACAGTGATTTGGTTCTGCATCAGTTTGAGCAGGCACAATCAATTGTGGGTTTTATTCCTTTAATTCCAACAGTCGTACGAGCTGGGACCAAGCTTTGGGAGCTGGCATTTTAAGCCGCTGGTCATCCCCGTCTGTGATTCGGTCGTTTCCAGTCAAAATTGGAAACATGATGGAGAGCAAGCCAAAGTAGTGCTGACAACAACTGAGTTTTCCACATTAAGCCGTTTACATTAAATATGTGGACTCTCTTTTCACTTCCAAATAGTAACAGTATTTTTATCGCCCCAAAACTGAGCCTTTCAAAAAGTGTGTGAATCTGAAAACTGAGTAAAATGTGTAAACTCCGATCGTGTGGCGGGTCAGGAGGTAGAGAGGGTTGTCCACTAATGAGACGATTGGTGGTTCGATCCCTGTCTCTTCCCGTCTGCATGCAGAATTTTCCTTGGACAAGTTACTGAACCCCAAACCGCCCCGTCCCAACAGTGTATAAATGGTGTGCTGGAAAAAGTGCTGCATATGTGAGCACTGTATGGATGTGTGCTATGATGCGACTTGCATTGTAAAGCACTCTGAGCAGTAGATATGACTGGAAAGTGCCATATAAATATAGTCCATTTACCATCTTCATGTTTCTGTGTTTAGACGATAACATATCATTTGAAAATATATTATATCAAATAGAGAGAGACTTTTTCAAGAAATCTGGCGTCCTATCATCAGCCTGATTGAAGAAAAGGAAAATAAATGGCCATTTGTCTAACTGGTTCACTCTGTCTTTGTTTCATTGGTCAATACCTTGTAACTAAGAGTTTAACAATGCACAACATTTCCTCTTGTATTACCAAAATTGTTGTTTATGGCTTTGTTTTTTTCTCCCTTTATTTCTCTTATGATCTGTGTGTGTGTCCATTTGTTTTTGCAGATGTTTAAAGATAAACTGATAAAAGGAAAAATCCTGAATCTGCTGCCTCTCGTCTGAATTTATGTATGAAAACGTAATGGATTGTTCTCTTGCTCATGCTCTACACCTCCAACCAACTTAGTAAGCCTGCTAAGAGACAAAAACAAATCCTCCTGAGATGCAGCTTGATAATGACTTGTGGTGAACATGTTAAATTTATAGCAAATATCAATTTCATGCTTATTTAGTTAAATTATTTTATCCAGAATTCAGTTGCATTTAAACATAACAAAGCTGTGTGTCTAGCCTTTTTATCATCTAATTATAAGTACACAAATTATTCATGAAGGATATTGCATTGGCATTACAAAAAACAATAAAATGAAAATAAAAGGATGTATTTTTTATCACAGCCTCCATATATTGAAAGTATTCCATCATTCAGTGCTTCACTCTAAACCTTTTATCTGACAGCGACAATAGTAAAAAAAATGCCTATGTCTCTCAAAAACAAATAAGCCCAGTGCAGGAACATATGTACAGTCAAATGCACTGGTGCCACCCGGGGGACTGTGCAGGCTCCACTTGTTCTGTCAGAGTGGCAGTGAGCCGGCCCGAGAAGTCAGCTAAAATAAACACAGCCTTCTCTTTCACAACTCCGGTAAAAGCTCATAGCCCTTTATTAATTCAGAGGCCTTAACAGCGTTTTCGGATGACTCGAGGTTTGCGCTGTCAGTGCCTCTCAGAGACCGGAGAGATGAAATGCATTTGCAGCTGGACCCGTAGACACTGATGATGACTGTAACAAGGCAGCCTCAAAATCCATTTCTCACCTCCTCCACTGTGACTACTGCACTTATTTTTTAAGTGAATGTGTATCTTTTGTTTTTCTTTCTTTTGCATTTCATTTCTTTTTCTGAATGAGATGTGGGTGTCCCCGGATATCATCACTGGGAATTTTACTGTTTTTCACAGAGATCCCTCCCTGCCCACAGACCTATACTGCAGCCAGCCATCAAGTTCTTTGGCTTCACTTTTGGGAGGCAGTCATGTTGTTCATCTTATATTTAAATAACACAATAATGAATAAATCGGGAATTCTGAAAAACTACACAAAGAAACTCAAGTGGAGTGAGGGGGAACCTTTCTTCCCAAGCTTTGTCACAGAGGAGTCTCACAGTCACAGACTTATAGAACCCCTACTCTCCTGGATTGAAGTCTGAGTCAGTGTATGAGCTGCAGTCATACCTTTTAAATTAGTGCAGGAGAAACCAAATGGAGCTGTCTGGCCTGTCCATCATCAACACCGCCGAGTCCTTCAACCCACATGATGCCCATTACGTGACACTCACATCCTGCAGAAGAAATGCGGCGACGAGATGCCAACCCCTTAGTCTCAAAAAGCAGAACAAAATCAAAAGAACGGTAGCCTGTTTATGCATACAGAGTGCTACCGCATATCTACTTTACTCAGCACAAGCTTATATAGATGCAGCTTAACGAGCGGAGACTTATGCAAAGGTTAGAGGAGCTGCACACAGTTGTCTCCCGCTCATTACCCACCTTTAAAGTGCCCTTGTGCAGGGAACTTAATCCTGCTCCGCAGCCCAGACTGAGACAGTGGTTGAACTGCGAAGGTCCCAGGTGTGACAGTGTGGAGCTGTTTGTTTGTGCAGCAGGACGTCACTGGGAAAGAGCTGCGGTAACCAGCAGACCTCTATGGAGCTTAAATGGGTGGCTATAGATAGTGATAATAATAAATTGCCCTGTCACACTGAACCTTTTTACTTCTGAGATGTTTTTTACGCTATGAAATTTTTTTTAAGAAATATTTATCCATTTGAACTTTCTGCTTTTAATTTAAGTGTAATTTTGCGTTAGTTAGACTGAGACACATTAAAGTAATGTCTTATTGTAAAAGTTTTGTTATGTATGATTAAAACATTTCTGGACCTAGCATCTCCCAGTGGTTGTATACAAAACCACCACAAAGATCTGATAATGTTATTAATTACCTGTAAGTTTTATTAATTGTGAGCCAAGTACATGTATCACTAAGCTAAACTTGTTAAGTATTCATGGCTTTTACTTTACAATAGTTTAACTTTAACCCCAATTCTGCTAATCTTTGCTACAGTCAAACTTTGTAACATTGTGATATCTTAAAATTCTGAATAATCTTGGAAGAAATACTTTTTGAATAATATTGAAGTGTTTTCAATTTGTTTGAATTTGACACAACGGCATCAAATACAAGCACATACATACAAATGTGATACAATAATCAAATTTCTTTCAATCTACAAAAACTAATTTCCTTAAATATACACAATCAGTATATGAACACATCATTTGACATACAGACTTGTGACAGACACACACAATCCTGATCATTAGGCATTAGATAATGCTGTGCTGTAGCAACGGATAAGTGAACTGCTTGTTTCGTTTGCTCTGCTGCCGTCATTCACCTCAGCCTCTTCCTCCCTTTAAGCGCCGTCTCCCTGGCTCACAGTGACTCGGCTAAATTACTCAAATAAAATTGACAGAGTCGGCTTCCCACACTGATTCTCGTGTGAATATTCATCTGCAGCTCAGCGCACAGCCAAACTTATTCTTTTAATGTCACAGCTCTGAACACTGTCAGGTCCGCACAACAGTGACAGAAACAAGGTGTCTCCCACTAACCTTTACCCACGTGAATCCTGTAATGATTACAGCTTGCTAGATTTTCCTGTAAAGGTTTCCCTCTGTGTTGTCCCTGAGCTAAAGGTTTAGATTTTCATCTAACGTTGTTATTCCGAAACATTTTTCCTTTCTTGCTACACAACAGTTTGCACGCAGCGTTGGATAAGAAAAGGGCGACAGATAGTGATAACGGGATCAAGTCTTAATCTGCTCAAACACTTCTGGCAGACGCACAAAAGGGTCTGTGGCTCTTTAACAGTTCATTTGATACATCTGAAAATCCCCTCCAGCGCTCAAAGCTGACAACGTGAACTCTTAACATCACAGTCATTGTCTCATTTCACAGTCAAAGTGCGGAGAGAACGAGGCCAAAAAAGAAACTTCATGATGTTACACAGTGTGAATACTCTCAGAGAGCAGTGTGTGTGTATGTGTGTACTTGTACCTTTGTGGGGACCGGTATGAGCCCCAAACCTACGAAGTGAGGACATTTTGGTCCTCACTTTCTGACCAACTTTTAATTAGCTGTTTGAGGTTTAAGACTTAGTTTTAGAGTTAGGGTTAGAATAAGGTTAGGGTTAAGGCTAGGTATTTAGTTTTGATGGTTAAGGTTAGGGTTAAGGCTAGGTATTTAGTTTTGTGTAGTTCTGTCTCTACTCATGCATTATATCAATACTAATAGCCAATATATTATTACACGTCGAAAGGTATGCCATAAGCAATTTCTAAAGCGATATTCAATTCATCAAATTAGAATGAAATCAATTAATATGGCAAGGAAAAAAACTTGAATGTTTATTTTGAATTAACCAATCATTTTTAACGAATGATAAATGTGAATTTGAATCAATTTGCTGTGGAAATGTATAATCTGCATTGGTGGAGGAATAATTCAGATCTTACATGAAAGTAAAAAGGTTTCCACAGTAAATATGCGTTCAATACTGTGTTGTTTTAGGGCAACTACACACAGTAAGTAAAGTTCCTAAAATGTGTCATTAAACATTCTACCACTGAAAACCCTTTTATTTGATTTATTGAATTAATTTACTTAATTTAATATTTACAAAACACATTTTCAGTGCACAGTTCATTCTCCTCATCCAGGATCAGTGTGCATATAAATCTGCTTTATTAAATCAGTCGAGATGAGGTTTGATCTTCAAAAGTGTCCGGACAATATGCACCACTCGTCTTCATCCGCAACTCATCACCAGTCCCTGTTTCCAGCCACTGCTGCAGTATGTGCACATCTGCGACACCCCAGGGGACGTTCGTAAATGATCCTGCTACAGATCCCTGGACTCTTGCCCTGTGTACCCGCCTCCCTCTTGGTGGTCCTCCTCCCTGTGGAGAGGTGCCCTGCATGCTTGCTCAGTTAATCCAGGCCTGCCAGGAGACTGCAGGGTTGCTGGAAAGACATCTGTGTGACCTTCCTTGATGAGCGCACACCGCGTACATCACTCCTAGCTGTGCCGTCAAGCCCAGATACTCTGTCATCTTCTCATCATCGAGTCTCCTTTGGCCGGTTCTCCCAGGACAAAGTCAGCTCATTTTTTTTCAGCTCCTGTGCGGATATTTTAGACGGCATCACATTGTTTGGCCTGAGCACGGAAACAGTGATGTGAGTTTGAGGTGAAAATATGGCCACACTTTGACACGACTGTCTTAAACTGCTCGGTTGACCCTCTTGGCTGTGGCTGCTCTCCTGCTTTGATGAAAGTGGAGCCGTGCAGGCTGGACTATCTCGCCTTCAGCACCTGGCTGTCATAGCAGCCATGGCTCTCTCCTCTTAGCACTTACAGCT
Source organism: Pseudopleuronectes americanus (assembly GCA_038501795.1). Taxonomy (NCBI): domain Eukaryota; kingdom Metazoa; phylum Chordata; class Actinopteri; order Pleuronectiformes; family Pleuronectidae; genus Pseudopleuronectes; species Pseudopleuronectes americanus. The sequence goes on from CM076732.1 coordinate 10,013,523, forward strand.
CAAGATGTCTCACAGTCCTTCTCTTCTCAGGCACAGAGCGCATAATAGTCACCCAGCAGAAGAAGTAGGAAGGGCAGAGGAAGACAGAATGAAGTGACGGAAAGACGTACAAATTGAGGCCTGGCCGGTCAGTGCGAGTTCCTGCCTGCTCCCATACACACCATGCACCTTGCTGCTTTATTCCTATCGGTGTGTGACTCTTGCACTGCAGCTGGCACCTCCACTCAGACCATGTGTCAGTTGCTGTTTTCTGGTTCAGCAAGCTTTGCTAAATGTGTTCAGATTCCTCCCCACGGCCGGACTCGACTGCATCGGAGGCCTTATCTTCCAACAAGTGATCAGCCACCTTGACACAGAACGCAGCTTCTTCTTGCTCTTGTCTTCCTGTTGGATCCTCCCCCGAGAGCGGACAGTGGCATTTGGCAGACAACTCTGGGTCTTGAACTTGCTCTGAAGGCCTGGGTTTCCTCACCCAAACGACGCCGAAAAGTGGGTCTAAAACCAAACTAATCATCACGATGAATGCGGCGTCCTTCAGGTGGCAGTCACAGGATGGACCGGTTGATGGATGAAATTAGCTGAAACACTTTCAACAGATGAGTTGTATAGAAGATTTTTCTCTTCCAGATGGTTTTTTATCTATTTTTAACTCCTCGCAGTCACAACATGTTATTTGTACGTATGTATCAGACAAATTGAGCTCGATATTGTTGCTGCAGTTTGTGATTATGTTCCTGAACCTACAGATGTGCTTTCAATTACATTTCCACCATTTGCATGTGTGAAGAAGAAGGTGTTAAAAGACATGGCACGGCCCTCAAGCGTTTGCACATGAAGTCATCTTTCATCGAGAGAGAGAAAAAAATATCACACACACATAAATAATGCATTGTTATGATTTGTTTCAGAGCACTCAGCGAGGAGAAAGCGACGCAAATGCAACATATTAGAAACATTCCTGTTTGTTCTTGTTCTTGCTCGCCTCTCGCAACACGGAGACTTTTTTCACACATCTGCTGCTGCAAGAGCGGCTTCTGTCGGAGATAAGATAGCAGTCGAGCTCAAGAAGAGCCACCGCCAGATACAGTGGGATAAATTATTTTAAAATGTGCTGCTCGGTATTCACATTCATTCTGTTTCATGTCTCGTCTTCATGCAGCTCCTCGACCTGAATCAATACGCCATCACAGCCGACCTGGGACAGGGTGTAAAAAGTGCATAAAGTAGAAATATGACATCACTTAGCCTTGATAGTAATAATGTTTATAGCCTGTTAAGAATCAGGCATGGGTTTAGGTATTTTAAATTGTGGGAAACAGATTCAAAGAAGGATTAAGAAGGGCTAACTAGCCAATATGTTAATATTCACAGTTATATTTATTTCCACGCATTTTTTAAGGGGAAATAGACATTAATTATAGTTAAATACAGAATACAAATTGCACTCAGTAACTTTGAAGGGGTTATAATATGTGCTTTCTGAATATTTATTTATACAAGTTTGATCGGCAAGAATCACTCTGTCTGAAGTCTTCAAAGACGGATTGGAGAGACTCGCCGACACATCCCAGACGGGTCGCACACTTGGAAATTCAGATTTCCAACCTGCTGGAAATCTAGTCGGAGTCTGCAACAGCTACAGCCAATCAGTGTGCAGGACCGGATAAAGGTGTCATCCAGATGTCTCATCCTGAGAGCAGGATGACACAGAAGAGCAGGAGGATCACCGGATGACTGTATCTCTACTCCTGTGTGTTTTCATGATTAATTCATGATTTGGGGACAGAGATCACACAGTGTGTGACCTTGTGGCCAGTCAGTCGTGTTGTGTGAACTCACAAAGACAGCAAGACCCTCAATCCTGTGAAGTGGGAACTAGTGTGAATTGAAATTTTGAAATACTTGGATATGCACAACATTTTAATGGCTTCTTCGTTGGGTCACGCCCTATCCCTCCAAAAGAAAGAAAGAAAGAAAATGCATGGAAATCAGTTGTTTAGTTTTTTTATAATTAGTGAAACATACTTCTCATCTTTGGTTGAGGTAATAAACAGCTGCTATATGTAACACCAAATACAGTCTTGAAATGTAGTCTCTTAGAATTCACACACACCATCCCAATGTATAAGAAGTTACGGCTAACAACGGGTAAAACAACTTATAGTCGAGTCACAGTGTTTCCTGTCAGATTGTGTTTCGGTCCAGACAGAAGTCCTGCCTGTTGTGAGTGGAGCTTTTAAACATTTGCTTGGATTTCTTGTCACAGCAGTTTAGTGTCAGGGCGGGCCCCCACAGCCACAGTGTTTATAATGGATGTAGTTTCATCCTCATGCTCCAGAGCAGATTGTCGCCCGCTAGTTCATTGCAGAATTTTCTGGTTGTGTTTCTTTTTTTTCTCGAAGGCTGCATTGGAATGAAGGAAAGCGCTCTGTGTGAGTTGGATTTGCTCAGTGACCCTCCTCACAACACTAATGTTCATTACTGGCTAATGTGGAACTTTGAAGTTCCCCAGATGGTGTTGGTAGTTATTATTCATGCTTGATGTTCCGGCTTCATGACCTGTAAATAATCCTCTAAACTGTGTTGTTTAGAAAGATGAAAGTACATGTGGGAGCATCAGTTTTGAAATTTCCAAGCGTCTCCTACCTCAGCTCTTTTATATAGACGAGCCAAACTGTTGTAGAATTACAATTACAATTATTCTCTTTCATTTTATTTTGGCAAGTTATGTTTTCTATCGCACTCATTTATTTTAATATCGGTAACAGTGAAGGATTCCACGTTGGATCATGGCATGAAATCTGCACTCACGAAACAACAGAGCATTTACACATTAATAAACATAAGAGCACCAGCAGGCCCACTTAGAGTTATAAAGGGAACACATTGCATTAATACAGTCAGCTGGTGAAAATAAAACTGTAACAATAACCATTCAGAGAACGACAAGAGAGAAATACAGAAAATTGGAATTTCGTGACAGTAAAAGTTTGTGGCCCCATTACTCCTGGTTACACACATTGTGGTACTTAGTGTTATGCAATACCACAACAAATATAATCATTACGTTTTAAATAAACTCATCTATAAACTGTTGAAGCTACAAACAAATGTAACTGTCATAATCGCTTGGTTTCACTGGGTGTTTTACTGCTGCAGATAGGTAGATAGATAGATAGATAGATAGATAGATAGATAGATAGATAGATAGATAGATAGATAGATAGATAGATAGATAGATAGATAGATAGATAGATAGATAGATAGATAGATAGATAGATAGATAGATAGATAGATAGATAGACAGACGTGCTAAGATATCAGAAACATTACACACTAAGCAAAATACTGTGTTTCATTGCGTCTAATTTAAATTTTTTAAGCATCATATAAGGCAACAAAATCACAAAAAGTAATATGTAAAGGAAAATAATTTATGATAAAGAAGCAGAGAGCTTCATCAACAACATGGTGAAGCTCAGCAATAAACAGATGGTATCAAATATTAAAGAATAAAAGGCTAAATATGAATTAATTGCATTAATAATAGTTTTTTCTTATCATAACCTTTTTTGCTTTACTTGCTTAAAAGCAATATAATTGGAGTTGAATGTAAAAACCCTGCTGTTAAGAAATGCAAGCAAAATTAAAATGGACTTTACATTTGGATTTTTCTCGAGGGGTTTGAGAGTCAGCACTTATTTCTTATCGGAGCTCATTGGTCACGCTATCCGCTGCCACCTTTGGTTCTCTCCATTCTGTTAAATGGATTACTGATAAATCAAGTTTTGTTTTGGGCGGCCCATTCAGCTTATCACTCACTGCAAATTTGAGCAGCGTGAAGTAGTCTTCTTCTGCACAGTCATTGTAGATGAATAGAGGAGTCTCTTTAGTATGCAGGTGTAGGGACGGTGACTATTAGAGCAGCTTTACACTCAGAAAGAGCGCTCATGATCCGGGCTGATCTGGTGCTCCCAGCTCAGTAACTCATCCTTTAAAATATATATATATATATATATATTAATGCACGAGACCATATTTGAAGGTGTAAATCCATTTTTCCGTGTCTTTAAACGCTCTATATAGTCTGCAAAGGCCAGTCTCATCCATTTTAGCTTCAAAAGACTCCAGTTTTATCTGCCTTTTAGGGCTGTTCCTATTGTATCACACAAAGTCCCGGCTTTACGAGGGAGATATATGAAAGCACACGGTCAGTAAATCTGGCGAGCCGTGTTTATAGAGGTGTATGTGACCGAGCAAATCATTGCTCCAGTGGATAAATAATCAACTTGTTTTTATATACATGCACACAAGGGGAAATTATCAAAAAACATGGAGGTTACAAGGGGTTAACAAACAAAGGGTTGGTTTTAATTTTACTTTTATATTAAAGACTAATTACATCAATTATTATGCAGGCCAGATTGACTCATAATATTTAAATGATAAAAAGAAAACAGGCAAAAATAATTAGCACAGATCAGTACAATTGTACTAATTCTGAAAGGGGAAACAGATTATTTAATAGAAAATTTCATATTTTACAATTCTTTATCAACTATTGCAATTTGATAATCTTGATGTACTGCTTGATGTGACTTGATGTAGATATCAAGAAGGTGTTATTCCAGGAGAGAGATTCCAGCCAACTGATTTTTCTTTCAGGAGATAGATTCAGAGCAGACAAGGGAACAAGATTAAAGCTGTTTTCAGATCTAGAAAATCTCTGGAAAATTGGATTCAGACATTTTTCAAACGTTGCCTTTCACACATGAAAAATGCAGCCCAAGATTTCCCAGATCAATGACTTCACAACAAAAGGAAAAATATCTGTAACATTCAGGTGAGGGATGGACGTATAAATTCTGCAGTTTTTTATTTCAACGCATCAACACTGGCCTCGACCCATTATTGCTAAAAGCTCTCTAAACTTGTTGTACTTCCAAGTTGTCGTCTTCACTGGCGTCTTAGTATCCACCATGTTAGCAACAACATCAACACACAGACTCGCTGTGAAACGTTTTGGACATTTTCCTCTGTATTCTCACATGGACTGACTCTGAGATTCTCCGGACATTACTACGCTGCTGGCAGGGAAAATTCTGGAGAATGTCTGGAACACATACAATCCCTCCAGAAAATGTCAGTGCATGTCTGAAAGCAGTTCAGTGCATGTCTGAAAGCAGCTGAAGAGTCTGCAGCCGTGACGGTGATCCTGTGAAGTTGATACAGTGGTACTTCGAGCCACTTGGCCATTAACGATTTGACAAATTGAAATATTGACCATTGGATGATGATAGTGCAAGATGAAAAGTGAAAGAATCACCAAAGACATTATGATTCATTCGGTTTGTTGTCCGTTGGGAAGATGAATGTGCTAAATATCATGGAAATCCATCTGCTAATGGAAAGGGAGATCAACAAAGTCAGACAGATTCCTCCTCTGGGGACCATGAATCTTCGGCAAATTGTTATGGCCGTCCATCTCATAGCTGTGGAGTAATTTCACCGTGGATCCAAGTGATGGACAGACAGGCCATCATTGCCATTTATAAAACCAAACCTTTATCATGGCTAAACTTGTGGTATACGATATACAAGTTGTATGTCACACTATGTGCAATAAGCAGCTCACAACACTATTGGTGTTTTCTTTACGGTGGCAGCCCAGTCGGAACTAGTCAGCAGAATAAAACAGTAATAACGGAAAGTACCTGTTTTATTTACGTGTGTGGAACCAGACAAAGTAAATGAGAAGCTAGAGGCACTTCATCTTTTATCTTACCATGACTTCCATAACAAAGAGACACAAGTTTCCACCATGGCAGTTTGTCATCAAAAATACTAATTGCATTTACAAAGAAATACATGTCCTGCTTCACCTCAGATCTAATCCTTCGAATTAATTTTTTAGTTATCATGTTAATAAAATGATTATTGTCCTTCTAGATAAGATTGTTTAAAGAAACACGCCATGGTGGGTACTTGTGTCTCTTTCCATGTGACTAGGGAGTCATATACCCTGTTCAGACCTGATATCAACATCCATCCGCGTGATCCGCTCACAAGTGGTTAGAGCGAAGTTCAGGTCTGAACGCACCCAACCGTGTCCTTGATGTGTCCTGAGATCCGATCCCTCATGCCAACATTCTTCACAACCTAGTGATTTCAAATTTTTTTCAAATGGGGAAACTCTCCTGTTGGTAGATGTGTTCTCATTGATTTATTTAGTCCCTCGTGACACAACTCACTTTCTCTCTCTCTCTCTCTCTCTCTCTCTCTCTCCTCTCTCTCTCTCTCTCTCTCTCTCTCTCTCTCTCTCTCTCTCTCTCTCCTCTCTCTCTCTCTCTCTCCTCTCTCTCTCTCTCTCTCTCTCTCTTACTTGTGCCAACACAGAGACACACACACACACACACACACACATTGTCATCGGATACATCTGCTAACTCAGACTGGGTTAAAATAACGTTTGGATTTCACAATCACAAATGACATACATGATTATTTCCTTTACGGAGCATTGAGTGAGATGCGATCATGAGTGTTCACAGGAGACACATTCAGGTCACACGTTTTAATACCAGGTGTGAACAGATGGACTTGGCGCCGTCCACTTGGGATTGGATCTCTCGGGACGGATGTTAATACCAGGTCTGAAACAGGGCCACAGAGTCACAGACTAAAAGTAGCAGAGAGTAACAGTCACAGAGGCCAGCACGGTGACATGATATCCATCATACTGTGTGTCATAGTGGCGAGGCATTCAAAAGCCAAGTAAATGGAGTCTTGTGAAACTGGGGAAAAGGTAAAGCCGTCTTGTTAACTGGAAATGTTTAATTCTGTTTAAAGCAATGTAACAAAACTGTAAAGGCAGATTAAATGGATCATATTTTGAGAACTAACAATGATTAACTCAGTTCTGGGGGGGTTGGCTTTTGATTTCAATTACTAACTACAAATGGAGGGGGCGGGGAGTTGGTGCATGTCCAGTCTGGCTGCTGGATGTTGCTCTGGCAAACCGCCTGTGTAAACTGGCTGACGGGCAAAAGAACCCTGAGATAAGTTCAAAACTCTGAGGCCAACTAAGGTTTTGTATGTTGAACCAAACCAGTGGATTGGTGAGTTGAATCTGCTCAGTCGTTTAATTGTAACACAAATGAATGTGTTTGCTTTCCAACTCGCAGATTATTCATTAATTCATTATGCCCGGCCATCTGCTATGTGGCTGATTTCAATCTCTCCAGGTTCAGAGCCCCAGCAATTAGTGTCATAGCTCCAGTCCATCCATCCATCCATCCATCCATCCATCGTCTGGATCTGCTCTAAGCATAGAACAAGCATCAGGGAAACACGAAGAGCAGGTCGGTCATCTATCACAGACCAGCTCACTGACATTAACACACACACGTGGAGGTGGGAGTCCGAGGCTGTGGCCAGGCCGACCTGCATGTCTTTCGACTGAGAGAGGAAATAGTGGAGGACCCAGAGGAGAGATCTCCACTGAACTAAAGTCAAGTTTATTTGTCTGGACCAATATTACATAAACTGTCTCAATGGGTTTTAGAGACTCACAGCAGCTCCCGGCTCACTCGGAGCTCTGTAAGAAGACAGGGGAAAAGAGAAGTAGTGAGGTAGTGAAGGAAAAGAGAGGAAGAAACCTCGGAAGCAGCAATTCAATCAAAATCGCTCTCTTTCTCACAGCTGGAGAGGCTAATACCACTCACTAAATGTATTCTGTCAAACTCTGTGTCCCTATTGAAGTTAACATTATTCTATAATCATAACTAAGCACGTTTGGATATCTCCTGATGGCCGACTATGAAAATTCAAACCCTAGAATGTATTCTAAAAGACATCGCAGGTCGGACTCGTTCTTCGTTCTGGACGTAGTAAAAGAACAGAGACAGAATAGCAGAATACAACAAAAGGAAAATTGTTGCTCCAGTGATGCATAAACAACAGAATAAAAGACAGTGCACTCATAAAGGTGTACTACCAAACCATAAACACATGCACACACATTAATAAATGCACTTAGCAGCCATAACGAGTGCATGGAAGAGATTTAACCACATCGTTTGACCTGCTTGTGTTTCTGAGAAACAGTTCAATTTGATTTATAAGTGTCAGCGACTCAACAGATAGCAAGCTCGAGATTCACTTAATTCCAAGTGTGCTGCAGAGACGAGAGAAGAATATCGGCAAATTACTTCCGGAATTTGAGTTTCATGTTGTTGCAATTCTCTCTGAACCTTTCTCCTCATCTATTGTGATGTTTAAGCCTTTGAAATATTGGGTCAAGCTTTCATTAAAATCATTAAATGGCAGAAATCTAGATGTGACGTGAGTGCTCAGCAGGCAGGTGACCGGCTAGGTTAAAGACACGGTCCTAAAATATTTCTGTGAGCGACTACTGAGCAAAACTACAAATCTATAGCTCAAGGCAGCACTGCGCTCATTGCATTTAAATACTCTCATCACACCTATAATATTCAGCTTTGTTTAAAAATGAAATGTGCAGCCACTGAAAGAAAGACCTTTACTTGCCTTTATCAGGACCCACAGGAGTCCTGAAATTATGCAGCCTGTCAGGTACAATTCAGGCCACGTGGGGATACATGTATAAAATGACGGAGATGGCCTCACACGGAGCCCTGAGGATGTCAACTGCTCTGGATGAAGTTGTGTAGGAGGAGGAAGCGTTACCATAAATTGAAGTTTTAATAGCCGAGCATTTTGATGCAATTAGAAAATTAAATGGATTTGTTCAAGCACCCCGTGGATCACTGCGACTGAGAGTGAGACGCAGATGAGGCAAATTTCTGTAGATGATATTCTTCTTGTTTATGTCAAAGAGCAGGACTAGGTGGCAGAGTGGGCCGTTACCTCGAATTATATCCTTAAAGAATCTCACAGCCACTTCAGATAAAGGCAGATGTATCTCGGGGCGTAAGCGGGATTGTTCTCGCAGTCAGCCTTGGTTAAAAAAAAAGAAAACTACAGCCAGCCATCTCTCGTCTGAGGAAGACAGTCCTCCAACAAAGCATGTCTAATTTGAAAAAGAATGAAGGGAGGGCATTCAATGATTTCAATGAGCCAGGAAATGTAATGCATCTGGCCCGGCAGCTTTGATGGGAGTCTTCAATATTAATGCGAGGATTTCGGCGTGGCCGTCCATGTGTCGTGTTCTCCCGCCGAGAGAGAGCACAGTTGTTCTATTACATGGGCCAGCACTTCTGTCGAGATCACCTGGACATTTTCCCCTCCATGTCCTCTGCTGCGCTGCCGCCGCTGTGCCGAGTGGAGTGAGGCCAAACAAATAACACCCACAACATGCAGATGAGACGAAAGCCTGGAAACGGCCAGTATACTGTTTGTTGTTTGATTCTTAAGAGATTTCGTAATGCCAATAGAAGAGGCAATTGTGGAGCTCTTTCACGGCCAGTGAATAGGAGACTGATTTGCAGACATGGCAACAGCACCGGGGTTAATTTGATAGAAAATGTCGGGATAGACTCTGGTTCATAACAGTCAAATAAAATGAAGCAAATTAAAGTAATGTGTATTTATAGAAATACAGAGAAATATGTCTAATACTGACTCTTTGTGAGGCATCTGACCCTTTTTGGGGATTTCAGAGGGACGGCTCGTTGGAGCAGCGGTTAGCACTGTCGCCTCACAGCAGGACTGTTGGGGGTTTGAACCTGAAGGTCGACTGGATCCTTTCACTGTGGAGTTTGTATGTTCTCCCTGTGTCTAGTTGACGGACCTCGTCAAGTTGATTTATGACAGTTGATGGGACAGTTGCTGAAGCTCCCCTCCTTCCATTGGTCACTTTGAACACTCCAGTCCTAAGCCAGTCTGACTGCTGAAGAATTTCCTTCTGGATACCATGACATAAAAATCTCTAACCCTTCTCCAAACATACAGTTATTGAATGGATTTATCTACATCTTCATTCCTGAGATTTACAGGTGCTGATTTCGTTCGAGCTGTTCCTACCTGTTTCAAGTCTTTATGCTAAGCTAAGCTGCTGCAAGTCAAAACAGAGAACAAGCACATTCATGGCCCAGCCCTCCAAAGTCACCGCTCAAAGATTAACCCTCATTTTCTTGACATTATCTTTCTAATTCACCAAGCATTCAAACTTGAGGGCAGCGGTCTGGAAATGCAGGCGTGCACATGTCGACCGGCGTTAAGGTGCAGTGAAGAATGAGCAGAGGCTGGGAGCTCCTCGAACAAGCAGCGGCGCACAACACCAGAGGTGGGAGACGGAGGACATGTTGCCAGGGTTATGACTTCAAACATGTAACAGCCTCTGCAGCTCCAAGCCAAGGGGAACAGATTGCTAAAATTACAGCGAGCCTCGTGCAGCGGAGTATCCTTGACACATGCAACAGTCTATTGGAGTGGACTTAGGGAAGTGGCATGTTGCTCCGGAGCACTGAGGGGACCCGGCCCATCCCACCGCCAATCTGTATTCTGTTTGAACCCTGCAGACATCTCCTTTTAGCCCCTGCTTTTCAGATTCATGTTCAGACTCTGTGTTTTTGGCTACCAACACAGGTGATTGGCACCTTCTCTCTGAATTCATAACAAAATCAATTCTCTAACAGCATCCCCGAGCACATCAATCTGAGAGAGATGCTCGCTAACAACCCCTCATTTTCAGCTTCACAGCCAGAGTGGTTATAGATGAATCCCTCAGTACACTTACCAGTATCGGGCTCCGAGTGCTGTGGCGGGGCGCTGCCTTTAATTGGCAGCGTCAAGTGATGCACAACATGTTGGGAGCCAGCAGCATTGGGAATCACCTTGTTAATTGAGGGGCCGCATTTGAGAGATTGACTAATTGATCAAGGCCTTTACGGAGGTAGATAATTCACGACTGCAACACCGCTGGGGGAGGGGGGGGGGCTTGTCAGCGATGATTCATGCGTCTCTGTGAGGACAGTCGGTCTCCGCGGTGTCTTTTGTTCTGGAGACCCGGTACGAAGGGGGGGGGGACCGCATCATCAGCACCTCCGCCCCCGACCACTCGCTTCTCCCTCTATATCAGATTTAAAACGGTGAGGCCGGTGTTGATAGGTTGCCACAAATGATGCAGTGTTGTGTGACTGTATACTTCCCTCGGATGGCTGCTGCTGCTCTCCCCCGAACACCATCAAGATACAGGGAAGACGTATGGTGGTGTTGTAATGAAAGCATGAAGGGACCCCGAGACACGGAGGAAACGTCTCCATCACCCAGGCAGAGAGCTAATCATGCCCCTGTGTACTGTACTGGGGGATGAAAAAATGAAACGTGTGGCAACGATGCAAGGAGAGGCTGACATACCTCTGATCAGATCTGTGGACTGAGGTGGAACACTACACTGTGTCCTGGTGTAAAAACTGAATGTGAAGTTTATTTGTTTCTGCCACAATATCCATGCGGTGTGCAGAAGTGGTACGGACAGGTCGGTGAACAGGATGTTGGACTTCAGGGTGGATGTGGATGTGGTGGGGGTGATGGAAGCGGATTAGCAGGGCGAATGGAAGAGGAAGAAGGGATGAATGGAGGAAATGGGGGGGATATACAGACGTTACACACAGTTTTCCAAAACAAATCAAAGACAGAGTTTCTTATTGTTAACAAAAATACAATGTCGTTATACAGATCAAACTGTTTCTGTAGAAGAGTCCAAGAAACCGGTGATGTAAGAGGTCAATTCTAGCATTTTAAAGCCAATCCATTACACGCCCCCTCAAATTCAGTAGATGTCTTATTCAAATAAGTATTAATTGTGAATTTATCATTGTTATATTGTAATGTGTGGCAGATTACTCAATTGGCACAATCCAGTCAGTTACCGAATCAATGATTCATTTAGTTACCCAATAACTGGATGAATCATGGTTATTGACTTATAAGTTAAAGTACAAGGATACATTATATCCATATTTTAAGAATTGTTTAATTTGAGTTTATTCTGTTTTTATTTCCCCCTTCAGTTCAAGGTCAATATGAACTCCGCATTACTCTTCTCCTTCCTTATGAGCAGCTATTTCTGTTTTTTTATTTTCTTTCCCACAACTGAGCTTATCACTATCCAAACTTGACGAGGGGTGCAGTGTCTCTATATTTAATTTGAGAGGCCAAACTCAGGGGAGTTCAAATGAAATATACTTTTTGCATGGTAATTCAGACGTAATTCCTAAAAGTAACTCTCTCCTCGCATTGTGCTAAAATTATAAGAAGAGCCTGCATGTATTATCATTTTTTATTCTGGGATGTGTGATTATTTTGCAGGCACGAGCATGAATTCAGTGGCTGCAGAAAATATATTCAGACCTCCTCACTTTTGGAGATATTGTGTTGTAGAATTCATTTAAAATCGCAAGAAGAAAATACTTCTGCAAATCAATTTCCACAGTAACCCATGATGACAAAGTGAAAATATGTTTTCAGACACTCTTCACTTTTGGCATTGTGTGTAGATTTAATTTTGAAGTGAAAAAAATAAAAAATAAAAGAATCAGTCTCATCTCAGTAACCCTTGATGAAAAACTGAAAACAAAATTCCAAACCTGAAACTTCCAATTTACGAAAGTAATCAGACTCTTTGCTTTGGCCCTTTTAACTGTAGTGAGTTACAGCCTGTTTGCCTTATTTAGTTTTTGAGTTGGGTGTGAGCTTTGTGTTTTGGACGGGGCAATTTGTGAGTCTGTGTGATGAATCCACGTTCGGATTAGTTACACTCAATTAACCATAATAATGCCAGTGGCTGAGATGATGTTGACTATGCTAAGGTCAGAATTGGGGACATCTTCATATTCCTCTTTATTTTTATAAAAGAAAATTTGAATTCTTTTATTCTACTGTTTTGGAAGGGTCTCCGTCTGCAGTGAAAACAAAAAATCACATTAAGTGAGCACCTGGAATTGTTTTTAATATCCCTTCAATGAATCCTTAGTATTTCTGTGTTATATTTAGCATTAGCATCAAGATTAGCGAGGCCCCATCAGGGACAGACTTGAGGTGGAGACTCCCAGTCAATCCAGGCTGAAACACAAACTGATGAGTCCTGCCAACATTTGCCCGCGAGTCAGTGAACTGGCAAATCTCTCACATCCTACGAGCAAAGGATTCATCACAGCGTTTCAACTGCGGGTAAGAAGACGTGGCAACTGGAAATGTTTGCAGTGGCCAGACAAAGAATCAAAGGGTCTTCCCACTCACATTTTAACTGTTTCCATGGATTAAGTCCACAAAGTGCATTATTGATCAGCGTGGGGCAGCCAAATCCTCTTTGCTTTCCTGTGAACGAAGGTGGGCTGTGAATCACGCTGATAAAAGTCATTCTACAGGGAAGGAAAGAGGAAAATAATTACTGATTTCCTTTATGGAGGGGAGGTCATATGTTAAATCTATATATTTATATTGTTTCAGTCTAAATAAAACTCTGAGGCCCAGGCAAGGTAGGACAACTAGACCCTTGTTAAATGGTTTGTATTTCAAAGTAAATATACGGCGACAGAGATTATCCTGAGTGAGAGATTTTATAAATTCTACTTAACGAATAAGAAGTATGCGTTTAGAGAATTAACATTTCTCATAAACATTTAATTAAAGTGACTAACACAATACATCAAAGTCACGTACGGTTGAACAATGGGAAACTTTGAAAGGGCCGTTGCTTCATCCCTTTTAAACAAGACTACAGTTTCCAAGGTTACCATCTTTGTTCTTTGTTTTTTTAAGGTGGCAGGACTCAGGAATATATCACAATTTGTTTTTGATAGGGAGTGAAAGAGAGAAGAGGAATCTGTTATAGTAAGTCTGGGCTTGTCTGCAGGAGGGCTGGCTTCAACTTGTCTGTTCCTTGTTGAATTGTCCTTGAATCAGACAATAAACCAATGACACACACACAATATGTGGATTTCCAATAACGGAGGGATGAGATAAGTTTTGTTTTTTCGCCGCTAGAAATTCCAACACACGCCCGCCGTGGATATGCAACTCACCCAGACGTGTAAAAGATTTATGCAGCGGGGTCAAAGAGTCAGCGTGTGAACACAGAACTTGGATGATGGATCAGCACCCATTTGACAGCTGGATGTGATAAGAGCCCCGGGGCATGTTCAGGGATGTGTCCGTGTGTGTGTTCATCGGAGAGGCAGGTGGTCGAAGGACTGGACCGTTTCATCCTGCTTTGTTTATCACTGTGGCCTTCTTTAACCCCACGGAGAAAAAGTGAAAAATAAATAAATAAAAGAGAGAGAAAGAAGAAGAAAAGTGAAATAATTGTGTTTATTTTTGCATCACAGAAAGTGAACTGCACCTGCTGCTTAATACTGGTCATAGGCATCTCTTCCCTCCCCCCCCTCCCCGTTGTTTTATTTACCGAGGTCTTATTATGAGCTATTTTAACATTTTTGTTTTACCCACAGCATTTCCTTTCTCACAGAAGCTCTCCCATATCGCCTTTCTTTGAGTTATATCAATATTTCTTTGTTCTTTGTTTGTTTGCCTCTTCCAGTAACATCTTCAATTTCACTTTGCGCTTGTGGTCACTCTGCTCTCTCAGTAACTCACGCACTACACTCACTCATGTAAGTACTACTGCCTCTACCATGCTTGCACCTGTTATCATTTACATAACTATTTATAGTAGATCACCCGCGAAACGCCCACAATCCAAACGTGCAATCTGTTATAAGGCACATGCAATTTAGCGATCTTTATTTTGTAAAGCTGCATGATTCGTGATTGCAGGTTTGAATTGATAAAGATTATTAATATTTTTTTAAAGTAAAGGAATACATGAGAATTTTTCCCATGTATATGCATCATCTCTGTAACACATGCACAACTGAAACCAGAGCTGAAGGGAAAGGAAAGTTCATTGAGTGGAAATCATCAATTATCTACTCAGGTTTCTTAAATCAATACCATGTGACAGCAGTTTGACGTCGCCCTGCTCTGCCTGCGTCTGCCCGTGACTGTAGGCATGAGCAAAAAAACACAAACACAACACTCTGCCTCTGAATCTGCCAAGTTCCATCGTCCTCTCTCCCTCCTTATCCACCCAGGCAGTTGTTTGCTACAGAAACCGTGGCAGGTCACAGGTGCCATGAAAATTAACCTTATTCTTCCCGCTGCTGCAAACATGTATTCATCCATATACTGACATGCACCTGCATGCATTCACATGGAGCATTAGCTCTCAACCATGTTTTACAAGTGGAAGCGACTGCTGACCCAGTTTGAAGCTGGTAACGTGTGCCGGTCAGACCCCCTCGGTTTTGCATTTGTTCATAAACCCCAACCGACATTTTTGACTGCATTGTTTTTTTTTGGGGGATTTTGTGTTTCTTTTCTCATTTCTGGATAACACCCTGTTCTTTTGTCGCCTGCAGTTGCTGCAACAAGTACTGGGGCATTCATATTTTTTGGTGTTTCTATAATTTCGATAAAAACATCAGTTCTGCATCTTTTTTATAAATCTTAAAATTCACCAAATACAGGACGAAGAGAAACCAACTTCTCTTCTGGGTTTGCAACTGTTAACAATTCCAGTTCTTTGTGTTCAATTAGTGTTTCCACCTCTGCACGCCTGTGTATTCATGAGAAACAACATTATTCTGTTTATTGAAAAGTAGAAAACGTAGAACCTATGGTGCACGGCGAATAATGTCTCCCCTGTGTTGCAGGAGGTTTTGAAGTCTCAATCTCTGTTGTACAGCCTCCCTCTGTGCAGTGCATAGCTCTGACCTGATGAACAGGCTTTGGAGTCAAAACAGTGTCAACAAAAGGAGGGAGAGCAGCAGACAAACCTCACTATCTCTGTTTCCTCTTTGCATAATAAATTATTGAGCTGTGATGGGGTGTGTGTGGGGACTTTGCTGCCACAACACTGCTCTCTGCTGGCAAATTAACTTCTGGTGTCGGGCTGACCTTTGCACGGTTTCAGGACCGAGGGGGAGAGAATCAGGGTTTACATTAGAAGAACGGGATGAAAGTCACAGAAGAAGAAGAACAACATTTCTAATTCCACAGGTAAATTCAAACACTGTGAAAAGAAATCCATTTGCTGCATATTTGCAAACGTATGAAGAAGGATCAATGCTCAAACCAGATCCTTTCATTATTTCCTTCCTGCACCTCAGCATGCCAGGGTTGCTCTGCAGAGAGAGGCTTTCAGCTTTAGCAGTGATTCGCAGGCGCCCCAGCTGCAGGGGTTCAGCTCCTCTCGTTTTTTGGCGTGAAAACCCCACGCTCACACCTCGTCAGGAGCTGCGAGTTTCCTGCCGAGCCCCTGGAGCTGCCCACCCACCTCTTTTCAGCCTTGTTAAAGAACCAAGGGGAAATCATATTTCAAGATGGATACCCCACTCTCTTCATCTGCACTATGCTCATTGCTGCATCCAAGAAAGATCAAAGCCACCCTAAACTACCCCTAAGAGCTCGCAGCCACCCCCCCACCACCACCACCACCACCACCACCACCTGCCCGAAAGATTCTGCACAGTGCTCGAGTAACGAGGTGAAGCCTGTCTCCACTTTTATCTTCGCCTTGCTTAGCGAGTGAGTCACATTTGTCAGAAGTGAGTCTTTTTGGCCAGAAGTGCCGTGCTTCGCTCAGGAAATGCACCGAGGGAGAAATACTCAAGCGGGAAAACACATTTACTGTCACCATCAATTTACTGTTTCCTTTAATTTGTTACTAAAGGGTGAAGCCGTGTGCCCTCCCACTTCCAGATATTGATCCTGCGTATCGGCATCCCCCGAAGCTCGCAGAAGTAATCAGATGTGACCAGTGTCAAGCGGCGGGTGATGCAGCAGCCTAACCTGGGGACCCTCCTCTCCCGTACCTGTCGATCCGGAAACAGATGTTTGAGCTCCAATTAAAGGGAAGTAGCAGGTGCCACCCGAGCCCCGACTGCAGGGGCGCACCTGGCTGCATTAATTTGATCTAAAGTGGTTTTGACGGACTGCCTGCACTCTGACGTCCCGCATTAAGGAACCGAGCACCTGTTTGCAGCGAGCAGACACTCGCACTGCACTGTGGAGTTGGGCCCAGCGGGGCGAGCCCACTTCTCCTTCCTCTCCGCCGTGACCCAGCGAACAGTGGACAACGGCAACATCTGTAAAAGGAGCTCACGCCGCTGCAACGCTGACCTGCAGTCGCACTGGGCTGAGGGCCGCGTGCACCCCGGAGATAATTGGGTGTGGGAAAAAACCTCCCCAGAGCTGTAAAGGCAGCTTGTTTCAGATCTCCAGATGATTTCACAGGACATTTAACTTAACACCTCTCATTTGTTACCTCTTCGGGGGCATTTCCAAATATCCATTACCCGGTTTCTGAGGAATGCAGCAACCTTTAACCTCCACTAGCTTTTATACGTGTGCATGAATTATCTTGGGGATAAATGTGACACCACACATAGGGCTGTGGAATTGTTTTGTTTTTTTTGGGTGTGTGTGTTGAAGCTTAAGCACACAGGTGACCTTCCAAGCTTGAGCAGGGGCAGGGATGTTTGGAGCTTGGAGCTGCAGCTGCAGTGTTGTATAGAAGACCCGAGAATGAAGCTGCAGCAGGTTGAAAAGGGCCCACCCTCGGGTCGTGCTGCACTCTCTGCTGCAACAGTTTCTTTGTGCCACGACAATACATTAATTTCATGAGTCATCAGGCTACGACTGGCAGTTTGTGTCGAGCTAAACAGTGTTTAATTGGATTCTGATCCATGGCAACACCACCGGAGGCTTGTTTCCTTCTCTTAGTTCTGCGGCACCTGGAGCGTAATGGTGGTGATTACATCCCTCCTGTGGCGTCCCGGCGGT
Organism: Pseudopleuronectes americanus; assembly: GCA_038501795.1. NCBI lineage: Eukaryota > Metazoa > Chordata > Actinopteri > Pleuronectiformes > Pleuronectidae > Pseudopleuronectes > Pseudopleuronectes americanus. Next base: position 10,031,349 of record CM076732.1, read on the forward strand.
TCAGCCCTCGCGGCCCCCAGAGGATACGCCGCTGACAGTCACGGTCCATGCTGCCCCGCTGCCCCGTTTGGCTGCTGGCAAACGCCGAGCAGCTGCTGCCGCTGCTGCTGGGGCTTTTTGTCACGGCGCTGCTGAGACAAGCCCAGGTTCAAAGGGAATTATGATAATACAAAGCAAATTAATTGTTTACTGCACCAACTCAGGCACCGTTGAGTTCCCGAACAACGTGTCTGAGATAGGCTGATGTTTGTAGAGGCGTACAAAAAAAAACTGTTTAATGCAAAATGAAATTTACTCACAAACATTGGAATATTTTTGAAACAATTCACTTTTGATTCAGAAACAAACCAAACCCATGTGATTCGTTTCTTTCAATCATTTTAAAATGCAGATTTGATCCAAAATTTTCATTCTGTGGCAGCTCCTGAGCTTTCAGACATAATCACAGGATCTTCAGCATCTCAGGCAAAGCACTGAGAAAGAATCATGTTCAAAAGCTCCTTGATGAATCCGTCACCTGGATTGAATGTGAATCATTAGCTCAGCAACATCATTTGATTTACTAAATGTTGTCGATGGTGGAGATGCAATCAGAGTTTAAAATTGTTGAGGAAAAGAATATATGGAGTAGCTGATCATTCTGTGAAATAAGACTATTGGATTTTTCCCCATATAGTTGGAGAGGGAAATCAACACCACTCTCACGTACAGTAAATGTAAAGCTGCTTAACATCCTACAAATACTGGAAACAAGGGGAAATGGTTTGCTCAGCTGGCACCTCCAAGGCTCAACCGAGGGTTACATGTGTTTAGAAAAGTTACCTTTAATATTTCAATATCACAAGATCATTTTGAATTGTTAAAAAAAAAGTTTGAAAGTAAATTTGAAAAATCAAAACATCTAAATCTTACAAACCCTTTCAAAATAAAACTCTTCGATATTTCCTGAGTGACACCGGCTAACGAGGTCCTGGGAGGAACAGAGGGAGCGATCATCCACCTCCTCCAAGTAAACAAGAGAGAGGTCGCTGACCCCTGCCGAGGAAGATTTGGGATGGCGCCCCGCACATGAAGTCAGTGGTGACAGCACAGGCAGGAATAACATTGCTGGGCCTTTGACCTTCAGTGTAGCCCCACACTGTCTCACAACCAGACCCTTCTGAATAATACATAGGCCTCTCCTGCCGGGATCACCCCCACGGCTCGCACAAGCCGAGGTGCACCAACACAGCATTCACATCTTGGTGTGAGGATTTCTCCCACAGCTTCCCATACAATAAATTAACACAGTGTGTTTGACCAGCTGTGGCCAGGTCCCTGTTTTGCCTGCACCGCTTTTCACTTTCTTCTTTTACGTCTATATTTCTAATTCATAGTTTTTCTTGAAGCCCCTGTATTTCAAAAGCAATAGCAGAAGGGTAAGGGGGGGGGGACCACATGGTGCGGTTCTGGCCTCACAGTAATTTCTCACCTCCCTGCAAGTAAGTGAAGAATAGATCGAGCCACGAGAATTCCGCTGTTTACACAGTGAGAGCGAACAGAAATGCATGAAACATTTTTAAAATCCCCTGTGATTCCTGCAAAGGCATGCCGTCTCCCTCTTGTTTCCATCTGCTTTACATACAGGGGACAGCTCCGCAGTTTGCACGGAGATTATTTGAATTTCATAGAGTGTTTGACATTTGATTATAGTGCCACGTGTTTATAGATGTCGTGACTTCCCTGTCGAAGGATTCCTATCATGTTTGCTCAGGCAACCCTCCTCCCTCGCAAAAGCAATTGAATACGAAAAACTCAAATATCTCCGTGTGACATCAAAAAGACAAACCCAATTATTGTTTCAGCCTCGCGTGAGCAGATACATATCAATCAGTCCTCCAGGAATATCTGTATTTACATAAAAGACAAATCCGGGCTGCAGGAGCGATGGGAAGACGACAGGGAGGTAAATGTTTGTGTAACACATGTGCCATCATTTATTATGGAGGAAGGTGCCACATAATGACGGTGCTCACCTGTGTCCACACAGATTTTGATAATTAATATGACACGTTTTCCTGTGTACGTAAATCAGGCCGTGCAGTCACATGAGCTGTGTTTTATTTCCGATTGGCTGAGCTGAACAGTTGGTCGATAACGTGAAATAAAAGAGGAAGTCATGAGATGAAGAGAAGCTGATTTTTTTGGGGCTGGAGAGGTGGTGGACAGATGTGACTGTGTAGGAGCAGAGTGTGGGAGGGTGGGGAAACTGGCAACACATGACTAACAGGTGTTTGTGCAGTGTATGTGTGAGTGTGTCTGTGTGTGGAAGTGTGTGTGTGTGTCTTTTTTTCCTATGGATTTCGTCTTTCCTCAGTTATAAAAAATGCAGGCTCCCCTCAACAGTTTTAAGAGGATGTTGAAAACTCACCTATTTCGTAAATATTTTAACCTGATGGCTCCATTGTTTTTGTTTGGAATCTATTTCATTTTTATTCTTCTATTGATTGTGTCCTTTCCGATTTTTATCTTAATGTTTGTTTGGTACAGTACCTTCTAAACTTCGGTTTTAAAATATGATTTATAAATAAACATTCACTTACTTACTATTCAGTAATTATTAAGTACCAAAGGCCTATTTCACGGTTTATGGCACGAGCAGATTACTGCCCTCTGCTGGCCCAGAGAGTGACTACAAATGGAAGATAAAAATCAACACAGACGAGCTGACAGCCTCGACATTTCTTAGACTATAAAACCTGTGAGTTTATCTATTTAAAAATAAGATTAAGATAAACAAGATTTGTCCTGTATGCCCTGAGCGCTAACAGGGAACTAGAGTGTTCCGCCGTTCTCGTTTCTTCTCGGTGTGTTTTTGCTGTAGCACCGGCGGCAGAGTTGTAGTTGGAGCAGCAGCAGCTCTGTCGCTGGTCTCAGCCTCTGATTGTTTCTTAGATCATGTTTTAATGAAACTGTGAGAACGTCACGATAACAGATGAATGACTCATAGATAATATTTTAATTTAGCTTTAGCTCTCTGGGTTTTAAAAGCCTCGGTGTCCTGGACTTCCTGTAAGAGTAAGTATTAGCCCACTGGCTGCTCTTTTTATTTGTTTACTAGTTTGTTAAACATCTCCACAAGTGTGTTTTGGTTTGTTCCGCATGAAGATCGTCGCTGATATTATCAGGTCGATTTGAGCTGAGCTCGTTTTTTTTGTAAAGTGAAGATAAAGTCTGTGTTTTGTTTGAATATAAAGTAAACAGCGTTTCTATATTAGGATTAATTTGACGCCATATTATATTATTTGCATACGTCTAATTAACATATTTGGATTTTATAATGTATTTTTTTTGTTATATTTACATTTTTGTACCTTTTATTCATTATATTTGTATTAATTTTTTTCACATTTAGCCATTATAACTTTATTTGGAATATTTAAATTGTCTATATTTTTCTTTTATAACTAATCTATTGTGCACAATTGTCAAGTTACAGATCGATGTGTTGTATTTGAATCAGACATGTTTCAGCTGCTGTGGCTGCAATGGCAACACTTCAGGGTCGTAGCTGCACACACTCACACACACACACAAACACTCACACACACACAGACACACTCAAGATTTTCTCAGGCGTGTGTAAATGCAGCCATTCAGTTTGACTCTGTTCGGTTCACACCAGGCTGTGTTTATATACTCAAATCAATCAGGTTCTCATGCTTGGCCGCCTCATATTTTGGCAACATGCAGCGATACAGAAGCACCCAAACACACAGGGAGAGTTGGGAGTTAACTGCCACCGTGTGACCGAGCGTCTTCATTATGCATGTGTCACACTCGCAGCTCTGGCTCAGGATGCTCTCACCTGCGTTTTTCTGTAGATGCCAATTTGGAAATTAGGTGTATTCACAGCAGGGACGAGGTTGTCAGATTGTGTGTGTGTGTGTGTGTGTGTGTGTGTGTGTGTGTGTGTGTGTGTGTGTTTCTCCCTCATATGTCACTGTAGATAGAGTCAGACAGACACGCAAACATTAAATCAATTTATTGAGAGTGAAACTCCAAGTAATTAGAGATGGAGAGTTCCAGACAGGAGTGGCTGGATTTTCCAGATTTGCCTATTTTATTTGAATTTTAAGAAAGAAAATGCAGCCGTCCTTTTTGTGGGCATAGAAATTGTGAGAATTTATCGCCACATTGTGAGATCGGTGCAACCATTAACCGCTGAGCACAGAACAAGTTATCAAATTACAGCCTTTGCCCTGAGAACATTGAAATTTAAAAGTCAGTGCTCATTGCAAATGATCTTAATTTGTCCAGCACTGTCTGTCCTACAGCTTGAATGAAGACCTCCTCATCGATGGCTTCACTCTGGTCTAGAATCTCTGCAGCTCTGCCCCCTAATGAGGAGCAGTTCCCTCTGCAGTTCAGTGACACGGTGGAGTCGAGCGTGGTGGACGTGTTGAAACGCTCCAGGCGGCAGCTGTACGGCGAGGCCACGAGCACCAGTCGCTCGCTCTGGGCTCAGATCATTTTGGATCTGTCATGGGAGAAGCTCAACACGGGAACGTGGCGCCACGTGGACAAAGAGTGGAGGCGTGTTTATTCTTACGGCTGCCTGTTCAAAGTGGCTGCTCTGTGCCGCAATGGGCCATCAGAGAACCAGGTCCTGCAGGCCGTCAGGACTTGTGACATGGGTTTGCTCATGGGTGCAGCCGTCATGGATAATATAATTCAGGTTATAGTTGGGATTCTGCAGGACGAGGTCAGGAAGTCGTCGAAAGAAGAAGATGAACCAACTGAGGTGAAGGTCAGTGGTCTTTTTATTTAAAATACACATTATTCTATAAGGGACTTTGTCACTTGAGTTTATTAGAAGGTCTTTACATCAGAAGTTCTGTGACGTTTCAACAGTATCGTTTTCCTTCAGGTCCTTTTGGCGCAACATAAATTACCAAGGCATATTTTCAGTTACTCAAGTCAGAAAAATATATGGAAGCAAAAATCTTTATCATTAAAGGTTTTCACTCCTTATCTGGTTTAGTTGAGCTTTTTGTCGACCTTCACTTATCCATGTTAAAGTAGTTTGCAATATAGTTTTCATTTTAATGTTTTAATAGAGCAGTTTTTTTTAACGTATTTCAAAGTTTGACCAGTGAACGATGACATTTCAAAATAAGCAGAAGTTGTGGAATTGTATTTCCCCTGTTGCTCTTCATCTTGTCGCTCTCCGTCATGTGTCACTGAAGATAAAGTGCGACAAACACTCAGATGTCAGATCACTTCGTTCAGGTGCGATCGACCCTGAGAAGGAGACTTTTCGAGCAAGTATTAAAGTATAAGTATAAACGCCCAATTGCTCATGGGAATAATGCTGCAACTAACAACTACTTTCATTATCTTCAGATTTGCCAATTTTCTGGCTTAATCACTTTCATTGCTCGTTCAGTTAGTGAAAAGTAAATATCAGAAAGTAGTATATTGAGTTTATTATCACAAGCAAATAAGCATATCCTTGTATTAGAGAACCAGCCAATAAATATTCCAATAAACAACAATATTCTCAATCCTCCTTTTACAGAAAAATTAACAGTCATTTGTTTATCTTGTTATTTTCCTCTAAAAAGGGCTTAATTTTGAATTTTGAATTGACAAATCCCTTTTGTTTTAATATCATGAACAGAGACTGAAGCTCGAGCGGCCACGTGTTCCTGTGATCAGACAAGAGGTTGCGATTCCCAGGGTGAAGTGTCCGTCGCTGGAGAGCTTCAACACAAACCACCTGCTGCCCCTCAAACCAGTGATTTTAGAAGGCATCATTGACCACTGGCCTGCACTTAATGGACACCGCTGGAGGTTTGATCTCCTCATTTCACTTTCAGATTATTTGCATGGTTTGAATTTTCTATCAAAACATATGGGCGTGTATATTTTTGTCTGTTCTTGTCTTGATGATTTTAAGATAAATTTGTGATTTATAAAGCCATTTTACAGAAATGGTAGATTCTGGCTGTAACCTTCGGATCCGCACTATGAGCATTAGCATACACATCAGTAGTCCTCCGCTCTGCTTGTGTTCAGTGCTGCCGTGTAATCAGACGGATTCTCACTCGTGAGGACTGACGAGTGCACTAATCCAGCTGAGAGGAGAAATCTGCTTGATTCTCGGGCTCGGCGACATGCTACATACAATCAGTTTGATATGAAGCACTGAGACAAATAGTGTAAGTTTCAGTTCTTAATCGTGAGATGCAGAACAACATACACTGACTTAAGGGTTGTTGTTTTTTCACTACATGTCTTATTCCTGGCTCTTGTGATGTGACCGCCTCTCCTTCACTGTCCTCCCTCTCTCTCTGACACCTCACGTACACTCATTCATTTCCTTCCTCCATCAAAGCATAGAATACCTGAGGGCTGTGGCCGGCTGTCGAACCGTTCCCGTGGAGGTGGGATCCAGGTACACGGACGAGGCATGGTCCCAAACTCTAATTACGGTCAATGAATTCATCGATCGATATATTATGAATAAAGTAAGGGCATCATCATCATCACAGTCTTGCATTTGCATTCATGAAGCACAGAGGTAAAATGCTGCATTGTGATCTATAACTGGGTATTTTCATTTCTTTTCCTCTGTGGATCCAACTCACCCAGGATGGAGGGACGGGTTTGGGTTATCTGGCTCAGCACCAGCTTTTTGATCAGGTACACTTTCATTAATTAACTTTTAAATGAAACAAAAAGACAGTGAAAATGATAACCTATTAATTCCGTCAGTTTACTAATTAATTATTCAGCCCGTATTTTCCAGCACTATAACAACTGGAATAGAATTTGTCTCCAGCTCTAATCGTTCCACCATATTGCTTTGATTTTACAATAGAAGTCAATACATTGTCTGAGTTGAACTTTACCAAAAGGGCAACTTGTCAAGATAAAAGCTGCTTTTAGGCTTTTTGATAGTTTAGAATGAAGCTAAATGAGGAGGAATCACACTTTGTCCTCTGCTGTCAGAAATCCGTGCAAGTTATTGGTAGTTTGTTTTTATTTAACTGTTTTATTATTATTATTATTATTGTTATTATTATTATTATTATATACATAACTCAGTGGGTGTTATATAAATATTTTGGCTTTCTAAAGTACATATCTCATGGCTCTACACTATGAAGTAAAATATGTGACAAATTGAAATTCTGGCCGATGAAGGTACGATAATCATGATAATAACATAAACTTTAGTTATTTAATGCCTTTCAAAACTAGAGCTACAAGGTACTTCCCAAAATGAAATATAACTGCGATAATCACCAACGTTAATACAATTCACTCATGTATTTAAAACTCATCCTCTTGGACATATTAAACTAGCATTCTTCACAAACCAGTCAGGTGGGATTGAGCATAGTACTGAGGGAAAGAAAAGAACATCATTTAAAATCAATTTCAATCAGAACCAACAAGATAATATGAAGTCAGAGCCCCTGATGTAATTGAACTGTGTTTGGGTAATGTTTCCTTAGATACCAGAGCTGAAGGAGGACATCCGTCTCCCTGATTATTGCTGTCTGGGTGAGGAAGATGAAGACAACATTACAGTAAACGCATGGTTTGGGCCTGGAGGCACAGTGTCTCCTCTTCACCAAGACCCGCAACAGAACTTCCTGGCTCAGGTGACGACAGCGGCGCCGCATAATGAATCCAGTCAATGTCAAAGATCAGTTCCGTGATGTGCTGTCTCTTTACCACTCGAGATTCCCTCTGTATATACATTAGGTTGTGGGGAGCAAATACATTCGCCTGTATTCCCCGGAGGACACGGACAAGCTGTACCCTCATCAATCACAGCTGCTTCACAACACCAGTCAGGTGGGATTGACAGTCCATACAGATAGAACATGTTGAGCTTGCAAAATATATGCAGCATTTCCTATTCCTGCCTCCTCTCGGTGCAGGTGGAGGTGGAGAATCCAGACACGGAGCGGTTCCCGGAATTTGCCAAAGGTCCATATCTGGAATGCGTGCTGCGGCCCGGAGACGTGCTGTTCATCCCTGTCCAACACTGGCATTACGTCCGCTCCTTGGAGCTCAGCTTCTCCGTCAGCTTCTGGTGGTCGTGAATATCCGATGCCCTAATAATAATAAATTATATATTGTTTATTTATACGATTCTGCTGTTTCCTGCTGCTGTGGATGGAAAATCAGTGTGGAGTTCTCAACTAAAGCTAATTCTCAGAAATGTGAGGACAACCGCTGATCACACAAACCTTTGATCCATGAACAATGAACACACTCTGCAGAATGATTAGTTTAATTGTGCCGCTGATGACTGCAACAATGTCTATTGTGTGGAAAGCCAACAGCGGAGATGAAAAACAACAAATGAGCGGTTAAAACTGTTTGTGCTCATTTCATCTCGCATATAATTTACAGAAGGCTGTCGTCTAATTTGATAGGATATGTTTCTCTTTTCAAATTGGCTTATTTAATTGTGCTCTCAACCTTATTCCTACAAATATCCTCAGTTGTATGATTTCCATAATTCATGGAAATGAGGCGAGTCCTCAGATTTAATAACCGAGTGAGCCACAGGTACAAAGAAATGTGGTAATAAACACAGATCTCTGGTTAAACTGACAGTGTGGCAATCAAGCAGGTCACAAATGAGACTTAATAAATTAAATGTATTAATCCCCCGAGCGTAGAGAGACTTCAATTAAAATGCTCTCATTGGTTAAGTACCCTGACACTACAACTGTTGTCGAGCAGCAAAAACACAACACCTGACTACCGAGTCTTTTTTCATTTCTGATTTCAGCCCAAGTCTTAACTCCCGTTGGTACATTTCAATTAAACATGCTAATCACATCCATGAGGTGTGAAGAGATGTGAGATAAAGAACCATTCGGGGAAATCAAGGAGTTGAAGATCTTTCTATGAATCTTTGAATAAAATCACAATTTGTTTTTCTTTCCTGATTTACGCATGAGTGACTATTTGTGCTTAAAAACTCTACATCAAAAGTTGAAATACACTCCAGCTATTTTCTGCAAATGTAAGAAATACAATGCAGCCCTGCAAGACCAGAATCGGAATTTGTGACATCAACATTTTTCTAATAAAATTTTGTATTAATGTGTATATTTATGCTTCCGCAGCGGCGCCAGTCATTATGTTCTCAGGTTGCTCGTTTATCCCATTCTTATGAATATCTCAAGAACATCTTGAAATCATTTCAAATTGGTACAAACGTTCACATTGAGTTAAAGATGACCTGATTCCAATTTTATGGTTGAAGGTCAAAGGTCATGGTGGCCTCATGATCTGGAAAAACAATATATGTTGACTGAAACCGCACTCGTGTGTGTCAGCTATCAAGTGTCTGGAACAATCAATTTACCAACTTTTTCCAGTTTCCCGTGTTTTTAGAATCAATTTCTTCTTGGTAATAGAATTTGTTGTACCTGATTAGTCAAAGGAAATATAAATGAAGAGATAAGTTACATCAGATAAACCAGTCAGCTACTGAACCTCTCTTTGTCTCCTCTGAATGGAATATACATCACAAGATCTCATGTTTAATGGTTAACTTACTGAAGAGGACTGAATAAGAAACAAACACAATGCAGCATCGAAATTGTGCAGTTTTATTGAGACAATTATTCGTAACAGCTTAAAAATATCCCAAATTATTTCAAACTTTCATTAGGCAGAATGATTGGATTTATTCTTTTCTTGAACAGAATCATGGTTTCCTCTTGTTGATTATTCGCTCAAAGAAAATACTAAACAATGAATTATTGATTTTGTTTAATAATTAATCCTGTTTACACTATAGAGTCAATTGCATTTATATTTTATTTATATATTTTTTAATTTCTTAGTCGTATTGTTTGTTTACTGATTATTATTTTACTGATGTCTGTTGTTAAACGTTCCTCTTTGCTGCTGTAACACTGCTAATGTCCCCGTGGTGGGACTAATAAAGGATCATCTGATCTTGTCGATAGATTAAACTTGACAGATTTAAGTGAAGCGCTGCTGCTGCTGAGTCACACTAATGAACATCTGAGAAACTCCGTGGATTCACCAACAGCCGATTTATTACACATGCCAGTGTGCAGGTAATAGACTTCTCCGAGCACTAGTTACTTCCCTTACAAGGTTATCGCTCAACCATTATGAACCCCATCAGACTTTAATTCTGAGTAAATGCTGTGTACCTCACTTGGCCTATCGGTGCACTGTTGTTGTCAAGTAGGTGGCACAATTGACTTAAGATCACACAAAACTGCTTACTCTCATTATAATGTAATCAATAGTTAATTACCAGTGAAGTGATGTGGGACGTCTGGGCCTGTAACCCTTTCCCTTCCACCTGGCCCCTCGCCTCCTGCTCCTCTTTTGATTAATGGCCCCTGACTTTAAATCAGGATTTAATCCAGTAGATTTATTATACGTTGTCTTGTTATACAATGAAGCGAGTGCATGGAAAGACGCTTTGCAAGTTAATGTGAGTTAAACAGAGAATCCTCCTCAAACCTGAAACACAAACTGATGTGAGATCACAATGGGCCTTTTCAAAGTAATTTGAATGAATGTGTTCTAGAGCTGCAGGCTGATCTGAGTATGATCTGTTAATATTCCCCTTTTTTGTCACATTTCAGTGGCCTTGTTTACCGGGGATTTTACCTAAACCTGAACCCTTAATAATGCAGGGAATAGGTTTGACTCAGGTTGAGGAGGTAAAGCGGGCCGTCCACTTACCAGACGGTCAGTGGTTTGATCCCCAGCTCCACCAGTACACACGACTTGGGCCAGATACTAAACCCCAAATTGCCGCTGTTTTAATAAAGATTTGCTGTCTGAATGTCTGTGGCTTGTGGTGTGAAGCGCTTTGAGTGGTTGCTGGGTGAATGAAAATTGAAATTCAAAATGCATAAAACTTTATTCATCAAAGCTTCATTGACATTAATATGCAAACATTTACAAAAGAAAACCTTGAGAACAGTGATTGTCAGGCATTAGTTAGTTAAAATTCTGAGTAACAATGACAGGAACGATATATATAGATAATCCATTCTTATTCAATCTGTCAATTCTGACAGGCCAATGCAAAAATATTTTCAGCAATGACACTGCATTTACCAACGGACCTGAGCTGAAAGCAGAGTAGAGCTACTGTACGTGAGTGGTTATTTTACCCACCCTACAGTAAGATCAAGTGCAGTAGAAAAATAGTGTGAATTAGCAATTACACTATGTAGTGTCGGAAATTAAGAGAGAAAATATGCGAGGTACAAAAACCATGTAGCACTATTCAAAGGTTATCCTAAGGCAACTCGGTTCAGTTGTGGCATCATTTTAACAATATTCTTTGGTGAATATTTATCCTCAGTGCATTATGGTGAAAGGAGATTAAAATAACCTCTTGAAATAAAACATGCAGGATTGTTGTTTTTTTTCTGGTGACTTCAGTCCCGCCCACCAAGGTGTCTAAAACGTGGATTTCAAACCATGTCTTCTTTTCTAATATTCCTGCAAGTCTAAGGAGATGTTCTGCATCCGCTCCACCACGAAGAAGCTGAGCGTTCCGGCGAAGCCCAGGATGACCATCAGCAGGAGCTGCCACATCAGGAGGACGTAGCCGCTGTAGAAAAACGCCACGGCTGCGAAAACCGACTGTCGAGGGAGAGGAGGTTTTATTTAGTTGTTTAACAGACAGTTTTTGCTCTCACATGGCTGGACAAGCATGACGCCCTTTAACAGGAGGAAGTAGCGCTCGCACTTCTTTGTCAAACTAACAGATCCCACCGGTGCATTTACTGTCTGCTGACCATTCACTAAAAGCCTCTCCTGAACAGCAATTGTCCAATCGCAGCTGTTCATCCAGAACTAGCAGGTCTGTCGAGCTTTGTTCAAGGGGCTTTTGGGTAAAGAATACATTCTATATTAAGAGTCTTTTATGGCTAGTCTCTTTTTATTAAAGATTTACAACACAAAAATACCCACCAAAAATGTAAGGAATGGACTAAATCAATAAAGGGATAGAGTATTACTGATAACATCTTATTTGGAGTTGTTAAAGGTTTCCACTTTAGGATTAGAGTCGCCACATGGTGTTCCGGATGCCAGGATAACAGTTTAAATTGTGGCTTGTGTCCTGCTGTTTGCTTTTTAAAAAGTTTGGACCTCAGTAACGTTAAAGGGTAAAACCGATTTGCTAACTTTTGGATATGGGGCTCCATTTTTCAAGTATATTATTTTTCCCAAAGATGGTTTCAGTAATTTAAGCCAGTTCTAAGCAAAAGTATTTTAAAAAGTTATTTTTCTAATTAGTGTGAATTTAATATTAAACTATTATAAATAAATGTTGTCAAAATTAAGGGGCAAATAGAGATGCATCTTCCATCTTTATTTCAAGTCAATGACCGTTTCTCATCCTCTCGTAAAAGTGACGCACACTGTAAAAAATACATACATTCAAGCATAAATCCAACTAGCTAAGTGGGTTTTTCTAATGTCAACATTATAAAAAAATGCCACAAAAAGTTGTGGCATAACTGGTAACAGTATAATACTCTAATGTTGGGGCTTATTACATTGCACGGTCTAGTTAGGATAATTAACTGCAGCCGAGGTTGTTAAGGGACGTCATGTGAGACAGCTGACAGTTCATTATTGAACCCATTATTGATTAATGCATAAGTTGAATACCTTGTTTATTGGACCCATGCAGCAACATGCTTATTATTTAACAAGTATTTGTTTTTAATATTAAAAAAACTGCAATTTCAAGGGTTTGTTTCTGGTTGGAGGCCAATTTAGCTGCAAAGACAGTGGGGGAGATTAAGAGGCGTAAAGGGGTCTTGTCTTTTCCTTTTTAATGGTGCTTCAGGTGAATTTATTTCACACCTGACAAGACAACATTTTAACCCGGCTTTGCTCGTCACTGCTAACAACGTCGGTAAATTGGGAAGTCGGGATTACCTGGATGAATTTGAAGATAGCGAAAGCAGGCGTGCTTTGTTCAGCATAAACACAGCCTAATATGCTGTAGAGCTGCGTGTTGAAACAACTGTCCCCAAGTCCGAGCAGGAAGCTGCACAGCAGGGCAATGGACACACTGCGAGAGAAAAAGGTAGATCTTATTCAAACAGAAAAGAAGTGTGACAAGCCTTTCTGTTGTTCATACATTTTCATCATTAAATGATCAGATCAATGAGCTACCTCGGTGTTAGATATGGGTTCTTTTGGGTCATGGTCTTAAAGACGATGGGGGCGTCATCTGGGATGTTGAGGAAGATCAAATAGAAAGCGACAAAGTGGACGACCATTGCCAGAAACACCACAGAGGTCCGTCTGAAGCGGTTGTTCTTACACAGCAAACCGAACAAGCCTCCACCTGAGGAGAGACCCAAAAGACGATGTGAGCCCGGCAGACGTTCTGTGACTGTGAATCAAAGTTTAACACAGGAACGTAAACTTACCCACTATTTCTCCGATGCCCACCACGATCCCAGAGATCCCAATCAAGCCTTTCGCTGAAAGTCCAAACTGTGTAGTTGCTCCAATACATGTCCCGTACACGCCGCTGTAGAAGGATAGCTCGAGGCCTGGAGAACAAAGAGGGCAGGCTGTAGCCGCGAGCCCTCACCGGAGGCAAAAATACTCACTACAGGAAATGCATTCTCCATTTGTACTCACCGCTGTATGCCATGCAGGGACTCAGGAGCAGTATAGTTTTAGACTTCAGAAGTTGCAGAATTGTTTCTAAACAGGAGTGGACACAGAAGGATGATTTGAATTGCTAAAGATGATATTTAGAATAATTGAGCTCACATAAAAAATGCAGCTGTTAAGGCCACATTTTGACAATTAAAGTTTATAGCAGCTACAATCCATGAAAATATTCCGTCTCAATCAGCCAAAAAGCCACATTTATGATAAAATACCCAAGAGAGAGATTTACTTGTGCTGTTAGGGGAAATTCAGATTTCAAAAGAAGAAATCCCTCCAGGTTTGCTTGTTTATGCCGGGATGCCCTTTCTTGACATAAATCAGCATGCATCTCTGCTGCACTGACAGCAGGTGCAAGTGCAGCAGAGTTTCTACAGATAGAATCTGAAATAAAAACTCTTGCGCAGGCAGTTTTTCTGTGTAGTCTGTTGTAATGCTCGAAAGATTCTTATCAACATGAAAGCAATTTTCACTCGAACAAAAAACAAAGCTGCGTGTGACTGCCTGCTAGTGTCAGACCCACAGCAGTGAAACGGAGAACTGCAGGTTGCCTGCAGTACGACAAGCAACCGAGGAAGACCGACAAAATAACACACCTCTGCACTTTCTCTCTAGATTTTATATCAGCTGTGAAAAACATGACTCCGATAAATATTTACACAGCAAGAGAAAAAGTAGCACTTCGACTGAATGTGCATTTTGAGCCAAACTAATGGGAAGCCGACTTCGTACAGATATTTGTGGTCCCCATATGATGCACTCTATTGAATTAACATGTAACTTTTTTAATTATTCTATAGCAACCATAGTCTGTATATAGAGTGTGGATGACAGGACAGCTCCTGAGGAGTGACAGGACCTCTTGACAGCCCTCTGGTGGCTGGTTGCAGTAAAGCTCAGAAATCCTGCCTCCTCCATGTTTGTGGATGGGACATAGACCAAAATGGAAAAGTCAAAGTACATGACATACACATTTTTTCCTCATATATGTTTAAGTGCTATTTTTATCAATAAGTTTGGTTGAATCGCTTCTGCTAAGGAGGTCAGTGTTGTTTGTTTGTTAGTTTGCAGGATGATGCAAAAACTCTCAACCAATTTCCCTAAAATTGTGTGTCGAGGGATAGGTCTTGGGCCAAACGTTGAATTTTGGCGCAGATCTGTATTATTTTTCACTTTCTTTAACATTACAAGACATAGATGAACATGCAACATAATTAAAACCTGCTTTGAAGAACTCTATGTAGTGTGGATCATGTGGAACACGGTGGAGTTAGTTATATATGCATACAGTAAATTCATACTGATCAAATCCCAAGTGTTGTTTTAGCAAAACAGCATTTAATGTAAAAACTTACTGAATTCTGACTTGGCATCTTGCATGGCACTGCTGGCTCTGTGCTTATACCTAAAACACAGAAGATAAAATGTGTTATAAAATGTGTTTCACCCTCTACAGACATAATCTACTCACACAAACAATGATGTAACGTCCTTTAAGTGAACCACAAGTGAAGTTATTTACAAATCTCAGAAACTTAAGCTGCAAAGAGATGACAGGACTTCCTCAGAAAACATCCCAGCAGAGAGCAGAACAGCGCTTCCAAGGATAAAAAATTGCTCCCTATAGGATTCCTTGTTATGCTGCCAGACAGAAAGCAAATACCTGGATCGAGTAGAAACTCAGAATAGGGTCTAAACAAGCTGCTACCATAAGAGAGAGAGAAAAAGGCTGAATTTAGTTTTCTTTGAAATAAAGAGGCTGACAAAATTTCAGTCTAATCATGTTTTTTGCCAACTTAATTTCCTGCCTAACAACTAATGTTGGATCTTCTTTCTATCATTTTTCATGAACATCACTGGATTTGACGCCATCCATTATATTTTTGTCATTTGAGTCAAACCTCTTTTCTATGATTTGAAAAAACGTGGAGAGCCACATCTGAAGTGTCTGTGGTGTTTAACCACTGTCACTCTGAAAAGGGGAAGTCTTGTTCCCGGGCCGTCCAAAATCTGCGTGATTGCACCCCACTCGAAAAAGGCCTATGATTAGACTCGTCAAAATTGCAATGATCTGTGGGAAAATGGTCGGTGTCATTTCTTGTGAAGGACAAGCGCTCCTGCAGAGCTGAGGCGATAAGTCACGATGGAAACCCTCATACGATTCAAGGTAGGTTATTCGATCAAATATCAATTTCGTGGGTGGTTTGGTTAAAGGTTAACATGGTGAAGTAAATTATTAACTTTCGTTGCCTTGCTCACGGTAATAAATGTTACCACGTGGCATAAATCACAGTGTACTTCACTTTCACTGTGTCCTTCCAGTAGCCGCCTCAGATACTTTTATATAGTCTGATTACGGGGAGAGAGGTGCAATTATCGGAAGGATTTACATCGCGTGTGTGGAAAGCAGCAGGCGCCCTTCCTCTTCAGAGAGCATCTCCTCGTCGTGATGGCTCCTCCTCAGCACCAGGAAGCTTAGCGTGCCGAGTATAGAGGTGACCAACAGGGACAGGAAGATGTTTTTCCTGCTGCTGTCTGAAGAGAAGAAAATTATAATCAACCACTTTAACTTAAGTGCACCAGATATACTCAGAGCCGGAGCATATTCAGAATAGCCAATTTTGTCGTGCTCTGTAATGCTCTTGATGTTTTCATTATCTAGCTACATTTTTCTATAATGGTGGTGACAGGACCTATTCAGAGATTATCCTACCTGATATCTCTGCTCTTCCATTCCAGTCAAAGTAAATGTAAAGATTCCCAAACAACATGCTGCAAAAGAGAAAATACTGATGAGTCCAATATGTACATGATGGATATGATGGATATGACAGGAATACAAATGAAAACCTACTGCTGGGTTCAAACCTTGTATGTCCAGTTTTGGGACTTTTTAGCTAAGTCAATGAAATGTCTTTTCCATTTAATTTCCATTCATTGTGAATTTAGTAGATGTTTTACAGTTTTTTAAATCATATAGCACAATATTTATCAGTGGAAAGACTTGATGTCATGAAATTACAGAGAGTTTTATAAGGTATTAGCAGATAATTTAGCTAAGCGCCCTACAGCTTTATAGTTTTGGTTCATTATCATGTCTCTCACGTTGTCATGTTGTCATGTTGCTATGTAACTGCAGGATGTGTAAATAGGCAACTGTTCTTTATCAAATTTGGAATAGTAACTTGTAAGGTTATCTACATTGTGTTTATGGCTTGATTCTGCTGCCCTCGAATGGTCAAAAGCATCAGTAAGTGCAGGTTTAAGGTGGAAGATCATGTCAGATGACTTAAAATCCGAATTACAACTAGATCGACCTTAAGCTGAGATTGTTTTGCCAACTGCTGTTTACCAGAACGAATCAGCTACCGCCTCCCGTCAGCTAAAATGTATTAAGCTGACGGTTAGTCTGTCCGGGTGACATTTTGGAAACACAGAGCTTTCACCTGATAAGAATCCCAATCCACCATCCTCTCCTCCATTTTGCAGAAAAGTATTATGAAGTGCTGTAAAACAGTTTTCGACCAACACTTTAATACAAAGTTGTATTTTGGTGATGCAGTCGCCACTTGTGGACCTTCAGGGAAGAGAGATATCGTCCAACAAGTGTTCGTCGTCATCACGGAGTTGATTTCTGGGATTTTTAATTTCAGTTAAAGACCCTAACATTTAATTAGAACAACCTTGGTGCTGTTTGTTATGGACAGCGAGTTACACTGGTGTCAAATCTCTCGGGGGCTTAAAATTGTGTGCAATTATTCTGTCCCAAGCCTCAATGAGGGATAACAGGGGTTATTCATAAAGATAAGACTGGCTGCATTCTGTTTGTGTGTGTGTGTGTGTGTGTGTGTGTGTGTGTGATGGTGAAGGCTGTGAAGAATTGATTCATAAGTTTACTGTGGCAGGGATCACCACTGCAGACTCAGATTAGCATTACCCTGTTGTGAGCTTTGGCGCAGGTGACAGCCAAAGTAATTATTATACTAATTCAATTTGCATATTTTAGCAAATACAAATTAGATGTCCAGGCTACTGTGCAAGAGCAGCGGGCCAAACAAAAGAGATGAAAAGGCCCAAACTCCTGCACAACGCTCCAGTCTCAGCAGCTCGGGCTTGTTTTGTTATATATTTTGCAGAGAAACTAATGACACACAGACGCGCAAATGACAATTTGTGACATGATTTATTAGATACGTTTTTAAATAAAGCACACATTAATATACTATCAGATAGAAAATAAAAAGAGGACATGATTTAGGCTGCTGCAGGGTACTGACAGCTTTGATCAAACATGAAAAACATGGTGATGAAACCAGTTTTATGAAGTGAATGCTGGGATTAAATGATGATATAATATAGCTAGTTATTTAGCAGTTAACTGACGATTTTTAGGTTCTCAAACAAAATTAAGATTTCCTTCCTTCACTAAGTTGCAGATAAATGATCCAGAGAATCACATACAGCATAATCTAAGTGTGCAGTGTGTGTAAAATAACCTTTTCAAATAATCTGCATTCTATTTGGTCACCCTCAAACAATGAGTCAGCGTCATCAGACTGTATAAAGATGGACGACATAGCATCACCCCAAAAAACTTCACAGTAATCTGTTCAAAAACTGTTCCTTAAAACTTGTATTAATCTGCCGATGGTGTCTGAGTCTTGCTCTGATATATGTCCAATTATAGTTTATCTAGTAAATTGGATTTTTTTCCCCTAATTAATTAATTATGTGATGCTATAAATTGGGTTGGAACCTCGTGATTGACAGCTGAGCTTGATCCAAGATAAGTCCAGAGTTTAATCGATACTGCAGCTCCACACCATGATCCTTACTTTGTAGAATCTGGCTCCAAATGACGGCAATAGGAGAAGGCAGCATGCATACTTGGAATATGTTAGATTCCTTATAGGAGGAGGAGATGCAGTGTCCATCTTTATACACAGTCTATGGTTAATATATTAAATGTCTACATCTACAGGCCCAGTGTAACGGTCCTGTATTAGGTCTAAGTATAAGATAAAAAATGTTATATCTAACTATCGATGAGTATCCTAATAAATGTCACATATTTTCCTTAAATTAAATGTTTGCTTCAGAGAAAGGGCTGTGGTTTTTAACTCTATCTTCTTGATAAATTATTTGTTATACCCCCTCACTTCTTGCAGAATGCATAAGCAATATATGGATATATAGTACTTTTACGATATTCTTATTGACAATATTATATATCATATTGTTTTATTGCCCAGCTCTATCCGTTATGTAGTCAGTCAACATTGAAAAGACCGAGACCTGAATTGAACATTCGAGTCAGTAGCAGCCTACCTGCACTGTAACAGAGCCCAGAACATCCCAGTGTTCCTGTTGATGGTGGAGGCTTCTGAGTTTTCCACGAGAAAGTGTCCTTGAGCCGTCCACAGCACTGCCAGGGTAAGAAAATGGGAGGGAGAGCGGTCATTCCAGGAGAGAAACAAAATAAACCCGGTCAGTTAATTGCCCACATGAAGTGAAAAATTATCTTTGTGTGTTGGTAAGAGAAGCATCTAACCTCACTGTGGCCCTGGCACAGGGTTGGAATTCATCGCAGTGCAGCAATTTCAGGCTGCATTAAAAACCAGCTACATATAATTTCTCTTCATTTTATTTCAGCTAACCTCTCAGCAAAGAGCCGCTTTCTCTTTATTTTCATTTATATCTTAGAGCGCGCTCAAGGTGCTGCACAGTATTTACACGCACAGCTCTGAACCTATTTGAGGTCTAATTTGGGACATCCTGTTTATACTCATCATCACATCCCAGTTATAATAATCCCTGTATGCGTTATTAAACAGTGTTTGGATTTTAACACAAACTGAGGCTGCACAAACAAACAGGAGCTGTATTCATGTGCTTTGACCTATTTTGAACACACTGTATCCTGTAAATGTAATGTAATCAAATCTGCTATTTGAATAAACTAATGAAACAATAAGCCAATTATTCCATGAGAAACTGTTCTGACAATTGAAAAATGCACAAAATGATCTAGTTTCGAGCTTCTTGAAGGAGAATTAGATGCTTTTCTTAGTCATCCTCGGATTTTGATCACCTTGGGCTACGTATATGTATGAATATTGAGCATGTTTCATTCCTCTGTAGCCTTTGATGAGCAAAGTGACTCATAAGGAAAATAACCAACAGTTGAATTATGAAAATAATAATTAGTTGTTCATTAGTAAAAAAAATGATAAAATTATAGATACACTGCTAAAAAAAGATTAAGTAGACGAATGATAATACAAATCAAATACATTAATTCACATTATAAACCAGGATTCAACTCCCTGTGTCATTATACAGGGGAAAGTAATGGAGAAGACTTGTCTTAAATGATTAATGTAATTTGCAACAGTTTGTTGTTGTAATAGAAATATGGGAAAGTAAATGTACAATTAAAGTCCTCAACACTTGCCCTTCCTTTGAGGATACATACGGCTTTTTCCAATGTATACCATAGCTTTAATGAACATGCAACATTTCCTACAGTAAGTTATTATCAAAATAATTTCATATGTGATCACACGTTGCAGGACATGCTGTGGGAGAGGTACTTACAGGCTGCTCCTATGCCAATGAGTACAGAGGTGAAGTAAAAGGACCATGTTGATGGGATGATGAACACAGCGATGTACCCACTAGACACAGAACATGAGGAACGGTCATTAGAGACATGTTTCAGCTCTCATCTATATCAGCATCCTGCATGACAGTGTTTACCTGTAGAGAAGGCCACTGATAAACATGGTAATCTTTGGTCCTAATACTGTAACAACTGCTGGTGCAAGTAAATTTGAGAAGGAGAAGATGCCATAGATGATTCCAAGACTGTAAAGGAAGCACAAAGGAAATGTTAACAGTAATAATAACTTTATTCTTATGGCACCTTTCAAAACAGCCAGCAGGACAAATAAAAAACAAGAACACAAAACATCAGAGACATAATTCAAATCAAAGACAGCTATTGTTATGAAAAAGATTTGAGATAACAAATAAAATATAAAAAGAAACATTACTGCAGGTTTACTTTAAAAAGTTACTGGTTTATTATCAAATCCCCTGCTGCTGTGATCCTGCCTGACCTACCTGTGGTACCCACTCCCAGTGAAAGTCCCATTCTCCAGGCTTTTCACCACTGTTTGCTAAAAGTGAAAAAAAAGAAAAGAAAGAAAACATGTCGTGTAAAACACAGGGTTAGACAGGCGGATAAATACCTCCCAATTATGTCCCACAGTCATCCATCTGATTTGATAATTTCACAGGCCATTGAAGAAAATTAGAGACACGGGATGCACATGACACAAGCTCTGATTGACCAGCCTCCTACTGCCCATAATGCATCTCCTGTTGGGATTAATAACTGAGCCCAGAAAAGTTCAAGTAATAAAAGCATTAGAACTAGACATTATAATAATGAATTATAAATTATCTCTGTGATAAATAAGGTATAAACAATCCAGGAAAAATATAAATGCAGAGATTGTGAGGCATTGAAATACATAGGAATTTAATTTTGCATGTACGTGCAGGCAGACTATTTACAAAGTTGTGGAAACATGCTGTAATTACACATGTGGGTAATAATAACAGGAAATATATGGCATGCACTAAAGCAATAAATGATATCCTCAGGGTCAGAGAGCAACCACGTGATGAAAATAAATCCAAACATCTGTGCAGGGAGTATTAAATAAGTCAAAAGCGAGAGTTATAAGTGGTTTTATTTGTATTTATTCAACTTACTTCAATATTCCCACAAGTGGTGAAGGCGGTGAAAATGAACAGGAATCCCACACCCAGGATCACAACGTTGAAAGTCCTTGTGTCTGCCATGGTGTGATTCAGTCCCGAACAGGAACACAAGTGGTGTGGTGTGTTTGCAGGCTCTGGTAATGTTGTGCTGTCGACTCGTTGGACCCGCAGATCTAACACAGACTCCCATAAGGACTCGTTGGAAACTCTGGTAAATCCATTTTAACTGAGCCGCGCCTGAAGAGCCGCTGAACGAACTGTGGATCTGCGGGACAGTGAACGCACCACCGAGACAAGGGCGCACTTCCCTCCTAAAAAACTGACCGACCCTCTCATGACAACTTGTGACTTAAATTAAAAGTACTTTCCTGTTCACTTCTTCGTCATTGCTTTCGTCAACATCCATCCCCTGCACGTATCTCCACTTCCTCTTCTGCCTCTCGTTTGCACTCATTTAGCTTTGCTGCCTTCCAGAGGAAACCAGAGGGAATATTCTCCAACGAGGAGGAAAGAGTTTTGAGTGTCTTCTAGTGTCATTGTGCAGAATTGAGCAGTAGTGGAATGTATATGAGTACTTGTACTCAATTACAAATATGAGGATTATTCTTTTCAAGCTACTTTAGGTTCCCACTGCACAACATTCTCTGATTCAAGATGTTTATTGTCACACCAGTTATATAAGGATCATCATGTAAACTTCTTAAGAGGAAGTGAAGAAGTAATAAAAGACAACAAGAACAACAATAATTGTAATAATAATAATTCTATATTTTAAAAAATATGATACAGAATAGAATAACATGTGTATTTTAAAAATAAATACGAAATATTAAAATAAGACTACTAAGTAAAAAAGACATAATAAGAAAGAAATGTATGCGTAATGACTGTGAGGGTTGAATACTTCTTAATGTCATTGTTATTATTATTATCATTAATATGTCGTGACTTTATAATGTGGTAAGAAAACGAAAAAATGAAGACGACCACAATGATCATGGAACATGAAGATTATAAAGCAAGTCCATCTCGGTTTGAGGCAATTAATACGACCTAAGGTGTGGGTTTGTTGTATTGAAACTGGGTAAGTGAAACAGTAGCCTACTGTTAAAGGTTCAGTGTGTAGAGTTTAGTGACATCTAGTGGTGAAGTTGCAAGTTGCAGCTGAATACCTCTCACATCACCTTCCTAATCCAAACCGAAAAGTGAGCCTGTGGCAACCTTCAGTCGTCATAAAAACTCAAAAGGTGTTTAGTTTGTCTAGTTTGAACTACTTAACTATGGTATTGAGGCTTGGGGAGGTTAGTTCAATAAATAAACACCCAGTAGTTGGCGACATAGTGCCGTTTTCAATCCCAGACGTCACCTTCATAAAAGAAGAAGAAGAGCTTGTCCAATAGCAGCTGAGTTACGTGCCACCTCTCGATGCTGCCACAACAACAAAGAAGCGCGTCGAAGCGAGAGCACTCACTACCCCTCACTTCCCCGTTTGCTAAAATAAATATCTTCGGTGGCTACATTATGCTGCTCGCATTTTGACGACTCTACTACCAATACCCGCCTTATTTTAAACATATGGAGCAGTGCTGTGTGTAAATTGTATTTTTAATCATAAATTCACCCGATTATTAACATAAAACAACTTTATTTGCACTTGAGTATCAGCAGCGCATGCGCGTTGTCTTTCTATCGTTGCGTTCCGCCGGCTAAGTGAAACTACAAATGTTTTAACGTGGTGGCGAGTAAAGCTGTCCCCTAATGTCACTTTAAAACAACCACTGACTTTTATTCGTATCTTCTATTTCCCCCTAAATACGCATTTTTCTCCAACACGACTTCTGCCCCGGTGGAGTTTCGTCGCCCGGTATCGGATGTCATCCTGCTCTCTGCACTCTCTTTGCCACAGCCTACAACAGATTGTACACAATCATCATGGCGACGCAGGATGGTGGGTATCGAGCAGCTCCAGCAGCGTTTCCCCTCACGTCTCCTCGCTCCGCTCTGTCACTGTTAATGGCACGGCTCGTGCCTCTCGCCGGCATCTTGTTGTGCGCCGCTATCGAACCTGTGTAACGCGAATTTAGGTTTCTCCGCTACGCGTTTTTCTCTCAAATGTCCACCAGTGTGTGTGTGTAGCTAGCTAACGTCCACGGTGGCTAACAGCAGTCAAACCCCAAGTGGCTCTGTGGAGGACTGGGGTTATAATGTTGACATTTACTCGATGACGCGTCTGAATTGTTTAACCTCGGCTGTCACGGCTCTGGTTTAACGTGGTCGGGTTATGAATGGTAACGACGGAGTACTAACGTGTGCTGTTTGAGGTAACGCTGCCACTTGGGTGCAGTTGTGTGACCATTAAGGCCACTCGTGTTTCCTTGAGCCCGAGACAACTGCGTGTTCTTATTTACCATCGAGAATCACACGGGGTTTTGGTTGAGACAGGGTTAGCTCTGATTTGGCCTCATCGTGCAACACAGAAGTGAAAAGAAATGTCAAGAGATGACAAAAGAAATGAGCGATGGAAAAAGCTAGAAAGACCGAGAGAGAGAGAGAGAGAGAGAGAGAGAGAGAGAGAGAGAGAGAGAGAGAAGGAGGAGGAGGAGGGCAGGGGGGTGATCAAAGCGAAAATAGACTCCATGACACACTTCATACTCTTTACTGAAGTTGTTTTTGTGCACTTTGTGTGAAGGTATGAGTTAATGCATATTGAATACATATTTATATTCCCAGTAATCAGATCTGATCATTCTAAACAAACTTAATGTAAAAAGGCTTGAGACTTGATTTTAAAATAGCACATATCACAAAGTCTAAAATAAATGAGTAACCGAAGGTTGTTGAAAGTCACTGCTAGATAATGTGAGTTGCTGTGATGTAGGTGCTTTTATTTTAGGAAAGTTTGTTCCTCAGCCAGATCCTGATACTTTGTGATCAGTTGAGTCATCATGATATTTTTATTTGTTTTGCTCATTTGCCCTAAAAGATGTAGTTTAATTTCGTAAAAGTTTGTAAAATACTCATGATGTTAGCGGTAGAGTGACCTCATGACACACTTCATACTATATACTGCTGTTTTCCTTCCACTTTAGAGTTGCTAGCTCTATGAAAGAATTGGGGAAATGCATATTGAACATATGTTTGTATTAATCATAGAACAAGCATTGTTATTGTAAAGAAACTGGTTATTAAGACCCAAATATATAGTTTTTAATTAAATTAAAGTCTAAAAAATATCTAAATTCTGTAGATTTCAAAATGGTATGAATATTGTCTTAAGTCTAAAATAAATGACTAACTGAAGGTTGTTAAAAATTACTGATAGATGATATGACGTTATATGCTACAGGTACTTTTACCTGACACACCTTGCTCATAATCATTTTATTTACAACTGTCTAGACCGTGGCCACACTCAATTCCTCATGAGGTTAGTGGATGTGTGACATCATGACACACTTAATTCTCTTTCCTGCAGTCTCCACTTTTTAAACAGTTCACTGTGAAAATATGGGACAATGCATAACTAGTATTCTTGTTTCAGTCATCAAAAAGGCTGATTTAAAGCATAAAAAAAGATGCTTTTATACAAATACAATACATATTGCATCTGAATTTTGAATGAATATCCTTCAATGGTCTAAATCGTTGTTTGGTTTCTCGTGTTCTTCCAGGAAGTGAAGAAGTCATAATGGAGACTGAGGCACAGCCAAAAGAAGCTGAACCACCGACTGAAGATGCTGAAAAAAGTGAAGCGGAAACTACGTCTCCATCGGATACAGGAGACGCCCCAACTCAGGACTCTAGTATTAGCAATGGGGACGACGCGGACGACGACGGGGAGAAGGTGGACTTGAAGATTATTTGGAACAAAAATAAATATGATCTGAAAATTCCTATTGATAGCACAGGAGCCAAACTAAAAGAGAGGATCCATTCACTCACCGGTAAGAGCACGCCTGGTAGTTTAGTGCAGACTCAATGTTAGGGTGGTGTGTGTGTGTGAGCCACAAAGCCTAATGAGTGTTCACCTTCTTCATTTCAGGTCTGACCCCGGCCATGCAGAAGGTGATGTACAAAGGATTGCTCCCCGAGGACAAGACGCTACGTGAAATAAAGATTACAAATGGGGCAAAAATAATGGTGGTAGGATCGACGATGACTGATGTATTAGCCGTGACTACACCCAAAGAGGTCATTCAGGAGGAGGTCAAAGCGGAGGAAAACAAGAAAGAGCCTCTATGCAGGCAAAAGGTAGGATTAATGACATTGCAGCAGAGTAAAGTAAAATATTGATGGGTGTTTTGTGATTTTAAAAATCTGCCCTTTTTATCTCAGCAACACAGGAAAGTCTTGGACAAAGGTAAACCAGACGACATAATGGCAGCTATTAAAGGAACAAAGGTGAGAGAAGATGTACAGCTGTTGTCACAGATCCACTGTATGTTAAACATGTTTAACCTGACACGGTGAGTAACTGCTCTGCCCCCCCCCCAACAGGAACGATTACCAACAGTGCCTTTATCCGGAATGTTCAACAAGTCCGGGGGAAAAGTTAGACTCACGTTTAAACTGGAGCAGGATCAGTTGTGGCTCGGAACAAAGGGTGAGGAGCGGTACTCAGTTTGCTTCAGTCCCTCTAACACAGAGATACTGATGATACCAAATTCCCTGATTGTTTGTGTTTTTTTCCTCTACAGAGCGAACAGAGAAAGTCCCAATGGGCTCCATTAAAAACGTATTGACTGAACCCATTGAAGGCCATGAGGACTATCACATGATGGTAAGTGTTGTATATAAAACAAGAAAAAAGCAAATGCTGATAGTTGTGCACGTGGATCATTCCACGTAACCAAGCTGTAAAGTTATATCTAAAAATGTAGAAATTTATAAAAATAAGTTTCCTTTATTTGTCTCATCTGTAAGGGGTGTTCTGTGTAAGTAAACAGTGCTGCTTCACTGAAGTCACTGCAGTTTGTGTGCATCAGAGTGACAGGGTCATCATCTGCTGTTATGGGCCTCTGCAGCGGAGCGGGAAATGTCAGTGACTTCTCTAGATTAACCTTTATGTGTAAAGGCACTTCTCTTCCTCAATGTCAGAGGAAAACAGCGGCTTTCAATTTGGAGCCCGCAGTAGAAATGATGAGAGAAGTAGCAGCAGTTTATTGTTAAGATTTGTTTCTTGAAGAGGAAAATCATACTTGACAACAGCGTTTGTATAAAGGATTATGAAGTTAAGAGAATACTCAGTTGATGCTTAAATCATTTGAATAACTGAAGTTTTTTAAAACTATATAAAAGAAACTGGTATTTACATTTTACATCCATGTGAATGACAGTATATGAGAAAACTAACTATTAGGCATGTAAGTGATCTAAAAGATTCTGTGAGTTTAAGCATTTAGGCAAAAACGAATTATTCATTATCCAAGCTGCTGTAAAAGTTCAATTTACTACCACCTCCCACTGACTCAACATGGAAGTAAGCCTGTGGAGCCAATACAAATGTGAGGGGGCGTTTAGCCGCTTTACTGAACTTGATCAATGTCAATCGTGCAGCGATGTCAAATCCTGATGCAGAACAGCGTTATCACAAGGACACAGATCACTGTTTTTATTTTTTGGGGCTCAGAAGTGAAACATGATGTCGGCCACTCGCTCAAAGCCTGTTCCTGCATCACAAAGGAGCGGGAAATGTATGAGGAGTAGATAAGGATGATTTAAAATGTCACTGGGCAGGAAGCTTTTATTCCCTGATATCAGTGATCCACCCTGAGTGAACCGGAGTATGAGTGAAAGTGAAAGTCAGTCGCTGCATTGCTGAATGGCTGCTGGGATGTTAAATGGGCTGTGATATAATGGAAAGGAAATTATCTTTTTCTTTGGAAGATCTCATGAGAGGCAATGTACATGTATTTTAACAATCAGATGTCCCATTTTAGGATTTGTCTTTAAAACCTCTTTGTTTATATTTATTTTTGTTGCCTTTTAGAATTTGTACCTTGACATGTACTTGTCTTTTTCTCCCTCTTCCTCCATAGGCTTTTCAGTTGGGTCCGACAGAAGCGTCTCAATATTGGGTCTACTGGGTGCCTGTTCAGTTTGTTGATGCAATCAAAGACACAGTCCTTGGAAAATGGCAGTATTTCTAATGTGCCTCTTTTTTGACAATGATGAACTGGGATTGAGAGGAGGAGGAGGAGCCAGTGGCAAATGAAACTGGAGTCAATAGTGAAGCTTACATCTCGGAATATATTCGAAGGAAACGGACGGATGCCTGTGGACTAATCATATTCTTTTTAGGTTAAAAGTGCACTATGTGGCAGCGTAACATTTCTCAGCCCTGTTGATCATTTGAGGTTTGAAGCAAATCCAAGGGAAAACAATGAAACCGTTGTACAGAAATTGCTAACACTTTTCTTCAGTTGTTCTTAAAGAAATAAAAGTTATTTAATAAAATGAAGTCAGCTGGACGTTGTTGTTTGTTCTGTCTGTGTTCAGTGTTGAAGCCTCGTCAACATATTTGATCCCTTTTGTGTGGAACCAAAGTTTTACACATAACAATGAAATAACCTGCTCAAGGACTTTTAAGTGAACAGTAATTCAATTTGATTTATGATTAAACTGAAGTCTGGTCATTTTCCTGCTGAAAAATAAATGTGCCAGTCAGAACCTTCCTTGAAGGCTACATTATTACTAGTATAATAGAGCATGACTGAAACAGGCGTCTTATTTTGAAACACAATATCAGTATTGATAACATCAACATGTTTGCTCTTATTACCAATATTTCAACTTAATTCATCCATGGAATTCAATTTTTACAATACTGATACTTCTTGTAGGTACTGGAATAAAACGGACCTAGGCTTACATAGCCACATTTGTTACCCTTTGACTTTACAGAACACTTGATATTTCAAGTTCTTGATGCGATATTTCTCTAAAAAAAGACTTCTGTATCTTTTTCTCAAATAGGAGTTGTACACTGAAAAGACTGGAATATCAAGTGGGGGCGTGTGCAACCGAACCACTTGGGATCCCAATGCCCCATTTTCACTGAATATTATTTGGGTCAAACATAATTTGATCAATTTCAAGTTTGTTTAAAATGTGCTCCTCCAAAAATGCAATTTCACTATTGCTGGGCGCTTCAAACTTGTCTGACCTTTGGGAAGGTTTTCCTAAAGTCTTATAGTTTTTATTTAACTAAATTATTGTCACAATCTGCTTTATAAAGATGTTTGGATTTTTAGTGTCAAGTAAATATCAGAGAAATTTTCCATTATTCCATTAATGTTAATATTAATGTTCCATCCAGAATCTATTTTGATCATAGGTACATTTAACAGTTATGTTCTCTAATAACTGATCTTAGAAAATAATGAAATGTAATGTAATAATAAAATATGTCAGGGACTATTCTCTGATGTACAAAGGAACACATTCACAATGCTTTGTTTGTTTTTTAGTACAAAACACACAAACTATTTTTCAGTTACCTAAACTTATAGCCAGTGGTTTCCTTTCAATAGAGTGCTGTTTGGTTTCTGGTCACCTTTATAAACATTACAATTTGAGGTGATCCTTTTACTTTGAAAGACGCCTGAAGGGAACTGGAAGAAACATAGCCCCTCCTCTTCCGGTTAAGTAGTTACGCGTTGCGGGACGCGGGAAATGTGAAGTCCACAAACATCTCCAGCTGTGATCCACCGTGAAAACACTTCATGTATAAACCGGAGAAAAGCAGCGTGGAGAGAAAACGTCCTCCCCCGGTTAAAGGTGCTCTCCTGTCAGCTGAGGAGCGCAGAGAACCAGGGGGTCGCTGGCAGCGGGGACACCTGGCTCATCAGACCGGGAAAAGGTCGCACTCTGCCGGTGTCACTGGTGTGGATGCAGGGGACCGTGATGCGGGCGCAGCTGGACCAAAACACCGTCCTGCTGATGGATGAAACGGGGACATTTTCTGTCCAGGGCGTCAACAACATCCCCAAAGGGAAGCCGTGTTTGTCCCAAGGTAAGAAATCCCACACTCCCTGGAACCATTTCATTATTTACAAATCAGCCTCAGTTTGTCTACTGGTTTAAATCAACCTCCCCTTGATGGTGTCACAGGCAAGTACGTGATGGTGATGGGTGTGATTCAGGCCGCCTCCCCAGAGCCAGTGATCCGGGCGGTGAAGATGGCAGATCTCTCGGAGCACGCAGCGCTCCACAGGCGGATGTGGAAGCTGGAGGTGGAGGAGCTGCAGCAGGTTCTGGGCTGAGAGCAGAGGACGACCCGCTCCTGTCACTGCTCCGGATGGATTTGCAGCGAAGATGACAACCGATGATAGATGGAAACTACTGAAGAAAGGATGCGAGGCTTTGGAGGCAGGATTTGAGACACGAGGACAAGTCTTCTATGAACTGTTCATGCAGAAATACTCTTTATGGGATTTTGTTTTCTACCGTCTTTCAGCTTTGACATCTTTTGTCATTAACTTATTTTTCAAGGAACATCTCGTCAGGTTATACAATTGTTATTAAAAAATACAGGTCAAATATTAATGTACACAAAAGGTGGGTTTCATAGAGTTCATAGTCATTGAATATGAAGCTTCTTGATTGCAGAAAATAAACCTCGTCTAAATTAAAAAACAATGTTAACGTTTATATTTGCCTGTCATGTTAGTCAGCTGTAGAATAGAACTAAGCATTTTTAAAAAGATTGTTAAAGAAAGTGAAAGTATTAGTGACATGGTACTTAAAATTGTTTCACTTACCTGTTACATCAGTGTGGGACTTTTACCTGTCGAGTATCTTTCACAATAGTTGCAGATGTGAAATAAATTAAAAACACAGCAGTCTTAACATAGGTTATAAAATAAGCTTTATTTGCAGTGGTGCCCATTACACTGGTAACACTATTAGATAATTGGAAAATAACCTATGTTGATGGATAAAAATAAAAGATTGGTATTTTAAGTATCCCATACTTAAAACTTGGAAATAAAGGAAAGGTCATCAACATACAAACTGCTTGTGAAAAATTTAAACTTATGTTTAGGTCAACTGTTAGGTGTCTGAACACGTCTCTGATCAGGGTTTACACATGCTATTTTCATCACAGATTTCAGATCTTCTACTGAAAAGGTGCATAGCAAAGCTTAAAGTGTCTTACACTAATAATTTGCTGTTAACACTCGTGTACTTCTGATCAGAGTAAACAAGCCACCAACAGAGGGCCGGTCCCCGATCGCCCTCTTTAAAACCATGCTGTGATCAGGCTGCTTCCTGTGCATCTCAGAGGCTCTCAAGGATCACCTGATTCAGGACTGTTGGAATACTGCTTTGTCATCCAGTGAGCATGGATCTTGTCGCCATTTTATTTGATGTCTTTAAGCAGAAAACTGTATTTTCCAAAGTCATTGTCATTGGGTGCTATAAGATGGTCTTTTTTGGCTTTGGCTAGTTTCATCAAAAGGAATTCCCGGCGCTCCGTCCACTCTTTTAGCTCCTGCTCCCCGTGGGCCAGCTTACAGTGGTCATCCTCTGTGCACGTGTCTTTGAGGAACCTGTCAAAACACCACATATCAAATGTCAACCCTCAGAAACTTGGGAGCCGGGGAACAAACAACACGCTGCGTCAGATAATCTCACCTCTCACAAACTTTGAAAGTGCCCGTGGGAAATCGATACTGCCAGCAGTTCTGTTCGTCCTCGGAGTTGAAAACCCGGTCTTTGTGTTTTTCTGACGTGATGTGCTGCTGCCACTGCTTCTCGCTGTTGCAGTTTTTACCACACAGCCAACAGTGATTGCCAGCCTGGGGGGAAAGAATGAGCAATCTCACTAATTGCCATCTGTTTATCAAAACTACCAAATATATTGTGGTTTGTTTTTATTTTATGCATGTATTTTCACTACAGTGAGAACATGAAGACAGCAGCTAATTTCACCAGGAATTTATATTCACATTGACGTGTTAGAGACAATATTACATAGATTATGGAGACAACAAGCAGTTAGTATCAGTCATTTGTCAATGTCACTAAATGAGAAAAGTGCAATAGGACGTTATAATGTGATTAAAATGTATACATAATGCGACTTAAGTTATGTTACTCTACATGTCTTGATTTGGTAATTATGATGTTACCTGTATCTATTATGCTATTTGGATTAAGGTTATTAGAAAATGGTAGTATCTTATTCAGACTATTGCCAAGCTATTTCCATCTTAAACTATAACTATTATTGCAATAGGTGCAAAAAAGGAGCGTAAAAGCAAAAATATTCAAGTCTGGTTGCAAAATACATTTTCATTATTTTGCATATAATTGAATTAAAACATTAAAATCTTATGTTGTAGAACACAAGTTAAGCTTTAGGCACAAATAGTCTATTTCCTTAACAATCGAGTATAAAAGCAATACAACGCGGCTGCTAATGTGTCTGTGTTTTCATAACAACCCAGTTTAATAGCTGGAGATGGTAAACATATAAAACAAATCAAAGGAAATGAACGTGTTATCCTACAGCATTTGTATAGTGCGACCTAAATAAAGCAGTAGGCTCTTGTTTCACAAGCTAAATGCCGCAGAGCAGTTTGAATGGGTCACCAGACACAACCACTGACACCACTGGGCTTTTAAACTCACCACTTCCTCTGCGTAGTCTGTTGGCATGTGGATCTGTTTGCCGTTCTCCCTCACAGAGTTACCCGAGGTCTCGTCCCCCCAGCCAGGCTTCTGTGACTGCAGCCACTGCTCATAAAGCTGATCCATATCTGGAACTGAATGAGGAGGGGATCAAAAATGAGTGTGCGTCACATACTAATTAGATGCCACCACGCAAGAGAGCCCCAACTCACTATTGTTTTCCTTCATGTAGGTCCAAAGGTCCCGTTCTTCTACACTGTGAGCGAATGTGCAGTTCCCGATGTACTGACACTTCTTTCCTGAAGTCACGTGCATGCAAATCTAAGAAAGAGAAAAAAACAACATTTGTTGATACTTGCTGGGATTTGTTTTTAAGATGGAAAAAAGCAAATGAGGCACGTTCAGTTGAGAAAAGTGATTTGCAAACCTCAAACTGAGACGGGATCGGCTTTTTGGTTGGAAGCGCTCGAACTGTTGTCCACTTTTTCCTCTCATGGGAACTTACAAGCACCACCCGTCTGTCTTTCGCCCACCTGACACATAAAAGAGAGACTTTGTGATGATGCACTGGATTATACAGTTATTCTTTAAAACATTAACAAAGACCTCTGATTACTCACGTGTGTCTGGCCTTGGCTGAGCAATACTTCTTGTTTTTGTCGGCTTCGCTCATTTGGCCATTTCTCCAGCACTGGCCACAGACGAAGATCATCTTCAGATTTGGAGGCCCGAACCTCCTCTGTGTGCTGGACAGCTGCGGATGAGATTGGAAGGGATGGGTTAAAATCTCCAATGAGCCAATGAGGACTGTTAATGTGACATCACACTGACAGGTTAGGAAAAGCCAGCAGCAAACAGACTCCTGATGACTTACCTGGACTCCCTGCAACGATGCTGTGGCGTTCCAAAACTGCTTTGCTTCTTGGACAATACTTTGATGAGTAATACCTTTATGATGCAAAAAAAATTAAATGTCAATAAGCGGCAGCGAGTACAGTAAAGAAAAGATCCCTAGACGTGTATTTCAGGTGTTAAACCAATTTGAGTGAGGATTAAGAAATAGAGTCTCACCAATCTCGTGCTGCAGCATCCAGACCTTCAGCTCGATGAGGCTGTGGGCGTAGAAGCACTCGTCCTCTCTCACGCAGCCGTAGCGGACTTCATGGCGACAGAGATCCAGCTGGCAGTGGAGAATCAGCGGCCTGATTTTAGAATATCGGACCGTGTTCTCCTTCAAAATGTGGACCAGGCACCTAAAAGACAAACAGAACCACAATGCTCACAATCTGATCCCAATCACACCTCATAATCTCATTCCCTCACAGGGTCTTGTTTGCTTTAAGTGTACGAGTTGGATTCTAAAGTCAAGTCTACCGCTCACACATACTGTTAAGGTAAACACGAAGGTTATAGAGGTAGGAAATTTGAAATGACTCACTTATGGTCCTCGAACACATGCTCCGTCACTGGATGAGAGCAATATGAAGGGTGATCTTTGTTGGTTTTGCTGATTATTCTGGGTTTGTGGTCAAAGCAGACCTGTGGAGCACATTCAATTTAAAACCAGTGCAAATGTATTTTGGTAATAACAGAAGGTTGATAGGGGCGACATCCATCACTCCGCTCCACTGCTGCAACACAGCAGAGCTTCTGCTTGAGGGAGGGGTTTTTATAGTCAGCACATATTTTATTCTTGCATCCACTCAAAACTCAATAATTGTTCTAACTGTTTCAGCTACTAATAAGTACCAGAAAAATAAATGATTTCACAGAAAGAAAGAAAAAACTTCAATGAGCACAATTATTTCCATCACTTTTATATATAAACGCCTTATTTTTCAGATTAAGTGTCAAATTTGGACCAATAATCTGTTTTCTTGACAGCCGGAGATTATAAGAAACATCTGGAGGGAAAACATTAAATATTTTTTTACACTGAAATAATAAATTCTTCTGCTTACGTGCATCACCTATCGTAAAAACTTGATATACCCATGCAATTCTATTACAAATGTACCCCACCATGTTAGTGTTTACTCACTCCGCAGAGAAACATGAAAATCCCACGATGTTCCTGTAAGATTTTGGGTACACTCAACCGGATGTTGGAGTTGGGTCCATAAGGATCAAAGAGCAGTTCTCTGGAGATAAACCCTTTTCGCTCCAGAGTCCAAACATCAATCTCTTCTTGACAGTATGCAAACGTGCAGTGGCCAGGGTACAGGCACTCTTTTCCAATTGCCACCTCTGAAACGACACATTTTACGTTTAGTTCTTATCCAGAAACAGCAAAGTGTGAAAAGTCCAAGAAAATAAAAACACGCCATTCAGACAGAAAAATAGAGGCAGGAAAAGGTAAACGGGTCAACGTACCTAGAGTCTTCTTTGCTTTTACTTTACTAATGAAATGAGTTCTTGAAATGAGTTCCTCTGAAAAAATCTAAGTGATGGGCTTTAGGGACAGAACTAGAATTGGCGCCCTGTGGTTATATGCCTCCACCCACCAGTGCAGTTTCATTTTATATAAAACCTTTTCCAGACTCTTATGAGATCACCATGACCTTTGACCACCAAAGTCTAATCAGTCCATCATTAAGTCCAACTGAATTTGGAGAAATTCCTTCAAGGTGCTGCTGAGATATTGTCTCTGGCCACTGGCTATCGGAGGCATAAAGATGATTTATGTTAAAATCAAGGATTTAATATAAAGGGCAAAAAAGGGGGAAAAAGAAAATCACGTTTGTAATGGTTACCTTTGCAAATGTAATATGGCCCCACATACTGGGTTTTTGTTGGTCTGGGCCGAATGAGCTTCCACGATTTATCTGGCGAATGTTTGAGTCTGCCAAGTAATGCATCCTTTTTGCATTTATGCTCTTCGGTAAGAAATGTGTAATCCAACACACGTGGACCTGTGGATAGGAAAAATACATTAAAAACCCATTTACACCTTCGAGTATTATTTCCTCCCCCAAATCTTACAAAACGATTCCTCACCAGTTCTGACATAGCACATCGAGCAGGCTTGTTTGAATTCATGCGTTTCAGCTAATGGGCTCTTTGCTAAATCCACAGCAGCAGGAAGACCCTTCACCTCAGGCATGCCCACTGCCATCCCCATTGGGGTTTCCTTATTGTCAAGCTATATTAAAAAGAAGTGACAAAATATAAACACATAACAATACACAGCTGAAGTGCCCAATAATTAATAACATATAGAATTATTTACCAGTGGAATGAACGGATTTGAAACATAATCTGAAAGTTGGACAAGAGAGAGAAAAGAAAACAATATCAGCCGGCCATTCATTTACTTACTAAATCTACTACATGACTAGAGTAACAAAGAGAAATACCCGTTTTGAAGTCTGTCATGGTGAGCGTATCTAGGGAGTCCAGCGGTGGGGGCAGGGCCTCAAAAGTGTCCATATCAAAATATGTACTTGTCCCTGATTTGTGATACAGCGGGGGCAGGGTCACAGTGCACTGCTGGAGAAACGGGTTGATGTGAGATGACATTAGGAATGGACTCGACATGGAACTGCCCGAGGCAATACTGATGGGCAAAGGAAGAGGGCCCTTCACGGTGGGTATAACCTGAATAAACGACAAAACAAGAATGGTAACGGTTCAATCACTGTTCTCTTCAGATGTCGACACACTCATTTTACTCATCTGATCTTTACTTATCTGACTTACCATGTCGGAGTCGGGGCCGGCTTGGTCCAGAAGATCATCTAGGTCATCCCCAATAATGTCTGTGTCAAAATCTGAACTGGTTTCAAGTAGAGGGCAAGGGTCCGCACTTCTGCACCCGTTTACAAATGAGTGCACAGGGAGGGGGGATGACCTGGGCACAGACCCGGGCAGGATAAAGTTCTCGAAGCCCGGAGGTTCCGACGGGGTCACCGATGAGATACTGTTTTGGGGAGGAAAGTCGTCCACCACTGCATCGTTCAGGGGTGGGTGTGCTGCCACTGGAGCGGGGATGGGAGCCAGGACCGGAGCCAAAATGCTGCCGTCCTGGGTCAACTGAGGCACTTCTAAAA
The DNA here is from genome assembly GCA_038501795.1 of Pseudopleuronectes americanus. Lineage (NCBI taxonomy): Eukaryota > Metazoa > Chordata > Actinopteri > Pleuronectiformes > Pleuronectidae > Pseudopleuronectes > Pseudopleuronectes americanus. Next base: position 10,067,549 of record CM076732.1, read on the forward strand.
CACATCAGAATCGGAAGATAAGAACAATGAGTGATCTTTGTCCTACTCTGCTCTGATAACCAAATCATAGCCAGGTTAAGTATTCAACTTACCAACGTCTATATCTTCAACTGAAGAGGAGCCATGGGAAAACTGAAAGTTTAGAAGAATTTCATTGAATCATGTCTTTAATGGGAAAATACACGTCCATAATTGGGATTGAAGCTTCCTTACCTTGTCACATGATGCATCTTGATAGCTTGATCCTCGCATAACATTCAAGGCAGGCTGTTAAAAAGAGAAAATACACAATCAATCAATTAGATTTATTTATATTCATCATATGGTTTAATGCATATAAACTAACATTTTAAAAGCAACAAATCTATGCAAATTAAAATCTGTTATGACCTTAACTAGAACATTTACAACTGGTTCTTCTTAGTGAATTCCAATTTCACCTTATCTGATATGGCTTCTCTTCGTTGTCATAAGATGGTTGAGATGGTTCTTGAAACACACACGTACCTTACTCCTCACATAAGCTTTACGGATTTTCAATCCCAAAATTTTGGCCAGGTCCTGAGTCAGCTGTGTAACACTGGGATCCTAGGGAAATAATAACATGAGAAGCAGGTATTCAAAATTTTATTCAAATGTTAGAATATGGTTCAGCCGGTGCCAAACCTGATGCAGTCATCTGTAACACAATCTGACTGTAATTTACAATTTCCCCAACGGTGAGTCAACAGTTTCCCCGGAAATTTCTGAATGAATACTTATAGTAGCATTAACATATCTTTAATGCAGTGCGGATCTTTAAAACTCCCATATTGTAAAAAGAGACGTTTATTTGTTTTAATGAGCAGGTCTAGACAACAAGTGGTTAGCTGTAGTTGACCTGGTCGTATGTCTCTCAGAAAACAATAAAACCGACCGGTTGTTGCTAGAGCTCCGGAGAGAACTGTAAGACAGATCTCAAATTTTACCAAAGTCATTTTTGGTGCCTAAAATCACAAAGTATCTTCTTTTGGCTTTAAAAACTTCAAATTAAATACAAAATATGGGACCTTTAACAACAACATGACTCTACTGGGTGTGCTGTGCCTGCAGACGGCCTGTATGACATTTCAACTTTTGTCACATTTTCAGTGATAAAATAAGATGATGTCCGGCCAATTTGGTTCGGTAAATATAGAAACACACGGATTAGGAAGCTTACCTGGGGCACAACTAAAGAGCATTTGGCAACCGTCTCGTAGGCCATCTGATGCCTCCCCATCTCCATCAGAGATTTAGCTTTTCTGTACAGTGCTTTATAGTTCCCCTCGTTCAAGAGGAGAGCCTTTTCACAGTCTTCTAGTGCTTGGTCGTACAGTCCCTTCGGAAAAAAAGAGATGTCACAGCGTTATGAAAAGCTCTTCTGTCAAAATGTAGACTAAAACACGGAGTAAAGACACTGCTCATGATTGATTCCAGTCATGTTTTCAGAGGAGTGATTCAAGTATCGGTGCGGTATGTAGCCTCCCGGAAAAGTGTTTGTTCACTGCCATGTAACATGACTATGCATTCACTGACAGGACGCTCCTCTGACAGTACCCATATAGGGCTGCCCTGTCAAAGCCCATGATCAGTCAGAGAGAACCTGCAGTCGACAGAGTCTTCGATTCGAGTGTTCCTTTTATTGTCAGTGAGTGTGCAGTGAGGTTCAGGGGACGGCCGAAGACTGAACACTTACAGTGTAAAGGGTTAGGCCAAAGGGAGCTGGCATTTAAAGTGTCTCAGAGTAAAACTGAAAGAGATTTGAGGCTGACAGTCGCGACCTGCTTACCGGAACAACATTCAGGTATGCAGCAGCCCGATTCGAATACAGCGTCTCTAGCAAACCAGTTGGAATACTGATATCCTCAGAGTCAGCGTACTCTGCTATGTTCAGAGCTTCCGTGTACATCTCGATGGATTTGGTCCATTCCCCCTCGTTATACACGTCATTTCCTTCTCCAAAAAGATTCCACACGAGGTCCTTAATGAACACCTGGAAATTAGAAAGAACCAGGTTAGTTCTAAAAACAGTGAAGTGGGTCTGCCCTTTTACTTACTCACCAAGATCACTGGCTTTTTTTTCATGTCGTGCTGTCATTGTCCATAAATGGGTTTTGCTTTGTGCCGTACAAGTGCTGATGCTTAATAGTAAGTGGATGTTTACATAGCTTACCTCATACTGCTCTTGGTTTCCTGGAAATGGAAGAGTTGACCTAAAAGGAAACGAGGTTTGAGTTACAACCTTTCAAAGCATCAACTGGACAGAAACTAAAAACTAAAAGAAATGGGAATAAGATTTCATTTGAGTTCAATCAAACTCATTTGGCTTAATTCAGCACAACATTTTTTTAAGTAAAATAGCCAAGTTATAGAAAAGTTATATATTTCAACAAGTATATATTTTATTCACAATATAACTGGCAGTTGCCATTGTGTTACGCTAAGGCTATATTAAGATCAAAGTCAGGGTAAGGGACTGGTTTAGGCCAGTAGAAGTAATGGTTGAGGTGAGAATAAGTCTCCAGGAAATGAATTTAAGTCAGTGTGATATTCGGCGAAGTGTGTGTTTGTGTGGGTGTGGGTGTTTGTGTGTCCTTGGTTTGGTTGCTGTGCTTGCAGATGTTGACTGCAGAGTCAGCAAAAAACTCTGCCTCCCCACAGACCTAAATATTCTAATGGTTACATTTTCATTTTAAAGTTATTAAATGTCATCTATTATACATGATTGTTCAACAAGTTATATTGGGTTATCTGCATGTGGACACAGAGCTGACTGTCAAGAGTAATGGCTGAAACAGTTAATACTACCTTGGTGCACTGTTAAGGATTTGATGATTTGATTTCAAGTGCAATTAAATGTTACAGTGGAAATTTTTGTGATAATCATAGTTGTGTTGTCAGTGAAGTTTCATGTTGACATCACAATGATGGCATGTATTGTAGTATTTTAAGTATCACTTTTGTTTCGCGGATAAAGGGGCCTTGTCAGATATGATGAAATTAAATGTTGCGCTGCCTGGCCCAGTTCTGAAACAGGATGTGGATATTACAGCCAGTGCGCCAGATGCATAAATACAAACCCACATTAGAAGACAAAACGGCAGTACTGACAGTAATCAGCTGACTCACAGACACCAGGCCAACAGCGCTACATGATGCAACAATGACAGATCATCCCCGGCACTACACTGTCTACAGAGATGACCAAGCTTTGTTCTTCTAATGAACTGACAAACACAGACAACAGTGATGTTCGAGGCCCTGTGTCCAAAACAGGTTTATAACACAGGAGCTAAAACCACCAAGAATAGTCATTCGACTTTACACAAGTGTAATTATGAAGAGTTGAATTATCAAATTAGTGAAACTTGGGTATTTCTGGTATCCTTTGAGGGGGTTCCCAAACTATTAGCAAGCAGTGACCTAAACCTCGCCCCAACTTGTGTCTCGCACCCTTATGTAGTAGAAGTAAAAATACACAACAGTAACGGAGGTAACCACAATTTCACAAATTGAGCAACAATTGAGAAGACTAAAGGGGTGTTAAAGGATAAATAGCATACCTCTGTATGTATAAAGACTTTTATAAACAATTGAATCATGTTGTTTAAATCAAAATCCAGACAGAATATTTTGAATAGGACGTAATGTGAGAACAGCTGTACGAAAAATAATGGATCCCACGTGAACCAGATGTTTGCCTGTACACACAAAAAACACACAAACGGTGTCTGACCGATGCCCCACTGTGACACTTACTGGATGAACTGCAAGCCCTTCTGGATCTCCTGCCACCGGCTCTTCCTGTCCTGACACACTGCGGACATGATGGTTGTGCGTTGAATTATCTGCTCCTCAGTCAGCGCCTGAAATGATGACAAACATCGTTACCATCTGTATTATTGTAGTTGAATTGAACAGGAGGAAGACAAACAAAAGACACTCACACAGGAAAAATCCCCAACAGTGTCAACCCAAACACACATTCCTTTTTAATGAACAACAATCAGCAGCAGGTCGTCTAACTGGTTGACGGTCACTATAGCAGCCGGTCGACATGAGCCTCGTCCTGCTTCACTGCAACTTTGGTCGCTTCCGCATTTAGTCAGAACGTCGACAGTGCGGATCCGGAAATTATGTTTTCCTTTAGCCAGGGAGCTAACGATGTCAACAAATGAAGCGCCCACTGATTATTGAAAATAATTACAGTAAAAGCTTAATATCTGGATGTGTAGGTGAGGAGGGGTTAGAGCTCCTGAACGTGAGGATCCATTCAAACTGGTCCTTTTAAAAGAAGGATGTCCATTATCGGACACTTTCAATTCGGGAGTTAGTAGCATCTACTGACCCACTCAAGTGTTTCACTGGATACACGCCAAGTGTTGGTCATCCAAACAGCCCACATGGCTTCTATTATAGCACATGGCGTTATTAGGAAGCCCCTTTACGTGAAGGATTTAAATCACAACACATAAACCCGCCAATTTAAAGCAGCCAGCCCCGCTTAGGTTTGATCGCTATGGAGGTCTCCACAACGTTACTTTAAAGTTCATTTCAACGGGTTCCCTGATCAGAGGAGGATCTGGGTCACAGCAACATTTACTTATCGACTCCCCGGTGCTGAAATGTTGTGGTAACGTCTTGTGAGCTAATGGGCATGTCCTGATTTGAACTGCAACAGCCCAAAACAAACTTTTACTCTCGGGAACTTTACTGTGCCCGGGAGCTAAACAACCACAATTACTCACATACGACTGACAGTAGAAATAAATATATAAAATGGGAGTTGTACAAGGAAATAAACCGCTGTCCGATTATGGGTGCATGTGCTTTAGCACACGTGTGTTACCGACTGGGGGACACTTCTCGTTAGCAGGCATCAGATGCTAGCAAAGCTTCGCTGTTCGTAGCCCACACGCACACTTTAACTGCTTCCGACGCTCAAATAAAGAACAACAGTTTCAAACTACGCTGTGAAAGACACGGACTCGACCGGCGCCATGGCGCTATCGGGCTCCGTCCCCAGGAGAAGTGGGAACCAAACAAAGCGCAGAGACATGTCCAAGTTAAACTAGTTCCCCAACGCAAACAATAGCGATCTGTGTTTAGCTTCCGACCGGGACCCGGCGAGTATCAGAGAAAGGAGCCGCTGGCGGCATCAGTGCGTACTCACATGAATGGATCTTTATTCCAAACAAACCGTACGTCGGTTATCTAAAAGTTGGAGAAATGCTTTTATTTCCTTTTAGCTAAAATAACTTAGCTAGATGGCTGTGCCGCTGAAGGCCGCCCTTTGCGTCTTCTTCTACTGCGAGGGGCGGCGGAGCGTACACAGCGCTGCTGCCCCCCGCAGGCACCTGATGGACACGACAGCCTCCCGCTTGCATGTGACGATGCAACTTCAGGGAGAATCAACCCAGAGTTTTGCATTTGGAAACAGATAAAAGTAAAGAAAAGATGGTGATGAATCACGAATTAAATCCACAAGAATGTAAAACATCCTGGATCCACAGATTTCAAATTGTATTTGTTGCAGGTTGCATTTCATTTGCCTTCAGCATAATGAGGATCCACCCTTTCCGAACTGTTTGCATGAGAAGATCAAATGTCTTTCCCTTTGCGTGTCACTTTACTTGCAAACGAACTAGTAAGGTCACAAGTTAAGGCTCATTGCCACATTGAGTCTTTGTTTTAAGTTTGATTTTCTAGAAAACAAGAGTTATTTCCCCGCTCCTTTCTTTATGGTCAAATGCAGAAATAGAATTCAAAAAAGGAATCTAAAAATATCTTACTATTATTTAGAAAAAAGAAATTGATCCATTCTTCATTCATTTACTAATTCATCTATCAGATGGAAATAAACTTTGAGCAGTGGACCTCATCCGAGGTCATTGTTTCCATTCTTCAAAATCTAAACAGCACATTCACGTGATCATTTCAAGCCTGAAGCAACTCAACCCCCCTTCCTTCAAATCTTGGCGGAGAATTTCACGTTTCTTTCCTGCTTGAATTGAACATAAATCCGCTCACCTGTTTTGAACCTGGAATTTTTTTTCTTAGAAACGATTAACTTGAAAGGATCTTGAAAAATCTAACCAGACTCGTTTGAACGGCAGGTTCTGTGACACTGAACCTCACACACCTTAACCGTGTATTTAGGAGGCTATCAAATCACATACTCTGACTCCAATTACCACCCAACTAACCCAGTTATAATTATTTCTTTACAAAAAAACAAAATTAAATGTGTGCTGAACGAGGTCAGATTGCTTTTTTGTCTCTTGTTGACATTTTTCTATGCATGAAATATGAAAGCAAAGACAAAATGCCCTGATCAGATATCTAGAAATAAAGAATATATTGTCTTTCTTTTTCCATATAATTTTTGATTCTGTTTCATTCTGTTTTTAAATGAGGTGCATGGCGCAATAAGGCTTTACAAAACAAGTATACATTTTAAGAGCAGCAGAATTATATCTCTATATCTGTTTGAGGAGGCAGACTGCCAACGACTTCACATCTTCCTTTTCATCGTTTGCTGACTCCTTCTTTTTCCTCTCCTCAGATTTATTTGGAGCTGCTGTCTGATTCTCATTCAGGTGAAATCTACCCACATTCGGGTAACCATAGCAATAGCAGAACCAATTAAAGTGCTTATCAATTTGTAAGTCAAGTGTGAAATGTAAAATCCATTAAGCCAAAGTGAAAACAGCAGTGTACAAAGAGAAGTCGGTTGTCAATTCCAAAATAAGTTTTTAATTTGTTTTGGAAGTAAAAATGTTTGAAGGGGACACAATTCTCTGAAATGTTGCTCTCATTTAATCTGAAAAGGTATTTTTGGATCATTTGTCTTTGTACAATCACATCATCCTCAACCTTCTGAGCGTCTATGTTAAAGGAAACTAGTAAAACCTGAGATTTTACTCATGGCTCAGTTCATTGCACATTTGTGGTGTATTCAGGCTTCAAATTGACAGGATCTCAACATTGGGTTAGGGTTAGGGTCATTTGTCTACAATCACATCTGCCTTCTGAGAGACTTGAGTTACAGAAAGGCCGAAACATGATATTATTATTATATGTTATATTGATGCTTGATGGGGTTAGGGTCAGGGTTGACAGCTAAGACTGACTCGAGATTAGTTGAGCCTGTGTATCGATGGCACTTCCATCCCCCGATCGCTTCTGCGCAGACTCCGGGTCCAAATGTACAAGATGTCCAGTATATTTGAGCTTCATTTCTGTATAGTGGGAGGAAGTGGAGAAACAAAACCCATCTTTATAATAAGTATATGCAGTCCCCTGAATCTTTTGCTCATTTCATCCGAATGTTTTCTTGTCTCCTCATGCACTACAGTCATCTTGGCAGCTATAAAAACTGCCAGGAGGAGGCGCTTATCTCACATTGTGCAGAAGCATCACGTAGGAACTGCATCACACACACACACACAAAAAGACACTGTGAATGTGTCCCCAGTTATCAAAGCCCAAACCGTGTGTCTTTTATGATTTAGCTGGCCTGACATTAGCACATTATAGATGACAACAGAGTCCAGTATGACAGAGCAGAAAATATACTTTCAGAAACCCTAATAAAAAGATGGAGGGCAGAGATATGACAGGATTCATGCCGTTTCCAGATTCAGCTCTGCAATTTGTCAAAGTAACAACCTCGCCTGTTAAACTTAGACACTTGGAGTGCTGCTTGGTAAATCAGGGTGACAACTACGATAGCTACAGTATGTCCTGAGTGCTTGTTTAATGGGGACAAGGCTCTGTTCTGCTTACCCCACTGACATGTTTATTTACAGCAGGAGGAGATGGCAGAGAGGCTCCGGGTCGATCTCTTCATCATTATGGAGGAAGAACTGTGTCATTATGAGTGTGATTATTGTTATCATCAAGTCTGGGTGAATCTGTTTAGAGGAAGTGATACTACACTGTTTGTTGTGTTGCTTGGAGTAACTGGCAGTGCGCTATAATGTGAGCAACAATTTTTTTTTATTTGAATGGTCTGTTTAGCTATTTTTATATTCCAAGAAAAGTTAATTCTAGTTTAATCCATATTTATTTACCCTGTATATTCCGTGTGATCCCTACAATGGCACTCAGAGAGCAATGCCTCCGCCAAGCCCCAGTCTTCTCACACCGTATCCTTCCACTAAGTTTTGTGGCAATCCGTCCAGTTGTTTTTGTGTAATGCTGTTAACTACCAAACAGACAAAAACACAAGCTTCTTGGTGGAGCTAATCAGATATTTGGTAAACCCAAAATGTAGTTTTAATTATTGATCATTACTCTAGAACTAAAATTACTATCAAGAGTGACTACGATCTGTAAAGTTTATACAGTTGTTCCTTTGTTTCCTCTGTCTTCCTGTTTGTTGTGTTACGTGCTGTAAAAACAGTTTTAGAAACTTTATTTGGAGAAACTTTGTTTAAAAAACGAGGCGACATCCTAGAATATCTGTCTTTTATTTTTAGAAGCCACTAAGAAACTAGAAAAGATAATTTAGTACACAGTAAGTTAGGGGAAAAAAATATGTTAGAAATGTTTTCATTGGCAAGTGGGTATATTTGAATTAGATGAATAAATTAAATGTCTTGTGTCTCCTGAAAAGTAAAACTATTCTTTGACATCTACTGTAAAAAACGAAATAACTGTAGGCTTTAGTCCTGTAGGGGGCGTACTGTTTTACAAACACTGGATTAGCCTCTGGCCAATAGTGATGCTCAGGAGATTACTCAAACAGCACCTAAAAAAAGCTCTCAACTCAATTCCTCACTCAGACAGACTGAGTGAACGTGAACAGTGTGGAGTCGAGCTGCCTGTTGTGTGACATGTCTGCGTTTTACCGACTGCTTCTCCTGTTGTCTGGTGAGTTTCTCATTTACTTTGAAGAGGAGATTTTACAGGTGATGAAATGCTGAGGGCTTAAAAAGATAAAATAAGAACACAGAAGTGAGTCAGCGTAGGTGAAAGCCCTGGGGAGAAGCTACATGTCACCAAGTGAGAGTGTTATTTATCAATGTTGTTCTTTACAATAATAATCTATATTTTTCCTCCATTTCTACTATGAAGCTGGTTGTGGTTTTCAGGCAGTAGAGTGTAGATTTTCATGTTGCTCCTGAGGAGTAAGATGTAAGCAAAAGTAAAGTCTTATCTGAATCTTATTCACTTTTAAAGGGTGTGTGGAATTCAGTGCAGCCGCAACTTTTATAGATTAGATCAGATTATATATAGATCTTATCTTAAGTCAATACACCTGCAAAAACCGATTCTTGCGAGTCTTTAATGCTTAAAGAAGATGTTGTGAATCTGCAATGTTCCTGCTTTTCCTGTTTGTATAATATTTATCAAATTCTGCTACTAAAACCAGTGCCAGATGAAGTGAGTCATTTCCAAGGAGTGAGCACAGTTTGTTCTCCCTCTTCCGTTGTTTATTGCTCTTTCCAGTGGCTGTGGCCTCTGTGGCAGCACGCAGGTCCCAGCGGGCCAGGAGAGGGTTACTCGAGCTGGCGGGCGCCATCAAATGCAGCACAGGGAGATCTGCCCTGGCTTACATGATGTACGGATGCTACTGTGGACTGGGCGGTCAGGGCTGGCCCAGGGACCAGGCGGACTGGTGAGGCGGCAGCTTAAAAAAATCGCGACCCCCTCGAACCCGACCCCGAAAGAAAACACATCTCACAAGTCAGAACACTCGATGATAGTGTGCAGCAAAATGTAAACATGTTGACTCTATATTTGGCCCACCTATACATTATGTGGAGCAAAATATATATCCAGCATGCTTTGGTGGTGTTCAGCTCTCCACTCCAGAGATGGTACCTACACATTATTTATCCTCCTCGAGGCCTTGGACTCTTTTTAGTCATGCTACGTCCTGGGCCGTACACACAGGTTCCGTTTGCTAATGAGCCGACTGAACCACAAACCCTGTGCCATGGGATGGAGGGAGGAAATGTCCAATTTCAACCGACTCACATGGCCCAGTGGTCGCTTCAAAATAGGCTCAAAAATTCCACACCCAAATCCTAATTGCCGCCTCATACTTCACCGCAGGACATTGAACCCCCACAAAACCAGTAAGCTGCTAACTATCTGTTGAGAAAACTCATGTGGTGATTCTTGCCTTGCCTTTAAAATAGCAGTGGTGCAGTTCAAACCACAGAGTAGGGACTGTACCCACCTACTGCTTTCTTGACCCTGTGAAGTCTAGACTTAGTTTTGACTGCTTCAGCCTTCAAAATAAAACGTCCATAGTGTTGTCAATGTTTTTCTGTGCTTCGTATAGGTGTTGCCACAAGCATGATTGCTGTTATGGAGATGCAGAGCTTCTGGGATGCAGTACCAAAACAGACCAGTATCAGTGGACGTGTGAGGACAAGACAGCTGAGTGCGGTACTGCCTATTGAACGCTAAGCCAACATTTTTGTGTTTGTTATGGTAAACAACAAAGTACTGTAAATACTCATTGTTCTTCTTAGTTGCAGCTCACGGAAAAAATTATGCCACCAGTATAAAACCCTGACAGGGATCAGTCTGTGAGTTCATAAAAACACCCAGAAGCTGTTGATGAGGAAACAAGTTGTTTACAACCTTTATTTAAGTCCCCATGAATCCAAGTAACATATCTACCTGCTAATTACACAAAATCATGTCTGTCTGTGCAACGCATATCTCGCAAACTTTTCATCCTATTGGCTTCACACTTCTCATGTGTGTTCAAATTTGGAGACATAATACATTCAGTATCAAAGGAAAAATTATTAACAGGCGACCTGCCCTCAGTAACTCTTGTTTTCTTCCCGCATGTTTTATATTGAGCTGAATTACAGATCTTTTATTTTGAAAAGGTGTGAACTAAGGTCTGAGGATTAAAACACCTCTCAAATAGCTTACATGTAATACATCGAGTAACACCACCTATAACATTTTCATTACAGTTAAACCAGGTAGGATGAACGCAAAGTTTTCTTACTTCACTTTGCACCGTAGACTGGATATACAAACCTCTGCAAACAACATCCAGCAGACAAACAACCAAAAAGTTCCGGTAGGACTTACTAATGACAAGGAATACTTCTGAAATAGCTCCAGAGCATTACCACAGGAGAAGAGAACAGCCCATTCCAAAAAGGCACGTTTAAAGTGGGTGCTGCGTTAGTGATTGTAAATAGCAACTAAATTCATGAGGTTTACGCTTGAAAAAAACAGTTATTGATTTATTTTGAAAAATTATTATAAAATCTATTCACAGTATTCACAGTTAATGTATTTTCCTTTTAGTTTTCAGTGATTTCTCTGATTAAACCATTTTAAAGCATTAACTTCTAGTTATAAGATCTAAGATTTTGCAAACATCAGAACAAGTGATCACAATATATTTTTTCTTCTATTAAAATCCTCTCTCCAGCTTGTCACTGACTGAAGATTGTTACTGCACTTTTTATCATTGCAGATAATTTGGAGGACAAATGTGAAAAGCTGCTGTGCAAGTGTGACAGAAACGCTGCCAAATGCCTGAGAAAATCACCTTTCATCCGAAAATATGCCTTTTGGCCGGATTTTATGTGCGGATACAAACAACCGATGTGTACTATTTACTGACACAATAAACACATCTGCTACGGTGATGACAGTGGAAAAAGTCAATGGCTCTATCTTGTATCTTTTAAGAACTGTTTTGAAACTGTATCATCATTATTGTGGAATTCTGGGGGATAAAACAATATTTTCATAAGGCAAAGCCACTATTAAGACATATAACACGTTTACCTCATTTCTGACAAACGCCTCAGGACTCTCTGGAAAAGTCCTGAGGATTTACAGCTGCAGCAGTTTCATACGGATGGAAAAAAAGACGACTAGAGCATTCCTGTCCTGGGACTCTCTGCTGAGTCAGAGCTCAGCAGAGAGTCAGATGTTATCAGCAGGGGAAAGCTCAGGTAGCTGTTCCAGAACAGACTACTCTTATATAAATGAAATACTATATGCAGGACAGAGCCCACCTTATAACTCTGAAGGTAGCTCCCTGTGCTCTGGTCTTATTTCTGAGTATTTGGAGATGTATTAATCGAATAACAATTTTAAACTGAGAATTTTCAGCTTTTTTTATTTAAACTCTATGTTTACTGTAACTCAACCCTTAGTTTATTTTAACCTAAAATCACATATGAAAGGGTTTCCCTGCATATGTAGTTTTATTTTAGTAAAGTAGAAAGCCACTTGAGTCACTGATTCCACTAATTCAGACCATATTTATAAACTAAACTAAAAGGTCTTTTGTTCCTCCAATGTTTGTCCCAGCAGTACACCATGGTAACAGATCATTGTGCCCAAAGGAACTTTCCCAGTGAGCCTGCCGAAAAAGTTATATTCAGTGGATGGCTATTAAGTGACTTTGTGTACTTTCACCAGGGTGTGAGACCGTAAGGAAAACTCTCATGTGCATGATCCCAGTTTTTCGATGCAGCCCTTAAACAAGCGTCACGTGACATTTGCGACCTTTACATAGTGGGAAGCCTCCACAGAAAAATGCTGTCATCAAACCAGTGGGGCCTCACCTGGTTTGTAATAACCTCTGTAGGATCCAAATATTGCCTGTAGATGGCGCCATATTCATAATCACTAAACCAGAAGCCCACTACTACTAGAGCCAAGCAATCTTAGGAGCCCACTCAAAAATGTTTTTTTGCTTCAAAGGAATCTTTGCTAAAATCAATATTTTTTAGAAGCATGAAAAGGAAAACAGACTTTATTTATATACCTAAGATCTGAGAAATGAGATGGCTGTTACTGAATGGGGTTTTTAGTGGTTGACACAGTCGGTCACATTATTTCGGTCGCACACATTTGTTTTTTGTGGTTTGGCTCGGGAACCGCTCTCAGATCAAGCCCCTCCGTGGAGTCAAAACCTTCATTTCCCCTCTGACACCCAGTAAACACGACTGCCATCATGTCTGTAATCACAGTAAACAAAACCCTCCCAGATGCCACTGCTCCAGTGAGCTTTTGCTCTCCAAAGGCCCGTCTGTGGGGCTCGCAAAGGAAGACACAGTTTCTTTGTTGCGAGGGTGCACCGCTCATGAGCGCCGATTGAAATGGGAGTCGATGTTGTGGTGCAGTGTCCAAAGGCCCAGGACTGGAAATAAGTATCTGGGTCATGGCCCACAAACACTTGCTCGATTGTGTCCAACCTTCGCCTGGTATGAGCTCGGGAAGTTATGGAAGTCATACGCTCTGTCCACCACGAGGCAGACAGAGAAATCAATCCAATACACAAGGTTATATATTTTCTTCTGCCTCTAACCCCTGCAAATTACATTTTTCCGCTCACCCCTCTCCGCGGTTCTTGCTGCCTTGAAGTGGTGTGGATTCCAGCCCTTGACTTTATTGATGATCTCACTTGTCCACAGTTGTTTTCCGTGCACGTCTATGTTAGTTTTTAATATTAACTTCAGAATCTTCGGCAGACTGCGCCCTCTGTCTGCCACTGTGGACTTAAAAGTTGTGAAAGTTCACTTTTTAACCAGACGAGCTATGGCCAGGGACATGTAGGTGTGACACAGGCCTGGACCGGAGCCTCTTTAAGAAGTCAATCAAAGAAAATCTGTCCAACTAAAACAAAACAGCAAAAGAAACACAACCCAACACAAAGAGAGGTGAAATGAATACAAAGAGCACCAAATGAGATTCAAATGAGATTCAAATCCACCACAAATGCACAAAACAATGATAAAAGACAAACTTTGTCAAGGTGTCTTGTTCCTATCTTTGCATGGTGGAGACACAATGATTCACAATATGTCAAAATGGAATTATAAATCAACGTAGATATTTATAAACATAATTTCATATTAATAATAGCTTAATTTTGGTCCCTACTATGACTCTCAGCAATGAAGTGTGTGAGGAACACTGAGGAAGCGGTGCTTCCTCAGTGCAGCAGCAGTCGACACTGGCTGCAGCTGAAACATAAAACCTAGTTGAAATGACTCGACCGACCTCAGTGCGTCCCTCCTGAAGGAGCCCTGTGATTTGAAGGAGTGCCGGTTGTCTATCCTACATATGCACAACAGCATGGTTGTCACGGTGAACGAGCCCATATTCTTTAATCCCTGCTGTTGGAGCTGATGGAACCTGTTCCACACTAATTATGTTCTTTAATTAACTGTTAGGCTCCTCAGCAAAGAGCCAGATGGCCAACGATGACGTTGTGGCATAAAGATCTTTCTAAACAGGCTACGTGCAAATGTATAGTCAATGTATTTTTGGGTCATTTACAAATAACAAGCAACATTTAGAGTGGACTCGTGGATGAATGGCTTGTAATCCCTTGCATCTATTGTCACTCTCCTCGGAGTTTCAAATGCTGCTGCCCACACAGAGAAGAAACTCAGTGTGTGTGTGCAGCCCACAATGGACCTGGACCTGCTGCCAATACACTATTGTTACAGACCCTTTTTTTATCCTCCTCCTATTTCACTCTGTTCTCTTTATGTTTACCATTTGGACACTCTTCTCCCTCTCACACTTCAGGACCAGACGTTTGATAAATTCTACTTTTTATTGACGATATAACTTTGTCTTTCTTTACCTGACGAGGAAGGGAAGAGCAACACATACTGCAGTCTCTGCAAAATCCGTTCACAAACTCAGCAACTCATTCACAAGGTATAATAAATTGGATTTTAAAGTCAAAGCTGTTATCTTCAGCATGATGTGGGCATTATTTACCATTACCTGAGGTTTCCACCAGGGGGCTGCATTATAACAGTACTTCATGTCTTGAGGTACCCAGAGACAAGCAATGACTGCAGTGCAGTGTGTTGTATGTGTTTTTTTATTGGTATAATAAATTCCATCAATTTGTAGAAATAAGGGGAATATATCATCCAACGTGAATGATCTTAACTTTTCCTCTCCTGGTTGGTCAGCTCCCATTCTGCCAGCAGAATTTCCCCACAGCGCCTCGGTTCATAATCAACTCTGATTCGGATTCTATGCTCCAAGCCTGCACCACATGGCCTCACCTGTGCCGTGTGAATAAGGTGGTAAGAGTAAGATCCTTAAAACACAAAGAATGACACTGTTGCTGTATCTGGAATTTAAACAGCAGGTGTCAAAAGTCCAAACTATTTAGAAGGAGCCTGATAATTACTTTCCTTTTAGTGTTGGAGGAAACGTTATATGACACACTGGTTTCCACTAAAGTGAGATTATACTAATGTTAGTATTCTATACCTTAAAAGAGTAATCTTATTTAATGTGGCTCCAGAATTGAAAACATTTGACCTCTTTTCTCTATCACGTCATTTATCTAAAGCACAAATCCCCACAAACCAATAAACAATAAGCACCTATATTATAATTATTAATAAAATATTTTCTTGGATTACGGGGTCATGACAGGGTCAATATTTGTATTTACTTTTGACGCTGTCCACAAAATAGAAATAAAAAAGGTTACCATGGAAATAATCTGCTGGTGTCAATCATAATGGCCTTGGCGACATGCTACTTACAAGAGCCTGTCTTTATTGCTTATGGGAAATATACTGTTCCAAGTGGGTGCAGATTCCACACAAAGAACCAGCTGTACAACTCCAGGACCTTATGAAATGATCCTCTCCAGCAGCCAACATAACGATTTGATAGCATAAATGATAACAACAAGCATCTGGACCTTATTTCCAATTGATGACTGGTTAATGTGATGTAATGACAAGGACCTTTTTTCTGCAAACCACCGCAGCAGCATCCAGTTGTTTGCTTCCTATCATCATGCATCATTTTAAAAATGAAATATAATGATACGCTGCCGCATGAACCAGATCATGAATCATTGATGCTGCGACATAGAGTGTTGCCAAGGAAACTGTACCAGTCTGCTTGATCACTGTCAGCTGCGCTCGTATAATGATGGTGGGATGTGAAAAACATTGCACGGTAACCACTGTGTTTCCTGAAATATTTTCAAAAGTCGATTTAGAAGAAGAGCAAACCGCCAATGACTGTAAATCTGAAACACTTAGATGATCGCTGTCCTTCTATTTTTTAATGTCAAGCTGCTGTTTCTGGACTATATTCCCTTTTATTTCATTCACATGCATTTTATTCTTCTTACATTAATGTCTTTCTGTCGTAGCAATTCTGGGCCTATTTCCAGCTGATTTTAAAGAGGCCTTCATCTATTTCATTCTGATTAAGGACTGCTAATATAAATAATCACACAATCACATTTAATGCACTTGAAGAATAGACACATGTAGTATTTTAAGGACACATACATACACAGACATGACTGAATGTATTAACCAACATAAATATACTGGATAGTGAATGTGACAGGTTCTTTTTTCCTTTTCCTGTCTAGGAGATGGAGGTGTGTCAGAAAAATGGCAGCCATTTTTCTAATTTATCCCTGACTTAACCTACACTTTCACCCATTCACACAACTGATGATATACTGACCTTCATATCTTACCATCAATTTATAGAGATTATTATTAAATAATATAAAATTGATTCATAGGAACCTTTGATTATTTCTGTGTCGTTTCTTTGTTTTGTCTTGAATCTGAGCTGAGAACCACTGACCAATATACCCACAGGAATTCAAACAGAGATAATTATTCAATAAATATTAAATTGATTCATATGAACTCTTATTATTATTGTTTGATTTGTCTTGAATCTGAGCTGATTCATGATTGTATAATGTTAAAAAGAAAAAATCATTTTAACAGAGAAACCCACTTGAAATGATTAAAATACAAATATAATATGACCTAGTCTGCTCTACTTTTCTATTAATTCTACTATACAGGCCTCTTTGTGAATCATCAATTTTTACTATTCTGTGTTAATTTCACATTAATTAGAGTTGAACTAGTGACAATGAGATGCATAGTTTCCATTAGAACCGTTCAATAAAAGGCACGGACGGGGTTCGAACCCGCGATCTTCGGTTTACGAGACCGACGCCTTACCACTTGGCCACCGCGCCTGCGCTGTGCCACCAATTTCTATTGAATTTAAAGCTAGACTGTCTGGTCTAAATTCAAGCGCTGGCAATACGTAGCAGTGGCGTTGGCTCAGTATTGTTTCACATCTTTTGTTACAGATCAACTTCCTCCTGCAGTGCGACCACGAGCCCCGGAAGCTGCTGAGCTGAACTTCCCGAACACATGTGTTGTTGTCCTATGGCCACAAGGAGACGCTGTTATCTACCGCGTGAGAAACAACACAAACAGGCTCAGAAGAGTTGAGTAGCTGCTTCACTATGGATCATTAAACACGTCAGGTTGTTCAGTTCACTACATATGCCAAAGTTATGGAGCTTTTAATGTTTAGATGAGATGGTTTCAGAGACGTGTTGATTCAACTTCTGGAGGACGCAGTGTGTGTTGATGTATTACACACAGAGGTGTTATGCTATTTAGACTGACTTCAGTGATGGGAAAGGTTGAAAGAGGTCTGATGGAGAATCAACACGTCCATTTAAAGAGCCTCCTCAGAATATGATTAGAAACTTCACTTTCAGACAAAGTACAAATGGTGAGAAACTCGCATCAATCAGTCGTTTACACTTATAATAAATGTTTTGTCCTATAGTTTCATGGATGTGGAAGAGGTATGGACTTAGGTCCCTAAATACGTAAGAAGACTGTATAAATGTATATGGATGATGCATCTCCACTTCCCCCCACTGTCCTGAAATGCATATTCTTACGCTGCTATGTTGCGCATTTGTAGCCGGAGCCTGATGCATGTGCTCGACCAAAAACAAGTCAGTCTCAAGTATTTTGACTTTTTAGTTCGGTCCATGTCCCACCTACTTAAATAGAGGATGTCGGATTTTTGTACCCATACTGCAGCCAGCCACCAGGTGGCGAATAAAGATATTTTGGCTTCACTTTTGTGGAGCAGTACATCTGCACTCTATGAAGAGTGTATGATGAGCAAAGTTTGTTGAATGGTAATTCTTGGCCTAACCATGTCTATATACATGGAAACCATTATTCTTCATATTTACCTTATTCTTTATAAGACATTATTAAAACCTCAACCTAATATATCTTAACATACGAAGCATCCCTCTTGTTTAAACCCTGGGCATGCGTCATCAAACAGTTGGTATCTGCTGCGGATGTCATGAAATGCTGTGAAGACTCCAATAGGACGTGATAATGCGTTGAAACATATCTAAATAATGTATCTAAACATGGCTGGGTTGCATTATTGCTTATTCCCAGTATGACCCTGTTCAAGGTAAATAGAAAATGCTGTTTACAAGGCAGCGTTGGATTCAGTCTATGGTCTTATTCGGAATATTGGTGTCCACGGCAACACAGTCAATTTCCTGTGTGGTCTTGTCACCAAAATACCAGGAATCTTCGGCGAAAATATCCAAACAAAGTTTAATGGCAAACTGCACAGTCGGGTCATATTTTGTTCCAAATCAGAGCAGAACAGACTGAGATTGAACTTGCATAGCTAATAACTATGAGAACCAGTGGGCTGTCTGTGATTCTTTTCTCAGCGATACAATATGCATGAAGCCAGACTGCAGCTTTTCACTGTCTTTCTTTTCCAAACATCAAAGATGAATGACTGCCTGAGGGGCCTTATTTTTCGGTCTGTCTTTCTTTTTCTGTGTGGATCAGATAACCCAGAGGATGTTTGAAAAATGAATAAGACTAATTTCCATTGGGAACGAGTTAGCAGTGGAAATCACAGATGTGGGATATTCACCTTGACCTGCTTAGTGCACGTTGTCAGCTCATGGATAAAGGAGCGGAGACTCTTTTATAAAGCACATAGGAAGATTTAATTTAGAGCCCCTGGAAATGTGGTTATGTTTGAGTTGAAGTCGAGTCGCGCTTAAGTAAAACAAAACAAGCCACAATTTCAAATGATAAGTGAGGGGTTAGTGCTGATTGCCAATGGTAATCCTAATACGTGAGCATTGATGAAAACGATGAATGAAAATACAAGATAAATGCTACGTCTCAAAGTTGAGAGAGCAGGGTTTATGCTGACATTTATGTTGAAAATGTATCATTATTTTTTGGTATTATTTTGTATTTATGTTTTGTATTTATTTATATTTATGCACCATTTTTAAATCCATCAAAAAACTCATCTTTTTAAACAGGCATATTCAGTTTGATGGTTTCACATTTTGCAAAAACTACATACATTTTATTCACTGTTCATTTTGTTTATTTTATTTTGTGTGTTTTTGATACATTGTTTTTTTAGTTGGGTTCTGCCATGTAAGGTGAACTTAGTGCTCTTAGAAGCGCCTACAAATAAAATGTATTATTATCATTATTTAAGTTTATGGTTAAACTGTAATTTATCAAGCCCAGATAACTTTTCTTTGTCATGAGAATTTAATAATGACATATTATCTCATTGCAAATAATAACTATTTTCTTGAAAATATATATGTATGTATTCTGACTGATATATCTATATAGGACATTTTTTACTCCAAGGATCCATATCTGTCAGGCTCTAGCGTGAATCTTGAATGAGGAGCTGCTGTTTGGCTGCTGATGCTTCATTATGGATCCAGGCCCCTGGAAGTAATGAATATAATTTATTTTTTTCTTAAGGCTTTAAACTGCCAACAATGATATTTCTTGTTTGGCCTTTATCAGATCTAAAACACAAGTATTAAGGGTTCAGTGTGTACGATTTAGGGGAAAGGAATCTATTGGCAGAGATTGAATATAAACTAATAATAATATAAAATGTTGTTTTCTTTCCCCTAGAATGAGCCCTTTATATTTAAGTACTTTATATTTACAATGGGAACGGGTCCTCTCTACGTATGGCACCATGTTCTTTACAGTGGCCCAACTAGATAAACTAAACAATCTTTTGAATTTTTATGACGACTGAAGGCTACTACATGTTCTCTTTCATGTTTGGTAGGGAAGGGTAAGGTCACAGGTTTTCACGTGCATCGTGCGACTTTACCACTAGATGTCACTAAATTCTACACACTGCCCCTTTAAGTGTTTTTTTCTGTAGTTGTATGCCTTTTGTTCCAGGTTTGGATCTAGGAAGCTTTGCCTCAATAGAGGGCGACTTTCTGTTAAATCAGCTAATGGGCTAGCAAAACAATTGGATTATACTTCAAAGGTAGATTGGTTTAAACCAAACATAACATATATCTATTCTATTCAGGAACAAATTGATAGCAACTGTAGACAAATGAGTATTAATACCTGGGACAATGGAATCCTCAATAAATGCACAAACTGCTGGGGGAAGAAAAAACGTTACAGTTGCAGGTAAATCATCATGTTTGTCATCTTATCCACCTCTAATAAAAGCCCTTGAAGCTGTATATCTGTTTTCCTCTCCTATTAAGGATGAGAATCTCCATGCAGCTATTAAACTTTGATTAATAGCTGCACTTCTAATGTCTTAAAAGCAAATTATCCCCAACAATAAAACAGGATAAGAATCCTCAAGTTAACCCATCAGAGTTTAGAGAACTGTAGTTACTTATAGTTTATTTTACATTTGTATTCTTCAGCAGCTCTGGTATTAAATAATAAACCTCTGCTGCATCGTACCCTCAGATACGATAGGTTTCAGTCTGAGATCACATGGATCTGGGGTATGCTTTGTTCATATGGGGAAAACCAAGCTCCTCGATCCCTGAGAGAGTAAGAGGTTTTACGGTAGCGACCTATTTAATTATTTATTGGTGTACTGCTTTGAAAATTCATCTTATTTTGTTGCGCTTGTGCAGAAATACTCCTGCCTCTGACAGTATATATACATATATATATATACAATGTTTTATTCTATTATGTAAACAAGAGTGATATGTCTAAATTCTGATAACTGACCAGCAAAATAATGTTTAGTCAATATTCTGGTGAATGGCCGATTTTACTTGTTTGGTTACTTCTGCCAAGGAGGTTATGTTTCCACCCCTGTCAGTTTGTTGGTTGGTTGTTTGTTTGTAAGCAAGATGACACAACAACAACTTCATGGACTTCCATGAAATTTGGTTGAAGGATGGGACATGATCCCATCAAATATTGGGGTGATTTAGGATCAGAGGAAAGATCCAGGATTTTTGTTTTCACTTTCTTTAACATTGAGTTTCTCAAAATGTTCGCTTCTCAGAGAATAATTCATGGATCTTGATGAAGAAAAATCGAATATGGGGCTAATATTTAGGATCTAGTGAATTAAGATGTGGTTTCATAAGGTGGATGTTGGGCCTTGGTGGAGGAATGTGCTCTACTGAGGGCCATCCTAGTTTTGTATTTATTAAAAAAACAAGATACAGTGTGTTGATTAAATTGAAGTAGCCATGTTATCTTTGCACAGAACCAGACTAACAGTCTCTTGTTGGAAAAGCAGAGCAAAGTACTACAGTTACAGATATAGCTATAGCCTTAACTCACGTTAATAGGCTATGTTAGTTAGCCAAACACAAACACACAGTAACACACACACACGCACAGTTACAAACACACACACGAATATACACTTGAGCCTAACATCCCACATTTTTTTTTAGAACAAATAAGTCCCTTCTCAAAGCAACAGTAAGAAATATTGGCTGTGATAATGTCCAACATATAATATGGTCCTGCTCTCTCTCTGATTATCACATCAGACATCCATAGTTTTTCTGCACATAATTAAAGTTCAAAGAAAACTTTGGAGAGAATGATGTCACTCCTACTACTGTATAGCAACTTTTTTTAAATTTAGTCAGAAGACAGTCGTTTACATTCACTCTATAATGCATGTTTGATGCATACCCACCGACAAGTTAAACCCTGGAAATAAACTGTGCTTGAATGCATCTCAGTTTAGGCAAATTCAAGTGGCAGCCAACTCCGCCGGTCTGTGCTGGGGTAGTGTGAGGGGAGAATTGTGTCATTGTGAGAAGGCTGCGCTGAATCTGACCCTGACCCTGACCAGACGTGCAAGTGTGAAATCCTAGTTGAAAGCTGAGCAGCTGATGAAGCTACATAACAAAAGCAATATCATCTCTCCCCCTCTCTCCGTAATGTCTTTTCATCCTTCGCTCACCTCTTTAACTGGGCTGTTTTCACATCGTCATACAATAGACGTTTCGATAAAATATCATTTAGTGATGTAGTTTATTTGAAAACCTTTTGTACCGATTATATAAGATTTATTTGTTAGATTAACACAATGCGGCTTAATTTTCCATTAATTTCCATTTTTCCCTGTTGCCTAATGTGTATGAAGCAATTAGGTGCACATCACTCATGCCTGTTGGGTATGTTACCATAGCTACGATACGCTTGTGCACACAATCATCTGGTCCTCGTTTCCTCCAATAGGGTCGCACGGCTGGAGCTGCAATATAAAGTAAAGATGCTCATCTTTCAGCAACACACTCCTAAGAATCTGAAACAGGTGCATGAGTGTGACAAAGTCTCAGACGGTGGCAGGCGGGGGACTGCGCCCAGTCATGGCGGACCACAGAAACAAGATCCGACGAGACACACAGCAGGAGAGGAAGGTGAGAGCGTCTACCATCTTGAAACGTAACCAGTCTTATTGTTCGTTTGAGAGAGTTGGGCAGAACAAAAACTGTGACAGTAAACAAGATACGCCTTCGCATTGAGGTTCTTTGAACGCCAACAGAGACCAGGAGCAACAAAAAGGAAGTGTCACTTTAAATGAAATGCTTCAGTACCATGAAAGAAGTACGAGGCAGTTTGTACTTATAAATGTACTCCGAGGCTACTCGGGTCAATTATAGTTTCATTTAGTCAAATATAAAGAATTCCAGATTGATTTGATTTGATTTGATGTTAAAGGAGCTTTTATTTATGATACATATGATGGTGCAGCTGATAATTAATAGAAAAAAGAGAGACAGTTCTATTTTAGTTGTAAATAATTAACAAAAATTACACTATTTATACAGATGTGGCCTCAATCAAAGAGAGCTCCAAATCCGTTCGTCAGAGCATCTGAGGAAAAGTTGCGTTAAGGGATGATCATGGAGGAGCTTTGAGGCCAGGCTTGTTGACATCACAGTCCTGGAAGCTGTAATTATTATTTTTATAAATTTTTTTTGCGAACTATCCATATCGCTCTGTGAGAAATAAATGTGGCCAGTTAATCTCCGGCGTGCAAAGGGACAACAGCCAATGCAGCATGTTCAAGCTGCCCCCCTGCTGGGCGGCCCATGAGCCTGTCGATATGGTGGTTTGATGTTGGATGGAAAATAAGAACCCCCCACAACAAACAGAGCGGGCTGGAACAGAGGGACTGGAACAGAGAAAGAGAGGGCAGAAAGGGAAGAACCATCGACAGATGGACTCCGCTGTGATTAAAGATGGCGGCAGTCTTGACTGCAGACTGCGAAGGATTGTGCTCAATCCATAGAAAAGCGCTGGGAGTTGTCTGCGATCCGGCACAACAAAACAAAGATGCACACAGTGAGGTTAACCAGCAGGTACGTCTGCTTTTCAATCTCTGTGGATGAAAACCGCGGTTACCAGTAACCTCCCATTGTGTTGTTTATCGGTCTATTATGTCTCTGATCGTCTCTCGTGTCAGTGCCACGCTGGTTTTGTTGTCCCTCTCATCAAAACCAAAGCACGTCATTTGATTTGACCGGCGAATGTTCATCCCATGACCAGACTCCTGAAGACCCCAGATAGACTGACCGCTTACATCTATTTGAATTTCTTCAAGCCGGCAGATGTCTGACAATGGACTTTCGCGATTTGATACATGGCTGCGGATGTATGTCTTTGGTATTATGTCACCGTAGGAAATATGGGCCTTAATAGGATTTTTTCCCGTCCGGCAGGAGGGTGGTCGCTGCAGGAGCTGGAATACCCAGCAAAATAAACTTAAATCAGCAAATTGCTCAATCCTCTGTGCCTAATCCAGTCCAAGGCTTGTTAGTCATGATATATTCAGCCAGGACAAAGGACATCAGCAGGACTCCAGAATACATTCTCCTACGCTTGTTTGATATGACTCATTTTTACAAGTTAAAACAAACATTGAATAGCTTTAATATTCAAACTTTTCTCAAAACCCCCCTAGCTAATAATTAGGTAAATCCTATCGACAGGTTTTGAGCGTCTCAATAAATGCGTAACTTTTCCATTGCTCGTTTTGACAGGTTTAAAAGATGTTTGTTTTTGCCTTTGTTCGTCTTAACTTTCAGTTAATTCTTTTGAGGAAAAAAAATAGCAATCTCTATTGTGTTGGCTCAGAATGGGAGCATTCATTTTAAAACAAGTGCTAATGGGCTTTTGTCCATCAGAGAGTCTTGAGCAGAGATAAGCCTATTTCAGGCAAGGCCCTACAAGGGAATCTAAATCCACACTGACAGGTGGAACAAAAGACGAATGAAAGGACTGAACTGGGAAACATTAAGTTGTCCTATGTAACACTTCATCGCAGGGAGACGTTCAAGAATCTGGAAAATGTTACAAAACTCAAGAATGATTTTTGCTTTGATATCATCCAACACGTGTGAGTTTATCCCTCTTTAGGAGCCTTGTTTGTAATAACTCAGAAAAACAAAAAATTGTGAATAAGTAGATGATGGTTGAAAAAAGAGGAATTGACAATAAAATGTTAATTCTCTCAGTGAAGGATTTACAGCTATTTCTCCAACTGTTTTACTGCAGAAAGCAGATTTTGCACAGTCTTGGCTGATTTCATAAATAACCACTTCTGGTTCATACATTTCCACCTCAGAGCTTAGCAGCGAAATGTCTTCCATTGTTCCTCCGTCTCTCAAGCAGATCCACTGGGCCAGCCGCTTCAGGGCTTCTTGTTTGTAGTTGCTGAGGAAGGGGAGAAATGTTTTCGTTCACTCTCCACACTCAGACGTTTGAAGCTGCTGGAAAGATTCAGTTTACCAACCTCCTGGTCACAGTACTTCTTGCTCTCACATTACTGAATTCTTAACCTGCGCCAACCTAGAAAATACTTTTACTTTTCTCTTTACGTGAAACTCAACATATCTTCCTATTTCTTTCTTGCAGGAACAAATGGATGGCAAAGACAAACTGCTATGGCGACATTCTGCTCTGGCTAGAAATTTTCATTTCATTGAGATGACGGGGATGTTACCGTTACTGCAGACCCATGGGTTTAATAACTGCACAATGGAATCCTCAATAAATGGACGAACTGCTGGAGGATGCATGAGGAGGACAATCAGATTTAAGGTAAAACCTGTTGGTCTTATGTTATTAACAATAACAGGCTGTTAACACAAATAAGATAAAATGTTTTTATTTGCGTGTGAATCTTCAACATCGTCATGTCAACCATTTATGAACACACACAAACACACGGACAAAGATACATAGAATATTTCATTTCAGATCATCTTTAGCCTTCACTCCCGTCTTCAGTCAAGTGAATGCAAGTTTTGCACAATTTGAGCACTTATGATCACATTGGTGACTGACAGAAAGCATCAGTTAGTTATCAATAGTCTTATACTGTCAAGAGTTAAAGCTTTCTGAAAAGTCAAGCTACGGCCAAAGAGAGCATTTAAAGATGGACGATGTGCAGCTCCCGAAAGTGAGGCCAAAAAGCATCTTGATCACCCCCCCGGTGGCTAGCTGCAGTAGAGGTCATAAACTCCACCTCCTCGTTAGTGAGACAATTCTGCTAAGTTTGGTTTTAATATTTGATCTTATAAAAATTAGGTGGAAAGACATGATTGACAGCTGAGACTGACAGATTGGTCGAGCTTGTGTCTTTGCGGGACCTTGAAGAGCAATGCCTTCCAGTGCTGTCACCTGCACAAGATTGAGCCCGTATCGAAGATATTTTGACTTGATTTTTGTACAGTGTAAGGAAGAAGATTTGTTGTAAATATTTTCATATTTCAAGCAATAAAGGTAATCTTTTTAATACAATGTGATTAGTTTTTTCCGACCACTAATCCAAAACTCGAAAAATATTCTATTTACATCTTACATGATGAAGTGAAACAAGAAAATACTCCCATCCAAGAAGCTCGAACGACAGAACCTTAACATTTCATACTTCTAAATGTGATTAATCTATAATCAATTTAGGTGCAGATGATGTTATTTTGATTGATCAATCAATTGATAGATCGACTGTTGTACTTTTAGTTACTTGTATAGTGTGCAGCTATGATGGAGCACTGTCTGTGAAGGAATCCGTGTCACGACTGGAGGTTGATGTGATATGCTGTTGACACATCATCGGCCTGAGGCTCTGAATCACTGTCAAGGTTTTCTAGCGGAAGAAATGCTGACCTTTGACATCTACGTTAGCAGAACACTGCGATGTTATATGAACAATAACTGAAAGACAGCCGATGGATGGAGAAAATGATAGATGCTAGAAGAGTATTTGAGTATCAGGGTGTTTAAGCTGTTGCTGCCCAAAACCATTTTCTACCCTGAGGAACCTGGAGTGTCTTTTTCATCTTTTGTGTCACTGGCATGAATATTGTAGGCGCTGTGTACTGTTCACACTTTAACGGGTTTTGTAGATGCGAGCGGGCAGTTCCTGTGATGTGGTGTGACGGAGTGTGAAATGTATATCCCTGTTCATTCCAGTGATCCTAAATGGTTTTGGTGTAATTACATAATCAAACGCATACATGGTTTTGATGACGTTCCATTGGCCTTTCATCTTGGAGTCAGTAAAAACCATGTGACTGCTCAGTGACTGTCTGGTATGAAAGCACACAAACTGACACAGGCCATTATTGCTGCGTTTGGTCCGTCTTTAGTCTTTGTGTTGTAAGCTTAAGTTAAGTAATGATACGTCAAGTGTGTGTAATGGTGGAAAAATCATCAGTTGAACTGAAACATTGCTGCAATAGATGTCTTGCTTCAAAGCATCCCTACTTGTAGTTTCAACATGTAAAGGCTGCGTGCCTCACTTTGACTCTGTCTCAGCCTGAAAATAAGGATTTAATGTGTTTCTAATTTTCGTGATGAAACTGTAGTGTTTATTCAGTGGAGTTGTGTCACTCCTTAATTTGATTTTGACACTAGATTTGTTGGTTTTATTCATCAACCCACCATGACATGAAGAGATATAGCTCAGTATAGTATAACGGCCCAAATGGAAGCCACGATATTGAAACAGATAAAGAGCTACGTTAAAAAAAATTGTTTTAGACGTGTAAATAGGACACGTAGTTATGACCAGTAAAAGAACAATACAAGATGTTTATTTGAAGAATACGAAAAAATTCCTTGATTATACATTGCCATCATGTTGTTCGAATTGGCTATCCCACGATGGACGACATGCTGCTCCGCTAAATTGAAGGCAAAACATCTTGATCGCCCCCCGGTGGCTGGCCACAGTACAAGTCATAAACCCTGCCTCCTTCATTTTAGCAAATGGGAATCAAGACAAAAAGTAGATTTCTCTTATTTTAGGTTCTTACCATATATTCAAGTGTTTCTGATATGATTGGCTTGAATTAGTTATTTGATGATGATAGAACGTGGGGCGAGATGTCGTGATTGAAAGCTGAGACTGGCTGAGCCCATGAGACCTTGAATCGGGCGCCACACTACAGCCATCTTTATATACAGTTGGTTTACTATTAACCTGGCAGGCTGCTGGCCAGTTTTCCATAATCTGTTCTTGTGCTATGCTAAGAAGACTCAGTTGATCAAAGCACAGCCAGCCCATATGAAGTAATCAGTGGAGCCATCTAGTGCAGTCTACGGTTGGACTGAAAAAATGCTGACTTTCAGCTTTTAAAGCACATTGTTGTCTCACCTGCTCTTGCAACAGTCAAATGGGATATTTCTACTTTCTATGCTTCAGGTACAAACAGGAAAGCAGCATTCATGTCATCATTAAACCGTAATGATTATTTATATTTAATAGTTTTTACCATTGTCCCCACCAACTTTATTATAAATCACTATGGATACTAAGAAAACACCAATACGACCAAATAAATCAAAGATTAATCGAGGAAATACTCAAATACTACTTAACGTAACATCTAAGCATAAAGGGACATTTTTTTATGCATTGTTTATGTTAAGGTTTAGGGTTAGATGTCAATCAGGATGTTTCACCCCACTTTTTATGCATTGAAACTAAGCGTACTAGAAATATTTGCTCTAGACTATGAATCAATGTAAAATAACAGACACTATATTTGAGAACCAAATTATATTAGTCTAGTTTGACCTTATTATTCTGATCCATGTCCCATGACATTGAGGGGGCCGGATTATGACAGATACTGCAGCCAGACACTTTGACACATCTGTATATAAAGAGGTACTGAGATTGATGTTTAAAAAGTGATCATTTCTTGAAAAGGTCTTTGCTTTTAATATGAAATAATAATAAAATAAAAAGTGTCACCCCATGTGCAATAGTCTTTAGGGTATTTGGTTATTTGAATTCAGATTTTTTATTTTGTGTAAAACAATCACTGAAGGGATTAGCGACCTCTTTTTCAAGATATTTATCACCTGAGAAAGACAAGAAGAAGAATCAATGTACCCGCGACTAATCGGTGGTAATGTGTGTAGTGAACGCGTGGGGCGCTGTGCACGTTCTGCGGTGCAGCCTCGGCTCCGCGCACAGAGATAGAGAGGTAGAGAGGGAGAGGTAGAGAGAGAGGGAGGGAGAGAGAGACAGCCATGGAGAGGTGGAGAGCGGACTGTTGTCTTTGTTATTTTTAAAGTGCTGCTCTTCGCAGCGGTGTCACCGCCGGCGGGGACTTGTCCCGGTCCAAACACCCGATGCACCCGAAAGCAGCGAGAAGATTTCCACGGGTTGAGTATGTGTGACTTTTTTCTTCCTCTCCTCCTCCTCCTCCTCCTCCTCCTCCTCCTCCTCCCGGTGCCCTCGGCTCAGAGCTCAGGCACCGGGATTGCGGTGTAGTCGGGAGATAGAAGCGGCAGTAAAAGCGATGGTTCACTTAAGTGTTTGCGGGGCTTTGATGCGGGATTTCCCTGCGTGTCCTCTGACGGCGCGAGGACACGCAGGTCCGGCGGCTCGAGGAGCAGCTGAGCGGCTGTTAGCGGGCACGGCGCGTTCATTAGCGGGGGACTAGTGGGACAAAGTTGTGCACTTGTCGTTGGGCTAACAGGCCTGTCCCCCCTCTCCCTGGGGCCGTGTGTGTGTGTGTGTGTGTACGGAGTTAGTTTGCGCCTCCCTTCCCCCACTCGCCGCTGCTGCCGGAGAGGCCAAGACATGGCTGTGATGAGCTTCACCTCAAAATGTGACGATCCCATTCACTCCTCGGTCAAAACAAAGACCGGGACATTTCCCCGACCTGTCTCCCCGAGCCGCTCCGCATACGCACACGCGCGCACACACCTGTGACCGCACAACCGTAAATTTAAATATGCGTGCGCTTAACCGTTCACGTTGTAGAGCCGGTGCATCATATACACGCAGGTAACGTGGAGCCAATTTAAATTTGAAATTCATTCCCTGAGCATTTAAACACCGCCATTGTTTGGCACGAGACGTGCTCGTGGTCACACTGTATTTTATTTATTTATTTAGCAGTTAGGCACAGTGCACGTGCTGCTCACGCTTACGGATTGCGCAGGGAATAACACTGTTGGCAGTTTTTTGTCTGTGCTGTCTTCATTCAGTCAGGGGTAACGATTATTGCGTGTGTTTCTGTCTGTATGTGTGTGTGTGTGTGTGTGTGTGTGTGTGTGTGTTGGACAAGACAGGGAGTGGGTGTGCCCTAAAGGGAAAGTGATGGCAACCATTAAAAAGAGAATATTTCCAGTGAAATCACAGATGGAGTAAAGACAGCTGTCAGACCTCCCTTTATTCGCCAATTGAAATCATGAACCCATTTTCTTCCCACCCCCAAACCATTAGCATCATCTCTATGCAGGGAGCTGGGATTGAGAACGTTCTTCAGATTCCAAGGTGAAACCAGGGCATGTCATGCTGTTTTTCTTTTAATTGGCCCTTTAGTCAGAGCCTTTACCGGTCACCACAATTTAGTCCCATCCACAGCTGTCAAGGCGTCTAAAAGGGAATACTGTGTACGCTCTATTACATCTACATTACGCATTTATCACACCATCATATTCTTCCATGCATGCAGCCTGTGTACAGTCCATAGAGGTGCACATTTGGGCACTGCTGTGTCTTTCCTCAGCAAGAAAGCTCAGGGACAATGTGTCCTTGAACTAGAGATTCAATCCCTAAAATCCTTACATGCACTATTCTGCTGCCGACCTTCCCCTACGATAGGAAGGGAGTAAACCAAGTAAAGAATACTACTCAAGGATCAATGAAGTATGCTTTGCAGTACTGATCATATTGGTTAAAAATAGATACACTAATCCTGCTTTATTACTGAGTTAATAAACCTCATGAGCATTGAGGTTGTACTGTGGTGATACACTGATCTGGATGTAACTGGAGTATCTGTGTAAAGTAATGATATGCTTATGCATATAAATCAGTGGGATATTACTGGGTGCTACATTAACACTGCACCATATACGCCCTACACCCAGTGGAAAGCTGCCTCTTGACTACCAAACCACATTAAAAGCCTGATGACTTCATCTTCTAATTTCTGCTCAGGTTTGCAGATGCTCTGCAGAATCTATGGCCACAGACCAAGAGCATGAAACTCTATATCAGTATAAATTATGAGAATCAAATATCACCTTCCTAATATTGGAGTGTAAACACACTCTGCCGTGGGGATGTGTGTCAGTACCAGAAGCTACTGTCTGGTTTTAAAGCTCCCCAGTAGCTTTTTCAAATCCTCTGGATTTCTGCAGAATTTGCATTCATTTTAATGTTCTGCTGGAAATTGGCCACATGATGAGTTTTTCATGGAAATCTGATGAAATTGCAAACTCTGCAGGATTAACAAAATTCCCCACAGGATATTAGTCCTTCTTTCACCGGGGATACGGCACATAATCGATCGACACTTTGTCAACACTAGATGTTCATTTGAATCACACATGGTTTCAGTAAATTGCTGCATGGATTTTTTCCCCATCGATCTGAGAATGAGTGTTAAAATATCTTTTTAAAAGCATTCCCCTGCCTTTCAGTGATGTGATGAAGCTGTGTCTCATTGTATATTTTTCCCTCCTTGCAGGAGTTGTTTTGCAGTGGCATATGTAGAGGTCTGGATCTAATAGTTGTGCAGTGTGGGCTCCACGGAGACGTGGCTTATGGATGCTGGAACCATGAGCGTGAGCGACAAAAGGGGCTACTTAGCCGACCTGGGGGGAGGCTTCACTGAGGATGCACCGAGGCCTCCAGTCCCAGGGGAGGAAGGTGAGCTTGTGTGCAGTGACGGACGCCAATGCAGCAACTTGGGCTTCTCTACAAAGATTGAGAGCCTCAAATGTGAGGCGTCTGTGGCTACACCCAGGCGACCCGACTTGGACCTGGGTTATGAGCCGGAGGGCAGTGCCTCTCCGACACCACCCTACATAAAGTGGGCAGAATCTCTTCACTCCCTCCTGGATGACCAGGATGGCATCCACTTGTTTCGGATGTTTCTCAAGCAGGAGGAGTGCGCAGATATGCTGGACTTCTGGTTTGCGTGCAGTGGTTTTCGCAAACAAGAAGCTAATGAGGGTAACGAAGAGAGGAAGCTCAAACTGGCAAAAGCTATCTATAAGAAATTTGTCTTGGACAACAATGGGATCGTTTCCAGACAGATCAAACCAGCCACCAAGTCCTTCATTAAAGACTGTTTGATGAAGCTTCATATTGATCCAGCAATGTTTGACCAGGCTCAGACTGAGATACAGACTATCATGGAGGATAACACCTACCCCTTATTCCTCAAGTCTGACATTTATTTGGAATACACACGGACAGGAGGAGAGAGCCCTAAGCTGTTTAGTGATCAGAGCTCTGTTTCCGGGAAAGGACTGTCGGGTTACTTGCCGACTTTAAATGAAGATGAGGAATGGAGATGTGACCATGAGACAGAGGAGCAGACCGAGAGTGACCCCACACCGAGCAACCGGCTTACCCAGAAGCTGCTGATGGAGACTGCGACGCAGCGAGTGTGCAACATTGCCAGATTCCAGGACAGTCACGAGTACAGGTAAACCCTCTCAGCAATCTACAAAAGCCTCACATCAGTTCTAACTGCATAGCTTTTCTCTGCAAAGTTCTGAATTAGAAATAAACCTGAAACCCCACACCGCCCCCTACACTGCCTCAAGTTTGAAAAGATGAGAGCCAGAGAGTAGCACAAGAGACAGCTGAGATGAGAGGAAGATGGTGGTGGGGAAGTTGAGTCTAAGTTAACTTGCCGTTGCAAAGTTGAAGAAGTCTTCTTTGTGTTTTCTTGTGCAGGTACTCTGGGAAATGTATTTTCCCATCGGATAAGGTTCAGATGTGAAAATACTATTTTGTTTGAAGAGGAGCTTTTCCAAAAATCACTATAACTTTGTCCTCTTCAACCTCTTAATATTTAGTCTTCATTTCTGGAGAAAAGTATTTTTCTTTAATAAAATGATTAACTCCCAATCTTTTTTTAGGGTTAGGTTTATGACTGGTCACACCCACGTATATAGATTTGATTTGATAATTCTGGATTCTGAAGCAACATTCTGACATCATTACGGAAGCAAAGGATTTTTCTTAAATCAAACTCAACTGACTCATATACTGGTGATTAATTTTGACTGTAGTGTATTTGTTTACTATGTTTGTGAAATAACATTCAATCTGTGGAATCTATTTGCTTTGGAAAACCTAACGTTACAGCTGCATTATGTGTATGAGTTTATTATAATTTGTAGTGTTTCGTTTCCTGTCTGCTCTCTTAAGTAATAATTCAGTCAGTTTAAATCCAATTTGGATTAAATTTGGCAAATGTGTTGGCAGTTGGGTCAGGGCCTGCACTATTGATTTGTATTCATATCTGTCAAAGGTCAAGATCAGAGCATGGGATTAAGCCTGATGCTAATGGGAAATGCTTGGATATACAATTGGAATAATCTAAATTTCTGTTGTAGATTGTATTAAATAAATACTGACATATGTTTAACTGTTGTAACACATTTAAAAACATAAAACAATATTGATATTCTTGCTACACCACACATACCACCGCAAAATAATAATCTAATTTTACAGTGACATGTTATCTTATTTTTGCTGACCTGCATCCGTCCTATAAATATCAAGTTATGATAATGACACCATTTGGTTTTAACTATAAAATAAATTTGACCACTGCTCAAAATTGGTAACATTAAAGCAAAATATAAAACAGCTGAACAGCGTTAACACTTGATTTTACAGTGTAGCACATATTGAATATTTAATACTACATGCAGTGTGGGTGGAGCATCTGTTTGAGTGCATTTGGAGTTGTCAGTGTGTTACGCTACTGTATATTCCACCAGATGTTGCTATAATCTCTGCGGTGCAAAGTCTGCTGATGCCTGCTGATCAGGTCTCTGCGATTCCTACGGAATTAGCAGGTGATGATGACGACAGCGAAACGTGGCGATGGGCTAGGGATGTGGGGTGGGGATTTGAGGTGCTGTTGTTAATAGACTGGAAGCTCAAGGCAATGAACGTACAGGGGGTAAAGTAAATTAGGAAAAAAGATAATTATCCCCAACGCAGACATAAACATTTATTTAACAATATTCAGAACAGCTCATAAATGATGCTTGGAGGACGGCTATTTGTCTATTCTTACTCAGGATAAATACCAGGAGTCATGTGAGAGCCGTCCTCTTTTACTTTATCTGTTGTGGATTAACATTTTGGGTTTATCTCCTTTAAGTCCTCAGTAGACAGTGCAGATGCCGACAAACTTAAGTTGTGTTTATAAGCAGCGGAGGGACTTCACTGTCCTCATGTGCTTTCCACATTATGACATCGAGTTCCATTTGCTTTCATCGTTGTGATGACTGTCAAGGATTGACTGTCCCAGCCTAACTGCTGATTAATGCTGAGAAACATTAGTGTCTCTTTATTTTAATGTGCCTCTGAATGCACAATAATAAGAGGGTTGTACACTGATTTAAAGTCAGTGTTCAGTTGTTTGTTTGATCCAGTGCCAGTTATCCTCAACAGAATATTGACTTTAACTTTGTTCTATCTTTGTTTCTTCCCATGTGACCACTGAGTTGTGTGCATTTTTTGGCTGAGTGTGATTCCTGCAGATCAAGTTAGTCTTTGCGTTGCATTTTTTACACATTTGCTGACTTTGACATGTTTGGTGTAAACATGCTCTTCTTCTTTTTCACTCTGAAGCAGGCTTTGAGAATAATTCAGTCTTTTGCCTGAAGTGTTTTTTACGTTCTAAGCGTGAACAGACATAAAATGGTCTTATATTTATTCTGTTCCACCAATTCATCAGTTAATCTATATATAATTAGCACCTACAATATATTCGAATGTGCTAGAGGGACAGGTGGTAAAGAAAAACTTTTATTTCAATAAATGCTAATCTTACTTGGTCATCTTTAAGATAATTATTGGCATTAATCAGCAGTTGAACCAGTTGAACAGACCTGGCTAGTTCTACTTTGACCTTTCATCTCTTTCCTAAAGTTATTTCATCTCATAGTTTGTTGATCCATGAGTGGTACTGATCTACGTGGTTTATGATATTTTATGTCATGATTTTGCATTTCCATAAAGAAATACTCCAGTAATTGGATGTTTACACTTTGTGACCAAAATATATACAGACAATAGAAATACAATCAGATGCAAAGAAGAAAGGTGTCAACATTTTTGAAATATCACAGTTGGAGAAGAACACAAGTAGCGATGGTTAAATTAGTTTAAACAGCTTTAGTTGCAGGGTCATGCTGTATGAGTAAAGCAGGTTATTATGATTAACTTGATTTGATTTGATTTTGGCTTGACTGACTTTGACACAGTTGGTAAAGCTTGCCTTACTGATATGGCAGTTCCAAATATGATATTAGATGAATGAGAGACAAAATATTAAACTTCCTCATTCAGATCAGCCTTAGGAAAATCGAATGACTTGGAAGAGAACAGTCTATATATTTATTATTTAAGGATATTTTTCAAAATGTGAACGGCTCTGTTGGTTCTCAGTCAGGTAAGATGTGTGCTTCAAAGTTCCTGCTCAATATTTCCCCTGTAAACTGACATCATGTGTCATGTCTGAAATAATTGTTGTTATTGGTGTCATACCATGGTCATTGATCATGTAGACTCCAGATCTAATACCTTTTCTTTTGTAATAAGTCTTCTTGGACTCTGTGTGTTGGCATTTTCAACAGATTATCAAGAAAGGGAGATTGATCGAGCGAATGGAAAATAGTAATCATGATTCCATGGCAGGCAGCTGAAGGCAACATGGCCAACTATGCTCTCAGATATTAAATGTATGTTTGACAAAATCCAGCTGTATAGACAACTCCTGAAACCCTTTATATGTTACGTTGCTTGTGTTATATATAGAGCATGATCTATTTATCGGTTGGCCAATGAATATCAGTTAATATGAGCCTTTCACAGACATAACTGTCTCAGCATTTATGTTTGCTGATATGAAAACTTAAGATATATATAATACGGTGCTAGAAAGGGACAAATGAAACAGAAAAATTATGTTATCTCACTGAAACTGCACTGCTGTTATCATTCATGAGCAGCCAGTGTTCTCATTAATTGTCGGGGAACTGTGAGCAGTGTTGCAGGACAGTTTTGCTCCAGTATTCAAACACTAAAGAAATAATTTCATCAACTGCATTTTTGTTTTATTTGTCCCAACTCTTCACCAAACCTCCACTGGAAATATCCCAGTGTTTCTGAACATAGCTGCTAATGAAAATCACTTGGTCACAAAGGTTTCATGTTGAACTCGGCTTCTGCATTCCAAACAGGGAGAAGGCTTGGGATAAATGCTTTAGGGAATTCCAATTTGAATAAAATAAAAAAAAAGAGATGATGCCTAACATCTATAATTCATGTGTACAAGGCCCTGTAAGAAATGTGTTCAGCAGAGTCAATGAATCTAGAATGTAAATTGTGTGAAGCCTCCATATAATTCTGTTGATGCGCTGCAGGATGAGGCTGGAAAGTCCAGTATACTCCATATTCCAATATTTTATAAAGCCGCTATTTACCGATGCATCATGGGATACGGCAGATGCAGAGAAGTTGACCAGGTGCAGGAAAGGGAGGTGTTAGGGCTGCGGACACATGTTGGCATATATTCCTACCATTGTGCAAAACACTAAACTATGCACACATACAAACCAGGTCGTGTTGCAGGGCTGCACAATATAAAATCACATGTCATTACTCTTCTTAACCACGTGAGCTGGGTCCATGCAGATGTGGTTCAACAGCAGCTCTTATCCCCCTCCATCTTCTATCGTCATCGTCGCCATATGGTGTGCTGCAGGGAAAAGCCTCTCTCAATGTCCGGGATTTGTTTTTGAGCACTCAACTGGCTCAGATCAGCTTGTTTGACGTGAATCTAGCGTAGGTGGTATAATAGGTTCGCTGTTAATCTAGTGTGTTTGGTTTGTGTCCGGCTTTTCATGAACAAACTGCTGCACATTGACTTGACAGGAGGAGCTCCTCTTTTAGTTCAGAGCTCCCCAATTGGTCTTGGCTGGTTGGAGTTCCTCTCCTGTTTGAATTACTGTTTGTTCTGGTCTCCTTTATGCACATTTCCTGATTTTATCTGGACTTAAAGGAAGAAGACAAATCCCCTTCCAAAGTGATGAAATCTATTGTCACAAAGGAGGATTTGTGACATAGAGAAATAAAAAATTCAATAATATGAAACCAGAATGGCACTCAGTAAAGCGCACACCTCTGTCCAGTTCCAACCATCTCCTAATGAAACAAAATTTAGATCTGTTATATCATGATGTGTTTTTTTGATCCATTATTTATATCCTGATAATTAGTGAACATGCCAAAAATGTTATAATAGGTGAATGAACATCCGTGGATACAGCATTTTGTCCAGATCTAACAATCATCTTTCTTTCAGCCAAACGTATTTGTCAGATCCAGCTCTTGAATATGAAGATTTCATTATTTTCTTTGTGATGATTGAGAGTTAAAGGAATACATTTGTGGTTTGGGGCTGCTGACTAAACAAAGCATGACTTTTAAAGAAGTCACATTGGCATGAAGGACATTTTCCACAACTTGTTGATGTCATGTAAACAGATTAATCATATTATTATCAAAATATTGAATATAACTGTTATTT
The DNA here is from genome assembly GCA_038501795.1 of Pseudopleuronectes americanus. Classification (NCBI taxonomy): domain Eukaryota; kingdom Metazoa; phylum Chordata; class Actinopteri; order Pleuronectiformes; family Pleuronectidae; genus Pseudopleuronectes; species Pseudopleuronectes americanus. The sequence goes on from CM076732.1 coordinate 10,104,807, forward strand.
GGAGCCCTACTATAGTATGTTTTTATGTAGTCTGATCCAATGTGAAGCATCAGCATTCTTACAGTCTTCCAACCAAATGGAACTAGATGGAAGACTTATGGCTCTGAAATCAGGACAAAACGCTGTATAATTACTGTTATATTTTCTCAGTATTTCCTGTATTTTTTCTTTTCCCAGGCCCGCTGCATGTCGGGAGTCCATCAACCCTTACTACGTCAACTCCGGTTACGCCCTTGCCCCTGCCACCAGCGCCAATGACAGCGAGCAGCAGAGTTTGTCCAGTGACGCAGACACGATTTCCCTTACCGACAGCAGCGTGTATGTATTTCTCATCTCACACACTCTTCTCACATTAAGTTGTGCTACTGGCTTCAAGGGCTGCAATATTGCCTGGTGTATAGTTTTATCATCTGAATGGAAGGCAGAACCTAGACTCAAGTATTCCCAGTTGCTATTTAAACGGAAGGCATGTCATGTAAGTTTGCTTTGCTAGAAGAAGTAAAGATTTAATTGGCCTCAATTCTTGCCCATTTCCCCTGGGCTCAAACTTTACAACAGGAGCAGCAACTAAAGTCCCATCTGCTCATTAGCCATACCAGTAAAAGCTGTTAGAATTGATCTATAATACTAATTAAGATTCTTAAAAGTAGTCTCTGAGCACACATTAAGCCAAAGTCTGATAGTATGTACTTAAGTGGAAATCCTAACCTACTGACCTCTTCTGCAAACATAAGGACAAACTTCAAATGGGAGTCTTTAAAGTTGCAGTTCTTAATTTGCACTGAACAAAGCAAATTGTTTGTTTTATTCATGTTTTCTTTCAGGGACAACTTTATTATTGTACAAGCAGGAGAGCCACAGGCAACACATTTCTACCATATGGGCTCACTTGAAGCAGGACTTGTTTTTCAGTTGCCGGGCATGAAACCAGGCATGTGCCGGTGAAAGAAGATTTAAAATACAAAAAAATGAATGTTTTCTAGGTGCAGAGATGGCACCAGGGAATTAAGCCAAAGAAACTTCAAAGCCTTGCACAACTGGACAAAAATGTGTTTGAAGCGGAGTGGATTAGAGGCTGTTATCAGCTAATTGGTCCAGAGCTTCCAGCACAGGAGGAGTGTAAGACCCAGCGTGGCCAATACCACACGGAATTAGGGACTCATGGATGTGTTAACATGTTACTGTAATCTGCCAGACCACTTGTGGTGTAGCATGGACACAATAAGCCTGTGAGAATACCTGTCCTGCTGTACTGATTGATCAAGACTTACTAGGTGTTCATTTCAGGGGGAGAAAGCAGTGCAAAGCTTTGAGCTGCAAAGCTTCCTGTGTTGTTTATTCATGAGGTTTTATGAAAATGTCTTTGTTGTTAATTCTAGAGATGGGGTACCACCCTACAGATACCGCAAACAGCATCGCCGGGAGATGCACGAAAGTGCCAAAGCAAATGGGCGAGTGCCACTACCTCATATTCCAGTGAGTTATTCATGGGTTATTACCCCCCCTTCTCACTTTCTTTCCTCCACACCTCTCTCTCTCTCTCTCTCTCTCTCTCTCTCTCTCTCTCTCTCTCTCTCTCTCTCTCTCTCTCTCTCTCTCTCTCTCTCTCGCTCTCTCTCTCTCTCTCTCTCTCTCTAGCTGTCAGTTTCTGCCTTATTTCTTTCTGCTTCCACCAGTGGAGATGTGCATATTTAAGCTCTGCTGTGTCGCAGGGCTTGTGATGGAGTATAAGAATAGCTGATGGTGAAAGAGAAGGCTGTCTAAATGCAGCATGATGCTTTCCTAAGCTGTGTGTGCTGAAGCCTAGCAGACATGAATCCTCCCCTGTGACAGCCTGATGCCTCCCTGTGCAGCTGAGGCTGTCTCTTGGTAGGAAAACCCCGTCCCTAATTAGGCAGCGGAGGAAAGAGTCAAATTAAACTCCACACGTAGCATCCTATTAGGATGCACGGATTGACTGTGTAGTAGAGTACAAATTCCCAAAGCACAACTTTTAAGTTCCCCTGCCCAAACAAATTAATCATGACTTCTCTCAGACTGACAGGCTATTTTATGTAATTTACTTTAATATCAATTCGTTTTTTTTCTTTTACTTATTCTAAATCAGGCATCAAAAACTTTCAATTTTCACGGTCGAAGCAGGAGAGGAAATAAATGCCACACACACTTAGTAATGAGATAATGTGTCAATGAAAACCATGCTTCATTTATTTTCCTTCATTGTTTGTTTACAACATTATTGTGAATATAGCAGCTGATGTCAGGATGTAAAGAGTCAGGGTGCTGCAAGGGGATGACAGTGATGCAGTGGTGGCAAACACTGACTTATCATGACACTTCTTCCCTCAGCGCCCAAACCGGATTCCAAAGGACATTCATGTGGAGCCAGAGCGTTTCGCTGCAGATCTGAGCAGCAGACTGGAGGGAGTGCTGAGGGAGAGAGAGGCTCAGGAGAAACTTGAGGAGCGACTGAAGAGAGTTCGATTGGTACGTTCACTGTAATTTCTAGACCAGTGTATTGTGTCGAAGATATTACCTCTTACATGATGCAATCCAAATGGTTCAGGGGAAAAGAGGGAGCATTGGAGTTTTGGGGTAGAATTTCAGTGAAATTATTGGAATTTGTACATTAATATTCCACTTATTACTTTTAGATTTATTTGATATTTTTCAGTAATTTTACAAATGTTTTCCTTTTATTTTTTCTGGAAAATGTCCAATATGTGTTGAGCTGAATTTTTGTAAATATATTACCAAAATGTGGGGGTAATTTTTTTCTCAGCTTCTCACCATGTTAAGTACAAATAATAATAATAATCTTTTAGCAACCAAGTAGGAAAATAAAATTAATTTCATGCTGAGCGGCAAATCCATTTAATGCACAGTTTTAATTTATTTAAATTATCTCACATCTGAAAGACTCTTCTGGTTAGAGCTGTTACACAGATCTAAATCCTCACTCTTCAAATGTTCAAATCAGAGCCCTCTTTTCAAACTTTAATAATATAATAGATTTTCTTTTAATAAAAGAATAATTCAATAGATTATGACCATAGACAGTGGAAAAGGAGACGGTTGTTTGAGTATCAGTAGGAATCATCAAAGCCCGTTTCTAAGCCAGAAAGCGAGATGTGTGCCTGGCCGCTGGGCTTTAAGTTTTCAGTAACAAAGGAGACTTAAATCCGTCTGGCCTTAATGAAATTAATGAGGCCAGCCATTTGAATGGGGAATAAAAACACATTATGAATCATTTGGAGAATTCTGTCCTTGGCCTGTCAGCGATCTGGCTTTGTCGATCAATCAGATGGAGCACCTGCGCACTCGCCCACTTGTAAGCTTGGAACAGTGTGCCGCCCGTTTGATGTCACTTGAACGGCGATGAAACGGTCGATGCGAGCACAAACGAAATCTCCCTCAGTACACCGAGCCAAGTATTAAGTCTCCAGGCAGACGATTTATGTGGGTTTGGCCCTGAAAGAAGAGACGCTGCCATCACACAGTTCGAGGTTTGCCTTATTAAACCTGGAGGCGGTGAGCATGAAATGATTGCATTCATCGAGTGACACTCTGCGCATCTGGAAGGGGATATGGACAGGGCTCAGCTTCTTAACCATGCTGCCAGATGTTTTATACTATCATGATGCATGAAGAATATCTGCTGCATCAAACCAGATTCAACTAGAATGGCACAGAGTAGTGTGCAATCCTCCCCAGCAGTCTCCTTACATTCAGTCAAGCAGAGCCACATACACTCATAGAAATCAGTTCCCAAAGTATGCAAAGATCAAGATCCATAAATCATTCCCTGGGCTTAAAAAATATAAATAAATAAGTCCTACATCCGCACCTGATCCGTTCCCTGGGTTCTTCCCTGATCCATACCCCAGTTTTGTGGTAATCCATCCTTAAGTTTTTGTGTAATCTTGCCTACAAACCAACAAACAAACACAGGTCAGGTAACAAGGTAACAATCTGGCTGAAATTAGATGTCACGTTCTGCTAAGAATAAAATCATGGCTTCACTTAATTGAATCGTTTGGAACAATGGGCCTTGTGGCCCAGCTATGAACTGATTCACATACACGAGAAGCGTCAGGCTAATCACATGAGTAAACCAGTGGCTGAAACCTTTATGGTTTTAACCAGATAACTGATCATCCAGAGATGTGCACTATTACTCCCATAATGAGAAGCATGTTATTGTATTAATGGAGCTGTAAAAAATATGTTTAAATGAAGAGGTCACGTTTACATGAGTCTCTTCCACTAGGCTTGGCTTACAAAGATTTCTTGATCTTGCTGCAGAGATACTTCAGTTATTGAGAAAACATGCCAATAAATATTTGGCTGCACATGACGTCTTTCAGAGTATCGCTGAGTTAAGAAAGCAGCGGGCTGAGGGAAGTTCAGACTTTGTGGAAACAGGCTGAGAATCCCTTTGTGCTGTGTTTCATGTGGTTATAGCGAATAGAATAGTGAGCAAGGGGCAATAACAAACTCTGTTGTTCTGGCGTGTTCACAAACAAAGGTTTATTTAATTATTAACATAACTGACATGAAAAGTGTGGGAACTGGCTGGCGGAAAAATGAAAGTGAAACCCTTACCTACTGTTGTCTGTCCACTATATCTCTTTGTTCGCTCCCCTCCTTTCTCCCTCTGCCAAAGTGTTTCTAACTTTACACAGGACGCAGAACAGATGAAAGCTCTGCCGTATGGTGCTCATCGCTACAGCTGCATTAGAAACAATGGGATGGAGAATATGGATTTAGCAAATTGTGTTCCTTATGTCATGTTTTATTATTTAAACATATTTTGTATCAGTTAGAAGGGAAATCCTAATGGAATTAATTGTGGTTTGAGGTCCCTGAGTCATTTAAGGATATCAACTTTCCAAGTTTTTAATGACAGAATTCCTCCATCGACTAATGTGTGGTATTTCCTCACTATGTGGGTGTGTGTCCCCCGCAGCGCCTGCTTAACAAAACCTCTTTAGAATCAAACCTGCTGCACCTCGCCCCATGCAGAGGGCTTACTCTGTTAGAGCTGCGGCTGTATTGGTTCATTATAATGACACAAATGTACCGTGTATATGTGTCATACCCTGAGCTGGATTGGTTGTCTCCCCGTTTGTCTCTAACAGTCTGCAGTAAGAATGAGTGGACTCATATTAGCAAGTGGCAAAAATCTGCCATCTGCTGGTTGAAATGAGTACAATCTTCATTCTTGTCAAATATGTCAGGAAATATATTGTTAAAATAAAAATGTCTGTGGCTACAGTAAAATGTATAAAACTTTGTTTTGTTTACGTGTGGTATGGAACATTATATGCCTTGGTTATTCATTAATTGCCTTTCCCCCAAATTAGTTAAATATTTTCCAAATTTTTATTTCAGGTTTATTGACTTCCTCTAAATTATGTTTGGTGTTTGTGTGTTTCTCTACTAAAGGAAGAGGACGGTGATGAAATCATGCCCACAGCCACAACATCAGCTGGTCACAGGTTCCTTCCTGGTGCCTATCCGCAGAATCACAGTTCCCGCTACACTGACATCACCTACAACGGGGCTTTTCTGAGAGACGCTCACGAGGAGAACCCAGAGAGTATCCTGGATGACCACGTCCAGCGGGTCATGAAAACCCCTGGCTGCCAGTCACCCGGGGCAGGTCGCCACTCGCCCAAGTCACGCTCACCCGAAAGCTTCCCAGGGGGCAAAGGGATTGGACTGGGAATGCCGCTGTCATCAGGACAGGGCAAACACCCATCTAGACATGGCATTAAGGGAGAGGGCAGCCACCTGTACCACCACAAACACATGCATCACATCAACCAGGCAGGTATCATAAAGCCCAAAGAGCAGGTGGAGGCGGAGGGAGCCATGCGTGCGCATGGCACCTTTCCCTGGGGAGTGGAGACGAGTCATTATGGATCAAGGTCTCGCAGCTACGCTGATGGCATGGGATCCAGCTCCATGGAGCATACAGGGTTTGTGCTACTGTAATGGCATTGATTCACCGAGAATGCATTTGGTTCTTTATCTCTAATCAATCATTTTCTTCCATTGTACAGTAGCAAAGGTGGCCTACAGTGTAAAAAGGTATACAGGAAAGGTGAGGATGTGCGGCCTTATGACATGGTGGGATCCGGAGAAGAGTTGGAGAAGAACCAGAAGATCCTTCTGTGGCTGATGGAGGGACAGAAAGAAATGGTTCAACAGAAGAGAAGCCCTTACGGGTTAGTGAAGTCAATGAAGTTTCTCACCACCTTTGCTTGGTTTAAACTTTCCCTAAGAAAGTCAACTATGTGTGTGTTTTGTGCTATAAATGTTTTAGGAGCACCACTGGGTCCAAGAGGACCACAACCCATGAGGGATCCCGCCTCGGCTCGGTGGAGAGACCAGGCTCGGCGTACCTGTGCGGCAGCGCCCAGCTGCGGAACAACGTGCAGCCGTCACATCCATTCATCCAGGATCCCACCATGCCCCCCAACCCAGCTCCCAGCCCCCTCATCCAGCTGGAGGAGGTTTGCCGGCGGCTTGAAGAGGAGAAGATAAAATCTGGAACTCTACAGCCCAAGCAAAGGTAAGAAAGCTCCATGTCCTGTCAATCGATGCAGGTTATTTCAGAACAATCTATTCAACGTGATCGACGAGGGAAGAAGTCGGATCTCCCCTCTCAGTCTTTTTAGTCAGAATGAAATAGTCTTGTTCTGTAGCGTGTGTTCTCCTCAGGGTCAGTCTGTCTCTAACTGCTGGGGCTGTTCGGTCACTCAGGTACGTGATGGAGGTGATGCAGAGGGGTCGAACCGCGGTGAGGCCGGCACTGTTCCCTCCGCTCAGCATGGTGCCCGCCGTTTCTGACAGCGAGCTCTCCGAGCCTGAGTATGTTCACTGTGTCCTACCAGTAACTTTTCCCATAGTCTCCAACTTCCCCATAGATCACAGCATCCCACCATACCTCCTATTCTCATCACTGGTCCTTTAGTTACCCAGAGCAGTGTGTGTTTTTAGAAGTACAAAAAAAGACCTGGGTGAATTTGATTTAAAACTCTCTTTGATTGTCACATCCAACTGGCAACTGGAGTCTGAGACTCTTTTCAATGGCCACAGATTCTCCGTATTAATAACTTGGATCTGACTTGATGATATAAAAAATATTTCTTTTGCTTGTTCTTTTTAAGAAGGCCCCAGAGAAAGTAGAATCTAACGTTTCCTGTGCTTGTGCAGAGGCAGACTAGCCAGAGCATATCTTTTTTGATGTTTTGTCAGAAATGTCTTTCTGTTTGGTGCTTGACTCTGAGTCTCAGAAGGCCACTCAACAGATGGAGGGGAGCAGGGGAGCTGGGAAGATGAAAAGCAGGTTACGTGGAGCTGCCAGTGGGTTAAGACTCTGGTCAGACATGTGAAGACTGAAGTTCAGTCCCTCAGTTCCTTGATCGTGAAGACTGACTGAACCTTTGAGTGTCTCCAGTGCCCAAACTAGAAAATGCCTGAAAGAAGGCTGAGAAGTTGAAAAGAGGATATAGATATAAATGAATGGTGGTGTTGTTTGTTTAGTCTAAAAAAAGACAAAAAAGAGTTTAAGATACCAAAGTATAAAGCAACAAACAGATTTTAATTTGAGTTGCAATACGAAATATACAAATAAAAGATGCATTATGTATTTATTCATTACTGCATTGTGAACATCTACACCAGAGGTTTTGTAAGTGTACAAATGGCCTTCAGATAAGATTTAGACAACCATTCACATACACCAATTAGCTATTAGCAATCCCTGTTGCAGCAATCTACCCATCGCTGTACAAACAACCATCACTGTGTTGTTCTGATTCTGCATGAAACACGATCATTCACCGGCAGGTCCTGGAGTTATAAAGAGCTGCTGCCTTTTTTCCTGTGGTTTCAAAGCTTATTTGTGGATGTTTACTCCTGACGGACAGAGATAATGATGTCCTCGGGAAGTGTAAATCACACTGAGTCAAAAAATTAACGTATCATGTCGGTGAGTGAGTCATCCCACTGCTCCATTTTACCCAAACTGCAGCAGTTAGGCGCTGAAGGAAGCTTTTAAAGTGCTGTAATTGCCCCTTTGAGCTGTTTGTCACAGCCACTACCCTAAAAACCACTGATCTGCATCAATATTAAAAAGTCTCGGAAGAAGGAAGAAAGTAACTGAGTAACTGAAGCTGAATCTCCACCAATGTTCTTCCACAAAAAGGTTTTTCTGACTAGTGCAAACCAGGCCACCTCCTGCAAGCTGCTCTACAGAACACATCCATGAGATTCATTGACATCACTCAGCTGAGTCAGCTGTTCTTCCAGTGTTAATTTGTAAAAGATTCAAGATGTTTTTTGTGTATAATATTAATTTATATCTAAAGCAGCAAAAACAAAGTAGTTAAAAAAGTATTATAAGCCAGAATAATAAGAAAATGTACTGAATATAATTAAATGTTTATTTACAAAATATATATACAGTAATTAATAATAATCCATAAGAACACATAATAAGAACCAGTCATCATTTCAGGCCCTCTCCCTGTTAGAGGAACTTCAACCATTTAGTTAAACTACCTCACCCCTCGCTACTTGTTCTGTGTGTCCGTTACCCCACAATGCCAAACAACCCGGCACCTCCATTTGAACTCAATAGCAGCCGGAAGAAGTTTTTCGTATGAGAAAGCACTTAATTGTTTTTTTGTCTATATTAGGCAGCCTCTGTGTTCTTTCTAGTAAAATGGATTTTTTGGGGAGTGAACCAGAAAGCATGAGGACATTAGCCTTGTGGTACTTTTTCACATTGTCCTGGTATTATCTGATTACTGAGTTCAACCTTCAGGATGTAGAGTTTGTAGAGTTTGGAACTCAGCCCTCAGCTGAGTTCCTCCTGTCCTGTGAGGTTATATAAAAGGCTTTTAGGAAAAAGATGAGCTCCTGTCTCTGGAGCCAACTTAAGAGTCATAACTCATTTTGTCATTGACCTTGTTACCACAAACTGACAGCCCTGGTGCTTTAAAACTCATTCTAATATCATGTTTCTGTTGATTCCATGTGTTTTCACTGATGTTTTTATATTTTCATCATTAATCTTTTTAATATTTTATATCATGGTCATTGTTTCCCCAGTCTTACAGTCATTATGAGCATCAGCATGGAATTGAAATTCCCTTAAGTCTGTGCAAACTTTCGTTTGTATCAACAGGAGGTTGATGAATGGGAATGTTTCAGATTATGTAATTTATTTTCTGTTTTCTGTTTTCCTTCTATAGACATAAAGGCAGTAAGAAGCAGCCGTGTGAAAACACAGTGGTGGCGTATTACTTCTGTGAGGAGCAGATTCCATACAGGACGTCTGTCAAAGGCAGAGTCGTCACTCTGGGCCAGTTCAAAGAACTGCTCACAAAGAAAGGAAATTACAGGTGAGGTTCATGATGCTGAGGGATTTCTGTGGAAACTTATTATTGAAGAGCTGTTAGAACCACTTAAAATCGATAATTATTTCCCTTATTAGTGAATCTCATATATCTTCATTATCTCTGGTTTCTGCTGTTATTATTTTTAAATGACTTATCACCTTGTCTCGTCTGTTTCTTTGCCTTTTTCAGGTATTATTTCAAGAAGGTGAGCGACGAGTTTGACTGCGGGGTGGTGTTTGAAGAGGTGCGCGAAGATGAGGCCATCTTGCCCATTTTTGAGGAGAAGATTATCGGGAAAGTTGAAAAAATTGATTGAAAAGGAGGAGGAGGAGAAGTAGTGCGTGATGGACCGAGAAGTGACTTGATGGTGAAGAGGAAGTGTTAAGAGATGAAGAATGTCGGAGCAGGGAGGAAACAGATGCGGTGGAAGAGATGGAGAGCGAAGCAGTGGCCTCAGCGGGCGTAGCGCCGCTGCAGTGACTAGAGAAAAGACCTCATCCACTTCTTTGTAAGTGCGATGTAGACTTGTAAAGTTTAATAGATGAATGAAGAACAAAAGTGCTTCTAAAGCTACATATTTTTGATATCCTGTATCAGAGGGCGAGGGAGTCCTTTTTAATATAATCACACTTGTAATTTTTATATGTATTGGTACCAGATGTGTACAGTTTGTGTTTAAAGATAACTAAATTTTATATCTATTTAACTATTTAAAAAAAAGCTCATTTTCAATCCTACTGAAGCAGGAGTTTGGCCCCTGTTGAAGACGATCAAAGTCCTTTGTAGGGCTAAGTTTTGTTGTTGGTCAGTTAGTTTTGTTTGTCGCTCACTGGAAGGGCCCTCTGGACTCTGAAGTGCTTTTAATACTTCACTTTTCAGATTTTTAATTTGCGGCTGCACTTTCATTGTATTTATATACCACTGAGCGTCTCAGTTGAGGCTACGACTTGATTTTTCTAAAGCACACAACACTGAGTGACCAGACAAATTGAAACCCCTGGGCTGCAGTCCTCCATAACAGCTCAGTGTCTTATAATAGTGCTCTTATGAAGCTTATTATCATTTTTGAGATTCAGACCTTGTGTTGCTGTTGTAATTGATTCAATTTGGTACAATTGATACAAAAGTATGACTTTTATACATAATAATGTAGTCTAATAAGAATAATTGGCATCGTGTTAAATGAGTCCCTCTCTGACACAGTCTCACAATAAATGTAATAATTGATTGCTGTTTTATTGGGTTGCATTTATGCTCATTGCTAAGGTTATTTTATTTTTCTGGTCGGTCAATGTAATCCGCATGTAAATGAGGTGGATGGCTGTGTTTGTGTACAGTCTTTCACTGCATTGTTTTCACCTACTATCAGCTGAAAATGAAGTTTAAAGAAAGCTGCCTTCAAATGAAACGCCATAGATGCAATAACACTTGAAAACATGATTGGAAATTACAAGGTGAATATCTATGCAAAAGGTGGTTTGTGATTTTGCTCTGGCCCTGGTCTAAAATCTACACTGGAAACCCATTGTATATGATGTGTAACATTAGAAAAGTGTTCAAAGTAGTTTGACAATTCACACAGTTTAATGCAGCAGTAACTTACGTTAGTAAAAGTAAAAAAATCCTTGCAACAATTGGGAGCCAGTTTAAAATAGAATGATTTTAATGTCAATTACATTATTATTAATATAAAATTTGCACAGTGGGGCCCAAACCTCTGCATACAACTGTAAAAACAATCAGGAATTAAAAAAAACTGTTAATTAAATGTCATATGGTAACATGTATTATTTTAAGGTTATACCTCAGTCAGTTCAACAAGCTAAATTGTATTTGGCTTGATGTCTGCAGGGATTCTCTACATACAACTTCGCTGACTAATCCTGATTGTGGATGAGAAATCTGACCTTTATTTTGATATAATTATTCTGATTATGCCTGTTGTTGAATTCCATTTTATCGGATACATTCTTCTGAAGATGCTTATGTGTTATTATTATTTCCAGTTAGACATCAAACATTTTAATTAATTTATATTGATGAAAAAGTGTCACATCCAGCATCAGAGGTTGATGAAATAGAAGAGCAGCTTTTTCATCTGTAGACTATTGTGCAGAGAACGTCCTTGGTCACAGTGTTCAAATAAGAATTCCGTCACTGTCGTGTGAAAAGTCAATATTTGTGTGCAATAAAGATCACAAAACATTGCTTTTACACACAAACCTCTGCAGTCCCCCAGTCTCACCACCTTAAACCTTCAATCACAGCTTCTCGTCAGCTGAGAAAGGGCTGCACTCACAACTGATTTCTAATCTGTAGCCTTCTCTTGTTTATCACAGCTCCATCTTGTGCCTGACAGGGATGAATCGTTAAGTGCAAACTTCTGATCTACTTCTGAAAGATCACGTTACACCAAAGAGAAAAAAAAGCAGATGCAAGGAGAAGTTCTGAATTACCCTTATTACCCTTATAGCTAGAATTACTTCTTAGCAAACTATTATTGCATTTTCTTTTTTTTTAACAAGATGTGTACGACTTTTACATTTTTGGTGCATCGTGACATGAACGGGAACATTCGGAGGACTCGTGCTCACAGGACACGAAGATCCAGTTATTATTACAGCGTCCCAGACAATAATTCTCTGATTGGAAATGTGAGATTTTTTTTGCACTGTAATAGCAATGGCACAGAGTTACTGGGAAAAGGTACATGACAATAAGATTCAAGATCATTTTGTATTTTTCATTCTGTATTTCCTCTTTGTTGCTGAAGTCCATAGTGAGGAATGTATTATAATAAGAGCCTTTTTTTTCTTCTTCTATGGAATAATAGGCAGAAAGATGAGTGACCCTCCATCCAGAGGGCTGTACTGTATGTGTTGTTGCATAGAAACCCAGTGATGGGAATATCATTATTTCACGTTTGTTTGAGATGCAGTATTTTGAATTTCTAACTTAAAACATAACTTTAATATATTTAGTGCATTTGCCTCCAGTCGGCCTTTGTACCAGATCCAGTGAAATCCTTTTTGTTGTTTAATGTTTTATTTTGAAATGTAGTGACAAATCTGTTGTGAATCTTACTGTGAAAGCCCCACAAGCAAACCGCCCTTATTTGAGATCAACGACATGTATATAAACATCTGAGTGCCTTTATTAATATGCTAATGATGTCTGCAGTTTGACTTTCAGACACATGGGGGATATAAATGCCAGGGACTAGCTTTATTATTGTTGTCATCATCATTTTTTTAATTTTTTTTGTTTGGGCTTTTTCTTTTATTATTATTATATTTGCAAACATGCTCAACTGTCACTATTCCACACTTTTTCTTTGTAAATATGTACAATGTGAATCGTCATCAACCAGCAGCCCAGTTAGCACAATCAGTACCTGGACCTGTTTCTGTTCACTAACTAGCATGGTCACCGTTGGTACCTGGACAATAAATACATGCAGTAAACCAGCACTGGAGTTCTGTCTGTTCCTTTAGTGCTTCTGAACACGGGTTAAACGACCTGTGGTGGTGGCGCTTTGCAAAGGCAGCTCCCCAAGAACCTTTCAAATGTGATGACTTATTTAGTCAGATAAGGTAAGATGAGATAATCCTTTGTTTCTTCAACTATGAGGACATTCAGCATGTTACAGCTGCAAAAATAGATTTTTACTTCTGCAATCAGTTTCAGTAATAATAAGGGAAAAATAAGATATAAACAAGAGTAACTAGAGAAAGTAATATGTTAAAATAAACAATATACATTGTAAAATCATATTTTCCTCAAATCTATTTGAAATTTTAGAACAAAATGTTTCCCAAATGTGTTAAAATCTTATTTTTTTTCATCATAATTTATTTTTATTTAATAAAATAAAAAATCTATATTTGTATTTTACCTTAATCATCGTTTTTATCTGATAACATCTGTCAGGTAAAAATCTAGTTTAATTTGATATGTTTTTTAATTCAGAGTTGACCAGTAGCACTTAAAGGTTATACCCTGACATGTTGACATTATCTTTTTAATCTGATATAATTGTTTAAATTGAATACTTACACATGTTAAAATCACACAATTACATGTTTTGCTTTGAGGCTGATAACTGCAGTGCTGTGCTGCAGACTGAAGGTGGCACTCTCAGTTGCCTGGTAATATTAGATCTTAATATTATAAGTTTATCTCACATTGATCCTCAGCTCATCGTATGATGTATAAGAAAAGCTGAGCTGTGCATGTGTGTGTTGAGTCAAGATAAATACACACATGAATGGATTTTCTCTGGACTTAAAGAAAACACAATAACCTGCATTGATCCATTATAGGGTGAGAGGAAGTGAGCATTGTAAATCCTGCTCTCTCCTCCTCTGGGTGTTTCCATATTGATTGAGAACAAATTATGATTGTCACCTTCCTGCAGATGTTTCTGTTGTGCTGCTTTAAACCTCGACTCACACAAGCTAATTAACACCTCATGCTTGGGTGAGTTGGAGCGAACGAGGCTGTGCACGGCTGCTGTGCTGTTGTCCTGTGTGCTCCCTTGTATTCACGTCAGTCAAACTCTCAGCCTCGCTGTGACTAATGACTCATCGCTCGACAGCAATGCCTCTGTGTGGAATAAACAGTTTTTCTTTCAACAAACAACATGAATAGCACAGTTTCTCGCGCTTCATTAAAGTTTTGGTGCCATGTACAGATGTGCAGAGGCCACAGCCTGTTGCTTCTGTGTGTTGCCAAGGTCTCTGCAGCGTGCTGACCTGCCTGCAGGCACCACTCACCTCACGCACTCCGGCCTGTGGGTCACAGGGTGTTTGTAACGTTATCGATCCACGAGGCAACAGCTGGGATGTAAGAGAAATGTTTGTCTGCAATGAAATAACCAGGTTTATCCAGCGACCTCCACGGAACTGGAATGGAAGATGATCTCAGACGGTCAGTTAGCTGCAAACCTGTTGAGTCACCTTCAAGTCACCATCATCATTGTGGTCCTCATCATCGCCCTCAATCTCATCCTCACCAAAATCGTCTTCCTCATCGTCAGCATCATCATCATCATCATCATCCTCCTCCTTATCAGCATCATTATCATCGTCATCATCATCGTCATCATCCTCAGCATCATCGTCATGTTCGGCTGCTGCAGGGGCAGTATATATATATATATATATATAAAAAAACGATGTAATCATTCAAATGATTGAAATAAACTCCATGTAAAGTACAGATACATGAAGAATGAATCTGGCCCTTTGTTGGTGTCTGGGTTTGTCAGACTCGTTTTCAATGTTTGCTGAAAGAAAAATGATGTGACTAATAATTTCTTCAACCTCAGACTCATTGGCCTTGGCTCATTTTCTGTAAGGAATATAAGAAAGAACATATTTCCAATGACCACCCACTTTTCACCCCCCTACACATTTCTATTACATTGGTATTGTCTGGTTCCACTGGCTTTCTGCACCTTCTACTCCCGCACAAGGTTGCAACATTGTTACATTTCAAGCACCCCACTCTCTTCTCCAACCTTCCCACACATTTCACCCCCCTTCTTGCGGAAACCATTCAATGATTTCTCACAGCGGGGCGAGGAAATAACAAATAAATAGCTTTACCCGGCTCCTCAACACAATCGATCAAGATGGCGAATAGATTCTAATCTCAGTCGGCCTCAGAAGTGATTTTTGAAAAGAGAGAAACTTTGGGAGATGATGAAGAGGATGAAGAGGAAGACTTTTCAGAACTAGAGTCAATTCAGAGTTGGCTTGAAGAAGAGGATGAGATTAACAGCCAGCCAGCTCCAAGGACCAGGCTGTCAGCAGCCAGCAAGTGGAGAAATAAGGAAGTCAAAATAATGGTGACATTGAATTATCTTTTTTGCCCGATGAACGAGCCACTGCGCATGTTTGCCAATGTGATTAGAATGCAAACAGGAAAAACACAGATGGTGATTAGTCATGAGCAAGAGATGAGACTCTTCTTTTGAACAGTGTATCCCATGTGGGTGGACCCAAAATGGTCAGGAAGGCACAGTATACATTTATCAAGTATTACACATCGAGAGTGATGTCAAAACCTTGGGCTACATCATATTTGTAGGCCTTCAATTTCCTGCAAAGTTTCATGATTTGTTTAGCATGTATAGGCCCTGAAAAAGCCCCCCCCGAAGGGAAATAATGCAAAAATAGCAAAAATCCTTACAATTTCAACAGGGCCTCCCACCGTTCAGAGCTCAGGCCCTTATAAAGAAACTGCTGAAAATATTTTTAAAACCCTCTCAACCTGTGAAATGAGAAGTTCCTAAATGTTTTTGCACTAAACTACAATGACATCACACTGTTCTAACTCCACCACTGGCTGTTTTATATCCTCTCACCCTGCAGGCCACAGCTTTAACTGCATCTCCAGCCGTCCTCAACGACAGCTCCTGCTTCCTCCGATGTTTCTCCACTTCCTTTTATTTGAGGTTATTGCTTTCATCAGGTCGACTCAGTCTCTAATCCCTGCTGGTCAATACGATTACTCTTCAGTCACATCTAGGTGAAGAATCAGCCAATAAAACAACTAAACTACGTGTTTTTATTTCCCCTCCTGCGGTTTAGTTGTTTTCTAATCAGTCACAAAGAGCTTGAGCTGTGAAACATTTGTGTCTGTACAACATCCACGTCACTGCAGATCATAAACGAAGATCCACACACCATCTTTAGTCAGAGCAAGTAGAAGTTACATAAGTGTTTTTTTTATCCTGGATAGCTGATGAAACTCTGCTGCTGCCTTCAGGGCCTTGATCCATCTCTAAGGTTAATTTCACCATGGTTACTGGAGAGGACCAACGCAGACCCTGTCAAGGTTATCACATAATTCATTACAGTTTTTCTCAATTGCTTTGGCTCATTTCACGTAACTGAAATGACATTCTCAGAGCTCTAAGTGCAACTGGCAAAATAGCCCATATGGTTCAGCACAACTACATAGATCACCTTCAAAAGGTCAAATCTCACCCAAAACAGTTAACTCAAGTTTCAAAACCAAATCATTTTCTCATATAAATAGTCAGTGCCCCCAAAATGAAAAGTTCCTTCTCGATTGCTGTGGTTCATCATCAAAATAACACAGATGGTTCAGCAAAGCTCCATGGCACACCTGCAAAAGGTCATATCTCTCCCAAAACAGCCAACTCATCAGTCAAAACTAAATCCTTTCCTCATACAAATAGTCAGTGCCCCCAAAATCAAAAGTCCCTTTGGCATTGTTTAAACACTACAGGTCAAAATGTTTAGATGTTTTGTCAGTATGGCAGTGGACCATAGAAATATCCCTCATGTGCACATTTCAATCTTGGCTCAGTCCTTTGACACTGAATGGTTACAGTAGATGTTTTTCTTTCCAGAATACTATGTGTATCAAACAGAAATTTAGTTCTGTTAACAAAGATTAATTCAAGGTTCCACATAAAATACTTTATTGAACTCATACTGCCATGGAAATTGTTACAGTAATTGCCATACATCGTGCTTACAGTAACAGAAAATGTGTACAGCACAATATACTGTCAAACAATAAGCACATCAAAACTAAAATTTGGCATAGTGAGATTTGACCTTTTGAAGGTGATCTATGTAGTTGTGCTGAACCATATGGGCTGTTTTGCCAATTGCACTTAGAGCTCTGAGAATGTCATTTCTGTTTCGTGAAATGAGCCAAAGCAATTGAGAAAAACTGTAAACTTACTGTGTGATTGTTGATCAGATGTGTGAAACTCAACCTTGATTACTAAAGTTCTAGTTGCACCTGAAAATTAAGCCGATGATCAAAGATATCCTTATTACAGTATATACCATGATGTTTTTCATGGTATTATGTGCCTGAAAGATTTTGACAGTAGAGTGAACTATTGTGCAGGTGATGATGTAAACAATGAAATGATGCCAACATGTTCTGCAGAGAACAACAACTTGACTGAGAAGCAACAGTCAGTTTTGACCAGCAATATATATTCAATTGGTAATTGGGCTAACTGAAGGCAATTGTACCAAACCGTTTGCAAAGTGTGCTAAATCATTTGAAATTTGTGCAAGCTGTTGGAAATTGTACTTGTCATGTGCTAGGATGTGCTAATACAATTGCAATTTGATTAAAGGAATGAGATATTCAAATCTGTTGTGAACAAGTGCACAGTGGTTTGGAGATTTGTACGTGTTGTTTTGAGAATGTCATTTCTGTTTCGTGAAATGAGCCAAAGCAATGGAGAAAAACTGTAACACACACCCTATCAACACCTGCAGACGCACACAGTGTCAGCTAAAGTGTAAGATAAGTGTTTCTAACACAAACCTTCCCCCCCCTAAGCAGCAGAACATTGACTCTAATAATGCAGATGTTGTTGTGATGGATCTGTTTTTACTAACAGCCAGTTCCTATATGGCCAAAATACACCATTATCAAAGAAGGATAATTATTAAATGATGTTAATTACTATTACATATTGAAAATAATGTAAATGTTCATGATAAATGTATTATATCTGTTATCATATCTATTATATCTAGGTATAAGTTATTACTCAGGAAATTAATTTTGTTAATTCGTTTATATTTTATTTTTCATTAATTTAGAAGCTACCCTGCTTTATTTATTGACACTAATGTAACTGTTGACAACCAGAGGTCCACACCAGTGGTTGAAGCAGCGTTAAGATGTAAACTATCTGATAATTATCTGCCGAGGTCGGATGTTAATGTGACATAAAAAGCAAATATTCTTCATAAAGGTGCAAATGGTGGTCACCAGAATTGACATCAGAAAATCATTCTATTGTGATTGTGACACAATGAAGCCTGTTGTGTTGAGATTTATTTTGCCTGTAGATTTGTTTCTTTCTGCCAGACATGTTCAGTTGAAGTGAAGCCGTGTTGTACTGGGCAGTAATCTCTCAGGGATCTGCTCTGTTATGCTGCAAATGCATGTTAATGGCATGTCTTTTTCCTGCAGCAAAAAAACAACAACAACACAAGGCTACAATTTACATAAATATGCAGAAGTATGTTTGCATTGAGATATTGTAGATATACAGATAGATAAATAGATAGACGGATAGATAGATAGAGAGAGAGATAGATAGAGAGAGATAGATAGATAGATAGATAGATAGATAGATAGATAGATAGATAGATAGATAGATAGATAGATAGATAGATAGATAGATAGATAGATAGATAGATAGATAGATAGATAGATAGATAGATAGATAGATAGATAGATAGATAGATAGATAGATAGATCAGAAGTCAATGGCTTATATATATATATGCATATATATATATATATATATATATACATGTGCCTAGTGTTCAAGTGCTACATTTAAGTAAAAAATTCACAGCAAATAATAATTTATTTGGTCATTGAAGTGCATATTACATTGTGTTCCAGATAATTACTTTATGAATATCTATTTGAATAGTTGTACACGGTAAAATCTAAAGGCTATAACATCTGAATACAAAGGGCACAGTAAACACATTGGAGGTCAATCAGTCTGAGCAAGAGGAGAAAAATTGCATCTTACACAATCGGAACAAAATGAGACGAAGAGAAGAGGTTTTTATTTTCTTTTTACAGCTCTGAGGTAGGACACAAGCATATACATAGAGAGAGAGAGAGAGAGAGAGAGAGAGATGAGAGAGAGAGAGATGAGAGAGAGAGAGAGAGAGAGAGAGAGAGAGAGAGAGAGATACCGCGAAGTGCTTTCGTCTGGAGAGAGAGAGAGAGAGTGTAAACAATGTCATTTCACAGCTTTAAATACATTAAATACACACGTTTTAAAATACACAACTCTTAAATGCACCAGTGAGCTCATTGATAGACATGTTTATTTAAATATATAGTAATTTACTCTGAAGAGAAACATGCCATGAATGCAGGCATTGCAAAATGCACGTTAAGCAAGGAAATCCTTCAGTTCTCCAGTATGGTCTGAAAAATACTTGAGTCTTCCACCAATAACTTTTAATCATATTAGTTATCAAATATATAAACTTTTCTTTGTTTCTTTTCTTTAACCAATTTCATCCCTTTTGACACTTGTTTCTTCACACCAGAATGTAGCAATAACAAACTCAGACATTTTATATATGCTTGAATATATTTAAATTGTCTAATATGATGTCTGTAAACAAGATATAAGTTAAAACATACATAATTCAAAGATACCAGTAATATCTGGACAAGGCCGAGCAGCATCGGCATGCACGATGCGAAACAGAAACACTTAAGAAAATTCTGCTCCATCAAAAGAGAACAAATATACAACTTTAGTAACAGAGAAGGTTCAAGTGATGAAAAAAAGAGAACTTGAAATTTCAGTTGCAGCAGATCATGAAATGGAACATGTTGGTGGAAGTAGAGCAGTGTGGAGGTGAATAGCCCCCACTCCCCCCCCCCACCCCCCCCCATATCAGCCGAGGTGAAACTTTGATTTCCTTCCTGCTTCTTGACTCAATGTGCATGAATGAACAATGACTCTAAACCTGCATCACACCCTCGCCAGTGTCAAACCAACAGCGAATGGTGCTGATTGGATGGAATTCCCTGCACAGTTACCAACCTCTAACTATGTGAAGGTGAAAAACTTTATGAGATACATTTTTGTGTTGCTCTGAACAAGAGCTGTTAAAGTGTCAATTCTTTATGAAATAAATACCAGAGTGAAATCATGGTTAAGGCAAATGGTTGACGGATGAAATACTGAGTAGCTTTCACTCTGATTAAAAACACATGGACTGTAGAGAAAGATGGACGACATGACAGCCGCCCAAAAGCGAAGCCAAATCATCTGGATGGCCCCCTGGTGGCTGGTTTCAGTATAGATTATAAACGCCCGCCACGCCGATGTTAGCAGATGAGACATGGACCACACTAACTAGTCAAAAGTAGAATACATTAATAGAATACAACAAATAAGTATCACAAGATCTAATGTTCTGTTTGGTTTTAAGTATTTGATGCTTATTTACAGACTCGTCCATCTTTCTTTATTGTCTATGGTAATAACGTTCTGTCTGATCTGTTCATAGATAGATAGATAGATAGATAGATAGATCCTTTAATAGTCCCACAGTGGGGAAATTTGAGATTCATGGTATTAAAATAAGAAAAATATGTGTGAAACTATGTTTGTGCCTGAAACCTTTGATTATCTCTTACCCTGTTTGCCACCAAACATTCGAATATCGTGAATCTTACACATTTCTGTTAAAATCTTAGCTACAAGGTTTTTTGTTCTACAAAAGGCAATCTGTGCTGAGCCTGTAAGCGAAGATGAATCACTCGTCAAGTCTGCCGCTGAAAGGGCAGATTCAGTGTCACCGTGGCCTCCCTTGGCTCCGCGATCGGCCTGTTTATCATCTCACATTCATTCTGTCGTACGTTCTCCTCGTGCATGTGCGACACCTCCGTGGAGCCCGCCTCGAACCCGGGCACGGTGTTGGCCACGTGCACCACGTGGACCTTATTCCTCCCGTTTTTGCTGAGGATGCAGCTGAACACTTTCTTGAAGCCCTTGCGAAAGTGCTTGGACACCAGAGCGTACACGATGGGGTTGACGCAGGAGTTGGCGTAGGCCATGCAGTGAGAGAGAAGCCGGAAGGCGTACGTGGTCTGATTGAAGGGGAAGTCCCCGTAGAGGTAGCACAGGATCACCACGTGGTACGGCAGCCAGCATATGCAGAAGAGCACGGTGACGATGATGATCATTTTGGTGACTTTGCGTTTGGCCCTCTTGGACTCCGACATGCCGTCCAGAGGGTCGACGGCCGTCCACAGGTACTTGATGGTCCGGGTGTACGAGAGGCTCACGATGAGCACGGGGATGACGTAGCCGACCAGGAAGGTGCACGTGTCCAGCACCTTGCGGTTCTGCTCCTCCCAGCCCGGGATGCACACGGTACTGTTGGCGAAGTCGATCAGGTCGTAGTAGCTGAGGTACGGACCGGCAAAGACCAGCGAGAGACCCCAGATGATCACCATGGCAACCACCGCGTTACAAGGGGTTCGTAGTTCTCTGGAGCGGAGTGGGTAGCGAATGGCCAGATACCTATAATGGGAGAAATAAAACAGAGGTGAGATCCACCACATGAGTTCTGGTAAATAAATGATATGTTGAGCCAGTTCTGTGCTTTTTGCTAACTTTAGGCTAAGAGGGGGTAATTACTGTAAGATAAGAGCTTAAATTAAAGTCTAAATGAATATTAGACATGTGAATTTGAATAAAATACAGCATATAACAATTTAGCCCATTAGCGAGTGATATTGTTTTAGTACGGTGCAGAATTTCGCCTCAATTAAGGTTTCCATCAATTACATTCCTGACTTTGTGGCCTCAGCTGTGAAACTTTATATAAAGTTGGAAATAAAAAGACATAGTGTTTTAGGGAGGACACGTTTGATGTTGTTAGTTTTTTGTTTTATTTTTTTAACATCAGTTTTCATATTGGCTTTTCTGTGAATTTACAAGACAAGCCAGTGAAGTCTCAATCTCCTGAGGACATCTTTTGGAGTACAGGGGGCGCTCCTGAGGACCTTTCATGACTCTGCTGGGGCAGCAGCTTCTCCACAGCGAACAGGAAGAGATTTATAGACCAGCTCGGTCTTATGATGATAATATCGACCCAGCGGAGGAGGGGGGAGAGAGGAGAGTGAGAGCCAAGCTGTCAACTCTGATTGGAAACCAGTCCCGCTCCCTGCAGGACACCATCGCAGACTGATTGACCTGAAGATTGTGAAGAAGAGGTTTCTCAGGTCGCTCCTTCCTGCTGCTGCCAGACTTTACAACCAGTTCCTCTCCCAGTCGACCCCAAGCACCACAATACTGATAAACAACTGCAGTGATATCTCATGTGCAATTCTTCATCTGATATATTATTGTCTGTGCAATCGCAATATCTCTTCAAGTTCCCTCCTTTGTCCTGTTTATATTGTGCTAATTATTTTTATGGTTCTTTTTGTTTATATTTTAACAGACAGTACAATGGCCATATTGAAGAACAAATTTAGATTTTGAGAATAATGTCGTACACCAGTCACTGGCAGTCAACTACTACCAGACGTTTCGGCCAAAAAAAAAGTATATTTTCACAATCTTTTCAGAGTCCTGATACTTATAGTTATGAGTTGCTGAAACTTACTAATGAACTAAAAATATAATTTAAAGAGATGCTCCACATTCCCTGTTTTAATACAGACGATTTTCGATTTCTTTTTCCATTGAAATCTCTCCCTTTAAGTGACCCTAATATACTTAAATAAACTTTTAAACTTATGATACCTTTCCTATCCGCATAGATTGTCCCATTGGCTACATGCTTACAAGTCTGCCTCTTATTTGAATAAACTAAAGTAACTAAAACAATTTTCATAGAGTCTACCTATTCGTTCATTCAACCCAGTTTAAATCGTCACTACAAATCCAGCCCACATTTCCTATTGTGGTTTAAAGATGAAAACCAGGTTGTTTTGTTGATTTAAAGGGTCACCTTGCATATTGGATACATCCCACATAGTGAGCATTGAATGAACGTAAAATAAATAGATTTTGGTTTCACCAGCAGTTTGACTGTATGAAAGGAAAAGACGCTGCCTCCTCCACATCCTCCTCATTGTAAAAAGCAACGCATGCAGCTTACACCGGAGCCTGTGTTGAATTATAATCATTCATGCTGCAGCAGTTGGTGGGCTTTATTCAATGAAAACCTTTGGGAAATATGTCAAACTGACTGTAATATACACAGAGGGGGGCTTTTTCAGGCGTTTCAATAGGAATGGCCCTCGCATGCAATGCTTGGTAAAACTGTGAATAGCATCGAACATGACTGTGCCGCCATGCGCTTTGCTTTTGATGTCGCCGAGCAGGTGTGGGATAAAGGTGCAAATCCCAGCACGCACAGCACGCTCTCAGGAGACCTGATGTTTTTTCATGGCCCCATTCTGTCTGCTGTGCACGTCTACACCTGCTGATTTGTTCAGCTCTCCACATTCACAGCTTTCAACACTGACGCTTTACCAGCTAACACGCTCACATGGTCAGGGGGTATTTGTTCCGAGGTCCATTAAACCTCTGAACTTGGAATTACCGATCCCAGAGTCGGATTTTGCAACTGGAACGCCCCCTCAAGTCGGACTTTTCATTCCGAAGGTCGGGGGTACCTCACCACTCCCAACTTCGAAATCCAAGATGGCCGCTCCGTGTATCAACAGTAGTGAAAGCTGTAGTTTACTGTTTATTGGCTCTTATGGCGATACATTTGTCGTACACATAATACTGTCCACCTTTTGTGGACTTGTTACTATTGTATTTAATGTATGAAATGCTGCGTAATGCGCTATTATGAACTGGTTTTGCCAACATGGGCCAGCTGGCTAACGTAAACATATCAGCAAATCATATCAACTCGAGTTATTCATGTTGTCACATAATCCTGAGGGCTGAGCTCCGAAGGTGAAAACGGAACGTGGCATTAAGCTGCTGCAAATCCGTGTCCTCCTTGTATATCACCACTTCAGCTGGAAAATCTCCACCAGAAGAGCAAATATTCTCTCCGATCAGTGACAGCTCAGTGAAATGGGATCAGAGACTTTGCGTTTGAGATAAAAGGCAAAGGGAGAAAAAGAAGAGAAGAGGCAGATACTTTGAACCCACTCGTCACACATGGCAGCTCAGCGGCTTTGGGGAACTGCGAGCACTCAGACATTGCTCTGTACGCCTGACTGGACTTTGCAGATTTACACGAAAACATGAGTTCATGGACAATCTGTTTCACTTTCCATTTTTTAATTATGTTTCGCTGAATCGGAAACCAATTAGTCTGTAGGAAGGCAGACTGGGACATGTGTTGAATGAAAGGACATATTTTCTTAGTAGTTTTCCCCAAACGTCTCTGAATATATTGTGACTGGAGCCTCAACACAAAACCCACTTTCTTTGTTTTTAGGCACCGATTAATTCTTCATAGTTTATGTCTTGTGTGCTTTTGTGCTACTACCCATTCGTTACATGCACTCACTGGTTTTATATGCAGTCATTTTCAAAGTGGGAGCTCTGTAACATAAAATCACTGCCTCAGGGTAGCACACGCAACATATTATTTGCCGTTAAAGGAGTATCTGTATGAGTGTTTGTGTGTGTTTGTGTGTGTAAGTGTCTGTGTGTGTGTGTGTGTGTGTATATATTAGGGGTGGATTAAGGTTAGGGTTAAGAATAGGGTAATTATTCAGAAAAGAGAGAACGTCGATGTAGTAGTGAGTCCCTAGGGTGACCTGTGACTTTATGACTGTGTGTCTGTGTGTGTGTGTGTGTGTGTGTGTGTGTGTGTGTGTGTGTGTGTGTTTGAGTTTGCTATAGGGGTAGACTAAGTTTAAGGTTAGAGAGAGGTTAAGTCTCCAGGAAATGAATGTAAGTCAACGTAATGTCCCCACATGTGTGTGTACGGGAACTTGTCTTCCTTATGGGGACAAAAAGCATATGATAAATCATAAACTTTTAGATAATTTAATGTGAGGACATGTTTTAAGGTTTAGTTTGAGCAAGTAGTAATTAGGGTGTAAGCCTCCAGGAAATCAATGAAACGCCCCTTTGCGCCCCTGTTAAAATACATATTGAATTCGTCAGTGTAAACACAGCCGGAGTGAGAGGGCAGCTGCTCTCCGATTCTGTCCATATTGACCGAGCTGATAATGTTGCCCAACAAATATAATGACGGCTTAGGGCCCACAGGAAATAATTCAGCCGAGGATAATGCATGATTCTCTCATAAGAAATTCAATTACAGATTCATCATCTCCGTGAGGCCCTTTTAATAATTCTATTAAAAGTGCCTCTCTGAGCTATTACTGTTCTTGCTGTTCCCAGAGTTTTTCGTTTAATCTTCAGTGAGGGGGACCCATGCAGCTCTGAATTCGTCTGATAAAGCAGAAAATCAATGAAATCAAAGTGAACAAAGTGGGGACAAACCAAACTTAAAACCATTGGATTATGCAGGAACGCGTTGCTGTTTGCATTTGATGACCGAGTTGAGAACAGATCAATAAGAGTGGATTCTTATTCCTGTGAGAATATTTGCTGCTCTGCTTTCAGATCCAATGCTTGGCTCTTGGAGGCACGTAGAAGAATAGAATAGAAAAAGCTTTTATTGAGATTGTATAAGAAAGCAGTTCAATGAGAGGGTCCCCCTTAGTGACTTGATCCTTTGCTAATTGTGAGCAGCATTAATTTGTTTGAGTGTATTGAGGATTACAATATGTCTCGTACCTTTTGAGAATATCTGCCGGTTCCTTAATGGCTCAGGGAAAGGACACCGGTAAAGTGCAAAACACATAAACCGAACATAAAGCTGAACGACAGATGCATTCAGATTGTTTAGGATGTCAGAGATGAGACAATATTTTGTGCAAAGTAAGTCCATGTATCAGAGGTTGAAATAAATACAAATAAAAACATTGTGAGGGTGAAGAGGAGACAAAGACGAAAGCAGTAAAGCTGACGACTCCAGCCATTATTCTGAGGGAATTAATTAAAGTGCATTTAGTGATCCATTACCATGAATATTAATTCAGTGTTAAGAATAAATTAATTAAAGGGAAGGAATTCATATATTGATTCATCAAAACATATGTATGCTAGCAATGATTTGAGACCAGATAAGTCCTCCTCACATTGATCCCTATGCACATATTAACAAATGCATGATAATTAAATAATCCAAATAATATTAATTATTATTATTAATCATAATCAAAGTCTCTTATTGAGACAAAACCCACTGAGGTTCCACCTTCTCAAATGTGAATGATGCCTGCCCTCAGGTATCTATCCATTCATCCATTAATTCATCCATCCATCCATCCAACCATCCATCCATCCATCCATCCATCCATCCATCCATCCATCCATCCATCCATTAATTCATCCATCCATCCATCCATCCATCCATCCATCCTTTCATCCATCCTTGAAATAACAGAATTAATTATAATATGTGTCATGATTGGCTGCAGCCCTGGTTGTATTAACCTCGCAGCAGGGGAACAGAGAGCCTTGTGGGAAATTTGGCTCTAATGAAAAAAAGCAGCACGATCAATAAAATCCATTATCTCCACTGCTCCCTCATTAACATGTGGGACTTGAGTTTGCATGCTAATTGGTGTGCATTGTCTGTTTAAAACAAACATAAACAACACCGGCTATTATGTCCATTGTTCTATAATGTATGTAAGATAATTTGCTCATTTTGAATCTGTATATAATATTGTTCAAAATGCCTCCTAGGTGGAGTTGACAAATTAAGAAATGTTTTACTGTTGTTGTTATTGGGTCACAAACCTGTCAACAGAGACGGCGGCGAGCGTGAAGCTGCTGGCGTACATGGTGAGGTTGATGAAGAAGTGCACCACCTTGCACATGAAGGAGCCGAACACCCAGCCCTCCAGGGAGTAGATGGTGGCTTGGAAAGGGACGCAGAAGATGATGAAGAAGAAGTCGGCCACGCTCAGGTTGAGTATGAAGAGGTTGGTGGTGTTGTATCCGACCTGGCCGCTCCGCAGCAGCACGGCCAGCACCAGGCTGTTGCCGACGGTGCCCAGCAGGAAGATGAGGGAGAAGACCACCGACACGATCACGCTGGTGGCGTTCAACTGGTAGGTCTCGGACACGTTCGCCTGCCCCCCCCGGCTTGTTGAAATCCTCAAAGTCAGACATTTTGCAAGTCTGAAACGGGAGAGGAGAGAGGGTCAAGGAGAATTTAAATCACTCTCCTGGAGCTTTAAGATGTTGTCAGGGTGAAAACCTCAAATCAGGATGCATGGTTTGTATGGACAGGACGATGAGGGAAGGGACGTTTATTGACAAACTTTTCAAATTAGGCAAAGGAGTTGACAATGGTGCACGATTTCTTATTCCCAGTCGACTCATGTCACACATAGTAGAGTAGAATGTCTGTTTCTGATAATGCCGAGCAGCACTACGTCAACCAGAATTTTCTGAGATGACAAAAAGCAAAAGAAATCTGCAAGATGAAGCAAGAATCAAGGTTTAAATGCTTATTATTCCCCCTGAATTAACAATATTTTGTAATTAACATTAAAAGCTAAGCTCTATGA
The DNA here is from genome assembly GCA_038501795.1 of Pseudopleuronectes americanus. Classification (NCBI taxonomy): domain Eukaryota; kingdom Metazoa; phylum Chordata; class Actinopteri; order Pleuronectiformes; family Pleuronectidae; genus Pseudopleuronectes; species Pseudopleuronectes americanus. The sequence continues at coordinate 10,132,367 of CM076732.1, forward strand.
TTACTCAATGCCTCCTTTCAATGACAGTACAAACATGATGCTTTTAAAATTCATGAATTTGAAGCAGCAAGAAGCTCAACAAAGCTACTTGTAAATAAATGGATGAGATTTTACTTTGACATCTGTCCCCACAGAAATGAAGATTAAATCAATCACAGAGAAGCTTGTTCTTAAAATATAAAGAGAATCAAAGGGTGTGCAGATGCTATAGAGGATAAATACAGATTTACTGTTACATCATTCCCCAGATCTCAGCAAGGATCCATCTCCAAATTAAATATTTAAACATTATCAAACTTTCAACATTAACTCTGCTGCCAGCCTCTGTATAATGAGAATCGTGACTCAGGGCAAACATTAAAAGGGCGACAGTGAATGAAAGACACTCCAAAGTGAGGAACAGAGACGAGGGATTAGAGGCAGAGTTACAGCTGGTTGATGCTGCAGAGGAATTTCCCTTGCTGCTTTGTTCCCATAACTGATTTCAGCAGCAGCGTCTGATTGTCCTCCTCAATGCAGACCAAGGATAAATATGAGCAAGGACTGTGCAATCTCTGACTGCAGTGGGATATGGAGGCTGTGAGACTCCAGCCTGTGCAGAACATGTGTCGGGGTCTTCAGGGGAGATCAGAGTAAACAGGGAAGGACCTGGGGGAGCTGTATTAGCTGGTCATGGAGTGTGGGATCTGACAGGTTGAGGGATTTTTGTCAGACTTTGGCTGGAGTAGCTGGCCTTGATGTGAGCGGATAATTGGTTTTTTTTTGTTGGGTGGGGAAACAGAAGAAATGAGAGGAAACAACGATGCCAGGGATGAAGGGGTGGGAGTGAGGGGGAGGAGGAGGGTGGGAGATCTGTGAGAAAACGTCTTCATTTTTGACAGGGGAGGCTTCGGCATTAATACCGATGAGCAGCAGACACAGATAAAAGGCGACACACTGCATCGCCACGTTCAGCATCAGAATCCACAAGCAACACAGCTACAGTGAAATACAGGATAACTTATTTTGATGATTTCCCTGGATGCATATGAAAAACTTTCCACGTCAGACAAACAACACAATGATATGTCTTGGTCCTGCAATAAATAAAAGAAAACAGCGACAATGTGCAGCATAAATCTGAATTGCAAATGTTCCAGATGCCCTCAGATGTTCTCCATCCTGCAGAGGCAGCTGGATGAGGATCAGCATGCAGATCAGGCACGGGGGGGAAACCTACCGGGCCGGTGACGATGGGTGGACGGCATCCACAACGCTCTGCTCGGATCAGGAACGACACTCCCAGTGTGTTGAGACGCACATACTCCCACACTGAAGCCTCGGAGAGCACTGTGCGCTTTCTGCCTCTGTTGCTGGTATCTGACTCTCGCTCATCCTCCTCCACCCCTCTCCCTCCTATTGAGGACTCCTCCTCCTCCTCCCCCTCCTGCAAATTCACTTTAATTGTCATACTTCACTGCAGAATAGAAAAGAGGCTTGCATAGTGCAGGTATGGAGGGAAGGGGCAGCAATCTATTCACAGTCGGCCGCATAATCAGGGGGTTCACTGACAAATAACCTTTGAGCGGCATTGATTTTTAGAAGAGAATGCAAACGCACTCAAATCAGCCGGTCCACACAAGAGGCTGTGCATGCGTGTGTCTGCATTAATCTTTAATATGGCCTGTTGAGGAACTGGTGAAGCCATCGCCTGCAAAGTCAATTTGGCAAATCAATTCAGGGTGCCCTCCCTGAATTGCAAAAATATTATTGTCATATTTCTGTTTGTGTCAGAAATTCTATTAAGACGAACACAAATATTTCTTGTACAAAACTATTCTATTCAAACTATTCTAGTAGACATATGGCAGATAGGCTGAGCTAGTGCCCAAAACGAATACGTGGTCTGGCATTGAACAACAGATGATATACTCACTCAACAGAAAACCTTTCTTTTGTTCCCATATGCTTTCTTTTGCTTCTTTTGTTATTGAATAAAACATCTTCTGAAAGGAGACTTAATTGTAAAATATTGACATATTTTCAGAGCTCATCTGCAGAAACCGTAGAATCACAATAGAGTCATATCAGAGTTGAATTTAAAGGTTACAGAATCAGTAAAGGGTCAAGACGACTTCATGTTACTTGAATCAGAATCAGGTTTTTAATGTGAAGCAGGTTTACACATACAAGGTACTTGCTGTGGTGTATTTATGCAAGTTTAAATATCTAAAATAGTAAAATCTAAAACAAAATTAAATATAAAAAATACTATAAGCACCATGGGAGGAATTTTGCAACATGTTGACCTTACCAAAAAGTGTGAACAAACACACCAAGGCGGCGTCCTGATGACTCTTCAGATGCTTCAAGATTAAACAAGCGGCAAGAATGACTCATGCTACACAACGATATGTGAGACGACCTTCGTCATCGAGTGTATTCAAAGTTATCGCCCCCTGATGGCCGGCTGTGGTACAGGGTCGTAAACCCAGCCTCGTCCATGTAAATTCATGGGACATGAACCCAACTAAAACGTGAAAGTACACAACAATAAACAGATTTTCACAAAATTGACATGTGATCGCTACTTCACTGACATCACAGGGGAAGATGGCACTATAAATAATTGTTGTTTCAAAGAGGATTTCTGTTATTTTGAGTTTATTTTGAGTCCATGTTCACACTTGTTTCATCCCCCGATTGCCACAGCGTAGACTTTGGCTACAAATGATGTCTTTGGCTCAAGATGGCGACGTTCGTATCCAGGATATATTTTGGCATATTTTCTGTATAATGAGACACATTGTCAATAATCACAAACAGTCAGTGGTTAACTTAGTTTTACATGACTTTCAATCAGATTTGCGGTGAGATTGTAGCGTCCACACGCAGATGTGAGCTCCTTGAGTTTTCTCCTGCTCTTATTAAGCCAGTCGCTGCCTCTCCTGCCACCCACCCATCCATCAAACTGCCAAGTGGGCTCACATCATCCACTGGCGGTTGCTCTTAAGAAGGATCTATGTTCCCACATTAATGAACATCTGTTTAAAAACACTCCACGTAAACATGCCAGATTCGGGCAAGAATGCTAATTTACTTCTGTGCGCATGGATCCCTAATTAGAGCCGAGAGCAATCTCATCCTGGAGAGGCCGGACACCACTCAACCACCCTTTGGTTAGCTGAAGGACTGAGTTCCCTCTCTTTTTATTTACTCACTGGTTCCACTGTAAACTGGGACGAGAAGGTCTCCCTGCAGCAGCTGACTTGGCTCAGGAAACCGACTCCTGATTCCAGTAACATGCAGCTTCAGCCTCACGACCGGCCAATCTGACACCTGTCTGCTTCCTCCTGTTCCAAACATGTTGTCTGCCCGGCTGTCAGCTCTCATCCATCTACAAACTCTGTGACACGGGCAAAACTGCAGGGACGGAACATCGTGTCCACACAGTGCGGCCACCGGTAAAAAGAAAACATTCTCTTTCACTCATGACTTCACATCATCTCGATTTATACACTACTATATTTGTTACTTATTATCGTGCTGATTGGTTTCTGTATATTTTGTCTTGAATGTATTTTGTTGCTCAAACCCACAAATCAAAACTGTAAGAGCCACTGAGCAAAGTGCATTTGTGTGTAACAAAATATTAATGGTGGTTTGACATGTTAAGCGTGTTAACATTTTTTTAGTTATTTTTATACAGTTAAAGTATATTTTGTATTGTGTATTTGCTAGAATATAATTACATCCTGCTTTATGGGCTATTTTGAGGCTTATTGTACATGCGTAGTTATGTATATTTGACTAGATGGACAACCTTTAGTTTGTGAAGTCCGTGGACCAGTTGCTTCGACACAATGGACGTGACCGTGAAACCGTGACACAATAAATGTGCAACGTAATGGTTAAATGTTTTTGTATTTATTTATTCACACACACTTTCATACAGTGCATCTGTGCGCTGCACCTAGTTATTCTATGGGGGGGGCCATTCGGGGTTCAGCATCTTGCCCAAGGACACTTCGGCATGCAGATCGGTCAGACTGGGGATCGAACTGCTGACCTTCAGGTTGGAGGACGAACACTCTAATCCTCAGCCATCACTGCAACATGCAATGTGCAGTGTAACGATGTAAATGTAGCGGACATTCGGACTCTATGTGTCACCCAGTCGGTAAAGGACCGAGCCAAGGTGTGTTTACAACCCGTTTGCTCCATCTCTCCACCGGCTCCTTACGTAACAGCTCCACCCTCATTTAGGAGAGACAGCGAGAACAGAGCGCAGACAACTCAGTTCTGGCCAATGATGGATTTCGGCCTCGGCGTGAACGGAACATTAACATTCAGGAATACCTCTGGGTGTTGTTTCATGTGGGGGTCTCCATGGCAACAATGAACGAAAAAAAAATAGGATTGATTTCCTCCCCGGAACAAGAGGACCGGTGTGACGCTTTACAAAAAGGTCTGGGATACAGTAATACTGGGCATTAGTGAATTATTAAAGGGCAGCTCGAGGCTGAGTGTATGAGACAACATTTTTCTTCTGCTAAATTAAAACCTCACGCTTACACACAGCCTCTGTTCGCCAGCTAAAGTAGATTGCTCTATTGCTCTAAAATTGAATTTGAGCTTATGAAAACACTCATCAGGTGTCCTTCCTTTTTAGATTAAGAAAAATAAAAGAATGAATCCGTTTGAAAATGTTTTGTTAATTGCGACTAATACGGATTCATTGTCCTCCGAGATGCTATTTTTGCAGTGACATGAAGTGACACTGTTTCAGCTGAGTGAAGTGCAGCCACTGCTCGTGTGGCGCGTGCGATTAACAGCATCAATGTTGAACAGCTCGTGTAATAAAAGTGTGAGAAAAATACTAAGGGACTCATTAACCTCAAGATGCGACAGATCCAAGATAAAAGAAATGACTCTGATTAGATATTGTGCCGCCACCACAGGCCACTCCATCCCTGGCAATGTAACACCGTGCCTTAATGCATTCAGCCCTCCACATATGGTGGAATTCATTATGGCTGATAAATGAAATGTGCTGAAGATCTTATTGTAGGCTGCGGATAAAGGTAAATCGGACTGGCTACTGGCTGGTATGTCATTGCTATTAAAGCCATGTGGCCCACTCAGTAGATCAGACATCATTACCTCTATGCCTTTATAAACCAAACACTGTCTCATCATATCATGTGACTAAAAGGCCGGAAACAGCCGACAACACTAAGGTAAACAACTGATGATTCATTCCTGCCATCCACAGGTGGTCGCTAACAACAGCTGGTGGTCCTCGATATCTGATCCCTTTAACACCACACACACACACACACACACACACACACACACACACACACATATAACGTTATCGCCGCAGCATTAAAACAGCCTATTCTGCAGAGACTAGGTTGCAATAAAGGAGAAGTGTGCTAGCGCCGGGCTGATGGATCGATGGGCTCAGGATTCAACAAGGCCCACAGATCTTTTAATTAAAAGTGCCGAAACCACTGTTGAATTTACACTCCTTTACAAAACCTAATCACAAAACCAACCTATATTTTTTTTTCCATGCTTTCTTTGTTTGGTAGTTTGAATTTAGCCCACTAGTTCACTCCTCTCGAAAATGAGATGGAAGCTAGATTTGGGGAGTTGTGAGATAATTGGAAGGAAACTTTCTGCTGAAGAAATGTAGAATTATTTCTTTGGACTATCCAAGTAAAGTATTGGATCATTCTGACCTTGTAGAAACATGAACACTTGCAATAACAACTTATAGATATACTTTTTAAAGTCATCATCAAAAACCCACTGTTTTTTTCGAGCTGTTTATTTTATAGATTTATGATATGAGATAATCAGATTTTCAATGCAACAAAATTATGTGAGGTTAAAAAAATAACATTCTCTTCTCATAGCTGAGAGAGAAACAGTAATTATGATGCAACACGCTGCAGGCCGAGCAGTTAGTGTGTTCAGGATACGTGGGAGTGAGTCAGCCACCTCAGCTCTCTGTCTTTACCACTGGGAGGAAGTAAACTGACTGTGTATGTATCTCAATCGATGCCAGTACAGATCTGTGTGGTTCACATGTATAGATTTAAAACATCACCGGCTAGAATTAAAATGTAGGAACTTTCTGTCGAGCACAATGGAATGCGTGATTCATAACATTTATCATTCAGAAACTGAACTGAGTGTGAAGCTGTCAAGGCTGCACTTCGCTGAATCATGACTCACTCCTTCTGAAAGAATAAGGTGATGCTATGAAAGAAAAGAGGAAGTAACGACACCGGTAAGAGGATTGTCATTTGTGGTGGACGGCAATAAGATCAAGGAAAGAACATTTATATCGACTCCTGAAAACAGTAAATAAAACAGCTTATTTTCCGGTTTGATTTCTTGACTTGCTAAACATTGTCCCTTTATTTATAGTTACAGGCTTGGTGTTGACCTGTGAATAACTGGAACATGCTTTCAATTAACCAAGACAATGGGATAAATCAATATCAACAAATCTGCAGTTTAACAACATGTCATGAATCTGATGTCAAGTTTTTTTGGGAACTTAAATTTGACAAAAAAAGTCAAAAGAGAATATTGGTGAATGACGCCCTTCGGCTCTAAGAATGAAAATCTGTGGATGAAGCTCGTGAACTGATTATCTTCCTCTTGTTTTGAATCACTTTATTGATATGATTGCCTTTCACAATTATGTCATCATTATTCTCCTGTGGTGCGATGATCAGTTTGGTTCAACAAACATAATCTACTTGGGGTGTATCAATTTAATTTATTAGTGTAATTCAAACTACTGTAAAAACCCAATTTAATTAAGCTGGAAAACAAATGATGCCCCCGGAAATACAGCAATTCAATCACGAGAAGGGACTTTATATTTTTTTCCACGTTCCACCACAGGTTTCTTTTGAGTGTATTATTATCGTTATAATGGCAAAACATAGGAATCCATGTATCCATCCACGACTGAGGTCATAGTCACACATACGCTAATGGGTGGCAGATATCACAGGTCAAAGTTCACCAGTGTTGAATTCCACAGCAAACCAATGTTTTATTCACCTCCTCGCTCGCTCACACAGATTGCAGGTCGAAGGGGCGTCCCTGAACCATTTGCATGAATGTGAGCTAAACAATCATAAACACCAACAGGCAATTTAAAGACGTCTGCAGCAAAACAGGGATTTAGTCTCAGAGGTGTTGTCACAATAGTAAAATAAGGTTTGATTGCATATTGAAAATAACAGGGCGTTAAATGGTAATTTTCCGCCACGTGTGTCAGTCCAGCTCCCTGCCACATCGATACAAGGTTGCCATAGAAACCCCTACAGTTGATGTTGCATACAAGGTTGTCATAGAAACCTACAGAAGATGTTGCTTTTGGTAAATGGCCTGTATTAATATGACATTTTTTCTCGATGAGCCCTGTGATGTCCCAAGGACACTTCAAACAGATGGGGAAAAACTGGGATCGAACAGCCCTCCTTCTGGTCAGAGGACGGCCGCTCTGCACCCTCAGCCACAGCCGCCCCACATTGGTGCCATCCATCTGGGTTATTTTTCAGTGTGCAAAAAAAAAGGAAAAAAAATGAAGTGCATGACAATGATCGGAGCCTACTTCAAAACGTTTTTGGTGCAGCTTCTAAAAGCTTCTGAGTTTCACCCGTTCCACTTATTGAAAAGTGCTGGTTCACAGGCGGCAGATGATATCAACCCACACTGTGCTCACAGCATCGAGCCGACCTCAGGCAAACACTGGCTCCTCAGATTACAGTCCCATGTGTGTAAGAGTCTCACTGATACTATCCATGGAGAACCCTTCAACAAATGACTGACTCTAATTGATGGACAGGCAAAAGAAGCAGTCACACACATCACTTCAAACAGGCAGATGAGCACAGTGTGACTCACACTTAATTTATTATGATGGATGATTGGATGTCAACACACAGGAAATGTTCCAGTTCTGCACCTGACAGCCTCAGTTTGAAAACAACCAAAACTCAAACCTCATCATTTATTTAAACAGACAATCATGGAGAAATACAACTTCTGTTGTCGTTAGAAATTATGTTTGTGTGTTTGATCACTGGGACAGAAAGAATCATAAATCTTCCTGCGAAACGATTACCTACGTTCACTCAGAGCGCAGTAAACGTGTATTGGTGATAAAGTTTAATAGAAAATTTGATAGTGAACATAAAATATTTAAGCCTGTCTAGGTTGGAGAAAACACCTCTGTAGGAAATATCGAAATGTCAATTAGAGTTTGTTTGTCTGAGTCTGAAAGGAATCCATTCAATTTTGGCGACGATGCCGATTAAGTGGCTCAAGAGGTAGAGTGGATCGTCCACTAACCAGAAAGACAGCGGTTCAATACCCGATTGCTCTAGTCTTCATTCTGAAGTGCTCTTGGGTAAGATACTGAATCTCAAATTGACCCTGACAGCTGTGCCGCTGTGAGTGAAATAGTCGATGACACTAGACAAAGTGTTGTATATAAATACAGTTAATTTACCATCCAGGATATTTTTGATATTGAAGCATGGGTCATTTTTCAAAATGTTCATAAACGTTTCAATGAATTATGCAGAGATCCTGATTAAAAAGAAAATCCATCTACTCGTTATGACTGTGTACATTTTGTGTGCAGAGCCATAGTTTCAGATTTAAATGATTCTTTTCCCAGCTGTTTGTACCTGAAGCATATTTAACATTTGCTGCTTTATAAAATTACGCTAAGATAACTTCTCTCGATCACACACATGTAGTTAGGAGTTCAAATATATGTTTTCATGTCCACTGTGTCGGACAAGTCAATTATTTAGATTACTTCTCTTTTTAATATACATTTCTATTATAAGATCTTCACCATCAGAGTGTTTGGCCTTGGCGGAGGAATCCAATTTACTGAGGGCCTCTTGAGTTGTATTGAATTTAACTTCATCAAGAGGAAGCATCTGTTTAGTTCCTCATATAATCTCAACTGAACACTTGAGTCTCCGCAGATTTTCCTTTTGCTTGATAGTGTTTGTGATGTTTTGCTGAAGACACCCGCTCACATTTATCTGACTGACAACCAGAGGGATGGTGCACAGTCGCTGAGAAGCTGCTTTTTAGACGATGAAAACACCACTGGCTCCCCGGGGAAGTGACGTTTCTCATCGGGCCCACACACACTGTGTTTTTGTCACTGAGAATAATCTCTGTATTGTCTGTCGTTTCACAGAAGCGATGGACACACTACTCTATTACACCTGAGATGAAACGGCTGCTGTAGGGGGTCTGAATACTCAGCTGCACCCACTGGGAATAAAAGACGCACTTCACCCCTGGGAGCCACTCTGCAGTAAATCCGATGTGATGAAACCACTTTGAGGCAGAAGAGTGTTGCGGGGGGGGGGTGGGGGACACACACACATTAAATATACCATCGCACTGTAGATAACAGCTTTTAACAGCAATTTGCGTCCTGTTTCTCTGCGGTGAACATGCACGACTCGCTAAAGAATGATCTTCCCTGTCAATCAAATTTGCCTGTGCTCCTGCCTGAACCTAAATGACGTGAACTGACTGATTCTCTCTGATGGCTGTGCGGTGCTGACGCAGAGGCACCGTGGGCTTGTTGAAGTGTGAATGTGGTGTTGGTGAAATGAGAAGCACAGGTTAGTGCACAATGGCAACCTGATGGATGAGAAGTGAAGTGGAGGGATAGGCAGCGTTCAGAAATCCATATCATCAGATTAGTCAGAAACCAGAACCGTAATATGACTGGGGGGGGAAAGGGAGAAAATCAACACAGACAATTTTAAATATCAGTTTAAATATCATTGCAATATCAGTTGCAGAGTCAGTGAAATCTTTTAAAATTATTCTTCAAAAATATGCTTGGAAAAATGTTAAGCCTTTTATTAATCCTACCTACCAGTCTCTGTTATTTTCTTAGTTTTAATACATTACTATGATTGCTTCTGTATTACTTTATCCCTTGATCTTATGCACCCTAGTACTGAAATGTTTGAATCTCGTTTCAACCATATAAAGCACAAAGTATTCTTCTCTCCACTATGCAGAAATTAAGCATAATTATCCCGGACAGTCACAATCAGGGGATGGAGCCAATCACTAGTCAGTCTCAGCTGTCAATCATAATGTGTCACTGAATTTCATAGCATCAAATGACAAATTAAAACTAAACTTACCAGAGGTGGGATTTAGGACTTCCTGGTGGCTCCTCCACCGCCTCCATGTCTGAGCAGGGGTTTCTCCCCCGCTGCTTGTTGCTGATAATGCGCTAAAGTTTGTTGTTGTTGTTCCTGTTTGCAAACGACTAAACTAGGTCACTCTCCTGTTCTGCAGCCAGTGTACAGGGAAGATAATGAATAACAAACAGTGGCTGACTCGGCTGTTTGGGTTTAATGGGCCGTCTGTGCCAAACCAGCCACCATAGGTACATGCAAATATGAGCTCACCAGTTACTTGCTCATTGTAAAGTGAAACAGTCAAATTGCCACTTAAACGGATAGATCATCCAAAAAGGAAATTTCACTCATTGTCTTGTCTTGACACACATCTCCTCTGTCATCTTCCTCCAGAGCTGCGTTCGCATGTGAATCAGAGGACATTCAGGCTCAAAACATGGTGTGAATTATGTCTTTTAAAGTCAAATCAGAATATCAGGTCTTCCAGAAACTTGGATGACACCACAGCAGCAGCACAGGGGTGAGTATATCGAAGGAATTTCCATTTTTGGGTGAACAATCCCTTTACTAAATGTGTTTCACACTTTTCTGTTCGTCATATGAATTAACTTCCGTTTGTTTTTAAATTTAAAAAATAGAGCTCTGGATGAGGAAACAACAGCACCCCTGTACGTCTGTGTCTGTGCTGGTCTGCACCACACAGCGTTTTTCATTAACAAGGACACACTGTGGCCCCCTCTCCTGCTTCCCTGCTGTGCTGTGAAGTGACACTTGTCACACAGAGAAATTGAAACCGTGTTTTCCTCCTCGGGCTCCAAACTCAGAAATCTTCAGCTGAGAATCTTCACCTTTAACACTGACATCTGCTGCTAGCAGGGCATCAAGAATGTTGCAGATTTTTACAGAAATGGAGAATTATTTGATATTTGTACAGCTGCACTTCAAGGCTGAGTTATGTGCTCCCCACACAAATAATCAATGCTGTTGATTCAGAAACATCTTTCTCCTCCACACATACAACATCGGTTAGTCAGAAAGCCTTGAGAGTGCCTTGAACCCAATCCAATCCGTATGTCCCCGCCCTTCACTGATACTGACTCGAGTGGATGCTGTTGCTGTCGCTGTTAATGTGATGAGACTCAACCAGCCTCATCCCGACGAGGAGCATAAGACCATCAGACATGAGGGGCAACAGGCGAGAAGCATCTTCCCCTCACCCGGAGAAATGTCCTTTGCAGCTATCACCCAGAGACTTGATCTGCGTTTCACTTAAAAATATGCTAATAACTGTGTTAAATGTAACACTCTGCATGATACACTGTAGATCATTTTAATCAACTGAATCATTTTGGTAGTATGTCTTAAAGTCAGTATTTCCCTTCATGTCACGGTTTGTACATTGAAGGAGTTTCCAGCTGAATCCAGTTTGTTCACCAGGCAGGGGAACACCAAGATGCTTGGTTGTGTTCCACAATAACCTTAAATCTCTCCTCTCCTCCTAAGAAACTTAGTTTATAATCACGACTCAGGCGAGACACCATGTTTCATTTAGACACCAAACAATACTGTGGACTCTAGTGAGTAACCGTCTCTGGTGAAGACACGAAAAACAACAGTATTTATTTTATAAAATATATTTTTATTTAGCCAAGAAATCATTCAAAAAATCTGTAACGTCCTTGAGTCCATCAAAATAAAAGAATATGTAATGATGAGCTTCTAATCCTATTAGTGCATCAATTAGTTAAATAGTGAGGCATGAACACTTTTAAGTAGCTGTGTACAGGTAATTGAAGTATTAAGAGCATATATGACAAAGACTAAAGACACAACGCCAGCTATGATATATTCTGATGAAGTGTGAAATGACAAAGGTCACATCTGATGAAGGCAATTAGGCCTTTTGGTGGCGCATGCTATTTACAGCAGGTTGCGGAGGTCCTGTCCGGCAGCTGCACCCCCCGTCAGCTCTTCTTATTTAATATGACTATGTAAATGAGTTTGGTCAGCTCCAGTCACAACAGACTCCTCTCCAACATGGCATTTCCACTGCAGTGGACTTTCACAAAATCTGCTCATTATGCAGGAGACAGCAAAGGAAGTTAAAGTGCAGAGATGGAATATGTAAATAAATAGGAAGCACAGTTAGAAATATACATTGAATTTGAATGGAAATATTCCATTTATATTTCCATTCAAATTCAATGTATATTTCTAACTGTGCTTCCTATTTATTTACATATTCCATCTCTGCACTTTAACTTCCTTCTTTTGCACTTCTGGTTAGATGCTAATTAATTAAGAAGGAAATGGGCAGAAGACTATTCTGAAAAACATCTGTATAGTAAACATGCATCCTGCTGTGGCAGATTAAATATCCTCTATGAAACAATGCTGCCCTCTGCTGTACAAACGTGAGCTGCTGCAATTGAAAGTAACATATTTAAGTCATCTGATCAAACTATCAATGTTTGACACCTCTTCAAACTGCTTCTTTTGTCTCGTCAACAATATAAAGTCAAATATATTCAGTTCATAATGATATAAAACTATATCCTGGTTTTTCAAAACTCGAATCTAAACTATTTTCTTTTCCTTTTTATTTGATACAGTTTTTACTTTAAATTGTTGATCCAAATAACCAAACAATTAATTGCGCAGGAGTGAGTATGTATACATTTGTACATAAAACTTTGATCTGTGGAAATATATATTTTTTGTTGTTCTGGTACTTACATCTGTTCCACATTATTTGTAAATTGCAGCCCAGTGTAAAGCATAAATATAAATATATAAAAATGAACTCCCTTGAGCAGATTTATCTTCATATATGAAATAAACAGTATTTCAGTTTAGATCTGTCAAGGCTGGGACCTCTGAACCCAGAGGAGTTCTCAGTTTAAAGCTGTACAATTCAGACTCAGTGTGTGGAATCCAAAACTAACAATGAAATTGTTCAATATTCCCACATGCAGCTGCACAGGTGTCCCCGACATGTACTGTAGTTTGACGACAAGGCAGAAGTTAATCCAAACAACTTTTCTGATTAAAGTCTAAAACAACTATTTTATTCCTCCCCCTAACATCTCTATTGAAGCGATGCCTGAGACACCTAAATAACAAGCTTCATCTCTCAGTGGCCCAGTGTTTACAGTGTCATCACATCAGAGTCAATAAAGAAATTCAAAATGTAGTCCTCTTTGAAATAATTTATTCAATATTCATATATGGTAATATAATGGATTAATCACAATCAGCTTATAAAATAGATACAGAGCAAATCATTGGTAAAAATGACGGTTCCTGCTGGGAAAGTATGTGCTTACATTGTTGAAGGCGGTAAAATCTGAGCAACTTCCAAGAGTAATTCTTCATGTGACAATCATTGATCGTGGATATTGAAATCCCAGATGTGCAGTGTGTAGTAGATAAAATAGCAAAGCTCTAAGTTTAAATGGTGACCTATGTCTAAGAAAGGCTGCAGTTGGACTGTTTGGTCTCTCTTCCCTGAAAACAAAGAGGAAACACAGTTAGATTCACTTTCACACATAAAACATTTTCTTATATAATAAAAAATACATGAAAAGCAAACAAGTATTTTGTCTCCTGCCATCAAGAAAGTTCATAAAAATTATAATACTATGGAGGATCAAAGCTGTCAAAATTAAAATAAATACACAAATGAATAAACGTATGACATTACATGCACAAAAATATTAAAATAAATGGGCTTAGATTTAATGCTAAACTGACTAAAATGTATTTGATTTCATTTGCATCTTTACTTATCCACCTGTAAACATTTTCTTGTTTGTTATTCAAATGATGCATTATTTATAAATAATTAGAAAAAGACAATTAAATACAAAAACAAAACAAGAATTACGATGAGTTATGAGTCATTTTCAACCAGCACGTAAGGTCAAATTAATCTATTTATTATGTTTATGTATTTGTAAATGTAATTATTTTGACAGTTTGGGTCCTCCAAATCTGCGGTTGCCATGACAGCGGGTTACCTACATGTGTTGGTATGTTAGCATGTTAGCATGCTACTGTCGGCTAAGCCTTCCGGGTACCTGTTGTCTCTGCTGCTGGCGTCGGAATTCTTCTTCACTGGCAGCGAGAGCCTGAGCGAGAGCCAGATCCTCCTGCTCCTGAGGGCTGAGACACAGCGACACAAAAACACATCAAGACTCAAGACACTTGGAGAAATAAAACTAAAACTAAATTAATACATAAAATACTTTAAACAGATGACACAGTCTGTGCATGTGGATAAAAGGGGGTAAATCTATAACCAACTGCCCTCTCATTACTTAGAACTGAAAACTCACTGAGTTAATACAAGTAACTTGGAGCTTTTGATGGTTATACATTTATATAAGAGTCTGTTTTTCAAAATCCCCACTTCATATTACTCACTAAAAAAAAACTGTTGAGTAATGCAAAAACAAGAGATGACAACTCAAAAATATACTTAATAATTGTTAATTAAGGTGCTACGTGCCAGAGTCAAATAGTGGATCAATTTCTACCCTTTGTTAAATCTGACAATCAGATCGACCCGTTCTGAAATGCCTGCTGCTGTGGGCCAACTGCCAGCTGAAGCTTTTTTAAAAGATATTCACATTATGCACTCAGATATCAGTTTTTAAATATTTACTGCGAATGAAACAATTAATGAGTGGATGGAAAAGGCCTTCAGGCAAAATAAACTGTTGCTAAATTAGTTTGAAACAAGTGAAGCCAGAGCGTTTTATTCTGGGAGGCTGAACAAACAAATTTTAATGTTCACTAATGCAAATGAAACATGCAAAATAAACTTGATCCACTTTGCTGGATTTTACACACTTTTGGATTCAATGCTGGTTTGTAAAGCTCCTTGTTTGCTTCCCAGACCCCTTTAAATCTTAATGTGATATTTTTGCATCTCATAAATTTTAACAACATGAATGTCAGCCAAGCTTGCATCAGAGCACTTTTGTTTATTTAACCAGGTTCATTCAAGTTAGTTACACGCCATATATTTCTGGTTCCTACCGGTCACACACTCTTCGGCTCGATCATTCCTCTCTGTTATGAAACAGCTGTTTGACGCTGGCGCTAAATGAAGAGAAGACTCCGCCACACGGACACGAGTAACTCCGTAATTCAAAAGGTTGGGATGGAGCGTACTCACCTGAGGGCCGGCTGCACTGGTGGCCTCGCCTCAGCCAGAGACATCTCCAGAGCCCTTTGTAAAGCCTGCTCCTCCGTCTGCAAGGACAGCAACAGAGCCGCTCAGTCATGTTCACATTTCACTCTCATTGGGGACATTTGGAATCGGGTGATGTCATGTGCATACCATGCCGGCCTGAAATGAAGCTGAAGGCGGGATTACGCTCTGTGCGGAAACAGAAGTGGGGATCCGCTGGGTAGTGCTGAGAAAAGGGGAAAGGGGAGCAGGGGGAAAGAATCATTATTCTGTTAGATGAAGTCGGTGTACATTTTTTCACACAAACACATTTGAGTGGACAGAACGGAAGTGCTTACCCACTGTTGTGGCCTCTGGTATTTGCCATCACACCGTTAGGAACAGGTCTAATGTTCCCTGAAGCAGCAGATGAACCGGAGCAGGAGGCAGAGGTTGAGGTGGAGGAAGCACTTTGGGCTCTCTTTGCAGCAGCATTTCTAAAATATAAAAAAAATAAGTCAACCACTCTTACTGTGATATTTTAGATGAAATAAAACAGCATTATGTGAACGTGTAGTGTTACTGTACCCACCCAGATTTGGACAAAGGTTTGGCCGTTTGCCCGCCAGTCTTACAATCATGGTCTAATTCATGCCGGTGTTTAAGACAGTAATTTAAATGGCACTGGTCGCAGGTCACGCGAATCATTTCCTTCTGCTTACAGCCTCCTTTAGAACATTTATTTGTGAAAATCTGAAAAAAAGGCGAGGGTTATTTATTTGATCTTGTATTTTTAAATCAGTACAGCAAGTCGACTTTTTTGGTCAATTAAAGTCATACTTTTCTCTTTCTCTGTGCCGGATCCGATTTGCAGTCGCGGTCGATGTGTTCACCGACTTTAATGTCCGGCATCTCCCCTCGCTTGATGGGAATGGGGATGTTGCACAAAGGACATACTGGGACCTGGATGTCCTATAAAATCAGATATTAAACAATTATAGTTTTTCACGAAATGAACGTATTCCCACACTGTGGAATCATACACAATTCTGTTCATTTCTTGTTTAGACAGAACTGGGTATATATAGTTTTCAAGACTTTGCCGTTCATATATGAAGAACGCAGCAGGAGATTTTCCAGGTGTGACATGTTTACAACAACAACAAAAACTGTTCAGAGCTTTCAAGCGAGAGTTGGCGTCTGGGTAGAGCATCCAGGAGGTAGGACATCATTTGTTCAAGAATCACAAGCCTGAATGTCTGTTCTGTGAGAGTGGGAGTGGGTGGAGTGGGCGGAGAGATTGAGCTGTCAATGCACAGGGGCGGAGATTAGAGAAGGGGAGGTTATATAAAGACTGGGTGTTTTCTTTTCAAACCTCTTTTTCTGAGATGATGCTGTCACAACAGTGAATGTGTCTGTTTGTTTGATATGGCTTAGAGTCTTTCCTACATGCTATGCATCCTAATTGAATTATATACAAATAATCTGTAAGTAATCCTTTTAAATCTATAGGAGAAGAGGTATATTTTGTTATTCTGTATTTAATTATATCTTCAATAAATAGGACCAGAGGAAGGCTTGAATGATTCCTTCTTAACCTTAGTGGATGCATTAATATGTAAACTTTGTTGTTATTGTTATTCATGGTTGGCATGGAAAGATCTTGATTTGAGTTTGTTTATGTACAGAAAAATCCTCCATTCCTCCATCGACCTCATCCAATAAATGGTTAAATGGCTCTTGGATCCTTGTGTTTGAATGTGCACACCAGCTAGATGCTCTATGTTCCAGTTATCATTTCACTACTGAATCAAGTATAGAGTTGATATTCTTTTTCACAATGTATAAACAAACAAATCATGTATTTTTGTTAGCGTGGCATTTCCCCCGAAAGCTCTTGAATCTCATCATCTTTCTACATGAGTGTCTTCTACATTTACGGCACCTCTTTTCTAATCTCTGAGATATTTGTCTTTTTCCAATTTTAGAAATATTGTTCACATGCTCACTCAATGACATGTTTTACTGCTGGATTCTCACACAGGCTGACTTGGACCTGTCCTCATCATTTTCCTATGGGACTGGCAGGAAAAGTCTCTAAAATGTGATCGACATGTCTGACAGCAGCTTGATTAAAAGTATGACGTTTTCTAATATACTGTGATGTAACATTCATGCACTAAAAGGTGAAAACTTTACGTGTGAGTAGAGTAAATTAAAACCTGTTTATCACTTTGTATGAGTTGTACGGAAAACAAGTGCTTTAGTTTTTACCTTTTTATAGGACGACGTGCATTTGTGAGTTGCATAGGTTATGTGATCCTTGCAGAAAATCTCTTGACAGGCGTCACATCGCATGGGAAGAAAATCTGGAACATCAGGAGGAGATTTCAGCTTTCAGCTTTCAGGATAAAAACAAACTCACACAGACAAGCAGGATGGGATCATGTCCTTCCTGCTGAGCTCACCTAAACGTTTGCAGGTCTTCTCGGAGCAGTGTTCGCCTAAATCTGGAAACTCCATCGTGGTCACACGTCTGCCTCCGGCTGACTGAGGTCAAATCTCCACAAACTGCAGGAGGAGGGAAGAAGGCAAAGGTTCAGAGGTTCACTCAAACCGCTGACAGGTACAATGCTGACTGTGTCAACAGTGGGACAGGGTTGACTCACTGCATGCTAGCTACCGTTAGCCAGGGAAATTAGCTTTGTCATCGCTGAGTTAGCCACAGCTTGTATTGTGTCAACACGGCAGACTGTCAAGTTAGCATAGGGGAGAGTCCAGCTAGCAGGCAGATGTGGTGAGCCCCTGCTAAGAGCTACACACGTAAACTAACTTAAACGATTAGGTTGATTGCGTAACGTCAGCTTACGTTATTTACGTTCCCGTGGTAGGGACTTGGCTTAACAACGCTTATTATAGAGTGTACGTCGAGCTAAGTCACGATGACACATTCTAAACCTGCATCAGCTAACAGTTGTTTATTAGCAACACCGATGCTAGCTGGGTGTTAGCTTGTGTGTCGCTAAGCAAAAGGCCAACGCTAAAGTAAAAGCTACTCGCTCTATACAACATCGCTCAAGCAGATACAGACGAACACATCTTTTTTTTTATGTAATCTCGAAGTAAACAACGGTCGACATACCGATACACAGCATTAAACAAAGTGTCCTGTTAGCCGACTAGCTAACTCAGCTAGTCGGATCGATCTGACAGTTGCTCCCTCTACTTGTTTTACTCACCGGATCCGCTTCTGGTTGTAGCCGAGGACAAAGACGTTTTCTCGCCTGATCCGATCGAGCTGCGACTTTATCTCCTGTTTTCTGGCAGTAGTTTAAACCACAGGTCCCTGAGCACCTCTGTCTGTGTGTCTGTGTGTCGGTGCCTCTCTGTGTGTGTTTTTAAACGAGCTGAGGTATTTTTGATGTGTCACGCACGCTCCTCCCACATCCACGACGTAACACGACGACAGGAAATATGATGTCACTGCAGGAGTGGTTTAAGATGTGAACTTTTTGCAATATTGCAGCAGCAAAAGTCACAACTACTAGGCATGAGTCAGCAAAAAGTAAAATGCAATTGTAATTCTGTAAGGATAATATCACACATATATGTACACACACTGTAGTTCATATCTACCCTGAGGCTTTTTGACTTCCTACTATGTGTTGTACTTATAAGTCACTTGAGTACTTCACAAGATGTGTAATGAGTAGTTAATATGTTGTGTACCTATTTTTCAATTAAGTAGTTGTGTACCTTTATGATGTCTTACTTGGGTCTTTTAATGTATGGGGGGGGGGTATATTTTGAGTACTTATACGTCTTATACCTTCGATCAGAGAGAAAGGGCATTTGAATTCCGTCTGTGTCGTGTACAAATGGCAGAATTGACAATAAAGTTGACTATGAATTTTTTTGGTAAGAAATTAAGCTGCATTTCTGGCTAGCTGTATTTCAAATAGGCTCTCTTGGCTCATACATACACACAGATAGTTACAGTTTAGTTTAAATGACATGAAATTAAAGCAGTGTGTGAAGTCTCTAGATCTCTACTGCATTAAATTTAACAGATTTTAGTATCGACCTGCTCAACACAAGACCGAACAACTTGTGTTAACAGACTTATTTAAGCTGAGGTGACAATGAGACTTCTACAGATATGTGCTATATTTCAGAACAGAATTAAAGTTTATCACCACAAATTAAGATGTTTTTTATTGTGTGTGTATGTATCATCTTCAGTCTTTTAAAGGAGGACTATAGTCCTGCTACTTTCTCACTAAACTAGGGCACAGAACGCAAGACTCTGTATAGGTGTGATGTGTGTCATCAAGTCAAATATCCTTAACACACATCCTTGGGAATATCTCAGAAAATTGATGTGATGTTTAGGTTTCAATCAAACCAAGCCCTCGCATCTGGCCATCTCTAAAAGACACTTCACACCTCTCCAGCATTTTCTTTTTAAATGCAGATGACCTGACTTAAGATACACAAGACCTCTCAAGATGTCAGGATTAGTGTCACAAGCGTTGTCCTGCACTCGACCAGCTGATTTCCCTCTGACACATGTCTGCATTGTGCTGCAGTCTCTGATCCTCTTTGTGGTTGTCCCTCCTCAGTGGAAGGGTCATGCAAGATTGTTGTATTCCCATGCACTTAACAAAACAATCCAAACAAGGTATAACATCTTTTCTCAGATCCTTAAATTGTATCAAAAGTCAGTAGTAAGAGGATCATGAGTTGGGATTGTTTTGGTTAATAAATGGTGCTTATTTATTGCCATATATTTATATATTAGTTGGATTTCAATGTGGTTTAGAAAATTATTCACATTTATATATTCTGCAATGTAAACCAGTGGTGCAATACTTGTTGGATTTAAGCAGTACCTATATAGTTTTTCTACCTCTTCAGACTGTTATTTTTCATCAGTAAAATGTATCTTCTTCAATGAGATCTTGTTTTATCACATTTTCTTACCTTATACTAAATACCAGTAGAAGTGGGGAGTTCATTTACACTTAATAGGAGTCATAATAGATTCCATCTTGTGAGAATAGATATATAAGGTTCTCTAGGGGGCTGACAGCAGCTCTGATGAACTGATCATTAATGATTTGACAAGCCACCCAGAAAGAATTGTCATTTGCTTTCTGCCTTTTTAAATATCTATCCCTGCCAGACTCTTTGGAAATAATATTCAGCTTTAGTGAAAATGTGCGGAGCTCAATTATATTTAAAAAAGTGAGATGGAGCCATATCCTTTCAACATCACAATCAGACCTGAATAATTTAGATTCAAGTCTAATCATCCAATCTTCTTTTTGCCGATTTACCGAGAACAGTTCTCAGATTATGTTCTTGAATTTGAGTTTGGAGTGTAAAGGGGTGAAATCGACTTCAATATTGTTTTAGATGGCACTCGGGCTAAATCTCTTGGAAACTTGCTGGCTTAAAATGTTCAAATTGAACTCTTACCCTTGGTTTAATGCCAGCGGGCTGAGTTGTGTCTTTTTAGCTTTTACCAGTTGATGGCAGCATGGATTCTTCTAATGCTCAGTGAGCTGAGGCGGGATCATGAATACAGACGGAGCACAAAAAGCATCTACTAACTGCAGTAGATGCACTGCAATACTTGTATTTGCATGTATACTGTCAGCACATGGTGGAAATATTGTGACAACTCAAGGAAGACAAAATAAACACTTACGATTTAAAGATTTTTGCACTTGAGGGCTCAGCAGTAATCCACCAAAAGTCTGAACAAACATTAATGAACAAATGAGACATTAAGGGATCAATAAAGCAACTGATTAAATGAAAAACAACAGCATATTCCTTCTTCGTGGTTTTAATTATAATGTAAGAGTGCATCATCAAGAACTGACAGAGGCACTTAGAGAGCATGAATTTCTCTCCTGTTCCGTAACCCATAAGCTGCCGACGCTGTGGCCAGATGGCGCCATACTCAGAAAACACCTGGCTATCTACACACACACATAGACACAAACACACACACAGAAACACACACAGAAGCATCCCACATGCCTAACAGCCTGAACCTTTTTTTCAACTGATCATCATCACTCAGCAAAGTGTTTTAATAGAAAGAGACAGAGGAAGGAAGGGAATGACATGACACTTTTCTAACTGAGTCATGGAGTTATGAAGGAAAGGTTTAGAAACTAATTTAAAAAAAATTCAGTTCACTTCTGCGCAGGAGGTAAATAAAATAAAACAAAATAAATGAAATTAACCACATGCATTTTCACTGTCTGTCAGTGCCTAAAAGTGCTCATGCCCTAATCAAATCATACAAATGTAAAAGGTCAATAGAGTTAATTAAAATTATATTAATAAAAAAAAACATAAATGTTTATTATAACTTGAAATTATAACATTTTATTTTTGAAGAACAATAAAATTATAAAAACATTACATAAAAGCTATCTGCTGAAGGGAAGAACCAGAGGCTCAGAGCGTCTATGATGTTCATACTTTTTGTCATTTTATGCAGGGTAACTCAGTACATTTTAAAACACTATGATGATATTGGAAAAAATCCCAGCTATATGAGAGAATTAATAAAACAGTATTGATTTCTGCAGGGGTATCAAGAGGTCAGAGGTCAGGGGGTAGAGGTTAGAGGTTATCCCCTGCTCAGACACACTGGACGTTTCAGACACAAATTAATAAACCTGCCTTGTCTGTCCTCTCCAGTGATTTGTCCACCACACCACAAGGTTAATGAAGTATGTTTCAACATTTGTGTGTCAGACTATTTGGAATAAACGCAGGAAAGCAAGTAGCCACTAGAGGGCAGAACAGGCCTTTTTATGGACACTGAGGCAGGTGAGAGACCTGGGTTTCCAGAAGCCCTGACACAGGGTCAACAAGGCCTCACTAAGGTCTGTGTGTAGCACTGCTGTTCCCTGCCATGTTCATAATGTGTGTGTGTGTGTCTGTGATTGTGTGTGTGTGAATCCACAAAAACGTATAAGACAGAATGTGGCAGAGTGGTAGTTTTTCCTGTGAAAGGTGACATGGAACGCAACACGTTCAAGAAGTGGACCACACAATAGGACATCAACCAGTGAAGTCAATAATATAATCAAAATATACATCTCAATGCACCACGTTAAAAAACAACACCGACAATGATAAGGCCCTGAGTTTGTTGTTAGTGCATCTGAAAAGTTCCCGTCTGTAGTTTTTGTGTCAGATTGTTGTTTTACAGTGTGTTTCTACAGTGAAAAAATCTCTGGGGTTTCACAGATTAGTTTTTTTTTGTACTACAGCAGATGGCCGGGCCGTGGAGTACAGTCACTCCCTCTACCAGCTCTTTGCAGTGTGAGGAACCAGCAAGGGACTGCTGGCTATCCTGCCATCACTGCTGGCTCCGCTCAACACAAACCACACAAGCCCAGCAACTAGTTAGTATTGGACGATTGTCATGAATAAATAACTGCGTTCCTCAGGCCATGTTTTGACTCCATGCCCTCCAAAGTTTATGCAACTCTAATGAAAGTAGTGATATACACCTTTACAATGTATGTGTAGTTTATTTATAGCACACTCACACACATACAGGAAGCTTTGAGGGAGTTGTCCATGGTGCTTAAAATCAAATAAACCTACAATTTCCTATGCACAGAAGCTATATGAGCTCCAATCAGAGACAATATATATCTATCTTTATATATCTATATATATATGCACCTCAATGTTTCACCCATCCAAACCCATTTGGGATTATAGGCAGGATGGCTTAAAATTTGGAGAGCCCCTCTATATTCCTGTAGAGTTGAATTATTAGATTGAAGTTGAATAATAAGCACCGAGTCAAACAGCACACCCTTCATCTGCGGAGCTGTAATTAACGTGGGGCAAAATGCAGGAGGTGGCGAAGGAGGAGATGCAAATTATTCTGCACAAAGGCTCCTCACAAATTGGCGTCACCATTTCTCAAATTATATCATTACTATATTTTGAAAATGTTAATCTGTTGAGCGGATTTCCCGGGGGAGTTGAGTAAATTAGTTCTATTTCCGAGGCTGCCTCTCTGCAAAGGCACGGCAGCGACAAGCACCTCTGATTTGCTGATTACAATTAGACTCCCCAGTTTGGGCTCCTTCAAGCATTGATAATTTTCGGCATATTAAGCACGTTTTAGCAAAGGTGATAAGTCAGTTTTAATTGAAATGAAATTATTATTCTAATGGAAGTTTGGTTATTATTATTAGGAGGCACCAGTCATTCTAGCTTCATTTTTAATATATAAATACTGGGGAGTTAAGAAAAAAAAGATTTTGAAGGGCATTAGGGTGTCAGGATTGAATGAGGTAATTTGAAGGGAATTACTTTCTCTTCTATCAGAAATGAACTGAATTAAAAGTCCAAATCAATCGCTTTCACTGCTCCATTCTACTTTGACAGCGGCACAATTACAGATAATTAGATGGGAGGAAACTTTTAATTGTGGGATTAGAGGGGGAGAGAATTTGTAGGATCAGAGGGAAAATTTCCAGGCAGAGTTTTCTTGCTTATAAAATCGAATCAAAGGATTTGTGAGCTTAAAATGGCAACCAGCTCTTTTTCTTCCTCTCTACCCTTTCCACTGTTTAATTGGAATTGCATCTAGTTCATCCAAATCATCCAAAACAATTAATTTAGATTTAATTCTATAATTATCATCAAATCGAATAATGTGCAACCTAATTTAGATAGTTAAAAATTAACGTGCGTGAAGTTAATTGAGTAATTAAACTCCTAAACTGCCGCCTATTAATTTGCCTGCCTAATTAAAAATGAATTTGATTCTGTGCTGCTGAACTAGGTATCAGTGTTGGATGGGCCTGTTGATAAAGCTTGTGTCTTTTTTTAGGGTTGGGGGCAGGGGGGTGGGGGGTGGGAGGTACAGGCTATCATCTGAACGCCTTGTGTATGAAGTTGGCACTCATGTGTATTTCAGTTATCTGGTTATCTGCAGTCAGGTGAGACTCAGGCAAACAGAGAAAACAGCACAGAAAGTTGGCATTAAGGAGACTCTTAGAAAAGATAAAGTGCAAGTGGAAGTTAGTTGATTTCAGACTTTGATGGGTATGGAAATGGCATTAGGTAAGAGGCTGTATGTTTGGACTTCTGGGTGTGTAGACACTTTGTGTTGGGAGGGATGGGCTGTGCTTCTTCACCGATGTCATCACTGTGGTCAGTGGGGGACTAAACAGCCTGTAGAAGCCAACTTGTGAGTGATTAACACCTCTAACGTTTAATATGAGGCAGCAACAGATGACAAACACTAATATTCTGTTGGTCATGTGACTAACATCACAATGAATGGCCACAAACATATTAAAACATGGATTGTTGGTTGTTTTTGAATAGAGGTAGTTGCTTTTTCCAAAAAATCCCTCAGATTTGCACTTAAGGTTCATATTCAAATGTTCAAATGAGCAGCTTCTTCTTCGTCTTTGTTTACTGTTTGTAACAAAACTCTCTAAAAACAGGACAAGGTGGTGTGTGTGTGGGGGCGGGGGGCAATGAAATGTTAGGAGGTGAATATCTGTCAGCCTCCACCATTTATTTGTCCCTGGGATTCCTCTCATTGGATGGAAAGTTAATCAATTAGTCTATAGGCCCTACGTGCTCCCTTATTGATTCTGACCAACAATACATAAATGCAATAAAGACGCTGCTGCAAGCAAAGACATAACAAAGAAATCTCAATAAAAGGAAATGAACATAAATATATATATATTTATATATATGTATGTGTATTATTATACTTTCCCCTCTGAACAGCTGCCAAAAGGGCCAGTTGTAAAAAGGTAACAAGGCAGGGCTGAATGCTGGCCTTGTTCCCCTTATTATCGGGTTAATTAAAGCTAGAATCTGACAATGTCACCCAGTTGTAGAAAAACGGATTTAAATGCAATGTCTCTGGAGACTGTGTCAAGGGGGCTGCTGTTCATTGAGCTCATGTGTGGAGACAGCCCTCATATAGATGTGTATATAAATATATACATGCTTGGAATTGACGCAAAAGCAATTATTGAATTTGAGATGTTCAAGAAAAAGAGAGAGAGAAATGAATGGGGGGGAGGAATTATTCATAAGATCTGTGTGCGTAAAAATTAAAGTTGAAATAGGAAGAGGGCAGCTTCAAAGAAAAGTCAGTGCTGCTGCTGCTGCTGCTTGAAAAAAAGAGAAAGAGGATAAGATGGATAAACAGGCGAGATCATTTCTGAGGAGTTCATTAAAATGTAGGGCTACACACACTGAAATACAGGGGGGCTGGTTATTTGGGCTTGGGGGTCAAGTGACGAGCGGATTATATACTTCCTCATAATAATATTAATTAAACAATTTGCATGCTAATGGGGTAACAATTATCGCAGCTTCTGTTGAGAGATTCAGGTTATTACAACATGCCAATCCGGGTGCCAAGGGTCAGGGAGTGAGTGGGGTGCGAAATTTCAACTATGATTAACATTATGACAGCGCCAGACTTGGGATAAATAAAGTGGAATTAATTATTTGAAAACCTAATGAGCAGATAGGATTTAAGGGCTGGTCACATACTGAGTGCAGGGGTTGCATAAGTAAAGGAGATTGTTTAATTTTTTTCTTCCTCCAAATTTCCTGCCAGGAAATACTTGGACTATAATGGACATGTGAGTATTTGTTTCTATTTTATTCTGCACTCTGGTGCTGTCCTAGACCTAGCCTCCAGTCATATAGCCCCCGTTTTATTTGGCCATATATTTTGTCCATAACGCAGCGTTGCTCGTAATTGAAGCTTTCGCCTTGTAACAGTAAAATATTATAGTTTCACTCTTGCTTTGTGCCTTCAGCAATATCTCAGCTGCTTTCAAATACAACACACACCCATATTTCACCAAGTCACCCCATTTGTTTTACGCCCCTGCATGCGGACCTGTCTGATTGTAAAGGTTTAATGTATTTAAATCATGATCCATAACTAACATGGAGGGGATGGGGAGGGGGAGTATATCAAGTCAAAGTGGGGGCTCAGGGACGACAAAGGGTCTCAGAGTCCACGGAGGGCAGCAGGCACCCCTGGGGAGAGGGATATTATAATTCCACTATATATATATTAGGATAAGAGTTTATATTTTACATTTTTTAAATAAAAAAAACGTTTTCAGTTTTTATGCCAGAACCTCCCTATAAGAGATGTGTAGCGATTCAAAAATAAAAGTCAAAATTGTGTAATAAAAACAATTATTTGTATTTAAGTATATATAATTTCATCTTGCATAATATAGCTTATATTTGCAGGTCCTCCAATGGACAAAAAAGCGCGGCTGCCTCTGGCCCAAGCAGTCCGCCTGCAGCCTCCCCTTCCCCGGGAGTCAGCGATCCCTTCCTCCCGGTGGGTCCCCCCCGTGTAGTTGCCATGTAGTTCTTATCAAAGCCCTCCTGTCTTGTTGTGACAGCTCTGATATTGTTTATTGAGGTGGATGTCAGCTTTAATTAGCAATCGATACGGGGAGCGTCTGCAGAGCGCGCCTCTGACGTCAGCGCCCATTACCTCCTCTCATTGGGTCTCATATTCCCAGAGCCTGGGCTAATTATTGGGAGGTTCATGTGGATAAAGTCGGAGCTCATCCCTCCCCTCCGCATCATGTCCCCTGCTCGCTGGCCACACTCGCTGCATGCTTTGTAAATTCCCATCGCCGGCCTCCAGACGTCGTTTCCTCTCGCCTGCGGGATGATGGACAGCAGGATACTGGATGCACCTCACGCCCAGTTCGGAGGCTCTCTCGGCGGGATGGTGGGCTTCCCGTACCATCTGAGCCACCATCACGTTTACGAATTAGCCGGGCATCAACTTCAATCTGCGTCCGCGGTCCCCTTCTCGATAGACGGATTACTTAATGGCTCCTGCACGGCGTCGGTGGGTAATTCCAACCCCCTCTTGTCTTCGGGCTGCGGGATGAATGGAGATAACCAGCAGTACAAACTGTCAGGTAAGCCACGTCGCGCCGCCGCCACACAATAAAGCATCTCATCCGGGCTGGGCTGCTTTGCGCACAGACGCAAACAGACGCGCACAAAGGCTGGAAGGTGCGATACAAGTTGTCGTCTTGTTTTCTTTTGATAAACCTCAGACACGCAGGCGAGCGGTGGGTTGTAGAGCCTCTGTTCCCACTTCGTCTCCACCAGCGAGAAGCTTTTGCACACAAGCCCAAAGCAGTGCTCCTGTCAGGGTGTAAATAGAAGAACAAGGACATCGCGAGCGTAAATTCTGAAAATTTGGGTTTTTATAGACGCCTCAGGCTGCAAAGAACAAAAATTCAAAATTCTGCAGCTGTGAAGTTTGAAAAAAAAATACTCTGCTCACACATTGAACCGAAATTGTCAAATTGCTGTTTTACTATTGCAATCCGAGGAGAAATAAATACACAGGCTGAGTATCTAATCCTTTTGTTGACATGTGCTCTCGTTCTGCTCGCTATAGACTCGTTGGACCCAGACAAAGATAGCCCCGGCTGCAAGAGAAGAAGAACTCGCACAAATTTCACTGGTTGGCAGCTGGAGGAATTAGAAAAGGCTTTTAACGAGAGCCACTATCCCGACGTGTTCATGAGGGAGGCGCTGGCTCTGCGGTTGGACTTGATAGAATCGAGGGTTCAGGTAAATATTGGTTTTGTTCCCTCATGTTGTTGGTTGTATCTATTTTATTTTAATTTGTATATGTCTTTATTTTTTTCTCTTTGATTATAACTCATGACAATGTATCAGGGCTTTATTTGCTCATGACATGGACAATTATAAAATAAATCTAAGCATACAGGCGAATTTTGGGTCATATTATGACACATATTAGCAATGATTATCTTACAACAATTGAAAAAATAGCTTAAATTAGTCAAATAAGATCAATTTAGTTGAAATTTAATTTAGAAAAATAATTTATTACTGTTATTATTTATAACAAAATAATTTAGTCAGTAACCTTGACTTAAATATTTTCTATTGTATTGAAAATCCATTATTAACAAAGACCAAAAATATTTTCTGCTTTTATGCTACAATCGTTTAACTGAAGCAATATTAGTGCAGAAATATGGACTTATTTTTGTTTAAGAATTTCTCAGTTGAGTGAAAAATTAGAAAAGTGGAAATCTGTTAAGTTTTTGTAAAAATTCCAAAGTTTGTACTGGAAAATTATGCAATTCTGATAATTATTATAATAATTACTAAGACTTGTAAAACTGTAAACCAATAATTTAGTGTTAATGTCAAACCTCGCTCATCTTTCTCAGAACTTTGCCTTGCCCTGCTGCACACACTGGTGTTTAATGAAAGGCCTAATTAAAGGCCTGCATAGCGAACAGCCATGAGCAAATGAAACCTCACTACCTGTTTAATTACCATATTGTTAAGACAGCGACACATTGGGCTCTAATTAACGTTCCCCGTGTAGCTGCTCATCACACGTGTTTCTGTGTGTCTACATGTGTGCAGGTATGGTTTCAGAACCGCAGGGCCAAGTGGAGGAAAAAGGAGAACACAAAGAAAGGTCCGGGTCGACCTGCTCACAACGCCCACCCCACCACCTGCAGCGGGGAGCCCATGGACCCGGAGGAGATCGCCCGGCGAGAGCTGGACCGGATGGAGAAGAAGAAGCGCAAGCACGAGCGCCGGCTGCTCAAGTCCCAGAACAAGCTCAGTTCTGGGGATTTATTTCACACCCCGGGGTCGGACAGCGACAGCGGGGTGTCGCATGTGACCGACAGTGACCACACCACGGGCCCGCCTTTTGACTCCGTGGGGGGGAGTCAGTCGCAGTCGAGCTGCGACCAGTCGCCCCATCATCTCCAGACGCAGAACCAGAACCAAAGACTTATGGACCGGGACGCTGGCGGATCCGAGCTGGACTCGCCCGACGCCAGCCACCGGACCAGCCTGTGCTCCGGCAGCGGCAGAGCCTCCGGGCTGCAGAAGCTCAACCCTTTCAGCGTCGAGAGCCTCCTGTCGGACTCCAGACCCAGACGCCACCCCGCGGCCTTACCCCCCTCACGGCCTTTGATAGGGAAAGGACACTTCCTTCTCTATCCCATCACGCAGCCGCTTGGATTCATTGTTCCCCAAACTGCTCTGAAGACCACCACAACAACAACAACATCAGCATCCTCATCATCTGCTGCGAACTCTGGCGGTGACTCCCCGCAAGAGAGGAACCAGGCGGGCGGCCGCTGCAGCAGCGTCTCTGCGGGATGTAGGAGCAGCTCGCCGGACTGCGGGGACGCCGCGCACCGGGGGCAGGTGGGGTCAGAGGACAAGCCCGGTTCACCGCACACCAGCCCGCCCAGGGCCGCGTTTCCCCCCGGCAAACACACCCACTCCACCTCGGTCATTTGCAGCGACTCGACTTTCTCCCACGAACACATCAGCATCCCACAGCCGCTCAGTGCGAAGCCTGTGGACTCAGACAGAAAAGAGCATTTAGAGATCCAGGACCGGCCCGAGTGCGTCCTCAGTGACAGTCCAGCAGAAACAAAGACAGACTCAAAAGAAGATATCGACATGGAATAAATCTCTGGGGGTAAAAACAAACCAACAACAATCATAATAATAATAATAATGCAGATACACATTGATATAACCTCTAAAACAACACCTTTCATTAGGCAAAAGCTTAACCACAATCTTTGCATCCACTATCTAGGTTTCCCCCAATGACATTTTTGACAATGGTGTGCTCTCTCTCTCTTTGCGAATGTGTGTGTATGTTTGTGTGTGTGTGTGTGTGTGAGTGTGTGTGTGTCAGGAGTCTCGATAGATATCCTTTTAATGTGTGATAACTTGTCCAAAAAAAAATCACAAGACCATGAGACCAACGAAAATCCTCAAGAGCTGTAAAAAGGTATTATACTATTTATATATGTAAGTTTCTTTTTTTCTTAAATAAATCTATTGTATACAAGCACCTCGAACCGTGTGAGACCTTAAATAGCTGCACATGTGCAGTCACCGCAGTACAGTACGAGGAAAAGGGCTTTCTTAAAAAGGGAAATCTCGTGTTGTACTTTTGTATATTGCCTTAACAAATTTATTCATCTATAAGCCCCCCGCTGAAATGAGGTTACGAGCCCGGGGGCGAAAAGGACCCGCTCAACTCCTGCAGAGTTTTGATATGAAAGTAATTATTTTCCCGGTGGCTACTGCAGGGGGATTCAGTTTATTTTAGCTCAAAGGGGGTTATAATACATTACCGATTTCTAGTGATATGAAAT
Organism: Pseudopleuronectes americanus; assembly: GCA_038501795.1. Taxonomy (NCBI): domain Eukaryota; kingdom Metazoa; phylum Chordata; class Actinopteri; order Pleuronectiformes; family Pleuronectidae; genus Pseudopleuronectes; species Pseudopleuronectes americanus. Next base: position 10,163,020 of record CM076732.1, read on the forward strand.
CACATAAACTTCCCAAGAATAATAGAATTAGCATGAAAAGGCCTGGGTGTCAAATTGAAATAGGAAAATAATAGCCCCAGCAGCTGGGAGTGTGTGTGTTTGTGCATATTGGATAGGAGATGGGGATTCGTGGGGAGGCATTTTCATGAGCTTTTTTACTCCCATGCACTCTCCTCTTCTTCCTCTTCCTCTCTCTCTCTCCCTCTCTCTCTCCACTTTGTCAGGGGTCCCTTGTAGCAGGGGCTATATTAAGATAGATGTTCGATGATATCCCTCATTGTTCTGTCGCTTTACATTGATGTCTCTGTGTTATCAGCCTATTGATCATGCGTCGGGCTGTAATAGGACGGGCCGGGGCGAACGTGCCTATTTACAATAGCAGAACACATTTGTTCTAATAGGGTTGGTGGTCCCCGGGGAAGCCGCACGGGATCTGGGACATCTGCTCCCCTTCCCCTTCCCCTGGTTCTTCCCCTTTGCAATATTAGCGCTGATGTTGACCACAATATCCAGTCGACCCAGGGAAGAAAGAAATATCCAATAATATATGTCTAAACAAAGATGTAATATCTTAATAAACAAAACAAAATAAAAAAAACCCACATCAGATCCAGGTTTAAATAGAGAAGCTTGCAGTTCTTGTTGGGGGAAGAAAAAGAGGAACCCTTTAGTTTTTCTCTTTGGCTCTTGATTTGCAAATAAATTGAAAATAATCAGAAGGGGCCAGCTCGACGCGTCTGAGCCGGAGCAAATGACTTCCTGAGCCAGTGTCCCTTTCAAAATATTTACATAAATCTCGACCCGTGAAGCTGTTTGCACTGGGAAGCAATGTCTTATTAGCCTGCTGCTGCTGGTGCTGGTGGTGGGTGATGGGGGGCCACAGGGGCAGACACACGCACACGCAGTGCACACACACACATGCGCAAGATTATTGTCCTGCAAGGGCTCTGGTTATAGGTGCATCATCTGTGTGTGTCTGTGTGTTTATGTGTTTGTGCACGGTGCTCAGATTGTGGCTTGAATGTGCTGTTTATTTACTCTTATTGATTATTTCTTATCATCTTCCATGTTATCTCGCATTCGCCAATGAGTTTACATGCACGCCATATATTTAATCTCCCAGATAAGTTTTTAATTGGAATTTTCCATTTCCCCCCCTCCATGTTATTACCCTGTAAATGAAATTACAGTGACGCAGAAATATCCCCATTGTCGAATCATAGAAACGTGTTGACAGAATTCAAGGTGGAAACACCGCTGAGTTCACGTTGAGAAATCCACTCCACCGGGTTTCTTCACACAATTTGGAATAACAGAGGCCAATTTGAAATCACCCCCTTGTCAGATTCTTCGGAGTGTGTGTGTGTGTGTGTGTGTTTTCTTATTTCCTCCGTGTTACTCTGAGGCTATTTGGGACGTATGCCCAGTTCATCCATAATTCATTAGCCCACTGAATAGGAGTATCGCTGGCTGCACATTGGTGGCCTTAAGGTGAAATTAGCGATTTGCTTAAGTAGTTAAGCTTTTTCTTGCGCGAGAGCTGCACGCTGCACGATTCAAGACAAACTATCAATCGATATGCCCGGGCAGCCTCCAGATAATGTGTCGTCCATGAATCACACTTTATGAATTCAATTTATACCCGGAGAATTTTTCAATTTGAACGGGCGGATCATTATGGGAGAGTGTAAATTGTTTTTGCTCTATTATGCATCGGACGCCATCATTTTTCTTTCTAATTACGGAGGTGTCAGGTCGGGCTGTCATGCAGACGCTGATTTTCAATTTAACTGATCATCATGCATTCATTTTCCCATTTGATAAATCTGCTATCTCGCGGCCCCCTCTCCATGCCCGGAATGCTAAGAGAGAGGCGCAGATTGGCAAAGTAATAGGGGCCTGTATGCGGCAATAAGTGCAGATCAGCCAGCTAATTTAGCACCTCCTGGTATTTCCATTTCCATTTCTCATTTCCAACTCTCAGAGGAGGAGAAGCAGCCCAAAGGCAGAGAGCTGGTAGGCTTTTCACAATCGGAGAAAGACAGAGGAGGAAGACTCCACCAAAAAAAGAGAGAAAAACCCCGGCTTGTTTTCCACGACACTTTCCCCAAATTAGGATATCAAGCTTAATTAAGGCTAATGGAGTTTTCTCAGTATGTGTTAGTTTTATTTAATAGAAACAAATTTACGCAATTAATTATGGCCACGATATTGAGAGTCTCATTTGCAGATGCATGCGAGCTGCAGCCTAAATCAGCGTCTTCAGATGGAAAGCCCCCCCCCTCCCTGAACCCTCCTCCTCATTTCCAAGCTTAAATGACTTACCAAATGTTTTCATATAGGCACCAGATCAGTTTATTTTCCAAATCATATCCGAGTAAACTAAGTCAGATTAGACATAAATTGATCCCCTTTACTGCGCCGGATGACTGAATTAAATGCAGATTTGTGCCATTTACCGCTTCCTGCAGAAATCGATTATTTTCCACGTTGAATTTAACATTTTTATGTAAAAAAAGAAAAACCTAAGCTAGCAGCAGAATAGCCTAAAATATATGTGTTATAATAATGTTTTCTCATCATTATATGGAGTGACTGTATATTTAACAATTGGTGTAATGCATTCATAACAGGGAAGGGTTTTTACAAGTTTCAAACAGATCTGTGGTCCTGTGTGTGTGTGTGTGTATGTGGACCACACTTATGTGCGCTTTGTGTTGCTGTGTGACATCTCACAGGCTCAGTTTGGATAAGAAAGAACCGTGTGTCTTAAAAAAGAAAAAGGATCCACCATAAAATAAAAATGGCACTTGACATTTGGCTTCTCCTGCAGCAACTCTGCCATGCCTTTTAGGATTATTTTACATCTCACACTCATTAATGCGCCACTGGATTTAATCATTCTTATCTTTGCCGTGCATACCTGGGATAAGCCCCGAAAATTACCATCTGCATTGATTTCTGGACGATCCTTAAAATAATTTTAATTATCTCGGGAGTATTTCAGGGGGGAAAAAACCCCACACTAATCAAAATGTAGTTATTAACACTTCAGTGTTCCCACCTCAGGTTTTGTGATGTTAACACAAAGAGAAAGACACTTTATTACAACTTAAATTAAGGTGAATACAAATATTCTTTAGAATTATACCTGGTTTCTTAAAACACAATTAACCATCTGCACTTTGACTTTCTAAGAAAAAATCAGGCAGTTGTATTAGGTTGAAGATTGTAGCATTGCAGCTTAAAAATAATATTAGAAAATATAGTTTAGTGACTTTATTCCAAATGTAAAGCTGATTTAAAAAAAAGGTGGAACAATCACAAGATAGCAAATTTGTATTGTTACAAACCACTACCATCATAATTAAATATCATAATCCCTTTAATATTCTTATGTATACTACTCATAATTAAAAAAAATGAAATACTAGTTATCATGACAACATAGATGCCAGCTTTCTGATAAATGAGGGTTTCTCTCTTACCTTACTCAAAAAAGTACCATATAACACTTTGCACAGCAAACTAGTTGCATTTTAATATTACAACAGGGTGGCTGAAATAAATGATCATACAAATAATGCATTTACATATTACTCGTGGTAAGAGAAATGTGACCTAAAAAGCCAAATAAAAAAAATATAGATATATAAGGCAACAATTAGAGAAAACTATCTGTGAACACGAATCTATCAAGCTGAAAAAACTATAAGAAACACACGCTATATTATTTAAACTTAAGACGCTGCCCTACATTACAACAAACCCAAAAGAACATAACAATAAATGTGAAGGTTTGTAAACTGCTGCTTCAACTAAATGTTAAAAGAATACAATATGTTTCCACATGGCCAAACCAAAAGTAGAAATTGTCGTTACAAAATACGATGCAAAATAATGAGGAGGAAGTAGTTTCCTTGAGTGCAAAAATATCAGTTCAATAACATAAAAAAAGGGCTTCTCATTAAATATTGCACATTTCTGCATCCTTACTCTGGCACCTTATTGTCTTGGAATAGCTGCAGGCGTGGATTAGGTATGAGACTCCTCTCCACAATAAGAGCATCCTTGTAAGATGACGTGTAAGATTAAATATAATCTTTTCAAAGTGGTCATACCTGTTGCTATCTGTGGGGTCTCAACACCTAAAGTAACCTGCGTTGTGATTTGTTATGATAACGCAACCAAAACAATAAAAGGGAGAAAGAAATATTACAATGTGTAGGACCGACGTCTCAGTAGTTTAAGGACGAGAGGGTCTAGACCCTAGTGGGTGATGTGTTGGGTGATAAATCTGAAAGCAAATTAACAACTGCTATCTGACACAGCATTGTCTGGAGTTCTGAAACTTTAACCTTCTAAAAAAAACTGGCTAAAGTTATAACTTACCAAAGTGAGAAGTGATATTTGAAGTGATATCTTTCTTTATCCGACTGTCTCCGATCGTCAATTTCTCTACCTGAGGTTGAGGGGTGAATCTTTGACTTTAACACATCAGTTCTAATCTTTTCTTTTTCTTTTCTTTTTCTTTACTGAGGACAGTGGTCATAGCTCAACAGACAAAATACTGCAAAGGAGCCAGAGTTAGCTGTGTAGGCTGATTTTCATCTGTTGTCCTTCACCTATCACATGGAATTACAAATATCTATGGATAATACTGTGGTCCGGTACTCAAACTACAATACAGATAACACATGAGTTGAGTATTACTATAAAAAATACAAAAATTCTTGAAATCGAACAATACATTGTAACACAAAGAGATTATACATACCACAAATGTAATGTAAACAAAAAACGAGAAAAACAGGTGGATTAATTATACATGATCACAAGTTTGTTTTGCTTCACGCCATTTCTTAAGTTTGTATTTGAAGATTTAGTACTGTATCTAAAAGGTAAATTACCTCAGTAGTTGTTGGCTCAGACTGAAGAGAGTGAACTTGCAATGTCTACACTGCAAAACACAATCCCTCCTGGTGATTGCCATTTAATTAGATAGCTATGATAATATGAGACAATTCAATATCTCAATCTATTTCTAAAGATATAAATTTAAACCAAATAACCAAGCCTGATATTGAATTTATTTCTCTGTGTGATGAGACTTAATGCCGTTGTTAGTGCCTTGGTATTGATGCTGCACGAGAAGTTGATATCTCGTGTATTGAGTAGCTTCGCATTAAAGCTATTGTTCAGATTTTTATTATTTTTAAGTCCAAGCAGCGAATGAGCAGAGCAAACAGAAACATATCAGCCACTATAAACTTTCACAAACTACCACAGCTGCTAACTCTTGTCTGGCAGTCTTAATGTTGGAAGCATTAGCTGATAGGCTACGTTATTGCTCTCCTCGCTGGTGGAATGAGAGGCGGCTTTAAACGATGCCTGAGAGGTCAATTTCCTCCTGCAGCTAATTAAAACACACTGGAGGACTCAGGGTTTAAATTTCAAATCTACGATTCTGTTATGTAACCTACGTGAACACTAATGTACCACAATACAAAACGGTGTGAGGCGATGTATCTATACATCTCTCTACATATACAAACCAATTATCACCTTCTCTGATGATTCTATTCTTGAAAGAATACGGTCATAACAACCACAATCAATTCCATGGTCTGTATTTGGCTCTAGAGCAGCTCCTTTAAAAGTCTAAACACCTCTGTTATGCATGAACAACACATTTTGAGATAGAGAGGGAAAAAAAGTGCGAGAACCCACTTAAAAACAATAAAATCAACAGAATGTTCACTGTTAAGATAGATTAATGAGGAAAATGACTTCAGCATATCTCTTTCTTTTACGAATAACATCCTCTCATTGCACTTTTAAGGTACGGCAAAGTTTATGCAACTAAAAGCACTTAGGTCAGGTAATGGTAAGGGTTAGCCACTGGCCTAAAGTCAAGCATTTTAGAAACTCACCCCTCATTAATGTTTCATTAGATGCATGTGAATGACATTTGTTCCAGTACGTTAATATGCAAACTAATATTCCACGAGTATTTTGAATCTGATAACGTTTGGAATTTGAAAAGGGTCGAGTGAAAAACATATTCCATTTGGATGTTCTGGATTTTGCTTCCTCCAACTGAGACATTGAATTCGTCCATATTCGGGTTTCAGGAGCATTGTTTGGACAAGAATAAGAAACATTTGCCAAATGGGTTTCAAATGGGCATTTTACCACAGTGTGTGACACATGGCCTCTTGCCAGGTTTACATTCAGGTCTGGGCCTATAAAATAAACCACATAGAAAACATTATTACACACATTGTTTTGGAAAGAGGGAGAAAAACAACTAAGAAACATTACGAAAAGACTTTGATATGATTTCCGTTATAAGTTTTGGAGGGCCGGACCACAGGACATGTGTCAATCTGAGTATGGATGGCTGCATGCAAACTGCTCAGTGGGAATACTGTCTTTTTTGCAGTAACCCAAATTTGGTTCATGCAAATTAATGGTTGTTATCCATTTGAAATGACACACACGACTGGTAACAAGGAGCCAAGACCGAGGCTGAGATGACGTGCTCGGCCAAGAGCTTGTGGATTAACCACACAGACACAACTCAGGGTGAGATCCAGATCCTGCCAGATCGTGAGGCAGCACATAATCAGACCATGTGCTGGATGAATAAGGTGTCAGGGAATCAGCTGGGACTGGCTTTAGTTTAACAAGAACATGAAAACAATCCTCAATCCAAGAGGGATGGGTGACACTGACAGAAAACTCCAGGCAGTAACAGCAATCGGCCTTTCTACTAAAAGGTTTGGTTAAGTACGTGACGACCAGTTGCTACGATTAGCTGCAGCACAAACTTTAGACTTGAAACAATAGTTCAAGGAGGCAGGATATAAAGGAGGGACACTAGCAGGCCGCCTGTCAAGATCAAAATGAATCTTTCCAACATATTATTAACAAAGAAAAACAAACAGGCTGTTGTATACAGCTGGGTTGATAACAGAGGCAGTTAGGATACCACTGAGCTATTAAATGATGTGCAAGTAGGGGAAGGAGACCTCGGAGCGTAAAGCAAAGCTTTTGGAGTCAACAGCAATAAAGTAATATTTCCTGACAAAATTTGGTCCCAATATTCTTTCAACTGCTGCTTAGTCACGTGCTGCAGACTCCAGATCTTTAGAATTTGGTGCACAGGAGCTTGGTTTTGAACTGTATCAATCTGGGGGCCAGTTAACACACCACCCTGCCTCTCAGATATCCACACACCTGCAGGATTAATGGTTCCTGATAATAAAAAGAGAGATGTGGTTTTCTGCTTATGCCATTTATGTGGGTGTGCAGCAACTTGTTGCTACTTGTAGTAGCTGTCAAATTATTGCAGTCAGGTAACCTCCATGCTCGAAATCACAGTATAGGATTTCATAGTTCAATAAGCCTATAATTTCTTTGATATTTTGTTGCTGGATCTATATGAATCTCCAGCAGGCTACATGTGCTTACAAAAGGAACCCTGGGGGAGGAACATCCTCAGCTTCTGCCTGAAAGCTTTGGGAACATGAATCTTTTGTTCAATAACCCCGTCCCAACGGACTGCAGAGGTATCATCCAAGGCAAGACACTGCTGTGATCCAAGGAAGAAGAGGACTCGGCTCCAGACCACGGCCCCATGTTGACTTCTCAGAACAGCAGAAACGGTTGCAGATTCAGAGGCATGCACAGATTCTCAGAGATCATCATATCGACTGCAGTTGAGCAAAAAGTCAAAAGAAAAACTTTGAAGCATGTACACAGTTGGTCAAAGTTTAGCTTCAGCTGCATGCATTTAGATTGACTGTCATTTTTTCACTTTGCCTGTGTGTGTGACAGACACATGTCAAAATGTACCAGCTCTGAAGTTCAGCCCGCCGTGGGAGCCGAGGGTGCTATTGTGATTGGCCTGTCAGCACTGACAGTGGATATTTCGGATTTCAAGACATATCAAAACGTCTTGGCGAAGGTAAGTGGAATCGGATGCGCCACCACTGAGGTCATGGAACAACAAGAAGTGATTGTTGGGTATAACATGGTGGTAACCCAGGTGATAGAAGTCAGCCTTACATGGGGTGGAAAACAAATGGCCGTCAGAAAACAATTTACGCAGGAAGAGTCATTCTTAACTCATAAACAGTAGTTTGACAAACTGCCTGACCAAAGATCCACTTCTAAAAAAAGCTAGGTAGAGGCTGGTTGAACAGTAGATGCTGATTTGAGATGAATTTCTTAGAGAATATTAATTTCTATCACCAACAATACAAACTGTAGGCTATAACATTTTTTTCATAGGTTGGTAACTATAAACATTATGTCTATAAGATATACTATTGAACTTATCCGCCAAAAAGCTACATTTAAAAAAATTCTGTAAGGCTTTGCACACAGGCCAGCAGTCAACACAAATGGAAATAAATTATACTAGGCTCCATGCAAGTGTTACACTACTGTGTAAACACATGCTTTGGAACCTGGCGTATGTCAGTTTAAGGAGTAAATTTCGTCTCATCCCAATAATTGTCGTGTTTTGCGATTAGAGCCTTTCCACAGCACTGTTGGGGTACTTTTGTTTATGCACATGGACGTGGGTATTGTGCACGAGACGTGAACGAGCATATAAACAGCATTTACTGAACCACACCTTAACCAGAATATCAGCTATTATCTAGAGTGCTGCGTGCATGTAAATGTTGTCACTGCCTGTTGGTGATTTATATGAAAAAGTCAAGCGTTTCCCTTCCTCATATTCCCAGGGAAACGGTGCCCCAGAGGTTAATGAAGTGTGAAGTGTGAAAACTTCCTGAGATGGGATGAGTTAAACAGTGTTCTCAGATGTTAAAGCAACACTGCCCACATTTATTTGTGTGTGTTAGTGCTTTATAACTTTTAAATCTGACAATCGTGTCCCATGGGCTATCTGCTACCACTGTCGGGGCTAATGCCATCCTGTGTGTTCCAGTTATTCCACACCAATGGATGTAATAACAGGATTAAGTGAGGATTGGAATTGAATTCATGGAATTTACTGACATTTGTTTTACCATCCAGCGTTTATAATGATGTGAATTTAAATTCAAAATGCAAAGGTAAAACAAAACCTTTATTTGATTGCTATCATGAAAGCCTATAAAAGTCACTTTTAAAAACTAGGATAGAACTCAGTAGAGTCTATACTTACTCCAGCAGTCCCCTTATGAGACCACATTTAAAGGTAAGATTTAGGTGGGAGGGATCAATTGGCAGAGATTGAATATAAAAGTGTCCTAGTGATGTTTTCACTACTGTGCTCCATCTTAATTGTATGAAATGTTGTTTTCTTTATGTTGAGTATTCAGCTGCAACATGATACTTCTTTACTAGATATCACAAAATTCTACATACTGCACCTTTAAAGTCTCTCGATCGGGGTTACTTTCTATTTGGATTTACACCAAATTCTGTTAATATCAGTCCCATAGAAATGTCTGATTTGCTTTTTCATCAAGATCATAAAGAAAAATTTGGAAAATCGGCCCATTTCACAAGAGTAAAGAAAGAGAAAGAACAAATACTCGATCCGCCCCAAAATGTTATGAGCTATTCCATGACCGATACCACATCTGTCCACCAGGGGTTGTGGGAATCTGTCAAGTAATTATTAAGAAAAATTTGCAGACAAAAACAACAACCAACAAATGAATGGGAAGGGGTGAAAACCTCCTCGGTAAAGGTAAATTAAAAAATGACAAGACAGAACGATTTATAGCTTCACTGCAGCAGATCACATGACAAACTATTAATATATGTAAAGATCATAGGGTTGAATAACTGCATTTCCACAATCTCATTTAAACTCTAACAATAAGAGCTTTATAGTGAATGATATTGTTGGGTACAATACAGCAATTTATATAATAATAATAAATGACAATAACAATATTTTGATAAAATCTTTCATATGATATATTCCAACCTTAAAGTTTGACCTCTATAATGGATACAGTATGTGCCTAAGGGGAGTCTTCACTAATAGACATTTTTGGTTGCAATTAAAAATGGTTCCCATGAAAGGCTTGACATGTCCTCCAAGGCAAGAGTCTCAGCCTCGGCTCTTTCCTTTAGTCATTAAAGTGGTATTGCAAATGTTCTTAGCACATCCAGGCCAAGACCTCAGATCTCACTATTACACGCACATTATTTAATCCTTGGGCTCCCTGGTAGTACTGACATGTACAATTTCTGTCATTAACGTGCCTGTAAGCTCAGGGATGGACCAGACTCAGAGATCCACTTGAGGTCCAGTTTTTCATTTAATGGCCCAGGGGAAGGAGGGTTCAACTGGGCCTGAAATGTTACTATAAAAGTGCTCTGTAGAGGAGCATGTTATGGCTCTGCAGCCGTCCCAATCGATCACATTAGGGCCGAGGAAGTGGCGAGATGTGACAGCCCAGAAACATTTCAATACTGACACAGTGCGACTGAGAGCTTCAGGCACACCTCTGGAAATAAAAAAAAAGAGCCCTGCATCAGTCCTGTAAATGGGTGTGATTAGTCATAAAGGAGCTTATTGTGCAGAGGCTGGAAGCAAATTAGAGGTGATAGTGGGACAGAATCAATGCTGTTTACCTCTCGGAGGTGTGAGCATATCCATCAGCCATCAAGGAGGGTCTGCCCAGGATCCCTTCCCCCCCCCAACACGTTATTGACAGGTTGAAGAGGACCTGAGGAAGGAACATTTTAGGACATAACATTAATTTCTCTGCTATCGATGAGAGGGCTTTCGAAATGAGTGATTAAGAAAGGGAGGAAATGATTAGCTTCTTAAGCTGGATGTATGAGCAGTTTAGAGAAATGCATAGAGAACATCAGACTATCCTCCCTTTCTAAAATAGTATTATCTTTACAGTATCTGGTCTTTTGGTTACCAATCAATGTGTAATTTGTTCTAATCATTGTTTCGTGGAGACACAGCTTCCAGCAGAGCGTCAGAGGGGCGACATGTTTGTATTTTCTTGTCACAGTTTGTGTTTCAGTAACAAAAATTGAAATATTATTATCACAAAAGCTAAGTTATTTTGTATAAGAGTTATGTTCAGTGCCAACATGCAAGAAAACATTATATTTTCATCTTCATGTCAAACAAAAATTATTATTATAACAATAAATATTGCACTTATCCATGTTTTTACCAAGTAGCTTTTATATATATGAAAGAATAGATATAATCGTTAATATGGATAGAAGAAATGTTTTCCATTGACCCTTCAAACCAAACATGTCTGCCCTTTGCAGAGGCACCAATAGCTGCTGAATTCTGCTCGGTGCCACACATGTTTGTCAGTGGTGTTGTCGCCAGCAGTGGCTGGAGGATACACCAAACAAGTCAATCACATGGAAAGTCACACACCGGGAGAGAAACAACATTAAGGAAATAATAGTATAACTTCCAGCATAGAGGTGAGTTGACCTAGTTCTGGCAGTAGACTCACAAGCCACAGTGAGTCTCAGAGGACCGGATTCTCCTCCAGAGGAAGGTGACTTTGTCCTTGATGGAAACCAGTCAGTGGCCTCTCCAGCACAAAGCAAGGGTTTCCTTCAAACAGACACATACTGTGAAGCCATGCACAAGTAGTGGGAATGGAATAGAGACATTTATGTAATTTGTAAGTAAAATTGTAAGTTTTTTGAGGTTTAAAGAGTAAATAAAGATGAACGACATGTCTCCGCTTCCTCTGTACAAAAATGGCTGGAAACAGGTGTCGCCATCAGGCTTTTGAGTGGTAATGATCGTGGAGCTGCAGTATCGAGGTTCCACAAATACACACGCTCAACCAATCGCAAGTCAGGCTACATCCATTCTACTATATTTTCATTTGAAAACGCATCAACTCTGCAACACAGAGGAGTCAGCTTGAAACATTAAAAAGAGGCCAATTTCATGAATTGAACATTAGCTTGATGAAAAAATCTGTCTCATTTCAAACACTAAAATCTGTCGCTGACTGAAAAATCATGGATCCCCTGTTACGCCGATACAAATAATTTGGGGGATAAATTTGAGCCCATTATTAACAAATTATTTATATCTACACATCAAATTTATAGGGCAAAACCCATTGTATTTTTGTGAGTCTACGACCCAACTGGAAGCTATTCTTTTTATTCTGTTGTGTATTTGATGGTGGTGCTTCTCAGGAAAAGTCTAATTCCATTACAGATTCATCAGGTTGTGTGTTCAAAGGATTCCTGTGTGGTCTTGTTTCAAGATATTTGCAGATTTTCAATATTTTTTCAGTTGAGATACCTTGAGACCAATATCACCAACACTTAAGGACTCAAATAACTTTTGTCAAATGTTATATCCAAACATCATTAAAAAGCTCCGTTTTGACCAGACAACACAGAGTCTCAGACAACAGCCCGATCTGTCACAGATCTTACAGCGTGTCTGCAAATTCAAGATATCCTCCACTACAAAAGCACTTTCCTCACTAATGAATAGAACATGAGCTGAGGAAATGATTCCTTGAATTCTCTGGGCAGATAATGATTCTCGTCTTTATCAGTGGTTTATCTTCTAAGGTCAAGATTAAAGTGAAAAGTGATGTGAACCCCCAGTGTCTCCAATTAAGAGGAGAGCGAGGGGGAAAGAAAAGAGAGAGCAGAGGTGGACTCTTCTGCATTACTCGGCTCTACAGTCCCTCAAGTAGCCCTGAGAAATAGAAAACAACACAATTAAATTATGACACCTGACACGTAGACCTCACATCAGTGTGAATCATAATGGACTAACCGCTGAAAGTGAGATCCTGTCAGACGATTAATGTGATCACACACATTAGCACCTTTGTAGCTTGAATTTGGGGATTTCTTTTTTCTTCTTTCTGCCGTTCTTGATGAGGACTGTAGGAAAACTATCTACAGAAACAGCACGGTTGAAACTTAAAAAAAAAGCCAAAAGAACTACACTACATTGCATTGATACATCTCCATGTGACAACTATTAAGTCCTTTTTTTTAAGTGCAAGAGCATCAGCAGGAAGCCAAAAGGTGGAGGCAGCCCTGTCTTTCTGTTTCCGCTGTGCACCGGTGGTGTTTTCAGACCCAACTAATAAAAGCTCTTAAAGAAAAACCTCTTCATGAAAAAGGTGTCAGGATCTGGAGTCTACTTATTACACAGATTTATACACTCTGATTTAAAATAAATGAAACTGTCCAGCTTTTTCAAGCGTTTCTATTTACAGACTTACGTTAAATTTTTTCCTGAAATATAATGAACATCAAGAAATACAGATTTAATTTCTTTCTTATTTCATTAGTTCAACTTAAATGGCTCAAACAAAGCAGAGGTGTTTCATTCTGTGCCCTGCCCCCGCTTTAATGACGACGGTAATAGTATTATTATTATTAATAATATTATAAGTAGGAAAAGAATCTTAAATGGTTTCCAAGCAGGGGTACTACTCAAAATTCTGCCTCCTCTTACAAAATGTTACACGGGTGCTGCACGAGTAAGAATGAAATAACATTAATATTTGAAAATTGAAAAATGATTTAAAACTACTACCAGAAATTAAATGATTCAGTATTTTGACTGCAATTGTGATTCAAGTTACACTGTGATCAAGTTCCACTCCCAATGTGTGGTGCAAAAAAGTTCAGACTCCCTCAATCCCAGGGACCTGCAGAACCACTCAGTCCAGTGTATTATGTGCCAGAACTCTCCATTCACTAAGTGGTGTCAGATATTCTCACTAAGAGCATCAACTCAACGGCGCCCTCCACCTCAGGGTCCTATCAAGAATACTCAGCACATTTTCACGAGACTCACTACCAGCGTCCCAAATTAAGAGACTTCCAACACCAGTGAAACCAGCAGCCTGGAGCAGCTCAGCCCCATCGAGTGGCTGAAGGAGCTCTCAATCAAGTGATGGAGTGGAGGTGGGGCGACCATGTATATTTTAACATGTAACCAATCTGATACGTGATGAGTGGCTTCTCGGATGAGCACGCCCTTGACCCTACACATCTATGCCCAAAACGCCAGGGTAGGGTGAAGGGAAGAAATGCATTGCTTAAGCATGCTGGGAATATTGAGAGGTCACACCACAGATTGGGTTCTTTATTGGCCCGAGTCCCATCCTTCCAAAAAGTGTTGTGGAAATCTGCGCTGTATTTTGTTGCGTTGAAAATCCATTAAATAGTCAAACTAGGGCTACATTTAATTTAGATCTAATATGTTAATTAGTTTTTGATTGATGGATTTGTCGTTTGGTCGAGAAAATGGTAAATAATGTTGATCTGGGTTTCTCAAAACCCAATAAGCCATTTTCACATGTGTTGTTTTGTCCACATACCAAAGATGTTCACCTTACAGTTACTAGAAGAGCAGAAGAAACACAGAATAGATTCAAATTCAAGCTGAAATCACAGAATTTTCACTCAAATCGATTTTGAAGTACACATAGACATGAACGGGATGGCCTGGTCGTTTATCAGCAAAAAATAACCTGTGAAGGTGTTCTGGGCCTTTAATAATAAAGTATTCACTTTGCCTGATAAAACATGTCCATGCTGTACTTACCTGTACTGTGTCCTCACTGCTTAACACAGCAATGAGTCTTATTCCAGTGTGGATGAGACCCTTCAATATGACTCTTTTCACTGTCGTCTTTCGCCCACTCCATGATCTGTTTCCTCTTGAAAACCTTTCAGCAGTTGTTGCTCTAGGACAGTTTTTAAGTTGGGGCCAAACTTTTGTTTGGCCCCAAAAAGAATACAGAAGTCTCTGGTTCCCAATGTTTACACTTCCTGAATTATACATTTACTTACTTTGCTCATATTTGTTTTTATATATTTCTCCTGTACATACAGTGTAGCTCCTGCAAATAGATTTTGGAGGGAAGGTCAGATTGCAGGTTTGCCTGGAGTGCAGTTGACAGAGAAAAGGACCAAACAAACAGAATACTTATCTTTGGGATGGTGCAGAGGACAAAGTCTGTTTTATGAATTGAAGGGTAGAGTTAGAAAAGTTCAGATATCTTTATAAGAAAACTTTATTCAGATTTCATGAAAAGACACAAATAAACACAGAGATGAAGGAAGCAATATGATTTGCGCTAGATGCCAATATAAAGCATTAGAACATTGAATTGTATGTTTGGACTAAAGGATCAATTCAAAGATCTGCTTCTACATTTACAATAAATGCTGATCTTAATGCAACAGGAGTAATTATTTGTTTCCAAATGAATAGGACTCATATTTCAGCACCAAACAAACAACACAGGCTCACATAACACGCAACACCTACACGTTATGCCCACATTATAACAGAGGGTGCTTTGTTATCAACATGAGACTTGAATAAAGTAGTAAATCCAAGTAATTCTACTTTAGCACAGAACAAATTCAACACATTTAATTGCTGTGTATGTTATGGTGTCACTATAAGTAACCAGAACATTTTTTCGTTTAACTAAAATTAGTCCCCTCAAAGATGAAAATATCATCAGAGCTAAAAAGACAAAAACAAGAAGAAAAGCTGTTTAACGTATCAGCAACTGACTGAGTTAAACCTTCACAGTTGGAATAAATACACACTAGGCAATTTTCAACTTAGTGATGTGAGAAAAATCTCATTTAAAAAAAAACCTATTCATTCATTAAACAGTCACAGAAATAAACTGGAGCTAATGACTAGAAATGTTGTATTGAGTCTACGTTTAACTTTTAAAACCTTTTGAAACAGTTCTCAACCGGATCTGCTAGTCGCTGCGGCAGCAGAATGCTAATATCTCAGATATATTGCTAATGTAGCTGCAATAGTTTTGCTTCAAACATATTTTAGAGCCTAGGTATATTTGATTTATAAAATGACTAACCGGGTCATAACCAACGAAGTTCACAACACACTGAGCAATTAAAAATAAGCATGGCAGGCGCCCAACGATTCTCGAGAGTGAAATATAAAAATTAATTTCTTACTTGTTTTTCCAGAGAAAGAAAAATACAAACAAATGCTCGGAACTATACAAATAATAATAACAACAGAATTCTTTCTTGAGGTTCATGAAAGTGAATACACAGCTTCTATGGCTGAATCCATGGACTCAAGCAGACAATAGCTCTTTGTTCAGAGAGGATAATTGTATCCCAGGTGACAATATATAAAATTAGCTTTGGTCTTCAATGGAAAAATTCTAACTTCAAACCACGCTTCACCATAATATTCAAAAACAGACACAGTTTCCCTGTTCTATTGGACTTAATTAATTCACACTGAAAAAAAAGCAGACATTTCCACGACCTTTACCTCTTCATCTTAAAAGTTGTACTCATGATAATAAACGGAGATAAGCTTTCACACTTTTTCTCATGTGTGGTGACGGAAGCAATTAGTCTTCAATCAGTTTAATGTGCTAAGGAGTCGGGTTTTGTTGTGTGCAAACAAAAGCAGAGACGAGGCCACGCAGGAAAATAAAAGCAATCCTTTTGCTCCGGTGCTTCACGGCAGACAGATGATTCCACCAGGTAGATTGTCTTTAGTTCGGCTGAGCTGCATTGATTTGGCAGCATCGGGTGGATGTCACACATGCACTGAACAATGCTCAATGACTTTGCCATCCTATTCCCATTTAAATTGCCTCTGCGTTTCCTTTCTGACACCTGTTTAAATCAATGCCTTCCTCTGCAGGTCATGGGCTGAATGTACGGAGGCGCACACCAGCCGCCTCTCAAATCCACTAAAATCAACACAATAATTGAAATATTTTCAAGCTGATTACACCGAAGCCCAGGGCTTGGCTGGTTGCTAAGAGTATGCTCCCTAGTTGCTAGGGGGAGTAAATCATCTTGCATTATTTGATTTTTGTTACTGATATGAAACTGCTAGTCCCTCGATTAAATGTCTCACAGTCAAACACCTAAGGGACGGACTGGGGAGGCAAAAAATAAAATAGTCGCTGTGAACCTGTAAAACAGCATCTGTAACTCCTCTTCTCCGTGGGGCTTCGGCACAAATCCATGTGCTTGTTTGTGTTTGTTCCTGCTAAAATAAACAGAAAGCCCCGCTTCTGTTTCACGTTGAGGAAAAACAGATAAGACAGCAAAATACCCAGAAATCCCACATCACACCCGGGGTTCGGTGAGATCACGAGTGAAATAGCCGTCCCCCTTTTATCAAAACGGATTGCATCGTCGAGACCGGGATGTCTCAGTGCGGTTTCGGGCTGTAACTGTCTTATGAATAGTCCACAGACAAATGCATCAAGGGAAACATCGGCTGCAAAATATATACTGTCAAAGACGATTCAAAGATAAATCAGCTTTATTTTCGCAGGAGTTTTGTGTGACAATATGAGGAAGATCATTTTAGACCGGCCATAAAAGTCAGAGTCGATTTTAGTCCCCATAAGTATAATATTTTGCTTTAAGTGTAATGCATTTTCCTCCCCTGGAACACCTCAGCTAACCTGCTCTAATACCTTCATTCTCCTCCTCCGACGTTAATAGAAAGGCGCCACACACTCGACCGCACCACACTCTCGGATCTGATGCCCGCCGATTACAACTGGACCTTCACTCTCATTTCATTTAATATTAATTCTGCTTAGAGGAGGATTTTCTCCAAAGACTTGTCAGACATCGAGGGCTGCTCCAGCCGGCTTTGTCAAATGAGATCAGCGCGCGCCATAATGGTGAGGTCAAGTGGAGGGGCAGCCTCTCAACTCCATAACAGCTTGACAGTGAGCATTATATTATGCTGTGTAAGTATAGTGCACATAGACATAAGGCCACGCAGTCCGGCACATTACAAACTGCAGATGCTCCCGGCACGCGTCCAAGGTGTGCCGTATCATTAAAAAAATGTCAAGGTAATCCTCCGAATGGGATGGCAGCCGAGTTAGTTAATCTACTTATGCAACATTAGATTCTATCTATCAAAGGGCTAAACTCCCATGAAGAGAATACAAGCCATTTAGCAGTATTCCTTGACCTCAGCAATGAGCCCCCCCCGATTTTGTCATTCTGCAGCCAATAATAAAAAAAACTAAAAAAAAACAGGCTGACAGCTCCACTAAAGGGAGAGTGAACAGTGATCAGGGTCTGGTTGTGAAAACCACAGACCGGGGTCCCTTCATTAGCCGTCCGTCAGCTCTGACCTGCAGTGGCTGAATCGATAAAGCACCCCCACTTTTTTTCTTTTTATTTACCAACCAGCACATTTTCTTGTAGCTGAGTTGTCTTTAAACTGTGCTGCTGTTTAACTGCTTTATTCACCCCTCTGTATGAGGCCATCTGGTCCCCTGTCCTGTAAGTCTCTTCTAAAGCCCGGGCCTGACAAGCAAGAGATATGTCAATGCAGTCCTCAGCACAAAGCAACATCTGCCATGCCTGACGCCCACCATTGTATGGCCATTTAATCTGTCCCCCTCCTCCCCTTAACGGCACACAACAGTTCCTGGTATTATGTTTTGCCACTCAATTAGCATTATCATCCCGCTGAAATAGAAGCCAATTTACCTTTAATGACGTGATTGTCAGATGAGTGACAGCAGTCGCTGCCGCCGCTATCGCTAGATAAACGGAGGCCTGCCCCCGTTTCCCTGACTGGTCGCGCCGAGGGCTGGGAAGTCGGCGCCAGCCAATCGCGATGGCCCGGCTTCACCCCTGCACCACCAACATTGTTTCCTCCAGTTCACAGAGGCAGTGTGCTGGAAAATTGAGTCCAGATTCATTAGGTTTTCAGTGTGCCGCTCGAGTCAGTTAAATTGATACATTTCCTAACAAAATTGAAGTGCTTTTGTGGTGCCTGCGGATGGCTGGTGACCCCACTCGGCCCACTGAGCAGCCGAAGCAAGCTGATGGATCCATTAGACCGCTTAGACTGCTTATTCCTCTCCCTCCATCTCTGACTGACACTGTAAATCTGAACCAATTTCAGACTCTAATCACCATTACAAACCCCTTTCCACTGTCCATTTGTTACTCTGCAATTCGAATACACTACCTAGATTGGTTCGGAAATACCAGTTTAGAGGGGCCCTCCTGCTTCCCCGTGGTTAAATGGCTCATGACTGGTCCCTTTTTCTCAGCCGAGGCAGAAAAGCAGCGGCTACCGCGGGAGGGCGGGAGGGTAAATAACGCTCAGTGAAACAAAAGGGCCTTGAACAATTCCCAAAAGATGAACTGGAATTAAGAAAAATGACAGATAAATGAATAAATACGAGGGGAAAAAATAAGAGAGTGTGAAATCCGGCGAGATGACAGACAGGCCTCAAGGCCCCACTGCCGGCTGTGGTGGAAGGGTGTCCCTTGAATAACAATCACTGTTACACCTCCAAAACATTTCCTCATCCACTAGCCATTTTTACTCAAGCTTTTATCTGCTCAGTCAACCGCGCAGCACTAGCGAAGCGGCTGGAGGATATTATTTCCCTGTTGGCCCCAGTCATATAACTCTGCTTAATATGCACTCTATAATTTAAGAAACTTGAATTATAACCCGAATACGCCTTGCTTTATATTATCTATCTAACCTTCAACTTTGTTCAACTTTGAATTAGCGACTCTGAACATTTACACATAACAGGTAGAAAAAATGCTCAGGAAAAGAAGTCTGCAAGTAAAGCCTCACATGCATTATGTATGGCCTTAAATCACTGCAGTTCAATTGAAGGGCTTATATTGAAAACCGGTGAGTTCAGCCGTCAGTCTCGACGTCTAATTAACCGCTGCTCCTCATATTCTCTAAGTGCAGCGGGAAACACATTTTAATTGATATTTAGATGTTTATGCCCTTAGAAAGTAATTAAGATTTTCAATTAATCCTGTCTTATTTCTGGACATCTCGGCTCGGTGTCCTTGAGCGTCCAGCGATTAATTCCCCAAACCTCCTCCAAATAAGGGAACTTCAATTATTCTGCCGTGAATTACAACCCCGCCAGTGACCTCATCCAAGGCTGCATCATCATTTAAATTAAAGGCAACAAATCACCGGTAGCGGGATGGTTGTTTCATACCCCACATATACTGTAGGGTCCTCGTGAGCTTCTTTTTTTATATATCCTGACGGTATTAACAGCTGCTTTCAGATTATCAATAGTATCCATAGCACTCAATTAAAACCGCCTCCTCACAGGAAGTTGTGGCCCCTCTGGGATCGGAAAAGCAGTATGTGCCATATAAGCTGACCTCTTCCCACTCCCCTGTGTCTCCGTCCACTTGTTTACTATATTATGTCCAAACATGCGCCGCACTGCGCTTGTAAAATGTTTGCACACCCATGGCGAAAAAAGACGACACAGACTTTATCAATCAGCCCTTAAAAAAAAAGAACACGTTTGTTTCCTCCTCAGCGATACTGGTAACAGCCCAGGCCTGATATGAAAACAAAATCCATCTTCCACAGTAGTTTTATACCTTTGGAATTGCATCTGCCCAAACCTCAAATGTGTTCATACAATATGACAACACTCCGACTGTCCAAACCTCTATTGTCATGCCAAGAATAAATAATAATTTCTCCCCGCTGCCCTTGCAGTGCTGTTTTGCTCACACATAGAATCACCTGCCCATCTAGGCAACAAAAAGCCTGCTTGGGGATTATGGTGACATAATCTTAGCAGTGGCCTGTGAGTCGGGGGCTGAATGGGTTTGAACCCTCTATGCCACGCTGAGATAACATTTGTCACCGGGGTTCCTGGGCGCCCTATTCATAGATTAGTGGACTGTCGCCTTTTCAGAATGTGAAATGGCTTTGGCACTGCCGCATGTTTATTTTCTAAAAAACCTGCGCCTCCAAGGATGAGGGGAGCATCTTGTCCTCTTCCTGAGAGCCTCGGCGCTTGGCCTCGCACACCGCACGGAGAAATCAGTGGCCCCCGTGTTCTCTGAGTGAATCTGTGAGGACAGTGAACGCAGAGGAGTCCTGCTCCATCTTATAGTCACTCAGTGGACCTCCTGAGATAATACGGTGCATGATATGTCTGATAGGCAACGTGTCGTGCTGCTATTCCTGTCGCTTTTTCTGTTGTTGTTCTTTGAACCCATGAATATGGTTCATGCCAAGAAATAATGGTTAAACTCCTGGTTATGGAATAGTTTCAAATTATTGGGGAAGAAACACATATTTACTTTCTTAAGATAAGATTGTTACCAACAATCTAAAATCTGTTCATGAAATATGAAGCTAAAATGAGCAGCTGCCGCACTTAGCTTAGCATAAACACTGGACATGGGGGGGAAAAGTTAAGGATTCACTCTTTCATTATTTACAATTTGCACAATGGCTAATGAGTATGTGGAGTGTGATGCTCCACCAAGGCCCAACAGTCCCCTTATGATACCCCGGTTAAATTCGCTGGATCGTTTTTTATCTGTATCCACACAAAATAGATCATATCCGACCCATAAATATGCTTAGTTTTTACTTTCAGATCAATGAATTAATCCCTGGGGAAACGTGTGCCCCCCAAAAACCCTAAAGAAAGGGAAAAAAGAAACTCCTCAACCGCCCCAAAAATTCCCAAAACCTTCCTTTTCATGTGAAGTTTGGTGTTGGAGTATTCTTGAGGTTGTAGCTACAGTTTAAAGACAATAAATACCCCCATTGACACTAAGACCTTTTGTTTTTACACTTTGGATTATATAAATGCAGGTTAGTTCATTGTAGTTCATTGGTTGTTTCCCGCCTGATTTCGGTCTATAAGCCAAGTCAACATGGTGCAAGCTGTGCTTTCCTATTTAAAAGGCAGATATAAAGAGGTATTAATCTTCTCATCTGACGCTCTCTGAGACAGTGAATTAGCAGATTTTCCTAAATGTTCCACTTTTCCTTAAAAACCGTGACCATTTTCTGTCCGTGACACCAGCGCGAGCCACGAGTGATTGGTTACTTGTTTATTTATCTATTGAGATTCATTCAGAGCAGCAGATTTGGGGATGTTCGCTGCTGCGACAGCTCTGCCCGTCCCCTGTCTCGAAACATCCACACTGTATTATGTGCGCACGCTTCAAGGGGCCTTTAATCAGCCCGAGCGGTCCCCACAGTTAGCATTTAAAGCGAATCTTTGCATCACAAAAGGGTGGGATGTGTAAATGAGATGTGACATTTTATTTGTGCGGGGCTATGCAGCAAATAAATAAATATCAGGCCATGACAGACAGAGACTACTGGGAAAAATCTCCCTCTACATTGCACTCACTGGTTAACTGTCACACTATTAAATTGTCTTTCACGTCGAGATGTCGCCTTGCGATTGGTTAGCAGATGTAAAAAGAGGGAACACTTGCCAAACAGTTTCCAAGAGCATGAAATTGATATTGTGAATCATATGTGACAGTGACTCTTCTGCCCTATAATTGATCTACATTAAGGCTACAAGGCCTCAGCCTATGATTGGAAAGCAGGGCACATCATGAGACTGTGTGTATCCCCGGCTGGCAGCCAGAGGAGTTTATTCTTGCAATGGAAAGATTACATCTTCAATTTTACCTGGGGTGTATAGACCTCACTGGGTTGGCAGATATCTCTCTATAAGTGGGACCTTACTTATTGCTCTTTCAAGTGGTAGATCTATCCATTCACTCTAATTAAATTGAGCTTTTTAATCTGGTTCTTCTAATCCAGAGTCAAGTGTGTTGGGACTTGGATGATGTGATTTGAAAGGGAATACTCTTGATTCACTGAAACACTGTTATCTCCCCTCCACTATTGAAATAAATTCGAAAATGAGGTTTGTGCACTTGAGCACCACACACTCAGATGACCTGAGCCGGGTGCTTTGCCGTACATTATGTTCTGAGTCGAGCAGGAGGATAGAACGGAGAGTATGTATAGTAGTGTCTTATTTTGTATACGCAACAGACATTTATTGAGAGGGGATTCAAACCAGATCTCAGCAGGGCCAAGATGTAACAATGATTTAAATTGTATTCAGTTATTTTTTGGTCAAAATAAAACATGGCATTGCAGCAATGCTGAAACCTTATAAGTGGCAAATGCGGAAAGTGCGATATTTTAATTTAGGACTATCCACTGACATTTTGTGCCAAATTTGACTTGAAGAATGAAATGAGTTGGGTGTGTAAGTCGGGGATGACCTCGCCTGGCAATCCCAGTTTCCATCCAGCTAAAGGTAAGCCCTCCAAGTGAGAAGCAGTAAAGCATCCATTGCTCCGCTACATAACCTCTCAGCTGAGAGAATTCATGCAGTTTGGTCTCAGAGATCCAGATCAGGACGAGGCTTGATAAAGCTTGTTCTAGCTGGGTATCCAGAGATAGGGGTCTTACCGTATGAGTCATTTTCAGCATGATCACCCTTATCTGTGTTGAGCTGGGCTCCCCTGGCTACTAGGGGGGCCTCTGTTTAACCCCGGCCCTCACATGGCTTCACCACCAAACACACACACACAAATACAGACACACACAAAACACAGCCAAAGATGCTTGTTTATTGGGGATTAAGGGTGTTTTCCCTGCCTCTGTCGTAGGATCCTTATTGGCAACCGCAGACATCTAATTCAGGTCATGGTGCCATCAGTCTCATCAACAATCTGCAGCCCGCCTTCCAAGTTACACTGGCTCAGGCAGACTTAGCAAATCATGTTGGGACAAATGTCAGCGCAGAGAGTGAAAAATACAACTCAAAAGTAGAATCAGCATCAGTCGAGCGCTTACATCAACCAAGGTCCAATGGTTCCTTTAAGTTCAATCAAACTGCAGCAAAATGCACACATTCATAGAAATCTGCCCCTTATATATGCCTGATGTTAAAGACAGTGATAAAACATTACTGGATCCAGATCCAGATTAGTGATAAATTTCATTGTAATCTAGTTTTTGCATAATCTTCCTTACAAATAAATACCAACAAAAAACACCTCACTAGGGTGAAAACACAGTGTCCTTGGCAGAGGTAAAAATTAAACATAAAAAGTTTAGAAGGTTTAAACTATGAGAAAATGAAAATATGCGTTGGGATCAAAGCTGTGGGAGAACTGTTGTGGGGATGTGGCGAGAAAAGAACGGGACAATGAATATATTTCAGGCAATTACCTCAGAGAGCAGCTGAGTTCCATAATTTATGTCTGTCAAGATAAAAACTAATCCACAACACAGAAACTAAAGAGCTGATCTCATAATGGATATTTTAATCAAGTCCCCTCGAAAAAGAAAGAGGAGCCTATTAAATTCCAATTTTAATTTATGAATAAAGAAATGGTTTCGCACCTCAGTGAAATTACCAGGCGGACGCTGCAAGATGTTGTGGCGGATTACACATTAAACTTAAAAATACTCAAATTACTTTTTAAATGCAGTCTGTGGTTTTCGTTTTGAAGAAGAAAAAAAAAGAATATTTGTTGACCCGTTATCTGCTGTCACTGTTATGCAAGACAGGAATGAATTATGAAGTAGAGCCTTCCAAAATAAGGGTTTTCGCATCAATATTTCATGGAGGTTCAAGGGACTCGATAAGGCTGCGCTATAGGTTTAAGTGTTGTCTCTATGGTAACAATATATCTAGTATATTTACATCTCTTCCTCGTGGGAACATGCAGGCATGGAGGGCCACTGTTCCCAAAAGGAATATCACAGTAAACTAATCATGAAGCTCTGACACCAGCATCTCTCACGTCTGCATATCCCAGAGTGGAATCCTCTCCTCCAGACTAATTGCCGACTTTAGCTGCAACGTCCACATCCACTGAGACATCGCTCGACATGTCGCCACCACTTTATTAACATTTATGATAAAAAGAAAAACAAGAAAAAAAAATCATCATCTCAGGTTTTTTCTTTTCTTTCCGCACACTCATCTGGGGGATGTCGTCTCACGCCTTGATTCGGATAACAGATAAACACCAATCCAGCAACCCCCCGGCCCCATCGATTTAAGCTAACATACATTACCGCTCAAATAGCACTAAATGGATGTTTAGGCAGCCGCTCGTAAACAAACAGCAGCGGAGTGGGAATGGTCTTTGCTACAGAGCAGAGCACGGCACTCCAGGGGGTTGCAGATGGGATCTCTCCATGGTGACAGGATGTGATCAGAGGCGTCCCTGCTGAAATCTATCCAGGTTACAAGATACCCACAGCTAAGGGGACTGGATAAAAAAATAAAAAAATAAATATGTGGCCGCTGACCTAAAATGCACGTACCCTATAAAACACAAATACACAAAAAAGAAAAGCAATCCTGGAAAAAGATGCAACAAAGACAAGACCTTGGAGAAAAAAAGATGAGGTAGAAGAAAGAGAGGAGGAGGGAGGGGGGGGGGAATATAATATGTGTGTGTTTGTCCATGCAAGGCCAAGAGGGAGGAATAAAACGGGGTGTTGGGGCTAAAAAGATGGGAAATGACAGAAGAAGGGAAGCGATTATTGGGGTCACACTAACGGCCACTGAATTGTGTTGTGAATTGAATGAACTCATCTTTAAAAAGACTACTGTGTATTTCCCCCTTTATTGAGAGAATAGCCATATTAACATCCTGTTCTCTTCGCGGAGTCAAAGCCATATCCGATGATGATTGGGTTTGGGAAACGCTCTGATGGGAAAAATAGAGCCCATTGCATCCACATCACCATCTCACACCACATTGGCATATGCGGCTCACTGCTCCCCACTTTTGGCCAAAATTGAAGAGCTTGCACGGAGAAAAATAAATAGATGGTTGAATAGCAATGGCCCCTGCCACTGAACCTTTTATCAGTGGGAATCTAACAGCCGTGCCGTTTCAGAATTTCAGTTTAGCTTCCGATTACGGTATGTCCCGGCATTTTATTCCCGACATCTCTATGCTTCGTAGCCTTCAAACACTTCTCGGTAACTGCCTATTATCCAACAGTTCCACTCCACTGACCCTGCCAATAAAACTTTTCATATTCTTATAAATGAACTCAATTGCCACGTTCTAAACATTTACACTGCACTAACAGATCATCTCCACACCTTGGAATTGGCTAAATTCCCTTTTCCTTATGAATATATAGGAGGGTATTAGAGATATGATGGCTTTTCAGATTGCTGCACCCAGTGAAATTAGTTTAGCGAGCATTTACAGACTAAATTGGAGCCATTAAATAGCGGATTGAATTGATGGCACATTCATTGTCTCTCCATCGGTATCACTGTAAAATCAATTAGCCGTCACTTTTCCATTCTCAATAAAGTATGATTGTCAGCTACGGATGAATAAAGAAGACCCTGACAGCCAGTCGGACCAGAACACCGTGTGAAAACAAATCGGTGTGTGGGCTAATGTGATCTGTAATTGTGCGAAAAAGGCACAATTGTCTTCATCAAAGGGCCACGGGACAGGACGGGCCATTAGTTTAAAATATTCCCCACATCAAAGTGACATAGAGCAGTTTCAGTCCAGAAAGAAGATTACTTATTGAATTTTTGGGATTATTCATGCAGGTATGTTCATTTTTATTGTATCGATGTAATGGACTGCCAGGAGTAAATGTGTAAATGTGTAAATGCCTGAAGTTAACACATATAAACGAATATAGTTGTGTTAAAAGTTCCTGTCTCGTTAGGAATCACCAAAAATAGGCACATAATATTGTAATATACCTCAAATTGATCTCCAATTGTTTTTATTGGATCTTTTTTGTTGCAAAAAAACAGATTTAAATGGAACTTTGCAGATGGTTGGGCATGACCTTATGAAGTACACCCAGGAATGTATTTTGCTTTCTTTAAAATGGCGAGATACGGTGCTAGCTGTAGCGGAGGCATGTGCTCTCTTAGCTCCCCTCTAGTTGCTCTATCCGTTGTTTTTTTGGTTTGTTATCAGAATTATGCAAAATCTACCAATACGAATTCCACCAAACTTGATGGGGACTGGGCCTGAGAGGAACCCAATTTAATTTAGTCGCAGATTAAAATTGGTTTCACGTTCTATAACTATGTTTTATGACAAAAAACGAAAGAATCATGGGTAGGATTGTTAGCCTTGGTGGAGTTATATGTTTGACTGAGATGTCGTGTCACACATCCAGAAAAAGGACGCCATATCATCATCATCATCATCATCATCATCATGGTATGCCTTGTTTGGCCATATGCCGTTACAATAAAAATCATTGCACCACAGACACAAATAAAATACTGTGTCACACTGGGTTCTGTATCATACGATATTCCAGGGAAATCAATAAGCGAAACATCATTTGTTTAACCAAACGCTCTGTTTGTGAAATGCATCCGCTGCCAGTCAGCTGCTCAGTTTTGGTTGCAAATCAAACAGCATTGTGTCTGTCAATTTGCCAGAGGCGCTGCTAAGTGTCCTTGGAGATCAAGACTTTCATCAAATTTCCCTTCTAATGAAATCAAATAGGGTCTCCCAATATCCCTCATCACAATTCTTTGTGCAATATCTGCACTGAGGAGCCTCTTCCCCACCAGCTGAAGCCCCCCCCCCGCCGCCCCCGACCCCCTGTATCTGCTCTGTATAGAGTAACATAAGAACATGCATATGAAAATTACCAGAGGCTGCTGCATCACATATGCTGTTTCGCCATAGATGGCACAGTAAACCAATGCCAGTTTGCCATTAGGCCATTTTGTTGAATTGATAGAGCAGCTGAAGCTCCGTTTTTAATAGATGTGCCAACAACAGATTAAAAACAACAGCCTGATGGACTGCAAACACTGGAACTTCCAAGACCTGCCAGCAATCTCAAGCCAGGCCTCCAAAGCCCTCATGTTAATACAACATAAGAACAATGCTGGGATTTCAAGACTTGTTGCCGTGTCACTGTTTTTTTCTGCATTATTTTGTCAGTTTGAAAAATTGTATCTATGTGAAATTCCACCAAAAATAAAAAAAGTAGAGCAGCAATATTTGTGTGACTTTCTTCGGTTAAAACCGTGGGATCGCAAAACATCAGATGCAAAAATCTAAATATTCATTCCTGCATTTTGCTGCAAAAGGTGATATACCAAAGCAATTGAAGATTCAAACCCCTTTCATCTTCAATAATGACAGAATAAGACGACTCGCTTGTCCTGAAGGAAATTATTATACGTAGCTAAAAGCAAACCATGATGAGTGGATGATGATTTAAAAAAAAAGTGCCACAGCATTCAGTGGGATACAGGTATTAAATTCACTGTCAGGAACACTTTGCTCTAATTTCCAAAAATGTAATGAATCCTCATCTCCCTGCTGCAATTACCCTGGTGTGCATTGTAGTACCAGAGGATTGGTTATCTCCACACAAAGTGAAGGGCTTTAGGATTCTCAGATGAAAGGTGAGATGGAAATGTGATCGGGTATTATTGCCTCATGTTATCAACACCGCGGCTTCCACTATATGTACGGATACATAGCAGATGCACATCTTGGAGGTAAATACTTTGATTTCATGAATACAAATGGTTGTTCACAATAGGCAGGGTAAGAATTCAATCTATATCAATCTGATTCAGCGCCTCTTCCAGGCCCTCAGAAGAGAATGAAGGGATTCGGCGCCCGGCCTTCAGATATGAGCTCAGTGTTTGGTTTGAGCAAAGAGGCGAGCGATAATAAACCGCCTGTGTGTTTTGCAGCCGGCCAATGACTGCAGAGCTCTCGGCGATGGGGTGTGAGATTGACAATGTTTAAGGAGGCAGGGCGAGCGGCGCCGGGGTCAGAGGATGTCCCAGGTAGCAGATCAACCTCGGACCGGCTGAAGGGCTCTTTAATGTGCAGGAACTAGTGGAAGGTGAGAAAAGCTTAGAGGGGGCTTTCTCATGAACCGGCCTGACCTGGGGGAAAGGCTGCAGGGGAGGCCCGGGGCTTCAGTGGAAAAATGAGACAGCTGATATGTTTTTGGTAGCAGGTGGGGCGCTGCTCCGTCCACAGGTGCTGCACAGATGCCTCCGAAGCAGCGCAGGCACCAGTTATCCAGGGACGCCGAGAACCCGCTGGAGCCTCCTGATTCACTCTCACCCACAGCCCTCGCATCTGCTCAGCCATTCTCCAGGAGTAATTACACGTGGCGCCGGGTGGGCACATGATGGATGCTGGGAAATAAGGACTGAAATCTGACATGATTGTTGTTGTTTTTTTCCCACCCCCCTAAGTTTCAATGGCAACAGATTAAGTGAGATTCTTGTTTTCGTTTTTTTTTATTATTTCCATCCTGATTTAAATGGCGTTTTGTATGTGGAAGTGAGCTCGGGCCCATCTGTTGTCTTCTAGGGAGATTTTCAAGATGTTCGGTATTTCAAAGCCATAATGGAGAGTGAATGAAATGTACGAGGAAACGCTGTCCAAGTGGTGTCATAATTGCTATTTGGGGGATTCGTAATTACAGAGTGCAGCCATCAGATAAAGGAGTGTAGATAAAAAGGAGTTGGTCTGGTAATGGAAATCTGTTTGGAGAGGAATAGTTTCTAATAAGTAATTTTGCCTAATAAACTATAACCGATTTAATCTCCGTCTTATCAGGCCAAGATTTCACCACTTTCCTTTTTAATTGGCTATTTTGTAATCCTGATTCCCAACAGAGCGGATGGTCTGTCTCCCTCTCCTGAGAGTTAGCATGAAATCAGTTTGAAACACTGTGTCAATCTCATTCTGAAGTGGCCATCTGGCCAGTGTACAGAGGCTGGGGATGGCACGCGGAACCGCAGGGTCTCTGTGAGGCAATCATCAGCAGATTTACACAATGTGTTAATGCAAATTTAATAGAGACTTCCTATCGGCCACTTTAATCTTCCATGTGTTGGCAGTGTCAGCCGGACCCAAACCTGCACTGCAGCAGGGAATCACACTCATCTCCTGTGCACAACAAACATTATACATATTTATTCATTTTACAGCCCGATTTATCGGTTGGTTAATAATAAAAAGAGTCTGTCAGAGACATATCTGTCTATGAGCGTCAATGTTTGCCGATGTGAAAACTTAAAATTTTACAGAATAAACAAAGCAGAGAAATGTTTTGGACGATGGAAATGGTGTAATAAAGTGTAATTAGTTCTATTGTTATTTTCAAAAATCTAGCTTTTAGTTGCTTAAATTCGATCAATGCATTGTTTACAAAGACATTTTCAATTCAGAATTAATTTTTTTCTTTATTTTTCTTCAAAGTCTGAATATTTGCTTATATTTCTTTACTATAGTAAAGTTCATAGTTAAATGATAAAAATTCAAACCTTAAAAATACCACGCTTACATTTTTGGTTTGTCAATTATCTTATCGGTATCGGCCCAAAAAAATCCATATCAGGCTCTGATTTACAAATATATTTACTTTCCAGATTGAGATATTTTTCAGGTTTTAAATAATTAATTTAGTTTATAGCAATAAACATAATCAATGTCAACATTTCAAGTAAAGATGTGGTAAAGCAAAACCCTGTGAAGATGAAAATTCAGTCGCAAAGACAACACAGCTATGAAACGCTATGTCTTAGTCCAATGCAATCCAACACCAATGCAAACAGTGGTAATGTAATTTATGTGTTGTAGTAAACCTATTAGCCTTACTTTAAATATGTAAAATGATATATCCTATGATAAAAACAGTTTCAGTGTTTAGAGCAATTGCTTTTTGATCAAGATTGTTTGAGTTGTACTGGAAAAAAACTGATTACTACAACAAGCGTTTTTAAGACTTTGGCTCTCGACTGAAATTTGTTTCCATCAATGGGACGTTCAAACGTTAAAAGCCTGTAGATGTGGCTTATAATAAAAATCTGTAATATTAGTAAACTCATACGTGCGCTCGACACAGTGACTTACAAACTGCTGTTTTTCTATAACTGTACGACTAGTGCACCCAAGACACCAAATAAACATTAATTTGTTCTTAATGTGCAGCACAACACACAGACATAAATGTTTTTTGTAATCAGTATAACATCATTTAATTAAAAAATTCAGCCTTTTAACTAAATTGCCTTTTATGGGCTGCAGTTAATAATTGCACCCAGAACCCAACGTAGAGGTGCACTGGAACGGTTGCTGAGCTGCAACTTCTATGTTGGTTTACAAAAATATGTCTATTCCCTCTGTTCATTAAAGCCAAATATATCATGCAGAGCCACAGCTAGGAATTCTGGGATCCTTGAGAGATTATTGCTCTGGGCCCCGCTTAATTAATTCATACACCCTACTTCGATTTTTATGGTCTCTCTCCAGCTGTGGGCCCGTAATATTATCCCCACCTTTCACCCTCCTCTATTTGCACTGGGAATGGATTGTAAATTGATGCTATCCTTAATTTCAATTAGGGAAATATAAGCCATTTTGATTGTGTACGCGATAAAAACAAAGCCATAAAATAAATTGATGGAAATGATAGAACTTCTTTACCAAACAACCTAAGTTTTGCAAAAGGAAATGTTTTTGCTTCTTTATAGATTTACAGTCGACGAGAAAGAGAAAAGAGAGAAGGAGCTTTTTTTAATTGATCCAAACATGATTTGACCTCTTGGCATTCTTGTGTCTGACAGAAACATTGTGCTGTGTCACATTTTGGAAATTTAAAATTATGTAACATTTGAATGAAAGCATTCCGACACCGACACAACTCAGCATCATGAACTTGAAGATCTCTTGGCCAGAGAACAAAGAACTGCAGCACAGCCTGAGGGCGGCTCAATGAACAGCTTTATTGTGTTTCTTTTTTTTTCTCAAGCTATAATATGTAGTCTGATCACCAGAAAATTATACTGGCTGCTCTCTCTGTGACCCTTTGGCATTTTTTCGACCCCATTTTTTTTTGTTGAAGAGGACCACATCAGTGTTACATCACAGGTTACAGGACATGAAAAATCCTCTGTTGCTTTATGTTATTGTAGAAATTTATAGACCTGATATATAACATTTCAAAGCAGAAAAGCAATACAGACCATCAAAACATGTGGACACAGTCCTGGAGAATGAAGCAATGTGGATCCATTTAAGTTGTACTTTTGCCTTCGTTGTTTAGTATATATTATTTTTTACTTTAAATCTACTCTTCCAGGACCCAGAAGTCCAAGTAATGACTTATTTACATTTATATATAAATGTAATGTTTATAGCCACAGGTATTATTCACTAAGTTGCATTCAGAATGTAAAAAAAATGTAATTTTAATCCTAGCTTGGTTGCATATGGTTCTATTTAGCATACAATATGGGCCTAAAACTAAGAGTGTAGTTTTAGTTTTGTTTAGCTGTTTAGTTCACTCGCAACTGTTCATTGTTATTTTATTCTCAAATCATAAAGTAACCAGTTAGCAGGAAACAAGCACAAAAGATTTTCAGTTGGCTAAAATAGCCTCTTTTCGTATGTGTATTAACACAATGTCAATACTATTAACATTGTGTAACATCTAAAAAGCTCTTGAAGCTTATCAAATGTGGGAAACGTTTTTATTTTTTTGTTGTGCTCATGTTTTAAGAATGGAGCTTAGGGAAATTAAAATTGGTGATGGTGTGTTTGCTAAACATCTTATATCAGTCCATGGAACATGTATCACACATGACTGCAAAGTTTTTGTAAAGATTATTTGCAGAGATGAGAGAAAATGTGATCCTTTGACTGGGCTCCCTTCGTGGAGCTTTACAGAGACTGAAACTACTGAAACGTCCTTATATTGCCTTGTTGTTTAAACGCATCCAGTTTCCTGATCTGTTTATGAATTTAGTGTAGAAGAAAACAACAGAAGCTTAAATCACTCACTCACTTTTCAACATGTTCCCCTCTCACTGTTTAACCAAAATGTTAAAAGCTGTTAAAATAAAAGATAACAGAGTTGTTTGGGCATTTTCGTGCTATTGTTCCCAGACAGTAAATAGACTTTGTCCCTCTTTGTGTTACTTGCTTTGCCCCTGTCAGGCCCTTTGTTTGTTTCATAGTGCAGTTGTACAATGAGACTACATTAGTCACATGTGCATCAGTGGTCTCCTGTGGGACCTTTGTTATGTAAATGCCCATTAATGAACTTCCCTTGGAACGAGTGCACTGCCTCTGCAGTTTGAGATGTATCAGGGAAACAGAGGACACTACCGCTCTCTCTTTAAACTCTACATTATTGATTCAACACAAACACACACCTAGTGGTTATTGATCACAGTTAGAAAGTGGGCCATTCATTGATTACTAGTGTATTTCACCCTTCATTCAACAAATGTTACAGACGAGTGAAAGAGAGAAGACAGATACTGAAGCTGCTTTCAGACGTACACTGAAGTCCTGCTATTTTCTGGCGGGGGCTAAATGTAAGAAGGCAAATTTCCAAGTCAGTTTTTACCAACTATTTCTGGAACAGTGGACTTTTTCAACATGTGCTGGAACAAAACAAAAAAACAGGAAAAAAAACTCACGTCCTTCCTCCTGCAATGTTTCATACATTCCCCTGTTGATGTGAATGTGTCTGACCCTGACAATCTCCTGCTGCTGTCTTAATATGGGAAACTCGGAAAAAAAGCCATATCCCCAAATTTCCCGACTTGTTCAGTCTGAACAGCTTGACTGAGAAGCTCCAAAACTGAATGAGATTGAGAAAGTCTCTGGAACTTTCTAGAAATTCACAAGCGACCTAGTTAAATTCAAATTGACAACATTTATTCCAATCAGTTAGAATATTAAATGCGCTAAATTGTTTTGTTTGCGACACTCCAAACCTTTTGAATTTCCTCATGCTTCTACCCGTCGGACCTCTCAGCTGTCAGGCACCCTCAAACGGTTTTGGTCATGCTAAATTCTGAGCTAATTAAAACAGTCGGGGACACACAGAATGGTTCTCAACAAAATGACATATCTGCATAAGACAGGGGAGTGAATTTGCTTGAAAGTCTGGAACAGGTAAAGAAAAACCTTTGATTTCATTGCAGCTTGAGTGTTAACAAAAGGGACGTGGCTAAAGAAAGGAAATGGATATCAAAATGGAAATTTCCCAGGCCCTTTAATTGGATGGCCACTTTTACTTAACTTATCTTCGCAGCCCAACTCGTTCACTGGAAGTGAGCATTTCCAATTAGGGGAAATTACTTTTTCTTCTCGCTTCCAAAACACGTCTTTCACTGCGGTATTTAGTGATGACAGAATGTAAACAAACAAGACACTCGGTGATGTCCTCTCCTCACCCTCATCGCGTCTGTCAAACATGCTCGTAAACACTGACGCCACTCCACCAGGTTTATAAGACACATGCGTCATTCAGAATCACGCCCGGCTGCAACAGAAAACGCTGATAACATGGAACACACACTTATTTATGGCTCACACAAATGATCCTGGCACAAACAGCCACCCCAGAGATCATCTCTAAGTAAGTCAATAAGACATGAATCATGATGAACGACATTTTAAATGGCACGCCGTTACAATCTTAACAATACTGCGAGCTGAGTTAAGAACAAATGATTTCATCCTGTATCGCCTCAGAATAATGGAAAAAAGGATTCCTACATTATTGCCCATTTCTTCCCTGGAAGCTATAGAGACTGACATTAATCCCAACTGTCTGTAAAATTGAAGCAATAAAAACCACAAGCAGTGGCATCAAATTTCGCCGCGGCGATGATCCTCAAAAATATAGATCCACAGACAAACAATGATATACTTGATTGTTTCAGTTAAGATTCCTGGGCCCTCTGCTTTCCCTTTGTTGTACATGAGAGAGACATTACACCAATGGTGGAATATGACCTCATTTGCTGCAAAGAGGAAATTTAATTAACAGAGCAAACAGCATCTGCCAATATGCCTCCGTGGAGACGGCTGAGGATAAGAAATACCTTTCACGAGAAACCTGCAATACTGTCTTAAGACTGGACCAACAGCCGCAGACGTGGCTCCGACTATGTGTGCGCCTCCTGATTCACAGATTTGAAACACCATTAATGGAGATCAGTCAAAGGATAAACTGTACATAACATAATCGATTCACAAAAAAAATCATGAAAGCTGCATGGATACATTTTAGAGAAGGTGATCCAACAACGTGCGTCGGGGCTTCAGCAGCAGAGTGAGTGAAAAAAAAATAACAGCATCTCTTCTTTTGTCTTAACTTGTAAAACTGCTCACTTGCCTCCAATGCTGTTCTTTTTCTGGGCTTGCTGTGCCAAAGTAAACTGAAAATCCTCAAAGGAGCAATGTGTGTATATTTTTGTTTTGAATCCAATATCTCGTGGCCAAACTTACTTTAACACACATAGTAATGATAACTATATTCACACTAGTGCAGTCATTTGATGCACACAGGCGGGCAGACAGCTGAGAGCCAGTGAATAAAAACAGATTTCTTATCGGTTTGAGTGTTTTGGTTTTTTAAGGCGAGCACGGTGTGGCTGTCACTCAAACAGATGAGCATGTCTTTTTAAAGTGTTGAAAAGTGTTTCTTTCTAAAATAAATATAAATTTAATGTTGGTGTTTATTAAGAGTTCAAGACGGTAAAAAGACAGTTAACCAATTTTTTACGATTTTTCCTATGTCTTGAACGAATGTTGTTGTCGGTGGCCAAACGGACAATCGTCATAAGATCTTGAGTCAAATGCTGATTGGTGTATGGAGGCTTGTGACATCATCATTTTCCACCTGAGCTCCACTAGTGGCATTAGAGCTTCATAGCACGAATGCATGTTATGTTCTCTGATGCTACTAATTGTTCAATGACGACAGAAAAGCTTTGTAAAGTTGGCATCACATCTCTAACCTGTATTATTTGGCTGTGATGGGTTGATTAACACAAAATATGCTTGTGTATCAATATCAACAATAATTCTATTGGAAATGTGAAATAAGCTCAACATTACTTGGTCAGAAAATAAAGATTAATCATTTAAAGAATCAGAGAAATATATGTTTTACTTTCTGCCTGGCTAATTGGACGACCACGTTTTCCTCCAACACATTCAAGTAACGTGAGCACAGTGAATTTCCGACAGGTTTATGTTTGATTGAATTAATGCACCACCTTTTGCCATTAACTTTAGGCGCTGTCTGGACCTTACGCCGCCTTTACAACCTGCTAACATCCCTCAACGTGTGTGAAAACAACACCTTCACATGCCAGGCAGATATATGGAGGTGGTGCTCCAAGTGGCCCATTCATGGTTATGATTATTATTCCGCTTTGTGCTCTGCCTGAGACTTGCAGCACTTCACTGGTGTCCTGATGGTTGAGTGGACTGATTTGTTTGCCCAGGGAATTGTCCGTGTGCCGTTTAGAACTAATAAAATACCAGAGGAGAGCCTGGGCCCCATCATCTCCTGTCAGAATAAAAAAGAAGCAATGGATACCCCCACTTAATGTCACTATATCTGTCTGTTTTTTTTTCCAATTCTTAATCTTTATTAGCATAATTGGTTTCTGTGATATTAAATTCACAGCTAAAGTGAGCGGCATTCCGAATTTCAGTAAACAATTTTAAGCCTAATTTGGTATGAGACACGACTGGCCCAGTGGCAGTGTGCAACTCCAATTATGATAAGGATTAAGCACATGCAATCAAAAGATAGAACAGGATAATGTGCAAAGATACATTTGGCAGGCGAGCATTTAATTGGAGAAGCATGACACCCCTACCTGCAAGAGATGAGGCAGAAGATGATGTTTCAACACTTCAACATTATTAATGGCAAAGACAACAGATCCCTCCCTGTTTACTGTAAATGTGGTCGCAGGGAAAGGCCCGTCCGGATGACTCGGAGCGGCCAGACGGAGCTGTCAGGGAGTCCACTGCGTTCGGTGGCCGCTGTCTGTGCCTAGTGAACCCAGGAGGCAGAGAATGACTGAGTTCACAAGTTGATTAATGAGTGTGCTGCCACCGGTTGTCAAAATCTGACACTGATTATGAAGCCTCGACCCTTTTTTTTCTTCACGAGGCAGATATACAGTGCTCTCTCCTTATATGAATCAATTTAGTGCAGGAATTGATACAGAGCGGATGTGAACACACATTCGAGGTAATATATGCCGCCGGGGCGCTAAGGCAAAGAAAATAGATCACTGCATTTTTTTGCAGTATTGGCTGATGTGGACAAATTAAAGTCTTAATTTGACAGGATGACTTCTGGAGGC
Organism: Pseudopleuronectes americanus; assembly: GCA_038501795.1. NCBI lineage: Eukaryota > Metazoa > Chordata > Actinopteri > Pleuronectiformes > Pleuronectidae > Pseudopleuronectes > Pseudopleuronectes americanus. The sequence continues at coordinate 10,200,033 of CM076732.1, forward strand.
ATTTTTAGTGGCAGGTCTTTGCAGGAGCATAGAGGCAATGATGATAGCATATGTCGAGAGTGTTTGACTGCTGACTGTCCGACTGTTAGCAGTGATGATGAGATTAATTAGGAGGGGGATGGCTACTGAGGGAGAGATGAAGCTGTCACTGTACAGTAGGTGTTGAATAATGATGACTGCCTCGTCTTTATCCTCGGCGCGACCGTCTCCGCCGCGCTTTTAACTCTGACCCAATTAATACCCCAGGTAAACAGTCTCCTGCTGCGGCCACAGGCTTGCCACCCACCCCCCCGCCTCCCCCCCATGAGAGTACCAGTGAAATGAAGCTGTACATTTTTTATCTGTGCATCGTGGTTGGAAAGTCAACTTGACAGAACGCGGGGCACTTGATAAACAGTCTATCTAGGGCACACACTGTATAGCAGGTCTCTCAGGGGGGGGAGGCAAAACCCAAGACATTAGAGAGAAACCCAAAGCAAATTATCCTGACATGGATGAAACAATAGCAAATTGGACAAATGATATAATTTGAGTCATATAGGCCCCAGCAGAGTCTGGTTGTTTCTTGCACTCAGAGGGATTTGGAAACAAGAATAGTGTTTGATGGTAAAGGTCAGGAAACAAAGGTTGCTCCCTGCTTGGTTTCCATAGTGGGAAGACGCCGCTTCCTTGTTTATCATTATTGTGTTCCTGTTTTTTAATGTGCCTCATATAAGAGGACCACTGTTTTCATTATGCTGAAGTGTTTCCTTTGGTCTTTCCTCAAAATACAAAGAGATTTGGAGGATTGTCAAAGATGTCAACCAGGAGGTAGAACTGTCTTATATTCAACACACTATAAATCATTTTTGTAGACCACTGCCGCCCAGCACTGCTCCTCACCATTGCTGCTACTTGATACCTTTACTGTCACGTAGCTACAAGAAAAACAACCGATATCACATCATGAGAGATCAATTAACGGTACACCTTCTGATTCGTAACACGGTGCCGCTTCCAGCTAATTAGACGTGATTAATCACCAGGGAATGGAGACGTAAATGTGACTTTCCGCTTAAAAATCAATTACTTCTTCTTTCCAGAGTCGGAGGAACAAATGTGTTAAATAAGTTCAAGGGGACAAACGTCTCTGCGGGATGTAAAATTCCTCAACTGGTGTATGGATGTCTCCTTGGTAAGGAGGGTGGTAGGTTGGGGAAATCTTAGTCTAGACTGAGTGTGCACTTTTCGGCAGGAGGGAGCCTCAGTGGGTCATTAATCACCCGCCACTGACACTGAGAACCTTCTGCCCCTCATAAGGGCAAAATAACCTCTAACAATGAGAGGAACTAAGTGGCCAGAGACAATGGTATATTGCGTGCTAGTTTATGTTCCTCTCATAAGCAGCGCAGCCGGCCTCAGAAGATGGAGGAGCCATTCGTCCCAGCTCCCTGACTGTACACAGCAGCAGGGAGGGACATTACATGGTCAGCCTCAGTGAAGCGGCCTTAAGAGTCGGAACGCTCAGTGGAATGTGTTGTCATTTCTCACAATGAAACCGATCCTCAGTGGCATCATTACATCATTACATCGTTATGTTCACATCTTGAGTTGAAAAAAGGAAAGAAATAGGGCTTGAGATATCGCAGCAAGAAAACTTTCGAGTCTCACGGAGCAATAACATTAAAATAATACATTTCAGGTATGGTCGATAACCATTCATCATTTCATCACATTGAATGTACTGTATATAAAGATGGACGACAAGGCAGCTCCCGCAAGTGAAGCCAAAGCCCGATGGCTAGCTGCAGCATAGCTCATAAATTGCACGCTCTCAATTTTAGTTGGTGGGAACATCGACAGGGAAAGTACACATCAATTCAAATATTCTCAAAAATGTTTTGGGTTATTTTTGGTAAGTGGAGACTCATTGGCCAGCTTTATATACAGTGTTTGATAAAAAATGTAAAAACAAGATGGCTGTGATGTTTTGAAATCAAAGGCCACAAGCAGAGATGACACAAAGTATCTAAATTATAACTTGAGTACTTTTCCAAAAAAATACACATTACAAATTAAATTCTGCATTTTAAATGTTCCTTAAACTGTATCCAATTATGATGTATGAAAAGTGCTTGTTTGCAGCGATGCACCAAAAGGAAATTGTGAACTGTGAGTTTCAGCTCATTGTTCAGCTGACCATCCCCACCACTTTAGTGTTTCTGTGTACTCTCGATGCTCTCATAGTGCTAGGTTCTGGCAGCAAGCAGCTGCTACATGTAAGCTCTAAAAACCCACTGTACGCTACCTGCTCAGCAACAAAGGGCAGACTGACACAGTTAGCCACCAGCTGGTGAACATCGTGGAGCATTTAGCAGGTAAAGAGCCACACATTTCCCTCAGGACTTTGTGGAAAACCAAAGACAGAGGTAAAAGAGAACTCATTTCCAACGTATCAGGTGGAGCTGCTTCATATAGAACTACTTTATCTAAGTATATATCATGTACCTATGTAGTTTGTTAACCCTTTTTTTAAATCCTATTATATGTTTGGTATGTAAAAAACGTTATTTTGTACATATAAATACTGCATACCAGTCATCCTATTGTTTCTTATCATCGGGAGACTGATACCACTCCAATGTCTGTACAATAAATATAGACCAGCTGGTTAGCTTAGCACAACTAATGTGATTTCATGGAACATGCTATAGTGAAATAGTCTAAAAGCTTATTTGATTATAAAGGCTCAAACACACAGTTGTATATATCCTCAAATCAATTTGCTCATGCCCAGCAGGGGAAACATGTATCTCATCTAAATGTTTGGTAATTTGTGAAATCTTAAATTCGTTAATGTTATTTTTTGGTTAGAATTGTATATATTGTTATCTTGTATTTAAGCCACATATATGTCACACTTGGCAACCGAGACCATGAGTGGGACCTACGAAAAGGGACCTTCAGCTATAAACGCACATTTGCATCCCAGATCTCAAGAAGGCCTGAAGCTGATTGATTAATAGAGACAGAGCATGCCAAGACATATCAGGGCCCCTGCGCAGGTTAAGTGGTGCTAAGATTGTTTTATATAGTCTGTGATTAGAGGATGAGGAAGGAGAGTCTGATCTCTCAGACTTGCTGACCCACTAATCACAGGGGATCTTTCGATCCAACCTGGCCCAGCAACTTCAATCAGACACACTCCCGCGAGTTTGAAACTGGCAGCAGGGAACAGGAAATAACTAATGGGTGAAAGAGGATTGTATTTTCAGATCAGATAATCGTAGGAATACACACACAGGTATGTTTTTTTAAAACATCAGGGTTGTTCTATTTACATTAAGAGCTGTAAGCTACCAAATCCAAAGCCCTGTGTCAATTTTGACCACTTTATTTCGGGGGTAAAATTCTAAAACACTCAAATACAATACAAAACGAGTCCTCTAACCTGACAACCATACACATGGAGGTCAATCATCTATTCCCTCTGTTATCGTTTTCTTACAGCTGCAGGTGTACTGCCCCTTTCTATTCATGGTGACAATAAGAAACATGTAGTCAGGTTTCTGGAGTGGCAAGAGTTTAGGAAAATATTGTGGCATGGGGTACAAAGAAATTACTAAAGGTTCATGGGCAACTGTCGTTATGGTTACAGTTATAGACACACCTTTAAGGTTGTGGAACAGTCATGGATGGAAGGAACAACACCGACGGATCTGTTTCACAATCTCCTGTGTCAAATCGTGTGTTTTGTGGAGCTATTTGTCTACTTTAACCTACTCCTGACGTTGACTCTGTTGCTCCTTTTACTACAACCTGACTTCCTTCTTTACTCCCATCATAAAATGCCCATGTACCATACATGTAGCAACCAATGCCTTCATTTAATTTCTTTCTTTCTTTTTACATGAGAGCACAACCTCCCGTAATCTTTCAAAAATATACAAGCATTATCAGACAACAAGTTTTGTGACTGTAATAATGTGATATATTATAATGAAAAAGGATTTTTACCTGTGTGTCAATTGTGTGAGCAGCTTTTTAGTCAGGGTTCTTAATAACTTGCTTTAACACCTACAATATAAATCTGAGATATTATGAGATGATCAATTGTATGGATTAGAAACAAATAAAACAAGTCCTGCCTCACAACTGTGTTAATTTCAGGAACTTTTCATTAGGTATTTTTAAGTTAAAAAGTAAGATATTTACCTCTGAAATGTTCAGAGGGAGTAGAAGGTAGTAGAAAATGGAAATACTTGAATAAGCACAATTTCAGTACCTCAAAAGAACACTGTAATGCAGTATTTAAGTTAATGTACACACCGTCAGTGCTGCATATAGGACATTTGAAGAAACCAAAGTAACACATAAACATCCACATTCTCTGGGTAAATAGAAAATCAGGACAAACAGAGACTCTATGGTATTCAGGCTGCACGTATATAGTGCTTTTCTAGACTGTAAAGCACTTATTCAATACAATGTACATTTCATTCACCCCATTCAAATGATGATGAAGTATCAGGAGTAGTGGGGAGTTCAGTGTCTTAATCGAAAACAATTTGAGACACTCTAAAGGAGCCGTGAAACCTAGAGATCATAGAACTAGCACCCCGAAGACAACTGTGAAAACTTTTCACTTTGTTGCACTGCACATATTCCTTTAACACACGCGTTTACTGTTTGGGAATAACAATCATACTGTCTAATAAAAAATCGCTGCAGCCATGACAGAAGATATAAAACTTCTGGGAGTTTGCTAATTGCTCTTCAAGGAGTGATCCTGCTGGCTGTTATTATTTTCTGTAGCATTTGCAGTGTCAGTGAAATCCTGCAAGTCTCAGTGATTAATACACACTCTGTGAACTACTAAGTGATTTCAAAGAAATAATAAAATCATAGCATGACCTCAAGATATTGGTAAAATGTTATTTACATGCGATAGTTGATCAGTGAATCAGGCTCCGAGGTTTATCTGTAATTCGCCCAGTGCAAAAAAAAACTCTCCGGAGTGCAACATAATTATCTACATCATCAAAAGCAATTATGGATGCATAAATTGAATGCATGTCTACATCCCCATTGTCCCTTGCATATTTGTCCCTCGCACAGATAACAGAGCATTAACATCACAATGGAGGGGGAATAATGGAGTTGCCCAGCTGGGGTTAAAGGGACATGACAATAAGTGTGACAAGCCCCAGTCAAATGCGTGGACACAGACTAACAAAAAAAAGAAAAAGAAACTTTTCATCCCATTCAAATGTGGGTGTGTAGAGTCAAATGAATCACAGACACTGTGGCTTCATGCAGATAAAGTGCCAGGCTGAACTTTAACTTAAGTTCAATATAAGTAAACACAAACAGAGGATCAGTATTCTGTGTTTTGCAACTTGACAAGCAGTGATAATAATAAACACAAATATAAGCACTCTTACTGAACCTTATGTTATTTAGAGTAATTCACTTTTCTAACTATATTTTGTATGACATCTGGCTAAAGGCTGATTGCAGTATAATGTTGCTTTATACAGGACGGTCCTGTATGTGTGTTACGTAATTCATTGTAGCATTACGCAAAGGTGATTTACCGGATTTCCACAAAAGTTGGTGGAAGGATGGAACAATGGCTGAGAAAGAAGCCATAACGTTTTGCAAGGACCCAGAAGAAACAACAGATCCAGGATAACACATTTACTACTTTAATCTCCGCCAATGCCCCAGGGAATAATTCATGGATCTTGATTAAACAAATCAGGTACATTTAGGGTACTGATATCTATAAGTATTGGAGATGTGGTGTAGTTTGTTGGGACTGTTCTCTACTTAGAATCATTCTAGTTTGTAGAAAATCGTTCTTGAATGTGATTACAAACAGTGGAGTTTTGATTTTGTTGAATGATGAGACAAACCTGATAATTTTCTCTTGCTCAAGGTTCAACCGCAACTGCCTATAATTGTGGGGGGTGAAATTGAAGATATCAGTCTGCGATATTATTGGAACAAGTTTGGAAACATTCATATTTAGGTAGATGCTCTGGCGTGGTTTGCTGCTGTCTACTTGCTATTGTGTTTAGAATGACGTCATACACAAAACTGCAAGAAACAATCCACAGAACACACACACACACACACAAACTATTATTTTGTACTGGAGGGACACAGATATGCCAAACACAGCCACTGCTCGCAAGTTGAATGGGCGACATATTTAATATTTTGATAACAGCAAAGCACCAGTAACTGCTTTTGCTATTAAATAAAATTATATTTTTAGGCCTCTTGAGAATATCAGAAATAATGTTCTGCCGCTTTTATCGGAGGACTGAATTCCTCCGTGGACCTTTGAAAGAAAGAGTCCCAAACTGACTGTTTTCAGGCCCAAGTGGATGTAAATACTCAGACACGCTGCAGCGACTTCGAATCAACTGTCTAATTATTTGTCTGTAGAAAACTTCAGGCCGATTCTCAAATGTTTCTTCTCCGCAAATGAAAAAAAGCTAAATGAGAAAAGCATCACTTTAGAAATGATTAATATTTGAGCTCGTAGTTGTTGTCAGTTCGGTGAAAACACCTCGTGCAATGAGGGGACTGTCAAACAGCGGCTCATCCCCCGATCTAACATCCTCATCCTCCATCAACGAGGAGTGATGAACGTCTGTGAAGCGCTCGATCCACGTTGTTATCCCAGTCCGCTGCAGAGACTCGCCGGGCCTTCGTCTGCTCAGCTGAGACCCTGCGAGAATCCCTGGCAGCTCATATATCAAGGGAGATCCTCACAGCAGCGCTCCTCTCCCTTTCTCAATGCACAGGGTAAGTATTTTAATTAGTTGGCTAATTGTCTAAGTAATTGGAAGACAACTTAGCTCAAAGAGTAATCAATCTCTACAGGGCTGTGTTCTATCACATCAAAGCATCTGTAATTAACACTGCAAACCATGGGATGGTCTTTGACTGAGCTCGATAGCGAGTACGATCACAGATAACACCGAGGTGGAGGAGACGGATCTGGGAGGCTTCCAGTGAGCACGGAGAGGTGTTATCATTTAGACGCAACCAGCCGCAGACCCGAACCCTCCTGAAGCCTGAGACAGCCGAGACCCCTCGAAAGCCGGCTGTGATGCAGGAGCTGCCCTGTGTAAACAATAGCCAGGTAAAGCCCCTGGTTATTAAATCAAGTGAGGGTGTGTATGTGTGTGCGTCTTTTTCCTCCCCCGTCTAAATCCTTGAAAACTATACTTTTATTATCAATAAAGAGAGAAAAAAACAATTCACTGTGAATGTCTCACTGCGAAGCTCCGACGTTCAGATGTGCATCCTCCCCTTAAATTTCCCCCAAGAATATCTGTTAGCTTGATTTTGACAACACAATTGGCAATTCATTAAATGTTTTCATATACCGAGTATCAATTTCACTTTGCAGGCAGGCTCGCACCAGGCATTAAAAAAATTATACGTTTGGGATGAACAAGACTAATCATGTCTCAGATTCATCCATTGGAGGCCCCTTAATTTCCCCATTGTAGAAAACAAGATGTATAATGAACAATTATACATAAAGTCAATTTCAGTGTTGTGCAGAAGACTTAATTAAAATTACTAATGAAAAAAAGGACTGCTTACACTGTGGAAGTTTGCTCATCAATTTCAAAATTAGCCAATGCTTTGTCTTCATGGGCTCTAATGAAAATGACCTGAATGGCGACACACTTCATTTTTTGTTTACAAAACAATCATTATGAATAGAATTAGTAACCACAAGCCCATTTTGTTATTCATTCGGGGGAAAGAACTGGGGTTTAATTGTCCAAACTGCGGAAGGAAACGGCAGCTTAACATCCACGTTATTCCAGGGACACATTCTATCACATTATCAATTAACGAATGTATTCAAACACGCAGGGAGGAACGTCATGCTTGTGGCGGCAGCCTAAAAATGGATAATTATGATGAAACATCCAGAGGAGAGCCGTCGCTGGAAGACATGATATTCCCCGAAGTGATTCCCCCCCCTCCCCCCCCTCCGGCCCCGCGCTCCCCGCCGCAAGGCACAATCCACACAGTGGCACTGACAGATTGACAAATAAGGTTAATAAGTACTTTCCACCTCTCCTAAAGGCTAATCAAATATTAATCCTCGAGGTGTGGTCAGCTGGAGGAAAGGGAAAGAAAAAAAAAGGAAAAGACAACAACAAACATTTGGTGGAGGGGAATTGATCGAATGGATTCTCTCTCGTAATGCTCGGGGCCCGGGGAAGGAAGAAGAAGAAGTAGATGGAGGAGAGGAGGAAGAGGGGGAAGAGGAGGGGATGTTGAGTCGGAACTGTACGAATTCATTTCAGGCCAAGAGCGGACAAATATTTGGATATGAGCGCTTAAAGCAATTTCAATTTTTAATCCATCTCCTCATATCCGCCACGTGCTCACAGCGTCTGTGAATGTGGCTCGTCCCCCTCGCCAACCGAAAAAACAATAGTTTCAAGTGATCCTCTGCTTTTTAACCAAAATGACCCCAAAAACATTCATGAAAACAGAAAAGCTGAGAAAACATCTGACAAAATGAATATACAAATGGATTTGATCTCTATAAACACCAACTTGTGCACAAATAAATAAAAATGTGAATCATATAAAAAACAATCTACCGGTGACATGTTTGAATTTTACACAAATCCCACCTACCTGCCCCCCCACCCCACCCCCTAAGAGTTTTCACTAATCGGAAGCCTCGGGACATCTCGGAGTCTGGTGGACCATGTGAGCGGGGCCCCACACTCGTGTACTGATAGGGCAAAATTGGATCCAGTGAGAATGCAAAGGAGCTTATCAACCAACACTCCCAGGCAGTGCTCTCTCCAAGAGCATATGTCAACATCATTTATTAGATGTGGCCAAGGACTAAATTATGTATGATCACAAAATGAAAAAAAAAGGGGGGTGGGAGAAAAATAGGATCCCACGCAGCAGGTGGATAGAATAATATTTGGAGAGAATATGAAATTATTAATGGACGCCCTTAAGGGGGAATATTTGTTAACATTAACCAGTGAGTCATTTGTATTGGTTTGAGTGTATAATTAATCATATCGGACATTTCAGAAGAGTTAAGTGAATCTTTTATTCCCCCCCCTGGTTTCCAGAGGAGTGATCCATAACATTACTGTCACATATAGTATTTCTATATTAATGTTTACTCACACAACGAGAGGCAAATCAGACACTCTCAAATCGTACCCAGCAAATTGTGGGAGCTCAAAGTGGGATTCAAAAAAACCTGCATTTCCGTCACTCCAGCCCAACATATACTAAGTAGCTTTAATATTGCCAGATGAGCAATCTCTCAAGCAAAATACTCTTCAGAGATACTGTGTAATTGACTCCACATCTAACAGTATGGAACAAATCCCACTAGCAGAGGGAGTTGACAAATTGCATTAAAAACACTCAATTGGGCCAGGATTGGATAGAAGCTCATGTTCCTCCTTATCCCATTAAACATGAAACAGTTTAATCTCTCAAACTTGCTGACATATGTGCAAATGCTCATGCGGGCAGGCAGCCGGCGCTCAGTGTGTAGCAGAATATCAGCGTACAACAACACGGCCTCTGAACCAACTGTGTGCTCCAGTTTGTGTGAGTGTGACACGTGTAGACAAGAGCAGACTAAACATGGAAATAGCGTTATTTTAATCTTCAATTACAACATTGTTTAATGGCGGAGCGACGGCAGAGCTGCAGACATGCATATCATTTGTTTCGGGCTGCTTAAAGCGGGCGATGTTCAAGAGACTCAAACTGTCAAATCATCCAAGTTTCTTCCTCAATGGCTTACCCGATTTGAACATGTTCCGCTTCTTTTCATGACATGTAAACAGGTTTTGACATGGGTCTAGTTAAATGTGTAAGACATGCTGTAAAAAAAAAGGGAAAGGGAAATGCCTGCGTGGAAAAAAATAAAAAAAAGAGCCCAAACCTGTCAACACAGAGTACCTGCTTTAAATCTGTTCCCCCATTTCAGGCAATCTGTGGGAACCAGGCCTGTGGAGTCTAATCCTGTTTTCATCCGTGCTCCCCCTTCTCCGACAGCCCCCCTCATCTGTATCACACTTTCAATTCCACTTGCTGGGGCCTTTGTGCGATTTCCATTTGATCTCGCGTTTAAAATTCAAAATCTATTCAAGGTTTTTTTAGTTGGATTCACGCTTTCGCCATGAAGCCCTATTTATGTTCTAGATTTGGAATTGCAAATCACGGGTGTGTGATTTAGGGGGAATGGAAGTCCAAAATTCCCTGGCATCACCTTTTATGATTCTGTAGGTTTAAAATGTTAACAAGGGTGTTTTAGCAAGCTGATTTGTGCAGTATCAGACTGTCTCTGGCAGTGTGTGTGTGTTTGTATGTTTGTGTGTTTGTGTGTGTATGTAATGATGTAAAAACTTACTCTCAAATTTACTGGTCGTCTGGGGTACCATGGCGGTTTTAATTCTGATATCTAGACACTCCTAGGGACCAATGTCTCTGAAGCACCTGCCACCCTGATGTTGACAATGCTATATACTTTGTTTCTTTAAAAAATATTAATCATCTTTAACAACAGATGAGAAAACCCCTTTTTTTTTCCCAAGCAAAAATTATTAGAAACACACCAAACAGGCCAAATTTCCATTGTGACTAAAGCAGGTAAAAAAAAACATATTTCTATGTTATTTCTGAATGATCTTAAGTTTTTCTGAATGATCTTAAGTTTTTCAGAATTTTCTGTAACCGTTTTGTAGCTCTGCATAACGTCTATTCCTATTTAATAAACATTGGAGCAATATCTATAGGTTAATATGACTAGTTTTTCATTGTTTCCAGATTAAACAAACTTATTGGCACATACTGGTGCACTCCACTGACGCACCACCGCTCCTTAAGCAACCCAGAGCTCTGAGGTGACTGAACAATGATCACACTTGTCACTGAGATGTTCTGCCTGATCATCGCCGTCTCCAAACTCCAAACAAGCTGTGGGATTTGCCAAACTGAATGACAGCGATGAAACAAAATCACTGAGATCACCAGATGCGAGTATAAATACACAATAACTCCGATGGCTGTGCGGAAATAACCTTTTCATTTCAAACAGTGTGCTGCTAAATGTCAGCATGAATTGAGTCGTTGCGGAGGAGAAACATCTTCATGTACAATAATCTTGGGTTCTTTTATGAAAAGTATAAAAAAAAGCCTCCGGTATATATTCATACCTGTGCCTGCAGTGCACGATCCCTGCTCGGCTTTTCCCTGCTACAGTAACATTATGGTTTCGAAAGCACATCAAAAGAATTAGCATCCAGGAAATCATGCACTTTGCATTGATTTTCCCTCAGACTTAACTCTGCCGTTATTGTGAAACCCAACGGTACAATATCAATATCAACCAAATTAATAACTTCCCCCTGCGAGAGTTCTCAGACTGTGCTGTGGTTGTATCTATTCAGAGGAAGAAGTAGCAGGGAGGAAGAACAAACTTTGGATCTATTGAATCCCTATGAACAATTTATACAAAGAAATTTAATATTGCTGCGGCCGCTCATCTGCTTTGCAAATAAATGCTCACTTCTGCGCTCGGATATGACTTTAAAGAGCACGTCATAAAGAATCCTACATTTGGACCGATTTCATATTCCTGAATCGCCCAACGTTAACATTAAAAAGAGATACACATGGTTGTTGTTGTTATTTCTGCAAATGTCAAGGCATAATAAATACCCGAATGTTTGAGTGTGAGTGTTTTCGGCTCAACGGCGCGTTCTCCGTCCGAGGCGTGAGCTGCGGTAAGTCCACGTGAGCCTTTGATGATCACTCTGGGCGTCGTGTTTGTTTTGGTATAAGTTAGGATTGATAATAGCATTACGGCGGGGCAGTATATCTGCTTATCAAAGGACATTATTGCCCCACTTGATGCCCAGTCAGGGATTTAGGTGAGCATTGTGAACCCGAGCCGCAACAAACCTCCACTTCCTGTGATTACCTGACCTGAGGTGCTGACGGGTGCTCGTCTGTTGACATTTCTGTTGATATTGCCGTTGTAAAGGACAGCAGCGGGGGAGACTTACAGCGCTCGCACAGGTCTTACACACACTTGTATTTTCCTCTTTGTCGTTCCTTGTTGTGGGACTTACAGCATATCGTCGGCAGCTGAATGAGCCGTGGCACTGACCTGTGGCGACGGACCCGGGATCATACATCAGGGGGGCTGTTTTCTCTCTGTCATCACAGATGTGTGTGGTCAGGCCCGAGTGGCACCTGGAACCGCTGAAACATCACAAATGCAAAATGTAAAAGCCCCAATGTAGAGCGGCGTGACAAAAAGTACTACGTGAAATGGATAGAGGGTCACGGTGTCATTCCTTTTTTTTTATGTGGCAGCCTGATCCTAACCTGATTGGTCTCCGTTAGAAGTTATTATTAAAATAACACAGACCCTACTTACCATAAAATAACAGGTGAGGTTAATGGCAAATGATTTGTTGCATTAGAACCACAGTCACTGCCTCAATCTCCCTCTTTTTTTCTGCCCTAATGGATTTTATTTTACTGAATATTCTCTGGAAGCATACATAATTCCGTGCGAAGGCAAATCTATTTTTCATGAATACAAAGCAATATTAAAAGCAACGACTTAACAGACTATGAATTAATAATTTTGTATTAGCGAAACATGAAAAATGCACAATTAGGAACCTTTTTTCACAGCTTCCTGTGCGGTGGCAACGGAAACTATAAACTGTGTCATAGTAAACTATCCAAACGTATCTGTGGATGTTTATATCCTCATGCAACAGAGAGGATAAAGTGCACATGGGAAAGTATCAGTATCATATATGAAATAGGAAGTTCAGCAGATACCGAGAAAATGCATTTTGCTTTTGAAATAGATAAAATCTGCAACTGCATCATCAGTAACACTGACCATGACTGCATCCACTGAAACGTGGCATTTGATTTACTGTAATCCCTGGAATCCCCAGAGAAGTGGATAAAATCCTTATATTAATTAGAACTAATTACACCTTCCTGTGAAATCCAACACCTAGTGGACTAATCACACAATATTCCAAGTAAATTTCTGATGTTTTCACTCTGTTTGCCATTTTGAAAGGCCTTTAACATATTATGCATTCAGAACGTCCTCTAAGAGAAGGAAGTCAAGCCTTTAAAAAAAATTAACATTGGTCCAGATTATAAACATCAAGTGCAAGATTTTTTTTATAGTTATAGACATTGAAGGCTTCAGCTACACAGATGATGTTAGAATAGAATAGAAGAAATCCAATTGATGATTCTTTTTTTTTATGAGATTTGGAATAAAGTGAATATAACCAGCCTACAACTCACTTCGAGTATAATAACGTACAATATCAAAACCAAATTGTAATTATCAACAAGCTAAAAGTAGAGGTGGGCTACTGTTCCAAGGATTTTTCAGGTATCCGCTCATAACTTGAGTATTTGTTTTTCTGACGACTTCTTACTTTAACTCCCTACAATTGTACAAATATCAACATCAAGAGAGATTACGCAGATAACACAGAGAAGATGATTCCTTGTCGTATATCTGTCGGTGCATATAACGGACAACAGAAGTAACACAGAGTTAAAGACACATCAAGACAAAACAGACAAGAGAGGGACACAACACCACAGAGATGAGGCACAGGGCAATAAGTAACAACAACATGGAGGCAAGTGAGGAATCAGCCAACATCTCTGACAAAGAAGCAGAGCAACAAAACATTTCCCCCCTACTTGTGTCACCTCTGGCTAAAAACACATATTTGGCTTTAAACACAAACCATCTGAGAAGTGCACAGTTCAGTGACAGAGACTAACTGACATACATGGGTCTTTGTTGAATCAGCAGGGTCCACACCAGCGTCTGTGGATGTCCTATCACATGTTCCTCCAAAGCCTCTGTACTTTTTTGGATAAAATACCTAACTTAGTACATTTCCACGTGTTCAAAATCCGTGGTAGATCTGTAGATCATGCTCAAATTCATACTTTAATGGCTTTAATGGCTGCGTTCTATATAAGTCTGTGACCAAGCCTTTTCTCCCTGAAGCACAAACAGTAATGGCTGTGGCAGCGGCTCTTCCCATGACATTTAGAGGTTAATTTGCACTGGTTTCATGGTCGTTTATCAGTGGAAGGTTTAGAAATTAGCATTCACCACGCTCTTTATTGACAGAGGTGTTTAATAACCCATCAAATCAAACAGGACGGTCAGCCAGCTCCATGCAAACCGCATAAAGTCCACAGAGCACTGAGCTCAGGATTCTGACGCCTGGAAGTTGGTGTGACTGAGCTTTGGATAGGATTGGTGTCAGAGAAGGGTCTCCTGGTAAATGTTCTGCGGGGAAGTGATGCCTGATGTCGGGCTAATGCGCGAGCTGCTCTGATCCAGGTGGACCCGGTCAGTTTAGTGGAGATAGATGAGGGAAGAGGAAGGAGAGGCGTCTTGTTCTCACCACAGGTTTCCTTTTATTCTGACACGTTTACAGCCACACTCAATCTGTTATATCCAGGGGTGAAAGTAAGCTGGTACGCTCCGGTGCTCCGTAGGCTACCACTAAAAGATTCAGTGCCGCCGTCCAGCCAGAAACTGATTGCCGATCAGTGGACTTTTACGAGTTGTATCGCCGCCTTCAATATATTTAAACTGGTAAAAAAAAGGCCCAGAGAGGTTACAATTAAGGGCATTTCAGTCATAACTGCAAATTAAATAATTGAGTATACCTATATATAACACAACTCTAAATCATGGTAATAACAGTCTAGTTTCCAATTACCCAAAAATAAAGCATATAAGACTTGAGCTAGATGCACCTTTACGATTACAAGGGGCATAAAGTTAAGTGTGTGTACACAGCACACAAGCAGCTGTGGACGTATATAAACTGGACTATATAGCTTTAGCACATGCTCCTCAGAAGGTCCTATTTCCAGAGCCGTGAAGTCGCTGTTCCAAAGCTGTTGTGTTCATTTGAAGTGGGAATGTGGCAAAATCATGAAACGCTAAAAACTAAATAAGTTGTATTTATGTTTACACCATTTAAACAACACCTTGACAACCAATTTTTCAACAACATTGCCAATGGTTTTTCCAACTTAAGACTAGTCAAAAACTATTTTTTTGAGATTATTGCAACATCACTCGAATGCATCAGTTTCTGGCCTCACTATTTGGCAAAACACCTTCCTATCATACAGGGAAGAAGGAACAACAGCTCGCTACCAAGGCATACAACACACACACACACACACACACACACACGCACACACACACACACACACACACACACACAGCTAACATTTGGTCATCATAAACGACAGTTAGCTTTGGCTTCTAAATCAAGTTATTATTAGCCAGAACATACCTGAGCTTTCATAACCAGCGCTGTTGGATTTTAGCTAGTAGTCATTTGTTTAGTTTTTTTCTTTCCCACACATCTCCAAAGTAAAATGTAAAAAATGAGTTGTACTAGGTGTTTATTTTATATTCCCATGACAACAAACAAGCTACGCCACTTCCATGAGTTGATTTTTATCTGAGATGACCATGTGCTCACCTTTTATTTCCTAAATCTTCTTCTTCTTCTATTTATTTGAGGTGGATGGCAACAGCTTGCTGGTGCATTATTGCCACCATCTGAACTGGAGTGTGTATTGCATCAATTCTTAGTCGATACCAACTCTTCTGATGATTCCTGTTTTATCCCAAATGCCCTATAACCTACAAGGGAGATGAATTTTAATGTCATTACAAAACAGTGCTTTGATGGCTGCGTTTGATCAACTGCTCCTTGTTTTGGTCGTGCTTTTGGTTGCACCAGCTAAGGACATTTTTGTTGTTGGCGGACACATTACTGTTCTCATAAGTTGTTACTGAATAAAAATAAAATAAAAAGGATGATAAGAAATGCTAGTTATCTTCCATTTTAATATTCAGATTGTAAGATACATTATCAGACAGCATCATCGTCACCATCAGCATGTCGTCTTTCATTTGAGTTCGAGTGTTTTGAATATTCAGAGTCAGAAACTTGCCAAATACTTTTGATTAATTCACATTTCTTCTAATTTGAAACGAAATACATTTTTTGAAGAAAGAAAATTCGAAAGTTCTGCCTGCGTTTGAATAAATCATTTGCCAAACATGATCAGTTATTACTCATGTCGTTATTTGAATGCGTGTGTTCACAGATGCATGAAGCTGAGTGCAGGAAGAATAAATGAAGGTTGGGGTATTTCACCCTTGAATCTTTTTTTTAACCAATACAGCATATTTAGCATATAGCGCAATGTCTAAGACTTACGGTGTCTCTCCCCACTTCCATTCACATACCCCAACTTTGTCCCATTCTATTGAGCAACAGTTTGATCGTCTGCTTATTGTAGTTGAATGAATGATGAGGCTGCATAGGAGGCCTTGTAGGCTATGGAACAACGTACAATGTTCAAAAACACATATCACATTTCGGGGAAACTTATCCAAGTGCGGGTACAGTCACTGTTAAACCATAAGGAAAATAAACCCTGCACTTCTTTTTTGTCTAGGAAATTAGTTCAAGCCCATAAGATACACTGCACATAATTTTTCGTGATCTCCTTTATAATTCCCGGCTTCCTCCTCCGCCCTTATCTTCCTCTTCGCCACTGTTGTGCTTGAATGTGTATAATTTTTCACATCCCCAGATTCACACGGCATGTCACCGACTCGGAGTGAAATATACTTATGTTCAAAGGAGTCCTAATGTGGAGTGATGGGGAGGGGGCCTACAGTAGCCTCACAGCCGTTGACACACAGCTGTCTTTGCTGTAAATCTTGCAAATCCACACAAAAAAAGAAAAAGAAAAAAAAACTCTCCCTCATGAGACTTCTTTGAGTGTTAAATTGCTCCGGCTCTGAAAGTAAGTGTGGTGAGAACCGCCATGTGCGCGTGACTACAGAGCAAATTATTTGAGTTCAATTGAGAAAGGAAGTCAAAGCTGTTACTGCACTTCTAATAACTGTAAAACATGACTTCTAACGTATAGTTACAAGACAAGGTTAATCCTGCAGGTTAATAAATACAATGCATTCCCCGTAATAGCATGCAAGGCCTTGTCGGAGTCCTTTTTATCTACAAGCCCTGTCTGCGAGGTTATAATATAATTATATTATTGCATTTGTCATTTTCAGAGTTCGCTCTTGGGGTGAGGCTCAAATTAAAGCAGTGAGTGTGTTAGCTTTATATAAGCAAAACGTTGGCGACGCAAACCATAAGAAAAGTTCATATTTTTTTTTCCCTGTGTAATGAATGTTACATTATTTATGTGATGAATTATGGATGAACTCGTGCAGACCTGCCCTCAGTAGCACGGCTCGTAATCAATCCTTGTCTGATGGACCTCTCCAACAAACAGTTATTAGTGGTTCCTCTGTCTCAAGTCGACTTGGGTAAATCTCACTAACTGGCAATATGATCTGTTATCATCTGCATTCAAGGTATAAATGAGAATTTCGCTCCCGGAAAATTCGTCGTCGGTAATTTTGGTGGGGGAAAAAAAAACAAACACGTTGAGACATTTTGGCTGTAATGATTTAAAGATTGTGGCGACAAAGATTAAGCACTTCAGCGGTTTCCTGTCATTGGCAGGCTTACTGAGGCCGCCTGCTAATGCTCTTCACAGAGTACTAAAGAGAATGCATATTAAATGACAGCACTCTTTGAATTAATACACTTTGTAACTTCGCAGGCAGCGGCGTAAGCACAGAAGTGAGATAGGGAGGAAACATTATTCATGGTGTTTTTCATCCTAACTCTACTTTATTAGCTTATTTGATTCCCCATTCTCCTCATAGTTGATTCAATACATTCCCTATTTGCATAAAACTGTCCGGTAAGATTATCTTCACTTATTCGATCCATCCTAAGAGTCACCTTGTTCAGGATCTTATAGGAATAATGAGATTTTAAATTGGAAGACACTCACACAGAGAATGAGGCATTTACAGTTAATTCATCTCATTGAGTTACATTGCTTAGAGGTATTGGAGGGTTTAGATTTTCATTCAAGCATCATATTTAACAGTGTCTGCTTCCCCCACTTTACTGGCATTGAAATTTAAATGGCCTGAGCCTGACAGATCCAATATTGCAACCCACTGTTGCTATTTTTCCGGGGAAGGAAATATATTGTCAAAATCGCTACATTCAGAGAACGAGACGGGGGGAAGAGAAAGAGTGATCACAAGGAGCGTCTCACCTTTGTGTTTTTTCTTTTTTATATAAATATTTCAATGGGACCAAACGTCATTTGTTATTTCCCCTAGATGTTGCAGGAATGAATTTGGATCCCACTGAGAACGACTTTAAAATAAGCAGTCAGTGTTTTATCTAAAGCGAAAAATGCAAATGTGCACGGGAGCATAAAAATGTCTGTCGCGCGTGCACACGCATTCACCGTGATTTTACAGAAAAAGAGACAGAGAGTAAGAGAGCGAGAGGGGGGAGGGGGTTAATTGGCTTTTTATGACTCCAATTAAATAACATTATGCATATACTGGCTTAACGGCTTATATGTGGCCTCCATTAACAATGTCCTCTTGATTGGTTCTTGGGCTTAAGGTCTCCTCTAGCTCAGGCAGTGCTTGTCACACTGTTTAAACCGGTAAGTGGAGAAAAAGCTTATTTGACAGGAAGATATTTTACTCGCGCGCGAACCCTTTAAAAGAAAAACTACAAATCTCAAAAAAGATCAATGCCCACCCCCCCCTCTTCTGCCAATACGGACACGACCTGCATAGAGAGCCCCTTGAAACGCTTTTTTGTGTCCGAGAAGACAATTGAATAAAATAAATCTCGTCATTAAGGCCTCGGTGCGATTTCTTGAAAGCAAAAGGGGAGAGAAAGAAAACAAGCATGTGCCTGTCCTGAAGCGGAGCTCCTGAGGTGTTAACTAATCTCTGGTGGCCAGTCTATGCACTGCCTCCTCTAATTGCTCCCTGTATTTCAGTCTGGTGTGAGAGCAGCCATTGTAGCGAGCGCCCAGTCAGCCCCCAGAGGTCTCACACCTTCATTATCACTCTTTATTGCAGAACCTTATACGGGCACTCGGCACCAAACAGCCTGCCCGTTAAAAATAGAGCCTTCTCCTCTCCTCTCCTTTTGGTGGTTTCAGTTTTAATTACTAACACAGAGCCAAAGCCAGAGTCCTCAGCAGGCATGGCGTTTCTTTCTCTTTTTCTTTTTTTTTGTTCACTAATTAAAGCGAGGACGGAGTTTATTGAAGGGACCCTGACTCTGCTCTCTCATCTATTATTAAGAGGGCAGGACAAATCATTTTCAAATTTATATGCTGAAACCTGTCCAGGGACAGGCGTGGGGCGGTAAAGGTTGGGAGGGGGGAGGAAGGTGGGGTGAAATGGCGGAGGGGAGGTGGTTGAGACTCTTTCTACGTGGAGTGGGACTGAGGAAAATAAGAATAAGGACAAGAACAAAACATTTTATAAATCATCACAGAATAAAGGAGTGCAGTAGCTTCCTGCTACAAGTCCCTGAGATGCAGCCCACCTTTAATTCAGATCATTAAGGGATGAGAGTCGGCTCGACCTGCACCAGTTGTATTAGCAAACATAATGGCATTGATTGGAGGACACCCTCTGTGTGCTCTGTGTAAACAGTGGGCATAAATACCAAAACAGCAGGGCGGTAATGTGAGAGCACAACGTCCAGGCCAGATTGATGTTCTTAGTGATTCACTCACCCCCTCTGTCTAACGTCCTTAATTGTCTAAACAGGCGCGACTCTGGCAGCTGCACAGGTACCTCGGTGAAAGAACCCAAAAAAGAGGGAAGAGGAAGAAGACAGCTGGTACAAAGAAAACAGAGCGTGAGAGACAGTTGGAACGAGTCCTTACATACTTACTCCTGTGTCGTACAAATACTCTAAGTCTAATGTTTGTACAGATTTTGCGCAAAAATGTCTCAAAGTCAAATTTGGAAAATGTTAGGATGAAGTCAAGGATTTTCTGCTTAAGAAGAGTTCTACGTGGAAATCTTAAAAGCCTTTGATTTTAGTTAAGCAAATCCAGGGTTTTATAATTACATATTGTCAGTTTGTTAATGGTAGAAAGGCAGCTGGGTTTTTACAGGCCTGGAAGGAGCATGCATCCTAGTTCAACCAACATTTATTTACTTTATTTTGAAAAATTCATTACTTTGACTGTCCAAACTTAATTTTTTTTTCTGTGTGATATGAACTTCAAGGCATTAACAGAAATGCTTCAACTTACAATAAAGTAAACAACGCAACCCTGACTCTTTATAACAGTTACAAACGGATGAATGCTTTGTCAAATCACTGCTGTACATTAAATTGGCCTCAGTGTGTGTGTGTGTGTGTGTCTGTGTGTGGTATCAGAGCTGGAAAACACAAGTGGGAGGAAATCCACACGGAGAAATTAGCAACATACAATTAGAGAGAGAAAATCTTCATATCTGGTTTCTAACCTTTATGAGGGGAGGTAGAGTGAATTGAAAAGGGAAAAAATAATGAATTTAGCCGAGTGAGGAGCCAGAAGAAGAATCCTCCCCTTAGCCTAACAAGCAGCTCGCATCCTCAGGGCAATTAGTCACTGTCATATGGGGGCAAATGTAGAACCCTTTGCATGCTTGTTAAGTAGAAACTTACACAGAGGTCACTGACATGTAAGAGAAATGCAGTGTAACCACTGAGCTATAGAAGAGTTTCCAGAGTGGAAGAGACCAGACAAAACTCGAGTTACAACAAATCTGTGGGACTTTAAATGCATTCAAACTCTGTCTTATTAAACAACATGGGAAGTGGCTAATTAATGGATGTGCAGTGAAACACCATGATCTTTTTGTTGGTGCTTTGACCATTACGGATCTTTTTTATACAAATCCTACACCTTTCGTCTTGTAACGATAAATATTACAACAAATTAAAGTTGTTTTTACGTTACATTTAGCTTTGATCACTTCACAAAATCCTATCTATCGGACAGTGATGTTTCCTTGTTGTGTTTCTTTCTACTCAACCTTTTATGAGCTGCAAGCGCCCGACATATTTCCATGTTCCACAATTTGCCGGTTAACACATAAAAAGAAGAAGAATAAAGTGAATTTCACAGCAGCTCAATGTGTGATTGTTTAATTCCACCATTTTCTATGCATTATAAATGTACATTTTTTTTTCATGGGAGGATTTTTCCAATACATACAGGGGAGGGATATATAGGTCAGAGACCCCGGTGCCTTATCAGTAATTCGCCTTTGCCTGGTTATTAAGGACAGCTTAGGTGGAGAGGGCTGGAGTACCAGGAGGGGTTAAGGTGAATTGATTGCCTGTGGACATGTTAAACATGACCCTGTCAGGCCTCTACTCCACTCCTAAAATGCGCCAACCTGTGCACCTCACTCCAAGTAATCAGCTGCAGAGGCTTTAATAAAATTCAGAAAGCCCCGAGAACCTCCCCCCGGGGACGGTACCAAGTTGGAAATAATCAAAACCCGCGGCAAGAGACATTTGCACTGTGTTACCGTAGGAAGCGTAACAAAATGCCTGGTGCTCTGAACCCCCTTTAAAAAATGGTTTCAGGTGAAAAAAAAATAAAAAAAAGAGTTGTGGTTTACGAGTGCAGTGAAAGCACATAGGTTGTTGTTGTCCACTGTTAAACAGATTGGGAAGTAATCACCAAAGTGTCTGCTCCTCTGCTGACTGGGTTCAGATGCAGCAGCTTGCAGCAGAGGGGCAGTGGCAGGGTAATTACGGGGTAACTTGGGCTCAATCTGTCCGTGGACGCCCTCCCTCTTGGAAGGGGGCGTTTCCCTTGATTAGCCCGACTCAGGGTGAAGCCCCCTCTGCAAACGGCAGATTGAAGTTCATCACAGGGGTCTCAGCTGCCAGTATGTCGCAATGAATTGCCCGCTGTAAGAAGGTGTTGACGGGAGCAGCTGGACATCAGCGAGTGATGAAAGGAAAAGGGAAATTCATGGAGAAGCCA
Source organism: Pseudopleuronectes americanus (assembly GCA_038501795.1). Lineage (NCBI taxonomy): Eukaryota > Metazoa > Chordata > Actinopteri > Pleuronectiformes > Pleuronectidae > Pseudopleuronectes > Pseudopleuronectes americanus. The sequence continues at coordinate 10,222,074 of CM076732.1, forward strand.
GACAGAACGGTCCACTGGGGGTAGAGGAGCAGAGAATTGGTCATCTGCTGGCGGAGCGCCGAACTGCAGCTATTGTAGTGTGGCCTCAGGGTGTGTGTCTGTGTGTGTGTGTGTGTGTGTGTGTGTGTACAAGCCACATTTGTTTATCCGTGGCCTTCATTGTGGAGGAGGCCTGCGTGCGAGGGTTAAGAAGCGCATGAAGTTCATTCACCTTAATGGATTGGACCACTGCGGCCTCCGGCAATTACTCAAGCGATAACCTGGCTGAAATAGACATTTGATACGCCCGCAGCATGTTGATAAAACCACAATAAAGATGAGACCAAATCATTACTTCTTTTTTTTTCTGTGTGTCATCTCTCAGCAGGAATCCATGTTAAAATGTGTCACTGTCTAAAAAACACACACATCACATTAGACCACGTTATAAATGATAGTGAGAGCAGACGTTCCAGTCAGGTTGGCAGTGAGTGTTGGACATTACACACGGAGGTGTCTATTGTCTCTCAGGTGCAGATCCTTAGCTCAACAACGAATGGTAGAGAAAATGAGAAATGTGTGGGTGTGTGTGTGTGTTCGTGTGTGTTTTGATGAATAGAGATGGTGCCCTAAGGTGAGGACAGACTATATTGGTGTGATTCTACCATTCACTATATTAATGAACTGCCTAAAGGTGCAAATTAGGTTTTAATGGGTGTTACTTTACCGACTCGGTCCTACCTCACACAAAGCCCCTTAACTCGCCGCTCCTCCCGCACCTTTTATTCTAAAGCAGCTACAATTTGTGAGTGGATTCAGGGAAACACAGAACATGAAACACAAACATTTGCAGCTCAACTCCTCGAGAGGAGAAAGAAAGATGCTCGTTCCCTTTCGTTACGACACACCGTGTCCTGACACTCTTCCCTCCGCACTTGAAATGCCTCAACTCATTTTGCCAAATTCTGTCTTCCACCAGCTTACCGTGAACGAAGCCAAAACATTTTTGCATGCCCGCTCGTTTGAAAGCCCCTTCGCGCCGTGTAATTCGCCGCTCTTTATTTTGCAGCGGGAGCGTTCGGAAGGAAGAGGGGAGGACGCGGATTTCAGCGATTCAAAGGAATAAACAGAGAAACAAATGTCTTTTTAGTGGGTGGTTTAAGAGAGGGCCCCCCTCCCCCCCGGTCTGACATGGTGGAATAGGTGACACCAGCCACTACTTAATTAGCTGCCATCATCTCCGAGCCCTGGAGAAAGAGGGACAGGCTAATGATTAATGATAAAAAAAGAGAAAAAAAAAGAGAAAGAAAGGTTGACAAAAGACAACATGTCATTCTGTGTCCTCTGCAGACGTGAACCGCTGCTGTGATTTACCCTCCTTGAAGCCGGGGGAAGATTATTCATGCTCACAGACCTGATTAAGCTCAGATTTGTTTCTGCTTTTGCAAACACGCCTGGAATATTCGGACCCCTGTTTGTGTTTGCAAATGACACCATTTCCCCCCCCCCAATACACACACACACAACCCGGTGACTGATACGATGTTTTTGACACACATATAACAGCTGACTGTGCAGAGTCTTCAGGGAAATCTGGGGAGTCATGTTTCTGTCTGTGTGTAATGGTCAGGCTTGTATTGCATTTTTCATGCTTTCGCTCCTCCGCTGAATCTCCGAGCATTCTGCTAAAATCAATTGCTGTATTGATCTATAACTAATTAGGGGAAGATAAATGGCTCAACTAAACAAATACAGGCTCCATAATGAGCCAATATACTGCAGGACGTATAAATTGAGTTCTGCATAATATGAGGCTATTCCTCTATATTAGACCTGGCGTGGTGTTCAGCTGGAATGTGACGGATGCTGCTCCACAGATATCTGAAGCCGGAACTTAAGTGTTTTTTATGTCAAAGGAGGTAATTTTGTTGTCTGTGTTTGTTTGTTTGTTTGTTTTGTTTGTTTGTATGAATGCGAGATTACCAACAAACCTGGTGGAGGAATCCGGTTTGAGTCAGAAAGATCTAATAGGTTTGTTTTTTTATTTTAACTTTTTAACATTTAAAGATAAAGCTTTTTCTTTTGTTTGTCTGTTCTTTTGTTTTAAACATTGTGTTGATTTTTTTTTAGAGATTGATTCATGGATATTCATTTTTATATTTTATAAAATTTTATCAGATTTATTAAGCTTTTTTATAGATTTACTTAAGTGGATCTGCAATTTGGTCCCGATCTATTTTCATAAATCTGGATCTAGTGAGTAAAATCAGGTTTCATAAGGGGACTATTGGATCTTGATGGAGCTATAGCCCCTCCCTGATTCCCCTTCTAGTTATTATTTTTTTATTCTGTATCATGACAGCTTACAGTTAAAAAATATGTCCAACCTCCACACACCCCCCACCCCCCTCTTTTGTGTGCAGCAACCAGATCCTTTGGCAGAACCGCCTCTCCAGCGTGACGCGTGTTGTGTGCACTCACCAGCGATCAAAGGCTAATTAGTTTCGGCTGACACGGGGTGCGGCCCTCGGGTCAAAGATCATGACTGATGTTATAGAGATGATGGCGGAGAGAGGGAGCGGCAGGGGGGGCGTCGAGGGATCCCAAATCCTCATTAACCAGAAATTGTTGCTCTTACATCAAATCCCAGACGCAACTCAACACATTTCCTATAGTAGGAAGAAAGCTGAATGTCGGAGTAAACGTCTCACTCCTTTAATGTGTGTTTTTGTAAGAAAAGGCAGATAATCAAACACACTCGATCTATGCAGTATTTCTCTACAGGCAAAACTACACAAAAAATATTGAGAGTGCAGTTTAAAGTTTAAATATATGACTCATAACCAGGGGCTCCCTCTACAGGCCGACTGCTAACCCCAGCAGCAGCGGCAGCAGGCAGCCGAGTCTCCTCCTGACAACACGCTCTCTCGCAATGCTTCATTTGTCATAGCAGATGTTCAAAACTATTTTCCCTGGAAGCCTAAAATCTGAAGAAGTAAATTAATATCCCCTCCCCTCCCATTTTAAGTCCCTCAGACTCAGTTCATAGCCTGCACTAAGTGCCCTTGTTGACTCAATTGGATTAGCACTAATATGTAAACACAGGAGGTAAGAGGAGTAATCCTCTAATGAGAGGAGAGAAGAAAAAAAATAAAAGTGAAATAAATAAGTTGAAATGCCACGGCCTGCCTTTAACAGGAGGCATCTCTCAGGTAAGCTGGATCTGTGCAGATTGAGAGCAGGTATTAAAAAAGAGAGTTCCGAGATAAACAGTTGTGACCATTCAGTGACAGCGTAATTACTCGTTTGTAACTTAGTTGGATAATAGGACTACGGCCTCGAGGGGATAAGACAAAGACTTGTTAATTATTAAAGCTTACATCAGCCAGGCACTAGAGAGTTGCAATTATTAATGTTGTTGTTCTTGTTTGTGCTTAAACACTACCTCCGCTGTTAATATGCTCATTAACCAAAATGAGTGATTTTATTACTCTTGATTTGGTTTGGGGTTTTGTTAAACGTGTCGCGGGCTCAGCTGTCCTTGTTTACCGAGGGATAAACGCTCCTGGCAGATGTGGACAGGTGACAAGTGAAACATCCCGTCCAATCCTTTTTTTTTAATCGCCTTAATTACCCGAGTCTCAAATCGGGGAAATAAACTTTTTGCTCCACACCGCGGAGCAGTCAACTCCACTTTGCTATTAAAATAAATTGTCATTTGCATTTAATCACCCCGACGCACCGCACGCCTGTCTTCGCTCTCATCGCACTCACTCACCCAATTTAAACATAATATCTCATTGTTGCTCCGAATCAAACAAGTTGCTTCTAATTAAGCAAACGTTCCCGCTCAAATTTTTTCCCGGCGCCACCCGAAGTCCTCATCGGAGTCGTAAGATGAAAAATCACTCTATTAATAACTGTTGCATAAAATATCAGGGCTGAAAATGTGAATGAGTCAACGGCAGCAGGATCGGTATTAAAAGCCGGATCTTATTCTTTAAACTTTTCCCAGTGTAGGGAGGTCACGTTCAACAGCGGATTAAAGGAGGATTTATCTAGTGATGTACAGCTGCTTGGAATCAGAGCAGCCTCCTAAATGTTTTGTTAGTAAAACTTGTGTGGACGATATTGATTTCAGATGTGCACACACTGTTACTGCTGCTCTCAAAGACTCTAATTGTTGCTGTCTGCTGCTCCAGGAAGAGGAAAAAAGGATGTAAACAGCCGATGTCACTTATAGTGCAGCTGTAAGACTGTCCAACAATGTACGACTTTTATTTATTATAATTAAAGAAAAGACAATAATACTCTATTTAAAGTTTGCTATTTTTATTTATTTAATTTGCATCTGTTCATCATCTACGACATTTCGTGGAACCTACGCCAAATTGACACCCGTCTAACTTATAAAAGTACAAGACGACGATGACGATCTTGACATAGGCAAACAAATTAAACATAAAGCAAACAAGCAATTATATGAGCTCACTCTCCAGCGTGAGCTCCGACCATATGCAGCTTTAAAAGGTGTTCCTCTTTCTAATGGGCCCCGTGGGGACGAAGGGGTTAATTGATGCAGATGTTGATCGCTTTTACACACAATGCAGGGAGCATCTCCCCAGTGGCTCCTATTAGAGGCAGTTTTAATGAAGTGCTAAACAGAAGGCTTTCCTACAGTGTGGCCCGTCCTCATGGAAGACCCGGCGAAGGAAAGCACTCTGCAGGAAAACAAGGTCCCCCATTGATTATCATGCCAAATAACTGAATCCTCCCCCCGATCAATGCTTATTTCTCAACTTATGGAACCTAATAGAAGACAAGGTGAGAGGAAGTCAATCAGGATGGCGTAATGTCAGCTTAGGGCGCATAAATGAGTGAGAGGCTGTGGAGGAAAAAGAACGCTGAAGATTTTAACCTCTTGATGGTAATGGTCCCAATAGTTCAGCTGTTAATTCAGTGACAGGCTGCAGTTTGTTAAAAGGGTCAATTCTGGGGCTTTTGTATTATTTTAGATTTTTTTTTAAATGGGTCATTCTTTCAATATTTAACTCATGGGATATATATATTTTTTTAGTTTCCAAAGTCATTTCATTTTCACAACATGATCACACTTGGTAAAATAGAACACAAATAAAGAATGAGCACACGCTGTTCCAAAATTCACACTTGAATTGAACTCCCCAAAAAAAAACATTTTCTTTCTAAAATTACACAGAGGATAAAACCACGCCGCATAATGTGTACTAGTCAGTGGAGGTTGGTTAAAGTGACGGTAATGTAATGGGGCTTCTCACGCAGCGTTACCAGCCCATAGTCACTAAATTCTGCTCATTAAAATGACAAACCCAAACACACAGTTGCTCAGGCGTGATCTTCAGCTGTGTGTGGCATCTGGCCCTGACGCACCTCCGCCCCCCCCAACTCCCAAGAGCATCGCCGAAAAAACACACACACACACACATAAATGCGCACACACGCGCACACACACAAACGCAACCTTACCCCAATCAAATTTTAAAACAATCAGCATTCCCTTCATTTCCAATTTAGTCACCTGTCATAGACTCCTATTAGTGTCCACTATGATCCAGTATAAGGGGTTTATAAACGAGGCCGGCGTTTCCCCCTCCCCTCCAGTCTGAAGGAGTTTTCCCCTTTTTCCCCCCAGTCGGCTCCTCACTCCATCCGTCAGCCTCCTCCGTCCTGATTATCAGGAGACACCAATTTCAAAGAGACATCTTAATAGTGATGTCAACGTATTAATTAGAAGTGTTAATGAGCTAAAATCAACCCAAATTAAATTAATGCAGCAATACACAGAGAGCGAAATTAGCTTCAATTTCTGTAAATGATTCTGAAGTGTGCACAACATATCAGCCTGTCTGAACATTCCCATCCCCCAAAGCTAATCAAGAGCTACATTGCAATTAGCTGCTTAATTAAAGCAACACTCTCCTCGGAAAATCCGGCGCAATTAAGTAATGGCTGTTATAGCATGAAGACAGACTGTATTTTTCTTCTGGAGGAGAGAGGGGGGGGAAAAAAAAACACAAAACAACATATTCTATCCCTAATGGCCTGCAGGGGATTGAGCCGGCCAAGACGTGCCAAGATGGAGAGGTTTCCATCTCACGCTTCAATGGGGATCTTTGCTCCAGCTGGAAGCCTTGTGAATCAACGACAGCAAGGCAGATCAAACCGCCGGGCCCGGGGTTGCCGAGACATCTGAATTGGCACCGAATGGAGCGACTGTGTCCTAATCACCAGTTCTGTTTTAGCAGCTCAATGGCTTCCAGTTGGACGGAGCAGCTCCAGACTATTGACACTTTGCACATATTTCAGCGGCGGACCTGTTACTGATCCCCGTGGCTGTGGACACTGTTGTCCTTCGACGCCTGCTGGTGGGGCTGAAATGTTCCACGGTGACGAACCAGCGCGGGCCAGAGGACACAGACCGTATCTACATCGTTGAACTGGATTCATTTGCTGTTTGAAAACGACACAACACACACACCGGATGCCCAATTAGAATACTGCGGGCCAATTAGTGCTTGAAATTGAAATTTTCCTACTAAAGGAATGATGAGATTTGCTTGTGGAGGATCTAATCTGAAAGATGATATGAGGTCACTTGATGAGGTCGTGTGATAAACTGCAAATGTATATTTGTATATTAGGCAGCACAAAGGAGGCGAGAATTCCTTCAAATTGGATTGGAACTGATCCTCCCAGTCCAAATCAAATAGTACTATATATCCAAAAACAGAAACTTGACAGAAATCAACCTACTTTACTGTTTTACATGATAGTCTTTTTCTAAAGATGGACAACGTGTCTCCACTGTCCAAAAATGAAGCTAAATTATCCTGGATGCGAATGTTGCAGTCTTGCAAATTTGGATCCAGAGTCTGCACACTAGCAATTGGTAGGGATGTCCTGCCAATATTTTTCTCTCGACCAATCACGAGTGAGTCTCAGCTGTCAATTAGTATGTTCAGCGCTTTTCATATCATGAAATACCTAAGTAAAACCAAACCCCCTGAAAAAACAACACTTGCATTTAAATGACCCGTGTCCCATCTACTAACATGGTGGGGACAAGATTTAAGACGTGTACTGCACTCAGCCACCAGGGGCTGATTGAGAAACTTTGGCTTCACTTTTAGTACAGTATATATATGCCATTATCTTTTTAAAGATTGCAACTTTTTAGTTTGTTGTCATGTGTTTCTTCAGCCTATAACACTTACTAGTCACAGTTTCTTTTAATATTCCGCATCTGTGTGTATAGCTCCTCCCCTTTCTCTATGAATTGCATTGTGGTGCAATGTGTCTATCAAACCCACATTTAAAAATATATTTTTTTGTTCTGCATTCTTACTCTTGTTGTGTTTACTTTGTCACTTTGTCACTTTGTCACTTTGTCGCTTTGTCTGTGGTTTTCAAACAAATTGTGGGCTTGAGACAGAGAGACTAGATTAAGAGAGACTAGCAAAAACAAATATTTGTATTCCACTGAAGAGTAACAGCTTTCAGAGCTTTTTAAATAAGTGTAATGTTTAATCTCACATCTGAGGAACCCCTCCCTGCCCTTCATTTATTATCTGGCTTTCAAAGTGTCTGAACGAGTGGTGAGCTGTGGTTAACAGCGTCCTCGGAGGTGGAGTCCAGGGACCGTGGTGTAAACGCCATCCTTCAGCAGGTGTAGGCCACAGCAGAGCATATGCCGTCAGGTAACCAGGCTGGTTGGCTCTGCAGAGACTCCGCTGTGATCGTTTTCCCTGGGCCTGCTTCTGCTGGGAACCAGTGTCACTCACAAACACCATCTGCCAGGAAACAGGTCTGCCTGCGAGGAGCATTTATCAGCGGGTCAAGTAGTGGTGCCACACACCTGCTGGAGCAAACAAAAGGAGATGGCGCTTCCTAATTTCGTCTTTAGGAATGAGCCGTGTAAACATAAAACAGTAAAAGCACTGGGCCACAAAAGATGGCTCAGAGGCACCAGTGCTCCAGGAAACCTTTCCCTTTGCTGATGAGAGGGGGAGAAGACACCTGAAGTGTTTGACGCTAAATTAGCTTTTCAAAGACAATAATTAGACTTCTCCCCCTAAAGGTAAATTACCTGCTAACCAAGTGAACTGTGTTCTAATTATAGGATCTTGCCCCTGAGCCATTGCCAGGGATCCTTGTTCCTAGCAAGAAGATGTAAAACACATTTTCACAGCAAAAAAAAACATGCTCTCGCGGTAAAGCGCACAGAATACAGAGAGGAAACATGCTCTGTGCTCCAGCGGCTCCGGGAAACTGACGGATCACCCGCGCAACCTGTGGAGGATTTAAACAAGATAATTTCCTGCAGCGACCAGATGGAAGCTATCGCTCCTTATGTGCGTTTTGACAGAAGAGGTTGACTGAGCAACACTGGATGGGTGACAACTAGGTACTTATCTGTGCTTTGCATATTTTGCCGTTGATGTGGTGACACTGCAAATTGATTTGTAAGACACACACAGTCGGTGAAAGGATATTGAATATTTACACTCGCTATGTAATAAAAAACCTATCATGTCTGCCTTGTGTGGGGGGGGGGCCTTTATGGGTCTAGGTAATTTCTCATTGTTCTGCCGGGGTCGAACACCGAGGCTCCCGCAAGGCGGCGGTGTGGCTGCGAAAGTCACAAGACGAGGGGGCCCACACATTTGAATTCAACACCCGTGCCGATCGCCCCGCCACTAATTAATATGTAAATTCAACATTGTTTGTTTGCTGCCGTGTCAAACTTTGATGTGAGGAGCCGCTTCCAGGTTAACCGAGATTGAGTGGAGATTGAGGGCTGGAGACCTGCCACGTATCAGCAGCACAGCCTGTAATCTAATATTTTATTTAAATACATCCACTAATACTGTACGTCTCCACAGCTTAGAACCTGGGAGACAGGCTAATGATATTTTATTAAGCCAGAGTAATTGAGGAGCCCATCAAAATATGTAATTAAACACTTAAGCATAATTATCCAACACAGTAGGAACCCAAATGAATTAATTAAAAAAAACGCCAATACATCAATTTATTTGAATTCCTTTGTCCCTTTTCTACTTGTAATAATTAACATTTTAATTGCCTTAATTTGTGACAAGCAAAGAGAAATTCACACCTTATTCAACAGCAGGAATAAAGTAAGACATTGTGATCGCAGGGAAATGAGGATGAATGTTAAAGAATAAGATCGTTTTTTTTGTGGAGTTAAAGTAGGAGGGTGTGATGGGGTTTATATTCATTTCTCTGTGTGTGCGTGTGTGTGTGTGTGTGTGTCTGTGTGTGTGTGTGTTGCCTGCCTGGGTGTATGTTCATTATCAGCAGTCTGGGCTTGATGCATACCTGGAGAGCAACTTAATATCCTCAGGCCACTACTACATGTCAGGCCATGAGAAAGATACGCACACAAGACAGAGGAACATCCCTGGCCCCGGTGGAGCCATTTACCTTTCTCCAAGTAGGTTCAAGATATTAATTAAGATAAATCCACCTCAATTCACACATTCCGCCATCTGCCTATTTATCAGAATTATGTTAATCATTTCTGTAGGGCAGAAGAATTATTACCCATTTTGTCGGTAATTCGTATTAACATTCAGAACTAAATGATTTCTGCATTCTGCTCCGTGTGGACTCCTCGCACCATGTCATCTTTTTCAGCGCACATAGTAAAAAATAAGGGACACATTCGTAACACTCGCACAGAGAGCGCATGACAGCGATTTCCCTCTGGTCCTCCCACAAACAATATGGAAATGTATCCATTCTAATCATACACAGCCTCTCAGGATTTATCCGTCATGATGCACCTCGTGCATTCGAGCAGCTTTAAACAAAACAATAATCTCACGATGATCCGTTCTGTCTCGCTGGCTGTGGTTTTTAAGTGATTCGAGGTTGCTTTTTTTTTCTCCCTCCTCTCTTTTGGCCAATAGATGAGCTAGTTAATTAAACTCTGAGGAGATAATTAAGATGAGGCGGCTGCTTGAATCACGCCGGTCATCCTGCCATTATGGGGGGGCAGGCCGACAGGTGGCACGCGCGGGCCTGCATCAGGTGACGGGCCCAGCCAACAGATAGCACCATGTCACGGGGGGTGCACACTTCATAGCGTCCCCTGGTGCGAGACACTCCTGAAGACCCACGTGTCAAACTATTCTACGGCAGATCTACTGAGTTGTTGGGCTTAATCTCAGCGTCGGCTGTGTGGATGCTGCCGGCGGACGCCATGACGGGGTCGGAGTCAGGGGGCTACGGGGGAAGTGCCAGGGCTAAAACAGGGCAGATCATACTCCTGCACAAGCCATGGGCTAATGAGGGTGAGAACGGGGCCAGGCAATGCTATGTGATTAAATTTAGATCTGGAGGGAGATCTTGACCCACGGTGGCCCACGTCTAAGTGACATTTACCCAAGAGGAACACACTGCAGCTGAGGCTTATTAACCTTTTATAGATCTAAGCACGGACGTCTGTCTTAATTGGCAATTGGATTATTAAATGGGCCAAAAACAGAGTGATTTGATCCGACAAGGTCTTTACAATGTTTTGAAAGGTCCAGTCAAGGTGACAACGTGTGCATCTGATCCATGTAAGAGGTTCAAGCTTCTATAAAGTCACATTTTCCCGGCCAGTATTTCCGTCGATTACAGATTTTCAACAAGTCGCATTGAAGTTAAGTCACTGGGTTAACTGTGAATTACAATCGCATAGTGCAGAGCTGTCAATAGTACCGAGCTGTCAATAGTACAGAGCTCGGATCAGTTTTACAGCAAAAATCGATATATCATCAGAGCAGAGACGGATATTGAATGATAGAATGATGGAAACTCTATTGACCACTGGTCCATTGAAGCGCTTTTTTTTATTAATGCAACAAATGATAACTCTTCAAAGATTGTTTTAATACAATTGAATTTATCTTATTTACAGTTTGAGGCCAATTACAGCAACTTGGACAACGGTTAATGATATAAAGGATTAAAGTGAACATCTTCTTTTGCAGGTGTGATTGCAAACAGAACGGGAATTACATTTATATATATATGTGACACTGCAACTTATTTTTTATATAATTTGAGTTCATGGATAATAGGAGAAAGAAGTTGTACATATATATTTTAATCGTGTGAAAAGATTTTTAATAAATGTGCTGTGAAAGTTTCAATTTATTTATTTATTTCAAGTCTATTTCCTGTAAAAATACAGGACGTGAATAGAAACACATCTATTTGTGCAGACCTTTAAGCACACAGTTTACATTGTCTATGATCCCAGTGGCAATTACACATTGATTCTATGTGTAGCTTTTCTTCTGCACGTGTGTTTGAATTGAGTTTGAACTTCATAATTAAACCTTGATATGCTAAAAACTGATAGCTTTTTAAACATGTATTAATTTTACAAAAGTGTATTTCATTCCAAGGGTAAGATATATTTAATATCTAGGAAAGGTATAAATCTTGGTGGCATATTATCTTCACACGAAAGAAAATTAATAGAGAGCTATCATACTTAACACTTTCTAAAGAGCAGTCTGCTGCACTTTATTTACTCTGAAATCTGTAATATTCACTCACTGGAGATTGATAGGTTATATTTATATGAACAAAAGTATGTTGTATTTTTTGATTTGCATCACATGTCATGTTTTGCTGCACCAGTAATACATTTTTTGACATGTAAATAGCAGATTATACGACTTTTGAAAAACCCACATGAGCTCAGTGCTCGACTCATCTTAAATCACAGGGGAAAAGAAACTTGTTTTAGGTTTGAATCATCAGTGTTAGTGTGATTCACAGTTTATTTACTCATTGAGCCTTATTTAAAATAAAGAAGCTGAGCCCAAACATCCTCATTTGAGCAGATTTTCCCAGCAGCTCTAACACTCGTGTCTGTTTTCTGAGGTTGATATTCATTAAGCGGGAGACGGCCACTTTTATGGACTTCTTACAGTCAGTTAAGATGACCGACAAGCAGTGGGAACATTAGTTCTGTGCCACAAGTCCCATACATCAACTGTCTTGTGGCGAGTAAGGGAGGGGATCAACATATTCGAAATGAGCAGACATAATCCCACTGAATGTGGAGTTAAGCCATTTCATAATTAGCAGATTTTCTAATGTATGCCAAGCTTTAATGACCTTTGCAAATGAGAATGGTTGTTTGAATTTCCATCCTTCACATCGTTTTATCCCTGCCATATCTGCCTGATAGAATGAGTGCACCAGTTGATGATATGCATAAGCTTAATGAACAAGTGCACACACTTCTGAATGGAAACTGATGGGCTCAAGCCAGGGAGATTGGAAATGCATTTCCACACCTTGCATATCATCATCATGACCTTAAGTGGCGCCTCCCTGACCCATTAACAATGCATTTCAAGCCTTTTCCTTCAATTAGGTACACTTTTCAGTCAGATTCCCCTCATCAAAATGCTATTAGTAGGCGATCTTATCAGAAATATAGCACACTTCTATAGCAGCGCAGCCCTTTAAGTGTTGTAAATAACAAAATGATCATTCATTCAGCAGCGCAGATGGCAATCAGGAAGAGCAGGGCTTTGCCTTCTGAGCCGGTTAATATGTTGTTGTGAAGTGCTCCAGATATCTAACGTGAAAAGTGTAACTCTCACATATCAAGTTTTAAATTGGCTTTGATCAATACTTATATTCTAATTCCACAAAACTTTGTCTGTCTGTCTGTGGAATGCATATCTCCAGGACTGTTCATCATATCGACTTCACACTTGGCATGTGTATAGGTGAGGGTCTGAGGATGTGCAGTGGGGAGTTTGGTACGACATGTGATACATATAATATTAATAAAATGTGAATAAACAGGCGAACAGCACTCTGAAGCTGCATTCAGGGAAGTATATTTAGCTTAGGAGCATTTTTTACTATAAGGAAATTACCCAGAAGTATTTCACATAAGACCTGTTTGAATTCTCTAAATTTAATAAGGAAAGGGGCTTCAATGCTTCCTAACTTATCTCCTTTAGCATAGGAAACAGCAGACCATCCTTTAGGAAAGGAAAGGAGAAAATACCATCCTACAATTCTTTGCGGCAACAACTTTTAACGCGGCACAACCTGGACACTCACAATATGAAAAAACAGAACAAGAAATTCGTCTACTAAGTAAAAACACAACGGTCCTTTTGTTGCGGAAATGCTTCATGCTAAGCTGAATTACAGAGCTTTTATTTTGAAAGATGTGAACTTGGGTTTGAAGATTGTGTTGGTTGTTTAACACATAATAGCCAACATTTAACATAGAGGAGTATTTTTGGACTTCACTCTGCTTTCTAGACTCAACATCCAGCAAATAAAGAATGAAAAGTGACAAAATATTGCTGAACTGTTTTAGGAGGAATCACCAATGAACTTGCTCCGTTGCATTAACACAGGAGAAGAGAAACAGAACATTCCAAACAGGCAGGTTTACAAAGGGCACCGCTCTGGTATTAACAATAGACCACCTGACTACATATCATGTGAAAGTTACTCCTCCTGGTGATGAACCACAGAGAATGTTCCCACTGCTGAGGTTTCCTGTACCTGAACTTTTCCTTGGCTCCAAGCACCTTACTCTGGTTTGTCAGTCTTCAACTTGATTCAATCTCCCATATCTCAATGTTTTCAATATTGAGATTTCTAATATATAATCTAACATAAGAAGAAGTGAAACACAAACAAAACTCCTGCAAACACATCTGCCTAAAAGGTTCATCTTGTGATTGCAGTTCCAAAGTGACTAAATAAAAGGCCAATAATCACAAGCTATGACCATATTTGTCAATAATACCCTATTAAAAAAAATAGGTAAATCTCCCACATTAAAGGTTAGGCATCCTCCAGCAGAAATTGAATATAATATTAATAACTGTGTTTAATCACCGGAAACCTACAATTGTTTTGTTTTCACTATACTACTAGATGGAACCCTTTGAATCTTTGTACTTTACAGTGGCCCAGAACAGACACTGGCTCTTGAGAGAGTTCATATGAATTCACACCGGCAACAACATTCCACATGTTCTCACATCTCTACAGATAATTGGTCTGGAGAGACAATGTAAAACTCATATTGATCAGAAAATGTTTCCCATCATATGCAGAGTGATGAATGCATTTTTCAAGGTATCTCTGCTTCCCTTCACACTATATATATGATCTAAAACTAATATAAATATAAGTTTATATCGATCCTAATGGCGTTGGGATGATTTAATTATGAAATACCTCATAAGAAACGTTAACACTACTTTATTGAGGTATATACAGAACATGCAGGGTATGCAAGGAGGTTATGTTTTCACCCCTGTTCATTTGTGTGTAGGTTGGTTTGTATGTTTCTCTTTAGCAAGATTCCACAAAAACAACTGGACAGATTACCAGGAAACTTGGTGGCAGGATGCGATGTGGGTCAGGGAAGAAACCAATACATTATGGTAAGGATCTGATTCAAGAGGCAAATCCAAGATTTCCCCCCAATATTTCAAGTTGTGGCATTTTTTCCTTTGACCTTTTCCCAGGGAATAATGGATCTTGATGAAAAATCCATTACTCTGAAATCTATAAGTGTGTGCACTTTGGTGCAGCTTGGTTGAATTCTAGGGGAGTTGTGGGCCCATTGGCTGAGGTCAGCGCACTGTTAAACGTGCATTTATCACTTTACCTTTTAGCAGGTCTGCAACTGATCCCACCGACTTCCAGTAGCCTGAGCTAAGCTGAGCTCACCTCACCTCACAGGATTACCTCAAACTGAACTTAGACACATAAAGAGAAGTTAGTCGTTGTAAGTCAAAAAAAAATTGCTAAATTAACCCAACAATGAAATAAACACCAGACGCTAAGGGCCTATGGTAACATCCTTTTCTTATGAACACAGAAGTTCCAGGATATTGGACTTGCTGCCTCACAAAAAGGAGTCGTTTGATCAAACGACACCATTGATGTGTTTAACGCCCCACAGTCACGCCGCCTGACTCTGCCCCCGTCAGGCGCCTCTCGTAAGAAGCCGCGCGGTGGTGGGCTCCGCCGAAAAGCCACCAACATTCATCATGGCTTTAATGCTATCAAACTCTAATCTGTCTGGGATTCCGTGTGTGTTAACACAGCTACAAATGCAGAGAGCAAACACTCCAACAGCACTACATAAATGTCTCAATATATGAACTAGACAATAAACAACCTATTCAATTCCGGGGATTTGCATGAGAAACGTGAGCATTAGCGAACAGACACAAGTCCTCTGCCTTTCTGCTGAGCGGTACGATGGCTTCAAACATGATCCTTTGTCAGACGGGATCGGAGACACAGGCGCACAAGCCTCTCGGTTTTTTGGCAGATCTTGGGCTCACAATGCCATAGATTAGCAGGAGCCTGACCACAGAGCCGAAATAAGCTAATTGCTTAATTAGCTGACCCAATTCCATAAGCTTCTTTTAGCATATTAACCAGAGCTATTTAACAAATAGTTTTGTTTCACAGAGGCGGTGTTTGTTTATGGAATTACAATAATGAGGATCAAACACAAAACACATGGTCAATGGCTCTTCTTTCATAGGATCTGTGCTTCAGAGAACAACAGCATTGACTTCAGCAGCACGGAGGTGCTTTTATTCCTCATCCACACGCGCTGCTGCTGCTCTCTTGTAATTGACATAATCTGCAATCCCTCTGTGTCTTCTCCTTACAGTTTATTATTATTGTTGTTATTATTATTATTTCTGTTAAACAATTAAACCGCTCCGGGGGGGAAACAGTTTGACCGCCCTCTCAATATTTCTGGACATTTGAGCTACGAGTGACAAACAAGAGAAGTGAGGGGAGAGAAGGAAAAAAAAACATCTTATTAGATTGAATGATGATTGAAATGGATTAATTTACATTTTCTGCATGCATACTTTACATACATGATCTTTGCTCAGCACGGGGAGGTCTGGGCAAAAGAGCACTATTTGTACGAGATGAACTCATCTATATGCTAATTCATTGGCATGTAGACCTGCTTCATTTCTCCCATTCAGGACTGTTTACCTATTAGCTCTTATACATGCAAGGGGAATTGGAATATTAAAAGCACAAAGCTAAGGAATACAGAGCATTAGCAGTACATCACCCGTTATAATATTTATATTAGGGCGCCGTTTCTGGCCTTTGTTTAAGCCGTAACCGCGAGGCGACTTCCCGAGGCACTCGTCACAAATAAAATAAGCCAACTCTTTCACTCGAGTGAGACTTGTTGCCGCCGACAAAGGCACAGCGGGTATGTTCGAAAGTCCTTCAAAGGACGAGAGCGGGCGACACCCTGCTGAAAAACATATGAGCCACCCCCCCACGCCATCCGATTCAAATGAGGAACGATCTGATGCTCAAAAGACGCAACACAACTTAGCCTGCTTCGCATTTCACAAGTCGATTTCTGGGCTTTAAGGTGCTGTAATGTGCTTTTTGTGCGACAGAATAATACTCGTGACAATGAGGGTGCTTCAGTGTGGCAGGGAAACGTGGCCTTATAAGGTCTGACAGATCAACTTACAAGTGGTGCCTAAATGCTAATGTAATTTCACTATGAACCAGGCTGAAAGAGATGCAATCGAGCAGTGGTGATTCAGCCGACTGTTGTGTTTAAGAGGATGACAACCCTCTTTCTTATTGTCTATGTAATTCACCAAAATTGCCACTTACAGCCGCTAAGAGCCGGGACGTTTCATCTCCAAGCTTCCTCTGGTCTCTGCTACTCATCCCATTTCTACTTCCTCCAAAAGTGCCACCACTTCATTAACCTTGCCAGGCGTGAGATAAGAGACGGCAGCGCATCAAAGCCGCCTGCCCACAGAGAGAACAGAGCCCCGCATGTCTCCACTACACAGCAGCCATCACACACGCGGGCGGATACACAGTCCACAGCCCATCCAACATGCAGAAAGGACCCTTTGTGTCCCGAACTGTCACTCAGAAATATGTTCTGTGTGTGTGTGTGCGTGTGTGCGTGCAGAGGACATCATTGTGTTTTAATGTAATTCTAAGTGGGGTGAAAACATTTGCTTATTCCAAAGGTTTGAAAGGGAGTTTGATTAGGAAGGAGAATAATTGGTGTGGGTCAGACGCTTCGTTGCCTCAGCCACTTTATATAGACTTTTATGTGCTATAAGAGGAGTTCAGGTACACGGCGCTGTCATCGCCGTGACCTAAACACTTAAAACCTTGAACATGAGAAAATTAAACAAGAAAAGCATCAAAGCCGACTCCGGCTGGATGTGTAACAGCTCCCGACTTCCTCGAAGCATGAAAGTCGACGGTAGGAAAATGTATTAACTGAGTCACAATATTGTTTTACTTGCACCACATACAAATCTCTCTGGTGCATTTAATCCCTCTACCCACAGTTTCTCAGAAAGGAGGATATAAATTATTTTTTCCTTTGGTGGAAACTGCAAATCCCTGTCTGGATTCTGTTAAAAGGCTTAAAATGTCACTAAATGCCAAGGCTGAGACTCCCGCTAACACGTAGGTCTTTAAGACAAGATGTTAAAGCGCTGAAAGTTACCTGAAACTGATGAGGTTAATATTCTTATCGCGGGCGGAGGCTTCTGTGAAAGTGGATATTGAAAATAGCCAGGTAACCCTCCATATTAGGGGCTATCACACGGATTAGCAGCATAAACACCAATTACACATTTAATTGTTTATTGTCAGTGGTGTTAAGAAAGCAAGCTGCAGTCTATAAATTAAATGCGACGCAGGGAAGGCGAGGGGGGGGGGTTCAGCTGCTTGGTTTTGAGACAAGAAGATGAGAGAACATGTCCAAAAATAAGTCAAAATGCACAAAGTTGGGTTGTAAATGAGCAGTTTATCCTCCTGTATCCCTCCACGACTGTATGAATTTCCATACCACTGGCATGGAGGGGTCCGTCACTGAAATTTAAAATAGAGGACAAAAGGGCAACCGAGCAAATAGGTTTTTCGTTCTTTTTTTTTGGGTTCAGCACCATTCTCCAAAAGCTCTGCCAATGTGAATCAGAGGTAAAATACAGTGCATTAAGTCGACCTCTGAGGCAGCACAGAGGAGGGGAGAGTGAGACATATTCTGCTATCTATTAAGACTTGCGTTATGTATATATATGTGTTTTGAAGGAATTTTACTGATCCACGAAAAACCAGCAGGGGGAAGGATAAGAGTGAGTCCCTGTAAGACCATGTGGGAAAGCAACTGCAGTGCCGATTCGCAGGCGAGTCGGAAGTTGCTGTGCCGTCGAGGAGAAAGTCTGGCAGAATCCTGCATGCCCTGCTGATAACATGGTTGGATTAAGGATGTTTAAGGGAAGTGAAAATTATTCATTTGAGATGGATGAAAGCTGCACTTGTCAAGTCTACCAGTCATGCACTTTATACATTTCATTTCCACTAGCCAGCATGCATAATTTCCCCTCAATGCAAATTTCTACACACACTGGGAAATTGTGAGCATATTTACCCCGCTCCCTTAGCACACCCTGTGACACAGAAAACGGATCATCGCCGCCGAAAACAGGGAAACGAAAACAATGCGATTTTGTTTGTAGAGGTGTGAGAATCTAATTTTTTTTTGTGTGCAGGAAGATGAAGTCACAAAAGTCGGTAGAATACAAACGCTGGGCTTCCGTTTGAAATCGTTCCTGAGCGAGAAAAAAAAAGAGAAAGTGTTTTAGTCTGAGCAGAACGACGTCCACGGAAAAATAATTTTAGCACATGGCCAATTATCCAAACAGACTCCATGTTATGAGTGTAATTACTGGTTTTAGAGTCACATAAGTCTCGGCCTCACTGTTGATCCAAGCGCCTTGTAACTGAGTATATGTGCTGTAGATCTGTCTCTCTGTACAAATATTATGATCTCTCTGATGAGAATTAAGTCTCCAGCCTGGATGGCCAATAAATTAGAGGCACGCTTCTCGTTTACTCATCAGAGCTAATGAGCCTGATAAAATTACCTCGAGGATCATAATTACAGGCTAGTGGCACAGACTCTGGCAGGGAATAAGACGACACACACACACACACTCTCACACACACACACACACACGCACACAGGGAGAATTCAGATTGTATTGCTAGTGGCAGCGTACAACCTAAAGCATCACAAAGCACTTACGTCTTATTAATAGAAAAACAACACACTGATGTCAATGTGCAGAAGCAAAAGATTACACATTGTCCTTTTTTTTCCCCCCATTCACAGAGCATTAACTAGTTCTGCAAATGAGACGTATAGAAACCACACAAAGTGTTCGACACCACCACAAAGGGCGGTCGTAAAAAAACATAAAAATAATAGAATGTACAGGATTAACATAATGCAAGGTGCCGAAACAATATTACATATTCCACCTTTCTGCCAGAGTTGTTCAGACAGATTTTTACCACCCTTTCATAAAGATTAAGCACTTCATGGGTAATGGCATATTTTAATGAACGATGGCAGCCTGGACACAAGAGCTCACCTCAGAGGATTCCATTTCATCACACATTCACAGGATGAATTGTTTTACTTATGAATATTAATGTCCCTCTAATTTGAGGCTGTTGTTAATGCTTGTCGCTAGGAGCTCGGCAAATCAGGTCCCATTCCTGTTAAAACCATGTATTAGACACCCCCCTGACACTAAGCCCTCGCCTTTGATTCTTAATTGCAGAAGTGCAAGCATTTGTAGGAGATGGGGCGCAAAGCTTTAATTAACTCTAATATCACACATTCAGTCTCGACTGTCACCCACATCACGCGTGGCACTTTTGTACCAATATCATCCCCAACTCTGCTCAGGCTGAAAGATTGTGTTCCAAGTTCATGATCACAATTTCATGCATCTCAAAATGAGGGATGTGCAGTTTGTAAGTGGCTGCGATTTATTGACGCCGCTGAATTATCTTGATGCCGTCTTTAAGGGGGGCCTTATTAAAAAAGCGTGCACTGGTGCAGGACTGTGATCGGCCGCGCGGCTTTGACGCAAAGCAGCCGCGGCATTGTGGGTAACTCAGAGAAGGCGGCTGTTGATTCGACAGTGAAGCTCGGGACACGGGGATGTGAAGTTCTGGGATGTGTAGTAAAAAGGTGTTATTGAGTAAATAATTCAACCCTCTTACACACGCTAATCTTCAAAAAAAGGGATTTATTGGACAACAGATTTCAAGTTTGAAAATATACGGTCGCACAAGTACATTCAATCACACTTCTGAAATACGCAACATTACAGCGAATTCCCCGCAAACACTGCGAATGTCATTTCCTCACGTTGTGTTGCCTGAACGTTTTAATAGCTCAGGTGCCGGGCAATTTCTGATGCAGATATTAGTACAGAGTAATGTTTAATTAAACCAGGTTTGAAGATAAAGAGCTCAATACAACCTATAGTTTATAAGCCTTCCCCGGCCATAAGCTACTGCTCTTCCTAATCCTCTTTCACATAACATTATTGCATCAGCACAGCCGAGCACTTTCTTTTTTTTTGCAGCATTTATAAAATTAGCAAAAGAAATTAACTGTCTGTGCTGTGGCAAATTGGATTTCCAAGTTGTCGCCGGTGCGATACTGCATACCCAGGCTGCCACCTACAGTACGGTGAGGAAGGAGCCGGGCTGCAGCCGGGCAGCTCAACATGTGTGGCTCTTCACTTTACAATCCACAGCCATTCAAACTTAATTGTTCCAGGCGATTCCTTCTTTTTCCTCCCCCTCCTCCTGCTTATAATATCCTTACAGGAAATTTGTTAAAATCCATTATTAAATAAATACTGAACTAATTTCATTTTGGATCGAGACTGTTGAAAGGATTACACGTTTATTCCCCCTCATTCATATTTGCACGTGGAACAGCCAGTGCTCCCTTTGTGATTCACACGTCACCATAGTTCATTTCGAACTCCCAGCATCCACAAGTGCATTTTAATTTAAAATGCTGGACTTTTAAATGTACATGCCTCGTTCCAGCATTGCAATAAATATACAGTATTTTTACACAGCAGGCAGATCCATACATTGAGTGTGAGTGCTCCAGCTCTGTTTATCAATATAAAGGAAACAGCAGGATTTGCTATGTAATTAAACACCTCTCTTCTTTTCCCCCTTTTTATCCATGAAAACAATCTACATCACCACATGTGTAAAAGAATTAAGATTAAATCGTGAACATACAGAAATTTCCACCGCACTTAAAAACCAACAAACCATGACCTGAAAGTGAGTCTTGAACCTAAATAACATTTTAGCAAAACACAAAAAAACAACCTGAAACTGTGGACAAAAAAACATTACGTTTCCCAATTTCTTTCTTTGCCTTCACATTAGTACTCCATGTACATCAGCACATACTGTAGATATAAAAAAGACTTAAAATCTTTAAAAATGAATATAAATACAATTTAAAAAATAACAACAAAAACAATAAAAACCCATGAGGATCATTCCAGTAGTCTTTTACTTCTTCGTCTGAACAGTTTTGAGATGGAGGACTTCCTCTTATTTTTAGTTTTCTTTACTCCTATTCACCAACAAAGATAATTAGAATAATATACTCGGAAATGGGAAAATGTGTTTAAAATAAAAAAGATACTTACCAAGATTTTTCATCATCTCATTCAACTGCTGATCCTCCTCCACTTCCCTGTAAATCATCCAAAATAAAAAACTGTCAGATTTAGATTGCAGTATATAAACAGCATTGCTCAGCATTAGTGACAATTCTATTATCAATCGGTTACAAGACGCATCATGTCACCTCAGCCTGTCTTCGTCCAGACCCTCCACTATCGCATTTCTGCCGTTCACGATCTCCATCAGCATCTGCATCAACGTGGTCTCCCGCTGTCGCTCCGCTCTGGACTTTAAATGATCTGTGACACGGAGTTGATTTCAGCATTCAGTGGGGAAAAAGTTAAAGAGTTGCAGTTAAAACCTGCAGTGTCTCACCTGGCGTCTCCAGCAGCCGGCGGAGTTCCCCCTCCACACCTGGCTGCTGCTGCTCCAGCTCCTGCGTCCTGGCTCTGGACAAATAGATCATCGATTGCATGCAAAGACACGCAAAACTAATTTATCATGAAAATTACAGCGATTCCCCAAATGGTTGCAATCTTGAACCGATTCATTTCATTTGATGGTGAAGAAGTTTGAATTCCCCCTCACATTGGACTTTCAAAATAAGAAGTTGTTTTCCCTCACGTGTAAACAAGCTCCGACTCTTTTCTAATGTACGTCTGCTTCTTTCGAATCAGGTTGAACCAGTCAACCATCAGTGGGTCCATCAATATGTCCCCCTCTCCCTCTGAAAACAAAAATACAAACAATTCATATATTTTAAAACACATTTTGATCATTGATAATGTTCAATAATGACCTATAATGCCAATACTGCCTATACAATTATTAATGATATAATTTAATCCACTGCTATGTCCTCAGGTTCTACAGTAACATTTGAGCAAATTTAAATCTGTAGGGATGAATTAATCCAAAAGAAAGTGATTTATTCAACATTGTTTAAATACAGTTGTGTGCACGTCTAATGTCAAATAACAACTGATGTTACAGGTTAAGTGGCAGAAGAATTCTGTTGTCATTTATATTATACTGTTTTCCCAAGAATATAACAAATTAAAAAAGCATCAAGGCTCATTTTATCATCGTCAGATCAAGTCTTTGTTTTCATTAGACTGTATTGGTTGCACAATAATAAAATTAAGTGCAGTTACAAATGAGGTTTCGGTGTAATGTGGCTGGTGACAGGCGACTAACCTCCTGGGACCATGTCAGCACAGCCTCTTTAGAGACGTGAGCTAAACCTGAAGACGACGTCCTCGGAGGCTGCAGCTAATCTGACTCTTTACATTCAGTGTCAATATAACTGTCATGTGATGGAACAGCATCTTTCAACACCTTGACTTGTCCTCAGTTGGTTGGACACTCTTCCTGCTGTTGTAAACACCAGAACATGACACTCCTTTATTTAGCAGGGTGTGAATAGTTTGGTTGATCAATTATCAAAATAGTCACTTTCCGTACAAAACACCAAATGTGATTTGTAAACTGATTAAGTCATTAAGACAAAACAAGCTTTTGAAATGTCACTTTTAACAAATATTTCTCACTACATTCAGATACTATCTGTTGGAGCTGATTTGCAGATTAAACAATAACTGTTATTTGCAGTAGATATTCAAAATAGTTTAAATGCAACTTTTAACATGGAGTAGCTGTAGACCAACACTGAGGGATTACAGTGAAGTGCAGATTTGTCTTAATCATTTATTAAATAATAATGAGCAAAACTCCTGCAGGGATTAGCTCTATGTCTTTATTTTTTATAGTGTTTGCACGCTTTAAAAAAAGGGACCCGGCTCAGAAAGTCAAATATTGAACATTCTATTGCAGATCCAATTTACAATGTTAAACACAGTTCAAATATTTGTATTAATATAATAGATTTGTTATGTATTTGTGGTTTAGTGACCGACAACATTCAGAACAACTCAGCCCTGGGTGGCAGTTTCGACAGCTTGCATTTTCTGCCTCACCAGGTCAGACTGGAGAAACCTGAGTAGGTGGATGAATTGATTTTAAAAAAAAAGGATTATTGGCCATTCCCAATTACTGACCAATCAATCCAATAGACACACAACAAGAGTCAAGACTGGGACTGGAGGACCAGTCTGCCTTCACCAGAATAAACAGGAACTGAACTTCTGCCAGGGTTCACTTTTTCACGCCGACAAATTCCAGTTGAGTTAGATGATCTCCTAGGTGGTTGTGCAATTGATGTCAAATTCTGGCCAAGGGATTGAACACTCAAGCATCCTGGGTGGCAGGTAGAGGAAGTAACTGTATGCAATCGACCAGAATATATATATAACTATACCCAAGTCGTGTTGACCTTGAGGAAAGCAATCAGGCCCCCGACTCCCACTACCTCAAAAAGAGAAGCAACATCCCTGTGGGCTGCCTGTGCCTCTCACCTCATTTGGCTGGAGAAACAGTAATAGAAAAAGTAGGAAAATCCCCCCCGCACACACAAAAACACACACGCGCACACACACACACACACACACCTCCAGCTGACAGTGTGTAAATGTTTGTGTGTGCTTGTGTGTGTGTGTGTGTGTGTGTGTGTGAAGCAACCAGGACACAACTCCGCACTAGAGATACCGAGGCAGCAGCGGGAATCGACAGTTTGCACAAATTCAATAAAAAATGAAAGTTTGCAGCGAGGTTATCCGCTGCAGGAGAGCAAAATGTTCCACTGACATCTGCGGCCGGTTTTCAAAATTGAAAAAAGCTTGTTTCTGATTTGTCCACATTCGGGTTTTATTTGTCTAAACAAGGCAAAGGGAGAGAGTGGAAGAGGATTTCGAGTGAGAAAAAGAAACAAAACAAACGTACCCTCCTCACAGCTGCGGAGCTCCTTTTCCAGCTCCACACCCTCCTTCTCCAACTGAGCCAAGTTGGTCTCGATATCACTCAGCTCCCTCTCGATCTGCTCCGCCGGGACGTGATAAGACTTCACCTGACAGAAAAACAAAAGGAAGCCGCAGTCAGGTAAAGATCCTTTTTAATTGGAAAATCCAGACTTTGGCTACTTAAATGTAAAGAAGGTCGTCCATTTTTCTTTTTTACCTGGGAATGTGATGAAAGCATATTTGTAGAGCTGTTAATTAATCTCTTAAGAGACTTAATGGAGGGAACTTACAGAGGGTGACCTCATTTCAGTCCTGGAGGCGTTGGTGGGTGACAAATACTTTCCCTTTTTAGCACCTAGGAGGTAGATAAAATAGGATTAGATAGTCCTTTCATGGCAGCTTTTTGGAAAAGCATTGTCGCATATATACCACATCATCTGATCTATTTTGGTTTAAATATATCAGATAGCTGAGGCCTAGAAAACAAAGAAGTTGGGAACCAACCAGAAGGACGTCCATGATTGGCCGAGCTGGTCGTTGAAATGCTGATAGATTCCACAGCTGGACGTCTGGGGGGGGATTTCACAGGCGAGCGAGTCCCTCGTTTAAAACCTAAATTGAGGACAGGAGGTTGAGTGTTTTAAATCTGCAGCAACTTCAATCACTATGTTTTCTGGTGAGAAAGGAAAAAAAACTCACACATGGCAACATGTCTGTGTGGATGTTGCCTCATAAATGCTCTTGCTACTCTGGTGCAAACGGAAATATCTCAACAACTATTGAGCTGGTTTCAATATAACAGACATGCATGGTCTCTAGAAGGTAGCATTAACTCAGGTGAGCAGCTTCCCTCTAGCGCCACCCTGAGGGTCACATTTTGTGGTTTTCAGTGAGTGTATATATGTGGATTTGTGGATGACATTTTTCAAAAAGATGGGACCCAACCTGGAGTGGTGGTCGTTGAGAAGCTTGTCGATTCCACAGCTGGACGTCCGGGTGGGGATTTCACAAATGAGTCAGTCCCATGTTTAATACCTGAAATAAAAGACAGGAAGGTTGATGTGTTCAAGCGGCCGATGTTTTTTTCTTATGTTTTCAGATAAATCGGACAGAAAATCTAAAAAAATCTGACTTTGCAGCATGTGTGTGTGCAGGAGGGCCCTTCATCGAAATCTTTAAACAATTACAACAACACTCAACAATCACAAAACTATTGTTGCTGTAGACGTAATCAACTCTTCTCTGGGGCCCTCTTTTATTGCGGGGCAGCAGGTAAATGCTTCATGAACTTTTAGCAATATCCATTATTAACTGTGACTCACCCTGTTTTTCAGAGTCGGGCTGGGGTTTATGTGGAGAGACGTCCATGAGGTTCACAGGGTCACACAGAGCAAAGCAAACCGGAGGTGGCGCCGGTGCTGGGGACCTGGGAGGCCTCGTTGGAATCACGTCAGAAGAAGGCGAGGACATGATTCCAGGCTTATGTTGCTCAGCTTCAGCATCTCTGTGAGGAAGTCACATGAATTGAGCCAATAATTCTGGGACCGTTAACATTCCTGACAGACATGTAACACACTGACAGAGCTGATAATCGGGAATGAGAAGAAGGAAAAAAGACCTCACCTCTTCGCATGATAAAGAGCGGGGAGAAGAATGGAGGGATCAGCAGCAGAGATTGGAAATGAGAGAGTGGAGTGTTAGGAGAAGGGAAAGTTCAGGCCAGGCCCTCCTCAGGGTTTGTTAGGACGTGGGACAGAGCGAGCGGCCGCACTCTGAGCCAGTCGACAAGAACAGAGATGGATGAAGCTGGAGGTTTTCTGCATTCTGGAGAACCAACATGCTCAGTGGTCACAGACGTTGGAAAGACTAAATGTTTTTCTCCACCTGTGTGACCCTCCTGTTCCCGGCTGAGTGAGTTCTGGAGTGATCATTGATTATTAGAGGATTGAGGGGTTCTTACTTTAGAACGAGCTCGGTTCTCACAGGGTAGAACTTTGATTGTCCCCCTCGGCAAACCGGATCTGTGGAGACACAATTGTACGGAAAAAAGGGACATGAAAATACAGTTAAAATAAAAATAAATTTTAATTAAAACTAATTAAAATTTGCAATGAATCTGTCATTTAAATTTGTTGGATAATTGTTATCTATCAGAGACATAACACGACAATACCTCGTGAACTGTTTGTCTCACCAGCTTCACACTTGGTGTGTGTGTATTTTAAAGGGCTCAAGAAAAAAGCAGTGCTGAATTTCGTGGGATTTGAAGACGTGATATGTTCAATATTGATAAACTTTGAATAAACAGCTCTTTGTGCAGCAGCGATGTTGTGGAGTCAGGCAGCAGATCTTTAAGTGCAGGTGTTACCAGCTAATCCAAACAGGCAGGTTCAGAACAGCCACTGAACTTTAATATAAAAACAGAGGAAAGCAGTGGATTTGAAACTGACTGGCTAGATAAACAACTTATATTCTAAATTGTTCTGTCGATCAAACAACAGATTTTTTGGACTAATTGTTTCAGCGCTGAATAAAGGAGAGGCGGGAAAGCTCATCACTGAATTATCCCGTCAGATGCACACTGTCACAAATCATAATTCATTTTAAATCAAGAAAATGTCACGTTTTAAAGTGTTTTATGAATGGGGTGTGTACTCAAAGTTTCCTGGGATCTTCTCCTTGTCTGATACTTAAAAAACAGATCAGAAGAACAATTACTGGTTTACTTTCTCTCTCCATATACGTCCCTGACCTCAACCTGCATATGTGTATCAAACCCACAGATGATTCTCTAATCTGTACGTGAAATTAATGGATAAATGTACAAACTCTGTAAAAATGTGAGAGTTAATCCTGATTTCCGAGACCAACTGGAGTTTTGTCCGTATCAACAAGCAGCAGAACTACTCTCCGTGATGGAGAGACTTCTGTCAGTGCTCATACTGTGGCAACAGTTAATTGTGTTTCTGTCTTTAAAGCACATCCATTCCCCGGAGAATGACAGTTCAACTCCGAAAGTTCATTACAAGTGTGAGACAGAAATTAAAATGTCAGCGAGCAGCGCCGCAGATAGATGCTCCGGCTGTATAAATAGGGCAACAGTGACAAAAGAGCTTTGTTTTCTATGAATGCGTTCTGAGACAGACAGACAATGGGCGAGGGGGTGGTTGCTGGCTAGATGTCAAATAATGGATCAAGAATGAGTGAAAATGAATTTAGCAGCTCTTGCCTCTGGCGGTTGCGTGTGCAGTCGTTGGCCCTGTGTCGTCTTTGTCGACGGCCTTCAGACGTGGCGATTCCTTATTGTCCGCCTGGCTGGTGGAGCTCTGTCCTGCCCAGTTTCCTGCTGGGCCTTGGCTGCGTTTCTCCTTTCTCGACCCGGGGCTGTCAGCTGAACTTGGCTCGTCTCCAAACCTGCAGCGAGAGAAAGCCCTCGCCATCAGCCTCGATGAGAAAAGTCATTATACAGAAACAACACACAGTCGGGAAAGACGAGATGTGTCCAGAAAGTCCAAATCTCACCGCCTCTCTGCCGAACGGACGGTAAACGCTTGTTTGTTGTTATTGTTGCAGTTTTCTTCAGCGACTTTCCTTCCAGGTGGGTTCCTGACTCTGCTCTGGTTGTCATTAAGGCGCAGCGTGACCTTTGGCCTCTCCCAAACACCTGAGGGCTCTGTGAGGTTCCAGTTGTCAGCTGAGGCCTGTGTCACTGGCGAAGCGGTCTGGAAAAACCTCTGCCGGGCGTCCTGCGTCCTCTGGGCCGAGGACGTCCAGGTCTGGGGAGGTGGAGTCGCACTGACTTGCTTATTGATGATACTAAGCGGGGCTGACAGCACAGACGACGGCCGCAGTGCATTCTGGGTCTGGCTGGCACCATTTGAGTGCACAGGTGAGGTGGCGGGAACGTTTTTGCTCGCGACCTCAGAGGAGGGAGGTTTGCTACATTTGTGCTGGGTGCTGCATATGAAAGAGTCTGGAGTCTTTCCGAGTTTGTAGCCTCCTGCGTGGAGCGTGCCGGAGCACTCGCTGCATCTGGTGGAAACGTTTTAATATCAAATTACCAAAGCAATGAAAACACAACACATGACAGGGATGTGTCAATGAATATGGATCCGGTTCTTACTTGAAACAGCTCCTGTGAAAGAGCTTGCCTTCCACAAAGTGCCTCTGCACCAGATGAACGTGGTTCTTGCATGCCACACACTTGCTGTTGAGAGTCCCGGATTTGTTGGCGTTTTCTGCCAAAACCACCTTCTGTGAAAGAAAATGAGAATCCAAAACCTGACCCAATGAAATATAATCAAAATCCACCTATTCTTCTATAGGTGTTTTTTTAAATGAAGATTATAAGACTGTTAACGCGTGATTGCTGATTCCTGACCTGAGCAGCAGCTCTGGGCAGTTTGGGTGACGTCTGAGCCGTGTGAGTGGACGGTGAACGATTCTCTGCCGTGGTTTTAGACACAAAGGGTTTTGCGACCACAGGGAGATTCTTCTTCTCGGACGGCTCCTCCTTGGAGCCCTCTGCTGGCCTCTTCACACCTCCCACTGAGCAGAACACATTACTGTCAAACACCAGGAGAGATACTGTCCACATGCAGCTGAAAATACAGGAAAACTGCAAGGATGGACCAATGGATGTGTGAATCCACCAAACCAGTCCATTAGCAGGAAATATGGTCACAATATGTTTCTGAATTATAACGTTAAATAATGACCAGGAAAATGTTTTTTGCAGAAATGATGAGGTCAAAAGTGAGGTTGATGTTTGACTCCAAATTTCATCATTTTATCCAATTAGACGTTTTTCAATTTAACAAAATGGGTTTTGTGGTGTCAGAGTAACCTTTGACCCCCAAGAACTAAAATCAGTTCATCACAGAGTTTAAGGCCCCAACCACACTAATGCAGATGTTTTGTGAAACTTTTTCCTCTGTGCGTTTTGGCCTCTCGTCCACACACAAACACACAAGTTTTAAGTCCTTTGTCTGGAGACTTTATCCAAATGCCTTCCAAAGATCAGACTTCTAAAAAATTTGAGCACTTGGGAAAAAATGACGTCACAGCTCACTTTGTGCTAACTTATGCTTTCCCACTGTTGCTCTGAGTAACGAGCATGCACCAGAAACAACAAGCTCACTCAAATAGCTCACGATATTTTTCTCCGGCATTTGTCGTATTAATGAAGACTTTATCGCCACCTACTGGCCCTGCATGCTTGTTTTCAGCGTTTGGAGACAATTTTGTCGTCTGGACAGATGTATTTTGCAACGGAGGGGAAAGTATCTCTATATATATATTGACCTTTTACCTTTAACTAACTCAGTTCCTTTTTACATCATAGTGTTCGTTTGTGGCAAAGTCCCTCAAAGTGGTGCTGAGTAATTGTGTTCAATAGGCCAAAAATGTTTTTAGGAGGTTATGAGGACATTTCATCTTTGACCACCAAAATGATATAAGTTCATCCTGGAGTCCAAGTGGACATGTTTGCCAAATTTGAAGGAATTCCTTCAAGTTGCTTTAGGAGATATTACGTTCACAAGACTGGGACAAACAGACAACTCCCCAAAGGTCTGAATAAAAGAAAATCTATTGGCCCTTTCACATAGGATATTGTTCGTACTGCACTTGCCAATGGGCTCAGAACAATAAGCAGACTTTTTATTTTTAGCAGGAACTACATTACTACATGTACTATAAGTGGGTCACTTTTAGCTTTCTGAGGAAAAGTATATCCCAGGGAGCTCGGACACAATGCGAAATTTCCTGCATTGTTCATTCGGTGTCTGGTGCAAGCTTTGTTTCTATTGGCTCAGTGTTCAAAGTTTAACATTGAACTTTACGCTTTGCTCAGTGCAGCGGCAGGAAAAACGAACTGTCCTTGTGCAGCACATGCCGTGTCCTATCTGAAAGGGTCTTAAATGGGATGCTCTCACTTGCTTGTCCCTTGAAGTAGTTGTAGTACTGGGAGACGTAGGTGAGAATGCTCAGCCTGTCCGGGATCCTTAACGCCACCATGTCTTCTGCATCTAACAAGGCCGGGATCCCCAACTTCTCCTCTGCGACCTGAAAAGCCTTGAGAGGAAAGAAAGAAATACAAAAATTCAACCAACGGCCATCGACTCCAGCCAAGAAGACGTTTAATGGTAGTGTGCGTTGGGCTGAGTAAACACAACCAAAGCATATTTTTTACTACCACACAAAACCATGGGCACGCAGACTCCTGCCATTAAAGCATGTGTAAAAATGTCAGCCGTAGGTCTTTAAATAGATCCTTCTGTGGCCCGGCCCCAGAGAGTTCTGAAAAGGGAGCTGTACAGTGAATAGCGAACTTCCTGTGAGCTGGTCGGGATAAGAATGGGGATGGAAGGAGCAGGATACCAGGGCATTGTGAAGGATCAGCCTGTGACGCGCTCATTAAACTTAAAGCAAAGCCCCGCTGAAAAGTGTTGACGTAAAAAGAAGAGAAGAAAAATACAGAAGAGAAGACAACAACCTCTTATTCAACAGCTCCTGAAACAACAACCACCTGTAAGTAACACAAAACTGTTCATGAAATATAGAAGGGTGTGAATTACCACACCGGTCTCATTCTCATATTCCAGTGCAGCGAGCATCTTCAGCTGATGAGAGACTTAAACACACTTAAACCGCAAAACATGGTTTTAGGTTCTTCCTGATTCCACCCCCCCAAGACGATCAACAGCCTCCTCATCACGTGGATCGAGTGGCAGGTTGACAACAAGACTCATTCAAAATTTATTCAAAAATAGACCTTAGAGAGCCTCCCCCCCCACCCACAAGCTCAGGTCTGTTGCCACCGGTTCATCCAGGAAGAAGCAGGAAGTCGTGCAGAGAGCTCACTGCGGCCCTGCGGGGGGGGCTGTCATCCTCACAGGAAGCTGGTGGAGTGGAAGAAGACTAAATAATGGAAAGGTCACGGCCGTGCTGCTCAGGGTCGCGGAAGGGTTAAGAACATATACCAGGTCAAGTGCACGGAGGGAAGGTACAGATTGAGATATATAAAGTTTGAGTGCCGCCACGTTAAAATATGAATTCAACCAGCAGCATAAAGGCCGAGAGAAGAGGCAGATGTCTGGACTGGAAAAGGTGGAAATGTTTTTCTTTTATCCTGGAGAGCCTGAAGTCAATACGACAGAAGCGCCAACAACTCACCAGTCTGTTGTTCTCGAACACATCCTCCTTTCTTAGTGAGTCATAGTTTCTGGACACACAGGAACACAATGGACACAGATGTCAGACATGTTGGACAACACCTCATGAAGCTTCAAGCATCAGAACAGTGAGGAATTTAACTAAAATGTGTTTTCTATGCAACAATAAACACACTTTCACATTATACAGTCTCAGATAATAACATGACAGCAGACAGGAGAGCATTAAAGATGTTAGAATAAAACTGATCACTGATGATCACAGACAGATACGAACTCTTGGTGGACTACAATACTCCGAGATTAAAATACTTGTCTCTCTTTCATCCTGAGCTGAATACTCACATGAGGTCCGGTCTGTATTTGTGGATGAGGGCACAGAAAGCCAGCCCGCTCCTGAATGAAGTGGTCATGTTGGTGACGGCCACATCTCTGTAGCCGTCGCACTGCAGCCTGCACCACTGCTCCAGAGCCTTGATGGCAGCCATGCTCCCGCAGACACTCGCCGACGCTGTGCGGGACGATCACCGCGGACGAGGCGCGCAACAGGCGGCTGTGCGAGTGCGGGGGGAGCCGGAGGAGAGAGACAGACACAAAAACAACAGTGTGTGTTTGTGTGTGTCAGTGTGTGTGTGTGAAGAGTTTGACCGTGAACTGCGCACCGTGCAGCAGCTGCGTCCTGTTCCCTCCTCCTCCTCCTCCTCCTCAGTGGGCGGATGGATGGATGGAGTGTGCGGGGACGGGCAGCGTGCGTGTGACGGTGCACGTTTCTCATTACACTAATTAACACCGACTGATGATTCGTCATTAACAAGCATTGAATTAGACCCAGACAGAGATATGCAAATCATTTAACGAGTTTACATTTAGTGAGGAATCAGTTTCAAGTACATCCTGCAAAATTAAAAAGTCATTCTTATAACAATGACCTAAAGTGACCCTAATGTTAATGCATAGTCCCAAACAGGAAAACATCTAACATTATTTCTGCAAAAAAGATAATAATCTATCTATCTATCTATCTATCATCTATCTACTATCTATCTGTCTATCTGTCTATCTGTCTATCTAACATCTAGAATCACCATCATCTTTAGGTGAAATAAAGGTATAAATAAAGTCTCTTTTCAGTTTTAAGTTATAGTTTATGCTTCTTAACATTTTATTCATGTATTGTGTATTTTATTTTATGTACAAGTATTTGTGCGTAGATAACATATATTTGACAAATTAGTTACTTTATTCATGAACCGCCATATTGGTGTGCTTCTGTGCTTTTCCATATTTAAATGGTCCCTTTTGATGTCACATGTGGACATTTGCAATAATATTTCCATTCAAAAGCTTCATGAGATTCATTGTTTCGGGGAGGGGGTCAGTGAGGGGGGTGCTGATGGATTTCTGTGGTAATTAAACACCGGGCTTATATCTCTGGCTGCATGTTGGGGTCATTATGCAGGAGGAGAACCAATAACAGAATCTATGACATGCTTTTTTTCTAACTCAGTCACATTTGTGTGGGGCCTAATTAGGCCCTAATTGAGGCCAGCTATAGTCACAGAAGGATTCTGACCTAATTGGCCCACAGTGCAGTGTCCCACTAAATTTTAGGGGAAAACTCATGACGTGATTTCTAAGCAACTTTCATGCTATAACAGAGTGTGAAGAATTATACCACTATACGCACAAGTCCATTTAACACAAAATCTTGTGCTTCTCTGACCCACAGACCTCGTCGCCGACCCCTGACGTCAGGACTGTAATTAGTGTGAGACCAGATCTGAACTTTAGTGTTTGAAATGCGAGCAACCCACAGTGACCTCATTCACCACAGAACGGGTTACAAACACTGGCAGCAGGAATTGTTTATTAACTGTCACCACAAGAGGCCTCAGGAGATATATGCAGAGGAAACACAGCTTTAAACATCTCCAACAAATACGATGCGTGACAAAAATACAATTATAAAAAACAACAACAATTGCAGTAGGTGTATTTGAAGAATGAAGCCTTGTCTGCACTTTAACTTTCTTGACTGAGAACATGTTTGTGACCAGAGGGGGGCAGTGTCACTCTGCACTGTTAAAAGAACAGTTGTCACATGCATACACTATACATGAAGACATATATATACATATACATACAAAAAACATACATATACGTACATATACATATAAAAAAATATATGTAATAATGTGGATGTGTGTAGAAAATCTTATATCAACACGTTTATATAAGCTGAACTAGAATGAAGTCAAAACACCACCTGCAGACTTTATTTCAGTTTTAAGAACCATCATTCACATCCTCATATGCTATTGTCATATACCATTACAATTACATTATAAAAATAGATTAGTTTTTGATTCAGGTTTTTTTTTATATAGAAGTTTAAAACTGATGAAATCTTTTAAACCTTACTCTTATTCTGTAAGAAATCTATTATTTATCTATAATTTTGTATGTTTGACTGCTTTAAATCACGTTTCTTGTCTTTAGTTTAACATCTAACAAATTTCAGAGTGATGTACATATTTTCACAAGAGAAATCCATCCATCATGTAATTTATATACTGTAGATTCACGCCCCATGATTACATTTTTCAGCTATTTCCATCGTTTCCTATGAGGACGTGTGGCGGCTCGCAGACATCCTGCATGTGTCTGTGGAGGTAAGAGAGGTCAGGGATAAACTCGTCTTTAATGGAATCATTTAAAAAATCACTCCTCTGCCTCTCACTCCCACTGTGCTCTGATGGGTTAGGGTTAGAATGAAATGATAAGGACGACACAGTTGTCATTTGACTCTGTTCTGTTCTGTAAAGGATCCAGAGTACAGTGTTTCAGTATAAACAGGTTTAACATCGGATGATGAAAGTCACATTTAAATTATAATAACAGAAAAAAAACAGGACATGCATGTCATGTTATCTGATTAATTCACTTATGTAGGATTGATTATTCATTTTTGATAAAAAATAGACAAAGTTAACTTCAAAAGAACTTTAAAAGTCTAAAAGATACTGAAATTAACAATAATGTAACAACTTGCTTCTGATCTTATAGAAAACTATGAACATTTCACATTTTAAGAAGTATGTATTAACTATTGCTAAATATACATATATATATATATAATGTTCTGGCATAGCAGTAGTATACACTGTGTTTCTTTTTGTTATGCCTATCTGTACAAACAGGAAGGAGGAAAATACTCAATCACTGTGCATGGCTTCAGCTTCCTGTGTTTGTGACTGTGATGTCAGCCCCTGACATGTTTACAGTGCTGTGGATCTCGGCCTCGTGCTCTCTGGCTTTGGCCCTCAGTTTGGCGATGCTGCAGGAGCGGAGCTCCTCTGAGCTCGGCCCCTCCGGCCTCTCCCACTTCCTGGACCTCTGGGTCACGGGCTGCTTACGCACGCTCAGCACGGCCCCCGCTGCCTTTGTCCATGGATAGTTTTCTCCTTCCTGTCGCTTCTCCCAGTGCTCGCTGTCCGAAGTCTCTGACTGCTGCTCTGAACTCCTGCTTGCTTTCTCAGAGGTTTCATCATTGTCTCTTTTAACAAAAGCCCCGGCTACCACGAGCTGGCTCTGCAGCTTCAGCTGCCGCCTCATCTTGGCACGACGGTTCTGAAACCAAACCTGAACACAAAATATAAATATAAATTTAAATATAGAATGACATCTGGATTTGACATTCTAAATCTGGATAAGATTGACAATAAGAATCTGGATACGACGACAATGAACGATTTATTGGTTGCTTTAATCATTCGGTTGAGATTCCTCTCTAATGTGATGCCAATGTAAACCTGAAGAAGATCTTACAGCATAAGACTTATTTAACCTAATTTGACCAACTGTAACTGCTGAAGCTGATCTTCTCAGTGCATTTTTGGACAGAGCGCATCGTGTACTCTCTGATCCACATCTCTTCCCCCAAACTAAAGGAAACATGGACCAGAGGATCAAGTACAGTACCTCCAGTGACTGTATAAGTGTTCATATGTGCATGTGACGAGTATTTCAAGATAGACGTAAGAAAATATTACCATATTCAAGCTTTGATAACCTATATGTTTATAGAAATATCAAAATATGATGCATTTTCCAGATTCTGTGATACGTTGAAAACGTTGGGCCTTTAAAGACGTTATGCGAGCTCTCTGGGGTTAAATGTTGTAGCCCTTGTAGTGATGGATATGTAAACAAGAAATCATAAGGTCTCAACCTTCCTCTGTAAAGCATCTTGAGATCATAGATGCTGTGATTTGATACTTTACAAGCAAACATCAAACCTTTTCACAGTTAATATACGGAGTGAACATGTTCAGAGAGCGTTCAGTGTGCCGCTCACCTGCACTCTGGCCTCGATGAGGTCCAGTCTGAGGGCCAGGGCCTCCCTCATGAAGATGTCTGGGTAGTGGGTGGTCTCGAAGGCCTTCTCCAGCTCCTCCAGCTGCCAGCTGCTGTAGTTGGCCCGGGCGCGACGCTGCTTCGCTGGCCTCTGTTCATCTGGAAAGCACGAGCACCAATTACACAATCGCCAACGGGTGACAAAGAACTAATGGCTCTAAATTGGGTAATTAGCGCGGCAATCATTAGGCCCCACTTCAACACTGCGTGATAATTGATTGTTAGTTACGAGCTGTTAGCCAATCTTTTGTAAACATTTACACTGCAATCGGATGGTGACTCACTGACTGTCTCAGAGCCTGTGCCAGTATTGGCGGATGTGCTGTATCTGCACACGTCCTTTATCGCACAGTCAGTCTCCATTCGGCCACAGGAGGTTTGAACTCACCTACGCCCTCCATGAGTGGCCCCATCCCGACCGCCTGCGTGGCCAGGAGCAGCGCCTCCTTGCATGGCTCTGGCTGCAGATAACTCCTCAGGGATTCGTAGCTGATAAAAGGCCCCGGGATCAGGATCTGAGGCTGGGAGCCCAGTCTGGTTGGGAACGCTGGGAAAAGGTGAGCTGCAGCAGGTGAATGGAAAACCGCAGGCAGGAGGGCAGAGACCAGTTGCCCCGGGCCAAACATGTCCAAGCTATTAAGAGTCCAATGCTGAGGGGCAGTCCAGGCTCAGTCCTACAGGGAGGCTGGATGAATGATGGAATGCATCCCAATGTCCAGAGTAATTACAAAATAAAAGAGTTATCATACAGCCACTGGATCCCTGTATCGGTCCAGTTGTGAGAGCTGCTGTTTTGTGCAGGTGTAAGGTGTCGCCTGGAGAGTGAAGGTCTGACTTGAGCAGGGGAGGTGGTCTCACCTGAGCTCTTCTGCTCCTCTCCTCAAAGCCTCTCCCCTCCTCCTCCTTTCCTGGTCACATGACCTCCAGACAGGCAGCAGGGGTTGGTTTATAGGACGGAGGTGAGACTCCAACTTGTGATTCATCCCTCAGTGGATTATCAGCATTACCCAATCATTCGTCTTTACTTTCCCAGTCTTAGGATGTGATTGGGAAAGTCAAATATTTCTATTTCAGTGTTATGGTATTTTTCCATAAATGTGTTATGGACGTTTCCAGCAGGGAGATGGACAGAAGCTCAGATTGCACACCTACGCCGTGAAGATTTGACAAAACTCTTATCTGACTGGTTTAACAGTTGTCAAGTGTAATAAAAACAAATAACTGCAGAGCAGACTTAATGAAAACACAGGTTGTTCAGTCCTGTGGGACCAAAAAAGAAAGATCAGTGAACCCTGAAGAGCGAGTTCCAGGACAAACAAACCCGAGAAGCTCATTTGCCGAATGTTTTTAATCCCTCAAAGTGATGTCAAGTTTCTAGCTACTGTTGATTTCACTTTTTTAATCTTTTATTAAGACAGGCAGTGGCAAAATATCAAGTCCATCAACTTAGTGAAAAGGAGCAGTGTAAACACACATCATGAAAATAGGAATGTATTTATGTCACATATAATCCTGGTAAACGAGGTGTATTAGAACAATGGCAACTTTAAAAACAAAACCCAGATTTATTATCTTGCTTGACCATAAAAAGGACATGTTCATTTAGCATGTAATGCAAACATTTTACCAATTTCCCAGGGAAGCATTTATGCATCTTGATGACAAAGTGCAGTTTTAGTCTGTGGGTTGGTTTGTCAGCAGAATTATGCAAAAAGAACATCAGGGATTTTTATGAAACGTGGTGGAAGAAAGGGGCATGGATGAAGAAAAGAAGTCTAAATCTAATTCAGGGATTATTAAGGGATTGATATGATGGTGTGCCATTTGATGCAACTTTATTTAATTGTTGGATGAAGGAATGTGTTTTTCTGTGTGTGTTTTGGTTTGTTACCTCCAGATCTGGACAAAGGCAAAACCCCGCAACATGTTTACTACTTTACCAGGGAATGATTCATGGATCCAGATGAAAAATAACACATGTTAAGACATATTAATGAGATAAATTCACATTAGAATCAGAATCTAGTGACTTTAAATGTGATTTCATAATGGGACTGTTGAGCGTTGATGGAGGAATGCACTCCCAGAGCCATTCTAGTTGCACTTGATTTCAAGTGTGTAGTATTTTGTGGTAGCAGAGTGATCAGTGGAGCCCATTGTGTGTTTTTTTTCTTCAGATGTTTTACACCATTCAGACATGTAGTACATATTGAGCAATAATTGGAAGTGATGTTCTCTCAGTGCCACTGTTGTAAAACATGCAACAGTGAGTGTTTCACAGACACTCGCAGGATTCTTCCATCCCTGATCAAAGCACACACATCAACACATTACCAGTGAAGACAGGAAGATTATTAACACTTCTTTTTTCTTCCCTCGGAGCAGAGCAGCTGTAGCTTAGCGTTGATAGATCTCTGATGAGATGATCGCCAGCCGCTGTCTGCGTGAATTAAACACAGGTGAGTCAATTAATCCGTATCAGCTAACAGCACGTCCCGCTAACGGCTCATCACCGAGACGGCGGGAGAAACACTGAGCTGTCAGTGTCGTCACCGGGCGGCTTTGATCCGCCGTGGGACCTCAGCAGGAGGCAGCTGGTCCGAGCCCAGGTGAGTCACGGGACGGTCGGACCTGTGCGAGCAGCGAGGGCCGCCGACTCGCCTCACCTGTGGCCCTTTCATCTGCACCTGTTCAAACAGCACATTAAAGCCCCAGAGGAGGCAGAGAGGAGGTCAGGATACGGGTTTGGCAGAAAGTAATGTGACTAAAGGTGGAGGTTTAGTTGATTCCAAGGTTTTTTTTCACCAAAACTACAAACATCCACTGTTTGATCTTTAAAGGTTCAGTGTGTAAGATGCAGGTGAAAGGAATCTAATTTGTAATTAATATAAAATAACCCCAGTGATATTTTCACTAGTGTGTTTCATCTAAATTGTACAAATTGTTGTTTTCTTTACACTAAAATGGGACCTTTATATTCAAATACTTTATATTTAGATCAGGACCAGGTCATCTCTACTGAGGCCGCCATGTTTTTTAACAGTAGCCCCGACTGGACAAACTAAAAATCTTTTGAGTTTTTATGACAAGTGAAGGCTCCCACAGCTTCTCTTTCATGTTTGGAAGTGGAGGGTGAGGTGAGGGGTGTTCAGCTGCAATGTGCAACATCACCACTAGATGTCACTAAATTCTACACACTGAACCTTTAATATAATTTAGCTCCAATAGAGATTGGTGATATGATCTTATTCATATAAGTTGGTAATGATAATTATCACGATACATATCACATTATATTTTAAGCAAGGTTGAAACACAGGGGAGACAGAGCCTTTGCTTTGTTTCAGAGTTTAAATCTCATTTTTAAACCCATTTGTTCTCCTTGGCTTTCTGACACCCTGTATGAGCGTTTGACTGTTCCTGGTTTTATCTTGTGGTTTATTGTTGTTTTATAAACAGTGTTTTATGTGATGTTAATGTTTTATTCTATGTTTTATCTATTTATTGATGAACAGAACTTTGGTCAACTCAGTTGTGTTTTTTTAAATGTGGTTTAAAAAGTAATTTAGATTGGATTGGATATATGTTAAAAGGGATATGAATATTGGAGTTTGATTGGAGCTTGTTGGTTTAATTTTTATTTTCTTTCTCTCGATTAATTTGTTATGTTACAATGTTATTTAGGAAATAATGTCAAAGATGATACTGTGATTGAATTTCTGCAGTTGATGGATTGAAGGTGGGACTACTCGATTGAGGGACATGATACAGTACATTATCAATATATCATATATAAACAAGTTTATTTAGATTTAACATATTCTATTTGATTTGTGTTGTTTGATAGTGTTGGGTTTTGTTTTCTTGACATGGGCAATGTCCAGAAATTTTAAGAAAATGTTATTAAAAATAAATCCCAAAGAGAAGGAATGTTGCCTCTGAGTGAAGATCGTGTGGAGGATGCCCAGCATAACAAACAAAAATGTTTTATCTTCATGAGAGAGCCATATTTCCACTATATTATAAGCTCAAAATGCTTACAAGTTATATTGAATTAATACCCTGACAAAGTTTCACTCTTTCCAGCACTTCCGTCTGTTTGTGTGTGACAAAAAAGACGAACAGAGACTGAAATGAACCATTTCTTGTTTTTTAGCGAGTTCTGCCGAGAAAAGGAAAATAGATTAAAAGTGTCTGCTTTGAGCTGTGGCTAAACAAACACGGTGTGTGTGGTGGGACTGACGACTGAATAGCCATCTGCGTTTGTCCCTGGCACACAGGCAGTTACAGGGATTTCGTCTCTGTCTGAAAACAGACCCCTGCAAAACTTCTGTTTGTCTGTGCGTGGCTCCGTTAAGTCCCATTGATCCAGATAATCAGCCACAGAATTGGTGAAAACCCGGTGGGGGAGGTTCTGACAGTAGTTGCTCTAAGGATAATTGAAGGAGGCATTAAGACAACAATGGTGACGGCTAATGCCCGGCCTTGTTGCTCACTCAGGTATGTAGCTCCCCGGGATGATAAGGCAACACTGGAGATCCGCAGCTAAAATGGCAATCATCGTATCGTTAGCAGACCTTCAACCCACAGAGACATATTGTGTTTTATCTGTCGGTTTAGCAAACCTTGACTTGTTTCAGCCTGCTTTCACTCATTCATTGCTAACTGGAGGAGAAGGGACAACGGAACTCCCCTTCCAAGGTGTGTCACTCCATCTCAGATAACAGAGATCTTCACATTTGGAAACACTTAAAAGTCGCTCTGTGCTGAGTAATGTGTTTCACTTATTGTTACTTTTGCTTCGCTGATTGGACTTCACTTTGCAGAATGAAGCGTGTGCAGGCTGTAGCAGGCTGTTTTCACTTTCATCTGCTGAAGAAGGAACATTTTTATCATAGAAGCATATGGAAAGCCACTGATAAGTGTTTTTTGCAACAAAGTCAAACTTGAGAAAATATATAAAATGTATATAAAACTAAGTCTAAAGTTGTAGGTGTAAATGCTACAATATGAAGTTGCAGGCAGCTGTTTTCAGTTAAATAGAAAACTTTTAAACCTAATGTACTATATTTTCAGCAGCAAACAGCAGACACAGTTGGAGACTAACTGCTGATGACACAGTGCATTTAGCAGCTCAGCAAACCAGATGAATCAAATTCTATTTGTACAGCACTTATTCACAAATCTCAATTTGGCTCATTGAGTTTAACAAGGAGCGACATCCTCGGCCCTTAGCCCTCGACCAGTGAGATAGAAAATCATCAAAGACACAACAACTTTTAACAGATAAATGCATAGAAACCTCAGAGAGTCACAAGTGAGGACCAAAAAAAAACAATATTTAAGATGTTCAAGATTTAGAGAGCCAGATTTTTCCAGCATTTGTTAAATCTGAGGCAAATAGAGAGTGAATAGTTTAACATACAGAAAAAAGTAAGTTTCACACTGGAACATGATTCGCTTCAAAGCTGTTTGTACTATCACACAATCAAAGTCATGCAACTGTGATGTGGAAACTTGAAGCCAGTTGTTTTTTTGTGGTAAAACCAAGTTAATACAAATTCAAAGGATCTGAGGAGAATTTTTTTTTAACACAACTGTCAACACAACACAGACGTTTCATCATCTTTTAATCCAGCATGATAAATTTGTACAAATAGTTTTCTGTTCAGCTGTTCTGCTCAACCCTCAGCAGTCGGTCTCTGACTGTGTGTGTTGACTGTTTGGTGCTGAGCATCTTCAGCCCACAGTGGGTTTAAGGGCGTTCCTGCTGAACACAGCTGCTTGCAGCTGTATAAACATGCACACATTACCAGTGTTTACACTGAGATACATTTTTTTCATCTTTGAATTAGTTGCAGAAAACACTTTTCAGTGAGATGAAATTCAAATTGGCTATTTAGCCTCTCGTTTCCAGGACAGACACGGCTGAAGTGGATTAACTGTCACACTCTGCCCTCTCAGTGTGACAAGATACAATCTGACATAATGGAGATCATCAGCACAGCACAGTATTATTCTTTCTCTTTCTCGACAGTGGCACTTCAGCTCATAAAACACCAGTTCTGCCAAATGTCACGCGGAGATGGATGATTATCGTCAGCTCCACTGTCATGGGAATAGATCTATCTGGTGTAATTTGCAGGGCTGGAACATAAATGAGCACAGATAAGATCAATATTTAATGAAAGTGTAAGTGAAGCTTAAGGGTTGTCACTTATGCGGCTGCTGTTAATGGCACGTCACATTATCATACTTATCAGATTGGGTCAATCTTAACTGCAATTACTGGCCTCATTTCTTTTTAATTCATTACAAATGTTGAATCCTTTCAGTCGTCCACCTCTGTGCAAACACGCCGGGAAGATATTCTCCAGCTGCCTGCAAGTGTGTTGGAGCGTCAACCTGCACAAAAGATTCAAACTCAAATCTATTAATGGGAGTGCGGATTGGTATAATTCAATCAACACACCTAAAAATGTGTTTGTAACCAGGAAGAAAAGTGTGTTTCATGGCTGAGGGGACCCCTATGCTCGGTGCCTCACTCTCCCTGGTAATAGTATCCCGCAGTGAGCGGCCTGATTGTTTTAGTCCTGGATCACTGGTCAGGGGATAAACCTGAGAGCCCAGTGTGCTTTTCATGTCAAAAAGCTTCAAGGGAAAGCGGCCACAATCCAAGAGCAATCACACTTGAGACATCAAAGTGCCCGGGCGAAGAGAGGCGAGAGACGGTCCACATTTTTTCCACGCAAGCCAAGTGCAACTCAAGCGTGGAGGAAGAGGAGATGATCTAAGGCGGGAGGTGCCATTGAGAGGAAGACGGAGAGCAGACAGATGTGCACGGGCAGGTAGCGGCACATCGTGGGCCCCTCGTGCAGCGGAGGGAGAAAACCGAGACCGAGCCTCTGCTGGTCGCATTCCTGTCCGTTCACTGTCCACTTTCACATGGGCCGGAAGACGCAGGGGCAACCGCGTGTCTGCACTTTGACTCAGTGTTCCACATCACGTTTCAACAGCCTCATGGTCAGTGCTGCAAGGATATTCAGAATCTTTACTCAAGTTGAAGTAGCTAGAAACTATAAGGACAAGCTAAAAGTACGAACACAAGGCATTAAAGGACAGGAAAGAAAGTAAAAGAACTAAGCTGTGCTGAGGACACCCTGGTATCCTGCAGACTCCCGACATGACAGCTCTCTCGCCCCACACTTCCTCTCTGACTCTTCTAGCAACTTCACATAAAAGTCCAAAACACACAATAATTAACTTTGATAAAACTGTTATTTATAGTAGACACTTTCCTTTGAAATATTTTAAATAACATTATCACATTGTTTATACTGATGCATTAAGTGCTCAGCGTCTTTGTTTCCAACTTCTGTGTGAAGCCACCTCCAAAACCCTTCAAGATTGGGATTAGATTAGATAGGAGATTAGATAGGAGTGAGATAAAACTTGTTCTACGCAAATTTTTATTACAATTTTGGACTTTTTCCGCAATTTTTTTTGATAATTAACCATGTTTAAGAAGTTTAGAAGGAAATCGAGCTGCTATCAACTGTCACAAACCAAAATGTTGAATTGCTTTAATTACCATTGCCATTGTTTATCGGTTGGTTTGTATGTTTGTCTGAGTGGAGGCAATACAGTACATCAGAAGTGCATGTGTTACTTGGTTTCCATGGTAACCTCAATAAATAAGTTCTGTGAAGATATTTTATTACCTTGCACGCAAAAATGCTCCGTACGGATAAATGAGCAGCTGCATGCGAGGGCACCGGCCTGGTGCGATGAGTAAAGGGCGCAGGGTTGTTAACTTGTCAGTGGTCCGTCAAGACCATTCAGCAGTGGAACGGCCCCCCCCCTCCTTGTTAGCTGTCACTCATCCCTGTTCCGCCTCACTGCTGCCCAGCCAATAGGATGCTGGCGCCTGACCAAGAGCCCAGGCTGCTAGGACTTGTGCAGTAAGTTGATTGATAACCATAAACAGAGCTTTCGGCTAGTTATAGGACACCATACAGGTGCAATTAACACATCGCAGACTGAGACGGCATTGAGAGATCAGCAGGTATGGTGCATGATGGGTAGGATGCTATTAGGTGTACATGTGGACAATTTATCGCAATGGATGTGTGAATAATATATATATATATATATATGCATAATGAGGGATTGTGAGGATTCAAAAGACAAAGGAACTTTTCATTTATATGTTTGTCTGTTGGTGTATTTGTTCGCAGGATAGGATAAAATTACTGAAACCAATTTCCACCAAACTTGAGGAGGGATGGGTTTCAGGGAAGAAGCCATTACATTTTACTGCTGATGTGGATTAAAGGGGCTGATTCAAGATTTCTTT
Source organism: Pseudopleuronectes americanus (assembly GCA_038501795.1). Lineage (NCBI taxonomy): Eukaryota > Metazoa > Chordata > Actinopteri > Pleuronectiformes > Pleuronectidae > Pseudopleuronectes > Pseudopleuronectes americanus. The sequence goes on from CM076732.1 coordinate 10,266,476, forward strand.
TCACACTTTCATTAACTGTTTCAAACAAAACCTTATTTCTTTGACATTTCTACTAAAAGAACAAGACAATCATGTGTAGGATTGTTTGGCTTTGGTGGAGGTATGTCTTCTATTGTGTGCCATTTTTATTTAAATTCTGTATATGACTATATATGACTATGCTGCAGTAACCTGCTTTCAGTGGTTCACCTCCAGCCTGTGTATCTCTTTTACTTCTGATCGACAGACTCCACTGACCCACCAGTGTGGGCATGTCTCGCCCTCACTGAGGATCCTCAACCCCTCCACGGCTTCATCTCCTCCTATGTAACAAAACACCAGCAGTGGTCTGTGTTGCAAAATGGCCTCTACCCACATTGAGTCTTCAAAGCAGCCTTTGGTCTATGTGATTGAACAATTACCGCTATGGTCAATTTACCATGAATGGGGACGTCCACTTTCCCAGTTTGCCAGCATGCCCACACACTGTTTAAACAAATCCCTGTGACTCCATCAAGAGGTTTTCCAGACCAAGTCAGAGGCAGCGGGCAAAACAACTCACACTTTCATGGCAAAATGGTTTCCATCACAGCGTGTGCATCTCGCCTTTAATTTGTCTGTTACACCCCAGTGAAGAGCGAGCGTTCCAATGACAGCTGTTTCCAGTTTTATCAGGATCCGGGAATTATTGGAATGAAATGAACAGCCACCATTTATCCCCCCCCCCTTCAATCTTGTCCGAGGTGCTAACATGTTTCTTTGAAAGGTAATAATTGGTTCTTGTGGAAATTTGTCTTTTTCTTTTTTCTATATAATTTCAACATTAAATTGCTTCTCAATTAAACAGTGGTAAAACTGCAGGAATGTGTTGCACTTTTCACTTTCGGTCAGATAAAGATGAATGTAACATCATTTCCCCCAAAAAACTGTTTATTCAGTTGATATCAAGGCGGCTCACAGACAGTGTTCTAGTAACAGTGAAGATGATTTTTAAATTATTCTGTTCAGTTATTACTTTGAGCAATGACCTTTTCTTTGTATATTCTGCTTCTCATTTTTAACACTTTAATTCGTTTGGCGACTAGAGTGAAATGTTGAACGTGTTCACTGTCAGAGTCAATATTTAGCAAACTGCTAATAAAACACACAAGACCGATTTTTATGAAAATGTTTTAGATGTTTATTCAACAGTTACACAAACAAAGTATGGTGGTATTTTAACTGTTGATATTTATTATTCCATCAATTGAAAATATGAAGCCAAAAGTGTAAATACACAATGACACTTGTATTGTTTAATAATTGCTGATAATTTAGTAACTGCGGAAATGTGTAAATCTCCCTCTAAATATAAATGTTTATAATCATTTAAATTTCAACTGAACACGTTATTTTCCAACTTGTGCTATAATACTATAATTATGACAAGTATTAATATAATTGTAATATAATTACTTTACAATTTTTTAATTATTAAATCAACCGCTTCTATAATTTACCCAGTTTTGTGTATTATGTGTTGAATGTTATGATAACATCACATAATAATGTTCCGGTTTTTGTTGGAATTTCATTACTGGTTAATGTATTGTCACATTTTCAATTAAAATTATAATTTACTTCCTTCACAGAGTAATGAATGCACTAATTGTGACTTTATTTTAATAACAGTAATTTCATAGTTGTAATTATTACATGTTCAACTAATTTAGAGGGAGTTTTAATACATTCTTTGAAGTCACTAAATTATTCCACTAGTGTAGTCGCTCACTGGAGACGCATCTAATGTGAAGCACTGGAGAGAGAGTCTGATTATCTGCTGTGATCAAATGAACAGGACATCAAACGTCTGAACTGAAACTAAATGTGGAACGCAGAGAGTGACACAGTGGACGTCGGGAGCTTCTCTGTTATGTTGTCGCCTCCATGTGAAGGACTTTCATCGACTCGGCGATCATGGAGCTGGTGTCAATCTGTCCGTAGATGCCCACTAAAAAGGCCTTGTGGAGCAGGATGTCTGCGTGTTCTGGAGGGAGCAGAAGAACAGTGCTTGAAATAACGCAGCTGTGGATGTGTGAGACAAGGATCAATGCTTCATTAAATAACTATTAAATAATAAAATGCATATACTGTATGATCAAATAGAATCCAAGACAGACATGAGAGTGTCTCCTTCTACCCAGATGACTGTCCACAAGGAAGTGTTTCCTCTTACCTTGACAGAGAAGCACATATTCTGGAAGGTTCCTGAGAGCCGTCTGTACCACGTCGAAGTTCCCACTGCCCATACAGTACATGTAAGTTGGCAGAAAGTCTGTTGCCAGGCTGTAGCAACGAAAACAAATATATTACATGATGACTAGAAACTGATGGAAACAATTGATCTCCACACACTCCCTCTCGATCGGCTGTGAACTTACCAGGGATTGTTCTGAATGCAGCGGAGGGCCAGACTGAAGGCCATGTTCCGACACAGCTCCTCAGAGGAAACCATGAGTCTCTGCAGATCGTTCTACAAACAACAGAGACACAGGGTGGTGACGGACGGGCTACACACACTGACGGATGCTACACTTGACCCGACTTTTTGCGTGTGTGCCGGTTGTCTATGACTCACGGCGAAGTATTGGATGATCTCCGGGCTCCTCCTCGACCTATCATCCACCTCTGTCAACACTTCCAACACATCTATGGCGGGGAAAAAAAAGAAGTATTACTCAATATGAAACAGGATGAATACATGTGGCATCGCGGCAGCAGAGGTGTGTTGTCTTTACCCTCGACTGCTTTTCCTCTTGACATCTTCTTCAGGTACATGGTCATGTCCGCCGCGCTCAGCGAGACCGAGGCAGAGATGTTGACGAGGGGAAGGGAACCAGTGGACACTTCATCTGGTAAAAAGTAAAAACACAGTTATTCAGAAAGATGCACGCCTCTGCAAAACAGTTTTTAAGGTTTAAATCGTATAATGTAACCAGATATTATAGTCTAACACTACCTCAGCGTCTTACTTTAAGAGATACGACTCTACAGAAACAATCTATTTTAAGTGTGCTCGTGTTCTAGGTAGACAAAGGTTTGTGCTCACCATCTCTGTCTTCTCCTGCGAACTCTGAGGAGGAGTTTTTCACTGGCAAAGTGAGTCCAGCCAGCAGAGACCTCAGCTGGACCAGGTCGGGGTTCTCTGCACACAGGTTCCTAAGAGGAGAAACAGCAAAGCTACATCTCTGTGCAATAACACAATTCATAATTTAAAATCTAAAAAATTAACCCACAAAAAGGATATTGCCATGATGTACTAACTGTAATATGTTGGAGTGCTTCTGTAGATAAGGAATGGCGGCGGCTGCATCGTTTGTAATGTACTTCTGTGTGAACTGCAGAAATTTGTTGATGAAGACCAACGGAGATCGAGTCCTCTGAAAGTTCTGTAGGAGGAAACACACAGAGGAACACTGTGAGTCTAATCTCTGCTCTGAGTCTCCTGGTGAGGACCTGAACGCCTGTGAGCCGCCCCCACCTGAAGGACCTTCATGAAGGAGAGAAGGCAGTTCTGAAGCGCCCTCTGGTGGTCGCTGTGGAACACCAGTGGCTGCAGCAGCTCCAGGATGGCGAGCACGTTGCTGAAGAAGGTCATGTGGTTCTGCTGGCGGAACTCCTGCATGTTCAGGTGAATGCGGCCGTGGAGCAGCCCTGCGATCATGGGCAGGTGTCTGTGGAGGAAGAAGTCAGCAGGTTATAATGACGTCTGTGGGGGTGGAAGTTAATCTCTTCATTTGTAGATTTAAAACTACAGCATGAATGTTTTCTCTTTTCGTATTTCACCTCAGTAAAAGGACAGGGTGCGACACGGCCATCTTACGACAGGCGAGGTTGGCGTCAGACACACGGTTTTCAACAGACTTCGAGTCGCCAACATCGGCGAGCAGGGTGACCAGACGATGGACCAGGACATCCAGCTGAGAAATGGATATAAATAACTGTACTCTGTGCGGTGTAATGGTTTGAAATATGGTATTTTCAAATAGAAATCAATATCAAGCACATTTTCTTTGACCTGATGAGTACAAAAGAGCTGTTTATGAATACGGCAAAAGGAAAATAAAATCCTGCAACATCCTTTTTTCCAGAAGATATTAGATATTTCCTCCTTTCATTCTTAATTCTTCTATATTAACAATTCCACAATCTGTTCTCACTCAAATTTACCCTCGAAGATACTGAATAGGGAGCCTCTGGTTCTAAGTGACATATCAACTATAACTCTATAAGTTCCACATCATAATCAGTTATATTTATTGTCTGTAAGAGATCTTCACCTTGCAGCTGCTGCCATCGTCCGCTCCCCCGCTGCTGAGGGTGCCCTCGGGCAGGGTGACGTGCTGGATGACCTCGGGGAAGTGCAGGTAGATCTGCAGCAGAAAGTTCTGGCACCTCTTGTTCATGGAACTGAAGGAGAGAATAAACAAGAGAGGGAAGTATGATGTGTGTACGTGTTGTTATTGGCTCAGGACAGTTCAGCTGTGCATCGAAAAATCCAACGGCTTAGCGGCCGAAATCATCAACACTGTAATCCCTGATGTTATTGAGTTGTGTGGCCTGAAGCCATTTAACTGACAGTGACCGCTTGACCAATTTCGTGCGGCTACGAAAAGTTTGTTACAGCTTTTCAACTCAAGTGAGCTTCACTCTACACAGCAACAAACATCATGAGGCAGACTGATGTTCCCAGTTGGCTTTGGTGAATTTCAGTACCCCATCTCTTTCAAGTGATTATCATCAGAGTTAATACGAGATCACAGATTAAAGAGCACGATCCAGCTCTTCTCTATTGTTTCCGTCTACAAGCCACAATAATTAATGTGCATTAATACAAAGTGCGCGCATGAATAGCATAATGTCATTCGGAGGTTTTTTGCCTCCGAGTCACTGCAGTTTCATTCAATCCTCTTAGTGGCTCAGGCCCGTGTCAGCCTCAAATGATGCACTGTACTCCCCAGTGACTGAAAAGTTTATAACAGCTACATGTTCACCGAAACTACAGCGACCTTGACCAAGAGTAGAGAGTTGTTCAATAGTTGCTGTGTAATTGGAATAAACACCAGCTTATCCGACAGCGAGCATTCGCAAGAAGAATGCTTCACATGCAGATCGTGTGTTTACTCAACACAAGGCCAAAACCCTTTACTTTCAACATGTTTTCATCCCGCCACATTTTTCACAAGCAGCCGTTTCACCAGGCAGCTTAGCTGTACTTAAAATACTGTAATTCGGAAGCTAATTTTGCTTGACCTTGGCCAAAGTTTCCTCATTAAAGTGGTTTAATAACCAGAGACACATTCATGAAAGGAGGGTTTGCCTCCACAAAGAGTTGCACCCTGATCTCTGACAGCTAAGGCAGAGCAGGAATTCACAACACAGGCAAGTTTAGAGCTTCAGCCTTAATCCTCTTGGCTTCATTATAATACACTGAGCTTTTAAAGAGATCACAGTATAGACGACTTCTGCTGGTTTTAATTTCACACCAATAGACCTAATTATCGAGTTTTCCCTGGTCCACGGCATTGTGGCTGACAGAGGAAAGTTCATCTGCACTGAGTGGGAAAATCTTGTGCGATTTTATCCGCACACCATAACAGGAAGAGAAAAAATTACTTTCACTGTTTGGGGCTAATTAGAATGAAAAATACGATGTGTTGTTATAGATGGAATGAGTACTTTGGTGAAACTTGTAGAATAAAAATGTGTTGAACGGATGCGTTTTTGGGGAAATAGAGGGATGAAAAAGATGGACGATTTGAGGATAGATGACCATGAAGAAATAAGCATACACCTTACCTGTCCTCCCATTTCTTTGTGCAGCTGATGAGGTACTCCGACACCTTCTTGATGTTTTCCAGATCTCCGTTGCAGTAGGAGTGAAGGAGGGGCAGCCGGGACTGGATGAGGGAGCGGGAGGCCTGGTCCACGCTGCTGCTGCTGCTGCTGCTGTCGTCACGTTGTGTGTCGCGACTGTTGAGCTCCGACTCAGACAAGATCAGGTCCACCATGCTGATGAGCTCCTCTGAACTGAGTCGCAGCACGAACTTCTCCGTTTTCTTCTGCACGGAGGAGAAAGATAAATATGCGAGTCATCCTCATGAGCAGAATTAACTGCCTCCTACTTATCAAGTGCCTGGAAAAATCATCACATCTAATAACTCTGTGCTTTTGCTCTTACTTGAGGGATCTTCTGGTCACGTCCCTGCCAGATACGTGGGATGTGGCTGCACGCCCACAGGAAGTCAAGGGCTGACGATGGGTCCAATCTAAAAAAGAAAGATAAGTAGATATTTAACACGAGTTCTCACTTTAATGCCAAGTTCAGGCGACATGACTTTCAAAGTTGTCGGATTGCTTTGCGATTCACACTATACAACTGTTGTGAGCTTATACTACACAACTGACTGGCAACAGGGGGGTCACACATAACATCATGTTTCAGCAGGAGAAGCCACCCTCCCTGTATGTCTGGTCTCCAAGCTATATATTGCATTCAACCTGTGCTGTGATTTGATTGGCTGCTGATCGAACACAGATTTGGCTCCAGTGGAAAATCAAACCCAAAAATTGTGTAGTGTGAACCAGGCATAAGAAACCTTAATGCTTGATCTACCGAAATCACACTGAACTGTGACTGGGAGAATGTTAAACAAAATAAAAAAGTTGTACTTGTAGTCTCGTCGCTTGCTGAGCAGAGCGCTGATACACTGCAGGAGGGTGCACCAGTTTGACTGATGTGTGAGCAAGGCCAGGAGATAGGGTCTGTATGCAGGGGTGCCTCGGACCTGAAATAGAGACATAAGATGCATGACTGACTCCGAGCACACACACACACACACCCACACACACACACCTGAGCATTGCCAGCAGATACAGTCTTATGCATTGAGGGTATTTTAGGCGTATCTTACTTTGTTGAGGGTGAACAGCAGTTTCTGTTGAAGGTCCGGACACACCGACGTGACCTCTGGGTCGAGATGCTCCAACCAATCAACGAGCAGCCCGGAGCTCAGTCCTGACCTGGTGACCTCGGAGCTGCTGGCAAAGGTCAAACTGAAACGGTTAGTTCTGCAGGGATGTGACTGAAAATCACAATGTTCAACTACTGAAGACCTCAGAGAAAAGTAATCTGCAGTACATCCGAGATAAAGTGGGGCTATAAAGTGCAGATTTACTGCAACCAGGAAATTCTTAGTATTTACCATTTACACTGACCCATTAGAACAAGGCCCCGATATGAGCCTTTCACAGATAAATTCGTGTCTGCACTTGTTTGTAAATATGAAAACTTATATATTAGAAAATGAAAAAATGGTTGTGTATTTATATTTACATAATTACCTAAGAAAATACATTTAGTTTCTTAATTCAACGTTTCTATGTTGGTTGTATTAGTGTTTCCTTTTTGTTTATTTATAAAATAACGTTTGCGGTAAAACCTATAAAATATTAAACCTCAATTTAATTTCTTTGTCATAAGAGATTGATCATGACATCCTGGGAGTCATTGCCAATTTTCAATATGTCTCTGTCTGTTTAACTCCATAGCGAACCAAACAAACAGAAAGCAATCACTAAGGACTGCACTGGTCCCAAGTACCTCCGACCAGTGACGGTGCAAATTGAGCGCATACATCGACTTGGTACTGAAGTATCAGTTCCTGTGACATCCCTACACACTTCTAGACACAGCCGGTGACGATGAGCAACTTTCAATATGAACCTGCCTCTCTGGCCGTGTTGCTGAAAACCAAGTATTTAGAGATTTTCACAGCATGTGAATGTGTAAAGCCAATGTAAAGCTGCAAAACCAATTAAACCTTCCTGAACCAAATCCAAAAGTAGTTTACTAGTACGAGGTCCAGACAGCAGCGGACACAGGTTTGCTATTTGTCACAGGCGGCTGTGCTTGTTATTTAGTGCAGTCAAATATTAATGTTTCTTGCGTGACTTGGGGGGGGAATAGAATTGCGGCGCTCACTTGTTAGAATCCACCTCCTTTTTCACGGCTTGCTCTTCACTTTCTTGGAGCAGCAGGGAAATCATCATTGTAACCGGGCCGGCGGTCCCGTTCTGTGTGCCCACAGTCATCAGCAGAGACAGAATCTCCTCTAAATACGGCGACTTCACCTCCATCAGCCCCTGTAACACTGGAAATTAAATTGCACAATTAGTATTGGATCTTGGACTTTAACTGCATTTTAAGAAAACAAAACGTCAAAAGCTACGAATAGACTGAATTATAGGAGCCATTCAGTTTGAGACACTTAAATTGAATTAACATGATCTAAAAACCAGGTCAGCACTGAATTTGTTCCTAATTCACACTTTTAAAATATGAATATTTTTGTACAATTGATTGTGATAATCACTTTAAAAATGTATCTTGACAATGACAATACTCTATATAACAAATTTTGTTAATTTGAAATTATATCATCTATTCTTTGAAACACAAAGATCAGGCAGTTCAAACTAACTCCATGTATACCTTTGCCGATGAGCTCTGCTTCTGCATTACATCTGTCTCCAGCCTTCAGCATTGCGATGATGGTCCTCAGTGGAACCTCAGTGTCTCTGCGATAGGCCAAAGCCTCGGCCAGGTGGAGGAAACCAGTCCGCACTGCAGGGCAAAGACACGTGTCACTCATTGTTTGACATAAAATGGAGCAGCCGGTATCTGAAAAGAGAAACAGGCCATGTTCTCACCATCAGTTTGCCTGTGGTTGTGCGAGTTCTGACTGGCGAAGGATCTGAGCAGAGTCTTCAGAGGTCCTGCCTCCACAGTGGGGTTGTCTAACCAGATCAACACCTCAACGATGACCTTGAGGAACAGTGAGGAAAAAGCAACGTCCTTGGACACGAGACGCTGGAGAGATAAGAACAAAAATAAAGTTATTTTCACCTTTTGATTAATGAGCTATTGGAATTATGCACTGTACGTTAATGAGCCCAACCTGATAGAGGTGCAGTTGGCGCATGAGAGGACAGGAGAGGGCGTGGCTACGGTGCATGGACATGACAATGGGGCCTGCGTGGGCAGAGGTGAGCAGGGCAGCGATGGCCTGTAGGAGGCGAAATGCCAACCCGCCCTGCTGAACCTGGCCTTGTTTGGCCCGCATCAGTTCTTTAGCCAGGGCTTGCTGCAGGGCCAGAGAGAGGTGGCTGGGGGGCGGGCCATGCCAGCGAGGGTCCACCTTGATCGGGAATATCTGTCGGAGTAAAGGAAACAGAAACAATTTCCTTTTCACACGGTGATCAGCAGTCAGAGGAATTGACTGGAATAAATAAAGGGAAGAACTTTTGCTCGGAGAGTGTGTTTTCCAAATGTTGAATAGGGAAAAATATACAACAAACAGCTCTCTAGTTAAATCCTACCTGAAGCAACATGCCGGTGAGATCATCGTCAGGCCCGACTTCAGGAAGCTGACTGCCAGCTCTCATCTTCACAGAGCTGTGGGGCGTCTCCACGGTAACCTTAGCCTTACTTGTTTCAGAAGCATCTGATAAGAGGGATGTCAAAACATTAAGGAGGAGTTTAGATCATTTACATTTGGTTCTTGGGTCTGCTACATCCATTACAAATCTATGCCATGAAATATTATGAATAAAGCATTTTAAGGTATAAAGATACAATAAATTTGAATATTGTTAACTATAAGTGTAGGAATGTCTGTGTGTCTGTATTTCAATTTTTCTTGAGAGTATTTCTGATGATCCAAAGCAGTGCAGATTTTTTTGGAACAGAATTTGCTCTATTAATATTAAACTGTAAACTGCGCTTGCTGTCAACCATTATAACAGTATGGTTGAAACCATGCTTTCTTTTGAGTTGATAAAGCAAATTCTTTATTATCATAATTATTGTGTTTTCTAAGTCACAGTCGAACACAAACAAACCATTTGGAAGATAAAGTCACTGACCTCTGTCTTCAGGAAGCGTGGAGCTCAGTAAGGAATGGAAAGTGTGCCCCCCAGTGGCACCTCGCTCATGCTGCACCTCAACCAGGTGGGCCATGTAGTCTGTTGCAGATTAAATACAAAAATTCAGACAAATCAGAAAGATTTACAACAAAACTCAAAATCTTAAGAACAGAAGACTCTTACGCTTGTCCATGATGTTCTGCTCAAGTGTATCTGTGTCATGGGAAACAGCCTGATCCAGGTACTGCAGCAGTTTACTCATGCTGGACACAGGAATGCCGAAGGACTGAACAAACAGCAGCAGCTGCTGAGGCTCCAGGTCCGATAGAGCTGAGGGAAACATGTGATTAAAAGAAAATAAGATGTACTTGATGAGCCATATTTGTTTCAGCAAAGTAGGAGAAGTTGTACCTGCGTCAACCAATCGAGAGACCTCTGATCGGATCATCCTGAGTTTCAACCAATCAGGCAGCAGAAGGGCCTCTTCTGAAGTGTCGACCAGGAAGGCAGTGGGTAGAGGTTTCTTGTCAGGGAACCAAATATCCAAAAGAGCATAGAAATCGCTCTCTCCTGTAAAAAACACATACAATATCAAAGATGTTCTTCATCAATGCAGACATTAAAATCTGACATGCACAGAACTACCTTTAGGGGGCCCCAGAGTCAGCAGGATGACCATGGCATGGACTACAAGGATGTGCATGGTTGCAGTTTCGCCTGTGGTCCAACGCAAAAACACCTGGTCCTGAGATTCTGACTAAAAAAAGAAAACATTGTCATTGTTATAATTCACCAACCCAAATCAAATTTGTTATTAATCTGCTGTTACGGGGGGGATTTCTATTTGCTTTACATTGCGGTCACTATCAAGAGTTTTCAATGATCACAGGGAATATGCAACTAGGCCCAAACTTTGCACTTCTGGGGTATTCTAGACTATAAGAAACCCACGCTGAGAGAACCCACAATAAGATTCCAAAAATGTAAAAGACAAAGTCGTTCATTTAGTGCTGCTCACCCAGCTGTAAAGATCCTCGCCCTCTTTCGTCTTCCTCATCCTCTTAATGTAAGCAGAGAAGATGGTGAGGAAAGCAGAGAGCACAGCATTGGACTCAGGCCTGGTGGAGTGTTTGGCGAACATGCTGTTCATGATGGTGGAACGTTCGACAATCAGCCGCGCAACATCCTGCAGAGAGCGACACAAAGAAAAGTCAGTGATGATCTGTGACAACATAAAAACTTGATTTCGAACACACAATGTGATTACCAGTGCAAGGTCATTATGAGAGGCCTGCTCCTCCACTGGTGCATGCTGGGAAAGGTAGATGAGATAGGCACTGATCGTCTGCGGGTCGGTCTCCATGTGAATGGCCTGTGAGGGAGCAGACAGACAGGACTTATTCTTTCTATCCCTTACTCATTAATCCAGGTTTACCTTATCTTCCGGTTATGCACAGTTCCCTGCTTGAGTCGGATGCTGACCTGCTGCAGAGCGGTGGACGTCATGCCCCTCACGCTGTCAAACAAGGGGAGTTTTGGGAGGTCCTGCAGCAGCCACTGGTAACCCGGCAGGAGCTCGGCATCTGCAGAGTCTTCCTCCATGGGTTGTTCCCGCTCATCTCCATCCTTCAAACCTCCTTCGGTCAGCACCAGAGACAAACCCTGCACACAAATATAATTAGTCATATGGGATCATTTTTTGAAACAGCAACACAATGCTGAAAGAGATTGTAACATCATACATGCTTTCAATGAGTTCAATACCTTCATAGCCAGGACTCTCGATGCCACCTGAGAGGAGCTAAGACGACGCAGGAAATAATCCAACACTTCACATGTTGTCTGTTCATCAGCCTTAGGACCTAACAAAAGATCCTGCAGGCGTCCAAGCAGCTGCCTTTGCTTTTGCTGTCTCTGAGGGGAGCAGAGTGGATTTAGGACTTAGCTGCTCAGAAGAAACTAATATAAAAACAGGAAAGCTTTCGTTTAAAATCATCAACATACTTGTCTCTTCTTGGCCCTCTGCTCTTTGCTCTCTCCTTCTTCGTCGTCCTCTATCGGCATATTCTCATCTGCAGCATCATGCAGAAGGAATTCACACAGGCACTGCACTGGAAGCACATCCAAGGACCCCTCACTGGACTGAACCAAATCCGCCAACCAGGGCATTGACTGAGAGGAAGCCTGTAATGGATTGAAAATGCACCTTACTTAGTTGACCTTACTTGAAAGTGTTATTTCCTCGTTTATTAGGGGGGCTACATGGTTTTGGGCTAAGTAGATCTATCCCAGGCCAGTGCTCGAGCTGCCGACACATCTCTCCGTTATCTGAGGTACAACGTATACATGTGTGAGTGCCTGTTACCTGTCTCTGGATGATGTTGAGCAGGAAGTCTGGGTTGCGGCTGCGGCAGAGGAGGTGTCCCAGACGCAGGGACTGGTTGAGGGTTTTGAGTTGCTCCTGGTACTGGGGTGGAGGTCGACGAGGAGGACCCCTGAACACAAACAAAAAAACATTAATCCTTCTCCCAGTGAACGAGCAGTGACTCATTTATCTAGAGTTATACAGGATGTTACTACTGACTTTAAGTGGAAAAAGCTAAACTTAACTGTCTACTGCATAAAAGGTAGGACTAGGAAACCAAATTTCCTTATACAGAGGCCTTTTTCAAACATAACTGAAACAACAGGAAATTCCTTATTATCCTTATCCATTACCTTTTAGGATTTAAAGTGTAATTATTTGATTTTATCTCGACCTTAGTACAATATCTAATGTTATTATATACTTTAATAATAACAATATGACATATTGTGTAAAGCTGCATTACATGATATAGGGAAGTTTCATGGGAGATACAAAACACATTAGGATTCAAAGTACTTTAAGCCAAATAAATAATTTCAAAACATTCATATTTATGAGCAGAGATTCTCCCTGCTCCGGTGGATTTCTGTTTTAGTCACATTTAAGTCACTATTTCACAAGCTGTGAGATACTTTCTCTGGGTGTCTTACTGTGGATCCAGGCTGGTAAGCTGAGATAACAGCAGACTGTTGCTCTCTGTGATGGTCTGCTTGGTGGAAGCTGCAGCCAGGTGACTCTCAAACGCCAGAATGTCTTGTTTCTCTCGTTGGGCCATCTGCAGCTCCCTGCTGATCATCTCCGTCTTTGTGTCCTCATCAGCGATGGTGCAAGGAGGGAAGCTGTAGTTACTATACACAGAGACGTGAGTTAGTTAAGCTTCATCAATCACCTTGGAGTCACCTAACTCTCAATGATCGCCTTCACCTACTTTGTCATCACCATCTCCATGAGCATTTTCAGTGTTGGATAGCCGTCCCATGCAGCCAAACCTAAACAAAAGTAAACAAAGAAATGTCACACAATATATTAAAAACAATGACTTTGAATACATTTGAAAACTAAATTTAGGTATGAAACATAGATTTAAATTTTACCTATTTTCTGTGGATTAAATGCAGCCACCACAAGCAGCAGCAGCCATGCCTTCCAATAGAGCATGGATATCGCCAGATTTGGTGGTTGGTACCTTCAAATTTAAACATAGAGTCATTTGTTATTATCGATTAACTGGATGACCTAATGGTGTTTTAAAAAGATATTGGACGTACCCCGCTGGCAGCTGAATGTTCTCTGGATGGTGATAAGTGCACAGATTCAGCACTGCATCGATGAGTTGGATCCTCTCCACTTTCAGGACCTCCAGATCTGTTTTTGTACCGTCAGCCAACTCTGCAGCTTTAAAAAATAAAGAATAATAATCACGTAGTCGCCTTTTGTTCTTGTTTAGCTGAAACTATTTTGCTGACTTGAGAGGATAAGATGTAAATAAAGAGACGACCCTTTGAATATTAAAACAATTGGCTGCTCATTAAACTGAACATGCAAAATGTACAGATAGTGACACACTGAACACACTGACAGTCAAAAACAGTTACAGATGAATTGGGTCCTCACACACCTTCAGACTGAACTCCAGCAGCCCTTTTAACCAGGTGGTCTGCCAGCTCCATGGCGTCGGCCGGGCCCAGGGGCAAATCACGCGACAAGCCGATCACCAGAACGCGCATCAGTGTGTCCTCCAACAGAGGCACCTCGGAGCAGAGACGGAGGAAGAAACTGAGGAAAGAAAAGAACAAGATACCAGTTGGTAGCATACAGTCTATGGTTGGTAGATGCAATCTGAAGAAACACAAATGTTAAACCTGAAGAGAGACTTACTTTCTGTCACTCTCAGGAGGCCAGTTGTCCCACTTGTAATACGTCTCAGGTTGCTCTGTGAAAAGCACTTTGTGAAGGCTGCAAGGGGAGAGAGATGATGACATCCAAATTATGTTTAATGTAGATGGAATCATCATTGGTTTAAGAGGCCCAAACTGTTCGGGGGCAAGCAGATACCGACCAATGAACGTAGTCTTTCGCACCAACTTTGCTGATGGTGGGAACCACAGTGTGAAGCCACCACACAGCGTCTCTCTGTATGGAGGCAATCTGATTCTGGAACGACTTGAGGATGTCCAGATCTGAAAGCAATCCAGACCAACCAGTTTAGTGGGGGAAACAAACACCTAATCAAAATGTGTTATGGTTGTTAAATGCAAGATAAGAACAAACACACGGGACTGACTCTTCTTCTCGCCCTTGTCCCATGCAATGCCGGCTTCTTTGACCTGAGCAGTGATGCCCAGCATCATGGAGACAGTCAGTAGATCTGTCACTTGGATAACAAAGCGCTCCTGCAGAGAGAGACAGCGATAAACAGTTACAATACAGAGTACAATTTAAGAGCAGGATGATTGCGGCTAAAACAGGGGGAGTTTTCATTTGATCTTACTTTGAACTCCATGTCCACATAGGTGGCCTCCTTCCTCTCCTGCATTAAACCGAAGCAGAAGGACTGGAAGTTAATCTCATGCTTTGTCTGTTTGATGATCTCTCTCAGCAAAGCTCGGGAGGCGCGGAGGTAATCGTCCTTATTGGTTAGCAGGTCCTGGAACACCATCGCCAAGAACTACGGACATAAAGGGAGACAAAATAATTTAGACATAAATAAAAAGAGATGAAACAAGACATCGATGAAGACTTTAACAAGTCCTCAATTGTCATTTCTACCTTCGGAGCCTGTTCTGGGCTGTGCTGGAGCACTGTATGGAGGACCTGCATGTTGTTGGGATTTCTGGCATTGGACAGCTCATTGAAGATCACCAGCTTCACCATCGTGGCCAGGTTGTCTTTGTTTGCGTTCAGCAGCTCCCTGGATAATCCCACATCAAAGTGTCAGTTGATGCGAGTCACCGACAACAAAAGAAGTGACATTAACTGAGACTGAGACACACCTGACACACAACATGTAGTGGTTGAGGAGGACTTTAGGTTTGAGCCGGATCTTGATCAGGTTGGAGATCACCTCCATGTCGTCTGCTCCGTGGGTGTTGCAGTTCATACACATAGACATGAGGAGGTCCTGGGCCGGTCGAGTAAGCTGCAAGCATTTAAATAAAAGAAAGCAAGTTAATAATCAATTAAAACATTTTTTTTTCTTATGGAACTATAGAGATTTCATTTCCAAATGCAATAGCTAACAGCAACTATAGCCAGTGAGGTACAGTGACAAGTTTATACCAGGCTCCGACGCTTCTTACCTTCGGGTTCTGGAGCCACATCTCCAGCCTCTGCACAGCCATGAGCCGGGCCTCTTTGTAGCCACATGTGGCTGTAAGCAGACGCAGCAGGTTTCGTGACACGTTGTCCATCGGCTGCCTGCGATTCAACTGGTCCCTGAGCACGTCGAGCACATAGTCCTCCACACTCTCCGACAGTTCTTCATACCTATAGTCACCCCAGAGGGAGCGGCAGAAGGACAACTTTACAACAACTCCTGATAGTTTCTGCAGAAATGTTAAATTTCCTTGTCGTCTAGACTGAAAAATATTGATGCTGAATTTTGTCTAAGCTCAAATGACAGTTTTGAGTGACGTCTGTTGGACAGAGTTTTGTAGTGTTACTCACTTCTTAGAATATGAGTATTTTTCATACCTCGGCATCACCTGCCAATCACCCTCAGGGCTGAGTTTCTCCTCTGCTATCAGCAGCTCTGTCTGGCTGTCATCCTCATCAGGAGTTGAAGGGTGGGGGCTGCTACCTAAGAAGGCGAAAAAAAGTTCCCTTAACAATTGACACTTCTTTCCTGCAATAGCAATTCTAACCATCCAAAAAGCTAGTCTTTCTTCTCTCTGTACTGCACCTGCACTGAGATCTCCACCAGAGCGACCGGTGTCCACCTGAAGCAGCATGCTCTTCGGAGGCATCTTTGTGCCAAAAGCAGTCTGGATGTTGTCGACGAAATTCTTACAGTGAGAACTGTCCACCCAGATTCTTTCTCCCAGAGAGTCTTCAATGTACACCTGCCAAAAACAATTCAGGAGTCAAGATTTATACATTAGTATGGGTAAATTATTTATATTTTACTGTTAAGGAGATTCTCACTTTAACAAAAATCTCAGGCCAGTTCTCATCGTCCTCGTAGGCGGCCATCAACAGATTGCAGGCGAGAACAGACACCAGGCTGTTCCCCTTTGCTTTGAAGTTGATAGAAGCATCTCGACGCAGGAGGCTACAAAGGGCCTGGTGGCAAGAGCGGGAATAAAGTCAGAAAAACAGTACTTAAAATCCAACTTCTGAGGTTCAACTCATTTATCTTGCAAGACAATTTGTTCTCATTCATTAACATAAACAGATATAAATTAAAGCAAAGTAAAAAAGTAAACAAGCTAATAAATGCATAATACAAGTTTAATTATTTGTCCCTTCTGTGCTACTTTGTGATTTAACATCAAGCTAAGGCTAAGGGATGGTTTACATGACATAATTATAACATTTCTCCCAGGATACAGAAATGACAGCATTACTGTACGAGCAGTCTCACCTCAATAATTCCTTCGGTTGCAAACACATTGGGTTTGATTTTGGCCAGGAACATGAGACTGAGGTACAGCGTGATGTCGGGTTTAGCTCGGTTCAACTTGAGCTGTTTCACCGCTCCACACAGCAGTCCCTCGATGCGCTCATCGTTACCTTCAGACTCTGCGGCTTCAATCTCATCCAGCAGCACCGCTGGTGACACTGAAACGAAAGGAAAATAACAACTTTATTCATATAGCAATTATCTAAACAAGGTCACAAAGTGCTTCACAAAATCCATGGAAAACATTTCTTGAAAGAAAAAAAAATTGTTTTGAATTCAGTTAAATTTTTAAGCATTTAGCAGCATTTTGGTGACTGTGGAGAGGATGAACTCCCTCAATAACTGGAAGAAACCTTGAGCAGAACAAGATTCAACCTCAACCGTTTGGGGAGAGTGGAGAAAAATGGGGGAGAGAGAAAAAGTGGGTGTAAAAGAGGAGAGAGAAACCAGGAACAGTTGTGCAAAAAAATGGTTTTGTATTTATATAGCACTTTTCTATTCGTGATGATCACTTAAAGCTCTTTAAAGTACACTTACATTCACCCAAACACACATATTCATACAGTGCATCTATTAGCAGCACTTTTTGGTTATATGAGGGGCAATTCAGGGTTCAGCATCTTGTCCAAGGACGCTGAACCCATCGAACTGCCGACCTTCAGTTGGGAGGACGCCCGCTCTACTCCTCAGCCTTTTCATCGCAATAACGTTGAAAGCCGAACCTGAGGGTACGCTGAGGCTACTGACTTGTTTTAAAAGAGTTTTATAACTTGTAACTGGTTGAAGGATTGAAGGGGTTTTCTAAGTGAACACACACAAATCCAAGTACTGTTTTACCTTCAATGGGAATCACTGACGGCTCCTTTATTGAAGGGGATATCGCCCTCTTGTCCACCGCAGCTACTTCGGCGAGTCTTCCCAGGGCACTGACTGGAGGGGTGGTGGAGAGTTTGGGCCGCTTGGTGAGGCTGGACAGCCCCGATGAGGAGGGCAGGGCTGAGGACGTCTCTCTCTTGCGGTCCGCTGGTAAACCTGTGGATGCTGGCTTCAGGAGGACAGCGGGGGCTTTGGGCTCTGACCCCTGGCTCTTGGATCCGAGGGCGATGAAATCCCCCGGGGGTGGGTGAGCTGGGGAGAAGCGGACATCACAGGACAGTTGAGATGTTGTCCTTCTTAGCTTATATCATCATAAACACAAGCTGAGTAAAGCAGTAAACAATAAGGTGACAGTGGGAGATGCGTCGTACCTGATGGTTTGGCAGCGCTGGGCCGCCTGAGAGTTGTGGGTTTGGGGCGATTCATCTCAACTGGAGGTGTCACAACCTAGTTCACAACAATCTGTGTGAGAACAACACGAACACACAAGCGTCAACACATACGTGCGAGCTAAGGTTACAGCTAGCATCGTCTTGCCATTAAGGAGTGGTACATATCACGTTAGCAGCTAGCATTAGCGTTTCGTTCTCAAGTTAGCAAAACGTCAGGGTCCGGTCTCTGTTCATAGGCTGACATCTTAAACTAAGCAGTTCTTAGTAGCTGCAATATATTATTATAGGGGATATCAATGTGGCTGTTAGCATTATAAGTTAGCCTCCGTGTTTCAATGAGTGACAGTGGCGTTAGCATCGACCTGCTAAAACGTAAACAAACGTGCATTAGGTGAAAAGTATCTCACTCGTTGAACGGCTTCATGAAACAGATCGTTATCCGTCTGAAGGATACGCGTTTCGAAATGAAACGTTAATAAAACTCTTAGAAAGCGAATCTTAGATCCAAGCTAACGTTCACACAGAGCCATGGTGGCGTCTTCTTCTGCTTTTTTCTTTGTAGCAAGTCAATATGCATACCGCCACCTAGTGCAAAGGAGTGTCAATGCTGTTGTTCTTCTACAGTGCAATACATATATCAATATATATTTAAAAAAAAATAATCCAACAAATTATCAGTGTTCTATGAAATATTATAATAACTTTATTCACATAGCCTTACCTTAACATGCTTACAAAGTGCTTCATAAAATACATACAAATAAAGAGAAACAATGAGAGCGACAGATTTAAAAAAAGTGCTGTGACAGAGATAATAATTTCATGTGATGTTTTCTCATCCTGTTGCTTCACTGGATTTACTTTCTGGCTTTAAAAAAACAAAGCAGGTGACCCTATATTTGCACAGGGTTTTAAATTCCAGGGCTCCAACACAAGATGGCAGCGCAGTCCCTATTTTTCCCACATTAAATGAATATCATTCCATGTACAGGGTGGAATATTAGCTGGTCTCCTCCCAGAGCAGACTTTGAAAGAGCAAGATAAACAAATACAGATGAAACAAATAAACATGATGTCAAATCCAAACAGAACAATCAGCAAATATATAAGTGGAAGCACTTTCTGACGACTTTGAACAACGACCATACACCTGAAATAAGAGCAATTTAACCACAACACATGTACAGCTCAACACAGATGACAGAGTGGAATCAAATGTCAAATCTGACAAGAAGCAGATTGTTGGAGTGTGAAGTCAGTGAGTAAGTTGGAAATCTTGGAGTCATGATGAGTCACACACTGAGGTGACGTAGATGTGAGTTGTTCTGAGTAAATGTTCGTCCTCACAGCTGTTTTCATTCTTTGACAAAGTCCCTGCCGGGAGGAAAATGAAGTAAGCGCACCAGAGCTTTTTTACCGCCCTTAATAATGTCCATATTTAGTACCGCCCATGGTCGGCGGCAGGGATTTGCTCATTCCTCCAACATTACTAAACCCTGACTGGACTATCAAGTATAGAAATGAGCAGCTCTCAACTGTAGTACTTGTTAAAGTACTTAAAATCCCAAACTTTTACCCGTCTATCAGGTGGTTTTCTGTATAGTGTAGCTTAGAGAGGGTATTATAGCCAACAGGTAACCACGGCCTGCTCCAGCTGTCGCCTCCTCTGCCACCACCACTACTGTAGCTCCGTCATGTTTCCTTTCCACACGGCTCCAACCCGGTTACGTAAAGTGTTTTCGTATGAAACACAATTTGATGAAGTCAGTGGAATGTTCGGTCAGCACTCCAAACGGAATCTTGTGTCATATGGGAAGTTCTCTAGATCTGAAAAAACAACTCTTTGACTTTTGAAATTACACATGCACGACCCCCGACTGTGCCAGAGGCTGCAGTCTAGTGTGTCAGGTACTCTCACTTAGCTGGTCCTCAACAATGTAAAAAACACTTTGAGGTAGAAAATCTAATGTATTATGTATTAGTATTATAATTCCAGTCTGCCTAGAGTTTGAGATACTCTGCAGGGCTGATATTAACCCCTCTGTTCTCTAATAATTCGGAGCATTAGGAGGAAGCAATGATCCCTTTACAACAGGGGGCCTCTTTGTGCGAGATCAGATTTCCGAGTTCAAGGGTCTGAGTCAGAAAGCAGCGAGATTAGTGAGTCAGAGCTACTTCCTGTAATCTAAAACGGCCTGAAAGCACCAGGACCCCACAGCTCGCTGATCTGACGAAAAGCTCGGCGTCTGTGGCACATGGTGCGCTGTTTTTGTTTTGTTGGACGGATCGGGTGTATTCCAGGTCATCTGTGTACGCTGCTGCCAGATGGACAGTAATTGGGTGGTATGGCATCGACTGAGCAGCTGGATGTCTGACTGATCTAGAATAGCAGAGGTCGTCCTGCACAGACTTTCTCTCACCAGTTGTTCTTTTTCTCTTCCAGCCCCTGGTAGATTCAGCAGGATAGTTGGAAATATAAACACAAAATACCAGTTGTTTTATTTTTCTCTATCTTGATTCTATTTATTCCCCACTTTACCACCATTACTATCTGAGCTTGTTTGATTTCATCTTACTCTAAAATGTAATTCAATGTCATCTGTAATTCAATGTCATCTTATTTAATCATCTTCATGGTTCTCATTATATCTCAATTGTATCTCTTATGTAGTGTCAATAAATCTAATGGAATCTAATCAAGTGTAGAAAAATGCTATCTCAATTAAATCTTTTAACACCCCTTCTCATCTAGTCTCATCTCTGATGTAATGTTATCCAATTTCATCTGATCTATTGGGATCTAATCTCACGTTGATCCAATTCTCTTTCTCATTTATTTTATTAACCAATACAACAGTTTATTAGATTATCTAATTTATTCTCCCCACATCTCAATTTGAACTATTGTAATCTATTGTTATATAATCCCAATCCATCTAGAATACAATATCATATTGACCAGTCTGGTTACAGCTCAGTTAATCTCATATAATGACATGTAATCAATTATATTCTCAGTTAACAAGATCTAATATAATCTTAATCCAATTTCTTTAATTAAGTTATTTACCTAGTCTGAAATTTACACAATCCAAACATCTCACATCTTCTCATTCCATTTTTGATGCAGTAAACTTGAATCTCATATAATCTGTAATATATATATAAATATAATCTCACCCTATTTTATATTACCATACTGTAATACAATTGTGTACTCCTACATTAAATATCATCTAATATACAATGTAATAATATGTTCTAATTTAAATATTGTAGCCTCATCACATTTCATCGAATCGCATCAAATGTAATCCCTTATCATATGGATACTAATCTAAAACAAGTAATATTTAAATCTTATCGTATAAACTGTTACCAGATCATAAAGCTGGTTAAACACTTGCATTTTACCCAGAATTCCTCATCATCTCCTGTCAGGCCCGACTGTTTGATCTGATGAGTCAGAAAAGAACGACAGGAACCTGAGGCTAGCACAAGCTCACCATGTGGCACAGAGCCGGCAGGTAAAGGGAGGAATACTCAGGAGTTAGTCAGTTTGGCTGGAAGCAGGACTTTGTCGGTGGAACAAAGGAATACTCCACGTGTGACTCAGGAAAGTCAATAGTCAGTGTTGTTTGTCTAACACCACTGCTTCGGGAAAAACTGTGAAAGAAAGAAAGACACACAGAGAGACGTCTTAACAGGGAGAGGTTCGGCCAATTTTTTGTCAAAATAATCACCTCATTCAGTTCTAACTCTAATTCTAATTCACTGTTCACACTTTATCTAAAGATCAAAATTACATCATGGACCTGTAATGCATGTGCGTGTCCTTATTGTGTCTGCGTGCCTCCTCTTTTGTCTCTGCAGTGGCTAAACATAGCTGCGTGGAACTGAAATCATCATGGAACAAAAATGATCCAATTACGATGCTGCTTTTGTCCTAAAATGGTCAATTAATAAAACTACGACTTGTTCCCCCCCACTAGTCTGTCAACTTTATAACAGATTTTACTGCTGTATTTAACAATGCCTCAGGACTATAATTAGAGATGAAAGACACCTCGTTTCATCACGGCATTTGAACAGGTGATCCACATGGTCACCTGTTCAAATGCTTGTTACTGCTCTGAAAAGTGTTTTACGTCAAACATTTTACGGCTTTGCATTCGAAGTAAATCCTCCAAATAACTAGAACAGCCCTCAGGAGGACCTCTGCCAAGGACCCCAACATTCCCCCTAAATTCAATCAAGCTGCAGCAAATTGCACACGCTCATAGATCAGTCCCGTAAATATGCTGTGGTTGTTCGTCAAGATCCATGAATTATTCCCCTGGGAAATCAGCACACATGTCCAGATCGGCACCGGAATTGAACGGGTTCCCTCATGTCCCATCCCTCTCAAGTTTCGTGGAAATCAATTTGGTACTTTTTTGCTGACAAACCAACAGACAAATATACAAAGGTGAAAAAAACAAGAACTTTCCAGTTAGATCTTAATATCAAGAATGGTTACAATGAATACTATTTGGAGAAGATATCCAGCAAGAAACACATCACTAGTCCACATAATCTGGGTCCAATCAGCAGAAACCAATGTGGAAAGTGTATTTCCCTCTGCTTCTTAGCTGCTGTCTGAACTTTGAAACCCATCGTGTCTGCAGTGTAAACACTCTGAAGCAGTTTTTCAGAGGCACCACAGTCTGAGACAAACCTGCAGGCCCAGGTCTTTTTTTCTCATATCGGATAAACGAACAGGGGGGAGACCCGTGCCAGCGAAGCCCTTAGAAGGCTCCTGACTTAACATATTTACATTCAGTACTTAATTACCCAGAATAACCTGTGACGATACCGGGCAGCAGTGCAGTTAAAATAAGAGAAATCCTGTGACTGCCGGGGCTACTACACCACATACTTCCCTCAGGAATGGAATGCGGCTGCTGCCGCTCAAAAGGAGGGAGGGAGGGAGGAGGACTATTTTTCTCTCTCTTTCTGTTTATGCACATTTTTGAAAACCTTGTTGTGAAGACCTGTGGTGGGAGAGAAGAGAGTGATGGGCGGAGGAGACAGGGAGAGCAGCAGGTTTCATGATGATGGGAACCTGAAGCTTTTCTTGACTTTCTGGCCGTGACGTTGGCGTGGTGAAGTGACTTTGTGCAGATTGGTTTCGTAAAGTAAGCAAAAGCAAGTCCCCAGCACTATCTGTCTTCTATTTATGGCCTCATCCCCCCCACCTCCTCCTCCTCCTCCTCTCCACCACAAAGCCCCCCCCTCTCCTCTTTCCCAGACTGACGTCAGCAGAAAGTTATTTTCATGAATGGAGGGGGGCGGTCACGAGGAATCGGTGACGTGAGTGCTTGCGGAAGCAGAGCGTGGAATGTTGGTACATTGTTGTTGTTTTGTAGTTTTGATTTCGTACGAGGATTCGCCGCCGGTCAGTCCGCCGCCGCTGGACGCGTCTTTACGCACGGACCGTGTCCAGTTACTGCGTCTCCTGTGGAAGGAAAAGCCGCCACTTTTCACTTTTGGGGGGGTTTGTACGCATTCCGGTCCACAGATATATCCGCGTCCACAGAGGTGAGCTTGTTTTTTTTTAATATTGGTGTAAGATGTTTTGAAATTCCTTTGTAAATAGTTTCTTACAGGGACACTTCGCGGCGCTTTATCGCGTGTCCGCCAAATGTACCGACATGTGTCCGAGTTTATTATGAAAGTTGCTGTTGAGTTTTGTGGATGGTTTTCGCGCGGACACGTGTTGTGTTGGAGTAACATAACACAATGACTAAAAAAAAGTGGATGAGAGCGCATGGAGGAGCGCGCAGGAAAAGTGTCAAAAGTAACTTAGATTTCCTATTCTGTCAGATTTTGAGTCGTTTTAATGCTTTTGGTGATTTTTAATAATACTTATAAGTGGGTTAATATGACAGCGAGTGAAGGATAACAGGGCATTCCTTCAAATATGACTAAATTTGAAAACTGCGCACGAAAAATGTTGTATTTCAATTACGCACTTTATTCTTTAAATCGACGTCAACATGATATTTCACTTAGTTTTGGTCAATTTATTTGTGTCAAAACGTCATAATACGGTAGCTAATTTATTAATAAACTGGTCGTTACTAAGACATACAACTTGTTTATTGAGGTTGCTTCATTTCTAACCTACTTAATATTTCCCAAACGACCTTATTGGGGAAACTGGAAGTGAAATCAACTCAAATGTCTGACTTGCATGGAAACAAATTACTAATAAAAATAACTTTCACATCCCAAACTCAGCACTGTTGTTCACTTCTCATTCTGAAGCGGAGGGGTTTATCACAGGCAGCTATAATCATGCACAAAAAAAACTAAAAAAAAAGAGCAGCACATACGTTTGACATTGGAAACAACACGTGGTGTGCATTTTAGACATGTGGGACAAAGGGCACGACGTGGAGTCAGACCACCGGGGCTGGGTGGCCTTTCACAGGGGAAACAAGCAACAGCAGGAGGAGGGCATGTTTCCACAAACACTAAATCACCCCCAGAGAAGGGAAAGGGCTTTATCTTATCTTCCTGTTTGGGCTGGACATACATCTTTCAGGCCTGGGTGATGAGAAGGAAACAGTGTCCTGGGAGTTATTAGTTATAATCACCTCATAATAACAACAATTTCACCTTAGAATAATGACCGCCTGGCTGTCTTTTAAGTTTGCCCTTTGTCCTGAATGGGATAACTTAGATTATCTGACCTTTAAAAAAGAAAAAGAAAAAAGAAAACCATTCTGATTAATCGATGGAAAATATTTGTCTTTGAATAACTTCCCTCTGACTCCCTGTGGGTCCTGGTGGGAGCGGGTGCAGTACTCTGTCATGAGGTTACCATGTGGTTACATCTCCAAATTCATGATGTCTTCTTTTGGATCAGGGAAGTTGGACTGTCTGACTCATTTTGACACCACAGTGTGTGTGTTTGTGTGTGTGTGTGTGTGTGTTTGAGAGAGAGGGACAGTGATAAGCCACATCAATAGAGCCCCCCTGACACACAGGAAGAAGTTTAATCCGGTTCCACTCTGTATTTCTCATTGTACTGGTCAATGGTGATTAAGAAAAAGTGACAATGCTTATGTGGTGGTGTATTGTGCAAGTGGCATAGCTGTGGTTAGTGACTCAATGACTCACAATGAACACGTCCGTTGCGGTTTGTTTTGCCTCTTTTTTCTTTCACTGGAAGAAAAAACAATGCAGGGTTTTGATTGTTGATTTAAGAGGCTGCTAATTTTTATATCCGGATGAAAGTGAGTGTCACACGGGTGAATAACCGAGGGCCGCCCCTCCACAGTGACTCCCCGACAGTTTCACTATGTGTGCAGACCGCTCACTCGGCCACCCACAGAGACCTGCCTCTCTTTCCCAGTTCAACCTGTCTGTGGCCCAGACACGCCAAGTGGTTTCTTCTGTGAGATTGTGTTATTGGGAATCCCTCGTTGGTTCCCAATGAGGCCGACTTGCTGATTCAGTTGTTGATATCCCCCCAATGGCCACCTCCTGATTTCATAGTGACTCAAACTCACAATATTTATATGTTGGTGTTGATGGAGAAACTCAGGAATCTGGAGGCTACTGGGTTGTTGAATATGTTTTCAGCTGAAGAGCTTTGGTTTGTTTTGCCATGTCAAGCTGGAAAGTGAGAAGTGATGCAATGCAAGCATATCAGAGACAGAACATTCATATTTCCCCGGTGCTTCCAACATTCTTCCCAACTTGGACGGGTCTATGCTCCCAGGTCTTTTTTTTGCATTCCTGACATTTCTTTGGATCCCAGCGTCCCTCGTATCTTTGCTCAGACATTTCAGATTCTTCTTCTCCCTTTTCCGCCTCGAAGGTTCCTGCGGCCACGCCAAGCATTTCCAAGGTCCTCTGTACTTTTCCTTCCTTCCCATGAAACAACGGGAGTTTCCAGGAAACGTCAGATCGAGAGGGTGTGATTCCCTGCTCGCTGGTCGCCGCTTTTACCAGTAAACAGCGTGACTCACTGCTCAGCTATGCTCTCCATTTCCCTCGCATGATATTCCACCGAATGTGCTGCGCTGGAGAAAGAGCAGAGTGAGGAACCTCTCCACCTCCCTGAGACAGAGAAAAAATGCAAGAGAAGCTTTCTGGAGCTTTCTCTGTGGAATGTGCCTGACAGTCAAGGGCGTGCAACAAGTCTGCTTTCTGCTCAACGTGCTCCTGTATCCAAACAGGGAAGAAGGAGAAGAAAAACAAGGAGGCCAGACGAGCCAACTCGGCATTTATCAGCCCCGAGCATGAGCGCATGAGTCTTTTTGATGTGCTGTTTATTTTAGGAGCAGGCCGGGGGCCCCTCAGTTACCTGCTGGAGCCGAAGTGCAGCCTTGAACTTGACCAGATGCCTGACTTTAGGAATATAAACACTAGCCATCAGTGAACAGGATGAAAAGGTACATCTAGGTTTAGTTAGTATACACACCAACTGTCACAAATGAGTTCTACAACAGCTGTTTTGGTTTATGTTTTTTCTTTTGTTGAGACGAATCGGGGAAAGGTCAAAAAAACAAGTCTTAAAAGAAACTGTGCACACCCAAAAACCATTCAGCCTTGCACATCAAATAAAAACACACAGCAGGTCAAACAAGTATGTGCGTGTATAGACAGTTGGTCAATAAGCTTGTCCTAGTGATAACAATGCTGAGTAAATAGTGTGTTTTTTGGTCTCAGTTATCAAAGCAGCAACTTGAGGAATGAAGCATCACTGCCTGCTCTTTGAGGAAAAAGTAGAAAAGTGAAAAGAGTGCTTTGTTTACTATTCCTTCCACCGAAGGAAGATGGCAGACGTCTGACTTCCACACGTGTGCACTCAGGCGGCCTCTGCCGTGTTCGCGCCATGTGAAAGACTCTCTTCGGAAATTCCAGACATTTTGTGAATTTTGCAGCCGTTGTTCTACAAGTGGGATCGGCTGAGCCCCACCCCCACCACCCGGGTGCATCACAGGACACATTTAGCCTGCATGTTCCCTCTCCCTGTGCATGTGAGGGTTTGCACATGTGTGTTCACTCAGGAATGCGGTTTTGCTCTTTATTTCCCAGACATCTGAAGCTTTTCCTTGAGGTGTTTTTCTCAGACTTTGGGAAAAAGGGAATAATATGAGTCCTGTTTTTTTTTATCACCACAGTGAGAAGCCGTGACTTGTTGTGAAACATGTTTGCCTCTGTGGCAAAATCGTAAAGACCGGGATTTGGCTGCGTGCGTAACACAATTTGCTGTGTTTCCTCCGAGGAAACTTTTGGCATCTTGATCAGGAAAACCTTGTCCCTGTGTGAGTTGCAAAAAACATAAGCACATGCTTTAAGAATCTCAGGGAAACAACCTGGCCTCTCGCTCCGAGCTGGAGGCCTCTTGTATGGAGAAAGAGAAAGGGAGGCCCCCCCCACACTGCTTTTCCACGATCCCCCGCTGAGGAATATACCCAGGGACCCCCCTCTGACGCAAGACCACTTAAACGAGGCTGTTTGGGCCAACTTGCTGTCGAGGCATGTTTTATTTTCGCTCTTCATCTTCATTTGAAGCTTCTGAAGTTGCAGTGAAGCAACTCTTCTTGCTGCGTGTTTTGTAGAAAAACCAAACCGAGGACATCAGAGAGAGCAACAGATGTTCTCCAAGTCTCCAAAAACAGCAGTTCATTTGGCTCTGGCTGTAGTTGTTTTTTCTAGTGGTGTGTGTGTGTGCTTTTCATCTGCTTATTTACCCAGTTCGGATTCTTTAAGGTTCGTCTGCTTGTGACAAAAACACCAAAGCAGATTCTGCAGACAAGACACGTTCAATTTAAGCTGACTAACTCCTGGATCCCATCAACAAAGTTGTTTTTCACACTCGGCATCTGCAAAGTCCTGTAACGCAACATTTGCAGCCAGATAGTATGAAGTCGTGTTGAATATCCCAAAAGGAGCGGCCGCACCCAGAGGGTTTCGCTCCATGAAAGCTGCAGCGACCAGGCCTGCAGAGAATATTTGCCCTCTCACTGACATATCACTTATCGCATGCTCACTTAAATTGTTTAGTTGGCAGAAATTTGTGTCAGCACCGCGGTCTAAATATATCCAGCAGAGTTAAATAAGGGCATGGAGCGGATCAGGAAAGCCCTGCGTGTAAGAGGATACAACTCGGCCCCGGCAATCGATAGACTGCATTGTCTCCCAGGCAGAAAATACCCCTAGTGACTATAAAGGAAACTATTCCTGCGTGACACTCTATCTCCAGGAATTTTCCACACGCATATATCTGCCGGCCCCCGTGAAGTTCAGCATAACTGTAAATGTTATGCTGATGTGATGGTTTGTTTTAATGATGGAGGGAGGCTGTGGATGGACTGTGTCCCCGCAGAGACGTCAGACAAAGACGGGGAATTCAAGGGATAAAGATCAGAAAACACGCTGCAAGGGATTCTGGACACAGGGTGCCTTTCACTTATCAAGTCGGTGCCTCTTATTTGTACTATGTATAGGCCGTGTCGCGGTTATGAATGAGACTTGTTTATCCTTTTGCTGACCATGTGACTCGCACTCCCACGCCCATTCGCAGGGTGTTTCCATGGCAGCAGTCGAGCATGGAACAGTGCACTCGTAGTCAGGCCGGTCTGCGAGGCCCTGAAATGGAGCCTTGGGGGGATGTGTGCCTCTCACAGGATCACAGCTCAGCGCTCTCGCTTTTTTTGGCCATGGCGGCAGTCTGGAAAGCATGTGGCTCCGCTGTAATGAGCACAGAAAGGCTTTTCTAAAAACTGCCCTGGCAAAATAAAAAAAAATAAAAAAGCAACTAGAAACAAAATACTTTGGCAGAGGGCTTGAATGCAGAGCTGTAAGAAGAGAGGCTGCAGGTTTCTAATCCTGCCTGGTCCAGTGGACTACATTGTGGAAGCTCTCCTCCTCTTACAAGTAAATAAATAAAGTGTTTCATGGTGTCAAGCTGCCCTCTACTGGCAGCAGCGGCACTACTGCCATGCAAGCAGAAATATTGACACGTGCCATAACCCAGGAATGTTGTTGTGATGACTCTTAAAGTGGTTCAAGTTAAAGGGGCAGTCACCATAGAGACCCACGTATTTTTCCAATGTCATGCTAAGCACCTGCATACAGTGAAATTCATTTAAGTAAAAAATACCAATAACAATATTAAAAAGTACACTTAAAGTAAGAGTCCTGTAATGTTATAAGAGTGAAAGTACTGAGAAAAAAGTACTCTCTGTGATTGATATATTAAAGATACAATGCATAATAATACAATAGGAAATATCATATAGTATTATTGTTGTCACAGATTAATTATTAAGTATATGTAGCAAAGTAGAGTTTCAATAATATAAAGTGACTTTTTCTATAGTGCATATCAAATAAGGTTACAAAGTACTTTCCAAAATAAGATAATAGAAAATATTTAAAAAAAAATATATAAAAAAACATCAAAGGTTAGTCATTAAAAAGTCTTCCTATACAAATATTTTTAGCAATGATTTAAAAAATTCCTCAAGTCTAATCTTATAGAATTAATTTGATTGTGCATTATAAATGATGCTGTTGTAGCTGTTCAAAATAAAACTTATTCAAACTATAAACTTTGGTTTATTCAACGTGAAACAAACCTGTCATTTTAAAAGGGAAAATGTTTTTGTTTTATAAAGTCTTAATGTGTCTGAACTACATATAGAACTTGAGCATTAACTTGATTTTATTTCCTTCAGTGAGTCTTCTGTGAGAGCCGGGCCCGTTGTCTGCATGCAGGGAATGACGACTCATTTCAAGACGAGCAAAGCTTTAAAGGTAAGGCCAAGAAGAGTGGGAAGTGTTTCTTTGGACTTGTCTTACATCCAAGACGTGCTGCTGTTCCTCACCCACTGCCCGTGTCACTGCAGGTCAAGAAGGAGGCGGGCGAGAATGACCCAGCGCTCAGCGACGACGAGCTGGTGGTCATGTCCGTGCGGGAGCTCAACCAGCACCTGCGTGGGCTGACCAAGGAGGACGTGGT
Organism: Pseudopleuronectes americanus; assembly: GCA_038501795.1. Taxonomy (NCBI): domain Eukaryota; kingdom Metazoa; phylum Chordata; class Actinopteri; order Pleuronectiformes; family Pleuronectidae; genus Pseudopleuronectes; species Pseudopleuronectes americanus. Next base: position 10,296,703 of record CM076732.1, read on the forward strand.
GCGGCTGAAGCAGCGGCGGCGGACCCTGAAGAACCGGGGCTACGCTGCCAGCTGCCGCATCAAACGGGTCTCCCAGAAGGAGGAGCTGGAGCGGCAGAAGATAGACCTGCAGCAGGAGGTGGACAAGCTGGCCCGGGAGAACGCCAGCATGAGGATGGAGCTGGACGCCCTGCGAGCCAAGTACGAGGCCCTGCAGTGTTTCGCCCGGACTGTGACCCGCGGGCCCCTCTCGCCGGGCAAGGTGGCCAACACCAGCGTCATCACCATCGTCAAGTCGGCCAACAGGCACAACAGCTCCAGCCCGACCCCGTTCTCGACCCTGTCCTAGTGTCGACAGGACTGGGCTCTCCTCGTCCTGCCTGGTCCTGCCCGGCTCCGACCCCGGCCTGCACCCTGCTCATCCTGCACTGAGAGGACGCTCAGTAGTTAGACTGAGGGATGGGATGGGGGTGGCAAGCTCCATGTGATGTTGTTCTGAATTCACCAATCTTCGTTTTCCTCCTTCCGTCTGATTTACACATTCTACGTTGTCTGTGCACTGTGCAAACCCCCCCCCCACACACACACACACACACTCCCAGACCACCCCCCCCAGCACCGGCAGGGTAATGGTGCCTCTGTGACCCCCCTCGTCCCTGACTGACAACTGAGATTTGTTTGACCTGCCTTAATGTGGCAGCACCGGCCTAGGACACCTCATACACCTATTGCCATTAGGCGTAGAACACAAGAGATTCAAGTCGCGTTCATATGTGACGGCAAAGCCTTTTTCCAAAATTACATTTTCTTAACGCAAAAGTGCCTCAGCCCCTGAAACTGTTGCCTTTTACAGGATCAACGATTGATCCCAAGTGTAGTTTAACACTTCTCCACGGCCACATTACCAGTGATCTCCTTCTCGATATGTTCCCTCGACTCTTCTGGAGGGTGAAGAGTTTGGTTGGAGTGAGATCTTCCACACGAATCTTCATGGGCTGTTTGGAGAGTTTGAATTATGGAGATGATGACTGACCAACGTTTGGCCAATGGGCTCCAGTCAACATCAGTTTTTTAAATTAATTTTTTCATGCAAAACGTTGCTCGGTGCTGAGTCATGCCAAATACTCTGATGATTTGGGAACTAATCTTTGATAATAGTCAGCACACTACAGGAACAGTCTTTAGAGTTTAAAAGTACCATTTTGAATTTGCTTGCATCTTCGCATCCCCCCCATTCCACTTAGAGAAATTAGTCAAAATTTCTGCTTTTGATTATTTGAAACCAGTTGAATTACACTTTTTTAACTCAATTTATCTGAACACGGGGAGACTAAATATGTAGAAAAATTGAGAAGTGATTACAGATAATTTTGGACCAGATTTCATTGGACGCGGTTGGTTCTCACACTAGTCCGGCGTCAGTCATTATATAGCACTTATAAGGAAACTGTTAACATGCAGTATAAACAATACACATAAGAAAGTGATGCCGGGAGTTTGAGACGATGACAGATAGAAGCTCTTCTTGCATTTCTGAAAGTTACTGAGGCTGAAAGTGCACAATGATATAATGTGGTTTGACCACTTATTGCAAGGTCAAGCCTTACGTAGCTGAGGGTGGTTTACTCTGTATGCAACAGCACTTACGGGGGGGGGGTGCCTCTTTCCTTAATATGCCACTCTTTGGTAGGTAATCCATATTGGATAAAGTGTAATGAGAGCGGTTCTGACGAGTGAAATGCGATCAGGGTCACTTCCTGTATATTTACAGATTTACAGTCGTCACTCCGTCCAAATACAAATCATTCCTACCGCCGGGTCACGAGAAGTGCTGCTGCCGGTGTTGGTCACTCTGAAACAGTAGCTCTTCACTTTGCTTTTGACACACTCTTCTGCAAGAGAACTCCTGACGCCTCTCTCTAGTAACAGTGGTGTCACGGCAACTAGAAAGAAAACAAAGTGGTAGTTAACACCTTCCTCCTGTTGAACGTTTTGAAATATTTAAAATATTGATCATCACTTGAAATCAAGCCGTTCTTACCGAGGATCCATTCCTAATTTGGAGTGAAGTGAATAGAGATTGATCATGTCAGGATTTTCTCTGGGCTAAGAGGACACGACTGTTCTTCCCCTGTTCCATAGCTGCAAAGAACAGTCCGGGGAACTTTGCTGCTGTACAACCTGCTGTGATTTTGAAGCGGGGGCATTGCTGTGTTCTTACTCTTTTTTTTGTATTTTCACTTGGTTTCTATGTTGATGCAACTTATGTTCCCTTTCTGATACTTAGTTTTATATGCATATACAGTATATTATAAATATATATATAAATATATTACATATTTTTCTATATTTATGTCTTTTACTATCCTGGGAGTGGTGTGATCATGTAATCGTTCTTTAAAGTCTAAGTATGTTGACGCTGACCTTTTTTTTTCTGAAAGAAAAGTTGTATTCACATTTACAATGAGAAAACTATTCTCATAACTTAAACCTTCTTTGTGAGTATTTATAGCCCTGGAATAGTTCTTCTCAGCACAATTAATAATCGTCTCATCCACAAATCGGACAGACGATGACTATGGTTACAAATGAGCTGCAGTTCATTATCGCTAAACGCTCAAGAATTAACTGTTTAAGAACATGAAACTATATTTTGACTGCTGGTTCACACTGTCGGTGAAGAGCTTCATATTTAACATCATAACTTATAACTCAATAATATTGCAGTGAATCAACAGGCAATACAGATTAACTTTTAATGAAGTGAGAGGTTACAAGTCAAACTTTCTATGCAAAGGAATTCACATATTTAACATGAAGTCTGGATCATTTGGATGGAAATTTATGCCGAACGTGCTCTTTAGCAACAATATCAATTATCTCAGATATAGAAATCAATTTCAATTTGAAGGGCACTAGAGCGCATACCTCCACCAGTCCCCTTATGGAAACACATTTGAATTCACTACATGCTGAGTTTTATGTTAATCTGTGCCACACGTAAATATCGGTCACCTAAACATGACAGATCTTTTTTTTTCAACAAGTTCCATGAATTATTCTGATAAATGAACAAATGATTTTAAAGAAAGTTAAAACAAATTCCTATGAATTGGATCATTCCATCAAGTTTCGTGGTGGGGCGTCAAGTTGTTTTTGCGTAATCCTTTTAGGTAACACAGACAAACAAACGTAATCTCCGCAGTGAAGGTAATAGTTCAAAAGAAAAGCACATTATAATTTGTGTTCTAAAATGGAGAGTTAACCGACATGTAAACCTTTGTGGTCTCTGTGTCGTAAACGCAGACTTTGTGTCCTACTCTGAACGCGACATTTGATTTTGTCGACAGTTTTAAAAGACGATGACTGTGATGCTTTTGTAACCGCAAAAAATATATATACTTTACTTTAACTTTACCTGAAATTAATATTCCGAAGCTGCTAAAGTTGAAGGTCATTGAGGAATTTAAAGACACATGGTGCATGTTTACACGAGTCATTTTTCCGCACATTGCAAGAAAATACTGAGAAAAATAACAATGACCTCTTCAAAAACCGATTGCTGTTGAACGAGGCGTAATTTTCAGTCATTACTGTATTTGGATCAAGTGAATGATTTTTTGGTAGCACAGTGTATATATACGTTTATATAGAGATATATATATTTACTGTGCCATGTTAAAAGACAAACCTCTCAGCAGGTGAATTCAGATTTAAACCTCCATCCAGAGTTACCCAGATCCACTCATGCTCTGATACACATGTTGCTCTTGTGTTATTATTCCCACCAGCAAACACTTGCCTGACACAATAATCTCACGTTTTATGATAAAACAATAAAAGCTGCAACTTTTTCCTTTTTTTCAAATCACTTTAGGGAGCATTATGCAGATATGAATATTTTATGGGTGAAAAGAGGCACAAAACATCACCTACCAGGGGTGTTTACTGAAAGTGGTCTGAGCAGTAGAAGCAAGTGAAGCTTGGAGCTGTAATATAACTGTTTAAGGTATCAATTGTTATTTTACTTTCTTTTATATATATATATATATATATATATATGAACCATGACAATGCAATTGTATGTACAAAAACGAGGTGGCTCATCTTGACCATACGTAGGTGTTCAAGATGATGAGATTAAAATTTCGTCCTGAAAACGTGTCTTTGAGTAAATAAGCTTTCACACACACAAGCTTTGCCAGCCCTACAAGCTACAGTGTTTGACTTCAGCCGTGTAGAGAGTCGAGATTTATTACTGTAGATTCAAGAGATTTATATGTGCCTATAAATTCAGTCAGAAAAAAAGAGCTCCATGGTAGTAGGAATGGAGTTTGTGTATGGATTACATGGTTGTGGGTGATGTAATGGATGAAATTCATTGAATGTTAATTCAACAGCAGCAGTTTCTATGTCAAGTTTGTCCTTAAAAGATTATTTTTGTGTTGGTCTCATGGCAACACACTGAGGCTCAATGAGTGACTGTAAGGAAGGATGGTAACAAGGCAGCATGTCTGGGAGGATGTACCCTTCACAACTTGTCATTATTCTGCTCCTATATTTTTTATATTTATTTCATGAATTTGTGTAATTGAAACAAAAAAACACCTAAATTATTTGTTATTTTACATTCATTTATTTACATGTTTTCTCAATGAACTACCCTCATGTACAAATAAAATCTGTATTTGTTTCTGCTCTGATTTGAAGTATGGTAACTTATTCCTCTAAATAGATCTGCTGTGTCTGTTTTTGTACCTTCAAATAAAGCTTCTTTCCTCATCGAAAAGTGCACGATTGCTCAATCCAACATGTCTGAGTTACACAAGAAAAAAATAATTTATTTAGCAAATGCCAAAAGAGACAGTCAAAGCAATTTCTTTTTGTTTTTAAACTGTAAATCAACTTCTGCTTTCCCAGAAAGACAGCCATCATTGGCACAAGAGAGTATCAAAATTCAACAAACTTAAACTCGCTATACAAATCCAGTCCTAGCTAATGCACTTAGGAAGCTACAGTGTAAGAATATCTCCCATGTGAGATTTCTACTGAACAAATGGGAGAAGTAAATGCCACAATTTGCAGAAAGCACAGATTTTAGCTTCTTCTGCCCCCCCCCCATTCAGATTTTAGTTTAATCCGACGGTGCCTGAACTGCACACATTAAATACATTTTTACACAAATAAAACAACAAGATTTACAACAATCAAATTCTGTACATATATTTCATAAAACCCTCAAAGACTGAATGATAACATGTTTAGATGTGTGAACGTATCAAACTCAAAAAGGTTCTTGTTTAGAACAGAGTAGAAGCTGCATAAAGACCAGTTGTTCCCGTCGGTTGAGCGGCTGTCTGGATGCACTGATTTACGCTCTTTAGCATGCTGGGAAAATTAATGAGAATAATACAACTCCCACTTTGTAGGAGACAGGTTTATCCAATTTGTCCACATCAGCAATCTGCGGTTTGAGAAGCCTGCTCCAGAGCAAATGTGTGTTTGAATCGATTCCCTCTGTTTGTCGGGAAACAAGGCGGAGGAATGCCTTTGCAAATACTTGAAACAAACAGATGCGAGAGAGTCCATGAAGCGTCGCTGGCCTCCCTGCTTCCCACATGGAGTGACGCAGTATTAAATCACCTCCTCTGTGAAACGGGTGTGAATCAGAGGGAACGTGCTTCAGACGGCCAGAGGGCGACGGCAGGTGCTGACCCGATCACAGAGAGAGGATCGGGGACACTGCTCGGCACGACAGCAGCTCGATTTAAAAGGAAATGTACAGATCCAGACTTTGCTGATACGGTGAAGGTGTTGTGTTGTTTTCCTGTGATTAATATTGCAGAGGTGGTGCCAGAAATCAGTTTTCTGGTCATTGAGCTAATTTAAAAAACATTTAGCAATTTGTATCCTCTTCTTGATGCTTAAAATAGTCATTGAAACACGACAGAAGTAAGAGGTCCATCTTAAATACTGGGGAAATGAATATTATACACCTGGGTTCAATCCAGCTCAGTGCAATATGTGATACAGCTGTTTCCCCAGGCGGACAGAGATATATGTGAGGACACAAACAACTGGATCTTGCTGGAAAAATGCCTAGAATTCATCATCGGAGGCAATCAGCATGATTTTGTCGGACTTGCGGGAGCTCATGTTGCCTGTGATCACTTTTCCGTTGGCGCTGGGCTGGACCACCTCCTGGGTGGACTGCTGGGTGTACTGCTGGTAGGCCGGCGAGAAGTTGTGGATGGCATCCTGCACCATGTCTCCGGGGTTTGTGGTGTCCTTCAGGCCACTGGAGATGCTCGTCATCTGGGGGATGTTGTCTGCAGGAGCAGCGACAGGGGGAGTTGGTTAGTCACACAGTAATACATGTGGTGCATGATACTGCAGCCGTAGCTCAGTAAAGAAGGGATCGGTTAGGGCGTCTGAATTCAAATATGAAGAAGGAGAAGTCAATGAAACTATGACGGGTGGGTAAACATGGTGATGTTCCTTCTTGGATATCAAAAAAATATCATGTTGGTTTATGAGTGGGTGGTAGTGTGTATTACATATAATAGAAGTGATTATTGTTATATTGTCAAATACTTTGTTGTAGTTTTAAGTCATAATTAAAATTGATCCAATATGAGAAAAACTTCCCATAGCTCAAAGGGACATCTTCACATTGCAAACCAACAGACCAAACAACTTTAAGCTCATAATATAAAGAGCTGCAGATTTAATATTCACTAAATCGGAACTACAGGATATTTAGCATTTTTGCCTGATAAACTACTTAAAGCACTTAAAAACATAACATTATATATCCATTACTACCGGCTTTTCATTATTAGTCGTTAGATGTTAAACGAAAACCAAATACTCTGCTAATCTGTATCATCTTTTGTGTCTTTATATTTTGATTGAAATGTTGCTAAATCTTGACTCCTTCTTAGATCTTTGTGATATTATCTTTTTCCAGCAGAGTCCTAGTGAGAAAGGTAAATAAGAAATATTTGAAAAAAACTAAAAGAAATGATTAATCCCTTTTAATATTACTAGACAAAAACAATACAAAACATCAATGAAAGATAATTTTCCTACATCGTGGCCTTTTCAAACGCTGCAGTTTATAAATTGACTGAACTCAGGCACAGCCACTGTCTCCACTCATGCTCCCTCAGCACCAAGCTGTGAGCCAGCTTGAATTTAGCCCAGAACTCAAAGGGTGTCTAAAGCTAAATACAAAATAAAAAAAAGAAGGTGAGAGCCAGCAGATAGACACAGCTCTTCTGTTTCAGGGTCACTGGCAGTGTGGCCTGCACAGGATTGGAGGCGGCAAAGAGAATGGAAAGGTAAGGTGGGGGTACAAAGCAGTTAGGCATGGTCTGCTGGGTTTCTCCTTATAGTCTGTCTCCCTGGTGCACAGGGCTGCAGCAGAGGAACAGTAAACCAGAGGTGTTGCAACCTCTGCAAACACAGACATCAGCCCCCAGTGGTGCAGGTAGAACTGGTCCGTTAATTTTAGAGTCAAAGCCTGTTTTGATTTTGGAGGGAACAAGATGCCTGAAGCAATACAACAATCCCAAAGTCAGGCAACCCTCTGGGGCAATGTTATTATTATATTTTCACTGGATGATAAACATGTATAATGGAAGTTGTGAGGTGAGCTGGATGAATGACTGAGGATTAAAGCCATTAATTATTTTTGTCATTAACTTCTTTGATTTTCACCTTGATTAGAAAAACATCAAGCTGATACAGAAAATGCTCAAGTTTTCGAAATCCCATCCAGTGGCTCTGCAGTCTGAGCAGCTCAAGGGAATGAACGGTTTCTTGTAGCAGTAAAAAAAGAGGCAAAATGATTGATATCACTGTGGAGGGCTTTTCCCTCGACTTGCATTTGTCTTTTCCGTGCATGTGGCATTGACGTCAGAGGGGCGCCCCGCGCTCCCTGCTAGTTACGGTAATGTACTTTGAATTCCTCTTCATCTTCCTTTCTTTAATGGCATCTGTCCTCTGAGCCATGAGTGACTGTGTATTCCCTCGGGCTGATGTCTAACCCTGCTGACTCTCAACCAGACTGACATGCAGCTCACTATACAGCACTGCATTTGAGTGCAAATTTGCAGATAAGCAGACATCACAGCTGGATTTTAACTTAAAACAGAAGTATTGAATGATGAATCTCATAAAAAACTAGAACAGCACTTAGTAGAGTCAATACCTCCACCATGGCCCGACAGTCGCCGTATGAAATCACATTTAAATCCACACTAGATCCATACTTTGGTTTGGATGTACACAATTGCACACACTAAAAACTATCAGCACCTCCAATGTGTGATTTCTGATAAAGTTTTATATTTTCTCTGAGAAAGTAATTCATGTGTTGCTTATATGCCTTGTCTTACAATATTAGGGAAAATTAAAAAAAATCCTGGATCCGTGCTAAAGATTGAATGCGTCCTTGTATATCATTTTTGCATAATCCTACTAAATAATAAACAATCATAGAAGACACTATATTCTCATTGGTCAGGTCATTAGCCTGTCTGGTGTAAAAGGCTGAAAATGACTCAGAGCAATGCAGATATTGTTGCTGCTAAAAACTTTCCAAACCGTGACAGTCCTTATTCTGATGGCTTCGTTCAGTTCAGAGCTCACCTGGCACTTCACTCTTTTTCTCCTGGTACACGGTGCAGGTGAAGGCGTATCGGAGAGCAATGGAGGCGAAGAACATTTCGATGCAGATGATGAAGTTCTGCCAGCCTGCGGCCACCGTACCGGCGCCGACCTCTTGTCCATCGATGTAGAGCGCGTTAGGGATGACATCACAGCGCTCCAGGATGGCGAGGACCATTCCTTTGAAAGTGTCAACATTGTTACTATCAACTGATACTTTTATTTACTGGCCCAGATACAAAAGAAACAATAGAAAAAGGAAGGGGGCGTGGACTCACCTTGCCAGAAGGATAAGAAGATGACGGATTTAATTGTGAGGAATTTGAGCACCGGCTCAAAAGGCCTGAGCAGGTCGCTTGTTGCGAAGAAGAAGAGGAACAGGGCGTAGAGCGACAGGCTGACCGAGATGTTGTAGATGATTGTGATATACAGGTATCCTCCAGTCACGCTGCACGGAAAAGGAGCAGAAGACTTTACATGTGAAGAAAATCTACTTGTAACATTTTATCGCTTTTTGACAACAGACGACAATTTATTGATGCTTCAACTGCATTTATCGCATTGGACTGAATGAAACAGACATGCCATCTTATGTTTCATGATATTTTCAGCCATAGTTCATGCACACGAGAAAATGCAGCCTTTTTGTTCTCATGAACAAGTAGTTAATAAAGGCTCTGTGTACGTCACCCTCTCAGATCAGGATGCATCTTATAAACAGGCAGATTTGTCTATATTCTATTGTCAGCCTGCTTTTTAAGCCTCTTTGCATTCTGGAGATCCTCTCTTAAGGACACAGCTGAGACTACACTAATTACTCCCAAGCAGAATAGAACGCGGATGCTTGGATGAAAGTAAACAATCTGTGGATCATCACAGATATTCACTATAGAGCTTACAAAAATAAGACATGCAAAAAGACTCATCTCCCTGCTACTTCAGCTGCTGAAGTACACAGAGAGAAAAGCAGCAAGGATTAAATAACTGCCTGGGCTTCAGCTCCGCAGTAAGAAGTCGACAAAATAAAGTGGATTGCAAACTTCTGTATCGAGCCCTTGTTGAACTCTGTGCTTTTCCTGAGCAGTTTAGAAACAAGTGTTGTCACAGCTGAATCTTAAGATACTGATCTAAGCGCTGGAGAGGAGCACCTGAAAAGAAATCAGACGGAGTTTATGGGCTGTAGATCTTATAACTTTGATTATACACTAAAGACAATTTCATTAAATGCACTTCTCATCTTTTTCTGTTGAGACCCTTATTGACTAAGCTGAAGCACTGAAATACTTTTGAAATAGCAAATGTGTCACTCTGCAATGTATCCCTCGCCTTTTGCATCACTTGAAATCCAAAGCCAAGTACAAAGTACGAAATGAAAAAATACATCTCACTTAATAACACCATGCTCCACAGAGTGTAACGTACAATGAGAGTTAGGGGCTTCATCTCAGAACATTTAGAGGTTTAGTCCATATTACAAAAGCTCAAACTGAATTATGTTTTGCAATACCAACAATAACCAGGGGGTCTGCGATTACAGCTATGACATAACTGGGCCAACATCAGCAGAGGACCGGCGAAGTTTGAACCCACTTGAAATAAAACAGATTTCCTTCATGGCTGCTGTGAGGAGATGATATAATTATCTCCATATGCACACAAACAGCAAACAAGCCTTTCGGCGATGGCAGGAAATGTATAAGATGCGTGAAGAGTGAAATGCAAAGAGTGGTGGTGCTCACCTAAAATCTCCATCGTGATATTTGCCAAAGGCCTGAAGGACGATGATGATGACGGCCATGATGGGCTTGACAACGCAGAACTGGAGCGTCGCCTGGAGAACACATTGCAATTCAGAATGAGACACTCAAGCAAGCAAGGACACCATGAGAGAGGAGGATGGAGGGTTAAGGAGGGCGTCAGAATCAGTCTGTACCTCGAAAAAGATGGAATAGATCTGTAACTGCTTATTTATAACATTCTGTCCGTTATCTCTTTCTCATGCTATAGCCAACATTTAAAAAGGAGGTTTTGGAAATTTTAAGAAATATGATAAATTGCTTTCTGACAGGGAGTTAGATGACAGATGCACTCAAATCTGTTTGTTAAACAGAACTATAGCATTTACATGGACAAAGATGGATGACATGTCTCTACTTCCTCCCACTATCCAGAAATGAAGCCAAAATATTACGTAAGACTTTAGCCATCTTCGGTATTTGGAGCCAGAGTATGAGACGAGGTAGCGAAGTTCAAAACACCCGTTCGACCAAGCATTAGTCAGTCTCAGCTGTGAAGTATGAGGTTTCATTAATCTTACCTGAAATATTAGATACAAAAAAGCAATAACAACTACCTAAAATGACCGAAAAATGTGTACTATCATTTTTTTGTTTTGTCAATGTCTCATCCACCAACATGAAGGAAGCAGGATTTATGACTGACACAGCAGCCAACCACCAGGGGGCAATCAAGAAGATTTGGCCTCACTTTTGGGGAGCTGTCATGTTGCCCATCTTTCTAGTATGCAGCCTGTGAACTCAAGGAAGGTTCCCAAAGACTGGGGCTAGCCTGGCTCTGTCTAAACCAAAGAAAAACACTCACCACCATCATCAGGATTAAATGCCACTTAGACAAGTGAAAAAATGCCAATTCACTGCTTACGGACAGAGATGTGTTGGATTAACAGCTGGAGCCTCCGCGGTTACCTGGCAACGGCTGAGAGCCAAGAAATAGTCCTGTCATTAAACCCCCATAAACAGCAATTTGTGTTTGTACAGATTCAGCAAATGAGATAACAATTTGATGATTGTTAATTAGTGAGCTTTAGAGGAGCTGATGGTTGGGTATTTGTTCAGAGTCAGAGCAGCAGTTTCCTTTACTTTCCAGGATTCTGAGCAAAGGAGCCAATTAGTGCACTTCCTAAAAAGTCAAACTATAAAATATATAATGATCAAATTTGTTTGTTCAAATCCTAAAGAAGTAAGTGATGTGCCACTGATGTCTTCATGCTGATTTGGACGGGGACTGGCTGGGCCTGGAGGACATGTGCCCGCTGACTGGTGTATTGAAGCCTGAGCCAACCAATTTGACAGAGGCTGCTCTAAACTCCCATCACTGTTGCAGTACTTGAAAGCAACAGACCGAGGGCCTCATTTAACGGCTGCATAAACACAAAACGGGGCCTGAAAGGCATATACGCCACTTCCCACGCAGAAGTTGAAACCCATAAAAACAAGGTTGATGCGAGAGCGCGCAACCCCGCACGGAGAATCTGACCCGTGCATGCAAACATTCTGGAGACAGGGGAAATTGGCGATGCAGATGGTGAGTTGGTAAAATGAATGGAAATTAAATGTGATTGGTATCATTATAAATATAACGAGGCCTCTCACGCATTTAATTTTGATTCATATCGCACATTCCACCACAGATCTTCTTTATCAAAAACAATCAAACCAGCAGTGCTACTTGTGCTTTTGCCAATGAGCCATAAACCTTATACAAAAAGATATAAAAAAAACTTGCAACTCAGATTAAATTCTGCTCAGAATTTCATCAGCACTGTTTCACCATCGCTTTCCCCTCAAACCTCGGATGGCAGAGGAGAGGGAAGGACTGTACGCTGCAGCTGTCACTGGTGGTCAGCTGAGGAGCCGCTGCAGCTGTCTGAAATGTAGGATGATGCCAGGATGTGGCAGATGGCCGGCTTCAGGGATGTCTGGCTCCTCTTTACCCAGTTTTAAAGTGTGAATGTACAGACTCCAATTCACCTCAACCAAGGTCACTTCAGGTAGAAATCCAAGAGTGGGTCTATAAAGTAAAATAGTATATTCTATGGTCTATGGGTTTAAGAGCAGGATTTCATGTTCAGCCCTGCACTCGGCTCAAATATACCCTGCGTGTGCTTTGATTTCCTGCACTCCAGCTCCTCTCCACACGCTCACACTGCTCATGATGAAACGTCTGCTCTCGGATTTTTCTCTTCTGCTCTTGGTCCAAATTCCCAAACTAATAGAATGGCAGGTGTAGTGTTGACAAGTGAAATTGTGCCCCCATCGCTGTGGGTGTGTTAGCTTTATTTCTTTCCCACACAGTCGATAACAGGGTTTGTGCACCGCCGGCCTTCACAGCTTCCAACGGTGTGCTTGAAGAAAAATACAAGGATCCCTTCATAGAGCAGGAGTCCAGCAGGTCCCTGGTCAACATGGAGTGACAAAATAATTGCGGCATAAAATAATCGTTCATTCATCGTAATCGAGGTAAAAGTTTGTCGCGATATCGCTTTCAAGTCATATCAGCAGGCTCATTAATGAAGTGCTTTGGATTGGCCATTTGAGGTCTAATGGTGGCGTGTAAAGGGCGTGATGTGGGGATGATGCATGCACACACATTCCCAGTTTGACAGAGATTTATCAAAGGGAACATTAGACTGTTTTTGATGGACGTGATCTGTGGTTGGTTTGTGTTCACTCAGTATGGGGCCTATTCACTTCACCACTTACATCTTGTGAGGGAGTAGCGTTTGAGTTAATGCGCCAGAGGGAGTTTTTTTTTGTTAGGGCTGAAGTCAGTGACGGGTTTTACAAAATGACAAGAACAATCATGCTTAGAACTGATTCACTTTGAAGTTCTGACTTCTGATAGTCTTTGCTTCCTCTACGCCTGTTTTGATTCCTGTCTTGTCACTGCGAATAAGCCCAAAGCAAATAGTTTAGCATGATACTTCCTGTCATGCTTCATATGCCCAACACAATGCATGTTCATAATCCCAGTGAATTGAAAGCCAACCGTGGTTACTGCCTCAAATTAATTTACTGCACCCATGCACACAGATTTATAGACAACCAAGAAATGAACTTTATTACTGAGATACATGCGTGTGTCGGCGTACGCTGCATCATACAAGTGTAAGATAAGAGGATATGTTAATATGTTCATTCAGTTTGTCAGATACGATTCTGCCTTGTCAGCAGCTCTATTAGAAACCAGTGCATCAAAGAGTTATTTGAGTCTGGAATGAAAGGCATATCTGTTAGATTCATTACATCTGACCTTTTTCATTTTCCACTACAATACTAGTTTCATAAAAAAATATTTAATTGAGAATTCACACCTTGAAATGACTCAATGCATTTTCTATCCATTTCATTTCACTTGAGAGTTTACTGTAATACGTTCACTGGTAGCAACCACTGACAGAACTACATTTCTATTTAATAGCTTCACCCATCCGCTTTGTGTATTACACAGAAAACTGAAAAGTGTTTAATTATGAATCCATGTACTGTACATGTCCATTGTCTGAGCTCCGTTGTTCTTCCCCCTGACATTTTGATGCTGTCCACTCTTGCAACTTTAATTTCTACAAGGAAACTATCAGAGCCTTTTGATAAAAACATCAACTGCTTCTTATTGTAGTTTAATTTAGGAAAAAGACAACGAAAAAACCTTGGCAGAAAAGGTGCTCCACCAAAGTCTTTTGCAAAATAATAAAAAATTCAAGAAACAAAGGACTAATAAAAAACGTATTATATTGTTGATACATTTCTATAGTTTTGGCCTCAATATAGTTGTGTCCAGTTTCCGGGAAATAAGGCTGGACAGTGTCCTACAATATGATAAAAGAGCTCATCCTCTAACCTGAGCTCAGACAACCACCAGAACTCTAAGCTGCTTTTCCATATAACCGATTTATTTGTTAACCACTCTAGTAACTTAACCTTCACCAAAATGGGTAAAGAGTTTTATTGTTTTTTTTTACCTCTCAAAGAAAACAAGAATCAACTTCTGTGATGAGCTGTTGATGATGTTTCACCTCAGTCTAAGATGGGAACTAACTTCACCTGACGTCTTTCCATAAGAGCAAACTTTGGTTTTTAAATCCAAGCCACGACAACACGTGGTCAATATAATGGAGTAAGAAATCAATTTAGAATAAATTAGTATGAAAGCAGTTGATCATTATTTCAGGCTGCGTTAACTTCACATGATGGGTGTTATTAAAACAGCATTTAATAACTTCGGAGGAGTTCGATATATTGATTTCTGAACCTTTGCTCCAGGAATCACAATTAGGATAAGCCATTAACTCAGTGACAAACCTTTCCACTAATACTCCACTTCCACATAGACTCCACTCAACTAACAACAAGGCAGTTTTAGCCAGATGATTGTTAAGATACTGTTAAAAACTCTGTCTAGTGTGCCCATGTGCGAACACAGTAGGATACTGTTGGAAGGATTCACTATGACCGAGTGGATGTGTTGACATCTCTAACACTCTAACCCCTAACGGGTGCAAAACTGAAAAACAAAAAACCTGACAAAACAATACAAAAATCTCAGGTTTGCCACTAATGCAATTCAAATTTAAATAATTTCACCATGTATTTAGTTTAGAAGACACAAATCTCAGTTCCATTTTGCATCAGCAATAGACTGGGAGCTCGTGCAGCATCCCAAGACAGTGGGAGAGTGCTCTGTGCTGACAGCTCATATCATCTCTCTGTGTATTTTATCATGCTGCCTTCACCTGCCCTCAATTGCTTTGTTCGCCTTTGTTTTTTTTCCAACCAGCGGATGTTATCCTCTGGAAAGCACGCAGCCAATTGTAACAGTTGTCATTTCTCAGCAGCCTGGCGATCTGGGCAGAATGGTAATTTACGACAGAGTATTGCTTTTTCTCCTTTTTAAACATATTCTTGTTTTTCAGGTGTGTAAATTTATTACAGCGGTTGAAAGGAGCATCTCGAGAGCATAGATAAGGGGAAGAATTGAAGCTCACCTGTTTGCAGAATCTTAAAAAGCCGATGGAGTAGCTCATCCCACCGAGACAGCAGGTACCGTACAGACAACTTGACCTATGAAGCCAAGGAGAGACAGAGTCCTACATTTTAATTTTACATTTTACAGACAAAACATCTAATCAATTAATCAAGAAAACAATCAGTAGATTAATCAATAGTGAATTTAATTGCGTGTTGCAGGCTATGGTGGATGGTACTGCAGAAGTTGCTTGTATGCTGACTAATTCTTCTATGGTACCTTTCGTGTGAGGTGAAGCATTTGACTGTAATATTTTTTGAATATAAAGACCACATCAATACAGGCTAATAAACAATATTGTTCATTCAAAGCTGTCTAGATGACAAAAATCAAAGTGGGAGTTGTAGAGCCTACAATGTGTGCGGTTACGTTTGTGTATCTTGGAACATCCGTATTATGCTTGAGTACACACACATTGCTGTTATTTAATATGTCTATAGAACAATATGATCAAACTAGGTCGAGGTGTCATGCGAGTCTGTGGATTCAATGGTTCTTGGTGTCATGATGTCTTCAGGCTAAAACAACAGCATCAAAGACGTATTGTAAAAATGCAGAAGTCCCTAATTCAGTGGTTGTACTAAACTCAGCCTCAGCCTGAAAAATAACTCCCATTCAGCTTGATACAACAACGCAGCTCTGTCAGCCTCGTAGCCCTGAGGTGCTTTAGATGCTCTTAACCATCAGACAGTACAGATCATGACATTTATTAACAAAACATCTAGTCATACCCAGCAGGGAGGTATGTTTCCACCCATGTCTTTTTGTTTGATTTTGATTTCCACTAAACATGGTGGAGGCATGGGGCCTCAGAGGAAATCACTACCGTTTGGTCTGAACAATAATCAAGGGGCAGATCAATAAAGTTCCCTTATTAAAGCATTGCAATATAGGTTACTTTTTTTCGGGAATAATGCATGGATCTGGATTTTCCACTGTTCCGGACTATGTTTTATGACAAATAAATAATTTAGGTTTTAGACCACTTCCCTTTTTCCTCTTTAAGTTCTACAATAATAATAATAATAAGAAAATCATTTGAAGGATGGTTTGGCCTTGGCGCTGAAAGGCCAATTTATTTTTGTCTGTTTTTTATTTATTTTTAAAATCCAATAAGATACGAGGGTCAAATGCAACCTGAGGACTTGCAAATAAGACCTTGAGCTTTGAGGCATAATAACTTTGAGAAACAAATTTGGATTTGCCTACAGCGTAATCATACTATATTTAAATTCGTTGCTAGCAGACCCCATTCCTACTGAACCTGAGATATATAGTTGTGCAGTTCACACATAATCCGGTTTATTAAGAAAGGGAAATTGACGTATTACAATGAAAGTACAATATTAATTAAAATAAGACTGGTTTTGGTAATTCTATCCCATTGTGATAACATACAGACAGTGAGCATAGCAATGTTGTGCATCAAGTATGTTATCTTGTTCATCTCTCATGTTGCTTATTAAAAAGATACTTGAACAAGGACAAGTATGAGTTTTCATACTTGAAGTTGTCTTTACATTAAAATCCTGAACATGCCCAGACTTTTTCATGCAGGACTGAAATGAGAGCACTCACTCTATGGGCTTCCCTCGGATCTCAGACATGATTGCGCTCTCTCCTCCCAGATACTCAAAGGACAGGCTCAGGAAACTGTAAATGACAAATGCTGTAAAAAAAAACGAGAGGGGATTGAAGAGTGAATCAAACCGCAGAACAAAATTCCTCACCAACTTCAAGTTTAACTTCATTTACATAAAGGGCAAATGGTTTCAGGGGAGAACGCGCCCACATGATAAAATGATAACAAAAATAATTAGTCTAACATTTTGGAACAATACATGTTTCAGTCCTTACATTAAGAAGCTTCCAAGGGTTCTGTGTCTTGGAAATCCCTCCCTAATCCTTTGTTGCTATTTAAAGAGGGATTAAGAGAAGCTAATGCAGATGGTGTCCAGTCAAGAGAAGGTTCATTATGTTTTAGCCGTGGCTGCTGGTAGTATTTCAGTCTTGCTGCTTTCTCGTGCGCTTCGCTATCAATCACCCACAAAATTGGCCTCCAAACTGGAAACTAATCTCCTGAATAATGCATTTCCTACTTTTCCCACTCCCAAATTACTTGTAATCCATTTTGCACGTGACTCACCTTTGCCCACCGGTGAAGTGCTTTGGTCTTTAATACATAATTAAAGTTACACTGCATTTAAAGAAAATTAAGCTACAATCTACAGCTTACTGTGCATAACAGCTCTGAAACATTAAGTATTTATCGAAAAAATATCTTAAAATTAACAATATATGCTTCATTAGTTTGCTAAAATGATGCAAGTGTTTGTCATGAAAGTGCAAAAAACTGCTGCTTCTAAAATAACTCGAAATGCAACACCTCAATAATGAGATACTGTGTAAAAACTAGTTAGGGGAGGTCTATTCTGGTAGCCATCTAAAATATTGAGAAAGCAGAAATGCCATGTCTGACTAGGAAGTGACATTATCAGACACAGACAATGATCAGCCATAAAATTAAAACCACAAACAGGTAAATGGGAACATGTACTACCTCTTTATAATGGCTCCTGTCAAGGGTTGGGCTTTATTATGATCAGTTAGTTGTGATTCTACAGGACACCTTCAGAGGTCTTGTGGAGACCGGATCATTAGGGGGACAATACAATATTAACTTTGAAATTGATGTTGAGGCTGATCAGTGCGAGTCAAAAGAAACAGGGGGGATGAACTTGTGATATTTACCTTCATAACAGTCCCGAACGGAATCGAAGTACACATAGTACTGGTTGTTGCTGATGAAGAGCAGACTGAGCCAAGAGTCAAAGGAATAAACTGGCACAATTAACAGGATGCGGATGATGTAGCGCTGCTCGTTGGGGACCGTGTAGGATCGAAGGTGCGTAAAGATCTACAATGAAAACACATGGGAAAAACATTCAGTAAACAAGTCAGCATCGTATTGATGTTAATGTGATGCATCAGAGAGACGGTGTGATCAATTAAACAAGAAAACTTGAGATTAAAATAAAACATGATCCAGTGCAGCCTGCACATAAAGCCATTCACATGTAATTTCCATAAGCACTGCCATGACAATAGACAGTAGCTGCTCTAAAACAGCTAAAAAGATAATAGTTTTCATTAGTTATGCATCTTTGCTGAGGCTCCATCTAAATGTCTAATCAATATATTGATTTGTGGGCAGACTGTTTTAAAATGGACATTTTTATTTCCCACCACCTCAGACAGATTTCCTAATTATCTGCTACCAGGCCAACAGTCCAGAGCCAAGATTGATTTAAAACACAGACAAACATAAAGTATTCAGTTTCCATTAGCTATAACCAGGAAAGGTGTTGGGTCTTTGCTGTGGAAAATACATCTTTCTTAATATCAGCCAATCGTTATACCTCTCCACAGTTTGTTTAGATTATTTTCGAAAAAAGGTATGCATTTATTAATACACAAATACCAATGATGAAACTATAAAGTGTATCAATAAACCTTGAAAAGCGTCAGCATAAGCTCATCTTTGTATAACAGTAACTCATGTTTATCAAGCATCCTTTCTAAATGAAGGATAACTAATAGTTAGCTAGTGGTGCAACGCTGACCCTGAAGTTATACAAAATTCAAGGAATTTCACCCTCCTGAGAGCTGACAAAAAATAACAATATAGTTTTTTTTTAAATCTGGACTGTCTTATTTATAGCTTCATTTTAATCGTACACGCACTGGCTCTGTCTGTGTGAAGATCTGTCAGTGTGAAATGCAGCAGTGAGGCTGAGTGAAGTAAAATGAAAATCAGCAAATTCCCTTTTTAATGACCCAGCACAACATTTCTGCTTTAAACTTAGACCTGGCCACATTTCATTTTGTAGAGCTCTATCATCACATACAGACGCAAACAGTGAGATCAATAAATCAGTTTTATGTTCAGCGAGATGCTAAAGGTCTTTGCCTTTAGTTTTAAACACACACACCTCCCATATGCCCTCATATGGCCTCCATAAAGATAACATAGTGCAGCTGACACATTTAGGGGCACAAAAATAGCATATGGTAAAGATCAGATTATTTCCCCGACCTTTAGTTTTCAGACTGATGTTAAACTTTTTCCACACCAATTGGCCCTATCTCAAAGATGAAATAAATGTTTGATTCCCTGATGAAATTTACAACATGTCACTGCAGAGAGTCGGAGGTGCCTGACTTCACTCTGACCACAAGCAAATATGTTTTCAACAGTCTGAGTAAATAACGTCTGTCTCTTCTGCTGATCTCCCAGGTCATGCAAGCACAAGACTGTAGGATGGTTAGTCCCACTAAATTTAACAAATATTAAAATAGCTATTGCATCATGGAGCTGTTAGGAAACGGCCAAATTATGGCAACATCGCTGATCCGACACAGGGTGTGGAACAGAAATATGTCCACAGTTTGGGATACTGCAAATTAACCTCTCTGCAAATACATTATTTTATCAGACTAATGTTCATTGGATCTATGCTACTACACAATTTATAGATTTAGAAAGGAAAGTCAGTGAAATTGTTCCTACATTACGACTGTCACTACGTTACAAACGTGTAGAGAAGGCTCTTAAAACCCACTGCTTATTAAAAACCCAAAGCATACCAGGGAATATTACTGCAATACCAGAGATGTGGCAATAGGTTTCTAGTAATACCAGATGACTCATTATTAAGATCATAAAAAATCCAAACCAGTTTCTGAGTAGACTACGACGGTTATTACCCATTTGGCAATTTAACAGAGTGAGAACGCAATCAAACTAAGCTCTAGCCATTATTGACAAATATCTATAACTCTCTGAAGAGACATTGTAAAACACAAGATAAGAATTCATAAAACATACAAAACCCACACAAACAACCACAGATTAAATGATAAGTGGATTAATTGATCATTTTAGTGGCGGATATTCCAGCAACTATTTCAGTAATTGATTCATGGACTGCATTGTTATTAAAAAGTAAAAATAACCAAATAGCCATTTCTGCCTTAACAGAAGAGTTAAGGTCACAGGAATTCCATTTTAGAAAATATAAAATAAAAAATAAGAAATAACGAAATCAGATAGGATTCTGCACATTGTAACTAAAAGTGAGTCATGTAGAAAGCATAAATCCAGTCTCCTAATCCCAAATGCTTTAAATCGCAAAAGGGGCCAATGAGCCCTCCAAGAAAAAAGAAACACCGGTCGGAAAAACTCTTTACAGCAAAGAGGATCTAAGGTCATTGTCTGTCTGTGTTTAGTATTCAGAATGTGAGTTTGAGAGTCTATAGCAATCCTCCGGAGCCAAGTCAGATGAAACACCACTAGCATTGCAACAATAGTCCTGCAGACCATTTTATTGCGTGAAAGGACGGATGCCTGTTGCAAAACCTGCCCCGTTCTCCCTGCGGTGCACTTGCTGTTTATTTGTTCAATTAAAATGCCTTCCTGGAAATTGTTTGGCCAAACAACCACTATATTAAAAACGATAGAAACCAATTTGCTGGGTGTTGACTCACAAATCCCTGAACAAGGTTTGTTCTTTTGGAATCACAAGATGCAACATGTTGCTGCTTCTTGATGATATTAAAAAGCATTTAGGTCTACACAAATAATAACAAATGTATTTCTAGAACAACACTCAGAAAGAGGCTCAACAGTGAACTGAAATTCAATCAAGCCGCAAACACTCAAATATATCAGTCATTATAAAGATAGCTGATTATTTTCATCATGATCAATGAATTACCCTCCGGAAAATGGATGATAATGTCAAAAGAATTCACCTAGAAAGTGAAAACAAATTCCTTGATTCCTAATCACACAAAATCACACCAAAATGTACTGGGCTCTTTCTTGACCCATGTCATAACTTTGCAATCCGTTTTAAGAGTTGTTGTGTGATCCTTCTGACAAACAAGCAAACCAATAAACTAAACAAAAACAGAGGTAACTGGTGAAGGTAACTAGAATCGCTCTAAATATATAAATATTTCATCAGTGAACAATGAACAAGGAAATTCGGTAAAATGTCACATGTGGGATGCCAGATCCTTTTACCAAGTTTTGTGGTAATCCATCCTGTGGTTTTGTGTAATCTTGCTTACAAACAGACAAAGGCCAATGAAAATATAACCTCATTGGAGGAGGAAACTAAATACACCACATGACATACAGGTATAACTCTGTGAGTATGCTTATGATACAGGTGTAAGGCTGATGGCTCGAGGCGTGTTTGAGACAAGGGTTATAAAATCGTCAACTAAATTTCATAACCATTAGAGCAGCAGAGCATTAAAACCGCAGTGAAAAGGAAAAACAACACCCTCATCCTTTATAATGCTGTAAAATGTTATCTCAGTATCAATTGATTTCCCTGCTGATAACACACTGCACCCTACTGCATTCTCCACAAATGATAAAACCGTGATGATAAGCTATCATCAGTGCACAGTGGGTAACTCACCCACACGAGGAAAGGCTCATTTACAACAGCGATGAAATGGATTCTGGGTAAACGTGGCCTGTGTTGAGCCATTTATTCTTCTTAAACAACCAACACGCTGCGTATTCATTGCCCTTTAAAATCGAATGGAAGGTTTACCATGCATTTTAATCTGATGGCCTCAACTACAAAGTAAGTAACACATTCCCACAATGCACCGGGGCCGTGCAAGTGTGAAGACATACTTTTATGACTAGATAAGACAAAGAGTCAGTGTTTGAGTATGGGAAAAAATATGCAGTGTGAGCAAAGACACTGAACGCACCACCCTATGCAGTGAGGTCATACGCCTTTAGTGACACAAACATTTGTTTCTTGCCTCTGGCGATGGAGGTGAACGCTCTCACACACACCGAGCGTCTCTGATTACACATTTACATTTACACTCTGAGGACGTTTAGTCTCTGGAGCTGCAGTGATTTGAGTTCCTTCAAGGCTCCCTCTGCTCACCTGGTGGAACGTGATGATCAGGGCGGACCACACGAAGATCCCAGTCAGGACCTGGGCGGCCACCGTGCTCAGGAACATCTGGTCCCTTATGATGGAGCCGTTGCTGGTTTGGATGATGGTCTCGTTGGAGGCGGCCGACTTCTCCAGCAGGTGGACGATTGAGCCATTCCCGGCCGTGGGATCCACGTCTGCCATGGAGGAGTTCATCTGAAAGAGACAGGGGACACAGTTCGGTCAGGGCAGGGCTGACAGGTGAAATGTAAGAACATGTCCCCTGGGGGGCTGAACTGGATATTCACCCAGTGGGTTCATGCTGCCTGCTGAGCACTAAACCTTTACACTTTACTCTTCTTATATCTAGAAAACATTCGGTTGTCAGACACATGTACAGACAGTGTCAACATGTTTGGTTTGTCCTTATTCTTTACTGTAAACAAAGTGCTCACCTTGTCCTGGGGAGGCTGGGGGAAGCTTTGTCCAAGTGTCCGCAAACAGAGCAGGGCAGGTGTCACGACGCTACTGGACCAACGCGGAGGACGAATCTGCTTTCAGAGGAACCGACCGTGGTCAACAGCCGCCATTCACCGACGACTTCATCCACCCGCGGGGCGTCAGGACGCTGGACTTCCTTGTTTGAGAAAGGCGCCTGGCGCAGGTCGAAGTCCAAAGAGTCGGTGAATCGAGCCCCCGAATCCAAACACCTTGAATTAATGAAGATAAACTCACACGGAGGCGGAGGCGCTGCGGTGGCCTGTAGCGTTTACTCTGAGAAAACCAGTAAAACTTCAAACTGGCTGAGCGAACGACGCAGGTTTCTGCCTCGAGTCCGATGAGCAAGATAAACAGGTTGGGCACAGGTGAAGGGATCACGTGACCGCAGCTCCGCATCTGACGTCACCGCGCTGTCTCTACCCATAGGTCTCTACCTCAGGGAGAGTTTTATTCTAACAACTAATAGAATATGTTTTGATGAGTAATGTATATTAAACTGTGCTGTACTTTTATTTACCCGACATGCATTAGATTGTATTTGTTATTTACTCAACTGTGTTCCACTTTTACTTACATCTCTCAACAACAACTGATCCTCACTTTAAGAGTTACTTCTAAAACTGAAATGACTGATCTATTTATTGATTAGACAATTGAAAGAAGATTTAATAGGAGCAATTTGATCATTAAATCATCATATAGGTCAAATTAAAATGTACGTGTTCCGGCTGCTGCAATTTGCTGGATGGTTAAATTGTTTGCTAGTCAAACAAAACAATACACTAGAATGTATTGATTTGGGCTTCAGGGTTTCCTTGACTGCTTTGTGCCATTTGTTCAATGAAGTGTTGTATATTATACTAACTCACAAATATACAGGTCTTTTCAAGCAGCATGTGTATGCTCATTACATTATGTATGTAAAATTGAGTTAAAAGAATTCCCTGAAAATAATTATAGTTATGATTTTGACAATTAAGCAGAAATAACTACAATCAAATTCAACAATTTATTCTAGATCTGGGATTAATATAAAATATATTAATAAAACAAGGCATGTCTCACTATGTTTTGACATTGTATAGATTTAACAAATATTACAAGATTGTTAATAATGGGGATCGTATGTTACAGTCACTATATAAGTAGCTAAATGTTACACAGCAAAAAAAGAAAACAAATTTCAAAAGGACATTTTATTTATAACATAAAAATACAAAGACATGGGTCAATTTTGAACTGAATAGAGCAAGTCTGACAATGTGAATGTATACACTACTGCTGACCTATAATGCAACTTTTTCCTCATAATCTGCAGTAAAACAGTAAAGCACAGAGTATACTGCTTTGAAATGTGCTGACAGAGTCTAAATGACTGCTTAACTGCATAGTAGCCTGTGTGATGCAGCCACTCCTGATAAATGAGCCAAAGACCTCAGCCTGATTAGAAAAGGCCTGGACCAATTTTCCAGTTTGATGGGGATATTTGTGATACTTAAAATGTTGATCCAGAGCTAAGCCTAAACAATTCTTCACAGGGGCAGACATGATTGAGTCACATTGGTTTCAAAGACAGAAAAAGGACAAGTTTGAGAAATTGGCCAGTTTTATTTTGAAGTTCCTCATCAAGACACAACTCAAGACTATTTCCATTGGACAATACAAACATATTAACAGATTATAAAATGAAATGCAAGGTCTGTGATGAAAGCACAGAAGCACAGAGGCGTGGAGCAAACACGCCCTTAAAACCAGAATAACTCTAACTTGTTTTCCGTAGGACGTTCCTTCCTATCTCAACAAATCAAAAGGATTAGACCAAATTAAATCTGATTTATACATTTCCATCATGAGGCCCAAGCCAATGGGTTTTATTTTCGATTATTGAAATGTTTGCATTGAGTAGAATCCTTAAAGTTCAAAAAGATGAAAAATATGACGTTGGTGGCAACCAGGAGGAAAAAAGTGTCCGTTGTGTTGACGTCCTACCAGACTTTACAGCTTTTGATGATCTCTTTCATTTGTTTTATTGAATCAATGGACGAATCCTTTAGTGCCAGTCCCAGCAACACAGGCCTGTTGCTGGCTTCCTGCGACACAAACGTCACCAAGTTTTTGGCATAGACATGTGTTAGAGGCTGAAAATAGAAACAGAAAGCAGGCGTTGTATTATTGCAAACAGAAATGCTGCAATGTAACACGTCTGCATCATAAGAAAACTATTTGGCTTCTACAGTCCTTCACAATGTGTAACAGCAAGCCTGTGAAATCTCACAGTTGAAATGCAAAACTACCCACTATGCTCTTCATCTCACACTGTAAAAAGTTGTCCGGAAAAAAAACTGCTGGCATTGCATATGTGCTTAATAGTTAGAACTTGCCTTTACTGCCATACAGCCCTGCTGATGGCTTGTATAACACAACCATCATAAGAAATGTGAATAATTTTTGAGAAGTTCTCCCAAAATAAACAGCATCTATAAGTCTTCCAATAGGACTTGACACAATTTTAATGAAACCCATTATATGGTTATGGCAGGTTTCTGGCATCTGTGTAATCAAGTAAACTAGATTAGAGCCTGATCTATACATCAGCTGGCCAATAAAAATTAGCCAATACGAGCCTTTCATTGAGATTTGGTAGAAACAAAACCCTATCTGTTTATTTTCTATATTATTTCCAAGTTGTATAATTTTTTTGTTTATGTATTTATTCATGATATGTTTACTTGTGTACATTTTAACAGATCTCAGAGAGTCAAGGCACCTGCTGCAATCATCTAATTTCTACCAATCAAGAAGAGCAGGTCAGAACCTCATCTGTCCCATCTCACCATGAAATGAGTTACCCAGCGCAATCTGACTGAGGTGCTATGAACAAGTCTACATCACACTGACACAATATTTATGAGAACAGTTTCATTCAGGTTACCTCGTCTTTACCCAGCAGCACCTTGGTGGAGAAAGTCGGGGTGCTGATATCATTCGATCTGGAGTCAGGTGTGACAGATATCAAGCTTCCGATTTTGCCGTACTGAGTGAGAACTATGAATATGTAATTACTGAACTCCGTACAGACGACCTGCGTTGAAACTCCATTGACGTCTTTCTCCGTCTGTCTCGATTTGATGACAGCCTCCGGTGAAGCCATTCTGTCAATCCTAGAGAGAGAAACAAACCAGGAAATTGCCCATGAAGATAATTAAAAAATGAACCATACCATAATATTTGCAGTGTCACTGTTGAAATAACCACACTGTAACAAAGTTATTGTATTTATTTACTTGCTTTACTTTTTTACTATTAAAAATGATAAGCCTGACACAATGAAAGCATTGATTATTTTAATTAAAAACCTGGAATTGGATAATATTTGGCTCTCTTTAGACGTTTAAATGATTATCAAAATGGAAGCAGATTATCTTTTGTTGAGTGACTCACCAGTTAATTGACAACAAATGTATGCTGTACTACTAGGACTGGATAATAAAACAATATCAATAATTATCACAATTAAATGTTCATCAATACCAATATAGCAAAGGTTCAATATATTGAAGCAATGCTTATGCATTTGTGCAGCACAGTGATGAGTGGTTGATCTACCTCAGTTTGTATTAGATAGACAGATAATTATCAATATCATCTGAAAAAATATATTTATGTAATATGTCAGGTACTACATCTAACTGGTCTTGGTTATGATCAAAACTGCTCAAGTTTAAACAATGTTTTGACTTACTGATTAGCAGTTTTAACAGATTTGATCACAAACACTGCAGGGGAGACATCAATCAAACAGCACAGTTGTTTAAATGTGTTTTAGAAGATGAAACACAACTCGTTCTTTATACAATATGATTTACAGGCTCAGTCACAGCTCACTGTTAGCAAACTGTTAGCAAATACAGTAAACAGGAGTATGAGATGATTGTGTCCTCAATAAAATCTCCATCACAAGATTATCTATAGATTAGATTATAGATGATTTATATCAGGGCAGCGATAGAGGAAGCTCAGCAGACTCCTCACACCAGACACAGGAACGTGCTGCACTCAGATGCTGCACGGATGCTAACTTTAGCTTCACAGCTACAAGCATGGCTCTGGTGAACCTCAAAACGACGTCCTCCTGTTTAAACATAAAGGTCCTCACCCTGTGTGTTCGTCTGGTCACAGTGAAAACTGGTCTCGTAACTTCACAGCAGCTCCGTCATTCAGGAAACCACCAGGAAAACAAACCGAAAACAAACCTGCCTCGTTCCGCGCAGCGTAGGCACAGCGTGATGACGTTTTCTGACGTCACTTCCGGTTGCTACTGGCTCAAAAGAAAGAGAAAGAAAGAGGGAGAGAGAGAAGAACAGAGAGAGGCAAAGAAATAAAGAGAGAGAGAATAACAGAGAAAGACAATGAAAGAAAGAGAGCTTAGAATAATAGAGAAAGACAAGGAATGAAAGAGAGAGAGAAAGAAATGTAAAGTACACAAAAAGACAAACATTACCAGAAGATGGTAAACTCGTATAAACAAGTTGTTTTTATTTATGTTCTATTCTTTTAAAATTTACTGATATGACAAACAACTATACATTTATTATTCCTAGAATTATATTTTATACAACATCGGTAATATGATTGAACGTCTTTTCAGCTTTCATGCATTGGTGGAAAGTAAGTACATACATTTGAGGGTCTTTGATGATGGTTTGTGTTAGAGAAACAATACAATTATTTGCACTTTGTATTTTTTCCATGAGAAATATGATTAATTTGTTAGATATTTACCTGATGTTTACCTGATGTTTACCTGATGTTTACAGGAGGACTGAACACTGAAATGCTTTATGGATAAAAAGCGTGTTGTTTTTCTTTCTGTTTTCCCCATATATAGCCTTCAAGGTCCCTGTGTTGTTCACAGTGATTATATATTTAATCTGTGTAGTCATTTCCCCAGGAATGACAGCTATGAAGTGAGGATGATTGAACTGAACTTTAATTAAGCATTGTCAAAAGTGAATTTCTTTAAGTTAAAAATAAGCTGCTCCTCTGGCCTGGTACACTTCAATCAATATTAAGGAAAGGAAACAGCTCTTCCAAAGCAAGAAACCAGAGAGGCAGGATGTTTTTTAATTAACTGTCAATGGAGCTTTAATTTTAGGAGCAGATAAAGTCTTGCGCTTAATTTAACTATTTTTAGCAGCAAGGTTTATTGAATAGCGGCACCTTATTTTCCAGGCAGACCCATTTTAATGTGAGATATCCATTCAGGAAATAAATGGGCAGGAGAGCAATTTTAACCTTCTTGACTTATTCTGTTTGGTGGTGCAAAGATTTACTTTACAACTAAAATTGCTCCCTGCAGTTGAGTGCTGAACCTGATCAGATCACAAGCTCATCACAGGTCTGACATAAAGAGACAAACCACCATTAATGCTACCATTCTCTTCAATTTAGAGTCTCCAATCAACCTAACCCCAAAATGCATGCCTTTGGACTATGGGAGGAAGCCCGGGGAACCTGGAGAACCCCACAAAGACACGTGGAGAACATGGAATCTCCTCAAAGAAAGACCCCAGCTGAACTGGGATTCAAACTTAGTAGTACCCACTGTATCACCATGCCGCCACAAATAGTTCAGTATTTTTTTTATATCTTCAACACACAGCAACAGATCAACAAGGCCAATCAATGTTATCCTTCTGACATTTGTAGGCCACCCACGGACACTTTAGTCAGCCCTTTCCTTTCTGGTTACAGATTGGTAAACTGCAGCCGTCACATCTGCTTTAAGAGGGCTTGTATTGTTTTTCTTCTGTATTTTCTACTCATCAGAGAGGAGCGGACCCTGTGTGAATATGACACATTTGTGAGATAGATTGTTATGCAGTCTGAGTAGGCAGCGGTAGGTACGCAATTGGATGGACCACTTCCTCTTGCTCCCCAGTGGACCATCTGCGTCCTTGAAGGATAGTTTTGATCTAAACTACATCGTAATGCAAATATCCATACATAACAGTTCAGCATTAATATATGCAGATTTTTAAATTAAGTAGATGCAGATGCATTTTATTTATCCCACACACATGCACAGACATGCAAACGCACACTCATGCAGGTAGGGAAATGTAACCTCTGCTTTTGACCCATCTGTGTGCGGGACACACAGAGCAGTGAGCGACTATGTACAGCGCTCGGGGAGCAGATGTTGGAGGAGTAAGGTGCCTTGCTCAGGGGCACTAGACAGGGTCTAGAGAGACTCTTGGATTTTTGGGCAGATCAATCCAGGTTCGTCTTTTTGTTGTCTTTCCGTGGAATCGAACCAGAGACGAACCAGAGACCTTCTCTGCCCATAGTCCAAGTTTCTGCCACTAGACCACCGCCTGGATTATGCGGTTTTGTGTGTGTGTGTGTGTGTGTGTGTGTGTGTATTTGTGCATTGAATAGATTTAAAAGAGAAATCAGAGGCTGTTTGTCCTCAGAGCCTGTGACGGTATAAGAGAGCAGCTTTGCTCAAACAAGAACGATGGGGAAAGCACAGACTATAACATCACGAGGGGATACGGCCACATTTTCTCGCTCAAAACTGATAGTGCCACTTT
The DNA here is from genome assembly GCA_038501795.1 of Pseudopleuronectes americanus. NCBI lineage: Eukaryota > Metazoa > Chordata > Actinopteri > Pleuronectiformes > Pleuronectidae > Pseudopleuronectes > Pseudopleuronectes americanus. The sequence continues at coordinate 10,326,251 of CM076732.1, forward strand.
AATATTAAACTCAATAATGTGAGAGTAAAAGTTCAGACTGATAAAAAGAAGACAGCCTACCATTCTCAACTAATAAAGCGGCTTCAGGCTGTTGCATAACCGTGTGACAGCTTTCATATCTGTTGGAAATACCTACGTTTTAAGTACTTGGCCCAGAGGGGTTCGGTTTGGTCTTTCTCAAGGTGTTTTTGTTTCGGTCTATCATCTCCGCACAGTAAGTTGACACCTCTGTAAGAAAAATTCCTCTGTGTCCATCTCTTTAATTAAAGGTCATGCTTCATAAGGTCAAGCTGCAAAGGTGAATTTCCATATTTCCAAAAAGAGTAAAGCAAAGAAACACGTACATGCGACCTGGCAACTGACAAAGTGTCTCTCAAATTAAGCCACAGCAAGCAACTTAACACCTTCAATCAATAATCACATTATGTGGTTTAGATTCTACAGCAAGTAGAAATTTCCACATGTAAACATATTCCCCAGTAACACTTTTTATACTGTATAGATTAATACAAAAAGAAACAGCTTTGCAAAAGTTACTTATAAGAGATGTTCTTATGACCCTTGTTATTGCTATTAATTAAATGCTATGTCATGAAAACAGAGATGTATTGTGTTGCTCGATGTTTTGTTGAAAACGTCCAAATCAACAAACATTAGCTGTTATTCAGGAGTGAAAATAGGTCACACCAGGTTAATCCAGTGGGTCATAGGCAGTTTTAATTTTATAATAGAAAATACCACTGTGGCTTTGTAATGAGCTCTATTACTCATTCCATGTAATATTTCTTTGCATATTACTAAGGCCTTGCTTTGCATAATGAATTACGGTAGACTCACGCTAATGGGTACAGTGGCTGCTTTATGGGTTCAAGGGTCCTTGAGCTGTTTCCAGAGAAATAGTTACATTCATTATAATTTGATTTATGTGAAGACAGCAGTGGTTGAGAATGATTATAACTCTTTTTTGGTTCCTTTTTCTACACTCGCTTCAGCCTTTTTCCAAATCATCTGACTTGTTCACCAGTAGTCTTACATGCTCAGATTCTGTTTCCAAATATACAAGATGGCGGCGTTCATACCCATTAAATTTTATTTCTGTATAGCGGGAAAAAGTCGTCCATCTCTATGGCGTAAATATGTTTATTCTTATCAACATGTCGTGCCTGTAAAAATTAAAGGTACAGCGTGTAAGATTTAGGTGAAAGGGATCTGTTGGCAGAAACTGAATATAAAATAATTCTAGATATATTTTCACTCGTGTGTGATATATCAACTAGATTGTACGAATTGCTGTTTTTGGAATGGGCCCTTTATTTTTAAATACTTTATATTTACACTGGTAGCGAGTCCTCTCTACAGAGGCCGCCATGTTTTTTTTACAGTAGCCAAGACCGGATGAACTAAATACATTTTGAGTTTAATGACAACCAAATGCTACCACAGGTTCTCATTCAAGTTTGGAAGGGGAGGGTAATCTGAGGGGTATTCAGCTGCAACATGCAACATCACCACTAGATGTCACTAAATTCCACACACTGGACCTTTAAGGAACCAGATGCAACTGTAACCTTCTTTGGGCAATCCAAAACAATCTACAAACATCCCAACATATCTGCATGGTTTCACACAAAGGACAACTCTTTCTTAAAGAGTGGATGGGGCATAAGAGCCTTAGTTTTAGAACCACATCCTCAACAGCTGCATTTCTACTTCTCATTTAAATCCATCGTGTGAGTCAGATGTGTTTGTCCCAAACCACAAAAAAACACATCATGCCGGCTCATTTTTGTCTCTTTACACTTTTCAAACACTATCTCTGTATGAGGTATCAGGTCACCAGGGATGTCAGCTAGAGTGGATCTGGAACCTCTTCCTCGCACATGCTCTTTAAAGGAAGAACAGATATTGGCAAAAAAAGAAGACACCTTAATACCAAACTGCGCTTCAAAGTCACATATTCTCACACTCAAAACCACACAAACACACGTACACAAACACACACATAAACAAGTATTACCCCTGTGTCCACTAGAGTGCTGTGCTGTATTACAGATAGAGCTCAATAGCGACTTTACCATGACATTTGAAAGTGGCACTCAAGTCATGTGGGATTAACCACTGAGGTTATTTTCCATTAAGTGTTTTTTAAACACAAGCAATGATAAAACCAAAGGGTAAAAAGGGTCAGAGCCAATTGTAAGAAATATAATGGGCTGATTGTGACTTCTATCTTCTGTCTGCATATAAATAACATTTTGTAGTTTTTTGTATAGTTTTATGATTTGTGAATATCCTTGTAGAAGACTAAATGTTACAATACAATGTAAGGATTATACCATCCAGCAGCAGATCACTTCACAGCAGTGGAGGGTAACACAAAAAGTGGCTGTTCAGCAGTGTAAGACATTTCATTCTGAAGCCCAAAAAGCAGTTAATCCAGTTGAATTATTCAGTGTTATACGGCATCATGAAAGGGGAGAGCACTTTCTTATGTTCTGCATTAGGCAAAAAGGAGCACGTCTCCTCACTTTGTCTCCTCGCTTGAATGGGCTCTGACTGACAGAAGGCACATCTAAATATTTTGAAAAATCAGAGAAGCAGCAAAGACACCTCCCACCTCGTCTCATCTCGGCTCCTCACAGTGTTCCCGGAATGAACCCATTAAATTGTGACTGGAACATCTTTCAGTCAGTAAAAGGTCCTTTTTATTTTGGCTTGATGTTTGAATGCTTTGTCAAATTACTCCTCAAATCATATCTCAGAGGAGCAGAGACGACAGAGAAACATGCTTTAAAATGTGCATAACGAATAGAGACACAAGGCTTCAAATGCATCTGCGGTGTTGATCTGTAGCTCATGAAGAAGTTCAGGCTATTAACGACAGAAATTCTATTTTCATGTCATTAGTACAAGTGAGGATACTCAGCTTGATTTTTTTATGAATGGATAATGGCCCTTGTGAATGGCCAAACAGTGACCAGTTTGCAGAAGCTCTCCCTCTGAAGCTGAAGCTCGGCAGTTCGAACATTTACACCTCAAGTAAATTTTTTGGAATAAACAAACATAGCACGCTGAGATAATCTTTTAATCCAACTATGATCCAATTAGGCTGCCTGTCAGATAACAAAACTTCCAGCTATAACTTATACCTCGGCACATGTTTGGAGGTTTGTGGCCAACAGATAAAAGCTCTCAAAAGGGCCGTGTTCGTTTTTAATAATTTGTCTTTTTAAATTTTTGCTACAACTTGTCTCCATACATGACCCCATTTTGTAAGGATTAAAGAAACACTTCATAATCTGAGTCACCGCACAAAGTGATAAACAGCTCATCTATTTGAGTTCTTATGAAAATAATCACTAAATTCCCAAATTCTATCTACCATAAAATCTGTTATACATTATTGTGCAGACTATACGGGCAGTTTATAAGATCTTCAATCTTAATGATGGGAAACACAGACATCCACACCAAACAAAATGTCACTTAATATTCTACTTATATTTGAACTGTATGCTTTCCTGTTTTGTACAAAACAAACATAACATGTCTGCATGGTCATCTGACCTGAAGTCTATTGAATAAAAGGCTCTCTCATGTATAATTGATGCCAGATCATTATCATTCATAATAATCATCATTAGGAAGCTTACTGTGTTACCAAGATTTCACAACACTAGATATCACTATGCTGTATGTAATGTATTAAAGCTTTGTACTATGTAAATATCTTGTCGTGATATACAACTCATATCATTTGAAATAGTTTAAAAAAAATCCTTGCCAAAAAAAATCCCTACATCCTTTTTCTTTGAAAGATGTCACTTTCACTGCAGTTAATATGTAAGTGAGAAATATTTGTGTGAACCAGTTTACTTGAACAGCACTATTAATATTTCCCATCACGTTGAAAGTGAAAACTCGTCCTCTGGTTACATAATGTTTATGTTTGGCCTTCACCACCTTCAGACTCCCTTGTATTCCGGTTCGCAGGACGTGCGCTGGGCTCGACCTTGTTTCCAGATTACTCAGACTCATCCTTAGTCTGCATTAATTTTTGCTTATGTTTTTATATCAATGGAAAAACTATATCTTAACCTATTCAATGAGGATACTTAGCAGCAAAGAGGACTTACTTGAAACAAATTGTCCTCATTAAGCGCTCCACTTTTTTTTGTTCTCACGCACTGAGCAGCAGTATTTGGCCGTCACGTCTCGTATTGATGATGATTACTCATTAGCGGTGACCTTCACCGTCTTAACTCTATCTCTACATGTCCGTGCATGTTTGCTGCACAGACTGAGAGCCAGACCCTGCCAATTATGAAAATATAATAGTTAATACAAGATGTCATCAGTCAGGAGTTTATTGATGGGTTTCAGCCGACTCTGTCCAAACAGTTGAGCTTATTTGGTTGATGTGTTCATTAAGGGTAATTAGATTCAACTGCCTCTTGACACATGCATGTAAATGAAACACAAGCAGTGCCCCCTATAGTGTTGTTTAAATTTCCCCACAAAGGGATCGCTTGATTAATTCAAATAACTTGGTTAATTTGTGCCACTGATTATCTGCCTGGTCTGTGATGCATCACCTCATTAGATCAGAACAGCCCGAAGGCATTCATTCAATTCTGGCTGAGAAATGAAATATTCAAAACAAGTGAAATTGATATTCAGCGTCATGACGTGCAGCAGTATAATTCCTAAGTGAATTATTAAATGTACACATGGAACATGTTTGAAACTTCAGTTCGCTAATTGCAAAAAAATGGGTGAAGCTGAGAAAACCATTCCATGTCAGCGATGCACTCCGGTCGTCACAGCAAAAATAATAAAGTGCACTTTGCTTATTTTGGAGGACAACAGAAAAATTGCTGGGGAGAGAGCTTAAAAAGTACATCACCATGTTTTTTCATAGATGGTAATGTGGAAGAGTTATTTTTTCCTTGACGCCTCAGGAGCTGGACTCAAATGGCATCCATTAGTTTTCTACACTTTTGCTGAGTAGTCCCAAAGAGGATTCACGTCATACCTTCAAACTCCAGTGGTACCACTCGAAAAAGCCTCGGAGAAAAGATGGCAGGTACTGGGTGCACACATTGAAATGCACATTCCACATCCCATCTGTCCTTCAAAAAAAACAGATTGTGCACGAGAGGATAAACAAACTGCTGCACACTGTCCCCAGCCTGGATCGGAGTCGGATTCGTAAGTACGAATCTGAAATGTTATAAATATTTGATTATTGGGAGACAATTCTTTATATGTGAAGCACCATTAATGTTATAATTACATTGATGAATCAGTTGCATATACTGAAGGAAATCACATCTTTTTATAACCCAGGTACACATTGTACTTTGCTGAAGTGTACATGGCAATGTTTTAATGTTATACCATTTGCTTTCTCAGACAGTATCCTGCTGAAAAAGGTATTGCTGTACCAGAATAGAAGACTCTCTGAATTATACCCTTATACCTGCTGTTCTGGACCCAGTTGTCACTTTAACAGGCCAGAAGTCATTTTCTTTCTCACATATAAAGTAGAAATACCGTATCAAATTGTTCAATGTGTGTCTGTCTTCACTCCTCAGTTACATTGAAAGTGCATCAGTAGGGTGTATTTTAATGGTCATTGTTAACAGGAGCAACATACAGAGAGCAAAAAGCTATTTCAGTGCACATATGGGACATTTGGGACGGACATTTAAGCCTGTCAAATTGTTGTATTTATGTATATATATTTTTTTATTGATATTGGTGATATAATATAGTACTGCATGATGAATTATATATTATATATATATTAAAGAGGTTATTTTGCAAAGAGCTATCAATATTGAGGCAAAAAGTATAACATTCCATCAAATCTTTATGGGTTAGAAGTCTTGTCAAACTTGTACATAGTTAACATTTTTCCAATGAGACCAGTTGATGTTGAAACTATAATTAGTCCTTCAAAGTTGTGTTAGTATCACAGTGTGCTCTGTGTCCGGTACATTGATTATGCGTAGACGATTGAGTACATCGGATAAACCAGATTACAGATACCCGGCAGAACGCAAAAGAAACAGGCAAAGGTAGCGTAAGAGACAAGATGGCAAAACAGAGGCGATAGGGGGGAAGGCTGTGGCGTGGAAAGCACAATAGTCAATCTGGAGAAGACCTCAGTGGAAACGGGCCGGTGGTGTAAAGACTAAAAGCTGATTATGGAGATGAGAGCAGGTGAGAAGGAGGGCAGGAAAAAGCCGGAGCTGAAAGGAGCAGGAGAAGCTGTGATTACTGCGGGCGTGAGGGCGTGGCAGGTCTGTGATGACAGCAGAGTCGGGAAGAAAGACAGGCGGAGAATGAAGGGATGCACGAATGAATTGTGACATTTTTAAGATCACTCCACGACTTTATCATCAGATTTTTTCCCCACATCTGAATGCATGCAAGACTCAAATATCATCACCTGAGGCAGGGCAGTGTTATGATAGAAATGCAAGCTTATATTCAGGGAGCTGTCTTGGAATCGTTCCCCACTACAATGTTTTTTATTTTTTATTTGGTGCAGTTTATAATTTCCCAATTGGCCTGTTATTTATTTTATCTCAGGCTCAAATATCCACCTGTCGTTGATTAAGTTTACATGGACACCGATATTTTCTGATATTAACCGTAATCAGGACAATAGTCTGACCAGGACACTGCCGTACAAACAGCATTTTCTGATGAACTTAACCAATAAACAGTAATCAAACTAGGATATGTGGAGTATTTAGACCCTAGTCGCATTATGTAAACATGTATTAAAGATCAGTCTTTAACATTTTGGGGAAAGGGATCTATTTGCAGACAGGTTTATAACAAATAATCCCAGTTGTGTTTTTATGAGTGTGTTCCATCAAAATTTTACGAATTGTTGTTTTCTTTACCCTAGAATGGGCCCTTCATATTATACTTTGTGGGTCCTCTCCACAGAGAGCCCCATGTTTTTTTTTACAATAGCCCAAACTAGATAAACTAAACCTATTTAGGGGTTTTATGACAATTGAAGGCTAGTAGAGGTACAGGTATTCAGCTGCAACATGCAACTTCACCACTAGATGGGACTAAGTTCTACACACTGAACCTTTAATTGCATTATAATGTCCTATAAGGGTTTTCACAGCATTTGGGAAATTGACATACAACACTTATTAACTACTTGATGTCCTGGGTGTAAGATGGAAAATAACAAGGAATTCTACTTTTTAAGAAAACACCAAAAATGACATTCGTGGCTCTGGAGAATAACTTCGCAAGTAGAGTATACATAATGTTGATGTGAGTCATAATCAGTCTGATACATGTTAACAGGAACATGAATGCGAGGTTCCTTTAGCAACTCATGTAAACAACATAATCGAATAACTAATGTCGATAGCAGTCGTAATGATGTGCGCCGTGTAAACATAGTCGCAGTCAGCTCATGGACTCCAGACAGTTGCAGTATACACTCTGATTTGTGCTCACTGAAACACCAGGCAGATCCAGAGCAGCTCACTGTAGCGCTGTGAGACGGTGGCTACATATTTAATGAGTCTGTCTTTAATTGAACAGGCCGATCCCTGAAGAGGTAGAGAACGAGGAGCTTTTCGAGGTGGAGCTGGGTGAAACTCTCCACTGCACTCTGACTCTAGAATTCATTGTTTACGAAGTCACCCTGTAAACAAACAAACATCGAAGAGTACAATTATGCAGGTGAACGGGTTGAGAGCATTGTACAAGACAGAGCTTCTCATAAGATCACTCACATCCAGGCAGGGGTTGGGTGGGGGGGGGGATGCTGTTTCATGTTGGATCAAAACATACAGGATATGCATATTTCAGAGAGCTGCGAGTTCTCAGCCGTGCATTACTGCTAAGAGGGCAATTCACATCTGAATACTTCACGTGACGGAGTGATCCCATTTGCACGTCCGCTTCACATTTGGCTCTACGCAGCCGCAAGAGGCAGTCGGCACGAGTTGAACCTCAAAACAATCAATGAATAAAACAGGACTCGAAGCCTCTGTGAGAACGAGGCGCTTTTAATTTTCTCTCGCCCCGGATCAGCCTCTGCACGGCACTCCATTTATCAGCAGTCTATCAGCCCGGCTGCCTGCAGGCGGAGGCTCGTCACAGGGAGCTCTGTTGTCTGCCGCTCGTCCTCGTGTGCGACTGGAGAGGAACTGAGAAAGGTAGTTTTTTTTGTCAGCAGACAAAGAAACCTTTTAATCACAGATGTGGTCTCGAAGGAGCGCCGTGGCAGCAGGTTCATAATGTTCAGGCCTGTGCGGGTCCTCATCTAATATTCTTAAAGGTGGGGAAAAATATTGTGTGCTGATTTTTGGGCTGAGCAAGGGAAATTAAATCTGTAATCTGCAAGCGGCCTCAACATGCATTCTTCATTTCAGCACAGAAAGTCTTTTCAGAGCAGTTTTTTTTTCCCTTTGGTTGTTGTGGTGCCGGGACTGTCAGTGCTGCTGTTGTGTGTCATTTTGCATGATTTATCAGCAGAGTGATGACTGTTCACACGCACACGCACACACACACACACACTGAGGAATGGTGACGAGACTGAAAAAGGTTGACTTTAGATAAGGACATTATAGATGTCGAAAATATAGTTAGTTCACCGAAAAATGGATATTCCCTCATTATCTACTCATCACTTTGCTGATGATTGAGGGGTGGGTGAAGTGTTTTAGTCCACATAACACTTCTGGAGTTTCAGGGGTAACTGGTGAAGGAGTCAACAGTTACTTTAACTGTATTTGATCTAGATGCAATTCTTTAAAAAGAAGATACCGGTACACATTTTGAAATGTCCTTTATTAGGCCTATTACATTTTGCCTGTCGTCCCTGATTCTAGCGGCAGGATTAATCCCCCATTTGGCTGGAAATCGGTTTGTTGTCTGATGAATGCGAGACCATCTGGCTATTGTTTTTCATGAGACATAATGGGCAACATTTTTTACAGTGACATGGCAATGTCTTTGTAGGCGGCCCACCCTCACTTCATTCATCAATCCGGCTCCCTGTGTTTGATGACTGGGTGGCATTTGGTGAAGACCGAGTGCAGGTACGCTGGCAGGTCTGTGATTGTCCCTTGGCATTATTTAGAACAGCAGGGGACTCACAGATACATTGCACACACCTGAGAAAAGGTCACCGGGTAAGATGGAGAACAGTGGCAAATTGCCTCTCCATCCCATTACTGTTCTCGGTTACAGCAATATGTTATCCACACTGCCACACTGGAGGGCCGACGTGAACTATGGGCTCTGACTTGGGATGAGGACTCCGGCTGCGTCACATCAATCTGGCCCGGGTGTTTTCTACTTGTCAACAAAGTCTTTGTTTTGGCTCCTCGGGGGAAATCGGAGCAGTAGGCGGCTGTGGAATTATTTATACAACTCGTTTAATGTTTGATTAAGTGATTACCTCACATTCAGGTTCTGGTTATATTGATAATTGTAGGTTTGGGATATTGGAAGTGACATTTATGAACACGAATGAAGACCAGTGATGTCTGTTTAGACTTTAAGGATGTTCTTTTTCTTTCCTGTTAAGTAATTAGACTATGAATTTATTGTTTTTGCATTTCAACAATTCTCAAGTTGCCCATGGAAAAAAGTATTGTAAATTATTAAAGAGATTTTGCAATCACAAAGATGAATATCCCTCCTCTCTCACTGCTGAGGTTTGCAACTGATCCAATCATCTGAACTGTGAATGTGGACTCTGTTTAAAGCTGCAGTAATGCACTACATTCAGACATGATTCATTTCAACATTTATTATTGTCATATTTAATATAGTGAGGAATTCTTCTGTTGATTAATGTGTGTGTGTGTGTGTGTGTATGTGTGTGTATATGTGTTTGTGTGTATGCGGCAATTTTTGTCGCTATGACAGTTATTTCAAATCCGTCCATTCCATTCTCCATGGGTTTTTCTCCGTTGATGACACCTTAACCTGCCGTAAGAAACATGCAGCTACTATATAAATACAATTGACTTGACTGTGAGTGTACCTGTATGATACAAATATCATTATTCACCATGAAGAAAATGTTATATTCGTCAAAATGTTGTTTTAAAGCTGTTTAACTTGGATGAAAAATTATGCTGGTTTTTCCTCAATAATTCTGGTTTTAAAAACAAAAGCTGTCCAGCCCTTTAAAATCTGATTTACAATTCCCCTTTGTTTTTTTTGACACAAAAGTTAACAGAATACAACTGTGAATCTCATGGCTCATTGCCATTCATGAACTTCTTGAATAAACACTAACCTACATTCAAGTCATCTTTATGGATGCTATGATTTTATGTTACTCAGCAAATCAAGCCGCCCCCAGCCGGATTTTTTAATTCTCCAGCAGCGCTCCGCTAAATTAACATGACAGGAGCAATTTGGAGTGAGAGTGCTCTGCCTGTCATCATTCACAAAGGCATCAGAGCATCATTGGGAGTGTGTAAGAGCCGGTCAGTGTGTGTGTGTGTTCAGAGGTGTTCAGATTGAGAGGTTAGTAGCTAATGAGGTTAGGGTGGTGTGTACCTCTGCGGCTCTCGTGGCGTTGGCTTTGGTCGACAGTCTGTTTTGAAAAGAGTCCCAGCAAAGCCTTGACTGTTCAGGGCTGTGTTTCTCTGAGTGTCCGGGCCTCGTCAGGCACACAGAGCAGAAATCTGCCAGTTTAATGTGCTCACTGAACAGGAACATTGGGTTTGACTTTGACTGTTCTTATCTGCCCCTCGGTAGTTTCCCTCTCACATTCTAATTTACTCTCCACTGAAAGGCGTTTTTGTTATTATTTTTATTGAAATGACTGCCACACTGTGCGGAACACACTGCCTTATTATTCCACTGTAGGCAATAATGGTTTCTCACTCTTTCATATCGTTTTAACCTAGAGCCCTTTAACCACATGCAGTGCGAGGGGGAAGTAAACAGACTCATTCTGTCATGTGGAGGATTTTCCACACATCAGGAACCGATGAATAAAGACTTAAAACCAAACATTATAAATATTTACATCAGCATATCACAGCTTTATCAGGTCCGTCAGAGTTAGGTTGTGTATATAGGCAATATATTATATATATATATATCACAACATGAAAGATAGAAATAAATGAAAGCAGCATATTTAAGTGATATTTGCAAACTGCATATTAGTTGGTACTACATTTTTCTATGGGAGTTGTATACAGGGCACAATTTGGAGTATCACTTTAAAGCACAACATACATTATCCATTAATTCATTTAAAGTACCCTGCAGCTTGATTTTGATTCGTTCATTAAAAAAATACTGACTCAAAAATACTTTTGTATTAGTTCTACTAGCTGTTGCCTTAGGGAGACACTGAATAGATTTCAGTCCCTCTGTAAAAACTCATATGACAGACCAGCACATCAAATGTTGTTTAGGCATTTCCCTGAAGGCTTTATAAAACAGTTACGTGTTGCTGTCACTTGGGTGATCTGTGAAGTCGGCTGTGCTGAGCCAAACAGCAGAAGAGTGGAACCACGATGCTGACATTTTGATGGGTTAAGGCAACATCTGTGTTTGACTTGGAAGATCAGAGCATAGACTATAAATAAATATGATTTACACTCCTCAACCTCCTCTCACTGTACAAAAAGAAAGCTAAAATATCCCAGATAAAGTTGCTGCTTTCTTGTCTGTGCAGTACTGATCGTGGAGTGGAAGCACAGTTTTAAGGTCCTGCCTATACTGGCACTCGACCAATCCAAGTCTCAACTCATGATGTTTCAATCTGATTCACCCAATAGCATCAAATATATTTAGAAAAAACAAATGCAATAACATGGAGGAGTCTGGGTTGATGACCTTTACTGCAGGCAGCCACCAGGGGGCAATTAAGATGGTTTGGATTCATTTTGGGGCGTTGTCATGTCATCTATCTTAACATGTTGTCCGTACTTTACATCATTCACCACATTGAACATGGAAATATAATATTTGCGAATATTTGTGTTTTATTTATGAGAAATCAGTGTTCAGCTACAGACTTAAATAATGTAGACATTTTACAAATACTGTAGAAGTAACTGATAAAGAAGTTGGCTTTGAATGTTTCTCAATATCATCTCATCATCATCATCATCATCATCATCATCATCATCATCATCATCATCATCATCATCATCATCATCATTCATCATCATCATCATCATCATCATCACCACTGGTTATTGTGGTAAGACTATTTACCAACCAAATAACTGTTACTGGAGTTGAGGTACCGCAGCTCCTACTTAAATGAATTAGAGATTTCCAATGATGGGACCATAGTTCTAAATAATCCAATGTATCGAACCACAGGAGCCTCCTTCATTGTTATTCTTATCAATCTTATTTCATTTATTTATTTCTCCAGCCAGTAGCTATTAACCTTTGCTATCGACAGCACCTTCGATATAAATATATTTTGGCATCCGGGACATTTCAAGACTCAGGTCATGCAAATAATTAAAGTTTAGCCAAAAGTCTAAGTGTTCCTGTGATTTTAGAAAAGTATGATAATATTCCTATGTCTCCTTTATGAGCTCGCCTTTTAATTCTCCATTGATCGGTCTAGTAACCCCCTGTGTTTATGTTCAAAGATACTGGATTTTTCTAAAAATCTATTTCAAATGTCCTTTATCTATTTTTGGATCTATAGGTTAATTTATTTTAACTGAATCAATACCCTGCTGCTTGTCAGATCAACGGCTGCCAATATGAGTTAAATTAAACATTAGATGAGGAACTGGCCCTTTCTTACATTTATCCACCTTGTTTTTCACATGATGAGCTCTGCATGAAAGTCACCTGGAGGATTACTGCTGTAGATTACAGGGACTGAGTCATGTATGGGCAGAGCAGGTATATGCAGAAGCAGACGCGTTGCTATGGTGTCGGACTTGAAAGTACTCTTTGTGTTTGAAGGAACTCAAACTTGCGTGGGCAAAGTCTGTGCAGCTGTCATCCATCCCGACTGCCGAGCTCAAACCGCATTTCTCCGAGCTTTATTTGATCTAAAATATAATGTCTCAGGAGAAATGAGAGCAGTGTTTGCAGTAATGAAACTGCGAGAATTAGACTAAATCAATGCTTTTTCTTTTTTTCTCCACAGAAATGGGGCTAAATTGTAGGCAATAGTTCTGTGGTTGTTTTGGAGGCCAGAATAACATCTTCTGAGATCAAATGCGTCCCGTGGCATTGCTCTATATACTCCCTTGTAATTGGTTCACACATTTTAGAATTCTAATAGAGGACAGCCCTATATTTCAGAAAAATAGGCCTGCAATCTTTTGAGAATCTAAAAGCGTCCAATATCGAGCGGAGCAACCCAGTTTTAATAAGTTTATATGGTGTTTCTTTTGTGAATACTTTGTCCTATTCTTATCCAACCTTGAAAAGTAATTCTGCAGTGCAGACAAGATGCATGATAGGATCCCCGACCGGCTGGGCTGCAAAGATGCACCAGTTGTTTACATTGCAAAGGTATTTAAACAACATCAATAAAAACAATGAATTGCAATATATGAGTTGTTGTGTTTCGCTATTACTTTGAAGGGTTGATTATTGATTTGATGCAAGAATAGATCAATGATGCCTATTGTGTCGTGTTTCCAGATGGAGAGTGAGAGAAGCAAGATTCCAGACAACACTCAGCTGGAGTTTAAACACTGCAATGTCATCTGTGAGCACCGGGGGCACAATCCTAACCACAATGAGTTGTGAAAACCGATTCTGTTGGGACTGGTGGATAAATAAATAACAGACTATTTGTTATGCCCTTCACTGGAGAAGCATGTCCCCCACTGGATGGGCGATGAGGCAGGTTCAGGTAAGACAAATATACACACACAAATAGCAGAAATTCCTTGTATTTTTCAGACGGGCATCTCGGGTGGGTTGAACACAGGGGCTGATATACAGAGTGAGTACGAGATGTGACTCAGCCTCAGTTCACAAATTGTTTGCCCTCTCTGCCTCCAGAACTGTGTGTGTTGGCAAGAAACACTTTTATTTAGGAGCAACACCTGAGAATGTACTCGGCAGATATGGTTTGACTCTTCTGACTGTTCTCAACTCTCCCAAAGTGACAGATAAAAGAAAATGTATGTGAACTAAAAACAGGAGCAAAGAAAATAAAACTATTTCAAAGTGACGGGGGCTGTTTGGCTATTTGACTAAATAAATGGTAAAATGATAATTTGATAGCTAAGTATTTACAGTTAAAGGCAGTGCTGGTGTAAGTAGATTTGTTCATCTATGTATATCTTTCTATTTTTTAAAGTATTTCTTCAGATAACTTTGTACACAGGATGAGTGCTACACAAGGTATATGTATATATGTATATATCACATAGTAGGGAGTACATGAGGCTGGCTGCGTGAACAGAAGCTGATTGGGGAGCAGAGAGGGCAGCAATGCCTCAGTGTGACGTGAAACTCAATGCATGTGAGCATTCATGAATATATTGTATGTGGGCAATTAGAGAAGTGCACTGCATCAAAGGTGGCAAATTGCAGCACAATACTGTACTTTCACTCTCACTTTCACTGATTGGTTACTGCAGACACTGTACAGCTTCCTCCTCCATAACGCCTCCCTTCTGTTGCCGTGCCTCAGAGCCTGGTGGAAATTAAAAGGATAGAGTCATCGCTTTATTCGCACAACGTTACGTTCGGAAAACTGCTCTGGCTTTTCAATGAGTGTGACGCAGATTTACGACTTCTGTGTGTTACCCCCCGTAACAGGGATTCAATTAGGAGAAGTACTTTGCGGCTGTTGTGTGTGGATGCTCTGACGGGACGAGTGTGTCATCAACCAGCTAAGACCAAAGATTAGCAAACGTATAAAAAGGCAGGAATTAATGGTGAACCAGTGATGCACATCAGCGCAGCCCCCTCATGCTATTTTAAGTATGGACGCATCCTAATAAACTCTTAAGCACTTACAATGATTAGCTATTGCATAACCTGAAACCGTGCCAAGGGGTTAAAGCCCAGTTTTAATGTAGTTCAGGCATTACGGGGGCTTCAGTCTTGGGTTTAATCCAAAAGGACAATTTAGGCAAATTACCGGAGGCACATCAAGTTGTCAAGTTCCCTGTTACGTCAATGAAAGCTGGAAGAACTGTCGCGTTGCTAAAGAGAAATTCATCCCACACATGTGGCCTTTGTTAATTTACTGTATGCTTATCCTGAATTAACCCTCCTTAACTAAAACAAAAATGAGAAAACAGCAGATAGGTTCTTCTAAGGTAGCCTATTGTAGGTGGCTGCATTGTATCTGTTGTGTTTATGAACTGTGACACTACACTCTGTGTGGGCTGATGCACAGAATTCAACACGACATAATAACCAGTGGTCCCTCGATTTCATCTTGAGTATATTTATAAAGAGCACGATTGTTATTTTTAAATTTTAATTTGAGCCATGTTGTTTTTCATTTGGATTCCTGCTTCTACTGCATTCGATCACGAGGAGAAGCTGAGAAATATGGCAATGGATTTAAAGAGCTTAGGGTGTTTTAGAGTGCTTTTTATTATTTGACGAGGACAATTATTAAAGTTACCTTCACTTTGGCAGAAGTTCTTACATGAACCATCAACCTTGAACAATCACGTCAGTGCTTAAAAATACAGACTCTATCTGAACTCTTGAGACAAAACGGTTTATATACAGAAATATAAATATAATATAATATAATATAAGTGTACACATTTGAAGTAGTAGCTTAAGTGATGGCTCAAAATACATGCACACTCTACATTATGCACTTAGAATTAGATCAGATAAAAGTGTTTAAAGGACAATTTATTATTATTATATATTATTAGTATTTTTAATGGATGATCTCATGATGTATATTTATATCATAGATGCCAGTTCAGCAAAGGTTCTGTCAGCCTTTGCACCCATTAGATGAAACACATTTGTCAGGGGCATGGAGTCAATGTCAACTTTTTAAGGATAATGGATTTGTAAACGAATAAAGAAACAAGTAGATGGTGTTGCATCACTGCTGGGGCACCCACTAGCTCACCTCTTAGCCAGCAGATGACTCGAGTCTCTGTATGCATGGCGCCAGCAGGTTCGCACTCTCTCCCTCTGGTCACTGTCCCACCAAAAGAAAAATCCCCATAGAATATATATACATAACTACATCAACATTAATTTCTGGCTCATTACCAACTGTCACATACACAGAGTCTCTGTCTGTGTCTGCAGTCCCCAGTTTCTTTCTGCAACGGAAACTAATAAAAAGCAACTTGTGTGTGTGTGTGTGTGCGTGTGTGTGTGTGCGTGTGTGTGTGTGTGTGTGTGTGTGTGTGTGTGCTCACAGTGCTGGAGAAGGTGATCCATCACTGCAAAACAAAGGATAAAATGAATATACTGAAGATTATACTCTTTCATCTGGATTGTAACAAATGCGCTGTCTTACACTGAGATGAGCTAAACAACAAACATCACAAAGAGCTGACCGAGTTATTTTGATGACGCTGTTATTTCTGTTCTGAAGTTTGTTATTTCCTTGATGATCAGAGGGTTCACAGGATATACTAAACACGGGTTTGCTGGCACAGTCTAGACGTCATATCTGGCAAACTTTAGTTGATAGCTGTAGTTGTTGTATCAACACCATGATCTATTTTCACATTCACCATGAATTTTGTCCTTTTTTGTAAAGAAGCAGGTTGCAGTTGTTGGCAGAGAACCCAGGCAGGGGTCAGGTGAAGAGAAACATCGGGTGTTCACTTTGTGGATTTTTGGCACCTGATGTACATGACACTTAGTTCAGGGAACCATTTGTGTTTTAAATCCTAATAATGTGCAGAAAAATAAATGTGCTACAAGTTACAGGCTACACATTCATGTTTTCATAATAATACATTCAAAGGGGAACTGCTTTAAGAGGTTTTGGTGAGTAATGTCTCATTTATGCTCAATGTTAGATATGTATACGAAAAGTGACTGGCGCCTTCTGTTACTACCTTCGTTCATTTCGTCTGAATCAGCGCACGTCTTCTAGAAGCAGATAAGTTCGAAAAGGACAAAACGGAGCAGTACCAATGGAAATGGAGGGGTGGCAGTGTTGCTACTAGATCAAGGGAGACACAGGATACAAGGAAGAAGTTTTAAGAACGGCTGAGCTTTTTGAGGAGACTCAAATTGGACGGTCACCATGTTGACGGTTGAGAGGGAAAGGAATTATTGGTTTTCGTACGTAACGGCAGAATAATGTGATATTAATGTCTTTTTGTAGTCTACTGCATTGATTTTGCTAAAAATAATGTTGTAAGAGCAGTGGAGGTCGTTCATAGTGCAAAATTATTTGAATGAGTCCTTTTGTATTTTTCTAAAGTACTTATTTGTTTGTAAAAAGAAGAATTTCTACAAAGATACAACATATAAGAGGTATCAGGGTTTTAAAGCCCTGTAGGAGAAAGTTTGGGTTGCAGACTTACAACCTTCTTTTGAAAGACCTCTGGTTTGCTTCCAAAGAACAGCAAACACACACAAACACACACACACACAGACACAAACACACACATACAAACACACCACAGGTTATCGCTACAGAAACCCAGGTGTCAGGGAAAAGGTGGTTTCTACTCTTTTGAATACACAAGTCTCCATTCATGACCCCTGTTTTATATTCAAGTTTATGTAGCTGCTATACAAAAGGTGAGATTTGACAGAGCTCTGAACCAACGCTCACTTTTTTTTACTGCAGGTTCTTTGTCTCATATAGACAATGTCGTTTTATTGGAATCAGTTAAAAGCGTAATGTAATACGTGGGAGTCCTGCACACGCCTGTGTGTTGTCTTTGTTCTTCCTGACGGACGCCCGGGCCGTACTGTTGTTATACTCTCACAAATTCGGGCCTGACTTGATGGACGCTGACTGAACATAAATATTCAGGCTCTGTGGCACCATCTGTGCTGCCACATTTTAAAGCAGCACTATCATTTCACTAAACAAACACCACAACCATTGTGGGATAATTATACTGTTTTTCAACAACACAATGGCGTTTTTTTGTTCTTAAAAGTGCATCATTACTCAAACGGACAATTTGCATAATGCACAAAGGTAAAGGAGGGACTCAAAGTATTTTATACTTCTTCAAATGACGACTGGGTTGAAAATTCAATGGATAAAGCAGAAAGTAGAAAAGTTCAAAAAAAGCCAAAAACTCCACAGAAAAAACTCTATTGAATATTGTGTAGCGTTAAAGGATTCCATCCACTTTCTGTTTTGGTTTTAAACTGTGTTGTGAAATCGTAAGTGTATTCATATTCATTATTGAATGTTTCTAATGTGGTTACCAAAGTGGCTCAGTTCTTTTGACTGCCACAATCATCAGAGGGAGAAAGGAAACTGCATATGAGTGTTTTTTATTCATTAAAGTGCTTTGAAATGCCTGAGGCGGCTTCTTATCTCAAAGCAGCATGTTGTTGAGGATAGGAGTATGTTATTTTCAGGTCAAATTTTTATTCTGTGCAAAGGTTCCTATCGAAATCAAAGACCCGAAAAAACGAATGTCACTTCTTTGTGTTTTCAAATGGGGATTTTTTTTGTTTTACTTTATTCTCAGATGTGATGAAAAAAACCTTGAAGTTGTCTGATGTCACTGAGTGGGGACTCATGAGCTTTTTATGTTAACTGCTGACTAATTGCTTTATTCAGCTCTGCTTCACTGACTCAACAGTGTTCACCTTTCCATTGCAAACAGCTTTACTCTTTTTTTGGGACAGTAAGAATTTACTTTGCTTTTGTCTTTCTGTAACATTGAGAGAGACACTGCCATTAAAATCTTTGGTTGGGGAATTTCAACATTTAACTTCCTCATTGTTTAGGATTTAGTTAAATATTTAGCTTGGTTGGCAACCTGTCAGTAGAAGTTGGTTGGAATTTCATTTTAGAAAAGTTTAAGTAATATATTCTGTATTTATTACACAAATGTTAGCAGGGTTTGGCTAATTCCTCCGACTGAACCAGAACTTATTGCTGCAGAGTTGCCGGGAAGCCCATCAGCAGAGAAGACAGGAGACTGGATCAGGATCAAAATGAGAGCACTGAGACTTGACCAGGCGCACAGAATAATGCATGTCGCTTCTTTCACCCGTCAACAAAAAACGAACTCTCAAATGAAAAGCAGGAACTCATTTCAAAGTTTCAAACATAGGTGGAGCATGCGGTTCAAAAGTGAGGTTTTTTAATTAAGTGAGGACGGCGTTGGACTTGCTGGGCTGTAACCCTAAAACCCCCCCCGACCCAGCAGAGCAGAGTTTACCAGGGAGGGCAGACAGGAGCAGAGAGTGTGTGGGGGGAGTGAAGTGTGTGGAGTTGGATGAGGTCAGGTGAATCAGGTAAGTCCAAGACAGTGAGGGGGAATTGAATATGACCATTTCATCGCGGACAGGGAGCCAGTGTCAGTGCTGCACTGGACGAGGTGTTCACAGGGTCAAAGCTGACGGACACTCAAAGTTTGGGGAACTCTCTGTGTGGATATTTCACAGAGAAAGGCGCTGCAAGAAAAGCATGCACTGGGCCCTGGTGGATGAAACTTAGGTGTGCATCATGTGTCGTGTTAACAAATTTCATTAAGAGATAAGGAGGGTTTTATTCTTTTAAGTGTAATCTGGCGATATTTAACTATTTGATGCTAAATGAATCTTGGCAGTTGCAGCAAACACCAAAGGCCTCACACCTCATGAGATCTGAATCTGCATTGCTCTTACACACAGAATATAAATGAAGCTGAGGCTCCACAGACCAGTGTGTTATCTTTTTTCTTACCAGCGGCGAGGTATATATTCATATATGTGACGATACAGAGCAAGAACATCCTTAGGAAGAGAAAGACTCAGTGGCCCCTTTGAAAAAAAGTGTCCATCACTGGTTTCTCAGCACATCAGTCAATCCGATGCTGAGCAGCTTCTTTTGCAGACAGAGCTGAAGTATTGTGAAGGTTATGACTCTGAACTAGAAATAAGAAAGAAAGAATTAAACGACAAAAATACCTCCCTGAGGTTGTGTGCATCCACCAACCAGTGCAGTTCCTGTCTGCATATATTTTCCAGATTCTTGACAGGTCAATGTGACCTTTGACCTTTGACCAGCGAACTCTAATCAATTCTTCATCTAGTCCAAGTAGACATGTCAAAGCTGGAAGAATTGCCTTAAGGCAGCGTTGAGATATGTTCATGAGGCCACAATGTGTTTTGTGACACAACTTTGACCTTTAACATTCAACCACCTAAACTTAGAATGTGAGTCTAAGTGACATTCATGCCAAATTTTGAAAGGATTCTCTCAGTGTTGTTGACATAGGAAAACGTTTTGTAAGGTCCCGTTGACTTTTAAATTTCTAATCTAGTCCTCCTGGGGTCCAAGTGAATATTTTTGCCGGATGTCATGAAACTCCCTACGAGTGTTCCTGATATATCACGTTCACAAGAACACGAGGGAAATGTGACCTTGTCTTTTGACCTTATATCACCATATCTAACCATTTCATTTTTGAGACAAACTGAATATTTAGGCCAAATTTGATAAAACCCCTTAAGGTTTTGTATTGGAATAAGAGATATTGAGACAGACCTTCAGATGGACAGATGGACGAACCGGAATCATAGGGCATAAAAAGTCCATTTTTTTTTCCTCTTACCGTCACATATAAAAAATTAAAGAGATTAATATTCTGCCAGCTGTTTTCTTTATACACATAAAAGATATAAGGCAATATAATTTTAAAAAACATTTCCCACAAGAGCAGTGACCAGGGACACATGTAGTGTGAGTAACAGCCAGAAGAGATGAGGAGAGAAATCAGAGCACAGGTCATAGATCAGGAGCACACATACTGAAATGGGCTCATTGTTCCAGGAGGAACACCCTATCAAGAGTTTTATGAGCAACAGGCTGGAGGAACCATTTCATAATATGATGTTATGGCACAGTAAATATTTACTGTTACCACAATTTCATTTTTGATGTGACGAACACCGAAACGCTGAGAACTATTCATGAAAATGGTTGGGAATGGTTGTCGTTTCAAACCGTGACACATGTTTCACCCAGAACTTTATGTCCAACCATCATCGATGGGAGGAAAGAGATTGCTGTCGGAATAGTTCATGAAAAACAAGCTGTGTTGAATGTTCAGCAGCAAAACTCGTGAAAATTAACTGTAAATGTGGCAGATTTTGGAAATATGCTTTCTGTGCTGGTTGCCTGGCAACCTCAGGATGACAGAAAGAGACTTCAACTCAGCCAAAACCAATGTCTGGTATATGACCACCTGTAAAAACAAAGCAAACCAGTTGCAAGAAGGAGGCAAAGAGGCATGTTTTTTTTTAAATCAACTCTGTAGGTCCAGACTAAATCTGAATGACTTAATTATCCAGGCGAACACAAGTCATGTTACACTCTGCGTGGAAGGCCCCTCACCAAACCCTGTAAACAACTGTGAGTAACAAACTAAAATGGTCTTTGCGAAATTGATTGACTTTCTGCACTGTAGTAAGAAAAAAAAATATTACAGGGATTTTAGGAGATGAAGATTAAGCAACTGTCCCTGTGACGATGACTACAGCATGTAAGAGCTAGATGCAGGTAAACATCCATCAATCCATTATACTCCTCACAGGGGGTCACACAGGGGCTGGAGTCAGCAGCTGACATTGGGCCTGAGGCGGTGTGCTCCCTGTGCAGGTCTCAGGTCCATCTTAGGGCTGAGACAAACACAAAGGCCATCCCAGGTCGTCCAGAGGTCAAAACATGGAACAGTCTTTCCAGTGACGTGCTACTTCAAACCACAGCATCACTGGTGCATTTTTGTTCAGATACGTTCACATCTTTAAAATAATGTGGTGATAGCAGATGTCTTTGGATTCTATTTTACTGAACAATGTCCCTGAGAATATGATGCCTTCTTCAGAATTTGTCCAATCTGTCTCAGAACCACAGATTCTTTGGAGCTTCTTTGCTCATAGTTATGACGCATTTATCTTTTTGCTTAGTCACTGTATCTTGGTTCTTTAATATTTCTATTATCTACATTCAGTTTTGGTTTAAAGTTTAAAATAACAACCTTTTTTTAAGCTTTGTTGATCGTGCATCACTACAAATTGCGCGGGTGCCCTAATCTAAACCTCAACTTAACCGAACACGAAAACAAAACACAAAAGTGGGAGGGTCTTGTGCATACGAAATATAATCCTGGCAGCCCCATGATGCTGCTGCAGAGAAACATGCAAATTAAAATTAAATAAAATCCAGAGGAAGTCCTCTCCCCCATTATAAATAATTAAAACTAGTGTTACACAGTAGATTTCGTTAGTGACTTTTGACTCCATTTGCCGGCTCAGCTTACAAAAAGGTCACAGACTTTCCAGGCAGGCAGAGCAAGAACACGATTCTAATACTTTTTCCTCTTGACTGAACATCTGATAACATGTGATGTAAATACGACAAATAAAACATGCTAGGAAAATATGCTTATCGCTTTCCGACACAGGGTGAATGCTAATTGAGCAGAGTTTATCATCACAATGAATTTAAATGAGAACAATATTTTTTTGGGCGCATATACAATTATCATTTCAAATGCCTTGCTATTCAGTGCCCCTCTCACCTGCGTGACTGCCCCCCCAAAGAGTGTAAATGTCCTCTGAATTTTAAATAAGCAATATAAAGTTCCTTGTTGCGAAAAGGTCGGGGGGTCTCATTTCTCATTTAGCCTTTGAGACCGTCACTCACGTCCATGTTATTATTAGCAAACTAACTATGAAGGGTGCACTATGGCCCCCGTGCAGAGCGCCGGTGACATGAAACTTTAAGGATTCATTGAAATGTACTATCTTCTTTGAAGGGAATGAAAATGCCATCAGTGCGACTAACTCATCAGGATTTATTGATGTAAAAAAAAACCCACGTCTTTGAGGATCCCAATCAGATGCCATAGTTTTCACTCCATCTGCCATGTGGATGTGCCAGCTTTTCATACAACTTTTTATTGACAACTTTTTTTTTGCATACATTTTGTCGTGCAAATGTTTTTGCCAAAGTAATATCTTTCAGTGGTACGGAGTGGACGGGGGATGACTGTCTCTTCTTGTTGAGCCAATTTTCTTCATCACTCCCGGCAGCAAATTTTTACTAATAATGTAAATTCAGCACCTAATTGGCAGCCCACCAGCTGCTTCTCATCAAAATAATGAGTCCGTTTTACTTTTACGAGAAAGATTATCAATCGTCTCCAGACGCTGGAAGCTCCAGCCTCCGTTTCCACGTGTTTCCAGGCAGACTCTGACGACGGGGTACAAGGACACCAATACTCCCTTACTAACAAAATTAAGGCAATAGTCATTAAGAAGACACTGCCATGTAAACAGCAATTTCTGATTGCCTTAAAGGGATGGTTCACCCAAAAATTGAAGTAACTGGTGACCACTTCTTCAGCAGAAAAATTCATAAAATGCCTCCACACTAATCCAAGTGTCTGTAAACTATCAAATTCCACTGCAAACTAGTTAATTTACATCATGTTTTAGCTTAAATGTTCACACAAGTGATCCTACTTTAGTTTCGAGTAACTTGAATGTCGTATGGAGGCATCTTGTGTTTTCTTCTGTTGTATTGGATTTGGCTGCAACGCTGTTTACCCCTGAGACTCCTAAAGGGTTTTGTGGACTCAACCACCCTCACCCACCCCTCCATCGGCATAGTGTTAAGTAGATGATGAGTGAATTTACATTTTTGGGTAAACGATCCCTTTAACCCAGATAAGGTCGTATACTCAGAATAAGCAACAAGTTAAAACATGTGGAGTATTCTGACCTTATGTAAACATACACGTCTTATTCACATTATAACGTCCTATTAAGGATTTCACAGTATTTTGCAACATTTACCAGGGTGTAAACAAGATAGTAGAATAAAGAGGAGCTTTGGCTTTTGCATAAATTGAGAGAAAACACCCAAAATGCTACATTAAACTAATCAGTGTGGGCTTTTTAAAACTGGTGGAATAACATTGCATGTAATAGTGGAAATATTAGTGTCCATGTATCCATGCCCCAGCCTGAGGTTTCCATACAGAGATCCGGTCCGAACCGGCCTGATGCTGGCAGCAGTCTGAACAGAGAGATGGAGGCTCCAACCAACAGGTAGCTCACTGACTGACTGATTCATTTCCTGCCTTTGTTGGTGAAGACAATATAGACTCCATCATAAGTCGACCACCTTGACCTCATCCTCCATACTGCACAGATTGAGTGTACGTCGATGAGGGGACGTGATGAAGTCCGTTCCGGTGATACACAACCTGAGGGTCCTAGACCACTTGAATGTGACTTATTAATGATTTCTGGGACTCCGACTCTTACACACGCACCGGGAACATAAAAGGTTAATAGGTATTTTATTTTCTAAAGAAAGTCAGACGCTGGAGGTCAGAATGCAACTCTTGCGGGGTATTAAATAAAAGGAGCCTCCTGGCATCGTGCTTTTAAAGACTGAACAATAGCTCTGATGAATTGCTGATGCCTGATTTAATGAGACTGCCCTCACTTGGATCTAAAAGTGAGGATATTCAGCCTTAAATTAAAAAAGTATCACTGATCAATATCTGCTCGGTTCTCATAAGAGCTTGATATTTATTTTTCCAGATTTTATGCAAAATTGCCAAGAAACAAACAACTGATGATTATCTCTATAAACAAAATCCAGCAAATAACGATAGGTAAGTCATTTGTGGAAAAAATACTGGAAAGATACAATTTGAACCTGATGATAATGCTAAATGTCAACCATCAAATTCATCAAGAACAAGAAGGACACTCAAATAGAGAGTAGAGCAAATTCCTCCATCGAGGCCAAACAATACTGCACACGATTTTCTACTTCTTATTGGAACATAAAAAAAAGGATCTGTGCTCCCCAAATTCATCTGTGTTCCTCGTAAATACATATTCAACAATTTTCCCATTTGGCCTTGCTGGCTTAAATGTACCCACAAGTTGATAGAATTGGTTTGTTAGGTTTGCGATGTCACAAACCTGTCAGAGTGACACTGGCTTTTTATTTTCCTCAAAATATATCTTATCGAATAAAAGGCACAGAGGGGCATGTTGATTTTCACTACATCAAAAATTATAATTGTTTTTTTGCATTCTCACCCAAATTGAATGGGCCACCAGACTGTCAAGACATGAGGATGGTAATTTTTTGCATAATCTTGCTGTCAAACAAACCAAACAACAAACCAAGTTGGGTGCAAACCTCCTTGTCAGAGGAACTTATCCTCCTGGGACCATGAACGTCTCGTTCCCAACAATACGCTGATGAAATATTTTGCTTGCATTAGTGCTATAGAAGTGTTTAGCATAAACTGTGCCACACCTCAAACAGTCTGGATTTAGACACTGAGCACTACTCAGACATGCAGCACGCACTGTACTCACTCACAAACACCCATACAAATCTGAAACACCTAAATGCAAAACACTTGTGACACTCGCAGCGCGGCACAGTCGCACATAAAGCTTACCGTCGCTGTGAGTGGATTTTAGACAGCAGTGCAGCGCTCATGGGTAATTTTCCTCAACAACATGGAAAAAAAACCCTGTATTGTGAAGTGGCTGCACAGTTTCAGCGCGATGTTGTAAGTTAGGGGATGTGACGCAGAGGGTTCACAGCCTGTGTTGTGCTAAATTGCTTATGCATATGTTTCTCCATCTTTTCTCCCCTTTTTTCTTCCTTTGTTTTCTAAATAATGACTCCCCCCCCCTCACTCACTGTATATAGTCTCTGCATCGCTGCTTCCCCAGGGATCCTATTTATCGACACTGATGTTCACTCGATAAGTTAATGACATTTAACATGTTTGT
Source organism: Pseudopleuronectes americanus (assembly GCA_038501795.1). Lineage (NCBI taxonomy): Eukaryota > Metazoa > Chordata > Actinopteri > Pleuronectiformes > Pleuronectidae > Pseudopleuronectes > Pseudopleuronectes americanus. Next base: position 10,352,186 of record CM076732.1, read on the forward strand.
GTATGAGTTGAACATCAATTTTAGCTTTATTTATGGTGGTTTGTCGTTCGCGTACAGCTAATTATTGTTCCGTGCATGCTGTTATTGATCACTGCACAGAAGCCTGCTCTACATAACACTGGTATAGGTAAGGGCGATCAATTTACAAAAAGAATCACTGTTATTCATTAAAAAAATGTGATAGAAGTGAACTTTTGCAGTGATGTAGTAGAGCTATTGTGAATGAACAATGTGACAAACCGCTCTCCTCTTGCAGCTCATGTCTCTGCTCTCACTGGCTGAGCTACAGCTTCCTCTCAGCATCCCTTCAGGTTCACACAACCGACGCCGCTGCCTCCTCATTACGTGATTTCAGTCACCGGAGGTTAACTGCCGTTCGGGCTGCTGTCATGATGCTCAGGGGGAGGGCACGAGCTCTGTAGGTTTACTGCCCTGATGGAAACAGAAACTGTGAAGAGGTGAGTCTGGCATTTTCCAAAAGGATGAGAATGTGACTCATACAACTTGCCCTCTGGAAGGTGTGCTGTCATTCCGGTTGATTCTTTCATATTCAGATAACATTTCCACTGTCTGTACGAGCCGCTCCGGCAATTTACTGCTCATCTTCAAGACTGACCTCATCAGCCAATTAGAGAAACTAATATACTGTTGATATAATACTGTGTTCATGTCCAATCCTCCTTTTAACACCTAATGCGACACAGACTGGACTATAATCCTACTTATAATAAAATTTACATTGATATTACTCATCAAATCTGCAGGCACGGTGGTTGAGAGTACAAGATGAAGCATATTTGCTTGTACATAATAACATTTTTGTTTGTACTTACATCCCAGTAGTGATACCTCTGTACAGATGTTGGATGTGCAGGAAACCTTCTAGCCCGGTTGTTAAACCTCTGCTGCGGGCCATATCGTTGAACTCCTAAATCACTGAACTGAACATTAAAGTGATCCTAACCCTGGTTCAGGCACGTTGTATGAATAACACTTTGTTAAATCTGTGCCACTTCTCTTTCCTGTATTTTCTCGATCAATAATCTGTGATGAGTGAAAGGTGTATATTATGTCTCTGCCTTTCATTATGTTGTTTCTAATTTGTATTTATTACTTCCTCTTTTGTCTTCCTATCTTATAAGTGCACAATATTGATATTTATAACTGGAAATTGGTTAGAAAAAATAAGAGTGAAAAAGGTAATACAATTTTGCTTAATTTATTCTTCTGAACCTCTGTGACTAATTCTACCAGCAACAATAAAAAATCACAACTTTATTGTTCAATTTAAACGTCCCACATGCCTCAGTATAGTCGGACAGACTGTAACACAGTCATTATTTATGAAAGCTGTAAACACGTTTGCCAGGGACACGTAGCCAACAGTGTTTGGAGTAATTATGTTGGCACTTCTTGTATAGTCAGCTAACTAGGTAGTGTTGTTTAGCTTGTATCGGGCCTCACAGATAATGTCAAAGCCACGGACCAATCAGCTGCTGCGAGGAGGTTAATGATGTTTGTGCTGCCATTCTGTTTTTCTTTACAATTTCATACAAAGTTTGGGACGGAAGTGTCCTCGTTTTGACTTGTGATTGTGTATTTCTGTTACCTCATAAACAAAGAAACTTACCGCAGGAGGATTTTCATTTGGCGAACGCAACAGGATCAAATCACGCCTGTGAGTTTTACACTCTGAATAAAAAGACCAGCAGCTTCCTCATTTGCACTCAGGTTTTTATAAATCCTTTAATGAGAATTTTTTTTCATTTGGTGTGACCTAGCAGAACCAAACAGTCTGGGGCAACCTCTGAAACTTCCATTTCGACTTCAATTTAATGCCCAGGCTGTAAAGGATTTAATGTGGAAAAAAAACAAACACAAAACAAAACAATGAGCGGAGGAAAGGCAACTTGTGAGGTAACAGAGAAAACTGCATAATTGAAAATGAAATCATGAAGCCCCCCTAAAGAGACCGCAGCAATTTGCATAATAATGAATCCTCGTGTGTTATTGTGCATTCTGTCACATGCTGTTTAACTGTGAAAAGACTTTGAAATAGTTTGTTCCTGGGCTCTAAACCTCTCCGGTGTACCGCTGACGACTTTGCACGGAGCAGAGTGACAGCGATATAATGAGACACCATCTCTCTCACATCAGAGTTCTCTGTAAGTTCATTTGAACACATCTGTTCCCCTGTAGTGTCATCGAGTGTAAAATATGTGGGAGCAACATTGGTTAATGGCAGAGAGAGCATTACCCATCGTTTACTGGTGAAATGGGTTTTGTTTGGATACCGGGCTGTGTGCTCAGGGGACAGCAAAAATGATATCCATGCAATAAATTGAAAGTGCATCTAAATGTTGAATAGCAGTTTAAAAGCCACTTGTGTTATTTTCCAATAAAAAAAAACATGCACTATGTGTATACCATTATCATACCGGTTATCCACGGTGTTGGCGGTGTTTTTTTTTACCCTTCACCTGAATGAATTATTCAGAAAGAGCTGCACACACATTCAGATGGTGGCTGTGGGTGGGGGGTGGGCAACAGGCAGACGACTTCATCCCCAGAGGTCAGAGTCACCGTGGTTGCCGTCGCTCCGCTCCGACCTGCCCCCGAGCCGCACAGACACCTGAATCACTTTAATGGCTTCATCACACAGAGGCAAGAGGAAGGATCGCTGTGATTGCACGTGTCTCGCTCCGGTGACATCCGTCTGCGCGGCGGCATCACAGGGTCACGCACGTCTGTGATGGAAGAAGCCATGGTGGATTTTTAACAAACCCACCAAAAAAAAATAAAGCTGTGGTCCAGAGAGAGTCAGAGTCTCTGTGGCGTCCACAGGGTTTCAGTCTCTCCTGTGAATCTGAGCTGTAAAGAAATTTCATCTTGAGTTTGAGGTAAAGTCTCACCTGAATTATATTTAGGGCAAGGAATGTGTGAAAAGCTAATATAATTCAAATCTCAGTTTATTGCTCACTTGTAAAATAGCAAATCTCAAGCCTGTGCAGTAAATATGATTAGTACTCGAAATACAGGGAAACATATTGGCCGTGTCCTTCAGAGGCTGCATTTGAAGACCGATTGCATCAGAGGGGTGCAACTGGACAGTCCTATTTCAAATTCATCTTTAATTCCGTCCCAGAGAAACAGAAGACTCCAAAGGGTGGATCCTACCCGGCCCCCACCTATCCCAGAATCCATTGCGCTTGAGTGACAAACAGTTTTTCAAAGAGGTAAGCAACAAGACATTGAATACTAATGTATGACGCTTCAATACAATGGAACACAAAATTACTTTCTTTTTTTTTAAGTTTCTCTTTATGTCCAACTTCAGTTCTGTTATGAGATGAGCTGGTGCAGAAATAGATCTCTGTAGATCAGACCATCTCATTTCAGTTCAGAGACACATCTATAGCTTGGCTTTATTCCAGTGAGCTCTACAGGTGCTGATTGATCCATTGATTTAGCTTCATATATGGACAGAGCTATCTGTCTACTTCCCCGCTGTTCTCAGTCTTTTTCCGCTAAGCTCACCAACCCCTGGTTGTAAATGTATATTTAATCGACAAAATCGTATTGATCTTTTCTTTTAACTCGAGAAGTTAAATATATGCAGAGCATTTCCAGAGCTACCAACCTTTGCTTTAAGTTATTTTACATCCAATTAAAGCAGAAGAAGGTGCGCGCAGAATACAGCCGGGCTTTATGTTTAATTTGCTGATGGAGCCGGTGGGCTTTGCAGCTGACTGCTTCCATATGCTGCATGCCTCACACATGAAAGCTGCAGGCCGGAAACAAGGCAGGAGCTGTTCTCAGCGGTCCCTCCTACATGCTGCTTCTGTCTCACGGGCTCTCGGGTCTCTGCGTTCGTGGGACCAGACTCATACAGCATTCAAAAACCCTTGCTCTGTTTTTATATAAAATCCCGTATATTCTCCAGCTGCTTTCTGTGACAAGACAATGCATTTAACGTGAGTGAATTAGTCTTAATTCACTAAGCTCATCTTCGGTCTTTCTCTCAGAACCGCGCTGGGAGAAAAAAGAAACGATGTCTTTATTCCGCTCTGACGTAACGAGCAACTCGCTTTTAGCCGACGGCAAATTATTCACTGGATCATTACAGCGATACCAGCTGCTGCCCTTATACTGGCTGATCCTCCCATTCGACACCTTTGTAAATACTGCAAGTGGTAGTATTCATAGCTCTTCCTGGAACACTGAATAGTAATAGTGACTTGCATCAGATTTAAAAAATCTACAGTAATTATTAAAGACGCTCCATTTGCGAGCTTACAGTAGCCGCTTTTGGATTTCCTCGATTAAGACTTTAATGAAAGCCAGAGGAGATGTTTTGATTTATTTTTCGTTTGGCTTCTTTACAGACGCCTTTAAGGGACCCCGCGGTGCCACAGTGACTTGATTCAAAGTGTTTTCCTCCGGAAGCAGCTCTCTCAGAAACTGATGTGTGATGATCTCCGCTGGTTACAACCCGAGAGTCAGGTGCTACTCCGACGTGCAAGAGAGCGGATGGAAATTTGAGGATTTTGATGTGAGGCAGAAGGCCTGAGAGAGTTTCTTTTAGTAGCGGCAGAGGAACATCTGTCCAGATGCTGCTGTGATGTAACAGTGTTCAATGTCTATGTGCTGGGTTTTTAGGAAACACCAGCAGGATAATAGTGAGTAAATGCATCATTAAATGATCCAAAGTTAAACAGCCGGGACCTGAGATGTGATCAATATTTCATGAAGACTGCAAAACAGTTATTTGTCGGCCCTGTGATGTACCCCTCCTCTCAGCCAATGGCTGCTGGGATTGGCTCCAGACCTAAACCCTTAAGGCAGAAGGGGCAGAGATGGATGGATGGATGGACAGATGGACAGATGGACGGATAGATAGATAGATAGATAGATAGATAGATAGATAGATAGATAGATAGATAGATAGATAGATAGATAGATAGATAGACAGACAGACAGACAGACAGACAGACAGACAGACAGACAGACAGACACAGACAGACAGACAGACAGACTAGATAGAGACGTAAAATATTCATTATGATATGGGGGAGAAATCTCAGTAGAACTTTGGTTGGGGCAACAGCTAACTTTCACTATTAGACTTACACTGCAGTATAAACCAGTTTTTCTGAGTTCTGTGACAAACAGCTTTTTAAGATATCCACACACAGTAGAGTTGAAATAGAAATTCTCCAGTGCACAAAGTTGGCAACTTTAGAAGAAAGCACAGCAAATGGCTGCTCTGAACGTTTGGGATGACTTGGCCAGCACTAACTTTAGAGGAGTTTAGTTTGCAGCTGCGTTGGTAATGAATTTTTTTTTAAAACTTTTTACTCTTTCAATCAAAAGTGGCCTGTGGATGTTGAGGGCTGTGGTGCAGTGGTGAGCAGTGTCACCTCATTTCAACAAGGTTTCAACCTCCCGGCCTGCAGGAGCCTTTCTAAGTGAAGTGTGCACGTTCTGCTGTGTGTGTTTCCTCCATGTTCTACATTTTCCTCTCGCTGTCCAATGATTGCAGAACTGCAGGCTACATTCATTTAACTGGTGACCAGACATGTGGGTTTGAGCATCTATGACATGCATGCTTAAGTTTAATTGAAGGTTCTGCTGTCAATTATTACTCTGTCACTACTATGTCGAGGTTTCAGATCTTAGTCAACTGTAACTGACCACACGTTCAAATGTTGAACTGACTTTATGAATATTTTCCTCATTTTGAAAATGTTATGCAACAGTGGGCCAGACATCCAGTTAAGTAGTATTAGACATCAATAGGTGAATAAAGTAGTTTGTGTTTGGAATGATTTCATTAACTTAATGAAGTTGCATTCGAAAACATCGATCCTGAGGAGAAGTGGCCGAGAAGGAGCAGGACAATCAAATCTAATATGAAAAGCAGGCTTTGGTATCCAGCAGGTTCTGAGGCTGCAGCACAAACTGCCCAGGTTTTAATATGCTTGCTTTATAATGCTTCTTTGCAAATGTATCACAAATAAAGCAATCATCACAAGAGTGAATAATGAATGAAAATATGTTCTACTGCTTTTTCAGCCTTAGCAGTTGATGTGAGATAGATAGAAAACACGAGGTGATTCCCTGTTCCCTGAAGGAGGAATCCTTCTAATGTCATCGGGACTATAAGGAATGTAGAATATCCCATTTTTACAGCTCTCTTGAATGAGATATGCTTGAGTGATGACTGGATCTTCAGATATTTGAAAAGAAATGATACATATCAACCAAATTAGGTCAACCACTAATATTCTTTCACACATAGAGACAGAACTTGGCGGAGTGCCTTTCCAGTGTACTCTGGCAGCGCTACACCTACGGAGGCGACTCTCCACTGCCGACAGAAGCATGAATAATTTGTCTAAGTGTCTGTGAGTGGATTATCTGCTAACCAGTCCTGCCTCTTATATAAAGTCCGATGGGATGGTCCTCCCACCCAGTCCCCCCCCGGGTACCACTAATGGACAATGGTGCGAAATAACGCAAGTCTGAATATGAGTAATGTGTGTTAGATCGTTATTTAAGAGCATCCTGTTGTCATCTTGCAAACTGCTGACTTGAAATGATTGATGTTATTGGGAATTGGGAAATCCAGAGTTACTGAGCAGTAATTAAAACAATTTAGAGATATATTGGTGTGGAAATTAAAATCTGCATGAAATTCTCAACAGACAAAGATGCCGTGCCTGGTGGCCAACTTCTCAGAAATGTGTGCATCATTGTGTATGTGTCCATGTGCGGGTGTGTTTCTGTGCTTTTTATTGCTTTGTAGCTTCAATACCACTATCTGCAATAATAGCTGGACATGGCCCAGCTGTGTGTGAGTGCACTTCCCTTGCCCCCCCCCCTCTCACCTTCACTGCTGCAGTGGCTTTCGAGGCGAAGAGACTTTTAGACCGACTTTATCAAAACAATCCCTTTCCCTGCAGCGTCTGTCAGAAATCAAAGCCCAGCTCCCCACCTTTGGCCCTCCTCTTTTCATTCAAGTGACTCCGCTTTGCAGTAATGAAAAGTTTCACAGGAACTGAGGCAAGTATTTCTCTAAACACTTTCCAACCTCCACTGATCACACACTTCACAACCTGCTCTGGGGTTTTTTTCTGTTGTTACGTGAGCTCGGGAATCATTTAGACAACACGGTGTAGGCGGATGTCCTTTTGTCGGTATGCACAGCATCTGTGTGGGCTGCCCGCTGGGCTCGGCTCTCTTATGGATAGGGCACTGGAAGGCCCAGGCTCCCCGGCTGCGGTAAGACAGCTGCAGACTGGTGGGCGCCTCCGTGGTAACTGCCTGCAGACAGACACACAAGCAGCAGCGTGCACGATGTAAGGACATGGTTTGAAACGACAGTGAGACTGATGTGCACACAGAGCACATGGGCGCCTCGGTCCACTTCCCTGGCCTCTGACCCAACATCAGACTGTTTACATCCCAGAGCATGACTCAGATGTTGTGAATAAAAAAACCAAAACCATGTAGGATGAGATCTGTTTTATCAGATTTAATATATTATTGTCATGAAGCATTTAGTTGTGATTTGTGCACAGACCAAAAAGAATGAGGGTCAAATTATTTTAGTAATTTGACTTTTAGGAAAGTGTGCTTCTGAACTTGAGAGTTAAATGGAAAATATTACTATCACTCTCTCATCTGTTATGTAAATATGAAGCGACAGGAAGCCGCCTGCCTGCTTAGCTTCGCACAAAGGCTGGAAATCAAGATTCATCAGATGCATCACCTCTTGTAAAACCACAACATGCTGATTACAGCTTCATATTAAGCATTCAAATATCAAAGTGGCAAAAGCCAAATGATTAAATACAACAAAAAGCTGGTCACAACAAGTTGTCTACACTTACATCATGTCATAATAATATATCACAATTAAAAGAAAACGTTTGTGTGTTTGGAAAAAAGTAAAATACAAATCTTGTTATAAAGATAAAAGGAAATAAGATACATTGGCTTAAAGGATAGTTTGCCGCTTTAATGCAGGTGGAATTTAAGTAGTAAAGAAAATTCGGTAGTATTTTTCATCTGGTCAAAAAAGGGAACCTGCAATTTTATAAAAATCTTGTCAGCACAAATACCCCACAAATGATATATATATTACATACTTTCCTATTAATATCTATTAACGGATTTTCTCTCAATATTATTCATGTGTTAATAAAGCATGTGAAGCTCAGAAAGTAAACGAGAAGGTGTCAGCAGATTTCCCTTTTTCTACACCTGCAGCATTTTCCTAGAAAATATGGCTCTGTCATAACTTATCAGCTAATATTATCAGCACCATCTTCATAGCAGCTCCCATAATTACTACTAAAGAAGATTAAAAGAACCTGACTGCGCAGCACATGCTTCATGGCCGAGAGGGTCTCCACACTGCGGCGTCTCTGTTGATATACTGTAGGTCTGTGCTGTCTAGTTGAGATGTTTCTCCAGACGTTTCGAGCTGATGAAAGATGGCGTCAATTCCACAAAATGAATAATTAAGCGGTTATTTTTACCCCTCTGGGGCATGGAGCTGCTGCCAGAGTGAGGGCAGGCAGGTGAGGGGATTGCTGACTCCGGGAACGATGGCATTGAGTCAGAGGATCTCACGGTTTCACAGGCATGCAGCCAGGTTTAATAAAAGTCCCGAGCAGCGGATTGCTCTGCATTCAGAGTACTCTGAGATTTGAATAATTCAAATATAGAGGTATTGTAGGGTGTGTGTCCAACATCTTGTGCTGCTGCTCTATACAGTCCTGGTCAAATGATCTGCGGCCCCTGACTTTCAACTACATCATTCAAAACATCTTCAGAGGCAAATGCTAATGAAACAATTTTTCTGTGGCCAGAATATTTTAAATAAAATGTTCCAGGATGCTGAACAAAGGAGAATGAAAAGAAAAAACTTGCATAATACTACAATAATACAAACACAAAATGTGTACCGCGAACAATCATTGGCACCTTTTTGATGAATTCAAATTAGTGTCCTTTTTTATGTCAAAATCCGCTTGAGCATGTTTTCTAAATGCTGGTGAACCCACTGATAAAAGGCGATTGAAGGCTTTCCCATTGCCAGCAGCTGACTCTGCCTCTCATCCCGGTAATTCCTCTCACACTGCAACTGACTACAACTACAGCGATGGATGACATTCGATTATTCTGCAGGCTACAGTGGGTCGAGAGTTTCTGGCAAGCTGGACTTTGCTGAGAAAAATAGACAGAGAGCGAGCTGCTCGCCACTGGGCAGACGGATAGAGAGGGATCCGCTGCGTCTCATCCACAGGTTGATGATTCCATCTGCAACCGAGCCTCCGTCTGAGATTCCTTGGTCGGCAAAACTTATTTCGGGCTAACACGAAAATTAGCATATTACTTGAGTGTAATGTTTCCATCACTGTCGCAAATGGAGTTGGAGCCAATAAAAACCAATGACCTCTGCAAATTAATTTACATGAAGACAAAAGCCATATGTTGTATTAAATTTGTTGTCAAGGGTGAAAGGGCTTAACACTTGTGCTCTGCGGTCACATGACTTGAGGTAATTAATGAATGATCTTTTTGTCTGCATAATAAAGGAGCAGATTGTTTTTTTTGTTTTTTTTGCTGATTAGAACGACGAAAAAAGATCTGTCTGCATCAGAGGTGCTCTTATAGTGAAAAAAGTTATAACCGATTCTCTTGAAATCCAAGTTTCAAAAGTTTGTGAGGTTATAAGAAGTTTCACAGTTGTTGTTGCGATGAAACTCGATAAATTGGTTTGAATTGTTAAATAAACACCAGATCTAGAGCGCTTCGGGCTGACCTGCAGCAATCTGGCGTGAGGGTTTCATCCCAAACTATCTGCTGCATACTTAAACCAAGTAGGGCTCCAAGGGGCCAGAGTGGACGCCAATACTGAAAGAAAAACACAAAAAGCTGAACTAATGTTTGAAAAAAACTTATCAAAGACATATATTATATAATACTCTTCCTGTTCTGCTCATAAGAAATGGTTCGGCAATGGTTTGCAAATGGTATTTGCAAATATGTTATTGAAACTCAAAGGTGCCTTTCATTTTGATCCTTACACAGGAGAATAAAGCAGAATCCTAATTAGGTTCCTAATAAAGAAGTCAGTATGGCAGGCACACGTATTGACATCGGCTTGTTTGAAACAGAGCTGCAGAGAAAGCAAGTTGCTCAGTCAAACCACCGTGGTATTCAAATGAAAATCAGTCCGTCACAGGACAAGTCAGATCATTTCACTTGCTGACAGTCGACAAATTGAGCCTACAAGCCTCTGAATCATGCATGCCCAGTCCTCCACTACGTGTAAAATATAGGTGGGACCTTGTTTCCTCTCTTGCCTCCCAGCTAATGGACAGCGAAGGAGTAGTAGGCAAAAAAATGACCAAAGCAGCCACTCAGGCACTTACACATTTTAATTATACATGTCTTGCATTGCCTGACAAAATAACCCCGCTGTGTATTCCCCTGTAAAGAGTATTGGTATGAGCTGGACACTATTTACAGACACACAGCTCCATTCTCTCGGTGGGGGCAGGAGCGGCCAGCCCCAAACCAGAGTAGCTCAGCTGGGAGAGCTGAAAGTACCAGCGTCAGGTTTTTTCAGCCTCTCCTCCAACCTCACCAGAAATAAACCTCATTTCAAAACAGAGTCACGGGGTGCAAGCTGCATGTCACAGCTGTTGGAATAGCCGTGTCTCTTTTGTAGGGCTCTGAGTGTGGGTGGTGTGTGTTTATCCCACCGGTCACGCTGAGGCAGCTACCATGGGGCCCCGGCCCTCCTCGCTAAGTGTTGCCTTTGCTTGCCCACGCTCGGCTCTCCGGCGCGAAGCTGTCTGTCTCTCCCGGTGACCAGGCTGTCAGATATTTTCACAGGGAACATAGAGGAGGAGGAGGAGGAGGAGGAGGGCCAATCGGATGGAACATAATAATAATTTTCCACTAAACTGCAAAGAAAGTATGACCCTCACGCTGTTTTTTCTTTTTTTCCAACTGCTGGGTGATTTAGACACAGGTGAAGCAGAGTGACAGTAAACTTCTTAATATAATATCTCGACTTCAGCAACATTTCACCCTGCAGAGCCGATAAGAGGATAAAATCTCCAAGAGGACTCCCCGGTTTAGTCGAGGGATGTTTGAGGCTTTAGCAAAAGCAAAAGACCAGATCAAAATCTACGTGAATGAAAACCGACCCCTCAATCAATGACGTCTGCAAATCCCTTTTTTCGAGAGCCGTTTAAAACTTTTTCGGGAACATACAACTTGACACGTAAGATGATTTATTATCACAGTTTATCAGTCCTGATTAAATATTTAAATGCATGCAAATGGTATACTCCCACAAAGGGTCATGGCAAGGGATCTCAACCTAGTCCCACTCAGTGCTCTACCTAGTGTTTATGCAAATGATGCTCCAGCATTAGTTTGCTTAGTGCAGTTAGTGCGGAGCAGGTTACACTGGTGCCAACAGAGATATATTTCCTTCTTTATTGCTTGGATTTGTTCTTGTGCAACCACTTGTTTTCTGTCCACTCAACAGAATTTTAGATGAAGCCAATAAAGATTTTTCACATAATTGCTTATTGGACCCAAAAGACATCTAAGGTTGCTACTTTGAGCACTTGATGATTATGAAGGGTCTTTATTACTATTTCCTCACATTTTACAAACAATTAAGGAAAATAAACAGTATATTATCGAGAGTTGTTCTTTCCAAAATGTTAAAAATAATCCCCACCTATAAACAGTTATAATCAGGTGTAATTTTGTAGCAACAGTCCCATGAGGAAAGGATCATGGGACTGGTAAGTGTTCTAATTAAATATAACTATTTTAGTCATGTGTTAGTATTCTGACTTAGTTTAAGAGATTTGTATGTTCATCAGTTTTAAGTGAAGTTTAGTGTTAACTGGTATTGTAGTCTGTGTGACTGCTGTGGATGATGTGATTGATAGATGGTCACTGTCTTTGTTAGAGGGGTCAATGATTAATCACGCAACCTCATGTGTGTATAATGAACAGATTCAGATAAAAATTCTTATTCTTTGTCTCAGACTACTACTCTTAAAATATGACTTACATGTCCCTTAATACTTATTTTCCTTGGCTGAAGAAACTCTGTGTTATTATTACATATTTGTAGACCATATTTCACTTTATCGTTTATTCAAAAAGGTGTCTGCAGCTATTCCAATGTAATTAAATTTTGTCACTGGGTAACTTGAAATTGTATTTATTTAATTCTATTATATTTGTTCAATACCTGGTGAGTGTGGCTGTTGTCTACATTATCATTGACTTTATTTTGCAGCTGGTTTTGTTTTATTTGAGTTTTTTAGTGTCCTCTCTCCACATGGCTGCAGCACTTCCGTGTGTTTCCCGTGTTTGTGTGTTGCTGTGATGACAATAACAAGGTATGTAACGCTGTGCGTGCTGTGAAATGGCAACAAGCACCTCTGAGTGCAGCTCCCCATTGCTCCCACAAAACACTGCGTCTCTCTAGTAAGATGGATCTCCTGAACTCCACCGACAGCAGATATTCCATTATATCAACCAGCAGTCACTGTCGACTCCCCTGAATTACTGCCTGCCCTGTTACTTGCCTCGGCACCAAATTGGCTTAGCCAGTAAATGAGGGATTTGAATAATACATTCCACCTATCTTTTCTTCTGCACCCGGACTGACTGGACTTCATTTAGTGACTTAATGTAATAATATAATCTTTTCAATTGCAGCAGTTTCTGCGGATTCACGTGAAGCATTACCAGACTCCTCCAAAGCAGAACAAGTCAAACTGTCTGATAATGAAAGGAGGATTGATGTGATTTTTGTCTTCAGGATTTCCATGAATTCTTTCAGATTTAAGTATAAGAAAACCTATTGAACTTGTGAATGCAGTTTTAGCCTCCTTGTTCTATAACACACTGCATGGTCAAAGTCTGTAATGGTTTGATCTATTTCCATTGAAGTCCAACTAATGATGAAATATTTGTTTTTGTTTCTAAGGTCTTCAGGGCAATTTCATATTCAATATTGATTTAAACTTGTAAAAAAAAATGTAAATATTAGATTTACATGAAAAAGCAAAGTACAAAATAAATAAGATGCATATCAATGAAGAAATTTAATATTTTGTTGCGAATAATGCAATATCCAGTCTTTGCCCAACCATTCGTGAAATAGACTCGAAAATCAGAGGCACAATTATTGAGACCAATGTTGGATTTGGTCCTTTGCTGGGGTGGTTGTGAAATGCAGCTTAAAGCATGTATAGATAATATAAATTAGAAATTAATCGCTGTTCCGAAAGGACAACCAACAGTTGAGTTTAACATAATGCGGCGCTTCGACTTGAAACTCCTGAAAACACCAGTTTAGCTGAACATGTGCTACCTGGAAGCAAAGTGACAGAAGAAGAGGGTTAAATATAAAAATGTCAACAAACTGATTGCACCTTGGGTTATATGCAAAGTGTATCCATCTCATATGGCATCCTTTTGCACCTCAAAACCCACAAACCTACCACATCCCAAAAACTTGCTAAAAGAGTGATGAGCCGCCACAATATTACACCTTAAGAAATGTTTTCCCCTTTTACACGCCCACCCACCACTGTGCACGATAAATCATTGGTATCTCGTGAACAATGACAGCTCTGTCCATCGGGAATCAAAGCTCGTACCTGGACCACATTAAAGCAACTGTGGCCTCAAGGTATATTCAGCTGGGAGGGTTCATTATAAAACTCCATTAAGCCCATACCATCTGCTGCACTCTGAAAAGCGGCAGAGTCCTCATGTTGTGTCTGAACAAAAAAATAAACAAAACAAGGAGCCAATGGAGAAAAGAAAGCCTTCTGCAGGGCATCCTGGGAAATATTTAGCCTGGGAGGTGTCAGAACTGAAGCAGAGACGCTGGCATTCGTCAGAATTCATTTTGCTCTAACTGCTAGAAAGGAGAATAACAATGTTCTAGCTGTGGTTCTTAAAATATTTCCACTTTTATTTGTGATATTGTAAAGACTCTAAAGGCTTTCGTGTCAGCATGGGGTCATGACTAGGCTCTGCCTACTGTAGTTGAGGAATATGGGGGAATCATAGAGTGTCTGTGTGTGTTTTTTGTGTGCCTGTGTGCTGTGGGTGTGTGTATTTCTCAGTGCTGCAGCTGCAACGCTCTGACTTCCTGGGCCGGGCCGTCTCTGTCCACATTTCACAGCTCCAATGTGACTGCTGCAATGAGACAAGACGCTGCAGCATCTGTGCCAAGTCCTCACACAACCACTTGCTCCCTCTTAGAGAGGAGCATCTGCAGCCTGGCCGGCGCTTCCCGACTCGCTCGGGTCATCCCCCAGAATACGTCATTACAGAGCACATCAGGCTGCACTCTCCATAAATTAAATCTGGGACTGCATTTACACAGGGACAGTCAATCTGGCTTTAACCCTTGAGGGTACGGATCAGCTTTACCTCGATGTTTGCTTCCAGGGTTTTCAGCTTTGTTTGCACCGATCGTGTTCATGTAAGATCTCAATCAAACTTGTCGTTAATTCCACAGCAGATTGTACCGTGTTGTGATCACATTTGTGTATTAAGTCGGGCATAATTTGGATTTTGTTTATGCGGAGAAAAAGGGAAACACTTGGGTTACCACAAAATGAAACCTACCTGCATTTAAACATATTTTCATCATCCCCCTGCTTCATGTAAGCACCTCCCTGTATCACACTGTGAGGGTGCCTCTCCTCCTGGGAGGGCATTTGTATTCTGGAGGTTCTCGTGTTCAATAATTTATCATTGATATGTATTGATTTACTATCACAGGGACCGAAGCTTGACCTCTCCAGTGAAGTATGGTCTATACTTCAATAGCAGCCCTGGCTCCGCCCTCTGCCTACGCCCACTCCATTTAACCCTGACATTTACAGACAGCGCCCTGTCTAAAGGGTCCGTGTAGGAGCAGGACACATGACGGTAAACCTATTCATTAGCATACATAAAGATAATCAAACAGCTTCTGAATATACGAATACACAATATTTTCAAACATTATATTTTACATGGGGAATCATTTACTTACTAAATAGAATTAAATGGATACATTTAACACTTCTTTGGAATATTAAGGCGCCCCCTGCTGGTCGAACGACTGCAAGTTTGCGTGAGTGGGGAAAAAATGTATTAATTAACTCCTGTCATGCAATCACACATAAACATACCCCCCAACCGGACTGTGTAATTGAGCAATTCAAAAGCATTGCTGTAGCTTCGTGGAGTAGCACATGCACATCCACAGGGAGAGGTGGAGAGCGAGGGGGGGAGTGAGAGAGAGAGAGAGAGAGAGAGAGAGAGAGAGAGAGAGAGAGAGAGAGAGAGAGAGAGAGAGAGAGAGAGACAGAGAGACAGAGAGAGAGAGAGAGAGAGAGAGAGAGAGAGAGAGAGGGGTGTGGGGGTGGGAGTAAAAGTTTGCTCACGGATAAACCCCCGTGACGTCGCTGACACTTTTCACTCCGACCTATCTTCATTAACCTGAAACTGGTCCCCGTCTATTTCCCGGGACACCGGCCATGGCGCGCTCCCACTTCCCTTGACGCGCCACAAGCGCTGCGTGTCGAAGCCGCCACCATTTATAGCCTCGCGCTGAAAAACAATCTTATTATGAGATTTAAACTTTGCCTCGGCTAGACTGGAGGATCAACACGCGCTCCTCGCACTTGTCCAACTGATAGAGTAATACCTCCACCCACCCACCCGGCACCGCATCCACCCGACCCGCCTCCGTTGGTTGTGGTTAGACGCCGGACTCAGCTCTCGGCGAACCAGAGGCAAAGCGGGTCTGTTCGGCACAGGCTGCATATAGAACACGCGCGGAAAGGAGCTCAGCCTCGAATTAAATCACTCACGGCAAAATGGATCTTTGAGACTCTCCCCTGACGCAGGCAGCCGCCGCTCTGCGCGCCTCCAAACAGAAAACTACCAAACTGGGATTCTTTCTTTCTTTCATTTTTTATTTTTGCTACAATCAACAGAAAACATATACTGTCTCTTTGAGAATGTCTTCGTGGTGACATGCGCTGAGCTGCCAGCTTTGCACCGGGAGGAAGACGCTCTCTGCCCCGCGATCGTCCAGCAGGTAAGCCGGTGTATTTACACTTTGATGTCGCAGCAGAGTTTTATAAGAGACGTGAGGGTCTTCTGCACTTTATGGTTCGTCGTGCGTGCGCATGAGGGGAGTGTGTGGCTGTAAATCTATAAGGTTAAGACGAGGATTTGAAGAGTGTTGTGTGTTGTGTGTGTGTGTGTGTGTGTGCGTGTGTGCGTGCGTGCGTGTAGCAAAGTGAACACAAACCGTAAACAACAACGCACGGCTCAAGTTGTGCGCAGAAGTCGGTGCATTTCGAGTATGGTGCGGTCAGAGCATTGCAAGATGACACGCTGAGGTGTGAACGGGACTTTCTTTGGCTTCATGTATGATGAAAATTCCCCTTTTGCTAAATTTCATCAACATATATTATATATATTTATTAACCTAGTCGATTTTATGACTATGTAAGATTTGTGTCCACCAGATACAGCTCAAGTTAAAGTACTCTCCGCCTGCATGACATGTCGCTTCAGCACCACGGACAGCTCCACTTCACCTCCAACTTCACCCTCACACACGTAAACTCATTTTATTTTGAAATGCGAATGAGACTTAAACCAGAATAACAAGGTTTAATAATAATAACACCCTTTTATATAAGTTAAATAAAAAGTGAAGTCCCTGCACTGCTATGGGCTTGAACCCAGCCCACACAATCACAAAATGACAGCCCGTTTCACAAATCTCAGGATCATAAAAACCTTGCATTAAGTCATGACACATGACTCATGCAATTTTAAGCACAACTTTAACATGATTAATGCACAACCTTTTTACGTTGTGATTACACAGTCTTGTGCTTACAGTGGGCTACAGTTGTGCAGTCTCACTCAGATTAGCTGAGGATTTCGCTGCGTATGTGCCATCTGTCTGGGAAAAGCATAGTACAACCTACACACTAGACATCTTGGTGTATTTGACTTGCACCGAATCTTCATGTGGATTGATGCCTTTTCTTTTTGGAAAAGGTCTAATTTCTAAAGATGTTCAGCCAAACCCCTTTCACACAAATGAAGATTTCCCTGGAGGAGGAGGAGGAGGAGGAGGAGGTGGTGGTGGTAGTGGGTGGGTGGTTATGTGGGTGGGGGGGTGGTTGGGGGGGTGTGTGTGTGTGTGTGTTCAGTGGTCCAAAGCACACGGCGCGGAAAAAAAGCTGAAACGATGCCAGGTTTAATATAACCTACACCTGCGGTCCCAGCCAAAGAAATGACAAGCCCATGGGAGCATTCCTGTGGCTTATTCCACTCAGCTGCACAGGACGTAGGTGTGCGAGTGCGGACTCACCTCTCCTGCTTAAATAATGTCTCACTGTCTCGGCGACATTTAGAGCAGGGAAGCTATTAAAAGAGAAAATCTCAAACAATCTGTCTCATGTCGCTGAACTGACAGCATTGTATTAACTATCAGAAGTTGCCCTTGTTCCGGTTATTTCAGACAAAAGATCAGCCCCATCTTAGTCCCCCAGCTTAGTGAATCAACATCCCTCCAACTTTTTAATGTCTGGAGTTGTAAGTGTTTGAAAACGTCGTCATTTTGCTGCTGTTGCTAAAGCTGCCTCTCGCATTAGCCCTCACATCTTCCCTCTGCCTCTGTCCCCGTCTCCCTTATCTTGATTATGCAGCTGGATGATTGAGTCAGCTATTTTGTATGCAAGTTGCTCTAGCTGGGTTCTTTGTGGAGGGGGGGGGAGAGAGAGAGAGAGAGAGAAGGAGAGAGAGAGATGGCAAGAGAGGGAGAGAGAGAGACAGAGAGATCGTGCTGAGGATACTGAGAGAGAATTACAGCTTCTCATGATGGTGTGGAGTGGGAAGGACGAGGCTGCCCTGTACGATAAATTGCTGTTGGAGAGAGACAGATATCCTATGGGGACGGCGGTTTTGGAAATGTTACTAACCCTCTCTAAATGGAAATGGCAGCACAAATTATAGTGTTCCCCAGCTCTACACTGCAAATGATTTAAACTCAAGCACCCAAAATTCTCCCTTACAAAGTTTCTCTGGTATAAGCCTATTGTTTTCCATAAGCATTGCAGAGCTGACTCATTTTATATTGTGTGTGGGTATACATATTTATGTCGTGTTACGGAGATGATTGTATAAAGCATGGATTCCTGTTTTAAGCCAGAAAAATCCTTAGATTTAAATAGAGACCTTTTTTCAGCTTAAACCTTTAACACCCATTGCTCCCTTCCACACCTCAAGTTATGTTGCCTTACTGACATCAGATGAAATCATCTTTATGCCATCTTAGGGCAACGTGCTTGTTTCTTGTGGTAACTCCAGGTACATTTATATAGATGTTGTTTGCTGCTTCAATGAAAAATGAGAGAAAACTCTAAAAGAGCATGTTAATTTTATGCAAAGTTACTGAGGCTTGGCCAGGGGGCACTGTGGAGCGGTGACGCTCCGGTTGTATGGTTAACAATGTGTAAAGTGTAATCAAAGGGACCAGCCAGGGTTTGTAGACAGAGACTGTGAAACATATGGTACGACAGCACGGTGGATTTCACTTCCACGGCTCTCCACAGACGTTAAACTCAAGCGGCGAATTCCTGCGCCATGAGTAGTGCGTGGTGTTTTACAAGAGCTGTTGCGCCACCTCAGTCCCGAGCGTCTCGTGTGCCATCGAGCTCGCAGCTGTTTAAAATGAAAATGGGCTGTTTAAACTCAATAAGATTGTTATTATTGTGAAATTAGTCACAGGGGGAAAATAAAAGAGAGAGGTGAGAGAAAGAAGTGTAATTATTTCCATATTCCATAGTAGGTGTTTAATGTTTGGACTGATGAACAAAAAGCCAATACGCAGCAGTTATGTTATAGTTACACGCAAAAGCTATTAAATGTAGTTTTACAATCTGTAGCTGTAAGTATATTAGTCTCAGTCTTAGTGGAGGAGTCTGCGATTTCTGTTCCGGATTCAAATTCCTTTCATGTGGGATGTGCTGGAAATATTCTGTCATCACATTAATAACTCAGACACTCTCAGTGTTTCACATGAAATGCATAAAACAAGTGGAGGCTTTTGTTGTGAGGTGCTCACAAGAATTGCAGAGTTCGAATAATTTTGGACAAAATTTTGCATTAAAACTATTTAGATTCAAGATTCAAGATTCAATTTATT
The DNA here is from genome assembly GCA_038501795.1 of Pseudopleuronectes americanus. NCBI lineage: Eukaryota > Metazoa > Chordata > Actinopteri > Pleuronectiformes > Pleuronectidae > Pseudopleuronectes > Pseudopleuronectes americanus. The sequence continues at coordinate 10,371,486 of CM076732.1, forward strand.
GGTCCATCACACATGCACAGACACACTACATGCAAATGGGGGAAATTTGTCCTCTGCTTTTGACCCATCGGTGTGAACACAGCAGGACACAACACACACAGTGAACACACAGAGCAGTGTGCAGCCATGAGACACTGTAAACACACGCACTAGCTCCTCTCTCGTACAGGATGAATTAGCAGCTCTACAGGTGTCATTGCTGTTGGATTGAGCAGCCCTATGGGTCATTACCACCCGTAACCACAGGTGTCACTATAGCAGCCATGTCTGAAATCTTAAGGATGAGGATAACTTATATTTAAACGTACCTCTTAAGGATAGGGATAACTTAATTATACAGTATACTATTACAATTTAACAGATGAGAGCTTTCACTCGTCACATGAAAAGGTTAAAGTTCATTCCTTGGTTTTTATGATGTCGTCTCTTACCGGAGCTAAACACCCTCATTAATTAACTTTGAGCGCATAATAACTGCTGTAGAAACAGGTTGAATGTTTATGTCTCAGGATTCAAAATTCAGTGTTCAAAGGACAGGACAGTAAAAGGACATCACCATCAATGCCACTGTCAGAGTGACGCCTCAGGACAACCGTCATGAAAAGGAAACGCTATTGAAAGTAACTTAACATTCAGCAAAGAAGGGCAATTTGTTGCGGGTTTCCAATATCTAATACAGGCTGGAAGTAGAAGATAAGGCTGGAAATACCAAAAAAAAACTCACATCACACATTTTGTTTAGCTGCTGCAAAACAAAGATGCACCTTTGCTGAGATGATATCTTCTAGAATGCATGCAAGAAAAAAAAACATTCGCACACTGCACCTCGAACCAGCAGCTCATGAGTCATTAGCTGCATATTGCATTCGCAGAGCCGTGGCCTGCTCACATCTCAAGGCAGAATGTATTTTAGTTTACTCAGGGGAGTTTATTTAATGAAAGTGGCCGTGATGGCCCTTTGGATTCCGGGCGCGTTCCAAGGAAAGAAAAACATGGTAGGTAGGTGTAACCATTATTGCTGAGTGCTTTCATTTCTTCAATTCACATCTCATGTGCTGATTACAGTTGAGTAGAAAATGAGATGACTGCCACTTATATGGTGCATGTTCTGTTGCATATTCGATGAAAGGCTGTACGCGAGAGGAAAGCCGGTCACAGGCTGGAAGGAGCGACTGCGCCACAGATTGTGAGGATCAACCCGCAGAAGTAGGGATTCACTGAAGGGTGTGAATCAGTCATAATTAATTTAGGACAAAAATTAATCCACCCGAGAGTGCCAGAAACGTTTCTGTGTAGTTTCCCCAGCCACCTGCTGGCTGCCTTATGATAGAGCAAAACCTTTAGTAAATAAGCATCACGAAATGGCAGAGTGAGGCGGACTGAACATTGCTCTGTCTCTTCCTTGCCATCTTCTCGGCAAAAGTAATTAGATGCTTGGAATCCAAACACCGTGGCAGTGTATCTGCAGGCACCTGCTCCACTTGATGAATATCGTGCACAAGGAGAGCCCATTAAAGCCGGCGATACATAGCGGTTCTGTCAAAGCTCACTTCAGAAGCCGGATCTGTTTATGTCTGGCTGCTTTCGCTCAATTCACGCATTTTGATACTTCAAATTATGCGTATGATGATTAAAGCAGTATAATGGGGCCGACCTTATGTTGTGTTGGTCACATTGTAATTATAGACGTAGAGCAGCGGATCAGGCCGTGCGACTTAAACAATAAATTATGGCTGTAAAGAGGTTAGAGATACAGGAACATAGAGATGGTCCAAAAATGTGCAGGGCTTCTGGAGCTCTACGTGGCCAGTGTGCAACATATCTCCTCTGTGCATTGTGCACTCAACAGCACAAACCAATACACTGAACATAAACACACAACAAGGTCAGCAAGGCCTCAGATAACTCCTCTACTCTTCTCTATTCCATGAACCTGATCATCTTTGAAAAGTTCAAGAGCCATGACACATACATTGGAGTCAGAAATATCAAAACTATCACTCATGAATACATTTGCATCTCTAAGTAGAAAATAAACATGGCACACTGTTAAAAACTGTATTGTTATGACACTTTATAGTCTGTATTTGTACCAATTATTGTTGCATGTTGCAAGAAATATTGATTCAGATTCAACAACCGTGGTTTTGACATATAATCAAAGTTGTTTGAAAATGTATATTTAGCTTTCGCCAACAAAATGATACAAATCAATAACATAACAATGATAGAAAACTGATTTTGTTTTTCATTTTTGTCGTGAGTTTTTTTTGAATTTGTTCTGAGTAGTTTATTTTTGCACAATATGTATTGGTTACACAGAAATGACTAGGATAAAAGCATCTTTCGCTGTAAGTCCCCCTCCTTTGTTTCAACATCTGCCTTTAAAACGAAATTACAGCTTTGTCAAACATCATCACTCTATACAGTCACGTACTCTGAGGTGCCAATTAGGAAGTGGTAGCAGTCACCGAAGCCATATTTAGTCGTCATTAATGTGGGTCGCATATACGGGTGTAATTAGGTCTATTATTCATTTTCTTTTGGTCCAAATGATGCCAGAAGAGAATGAAGACAAAAGGGATCTGGCGACCGCGCCGGCTTTACCCTTTGCATTTGTCTGACAACAAAAGAGATGATGAATAAATAGCTGAATATCAGAATTAGTCTCATAGACTCTACTGTCTAGACTGCGACTGCTCTTCATTGATCATAGAAGGGACGCTGTCAAACTAAAGACACGACCGATCCTATACGGCAGCGTGTTGAGGGAAATGATGAATCATAATACACGGTCCTGTCATTTCACTTCCCAACACAAACAAGCTGCAGCTGGTGGGACAGAGGCCCGGCTTCATTCTTAAGAGCTTTGGTGCTTTTCGATCTGGTGCAAACTCGACTTTGAACAACACTGATGTCACTAAAGTCACACCTGACGATAAAGATGGGTTTTCTTCGATTAAACAGCTTCGGTGTGAATGTAACGTCAGGAGATGACAATGTGGCGAAATGAAATTATGAATTCGTCGGAAATAGCAGATTTTCTAAAACTGGAAATGTCATTTAGTTTACAGCTTAGTGGATCTTAAAGTGAAACTCTACCCCCTAAGTTTTGGCTAAAATGTCTCTCCGTAGAAATGAAAACACACAATGCTTGGAGGCACATGGTCTTCATCATCAAAAATAAAGTTTTGAGCCATATTCAACCCATAAATGTGTATATTTTTTACATTTGGAATTAGATCCGATTAAAAATCCAGCATTAATGTGCTTTCAATGAAAGAGTATCATAAAATTTAGTTTAAAAAAACACATGTTAGTGGGCTTTAATTATTTAACAATGACCAGACAGGTAATGACTGAGATCTGCTATAAGGAAGTCCTCGTTCTCTTCCTGTTTCACGGCACACAAAGAAGCAAACACATGATAACACTTAAACACACTCTCTCTCTTTCCCTCTCTCTATGTAACAACACGACACCAATCACATTAATTGGTTCCACTGGCAAATATATAAACTCAACAAGCAGGTCTGCAAAGTCCAAGGCGTTAAAAAGTCCACCGAATAAAATAAGGTACATTTAAAATTTGATTAACTGAGCCGCCAGTCAATCAAATTAAAGTCAGCCGGCTTGATATATTTGGCTCTCGACTGCTGTGATTAGTCACTTTGCAGTTTCCTTCCAATTATGACTCTCAGAGCAGCAGCCTTTAAAGACGACAGATGCTCTGTGAATGAAGCCCCTCCCACATGCTACACTGAAGGAAACACTTTCCATCAACACAAGGAAATAAAGTTTCTTTCAGGTCAAAAGGTGCCAAAAGTGGCATCATTATAATCAATACCAAACTCCCCGTCCTGTGAATGTTAAGTAACTTCGGTCTTTGTTTGTACACTAATGCTAATACTGAGGATATTAACCAGTTCAATGACTTCTGTAAACATGAAGCTCTAATTAACTTGTTTTTATTCTTCATCAGCGCCGCCAGCAGGCAACAGTGTGGGTCTTTAAACGCTTTGACCCTCAGTATTTCCGTCCTGCACTCTTTGACGAACACTTGTCGAGTATCATCTATTCCTCCGCCTCTTCACAGACAAAGATGTTTATTATCCCTGATGCTGTTAAATGGTAATCCTTTTTTTTGGTAGCTTATCCTCTCATGCACCTGAATAGCGTTTCTCGCACCGCGCCCAGATGTTTCCCATTTCAGCGTCTTTGTGTCCAAAATGAATCATTCAGCAAACACGTTTTTGTGCTAATGTTAGAGAGGCCTTTTTGTCAGAGGTAAACCTTTCAAAGCAGTAACAAAAAGCTGACTCTTTGCTTTGTTGGAGAACTCTATCGTGCCTGCTCTGAACCTGAGCAGGTGATATTACATGGATTTAGAAAATACAACCTGACTTTTCTTCAGTAGAAGTGAACTCTGGACCCCTAGTGTGTTTACAGGATGAATGGGTCAAATATTCAAATGCATACACATTTGTGAAATAAAAAATAATTAATAAACATTAAATATAAAATTAAACAGCCAAACTGTATCTACCTCCTCCTCCTGGTGGCCGGCTGCAGTATAGGTCATTAGCCCTAATCCTCCATGTTAACAGATGGGAAAAGGCTCAAACTATAAAGTCAAAATACATCGTCAAAGGTGGTTTCTTTCATTTTTAGTTAGTTCTTATATAACTGCTTGTCCAAATGCACATTTTCCTAGTAGGTATGGCTATAATTAGTTATTTGATACTATAGACAGGGAGAAAAGCATCATGATTGACAGCTGACACTGAGAATCTGCATCGACGGGACCTCGCTGATGTGGCTCCATCCTCGATCAGTACTGTACAGACTCTTTCATGCTTCCATATGGATTCGAAGTAGAGACTGAGAGGAAGTGAGAGGAAAGGACGGTGTATAATTAGCACCCACTCAAAGCCACCTCCAGTATATGAGGCAGTGAACACGTACACCGGTTGTTCTTAAACCTATATCATAACTTTTGTCTGGTAACTTTCGATACCAGTTAAACCAACAATAGGAAACTGTGAAAAAAGAGAAATCTGTAATGCCTAAATTGTCTTGTCACTGTTTGAAACAAACTTAAAGACCTCTGCCACTCAGAGTCAACTCCTAACGTCTCCCAGTAATGCCTCTACCGATGTAGAGCTGTGTTTTGCTCTGCACTCAATTGGCCCTCAGCGGCTGAACAAACATTCCTTTCGAGGTACAATCATCTGAAGTGAAAACCACGAAGACAAGGAGCAATCAGCTGATCAGTGCAGGACTCATCTGCACCGTGATGCCGTGTGAAGGTCATCCCTTAATCTTTCCTCAAACTGCGGCTAAAGCCACATTGTAGCACAAACACCTGATGGATGACTGGAGCGAGGTGATTGCTTCCCAATGAGACAAAACTATACAAGCCATGCAGATGACATACAGCAGCGCTCTGCATAACTGATGGGTGATGGGCGACCCCCAGCTGACCCGGGGAGCAAGGTTACTGGTCAACATCAGACTGTGACTCGTATATGATCATAGAAACCTTTAGACTTGAAGACCTAAACCTATAAAAGGCTTTTGCAGGAGGAATCCAAGAATCTAAATCACTTCATCAAAATATCATTAGACATATTCATTATTTTTTGATTAAAGGAAGTTTCAAACACATACAAAATCATTAGAATAATTACTTACAATTAATACACATTTATCTCCATTGGTGTTTTGGACCACTTCACTTTTCCACTGATGGATTGTACATCTATTTAAGTATTGAGATTCAATACAAATTACTTTAGTAAATTCCATGCTATACACCATGACAATTTGGAATATGTCACATCTGTAATATCATTTTTTCTTATACAGTGTTTATACATTTCTATATTTTTCCATATTTTCTGTTATTTTTACTTTTCTTCTTCTTTCAATAGCAATTTATCAATATTTCCATTGGATATATGCTAACATAAATATGAAAGATCGTTTTAAGTAAAACAATAAATATATTTTTGTGAATCAGCTACACTTAAATACACTAATCATTATAATGTATCATTACGTGTAATGGTGTATTTTCACATCTTGGCACTGCTTTTTATACAAAACGTTATTTTTCTGTAGATATAATCAGAGACGCATTGTGGCGTCTACATTCGATTCCCATTCATAACGAAAAAGCTGCACGAGTGATTGCGAGGGACAATTTCCACTTCCTGCAGTAACAGCCTCTTGACTCAGTGTGTGGCTGTTGAAACAGAAGGCTCTTATCTCACAACAATCCCAGCATCTGCTTTACCGCTGAAGTTCTCTGCCTCCTGCAAGATGCCGGGGGAACAAAACCAAGTCTCTCCACCGCATATTGTTTTAACAGTTCTGTTATTTCAAGACCATTGATTCTCCAGTGAATGAGGTTTGAGCAAAGCTAAAAGCAAGTCAAGCTACGCTGAATAAGAACATGACTGCTTTAACGACCAGCCGAGGAGGGCAGGGTGTGAATGATAAGGGTGACTGACTCATCAATAATTTCCATCATCCATATGTCCAGCCTTTGCAGCCTGCACACGACCTTGTTTGTGTTGTTGTGGGGAACAAAGGTGAGTTTTGTGAGGAAATAATTAAGTAAAAACGCCTTTTGATCGCTATTGACTCCCAGAGCGTGCAAGCTGCCAGAATACCCATAATGCATCTCTACATCTCAACTTAAAAGCCCTTAAGAGCTTCTGTCAGGATGGTGTATAGCTTTCAAGTTTTGGCCGGCCAGCAGCTTCGCTTACCTAAGCACCTGTGTCCTGTCAAGATTAAAGAGGGCCTCATGTTGCAAACTGCGTCCGGGCTACGGCGCGTCACAGGACAGAATAGAGTTTATTCATTTTTAATTCAGTAATACTGGCTAAGTCTACAGCCTGTCAGTGAGAAAGTGAAGACAGGACAATCGTTACCATAGAAACTGCCTCCAAACTTGGAGCAAGCACACCAGCATCCAGCATTCACACCATCAGCAGGCCACAGTGTACCATAACACTCATGTTGGAGAGCGTCGCTGCATTCTTGATTTACTGTTCATCCACACCATTGCAAAGGTTTAATATGATGCAGTTTAATCAAGGAGCCTGATTTCTACACAGTCATCTAATGATGTCTCCAACAACGGCCTTGGTGCTTCACCCAATCACTTGCATCAGAGACCCTGCAACAACTAACACATTACCTTAATTAAGACTGTTCGTCAGCTCGGCAGTTACCCACATTTCAATTTCTGTGACAATAAAAGTCTTGTTTTTTTCATATTTTAATGTGTCCTTTACAGAGACGATTGATTATAGGGAAGCAAAGCGAGGTGAATGCTGGACTTTCAAAGCAATAACTGAACTGAGCCACATCAACCACAATCACTATGTGGCCCAGAGCTATGAAGTCAGGGCTGCCCTGTGCCAAGTTTCGAGAATGCCGCTACCAAATACAACAGATCATGATTCGGATGGGATGCAGGACCTTTCTTGGCAGCCTCCTTTCTGCTTACAGCAGCAAATCAGAAACATATCAATATTTACCTGGATAACTGCCACGCTGAGAGCCGGAGTCTCTGAACATCAGCCAGATGAATAACATCTTGTGAATTTAACTTATTTCCCCTCAACAGCAGATGAAAACCACGGGCGAATGTCTTTGGAGGAAGGAGCACTTTTGCAAACATACTTTTCAGAATGAGCATCATCCGGGCCGACAGCTGGCGAGAAAAGTGGCCCCGTCCCCAGCTGCGTTGCATCAATCTGACGCTCCACCTGTTGTCTCCTCGCTCACGCCTTCCATCGCTCATTAAACAGCGCCGCCTTTCAGGCCGAATCAGCTCGGCTCGGTGATTGCCCACTGTGAGACCAGCCACAGAGAGAGAGAGAGAGAGAGAGAGAAGGGATCTGCGGTGCCAGATTTTCAGGCCTGTGAGGTGTTGTTCCTCAGATAAATAGGGAGATTATGTGTAAAGCCTGTGTGCCAATTGTGTGTTCCCACCTCTTTAGTAAGACACTCGGAGTTGCGTGTCATGCTGTGCCCAAAGTTGGAGCCCCCCCTGTGACATGATGTATGTTCAAAGTATAAAATGAACAGGAGCTAGAGCTAAAGGATCTGGATGTTTCAGTGGATTCGTGTCTGTATACTAACAGGAAGTGTGTTGATCCTTCTGCCCACCCACTGGTGAAGTGTCAAGGCCTGAGGAACAAACAATGTTTTCCTCTCATGTCAGGGCAGACTGTCCTTTTCCATGGGCAGATGATGCTTATTTCACAAAGGTAAATTCATCTGTGGACTACCATCAAGGTTCCAGTTCATATGGTGCCTTGATAAAATGAAACATTATTTTCTGTTGCTAAGCAGTGGGTTTTTGTGTCAATCGTGGTTCAAGGTACACTGACTAGTCGTTTCGACTGAGCCTGCAAAACCTTTTATGCGTTGCTACATCGCTGAATATTCAAGGGGTGTTTAGTCGATGCATATTCAAACATCAAGCACGGTCTTTTCCCCTGAATTGTGGCTCACAGGCTCTCTGGTTTGAATTCCAAAGACAAGCCCAGACACAGATCTCTACAAATTCTGTCCCATGTATCGTTTGACTGTTTACATGTCGTTTCAACATTGAGAGTTTGGCTTCTGAAATAAAGCTAGGAAAGGCCTAGGAAAGGCTTTGAAGTCAGAATGAGGTGAAAACATGGACGTTGTTTAACAAAATGTGTTGTGTTTGTGTTTAGAGAATTTAAACAACACCTTGACACATCTTTCCAATATTGCTATAATAACCAAGAGCTAAGAAAAATAATCAAATGGGTCATATAAATGCACATTAATCACACAAAGCTCTGGTGTCTGTGAGGGATGGAAATACAATTTACACAAGTTGACACTTAAATCTAAATTGTTTTAATTCGTTCATGAGGGATGACATTACTTTCAGAGTTGCTGTTTCGACTTGACGTTCTGCTCACAGTAATTTTCCCAGTTGCTTGTAAATCTGTTTAGCAGCTTTTGCGTAATTCTACCGTCAACAAACAAACCAGAAATGAAATGGACAGCGTTAAAAAATAAGCTCCTAGGGGAAGGTGATGAATTCCACAGATTATGAGAAGTAACTGAAACACTGTCTGACCTCCCCCGACATCACTGTGAGTGTGGTCAAAAACTCAGGTTGACCATGTCGGATTTAAAGTTGTTCTTTAAAGGACAAGTCCACTTTTTTTAGCCTGGGCCTGAGTCAATATTAGAAGTGACCCCGCTGTCCTCTGGATTGAGACGCAGCATTCCTCTCCTGTCTGTAAACCAACGCCGATCAGAAGCTGAAGCAGGAAGGGCTCCAACCAAATTAATACGATCAAACACTTTTTACTCAGCAAGATGCAGAAGGTAAACAATAATGGAGCCGTTTTCCACCTTTGCAATTTAATTAAATGGTTTCTTCCCTGGGGATGAGTTAGCTCTGTTGTTGAGGAACAGAAAAAAGAAACAGGCCCTTCAGATGTCGGGCTGCTCAGGATGGAATAGATACACATGCAAAAAATGTGAATGGACATCGAGCAGCCAACATCATGTGAATGTGAAAAATAACAGCAAATTTAACAATATATAATAAAAATTGGATGCACTCCACAACCGGCCCATCCGCTTTAGACAAAATATAACCAGCTGCCAAAAACACCTGAGAGGAAGCAATGAAGCCTGTTTGCATTTTGAGGGGGGGGGACTTAATGCTGGTCAGACTTTAAATTATAGTTTGTACTGCAACATATCTATAGCCTCGGCCTATATAACATAGAGTGTCTTCTAGTGGAACATAATGGATCATTGGCGGTGCTCTAGTGTGTATTTCCTGCTTGTTGAGTGTTTGAGGGGAATATTATGGTTGTGTCAAGAGGCTGGAACATTGTCATCATTGTGTATGCAGGGACGTGCTTGGAAAAGCAATCTGCGGTCAACCATGGTTCACCAGGTACCACTTTATACCTCGGCATTGTATCAACGCAGTAGGGAGAGAGCGTATATGCTCCCTCTGCCCCAGGCTGACCTGCGCCTCCCTGCAGATGTAAATACACCTCGTGGCAACACAACTGCCTCAATCAGTTCTATGGTTATAACAATCATCTCTGCCAACATTTTCCATTCCAACACAATCCATTTAATTTCAGTTGTGATTGAAGACACACACACACACACACACACACACACAAGTATAAATGTGTTCAAAGGTGTCAACACTTGCAAAGACTGTCGGTTTGAGACCAACACACGTGTTTAAACCGGTTTGACTGAAGTGAGGTTTGAGGGGTCGACGGTGACACAGGAAAAGCTGCAGTGTTTATTCACTGCTCATACACCTAGAACCTGAAGACGTAGGGAGAATCGTGACCCTCCATTGGTCGGTGGTTTATAAAGGGAGTTGATGAAGTGCACCACAGAAATAACCTGCAAATGAAGATTGGAGCAGAATCCTCACCTCGTGATATAATGCATGTCTCTGCTGAGTGGCACTAACTGTAGAGGATTTTCATCAGGGGAAAATCCAGATATAAAATGCAGCATCCTTGCACGGCACAGGTAAGTGTGTATTATGTAAATGAAGAGTGTTTATTTCTTTCCTGCTTGGTTTGGAACTTGATTCTCCTCTCACTGATTTGATGCAGAGACAGATGCACCTTGTGAACTGGGTGTGATGAATAGCAGGACGCGTGCCCTCTCTCTGTAGTGCACTCCCCTGTGGGAAATAGAGTATAAAGCGATGGTGTCAGCGAGAGGGAAAAATTCCTAAAAGCAGACACACACGGTCCATCACGGTGCAGTGCCGCACATGAGCTCGTCTCCGGGGAAAACGTGGAGTGTTTAAGGGGGATATCAGTAAGGGAGTGTGTGCTCTGTAGCCAGCTGGGCTTCAGCTAATAGTTTTACAGCATGATGTTCGACAGGCTGAATGTACGGGGCCGCACATATAACTCCCCGCACCATTAAAAGAGCCGGGGAGAAAAAAAAACACTCAGGCTCCTCGAGTGCTTCATGCAGTGCTGGATGAACTGAAAAAGCCCCAGTGTTGAATATTCCTACATTATATACAGTGCGTTTTATACAAGGACAGTCAGTGCCTCCCTCGACGGCCGGAGTACCTATTAGCCCTGTGGGGGGGTGCGCCTGCTCAGACTTCAATCCTGTCTGCCGCTGGCTCAGTCCCTGTGTCAATTCCTCAGTGCTGCGCCTCGGGTCCTTCCCACGGGGGGAGGTTTTTCAAAGAGCTACATCTGTTATCTGTCAGTAAAGCTACTGATAATATGACGATGTTCAATCCTCTTTTAGTTTTTTCTTTACTTTCACGTCAAACTGAAGCATTAGTGTGATAATTTGTTCAATTCGAATAACATTATGTGTGAGTTTGAGATGAGCAACCACACGTAGTCGCTCGGGAGCTGAAAGGTCTTCCCGCGAATCAATAATAAACTCAACCTTTACGCAGTAATTATGCATTTAGCAACACTATCATTCATTTCATTAGGGCGGAAAAACATATTCTTCGGAATGACCCGTCAACGCGGGATGTAATGCGAAAATTGGGTTTATTATGATTACATTAATCAGGCATGAAAGAGGTGGAAAATTTCAATTAAGTTCCCTTGATAGTCCTCTCAGATATGGGCCTGATTAAACAGAAAAAGTATAATCCATTTTTCACCGGCGTGTTAATCCACATCAGAGGAAGTGGGATTTTGTCCAACGAGGAGAAGTCAGGAGCGGACGTGGGGAACGTTGGGCTCTGCATCCTGGTCAGGCCTGACTAACTGTATCTGTTTCTGTCTAATCTGATTTGCACAGTATAATGCTTATATGTCATGCCCATACATGCCAGTGTCACTTTACTTTTAATTAAATCTATTACAAGCTTTCTCGTTTGATCATTCTTGCTTAAATTCTTTATTTTTTTTGGTATTCCTCTTTTTTTATCTGATCTGATTATAATTTTTTTTCCGACAGTGTAAACGACATTGACAAGTGCCTGGGACTCGAGGACCCACGAGCAACTGCGCACTTTGAAGAATCACAAGTCTTTTTCTCCGGTGACACGGGAACCAATGATAACTTGCATAATTTACTAAATAATCTTGTATCCGACAGCTTTGCAACACTTCATAATAAGACTAATATGCAAAGTGGACACATTCACGGCTTCTCCGGGGGTACAGATAACACGTATTTCACAGCGCACTTATCTTTTCCACATTCATTACCACTGGGCGTGTGAAACCTGCCTGATGCAGATGAGGGGGAGACGACGTGTCGCGATGCATGAATCTTTCACGTGGACGCCGTCCAAAGCGACGCCGCTGAAGCGCCCATCGTACAAAGAGCCCGGGATGATTCGGTCGTTAAAAATTAAAAACATAGCCTAAAGTACATAAAGTATGTCACTCACTGTTGGCCGCCGTGTACATCAAAGCTTTTAAAGTTTATTTTTTTGTGTGTGTGTGTGGATACATCAGTGGGTAAAGGCTGGGTTGATATCTATAGCTGCCTGATGGATGGCAGGGTAATGTGCGGGCGAACTTGGCGGCCGTCCCTGCAACTAGGACCGCAGCCAGGGTTTGAACCGAGGCGGGACCACGCATAGGAGAGAGAGACGTTTGAACTTTGGATGCAGTTCTGTTTCCCCCGAAGTTGAGTCCTCTGTGAGAATTAACTCCCCGACACAAAACGGCTTTGACCTCGTGTCCCAGCGTTCGTCTGAAGTTTCTCCCCCCGGAAACATTTTCAACCTCAATTCCCAAGTTCTCTCGATTTTGTCGAAAAGTAAATTACTTAAGTGAAATAAATCCTCATCGAGTCAGATTAGCTTCACCTATGAAATGTATATAAACAACAGAGGCAAGCTGTTTTTGAGAAGGTCAACAATTTCTAAAGAGGGACCTAGAAGCTTTTACAACTGCTGCTGGTCCCACTGGACAAATGGGCCTGTTTGAGCTGTAAAGAAAAGATTAATAAGATTTAGCCTCTGTTTTTTTATGCTCATTTTGTTATGTAGAATTAAAGAGGTTATGGCCTGGGGCAATGTTTTGATCATTTCACTGTTTATGTGTTTGTTTCTTAAATAATTCAGCTGTTAAATGCATTTGTAATTCTATTGAACTATCTTGAGCTCATTACAACCCTCAGCGTCTCCTAATCCGTTTCACTATCAGAGCATTAATCTGCTTAAAAGTTGCAAGTGGTATATTCTGCATTGATTTATTTATACTATAAATTGTCATTTCCTCCTTGAACTTAATGTAATAAATAACAATAATCATATTAATAATAGGATGTTTTCAGTGGTCTCCACCTGGTCAAGGACACACAGCGAGAGGTGGCTGCTGCTGTGCAACATTCAATGACAGTGCAGTGTGATACTTTATTGACATCAAAAACAAACCACATTGTTCTTTAACAGGCAGCACATTGATTTTTGTTTGTGTTGCTGCCTGAAACCTCTAGAAACATAAAAACTTGAGCACAAGAATCGAAGAGGAGATTCCAGTATTTGTGATTCTATGAACAATAACAGGTTGTAATGTGCCATACAATGTATTTTCATTTATTTATGCTTGTAGTAAAATATAGCAAGTGCAGAATATTTAATGCATGGGATCTCAGCTACGCTGCTGAGAGGTTGTGTATTTGTGTTACTCAATTCTTGAACATGAATGCTAGTGTTAGCAAAACAGACACAGAGGATTCAGTTGTATTAACATCTTATCCCACGGGTTCACATTCACAAAAAAATCTTTGTATTGGCACAATTTTTCGAAGTCATGTTTCTTCCATTCAGGTCCGTGATTTTTGTGAACTGCAGCTGTGTTGGTTTCGGTAACTGAAGGATGAGAAAACACACACTGTTGTGGAATTACATAACAAGTCCTCTCACAAAACTGGAGAGGTGCCAATGGCAGCTTTGAGGGAGCAGCTAGACCGAGCTTCTCTTCTCTTTTTAATGTGCTCTGGATACACAGCCATGAGCCATCCCTGCTAGCCTACATACAGACTTTCTCCTCCTTGTTTCTTCTTGCCCTCTGGGTTTGGCCTCTATATCCTGCACTGTTCAACTTTACCCCATAACATCAGCATGGGTTTTGAATAGGCAAGTGTGAGGGCCACTCACCTTCCTGTATTGATTGACTCGGTCTGTTGAAATGCATAGAGTGAGACTTGGAGAGGAAACAGAGACAGAGGTGGTGATGCAGTGTCGTACTGGAGCTACAGCTGTTAAGGGCTGGAGGGCTGAAATCTATAAAACAGTATTATTTATCCAGTACCAATGTAAATGCTTCACAATACATTCGTGCAGCATTGCATATACAAAATTGAAATTAGTGTTCCATACATTACAATTAACCATTTTCTTTTCATTACAAAACCTGACAAATAATCAACAAAGGCACCTTTTTTTATCAACCTGACATTTTTCTCAAAGCCATAACTCAACTTAATCTGAATACATGGACACAACACATTCTAATTTCAGTTTGAATCTCCACAAACAAATCTACTTGGAATCATTTGAAGATACTAAAAGCATTGTAGAGCCACAAACATAAGAAAAAAAGAGTCAAATTACATTATTATCACAGTTTTTTAGTTGTAATCAGTATATCTGATAGAGCAACTATTGTCTGTTCAAACAGCTTATTATACTTTATTGTAAAGTCCCATCTGAGATAATGGTAATACCACAAGTATTTGATACTAATGTCATTAAATTAAATATTTAGGCATCTCTCCGACCTCTACTGTTTTATATTGCATCAATGTCCGTTTAGATTTAGTGTTTCTTTCGAATAAGAAACACTGAGGGTCATGTGGAAGTCGGCGAGATACGAACAAACAACCGGTGAAGATTTACTTTCCTCTCTCGTCCAGCATCATTATCGTTCTTCACCTCCAAAATGTGTATTTATCTGGACGCGTATTAGAACTGCCAAGCACTTTGATTGCGCGGGGGTGCCGCAACCGAGGGCCACACAAATGCCCTGCCACTCCCGCGAGCTGTAAGCTATCCCATGCACTCCTCTGAATTACCTGTCAGCATCGATTACAGAGAGTGAGTGTGGACGGGATCTTGGATTTTCTCTCTCTCAGAATTAAGATAAGCTCCTGCCTGCCTTTTGGAGATGCCCCTTGTTGACCCACCTGTTGAGCGCGACGCGAGATGTGTGTGTTCTGCCTCGGCGGCCATATTATCCCTTGGCTGCACACACATGCACTCCCGCCGAGCCGGCCGCACACTCGCTGTCCTCATCTGTTCATTTCTGCCACTCTCCCCCGTCCCTCGCCTCTCCTCACCTTTGCCTTCAGTGCTTGTTTTTCTCCCCCTCTCTTCTCTAACCCCCCCCTCGCTAAGCTGCCTGCCTGCTCTTATTCAACCTCATCTCTCTCGCCACACCTCGTTGACAACGAATTCCAAAGAGAATGTCCTATTTCTGCTGTTATCCAAGCAGAGACAAAACATTCTGCTCATTTAGTTTTTGAAATTGGAAATTCAAATCAGCCGTTTCCCCCCGAACGTTAGGATGCACAACAGTATCCACCATGTCTCATGAAAACAATCGATTTGACACTCCAATGTAAGTCTGTCTTTTTAAAATAAAAATATCTGATCGTATTAGTTATGATGTGGTTTTTGCATCATTTGCTCAATAAATTCATAAACCTCTTCTGCATGTTTCACCAAAAAATGTCAACAAGTTGATGCATATTGATCCTTATTTTGCGAAGGTAATCAGTGCAAGACAAACAAAAATGTTTCTCTCTGGTTGGATGCAGTGTTTCTCAGATTGAGAATTCACTCATGGTGGTGGGTGGTTTGGTGAACATGACTGATGAACATGCAGAGACTCATGCAATTTCGAGGGAAAGAGTAGAGTGTTGTTTCTACGGCTGCCATGGTTCCCTAAATGCCTCAAATGCAGCCCCCTGCTCATTTGCTGCAGAGGCTCTGACAGGAGCCAAAAACTGTGTTAGTAATAAGGCAGTGAGTTGAAACTTCTAGAAAATATATAATTTGTGCTCCAGGGTTTACAATTTGTCTCAGTTTTACACTCACTCACACACACACACACACACATACACACAAGACAGAGGTTCCTGCAGTCAGACAGATATCTCCGCTTGAAACTGCCAAAGGCGAGAGAGCAGTTCTACAATATGTCTTCGGGGCTTTGACCAGTTAAAAAATTATATTTTTAAACTAATTTTACTGGGAAAAAATTAGATTTTCCTTAATTCTAACCTGATCTCGAGTTTGATTCACTAATACATTCACAGTTTGATCGAGAAAGAATAGAACAATAAATCTCATATTTTCTTACAAACAGGATAATGTAAAGCTCCTTGTGCTGTTTAGGAGTCATCCAAGTCCATTTCCCATTCATTACCAATGGAGGGGCTCCACACTGTGCATCTTATGACACTGGAATTTAGAATTGGTTCTCTGACTTTGAGTTTTTTTTTAACATCTTTAGAGATTCTGATAAGGCTTTCTAATACACCAAGAGAATGATATGTGACTTTGAGGCGTTCACCAAACCATCGCTTATTAAGGTTTCATCAGGGGGAGAGAAGCCGGCCTTTAAGCAGACGCTCACCATAATTTGCTCAGCTTCAAGCCTAATGTTAACTTGATGAGAGTTCCGTGGATGGCGGTCAGGAATCGAATGTCATTTGAGCAGAGGGCTGATTACACTCCAAATTGTGTGCAGACTTTTCAATATCTTGGGTTAAGTAGATACTGAGAAAATCATTTTTTTTCTGGGGTTTCTCCGGAAGGATTTCAATTTTACAAACAGCGATAGTACTTTTC
This sequence comes from Pseudopleuronectes americanus, assembly GCA_038501795.1. Taxonomy (NCBI): domain Eukaryota; kingdom Metazoa; phylum Chordata; class Actinopteri; order Pleuronectiformes; family Pleuronectidae; genus Pseudopleuronectes; species Pseudopleuronectes americanus. The sequence continues at coordinate 10,388,341 of CM076732.1, forward strand.
GACGGCAGAAAAAATTACAAAGACAGTCAAAAGACAAAGTCAATTTAATTGGGAATAAAAGCTGAATCTTAAACGCATGTGTTTAAAGATTAACGACATGGGGAATAATGTCTCATGTGATCTGGAACATTGTGTGTTTGGTGTTGTTTGCTGATTGTTATTCTTTGTTATATGATTGTGTTAAGGTTAAACTTGAACACTGACACAAAATAAACATGTATCCATTCTTATGAATAATAAAAGAGGATACTAGAATACAAGTATTCTAGAAGGGAATACTAGAAGGGAGCCATACCTCTGCCAAGGCTGATTGACCAAGTTGTCACCCTATCTCATAAACGCAGATAGGTCATTCATAACCAGATTATTACAAAAATGCAATACTCTTTAAATGCCTGTTTTTTTTTCACTAGGATCTCTGTATTTTTTCTTTGTGAATTCACACAAATGATGAAAATATTTGGTTCTAGCAATGTTAAAGGAAGTGAAGAAAATCTGTCAGTGAGACAAACAGCAATGAAAAACATAACCTAAATTAGGTCAACACAACTCATTGGTACTTGGTAAAATGAACCCAGCATTAATATGTTTCAGTAAACTTGGTTAAATCCCTTTCTGACTTCGGTTTGCACCCTTCAGTCAGCAGGCTGCAGGAGCACATTTCCAAAAGCGACAGTGACTTAGGCCCCGACATCCAAATGCTCAGCCTTTATCAGCTGGTCTCAAACATGGCAGAGTAATTGTGTCATCGTCGAGCCATTTTGTTATTGTACTTACAGTTCCTAATCCCCCCAGGTAATCCCATCAACTTCACTGCCGCTACAACCTCCCAGCTTGAGCTTTCCCCAGCAGCTGTCATCTGCTTCTATTTAACTGGCAAACTGTCGGGACAGATACGAGGTTTATGACCAAGGTGTGATGTGGTCATCAACTTTTTATCGGCTTTCTCGGGCGGAATAACTGCGCCCATATGAAGACGTGAAGACTGGTGAGGTGGGAGAATAACATCCCTCTAATTGGCTTCATTCGGAGATTATCATTGTCCCCATTAGTGCCATTTGTGTACGATGGTGTAGACTCAAGTCTTCGTCGCTTCGTCCTCTCCCCTTGGAAATGAACCATTATCTTCCGTAAATTGATTTCTGCCATACGCCTGTTTGCAAATCAAGCACACACACACGACTGCAGGTCAAAAACTATTCAGCCCTGAACTGTTTTCTCTCACCATGTGTCACGTTGCACACAAACCGCCACACTGGACCCCATCCAGTCCTTTGTAAAAGTGTCCATCTAGGTCATGAGGAAATTCAAAACATGTGATTATTCTTTTTTTTTCATGTTTGCTCGCATCTTATCCTCCTAATCCATTATTTGTCATGCTTGGAACACGCTCCCCGTGTTTGAACTTCTGTATTATCGAGCGCTACTGAGAAGGACTTGAAGCTATCCTTATCAGCTGATACTCAAAAGCGCCTTGGGCCCGACCCGCGCGGAGGTTGACACCATTACTTTGGTGCCATCACGGATCTAATGTGGTCAGGCTCACTCTGAGGGCCGGCCCATGAGCCATCTGTACAGACAGCATTTTATATTAGAGCCCCACTGTCACAGAAAACACAACAAAGATCAAAAACATTAGTCCAAACCAGCAAATATCTTATAGAGTACTTTTTCCAGACAGAGATGAAAATAACCTTAGACAGGGCAACTTTAATTAAAACCCTTTTATTCACAAACGCCTTCAAGTAAGCTTTTATAGGGTTATAACATCAAGGCATTTCATTCCATTTAATTATTCTATCCTGTTTAATTTTATTAATTTCCCCTGTCCTCTCTCTTTACATTTTCATACAGATTCATCCTTTTAAAAACATATATTTATTCACCTCTTATATTGTACTATTAAAATATTTTATTTTGATGGAAATGTTCTTAAAAATTGCTTTAAGATTTTTAATTATTTTCTTTTCATTTCCTCTATTTGTTGTTTTTTAATGTCCCTGCACAAGCACCTCTGTGTATGACAGATGCTTTATAAATAAAACTGCCAGGCCTTGCCCTGTGGTTAAAGGCTTTCACACATTGTGAATCCACTTTCTTTAGATATCAAAATGTAATCATGACCCAAATGTTTATCTTGCTTAGTTTCAATGGTCAAAATCATTATCTTATTTTTTTCATTTTTTTATGTATTGAAAACCAAGTGCTTCAGAGATAAACTAAAACATTTTACATGGATTGCGTACTTGCATTTTCGTTGACAGGTAGATACAAATACAAATTTAAATTTGGTTAGCAAAGCTCAGCATGAGGACTGGAAAGGAGGGAAAACCGAAAGCCTGACTCAACCCTGAGGGAACAAAATCCCCCAAAATATGAGATCAGCAAGCTGAGCTTTATCTAGTTACTAAGAAACCGCTCTGTGTCAAGAAATAGCCTGGCATGTAAAACTAGCAAATGTTAAATACACTTATTTTGTGTCGATTAAACCACAGAGTTATAAAACGTTAATTTCTGAGCTTTAGAAGTGCTTATAAGCAGATCTTGATAACTTCTCACAGAGCCAGGGGAACTGCCTCCTTCTGTTTCCCACCTTTTTGCTGACCCGAACAGCTGTTGGCTCTAATTTAAAATTGACCATGCAGATATAAGAGTGGTTTCTTTTTCATTACACTAAGAATTAATACCTGTATAGCATTTGATATTTTGCTTGAACAGATTCAGCTTTTTTTCTTGTTTTTTCAATGTTTTCTTGCGATAGAGGAGCAGAGGGTTAAAACAAACAGGTGATGAGCAGAGTAAACTCTCTACAGTAAACTGAATCCTAAAAATCACTTCCGAGATGTCATTCAGAATAACACTGAGATTCTATTTACCATGTTTTACATCCTGGTGTCGAGGATTACAAAGCAAATCCACAACAAAGCAGAGCTAAATCTCTGTATTGTGTCCTCGGGATCGTGAACAGCATGAGGTTTCTCTTCACGCAGAACTTCCACCCGAATTCGAAAATGGAGACAAGCATTGTGACAAAAGCTCTGAGATAAAGCATGATGATTGCCGAGAGCCTTCGGAGCTCGATAAAGCACGTCGGGGTTCTGAGCCAGAGGCTGAAGTTTTTCAGCAGCTGCATATGCTCACCAGGTGTTGTCTAAGATTCAGTTTAGACCTCTGTCTCCTCTGCTGCTGCCTCCAGGCTATACAGCTTCAGCAACATAAAAAAAACAGCAGCTCTCTCTTGCTGTTTGTTTATCCTGCCTGCCTCCACAGATTCACACCACAGAGACTTGTGCCCTGACCACCACTGTCTGAGGGAATGTTTAATAGTCTGTTACCTGCATCGAGTCTGAGCCTCTTAAGAAAAACAATTCACTTGTTCTTGTCACACTGTTCCATTCCCACCTACTCACTCTGCCTGTGCAGGGCTGGCGGTGGCTCGGTCTCTGTGTTTGGACATTAATAGGGCATCGATAAGACGAGCAAAGGTTGAGAAAGAATAACTAACACAAAACTTAAATAAAAGAATAAATAAGAATGGAATATAGCGTGGGGGGGACATGTCACGATGTTCCTATAACAAGTCTAGAATGGAAATGAATCCACGTAGAAGCAGCAACTCCTCCAAATGATCAGTGTCTCATAGAACGACACGTGCAAGTGATCAGAAATACCTTGGATCCGATAACGTGTTTGGTTTGGATCAGGTAAAAATCAAATGGTCAGGGTAAGATCATTGTCTGATAGTAACTTGTTCACTGTTAGGGTTGGGCTCATCATTTTAGGGTTTGGCCATTGTCAAGGCTACTTGATTATGGAGGTAAACAAATAGCAGCATAGCAGTTACTGTTCGGTGTTTCGGGACCCATCCATTCAGCCCCTTTATAATAACATCACCCAATGGTGTCTTTTGCCTGGATGTGTAGGTGTAATGTGCAGGAACTACTGATGCCGTTTTTCTTTGGAGGACAGACGGCCTCTAACGTAGAGTTACAGCTGAGGGAACATTCACATAGAATCGTTTTAGAAAGTAAGGGATTGATCGAAGACTTTGATGAAGTTTAATGAGTGAATTCTGAAGAAAGGTGACGCCACAGTCCTTTGGGGTATTTAGGGTTCTCTGTGCTCTGAAGGCAGACAAACTGATATGCATGAGGTAGGAAGAAATTTTATGTTATTGCGTTTTTATGTTCTATGTTCATTGTATGCACCAATTACCAGAGCAAATTCCTTGTAGGTGTAAACCTACTTGGCAATAAAATACTTCTGATTCTGATTCTGATAAGTCTTACAACATGTAACTAAAAACTAAAGTCATTCTTGAAATCGATTTGATTTTCACTACACGTTCTCTCTGGAATGAATCCAAACTCACCTAATCCCTGAACTCTGCCTGACCTTGTTATTTTGTCCAATCACCGCAAACCTTCCTGCAAATTTGTCCGATCATCATTTATAAGTTTAACTATAGCACTATAGTCCTGAACGCACATGACCAAAGCACAGTCTCAAAACAATTAATAGATCTTGCAGGGCAGGTTCCTGATGTTCTGCACATAAGTGTTGTGCCAAGTGCAACATTGCAGCGGAAGGTAGGAGATTGATGAGGTGAACTTAATGATGCCTGAGTCATACATTGAGCAGCGCACTTAAAACTAGCAAACTCTCACTGCCCTACCCTTCACACTGAGGCATGAGTCAATCACAGCTCAAAGCACAGGACGTCTCCGCGGGTCCTTTAGCCCCTGAGCCCCTGAGCCCCTTCAACACATCGCAGTGACGGACGTGTGTCAGAGAAGAGTCACACCAACTGCTGGCTGCCTTACATTTTGTCAGTCTAACGGGTTCATGTAGAGGGAGAGAGCGCGAGGCGTAAATAAAGTGCAGCTCTCGTCACTTGGAGAAGACAGACCCTCTTCTTACAGATCAGCTGTTAAACCCACTGACTGCTGCTTCTTCTCTTCCTCAAAGAAGCTGCAGCCTGCGTCAGTCGTCTGTATGGTCTGGGGAATTCTTTGTCTTCTATTGGTTTGGAGAGAAAAGCTCCTTCTACAAAACTGGTGCAGAGAAACAAGTGTTCTAACAAGTTGTGTGTTCAGTAGAAACCCAATCTGTTGCTGTTGTAGGTAAGGCAAGGTCGGGCTATGAGCAAGGCACCAAACAGACGTTTGATAGATATGGAAGAGGTTTGGTATATACTAGATGATATGGCAAGAAATTGTTCAAATAAATAAACACAGGTCAATGCCAAGCCTTAATTTTGAAGGGAAATTATTTGTTGTTTAATCAAACAGATCAACAAACCAATATTAATCCCAAGTTTTACAATCAATTCATTGTTTCAATCAGTTTCCAAGCAAAAATAACATCAAGTCTATTGATTTTATTAAAATTAAAAGATGAGGAGTTGTCACATACATTTTTCAGGTAAAACAAATCACTTGAAAACGAATTATATTAAATACATTCATTTTATGTTTCAACTCAAATATCTCAAGTTTTATGGAACAAAATGAATTGTTTGAATCTAATTTGTGTTAACCCTTTTGTGAAACAATAATTTTACATTTAAAAAAGAAAGGTGATGACAGTGGTTGTGTAATTTCTATGAAATAATAATGTAAAGTGCAAACACCAGCAACAGGCTGAAACATTTCCACAGCATCGGTTTCATTTCCACTAATGATGTGTATGACACTGGCGCTGCTTCACAACAACAGCATGTTCATTACCCAGGGTAAATATCTTGTGAGGTTAAAACAACATTAGCACCATGCAGGCAGGTTTAGTGGATTAGAATAGACTGAGGGGAACAAATGATTCTTTACAAACACACTGTGTGTAGATCTACTTTTCTCCACAAACAAATGACATCAGTAATCGTTCAGGGAGCAGAATCGATAATGACATTGTTATTAATCAAATCTATCAAGTCCCGTCCCTTCTGTTGGTGATTATAATACCACAGATTTGCTGTTTTTTTCCAAAGTGCTGACATTTGGTCGACACTTCATCCTTAACACTAACAGTCATTGTGTAAAGCAAACATCAATATTCATCAATGGTCGGGGACTCATCATTAGCTTAGTTGGTAAATTTCAGGCTTATTTACCGATTGGAACACCATGAGCTGAAAGCCACCGAATTGGCGGCCATTAGGGAGCGAGCGGTTTTAAAGCATGTGTCCTGCCGACTGTGACAGCACTTTAGATTTCATTGTTCTTAAGGATCCATTAGGTAAACCTCTATCGAACGGACCAATTAAACAAGGCCATGGTGATGATCGTTACGTATTTTAGCTACAATCACTGTCAATTCCTATATGTGCAAATATACATGGCAATAAAGTTAATTCTGATTCTGATTCTGAGAGCTCTTAAATCTTAAATATCTGTTAATGTGCAGGTTTAACCAGTGAAGAAGATCCAACTCAGTCGTACACGGGCGGCAACAGCCCCAAGGTTTGTGCAGTAAACTTTAATTAAACGTGTCCATTGTGCTGACACTAATACAGCAACATAATTATTTGTGAAGTTGGCCCAATGTAACGCTGATGGTTTGACTGGTAAACTAAAGGATAGCAGGGATAGTCTGCCACTCCCCATCTCCTCTGAAGCGTCGTTCTGTCAAGACTGACAGCAGACGTCTGCCTGACAAGTGAGACAGGAACAATCCAACACGTCTCGTCTTTGTCAAGATGTGAGGGTTGGCCTGATGTAACTGTCTACATAAGGGTCTGAATCATTGACTGTAAACCAAGATGGATAGCTCGAAAAAGTGACTTTATCGCCTCCTGGTGGCTGGCTGCAGTACAGGTAAAAAAAAACTGGCTGCTCCATGTTTACAAATGGGACATTGGCCAAAGTAGAATGTCAATGCCAAAAAGTAGTTTCTGTCACTTTAATTAGTAAGTACTTTCACATGCTTATTTTTCCTAATATGTTTGGTTTTAAGTTGTCACTTGATGCTGTAAAGAAACGGGCAGGGACCTTGTGACTGACAGCTGAGATTGACTTGAATTTGGTGTATGACCTCGATACTGCAGCTGGACTCAGGCTCCAAATGACATCACTATGTGTGCAATTTAAAATTTTGCACAGTGGGAGGAGATGGTGGTGCGTCGCCCATCTTTATATGGCCTATAGTCATTGGTCTGGAGTCCCGCTGTGCTGACAACACAGAGGAGGCACTCAGGTACAGCTAAAGTAACCAGCCTGACAGCACAATGAGTGATATCAGTGTTATTTTCAACAACACACCTACAAACCGTGGCGTTTAATTCTTGTATATTTCAGTAAATCGAGTCTCTTGTTTTTAAAGGCCACATAATTCACCTTGTGACGTCTGCTACAGTTGGAGCCGCTTGACAGTTGAGTCCCAATTATTAAAAACATAACAGCGTCGGCGTGGCTATTTTTAAATCCATGATGGATCCTTTCTGTATTTTAAGTTTATTAACCTTGTGAGACAGGAAGTTCAAACAAAACAATGTTGCTGGAGTATTTATGCATATGATGGCTTGTCATACTCCTCTGGTGGCACTGGCTCCTAAAGCTATTAAACAGAGCTCATGTAGGAAAATACTTTACCCTGACTGAAGAAAACAGGTTTAAATGATGTTTAAAATATTACTATTACAGAGCACTGTTAAAAAACTGACCGTAACATTGGTAGAACAGAGGTTACATGAGGTGGATTCCTCAAAACTCCCAAGCGGAGAAAGATAGGTTAGTTACAACATGTTTTTTAAACGCTTCAGTGATCCTGCATATGTTCTTACGATTTTAAACCAACCCCTGAAAGCAAAACTTTGATATTACCAGAAAAATACTTTCACTTTGCTCCACCAGGCGCTCAGTCTCCATGAGCTGTCCGGCTGGAAACATCAGCCGTTTCATTACGGGAGTGTAACGTGTATCCTTTATGTCACATGCCCTGGATAATGTGTCTGTAGTTTAGGTTACAGTCTGCAGTCACACAGCCGGTGATTTTCAGCCCTAGCCTCTGAGGTCCTCTGAATTGTATGCTCCGGTACATTTAGGCAAACATCTCTTCCCAGTAGCGCGATGATGTAAGCAGGCAGGCTTTTAGGTGGCTGGTGTGCAGCCAGGTAAAACGACAAGTTGCAGGGAGGACTGAGCAATGCGCTGCAAATCACACTTAGGAGAACACAATCTCTGCCTTGACTTTTAGGTTTCATAAATAATGCACCTTGGGCAAAGGAAAACATTCAGACGCAAAGACAAATACCTTTTAAATCCCACTTATAAGTGGCCTTGTTTTTTTTAGGTATTTTCTAAGGAAGTGGTCGAATCTCGTCGACTAAATATTTATAGCCACGGTAGCCTGAAAAAAAAGCCACTTGACTCATTAATTTTGACCTGAAAAACACTGTCTATTTTGGCACATGCACTAAAACCAACCAAGGCAGGTCTGGGAGTTGAGCGGAGGCATGTCCAGACGGAGTCAAGTCTGTCCAGGTATAGTCAGACCGTCACAATCTCCGAAAATGTCCAGACGTTGCCTTTCACTCATGAAGAATGAGATTGTCCAAGTCGGGCGTGCTGACAACAACAGGAACCTTTGTGGATTGCTCAGTCAAGGGGTGGCGCCTTGGATGAGTATTCAGGAAGCAGCTACAAACAACAATGTCCTTATCGCCCAAAAGCTCTCGAATCTCATTGTTTTCCAAGGTCGTCGTCTTCTCCTGTTTTTCCTCTTGAGATATTTGAAATCTGTTTGTTCAATTCCCAGTTTTGCGACAATCTCGTGTTAGAGACATCATCAAAACGATCACAAATTATGGAGGGAGAAACTCTGGAGAATAATATCCGCATAAAACTGACTCAGACATTCGCGTTCTCACTTACTTCAGACAGTTTGAGAAGAATTTCCAGAGGTCATTGCATGTCTGAAACCATCAAGCATCTCTGCTACAGTCTCCATTGAGCATTTTGTTCTCAATAATTCACATTCTTTAAATAGTCTATACTGATAACTGCTGCACAGTGAGAAGCATACTGAGTTCCAGGTGATACAATAGTGTGAAAAACAGTGTGAGAAGAATTCAGTTTGTTTTGTAGTTATTGTTAGAACAGAGTGACCGTATGTTTGCTGAGAGGGTTAGGATTTGAAAAAAGGAAGCGACAATATGGCTCATGAATTCTTTAGAACTGCGTTTTTGGTGTTTTGAATGTGAATACTACAAACATGCTTTGAAAGAGATTTTATGAAAAGTGAAAATGATGGCACCACTCCGTTTCAGGTGAGAAGATGATTTCAATAGTTGTTCCTGGCTGCAGGGGGTGGAACACTCAAATACTGTGCGTGTGAAAGAGCCGAAGAGAAACCCTGAGGATACGAATGCCTCCGGTTCCCTCAAGTATTTCCTTGAGCATGACTTCAGGGCGGAGAGAGCAGACTTCAAAAGGCTGTGACCCTGAAAGAACCTCAATAAGGCATGAGTAGGTCACAAAAGCACAAAGCCCAGTGGCAGCAAAAGCAAGTAACAATCCAGAATAACACAAAAACAAGTCAACACAGGCACAGGAAGAAAAAAAGGAACAACAAAAGCGTTTAAGAACACAAGTTATCCAAGAGAAACTTTTATTTAGAGGAACAAACACAGCTTTCTTTGCTCACATGTCGGGATCTGGTGTAGATGTGTTGGGTTTTTAAGGGGAAGGAACGGCGTACGCTCATGCTGCAGCACAGGAAACAAGTCAATGGATAAATGCGAGAGCAAAAGTGAAAGGAGGGAGCGAGAGAGTGAAATAAGAGGAGAGGCTTTCCTGCCTCAGACAGCTTGGCTTTTGTGTGATAGCTGCTGGCTGTAGGAGGCTGTGAAAAGATAAGGTTTACTAATGGGGTGTTCTGGGGAACGTTTCACTTTTATCATACTTTACGAAGGTGAGCATGGAGAAATATCGAGGGCCGGCGCTATTCATGCAAACTGTGAGAGGTTTGCATTGTGGCGGCTGTTAGTGGTGCTTCCAAAGCCGTTAACCCTGGTAGAGGAGAGGCAGCTGCAGCGCTGAGAGGCTGTTCTGAAGTGTGGTGTCAGGGCAGCCATGGGCAGCTTTCATCTTTCCCATGAACACATGTCAAGTGTTGGCCTCAATTATACTTTGACATTCTCAGATCTACTAAATATCTCCTAAAGATGGTAGTTTATGAGATATTTTTGTTTAAATCTCATTAGCTTGGGTTGGCTTACTATTCACAGGTTTATTTATCCTCTAAGGAGCAAATATATAAAACAAACTGAGTTACAGAAAGTGAAACACATGTTAATAAATATTTGTATTACCAACCAAGGTAGTAGAATTTGGGGGTTTTCAGAAATTTTACCTTAATTGCAAATGTCCCCATTGTGGGACCAATAAAGGACTTTCTTATTTATATTATTAATAATAATTTGAGCTATATTTAAGCTTTATTTTGAAACATATGCTACTTCCACACAACGTTTTTTGTTTTAAAACATCAAACTTCTAGAAAACCAGGATTATCGAGTAGACGGACAAACCATTACAAAAAACGGATTAAAGACAGTTCTTCATTAAAACCTTCTGGATGTCACGTTCTCATATAGAAAATCCATTGGCCATAATAGTATTAAAGGTTTCTTGAGTTACAGGTTGCAGTTTAATCTTTTTTACCAAGTGAGATTTTCTTGTTTTCACCGATTGCAGTCAATTGCAATAAAAGACCTCAACCCACATCCAACATTTGTTTTCTACTTGCACAATAACTCAATGAGCAGCATGACACGCACACCTTCCTGTTTTTGATTTTAAGACAAGAAAACAAATGAGAGTAGCAGTATTGTCACCGCAGGATTTAGCATTGTGATGCATGACCTCATCAGAACACATTTCTATTGGCCCCCTCCTGAATTGAGCTTGCTTAGTCATTCATTGATGTTGCTATTTTGTTGTTGGCCCATGTCAGAGACCTTTAGGAGGAATTAAGCACCGAGATAGTCTTTCAGTTAAGGTCTTTAAACTATGTATGAGACAGGAAACTATCCACATAAACGGAGGAAAGTTATTGCAACAAGCATATTAAATGGTATTATTGTCATATTGTGGTATTTCTGATATACCATTAATCTAATATTAGATGATGCAGATAACATTAAACATGTAATACTCAATCAGATTTATAAGACTAGCAAGGAAGAGCTTGTCCTGGGCATTTAAGGCAAGGCAATAATGGTCTAATTTGTTGCTGATGACACACCAATGATCGGATGCCACACAACAGCAGCCAGCCCAGGGGAGTTCTGGAGGCAGGGAGGTAAAGGCAAAGCCCAGGAATACAGCTAGCACAATGGGTGTTGAAAAATACAGCACTTCAGCGTGGAGGTTGAAGGCTGAATAAAAATGCAAGAAATGTGAAAAATGCTGATAAATCAATGAGAAAGAATTCTGCCAACACGGATCAACTAAATCTATGTTGTGGTTAAGAGGTCATTAAATACTGCAAAGTGAGGGAGCAGGACGTGTAACTAAATAGAATGAATAAAGGTTTTAAATAAAGTCTGATTATTGATTGGTGACCATTAAATTCAAAATAGAGAATTAATGAAAGTCTATATGAAGCATATTATCCTGCACCCAAAGCTCAAGAGTTGGCTGACTCGATCAAACTGAACACTCAGACAGTTCCAAGTTGTGGGATTGTAATGAGCATTTTTTCCAAGCAACATTTACATTCAGAGAAAAAACATAAATTTCACCCAATAATATATTCTCACGACAACCAATTCTAGAAAGTAGAGAGTTTAAAGTACCATATGTGAACTAACAAAGTCAGTGAAGCAGATTTCCACTCTGTAGGCTGAGCATCTAAAACCCGATCATCCAAGGCTACCGAAGATAAGAGCAGGATTACAGAGTGAAGGATCATGAAGGATCATAAAGGACAAAAAAGCAACACATGATGATGAACTGCGCTGCGCGGATGCTGCTCGCGATGAAAGGAAATGCCAGAACACGTGTTTCACTGCAGATGCTGGATGATACCAAACAGGAAAAAGAGCACATGATGTTTCCCACTGAGATTTTGTCAAATCTCAATACATTAAAGAAGCTGACAGCACACAAGCTGCTCAATGAAGCTGCGTGACATTTTGTTTTTTTCTTATCGTCGCAATGAGATCTTGTCCGATTGGCACAAGGCGAGATATTGAACAGAGCACATCAAATTCATGGTGGACAAAGAGCTAAGCTTTTGTAAGCCACTCTGCTGCCTTCAATGCAAGACAACCTGAAATGCTACTCGGAACTGTCCTGTTAACAGGCTTCTGTGCCTCAGCATTAGTGATGAGACATCGGCACCTGTGAACAGGAAGCTCTGAAGTAATTAATGGGTGAATGGAAAACTGTGAATGTTAAGATTCCATTAATTTCTGCAAAACTTACAAAACCACCTACATAGTGGTCACAAATCTCTTGTGCAGAGTAGGTATAAAACACCACAAGGACATATCACCTTTTCTGCTGTCATATCTACTGTATTGCTTGCAGTATTGCAGACTATTGCATTTGGCACATTATCACACTGTACCCTTTCTAAACTTTATTTATCAAGAATTTTTAAAAGATTACAGGCACTCTTTATGTGGATTTGTGTCACCCAACTGATCTGTGCTTATGCAGAAAAAAATGTGACTATTCAATCAAGTGGGGAGTCTCTTTAGAGGTTAAAAAAAGAAAGACCAACAGCAGTTAACAGTTTTTGATGAGGGCCTAAATATGCAGTTCAAAAGACCGCCATCCATCTATTTGTACTGCGGAACAGATCCAATTACATTACCCTGGAAATAATGGAGGAAAGATTTAGTGACCTATTTCCAGAATTAGAAAGCACCGAAAGTTTAGTTTTCTCACCATTCAGCAAAAAGTTTAAACTGACACAGTTTTCTGAACTACAGTGTGTTAAACACAAATTCTCACAGCACACAAATCCTGTAGTTACAAAGTTAAATTAGAGCATCATCAGCGTAATGGCGAAGCTGAGGATTCAGCATATTTTTTATTATTATATTATTATAAATATTATAAATATAAATATTTGAAAGTTTTATTTAAATGGGGCTTAATGAGGCTTTAGCTACTGGTGTTCGCTCCCAGTGACCAGAGTAGACTAATGATCGTGTTGTCACTAAATTAATGACAAGCACAACACAAAGTAATTACAAAGGCCATACAACTTAATGCACCACAATTAGCACTTACCAAGAGGTTAATGTATTCAAAGAAATTGTGCTTGAATAATTTACAGAATAGTTCTGGCTGCTGCTCAGAATTTATTACCAACTTGAACATGTGGGTGACTCAAATGCTGAATGTAATTTAAGCCAGCTTCATATTTGTTTTATTACCGTTCACTTTGCACTTTCTTAACGTTAAGACTGGGTTCAGTAAATCAAAAGTTAACATTATGTTCTTATTGTATATGTACATGACTTTTCCATAGAGAGGTATGGAAATGCCAGGCATGAAGCCTTTAGAAAATAATGGTAGGGGGCTATTTTGACCTTTAAAAGAGTATTTTCCATTGCACTGCAGACTATAGACAAAATAATACATTATTCTGCCTGAGAAATTGTAGGAATGTTCCTTTATCCATGGTGCTGTGGTGCAATTTGTTTGTTACGCAAAGACTTTGAATCAGAGCCTTGGCTTCAGTGTCGACACTGACGCTTCATCAGACCCCAAACTGCATTACCAGCTCCACTTAAACTCCTTAATGAATCAGCTCTGGCACGGCTTATCAAATGAAGACACTGAATAATGCCTTTAGCACAGACACTATCCATTCTACGAGTGGTGATTGAGGAAACAGTGGGAAAATAGCTGCGGTGCACAGATTGTTCTCATTTATGGTGTCAACTTTAAATGCATTATCATCCAATTGATTAATTTCTAAACCCATATATTGTTAGTGTTCCGATGGCGTGTGGCTATTTGAACGACTTTTTTTTTGCAACACTTGTATTTTTTCTGTCCCATGGTTCACTGCAAATTGAACCTTGTAATGTTACACCGGGGCCTCTCACAGACGACAATACTTGTACATGCATCTCAAGTTACTTTCTACCCTTTGTATTATAGATGATGTCTGTTAATTTTCCCCTTTTTAATTATTCAAATCGAAGGAGGCAATTACATTAATCATCGTTCATCTCGGAGGAGCCGCCGGTCAAATTCAGCATCTGTGACCAGTCTCTGTGTCGAGCTCAACTCCGATAGATATTTTTACATGTGCGTTTCAGACTCCTCAAAATAGAAAAGCCAAAGCGCACCCTTTTCAGCCAAAACTTTTGCTGAGTCATGACAATTTATCCTAAGCGCTGACATTGGTGTCTTAGCGCCTGGCGAGTAAAGGCGGAGTGCTGCACTGTGATTTATTGAGTGGGCCCCGCTGCAGAGGGAGGCAGGGGGAATAAAGTGCTCTCACCTGGAAAGCCAAGCCCGCTGTCGTCAGGAGAGATTCTCTGACGCTCCACCACTCACCTTACTGTAGCCCGATGAGCTCTGAATGCTTCCATATTCATGAGGCGATTTAATGGACAGTAGCTGGGAATCATTTCCGCCGAGCCGAAGTGATTCTCGACGTTTATCAGTGTTGAATGTGAGAAGGACGGGAGCGAGCGCGTACGCTGGAGGTTGCGGTGCTAACCTCCCGCTCTAAATAATGAACATAGCTGGAACGTGTGCACCGTCCTACTCTCGTCTGCACGTTCGGTTGAGTGGCCGGGACACGACCCTGCAAACTGTTTGAACACACTCACCGTGCGAGGGCACTCTGCGCACCCCCCGTCGTCCCCGGGTTTGTGGCCTCGCAGGTTTCCGTGTTAACATGTGTTCAGGCGCAGCCCCGTGGCTTCACAGGAGGGCGAACTAACTCGTTCCACCAAAATATGTCTCCCAGATCTGCACCACCTACCAGTAGCAGTGTTTTCCCCATATCATGAATTCTCTTATTTGGAGGCCCTCGAGTGAAAGTTTCTGAATCGGCGCAGGTATAAGAATAAACGTAACCGCGAGGCTTTAGCAGCACTCTGTCATTTTGACAACGTCTGCAAACAACTCCAGGGCCTCAAGGGGGCTCGACAGGGATGCAGCGAGTCCAGGCTTTTACATTTCGCAGTCCTCTAAGTCTCCTCTGATCCCATCAATTAAACTGCAAGCACCCCTTTATGGAGGGATTATACCTTTTGTCCTCAACACAGTCAACCTCTGGGTTTAAAGCTATCCACTAAAGCCCGACTATGACTTAGTCAATCTCAGCAAACTGACATGAGTGTGTCAGTTTGAAGTGTATAGCATGAGCTATGAAGTATGGCCACTACTGGAATTCAAGATAAAAGGAAGTAAATTATGATTATAAACTAGGTGCCTTGACAACTCTGGAATAAATCAGTTTAAAGATGAAAACACTGGTAATTTAGTCAATGTCTTGTCAAGGTTTTCCATTGAAGAAATCAGTTAGGTTGTAAAGTGCTCACAGGGAACCCTGGGACGTGTCATGGGCGTCCTTTGCCAGCCTCAGAATCACAGTTTGAATCCAGGTCTAATAATGGCACCGGTGACAGTGCTCATTCTAAATTAATGAAGCTGTCGGTAAAAGGTTTGCTCCTGTTCAGGTCTAAACTGACTCGTGGCAGCGGCGCTACTTTTTCTCGATAAGATCTTTATTTGGACGAAGAGAAACATGTTGCACATGAAGGTCAAGTAACCTCTGTGTTGTCTCCGTTAATGCTCTATCAAGTGATTTCAACTAAACTTTGTGTTTACACTGCCGACTCAAAGACCAACTCATGTGTTAAACCATTAAATTCTGTCGGTTGTCTTGCTGGCACCAGTCTATTAATTGCCTCTATTTTAAATAATCAGAAATATAGAGTGTTATTAGTGCTTAAAATGAATATGTTGTGTACGTGACTTGATGCATCTTTATATTCAAAGTGCACAACGTGGCATGAATCCTTTATTTCCCCTGAAAAGAGCCTCTGTGCATGAGTCTGTTCTCATCATGCTCCTAACTGTTCTTCTCAGGCAGTCCTAGAGCACCAGTGCACAATGCCCTCTCTAGTTGGTCCTGCCCCGGAGAAAATCTGCTCTAAGTAATAAAGGCAGTGGAGTAAAACCACACACAGCCCCTGTTATACTTGTCATCCTTACAATTCTACCCCACTTATTCCAGATAATAAGAAATTACACCGTGTCACTCAAGAGGTCTGACTTTGACCGAGGATAAAAATCATTATGGTGCATCAAAAGATGTTCCCGAGGAATAATCCTCAAAGGCAAAAGCAGACATGGGAGAACATCAGTGTCTTTGTCACATGCATGTATGCGAGGCCACTCTTGCTCGCAGATTATTCAGAGCTGCCCCGGAGGCAGGGAAGAAGAAATCAAGGAGGCAAACATCAGGATCTAAATGAATGATTCCCCAGGCCAAACAAAGTTAGTGCCACTCAGGCTTCTCTGCCGCTGCACCCAAGTGTCCCGTCTGCTCGCTTACAAAAGATTATGAGAGCACCTCTGAAATTAGGCATTAACAGCATGTTCTTCTTCAACTTGGAAAAGGTTAAGTGCACTGCTTTTACATGGTTTACATGTAACGTGCCATCTTCTGTAAATGAATATTACATAATCACATGAAAAGAGACGCCGCCGTTGATAAAGAACAATGCCAGCGTACATTCAGAAAATATGTGAGAGCAAGGGTCACATTAAAAGGATATATCCTGAAAGGATATAGTTTTTTATTTTTCAGATTTGCTCAATGAGCTGCTCCCATATTCAGTGTGGGCTGCTTGTAACAGCTCGTTGTCATCTCACATTTGAAAATGTTAAAGGGCTGTAGATTAAACACAACAGTAAACTGGAGGTTAATGTGATGAAATGGAACTAAAAAAGCTTGGATGAGACGTGGAGCTTCTAAATTCAGACCAACAGCACAGTTAGATGAGAAAATAGCTTTGAGGTTTACATGAACAAAATAATTAAACTTGTTTTCTTTTGGTTTTTAAATGAGGCTTCGAGTTTGGTTTGGTTTGAGGTAAAGTGAAAATATTTGCTAACATCTTGTTATATTCCCAGATGTATTATTTCATTTTAAATATTAGCAGTACAACATTTTGTTAATATGCTTCATTCCTTGAAAGGAAATATTACATTTATTAATTTTATTTGATAAGGAAAATAAGGGACTTTTAATTCAATTTGATTCAGCAAATCAATTTAAGGTCCTCCATTTATTATTTCTAATTTAGGAAAGTGTGTTAATAAATTAAATTACTTCTAGTTTAACCAAACAGACTATTAACCCTTGTGCAATTTTATTTTCTACTCTACATTATTATACGGAATGCTATTAGCTAAATGATGCAATCAAAATTGCAAAGAAATCCCTTTAGTTCTCGTAAGACTGTTGAAGCCGCTGCACCTGCACCTCGATCTGTATATTTTATCAATTCATTTTTATATTTTATAAGGTATCCGTTAAAATACCCAGCACATATATGACATATTTACAAATACATGTCAAAGTTGCATCTCTCACATAAACAAATCTTTTCTAACCCTGTGTCAAACAAGACGACAAACAAGACGTCTCTGCGATCATTGTGTTCTCCAGCAGTAACGTCTACAACCAGCCCCGTTTTCAATTTTTTTCTTTTTCCCATGGAGCCATTACAGCATCATTATGCGTGCCCTAGGAAGCATTCCATGCTACTTTAATATTGAATGAGTGAAGAAGTAGCACACCACTATGTTGCCTCCATGAAGCTATCAGAAAACCCATTCTGCCTCTAAATGTGTTTTTTTTTATCCTGTAGAAAGCCCTTTCAATGGTTGAGGGTACAGTAAGTATTAGTGCGGGTCTATTTTTAGAAAGGCAATTTCAAAGTTTACTGTACGCATGCACCCAGGCAAGTGTTTAAATGGAAGGCTTCTTGAGTGAGTGAGTGTGTGTGTGTGTGTGTGTGCGTTACTTTGCTTAAGGCTTGTTGTTTTTGAGTTCAAAAGGCAGCTTGCACTCCACATGTTATTCTCCACAGGGGAAACCAGCTGTGTTGCTCTGTAGCTCCATACCTCCAGGCTCCTGAGGCCCAAGCCACTCAAATGTAAAATCCAGAACTTCACATCTTGAGTATTAGCAGACAAGTTGTAAACCTAATAACTTCATCCCCTGGTTCAGTCATTTCATGGTCAGTCAGAAAGCCCGGCTGAGTGCAGATCATACCCCGACACGGCTGTGGTTTCCTGCACTGCCATTTTTTACTATTTGGAATTAGACGATTGGTGCCATTGCAGGTTCAGTCAGCAAGTTTAACCCAAGTGGCCCAGTGTCATTCTGACACGCCTCCTATCTCACACTCTGACATCAGAAAATACTTTTCAAATGCCACTGATACTTGTATCTGCTCGGTTGCTTGTGACTGTGCAGCATGCTACAAAGATTTAATCTTCTTTTGTGCAGCCTCTTAAGCTCTGCCACACTTTTGGGTAGTTCAAAGTGAGACGCTCTTAGATTGACAGCTTGACAGCTCAATGAAGTGCAGTTATACTTAAGGAAGTTACCCTGACTCTTAAAGTGTAAGAGGCCATGAGCAAACGATGTGTACAGTATTTGGAATGCCAAACTTTTGTAAAAAAAGTTGGACACTGAGATTTACAGTCTTCACCTTGTGTTTGTTTGGGTGTGAGTGTGATTATGTCACCATTCGTCAGTACAGTAGACACCTACATTCTTATCTAACACCCCCAGTACAAAGCAGTGGCAAGTGTGATGCAGGTGTTGGTTTCAGATTGATGCAGTTGTCTTTTTCTTGTCCATCACCAACGTTACTAAAATACAAAAGCACTTGCACCTCTGCAATGCAGATATACACTTTTGACCAACAATAAACTGGTCTAGTGTCATTATCAACCCAGTAATATGTATCTACAGGTGAGTGCGCAAACACGCAAGAGCAGATCCATTTCCTCTGAAGTCAGGTGTTTTTACCACCTGGCAAATCATCATTTTATAATAATTACAAAAACAGATGCAAACACATCAAACCTTTGGAAGACAATAGGAGATAGTTATTTGATTAGTTTATTGTGTTTATGGTCAAAACTCCGCCCAGAGCCACTTAATGGTGGTATTCACTCTTGGGAGATCTCATCATCTAGGACCATTGAGGTGAAGCAGTAAAACTTAGTGTGACACCTCCTGTGAGCAGCGTGCAACACATGGCGGCTTCCACCTGCAACAAAGCACATGACATAAAGATGACTTATACTAATGATGGTCATAACTACTAATAGCCCTCATTGGTTCCGCTAACAACCAAGGTTATGATACGATATTTGTGCAGGTCTCAATAAATGCAAACTTTATGGTGCAGGGGTGTACAACATCTCTTACCGCTGGACAACAGGATAATAAATCCTCCTGCACAGTTCCTGCTTCTGCACACAACACTTTTGTGTTTGACCATTTTAACACATATAGATCATTTGACCTGGGTTTACTTCTTTATGGATTCTATTAACATGCTTTCGTTTTCACCCTTGTGCGTTTGTCGATGTGTTGATTTGTTTGTTTGTCAGCAAGATGGCACAAAAACTACTGGACTGATTACCACAAAACTTAGGGCAATACAGGATATCGTTTTTTTTACTTTTTTTACAACTTCCAGGGAATGATTCATGGAGATTGGTGAATTAATCAGTAATATTCAGGAAATGGATATTTATGACTGAATTTGGTCCAGCTAGATTGAATCCAAGATGACTGTTGGACCTTAGCGTCTCTCATTGCTACTCTAGTTTAAATATGTGTCACTTGAATGGCAAGTCTGAAATCCCCCTTCAATCATATTACAATTTGATTCAAAGCTTCCAATAAAAACCGTCACATTGCAACGGCGAGTTGACGTGGGATGGAGGAAATTGATTAAAATTCGGAAAGCAGTGGACCACGGCAAGCTATTTTTGTCCTCATGTCCATGAGCGCTCCTGTGCACGTCAGCAGCCGAGCAGTATCAGTCAGATAAGTACTGGTGCTCAACCTTTCAAGGCTCTGGGTCAGCATCTATGATACATGACAGAGATCCCGGCTCCTCAAGACCATATGGGGTCTGTTTCTCTTCAACACCTCCACTCTGCTCCTCTCAGCATCCGTTCCTCCGGGGGTCGAAACCTCTCCGATCCTCATGCGTACACTGTGTCTAGGGAAAAGCACGATGAGAGGCTTTCAAAAGCACAAGTGAGATGTATTTTCCCAACTGCGTCCAAAAGAACACTCTTTATTTCTCAGAAAAGGAAGATATGGTTGGCTTGCTCTTAAGTACCTGTTCCATGAAACAAGAAATCTCAAGAACTTCCAGCCAGTTCACATACTAATGGAAATCCCCTGAATATCCATTAAAAAATACACATGCTAGAAACAGGAAAATAACATCATTACCATCCGAGCTGCTCTTTTTACCTTTTGCTTCTATCAAGCCGTGACCTGTGACCTGTGAGGTTACTCGGAGAACACTACGGCCCTAGACTTTCAGCTTTCAACAGACTTGAGCTGAAGGGCACAGGCTAGAAGAGCGGCCAAGAAGAAAGGCCCTTAACCCATATTCACCTACAGTGTAACCACAGTAAATATAAAGCAGCAACTGGATCCAAAATCAATACCGCTGCAGGATAACAAGCAGGCAGTCAAAGCAGAAACTTCACTGCTGTGGCTGAGCAAATTTAGGTTGGTTGTTGTAGCCTCATGGGGACAGTACATTCTATTTTAAGTCATGTGCTTATATGATCATGAGCCAAGTCTTTATTCGTAGGAAAATTGTATAAGTACAAAATAAATGAGCTAATAATGCAAATTGACCTGCCAGGACAAGAAAATGTTTTTGTCTGAAATAACAAATTGAGATTGAATAAGGGTTGACCTGACAGCCGGATGGTTAGGTCTCATATGCCCTTAGGTTCGATTCTGTCTGTATTCTTCCTACCTGTTAGCTGACTCTCTATCCAATCAAATCATTATCGCAAAAATTACAAGATAATAGTTCCAAAACATAGAAATGTAAAGTAAACAATGTAAACAAGATGCCCCGCATGGAAAAAGGGATCGCTAAGGCAGTGGCATTTAAGCTTTAGATGATTTTAGATTTGAGGTTTTCTACCTCAAAAGTAGATTTTGCTCCAAATAATTTGCATATCATGTCCAAACACATTTATTAATTTGAAGCCTTTAAAGATCTAAAAACATCAGTGACACATTATTGAATCATCAACCTGAATAAACGACGAATACACAAAATGAGCTCTACCTAATTAGAGAGACTTTAAGTCTCTACTTAAATCGTGTAGATGCTGCCATGCTGGACATGTGTGGGTGTGTTGTGGTCTTTTTAAAGCCCAGTGGGGGGGGGAAAGCAAGAAAAAAAAAGGTTCCTTCTTGGGTGATGCATGGCAGCAGGGGCAGCTGCAGGACTGACCCTGCCAAGGACAGAGAGCTTCCCATGCCTCTTCAATGCCCCAAAATGGGTCATTGAACAGCTAAATGGAGTCATTATGATGAGTAATTAAAAGAAAACTGCCGAAGAATCCCAAACTCGACCTTTTCTCTTGGTTCCGCTGCTTTTTTTGTGTTTTCACCGGCCTTTGCTGAAAGACAGCTGCCTCGGTGCAACTTAAACTATCACCCCTTTCACTGGAATGCCAATAGCAGCCCTAGCAGCTAATTGAATGGCATTATCTATTGTCCTCTCATTTACTGTAGATCCAGCCATTTTGCAGATTTCCATTACAGATTGTTGGAGACCGACTTTCGCCCGTGCTTTTCCCTCTGATACAGTATGTCATACACTCAGAGTCACGGGGGAACCATACCACAGAATTGTTTCATTAAACCCGGAGCAGTAATATGAATACTGATTGTGCAGTACTCTGGCGCTCATCTTCTGAATACATTAATATGCATGCAGGTAGGAAAATGGCAGCCTTGCTTCACTGCATGCTATAGAACACAGAAAACAGAATCATTAAAGCACGGCTGAAGCATGGGTACAAGAGCGAGGAATCTTTTCTATCTCTCTCCTTTTTTTAACTTCCAATAAAAATGCATGAACATGTGCCCATGCAGCCTCCCCCTGAGTGGCATGCGGCACATTCCAATGATGACGGGAGGAGGGGGTTGGATTGATGTTTGATTAATGAAAAAAAAATAATAATTGTGAAACTAACTTTGGCAAGACCGGGGACTGAAACAGAGGATTTCATTACCTTGAGCTTGTTAGATAAGGTTAATGAGGCTGCTGAATGTTGGGTGAGACAAAGAAGAAAACGAAAGAAATGAAAAAGAACATTAATAAAATGCAATTGGATTCATTTTGGCGACTTCGGTGCCAGAAGAGGCTTCTACTCTGAACAAGCAGCCTTTTATTACATGCCACGTTACAGCTGGCCTCGAAGGACTCGACTGGTCTGTGTTGTTTAACTTAAGGTTCAGTGTGGAGGATTTAGTGGCATCTGGTGGTGACGTTGTTCATGTCATCAACAGAACACACCTCCTCCAACCCTTCCCTTGCATCTATGGTGGCTAACAGGAAATATAGTAATTGCAGATGTTTTTACTCCAGACCCAGTTTTTGGCTTGTACGTATTTAGGCGAAATATAGAGATATGGCTGTGCAACATGGCGGACTTCATGAAAAAGGACCAAAGTAGATCAAAAGGGTTCACCCTCGTCACAGGAATACAACAACTCTTAGTTTCAGATACCAAGGTAACAGGCCATTTTATTTTGGTCGCCTTTAAATTTCATATATTTTCCTTAACGGTGAAAACCACTGTTTGCCTAGTAGCTATTTAGCCAGTCGGCTGTCTTCTCCTTCCACTGTTTACATTGGTCACTTTTTATGGATCACGATGATTATTTACAGTTTGCTGCACAACATGAATAAAACTTTAATACATAACCTCATACCTGGACATGATTTGTGCCTGAGTCACGTCAGGTTAAATTTGATCATTAATGCTGGTGAGGACCACAACTCCCATGATCCCATGCTGCTTCATCAAACTAGGTCTTTTGTTGTTTTGTCCTCTAGCAGCCTAAGTTACATATTGCTAATTTAAATCCTTCAAACTGGACAAATAAATACTTGTCATATCATGTTATATGAAAAGGTTACGTGCTTTGTGCAATTTTTCGAGAAAAAAAAACAGCTTGATCGAGAATGACATGTTAATATATATGTCATTTTGTTTATTTTTCCCAGCGTTCAGAGGAGATCTTAAAGAACATCTGTACAGCTGTCGGATGCCAGGGATGATCTCTCTCGCTGGAGACTTCCACCCAGAGTACAGAGGTGAGTGCAGGTATTCGTAATGGTCACGCTGGTGGCAGCTCCACGTAAGCAAACAGGACGGTAAGAGGATCACAGGGAATCCATTGCTAATCCACCGGTCACTACACAAGATAAGCACAGCACAGAGGCAAACACAAGTCACTCTAAGGACGTGTCAAACTGAGAGTAGAATATCAAGGTGGACGTGTGACACGTTCATGTGTTCCTGTTTCAACCTCTGCTTTTTTACACGAGCACAAGAATCTAAAGTGTTGTAGGATGTATTCTAGGATGGATTCTTAAAGTTAAATTGGGTAATGTTGACTATATTTATAAGCTTTTGGAAGAAACGTTACAGTTAATATCTACAAATACCAGTATTTTATTTGGTATTACATTTTTAAATCTGCTTCCAAGACCTGTGACAGTAACGGAAGATTATTTCAACAGCTTACGATAATAACAGGGAAAAGTTGCCATATACTGTAGGTGTATGTGCACTCTGAACCATTATTGCTAATTGCTCCGCTTTTCAAAAGACATGTGGCCTTGAAATCTGAATCATCACTGTCCCACTTTCCATGCATACATACTTTAATAGCCCCCACAACCCTTTCTTCTTAACTGACTCACCAGTGGCTGAACTAGTCTGTCATGTAAAGCAGAGCAGATGGGCACTGGCCCATGGCTACATTAAGGCACATGTCATCTGATTCAACAGAAACCACAGAATTTTTCTAAATTTAACACATTCCCTCTGACATTTATTCAACTGTAGCTGAAGGTAGACCCTGTAAAATACCAGGTTGAAAGATGGTTACCAGTAACATTTCTGTTTCAGCTGAAATTCAATCTTTAGTCCATTATTTGCTAAATTTATTTACAAAAAATTAATTTCAGGTAAACAAATAAGATTTCCACTTGTCTAATAGAAGCAGACATATCATCACTTAAACACACTGTCAAATTTGGGAAGTTGATTTCACTAAAACAATGTACTAATGTAAATTCAAGGAAACTAATTGCTTCAAAAAAGGTGAGTAAATATAGCTACTGGTTTTGAGTTATGATGACTTTATAGTAAACAATCAAATTAACTTTTGGATTGGTTTGACCTAAGTGGATCGTTTTTGTTTACTAAGTCTAAACAAATCCTAAAAGATATTCAGACTAGGTGAACATTTGAGCCTGGCTTCCATCGTCATCCATGAATCAGTAATTATTGGTAAGATTTCACGAAGGCAAGAATTAAGACGAGAGATTTGTCTCACAATAGCTAAATTTGCTACAAAAAAGCATCTTATACAATGGCAACTTACCCATAATAAAGAATCGAACGGAAATGAGTGCCAAGAAATGTTTAATGTCCTAGAACAAAACTAAACTTAAGTCTACAACATCGTCTCAGAGTCACAATACCAAGACTTGATGGTTTCTGTACTGCTTTTACTACTACTTTTCATCACTCTGCATCACGTTAAAGTCCAGTTTACGGACTTGTTTAGTTTTAGTACCATACCCTCATTTCATGACTTAAATGGACAGGGACAAATAAGTACACCAATTAAGTGTAAGTAGGCTTGTTACTTTTTACAGTGTATTTTACAACCCCCACGTTTGGGAGCGAAATGTTGTTCTCCGCACATCAGTCAAACATTTAAAAAAATTGAAAACTTAACTTAATAAGAGCTTATCACTAGTGGACTTAAGAAATAAGAAGTGCTGGTGCAGTAAAACAATGATACTAGCATGCATCCTTTTTCTTTATCCTTTTTTTATGAAATTTCAAACTTGTTAATATGTGTGTAATATATGCAGGCCAATGTTCCAGGGCCCATTAAACAAAAATAAAAGTACACCAAATGGAGACATACAATATTAAAGAGTGATAATAATGATTGTAGTGCCTAAAGTTGTTTAGAAATAATGGACTTGTTTGAAAACTGGATCTAATGTATTCAGTGGCCCATGCATCATCATCTAAATCAGCTTAACAAGATCTTTCGATGTATGAGCTGATCAGCCAGAAAGCTCCTAAATGGAAATTGAATTTGCTGTTTTAGTGTCATCACGGACCAGAGAAAACCTCTTTATTGTATTATTCATGTGTTTCTTTTAAAGGGGGTTTGTTTTTTAGCCCTTTGGCTTTTATGTTTATGTCATTTGCAGTGTTTTTCTTCCAAATGAGAGCAGCTGCTGTGGCGTTTTTTATTGATGCAAGAAGTTTGAGTGACAATGAGCCTTTGTTAAAATTGTCATATAAGGGAAGGTATGTTTGGACAGACTTCAAACATTCAAACACTGTTGGAAACGTCAAATGAACAATCCAGAGCTGGATGAGTGGCTTTGATTTAATCCATGCTGCCTTTCAAGTGCGGCCAGAGGGATTTCTTGCGTCAAACCGTCCAGCAAAATGCATGCTTTGCCGAATCTTATGGTGTAAATAATAAACCACATTGTGCATAATGAATGCAATGAGAAGAATTATCCAATACATACAATTTGTTGTTATCCTGAAACAAGTTTAGCAGCAGATTGAAGTGTGGTGCAGCTCGGTTTTAACCACTATCATTAAACTGAGGATATACTGCCGTTGCTACTGAGGATGAAGACTGTTGGTCCATAGCAGGAGAGGGACCACAAAACTCCCAGTTTAATCATTTTATTTTAAAAGAGAGTGTCCAGAGCAATATCCTTTTAGGGGACCTATATTTCCTCGTATCCCTGCAGAGCTATATGCCTTTACTTCACTGATTTGTTCATGATGCACACTGTGACCAACAGGAAATGTGAAAATATTTTATTGTTTACGTGTTGTTCACACCATCATGTGCCTCTAGTTGAGGGATTAAGTGTTATGTTTTTTGTGTTTGTTTTTTATAATATCAAAATGTCATTGGTCACTGTAATGTTCATTCTCCCGTCCAGTTAACGACAGCATTACGCTTTTACCCCATCAAGCTATCTGGTGCCAGGTCCTCTATCAACCTGGATTCCTAATTGATGGCTCCACAGAAGAGTTATTTGAATGGATTACCGCAAAGAGCATCATGGATTAGGCTGTGAGAGCAAAGATCCCGTGGGAGCCTTAAATTGGTCACATAAAGTGATTATAAAACATCCGTATGGCTACCTATTATTGAGCCCCCCCACCCCACCCCACCCCCCCCATCAAAGCAATTTAACCCTTCCTCGTTGGCTTAGTGCATCAATATCACTCTGACCTGATCTACCTCATGTGCATGTTGGCTGCACTTGTGTTGGACAGTGCCCAAACAGTGCACACTATGATGTGACCAATGCCTCTGGGAGTCAAACACAATTTGTTGTAAAAAAAGACACTTCACTCTTTGACATCGATGCAACATGCCGCCCTCTCTGTCGCAGCAGAGTTCATATTTAAAAGACTAAGTGGCCAGTTTACAGCTCATGATTCATGTTGATATCATTACTGGACACTACAGCACTCAATCAGGATAAAAGAAAATATGACACGCTGTCCTGCCTCCTTGGTTTTTCTGCTGTGGCTCTATGCTGGTGTGTTTCCCAGAATCCACCTCATCCACTTGCCTTGCCTGGGCTGTCATCGGCGCTAATGTAGTGTAATTTTTCGTGATCACTTTAACCACTTTACGCTTCGTGAGTCCATTAATATTTTTGATGAGAACTACATCTATCAGAATTATGGCCAGTGTAAGATTAAAGGATTTTCCATGGGAAATATGCGAGGATCCACAGCTGATCGGAAACATGCATTCAGTAAACCTCCTGTGCATTCTGAGTTCATCAGTGTTAAAGCCTCAATATTTTAAACGTCAGTCGTCCTAAATAAAAAAGTTTAGACACCTGCATGATAAATTAAAACTGGCTTCACTTCCCTTTTGATTTTGTTCCCAGACCTGACGAGTGTATGTGAAAAATGTATAAATGTTATTGCAGAACCAAACTCTATTTGTCCTTTCGTTCTAACACGATCTGCATAAAGGTGTTGAAGTGATGACCCCTCCTCTTTATTTGAATGGGCTGGAAAGAAGCAAAATAAAGAAATAACCATAAA
Source organism: Pseudopleuronectes americanus (assembly GCA_038501795.1). NCBI lineage: Eukaryota > Metazoa > Chordata > Actinopteri > Pleuronectiformes > Pleuronectidae > Pseudopleuronectes > Pseudopleuronectes americanus. The sequence continues at coordinate 10,415,760 of CM076732.1, forward strand.
GCATTTTTATCCAACCAAATAATAATAAAAGGAATATTTCAAATGGGTTATGCCTTAACAAATACATATCGCATATTCATTTCAATTACCAGGAAGTAATTCACGAGCAAATAAAGTAAAGTGTTATTTCACACGATATTGTTACTGCACTTCAACTCATTTAAAAAGATGGGATATGCCATTTTCTGTAGCAGACAAATTTAAGCCATCAGTTTCAAATCAGGTTTATATGGAATTCTCATAAAAGTGGTAAACATCATAAAATGGTGAAAAGGAGAAAGACAATTTCTTAAGAGTTTGAAAATCCAGAGCCACAAACCGGTTCCTTTAAAAAACTAAAAACAGTCCAAAAAGTATCCACACAACAAACACTGGAAAAGTCTAAATAAGACTCAGTCAACAGAAGAGCAGTTCTTATAATATCATCTCCATTACTTTCCTGGAATTTTGTTAATAAAGACGTGAACAGCCAACCCGGCTGTGACTCTGCAATGAGAAAGGCAATCATGTAGAAAATGAATGGAAGTCTGAACAGTACTACGCGGTTTTGACAGACAGATGTCGGCCATTCATTACAGACTCTCTAATGATTTCACCCCACATGGCTGATAAAACGCTTTGGCACCTCCGCTCTGCATGACAGGGACTTTTCTCAAATCATGACACCTCAATTCCTCCCTCTTTATTACGTGCCATTCATTCGGTCGCGCCGCCGAAGACGAAGCCCCGTGTCTGGATGCGAATTTAGCTTGTCAGACTGAAGCAATAATAACAAGTAGCGCCGGCATGTTTAATGCATTCGTTATTCTGAAAACACAGACTCGGGCAGGATCTGCAGTGAGAAAAGAGAGGATAATTGAAGCTCAGGGTTTATCGCCCTTAGAGTAGGATTAAAACCTGAGGCCACTCACCTTTAAAGAAGGATCTCTGGCCATCTGCTTTTATATTTCCTCCCGTCAAATGCTGTCTTTTTAAAAGAAAAGAAATCCTTTGAAATGTCTCAGTGCAGCGTTCACCTACTAATTTCTTTTGAGACTTTATTGAATACACTGTGTTTCAACGCCTGCAACCTAGTATTAGATTTCTTATAGGTTATTAATATCATAACAAAAAACGGCAGAAATTGAATCTCTATAGACGTTTCACAAGCATGTGCAGATTTTCTGTGCCAATTAGGTCGTTCTTATGTAATTATAATATAAAGAAAAAAGTGATGTGGGAAGTGTCTCGGGTGCAAAAGCTTCTCATGGCACCTTTACTCTAGTTTAATACATTTTGAGAAGATTTCTTTTGCTTTGAAAGATCACAGGATTGCATCATAGGCGACTATCGGCCAATCACGAAAACCATTTGCAGGTTGCTTTTATTAGTTTTTAATCTCTCTGACTCACCTCCTCCTTCACAATTTAAATCCGCCCTCCTTTTTGCCGTCACTTTTGAATATAAGTAAACCATCATTATCTAAAATTGTTTGGTTATTTCCATTTTACAGGAAGTGACCTCATTTCAGGAACATCTCAGGTTTGATTTATGTGTTTTACATCCCCACTGCGCTGCTTGATGCCTTCATCCCTTTGGAAGAAGTAAATTGCATCTCAAATGGATTATAGATTAGTATCAGTGTCTGGCTGTCCAACTTGGGCGGTAATGTGTCAGGATGGTGGCACAGGCCTGGCGACAACAAAGAATCACTCATCCTCTGGGTTTTGAAAAACCTGGATGAAGGTGCAATTAATCCACAAAATGAAAAGTAGATTAATGATAAAAGTAAACAAGTCAATAAAGTCATCAATATCAAAGATTATGCTCCAGCAACAATCACCTGTACCCAAGTGAACTGTACAGAAGCTGCATTTACTTATACAGTGTTTACAGGTAGCAGTGTATTACACTGACTAAACTATTTAATCTGTTGCTTTAATTGCCTAATTTCTGTCAATTGCAGAAGGTGGAATAATGTGCACTATAATTGATTAAATAAATACATTTAAATTGTTGAAAATCTATTTAAACTGGAATGTTACTCAGTAGAGTGCACACCTCCGGCAAGGCCCAACAGTCCCTTTATGAAACCACATTTAAATTCACTACATCAAGATTGTGTGTGAATCTGCACCAAACGACAAAAGCTTATAAATATAACACCATCATTTTATACGGTCTTCCTTTGGTAATGCCTCACCATTGCACAACATTTCATGGAAATCAATGGGTTAATTTGTGCGTCATCATGCTAAATGACAAACCAACGCAGAGGAAATCATGGCATCTTTGGCAAAGGGCAATGACAACATTTGAAACAGGCTTTGAGTATGTACAACCATTTATTGTATTTCATTTCATTTCACGTTTTAATATATTTCATATGTTGTGCACGTGAAACATTTATTTTTTTTACCACGACATTTATCCCATTTCATGGAGATACTGCTGCTTATGATAACCTTGCCCCAGCATATTATAAAGTTATTTTACTTTTACTTTTACAGTCCCCCCCAAATGTGCACATTTTATCAAATCAAGCAGTGAAACCCGAATAAATGTGTCATAAAGGCTGAATTCAGTCATTTCAACAAAACATGGCGAAATGATTAATCACATCACACATGGCACATGTCCACCATGTGACATATCGTGTCATATGACCTTTTCTTCTATGTTGTACAATGGTAATTGCCTCTGGCTCATTTCCTTATTGGGTTATGACACAGATGACATTTATTGACAAGCCACCCCCCGTGTGCAGGTACTTTACAGTAAGTGTGTAAAAGGCAGTAGATGTCGATGAGGAGCATCTGTGAAAGAGAGGCTGTTGTTTTCCTGAGGAGGTTTTGTAATGTATGTGGTGGACGCTGCTATTAAAACCCTCATTTATGTGTTTCTTAAAAAGGAAACCTAGTCTGATAAATGACCTGCCAAAGAGGAGGCATCTGATGATGACGAGATCCAAATCACGTGTGAAAGCTGCTTGAGCACTGGACTGTGTGACATCTTTCCCACTGATTAATATAAGGACTGACTACAGTATTCTTCCTATAAGCTAAGGAAAAGATTCCTGTGTTTCCCATTCCCCGACTGTGGAAGTAAATTCAAAAGGACAACAGCAATAAAAATGCAAATTCTGGCCGATGCCATCCGGGCAGTTTATGTCCGTTTATCTCTACTAATGTCCATCAGCATTCAAAGCCATTATTTGTAGCATCCTCCAAGCTAACTGGGATAGAAGTCCTCCCAGTGGTCTACCTGTCATCTCACGCACCGAGGAAACATTTCATTCCTTTGATAGTCGAGAACGATCCCCCTTTGCATCCCCCCCTTGTTGAGCCGGAGAGAATTTGTCCTGTCAAAAACAATAACTTTCCTTTCCAGGCAAAGACAGTTTTATTTCTCAACGCTACCGTCGCGCAAGGGGGTTGTTTCCATTTACCTTTTCCCCTGTTTCCTTTTATTCTTCTCATAGATGGATCAAATGTATGCATCAGGAAAGTCAAGACTTCTTCAACATCTCTGCTACCAACAATTGATTTTCCCTCCTGTCACTTTGATCCCTTTGAGAGAAATCTACAAAAACACACTCTTTTATATACCAGAGTGACTTGCTTCTGGAATCTGTTGCTACTGCTGCTCATTTCTATTGTCAGTGACCACCACAATCTTAAATCCAACCACAGATGGAGGGATCAATAAACAGGCTTTCTGTAGGGGGTCAAGGGTCTCAGGGTGCAGCTCCATGGCTACAGTCTACAATCATGTGGTTTTCTGTCCATCAACGATACTCAAACCAGTGGTGACCCGTGTATAGGGGCTTAATGGGATAGTTCACCCAGACAAGAAAATTGTTTGTTTGATTCCACAAAACACTTTTGGAGTTACAGGGGTAAACAGGGGAGTTGCAGGCAAATCCAATATGATTGAAGACATGAGTGGACTATCTTTAGAAGTAAAAAATAAAATGTACATGCCTCCATACTGCTTGTGTGGTGTCATAGGAGTGTTCGGAAGCCGCGACATAAAAATTCAATTCAAAACAACGTAATTTACACAATTTTTTAAGCCTTAATGTCCGCTGATATCTGTCATGAGGTGCATTCGGTGGCCTTCGGAAATGCTAGCGTCTGCTAGCTTAACCACATCTGGTGGACTTTTAGGCTTACATTAACAGTTCCCTAAAGATGTCAGATTTTTTTCATAAAGATCCATTAATGTTTCGCTGAAAAATCAAGGAAGATTTTGATCTGGATCCTAATCCAAATTGAATGGCTTCTTCTCTGATCTGTTCCGCATACTAACACCAAGTTCCATGGTAATCTGAGTAGTTTTTAAATAATTATGCACACAAACAAACAAACCAGACAATAAACAAACAGGGGTGAAAACATCACCCTAATTATGGGTACTTCAATCTGTAAGATGGAGGCAAAGCAGAAACCAGACAAGACTCAAATCAACTTCCAAGAGATAGAAAGATGCATAAAATGAACAATAAAGGAGAAAGAAATGACAGCAGAAAGAGACCAAACTAGCACAAAATATGCAAAATGGCAAAAGAGAAATGCAACGACACAGTCTCACAACATATTTTAAAAAGGTTCCAGCGGATCAACATTTCCCCATATTTCCACCACAGTCTAAAGACAAGGGGAGATTTGACAAACAAGCCACAAAGAGACACACAATTACAAACAAACTAGACCTTTATGTAACATTTACAGACTGTTGCTGCTTTTAACCACTGTTGTTGCTGAACATCATTAGATTTGTGGCTGTGGCTATGCGCTGGAAGCTAAAAACACACCACCCAAATACCCAGCCTTCACCTCAATGTTATAGGTAGTGACGCAGTCAACGATTTTCAGCAGCTGGAAATATTGTTTACCTTCATTGTTATTGTATGAGACACCAGGCATTTGAACAGGCTGCTTTGTTTGTTAGATCAAGATCGGGGTATTTGTTTTGCGAGACATGAGGACACTCCTGTTCTGAAATGAGAATACTAATTAATTAACATCAAAATCATTGCGATGAAGCACATGACGATATACAGCACACTTGGGCAAGGTGCCTTTGGGGGAAATTAAACTAGCTGGAATTATTCAGACAGCTATATTTCATGTTAGTTTAGCTCCTCTGGAAATGTACAGTTGGATTTATCACCCAGAGCCTAAATTTGTAGGCACAGTTTATTGAGCTCTGCGGTTTAATCAGTTAAATCGTGTCAAATATTGAGCTTACTTGTGGATTTGCCAATGGGATCTGTAGCCAAGCAGCGCAGCTCAGGGAAAACAACACTGAGATCCATCAGTGAACTCCTCTAAAGACCGATGACTGGTTTGGCTGCGTCACATGAGGAAAATGTTTGTGTATCTGAAGTCAGAACTTTTCCAATTAGTAAACTCTACAATTCCTAGAGTGGACTGTGTTGAGTCAGATTGCATCAATTCATAGTTTTAAGTTTCTGTCAACATCAAAAACAACGTCTGGACCAGGAAAGAAAAATCAAACAATGAGGAAAATGTAACACTGGGCAGTAGCAACTTCATTCTCCCATGATATTTTTAATTACATCAATATAATACAAAATATAATAAATCTGATAGACAGAAAACAGTTATTTTTATTGGTTGCTATGGACAATTGGACACAGTGAAGACATTTTCCTCAACTTCCCATTTTTAAGAAAGGACTTTGTGTGTGTCGCTGTGGCATTTTATGGATGTCAATGAATGTTTCACATACATTCAAACAACATGCAGAGATAAACTGAAAATAGGAAGCAGTTAGGCCATGGAGAGTTTTCAGGGCAACTGGAGATGGAGTAATTTGTGTCTGCTGTTCAAATCGTGTACAATCACGTTCCGTCTCTCACAATGGGCGGACAATATAAAACACATCTGCAACATTGAGTTCTATGTCTTCATCACCATTTTGCTGCATACTACAGTCTCTTCCTGTATTAGCACTTAGGCACTATATGGGAATGCAGTGCCTCTGCAGTGTGTTTCTGAATTCAGGCACTGTCACTGCAGATTTTTGTTCCAGAGCATCAAATGAGCGGTGGCATACTACCAAAGTAAAGAAATGTATACATATGCAAATAAAAGATTAAAACTTTGATGCTAGTGTCCTTAATCTGTGTACGAAGATAACATTCCCCAAAGCTAAACAGACTTTTCAAGATGTAGATTTATTTGATTGAACTCGTCTCACAGCCCTCTGTGCGGAGCGCCAAGTGATAATGTCCTCTCCCGAAATGTGTCAGGTGGTCCATCAGGCCCGGGCAGATAGAAACATCCAGCAAGGGGAATGGCTGCTCTTGTTTGCAGCTTGTCAATCAGAAAACCGAGGCAAGTTGAGCCGTCAGTCACAGGCACGGTCCTGCAGTCCGGCATAATTGAATTAGCTCCTGTCACTCTGTGAAGGTTAATTGGTGAGGAAACCTTGGCCGAGCAACGTGGGGGTAATTGACAAAGATAAGGATAGATGTCTTATCTCGGACTTTGTCAGCACATGTGAGCTTTATAATTTCTCATTTATCTCCAAACATGAGATATTAATGAATGCGTAAACGTGACCGAGCGGCTCGATAAGACCCGATCCATGAATAGTGAATCGCCGTCATAAGTTGCTGTCGTGTTTGGGGCTGCACAATTGCTCCCACTTTAGCTCAACATGTCATGAGTCAGCAGCGGGGGCCATTGCGGGCAGACTCTTTGGCTCGGAGGGCCAAAAAAAAACCTGTGCCGAGTCGATGGTCAGTTGATGGCCTGGAAAATTGTGTTTAAACCTTCAGGTGCTATTCCTAGTTGTATTTCATTCTGAAACGCACAGAATTAAATTACACTCCTCTTTGCTCCTCTCACTTTGACAAATTCTCTCTGTAGCTCACTGGCTGCTTCATGCCCGATTCAATGTGCATCCTGTCGAGCTGAACCGTTATGATTTTGTTATAGAATAGTCTTTTTTTGTTTACTGCAACGACGATCACAGCACTAATGTTGAGCCAGAAGCTGTATGGGGCTGAGTAGGATGAAACTTTCCTCCGTTTTATTTTCTGCTAACTGTTGTGCGGGACTAAATTAATTCCGCCCCAGCATTTCACCGATGCATCTGTTTCCATCAGCGATGCATCTGTTTCCATCAGCGCTGTTTGATTCCTTGCCATTCTCCATAGCTTATCATCTTTATAAGATGTATCATCCAAACGAGAGCTTTTAGTTTGTAATGAGATTTTTTGTTCTCGCCAAAGCTTCGAGCCGCACTAGGTCATGAGCCTGCTGAAGGACTCGGGATACACCGAAGAACAATAGAGTGAGATATTGGGAATTTACGAGAGATGGCAGGGCAGTAAGTCATTTAAAGTTTTGCAAAGTATGACACCTGTGTGGAATAGCAAGTAGCGAGTGGGGCTGAATGCAACTGTGGACTGTGACAAGAGGCAGCTTTAAAAAAATCAAACCTTTGCACTCAATGGCCTTAATTATCCCAAATGCATCTGTTGTTTGACATTTAACACAAATGTGTCATCAGCATTAACTGAAATCAACCCACACTTTGGCAAGACTTATTATCCTGATGCTAATTTACAGCTAATTAGTGTGGGCCTGCGCTAACTGGCAGCAGTAAGTCCTTATTTGTCGTTATCAACCTCTGCAAAACAGAGATGTGCGATTACAGAGCAAAACACCAGAATGAAGGTTTACATATTTTATTTTACCTTTTAACTTCAACATTTTTTTATATTATATCAAATCTGAGTCAGATGTTTGTTTATCAGCTATTGTTAGAGCTGCAATCATTAGTCTATGAATTCCTTAATCAATTAGTCAATCACAAGAAAATGCATTGTGAAAACCATTTTTTATCCTAAATCTCTAAGATTTGCTGCTTTCCTCATATTAACATCAGTGAGGTGGTCACATATGAAACTACAGAGATAATCGATAGATCACAATTCAGTGTTTATGGTCCCTAATCCTTATACTTTAAATAGCGACACATTGTGCTCTTCATCATGTAGGAATATTGTAATTATTTTTAGATGTGTGATAATGAAGAAAAATACATAATTGTAAGAATGTTTTGCTGCTTATAATGTTTGTAGGACCCTTGTTGCACATTAAGACAAGTAGTAAAAGTGTTCCTTACACTGGACTGTAAGGAACCTTTTTACATACAGTGTGTTGCATTAATTATTGACAGCGGGTATAACCACAAGCAATTTAGTCAACTTTCATGCTAATATACTTTGTTAAAGTGTAAGGAATCTGCTGTTAAAGGAGTATAGTTTTTTTTTCCAATTGATCTTTAGCTCTTTCATTATCAACAGATCTTCACATATTGTTATGAATCCAAACCCAGGAGGTATCAACATATTTTTGACTTTATTTCAGCCTCAGGAGGTCACATTGAGAAACATGTGCTGAAAATATCCTGAGGCTTTGAATAAAGAAGCAACGCAATTGTTGAGGCAGTTGTTAGGTTGGGGATGAAAGGCTTTGTGTAGAAAAACGGATATGCATTAAGGTAGTACACAAAACTAATCAATTGGTAAGGGGGAGTTAGGTTATACTGACAAAAAAAAAGGTATTTGCTGAGTTCTCATCCACAGTAAAAGACTTACAAAGTGCCAAACTTTTAACAAAATAATGTATGACATTAATACCTTTCTATATAACCCAAGCATATGTGCCCTCGTCCTCCCCCTCTCAAAAGTAATTCAGTACCTCAATGAGCACAATGTTTTCCTGCCCCAAGAGAAGAAGTTCCATTTCATCTCAATTGATTCTTCACATCTGGCTTCCCATCTCTTACTTTTTTCATTCTAGCCAGCAAGAAGCACATGCATTTTCAATGACATCAAATAAAGGGCGGTCATTGGTATGGATGAGGAGGCACCTCAGAGATTGAGGCACCTTCACCGCCACAAAGCACCAGATAGGAAGCAGGGGCTGAAACAACAAAAAGTACGGCCTCAAACTGTAAAATACAGATCCATTGAAACCGGGCTTTTGTAGCCACTTGGAGGAAGAACAGATACAAAAATATTCGTTTAGTATGCACAGGGGACATTGTCAGGACCGACAAGGTGACGAACAAAGGAGGAACGAGAGTCAGAGGGAGCCAGAGAGGATGGTGTGTCGCAGTCAGGTGGCTGTGCATACGATGCTACGGGTCTTTGTGTGGATGGACACATACTCAGTTCAAGATCTTTTATTATTTTTTCTCAGTGTGATGGTCCGGAGCTTCTGTCAGGGTTCGCCTTGAAGCACTGGCTCTTGTCGTGGAGCAGCACTCCTGAGGCTTTGTGTGAGAGTGGACAACTCTCCTGCATCTCATATAAAGGCTCCAGCGAGGCACAGAGAGCCACTGCAGCCAGACGATTTCTCTTAAAGTGCTGCCCAGCCTGTCACTAGTACTGCAGCACCCACTTCAAACCTCGCCTCAGCGTCTGACCTCCTGTCTGATTTCCCACCAGATGGCTCGAAAACAATCAGAACCTCCAATTTTGTTGATAACGTGCGGCCAAACTAGAACAATCAAGATGTAGTTTAGTGTCTTCCAACCAGTCACGTTGCAGTGCACATCCATGGCTGTCCATAAATGTATAGACACAATAATATACAGTTCATATAGTGAAGACTTGGAATCTAATAAAAAAAACATATTTGTACACTATTAATATAGCACTGTGAATTTAACTTTTGATCTTTTGGACAAAAAATGTAATTGTTTATCCCATTAGATATTTAAATGTTATTTTATGATAATTAATGCAATAACTCTTGATTAATAGCCACATTGACTTTGGCCCAGCTAAATTCCTGCAGGTCACTTTTACAGTTTCAGAAACAAAAGCTTCAACCAGCATCACCTTCGGCCAAGCAAACAGTCAATGCAGACATGTTTGGAACGAGCACTGTACTAGTGATTGTAATCCTTCACATTTACAGCCACGCTTGTAACCTTTTCCTGCCTCCGCACCGATCACAGCTGTGCCCGGAGGGAATTTGTTTTTAAACACTTTGGTACGTATGTATGTCCCGCTCTCCTGAACGTGATATCTCAGGAAACACCTGGAGGGAATTTCTTTTAACCTGCAACAAGTGTCACCTTGCAGTAGGTGAGCTGATTGAAGTGACATTTTGCATCCAAAAAGTCAAACTTCTGGAAAACAAAAAGAGGAAACATTATTTAACCATTGTTCAGGAACAGAACAGAAGAATGCATATTCCAGATTTGTTCAGTTAGTAAATGGATGTCACACATATTTGGTGCCCACATTAAAACTGTAGAGAATGCAAAGATCTTCAGTGTCATCTGGTTGAAGATGTGTGTATAGCAACATACATATTTAAGCATCATTTGCTGTTTCGCCCATCAATTTATTGATATTCTGATTATTATTTATTTGTATTAATGTATTGTCTTAAGTTGGTTGTTTCAATGAACTTGGAGCAGATCAAGAACAACAAATATTAAATTCAGATAGTGGTGAGCTTAGTTACTTTTATTAAATCACTAGATACTGTTTATTACACGGTTCATCACAAATATGATTAAAAACTGTAACTCGTTGACAGATGTATTCAACCGTGAGTCTGCCAATCTAAAAAAAGGAAAGAAAAGAGAAGAGGGGAAAAAGGAGCCAATGGTTTACTAAGTGAAGTATGACGGGGCCCCGAGCAAGTGGAACAGAAATTTACGAGGTTGTTTTTGAATACCTCTTCAAAAGCCGGGTTTCAATAGGTTATCCACAGACCAGCACAAGAAAAAGAAAAAGCCTTCATTACCCAGCGCATAAAGTCTAAATGGAAAAGAGACTGTGGAATGGCTGCCCGTGTCTGATAGGGGAATAGACTCGGCTCTGATGCCTTGGGTGTTCTGGCCTGCTGCACTCAGGGCTAGCACTGGACCTTACAGATTGCTGCCATTATGTTGGTGGCAAACAGACCTCAGCTCTCATGAGGCGACGCACGCTGCTCGCTTCTTTAGGCCCGATTGAAGGTTTGACTGAACAATATGGTGTGATTTGCATAAAACTAAGGTACTGAAAATCAATTTCACTGTAGGAGCGCTTTGTTTTTCCTTTAACAATTTACGACTCTTTACGGGCATTTGTATGGCACATGCAGTGGATTTAATGGGACGCTACATTTGCAGGAGTTAAGGTGCAGTTTACGAATGTAAAATCTGGAAAAGGAAAAGATACAGTATCACGCATCAGTGTGAGCATGCCTTGTGTTTCTGTGTTTACTCTAACAAAGGGAAGTCATCTGGCTGTAATTTATGCATGGGTTTCAGTGGTGAGCCAGTGAATCAGTCGGAGGAGTGAGTCACTGTGGGCAAACAAAACACAGCCAATGCATTCTAAATGAGTGGAGACTTCTCTTTTACTTAAACCTCCATTTAGCCGCTAAAGGCTCTAGTACCCTGTGCCACGCTGTGAGCAAGCGGAGGTCGGGTCAGATGAGCTCAGTTTCTGCCATGCGGTATTTGCGATAAAGGTCAGAGACTAGGGAATAATAACAAGACACCGTTTTTCTTTAAGAGATCTCTTGCCTTGCCCGACATTTCTGCAGAGCGGTATTTTTCATATTCATTTCATGGAACATTTGATTTGGAACCTCTTTCCTCCCACGGGCCTTGAGAGTGTTCTTTTCTTCTCCGCTCCTCCGCCGCTGCTCTTTTGTCATCACGAAGGTGGTGTTGTAATGGCAGCCTTTGGCATTCTGTAGCAGGGTGCGCCGCCACAGCATTTATTCCTGCTCTTTATCTAGACTTGAATAGCTGACCAGCGCTTTTGCTTGATCTCCACATCCCAGTTGCCGATAACGTCTATGAACTGTGTCAACCAAGGAAAGGCACAATTAAGCATATTGTTATAGTTGCAAAGGTCCGCAAAAGGGTCTGTGCAACTATAACAATATGCTGTCTGTATATTCACTATAACAAACTATAACAATATGCTGTCCGTTGCAGATCAGCAAAAGGGCCTGTCCCTCATTTGTCGGTTTTTCCAGATTCATATTGACAATGAAATATTAATGCCAACCGCCACCAGACAAAATATCCAAGTTTATTGAAAATCGCCGCTGCAGCCACCGCGTAGCGAACGGGCATGCTGTCGTATGCATTTGGTAGAGAGTGGAAATGGAAAAGCGGAAACAGTGAATTGACATATAATCTCACCCTCTAGGCTCAACTCAAATCTATGAGAAACATTCAACGCCTCCGATTATCTCACCAATGTTCCAGTGTATCGGTTTATCAGCAGACGGTGCAGCGCTTACTGCTGGCACGGTTCAGAACCGGAATGTTTTTTGCCAGATAACATGCAAATGAATCATTCTGTTTTAGCTATTATTATTATTCTGTTAGGGATGTTACGCTGTGTTATCGTGATGAAGGCAGCTCTTATGTCCTGTAGATGTCCTGGAAATGTGTAAAGAAATATTGAATGTGGAGAGCACAATGATTTGTACTGGCTTTTTTAATAGTGTCAACTCACAGCAAGGAGAATTGTATGATTGAACACAAATTGGGGGGAACCTAAAACATTTACCAACCTCAGTTTGTCCTGAGGAGTAGAAAAGAGAAAAGTACAGGTTGGGAGGTGAAGGAAACCAGAGTTTGCTTTTTGTGACATACAGTTACAATTAATGTTTAAATATTTTTTTTTAAACCATTCCCTTCATTTTTAAATAGTCAAACTTCAGCCATATGATACTCATAGTTTTTGTGACACAATCTTACACACACATTTTTTAGGGTCACCGAATGTTTGTTGGCAATATTTGACATTTTGACTGCTGCTGCATCTTTAATATAAATAATTCACAACAGCAAATCTTACCTGAATTAAGTTTTTTCCTTCATAGTCAGGAAACATTTTTTATGAATATAATGCAATCTGAAATCTCACTACTTTCACTGACCACATATATCATTTGTTTTCCCCAAAAAAGATCTGCTTGTAGCAGCTAAAGAATGATTAACATATTCTTTCATGGTTTTATTCAGGCCCTTGAAACAACTTGTTTATGGTAATAGAAACACTCTGGGCTTAGTCTCTAATTTAGTCTTCCTTTGGCAGCATTTAAATCTTGTTTTTTATTGACATTTTAACCCCAATCTTTCCCTTTCACAAACCACAGTGCCCTCAGGATGCAAACCATTGTCTCTGGTGTCAAAGTCCTGAGCTTTGTAGTGCTGGTACAACGAACACTCGGGGACTAACTAAAAAGATGGAAAAATAATTTTGAGAAAGTATAACCAAAAACACAGGATCATTGAATGGCGACGTAAATTACATTTGCATCTCCAGCTTGATGTGTGATGAGCAGGACCACAACACTAGTGTGATTGTAACGTGATAAACCGTATTCACAAAAGGTCAAATGACAGCAGGGATGGTCTTCAGGTCCGCAATAGTAGGTGGGGTTTCAACTTGAAGTCTATTCTCTCTGCCATGAACTGTCACATTGAATCTGTTTTAACAGTGCTATTACCTCTTTTTGTGTAGGGACATGTCCTCTAACACAAAAGTCCCCTCACACCCCCTGTGTCTCCACATGGCATATAATCTGGTCCCGTGTCCGATTGGCTGATGATCTAAAAGACAACATCAGTACCTGAGGTTAAATTTTCAACATTTAATATGTCCTCAGTGTCTTCATTTCTAAAATAACTTATTTAAATTAACTGCCAAGTAATCTTCATATATCTATGTAATCCTTTCTCATTCATTACAGTATAAACATCCCCATGCTGCCTGTTAAATTACGTCACAGAGAAAAAAAACGTACTTCTCTACTAATTAGATTTAGATTAACTTACTCAGCCACACAGTATCCTAAATAAACAATAAAAAGATGGTATTGGTTTTAAGTTAAATCATTTTAAACTAATATTTACACTACAAATATAATATGCCAATTCTGATATGATCGCAATCACAGCCTGACTCATTCCAACACAAGGTTGGAAGGCCGACTCACACATGTTAGCTGGTTTTCATATGGTTTGTCATGTGGACTGTAGAGCTTTGATTTACACTCGGCTTCATGGTCATCCATATTGATAACAGTCACACTCACAACTTATTTGATATCATATTTTTTTTTAAATAATAATTTTGAACCGAGATTTAGGAGCCAGTTTGCTGACTTTATGACTTTTCTGTAATTGTGCCATAGTTACAGTTTTTGACCATTATCCTATGACTGTCAAATGGATATCACAGAGTGGATTAACAGTATAATCTTACCGTAAGAAACTGCAGGAAAAGTAAAACCACAAGGAGCTTGTGAGGATATCAAATGTGGTATTAAAGACACATTACCTTGAAGTGGCAAAAAAGAATGAGAGTTTTATTTTTACTATTTTGTCGACATGGCTCATCTCCCCTTTAGGAACAACTTTAATTTAATTTGTTACGTTCCGGTAATCACACCTAGAACACAAGCTCTGTCTTTTCTCTTGTATAATCCAGCGCTCAAAATTATTTGTAATTTATTCATAAAGGTTTTCAGAAGAAATACCCCCAATACATTGATCCGGAGCGCCATTTCATTTGGTTCTGCATAATTGATTTAATACAGCTTCTTAACATTGGCAGCCCTCAGTTGCGTTTGACAGCCCTCAGGTTAATGGTGTGAAAACAGGGACCCTGCTTTTCCCCACCTGTCAAGTGGTAATTGGCCAACGGTTTCCTTTATTAGCATTCTGCCACAGGGACTGAAAACACATCTTAAATTGTGTACAAAATAATTGCTAGAGCATGAACAAGGAGAGCTTGCAGTAAACACGAACGCCAGGAATTGAGAGCAACATTTCAATACCGACGTATGTAATAAATGTGCATTTCCCCCCCTGATAAAACGTAGCCTAATTAATGTCGCCTTTGTGCTCTTCTTGTGTCTCCATTTTATAGGTTATTCCTCCAAGCACGCGAGAGAGACCCAGGGAAGAAGACCGTGGCAGAAACAATAAGATGAGACCATTTAATGATGATAACCTCTAAGGAGCAAAGCACAAGCCGACCCGAGGTGGTGAATTCTCTTTTGAACCTCCGACACAAGTTCCCTGCAGGAAACCCCTGATGAAAGAAACTCAGTATAAAGGCAGATACTCGACTTTTTTCCGACTGGTACATGGGGACAACACCATCCATCAATGAAGAGTAGATAAATAAAAGGAGAGCTTCTGACCCTGAGAACAGTTGGACATCCAGCTGAATTTCCAACAGGATCATCTCCGACGTGCTGAAACCACAGTGGTATCGCCTCTTTCATCCTTTTTTGGCCCCGCACATGACTCACAGAGAAGCACCAATGGCCTGCAGCTTAGGCGTGGTGATGAGTGCCTTGTTTTGGTCTGCAGCCATTGTATATTTGACTCACATTGGCAGAGTCAGTGGAGACTGCTGGTTGATTGAGGGTGAAAAGGGCTTTGTGTGGCTTGCAATTTGTAGCCAAAACCAACCGCCTTATGAGGCCATCCCACAGCATATTAACAGCACCATTGTGGACCTTCGTTTGAATGAAAACAAAATCAAAAGCATCCATTATTCTGCTCTTAGTCGCTTTGCCAACTTGACCTACCTGAACCTGACGAAGAATGACATCTCCTACATTGAGGACGGGGCCTTTTCTGCTCAGTTTAACTTACAAGTCCTTCAAATGGGCTTCAACAAGATGCGCAACCTGACAGAGGGAATCCTCAGGGGTTTAGGAAAGCTGCAATACCTCTACCTCCAGGCAAACCTGATAGAGACTGTGACACCCAATGCCTTTTGGGAATGCCCCAACATAGAGAACATTGACCTCTCCATGAACCGAATCCAACAGTTAGACGGGTCCACGTTTACCAGTCTGACTAAACTGACCACCTGCGAGCTGTACACCAATCCTTTCAACTGCTCATGTGAATTACTTGGCTTTGTGAAATGGCTCTCGGTTTTCCCAAACAGGACGAACGAGCGGATGGTCTGCGACTCCCCACCCGGCGTCTCCGGTTTTAGTTTACTGAGCCAGAATCCGAACAATCCGACCTATCGAAACGCACTCCACATGCTCAAAACTGTGTGCACTGATGACTATGTGACGCCATTTATTGCTCTGCCCACTGACTCTTCAACACCCCCCGCCAGACTCAACACTCTGCGGGCTGGAAGACTGTCCATCAGGCACAGAGCCAGATGACATCACCATCAGTTCGACCTACACCACCCCGGAAGTAACTCCCAGGATGAATTTGAAGCAAGTAACGAATACAGGTGCCATCATCACAGTTCAGCTCCCCCATCCTTACAAAAAGATGTACATTCTCATTCTGTACAACAACAGCTTCTTCACGGAAATTGGAAATCTAAAAGATATAACGCAGGATATCGAACTGAAAGACCTTAAACCCCACACGAACTACACATACTGTGTGGCTTCAATACGAAACTCCCTCAGACACAACCACACTTGTCTGACTATCACTACAGGCCTTCGGATCGAGAAGGACCGAGATGTAAACAATGCAACTGCTACTCATTATATTATGACAATTTTAGGCTGCCTCTTTAGCATGGTCATTTTTCTTGGGGTGGTCTACTACTGCTTGCGAAGAAAGCGTCAGCAAGATGAAAAGCACAAAAAAGCAGGGACCCTGAAGAAAAATATAATGGAACTTAAGTATGGACAAGAACTGGAAGGGGGGACTATTTCCCGAATGTCACAGAAGCAGTTGTTGGCCGGGGAGAGCATGGCCCGTATGCCATACCTACCATCTGCTGCTGAGATGGAGCAGTACAAATTTCAAGAGATGAGTGATACTCCCAAAATGATGAAGGGAAACTACATGGAGGTGCGAAGTATGGAACACCATGAACGCAGGGAATGTGACATGGGAATGCCCGGGAACAGCCAGGGGTCAGTGGCAGAGATTTCCACCATTGCAAAAGAGGTGGATAAAGTCAATCAGATAATTAACAATTGTATAGATGCTCTAAAGTCAGAATCCACCTCTTTTCAAGGAGTGAAATCCGGAGCCGTGTCGAACGCAGAGCCTCAGCTCGTACTTATATCGGAGCACCCGCAGAATAAGTCCGGCCTTCTGTCGCCAGTGTACACGGACAGCTACCATCATTCTCTGCAGAGGCATCGGAGCTCTGATGTCTCACCAAAGAGGCCCAGCACTGCCACAGGAGGGCCCATGCGAAGCCCCAGGCCTTATCGCACCGAGTCCAAGTACATAGAGAAAACCTCCCCAACGGGAGAGACCATCCACACTGTAACACCTGCTGCCACCATCCTGAGGGCTGAGGCGGAGAAGATCCGCCACTACAGTAACCACCGGCACTCGTACCCCGACGCTCACATAGAGGAGCTGGAAGGACCCGACGGCCACAAGTCCTCCATGCTGGACCCGCTCACTCACTCCCGCTCCAGAGACTTAGCATATTCCCAGCTGTCGTCTCAGTATCACAATCTAAGCTTTTCTTCCAGTCCCGAGTACTACTGCAAACCTTCACATAGCATCTGGGAGCGGTTCAAACTCCACCGGAAACGGCACAAAGATGATGATGAGTACATGGCCGCAGGGCATGCACTGCGTAAGAAAGTCCAGTTTGCAAAGGATGAGGACCTGCACGATATTTTAGACTACTGGAAAGGAGTGTCAGCCCAACAGAAATCATAACCACTTTAGATGTTTTTAAAATGGACCACACGTTGCAGAAATGACACAAGAACTTCATCTGACTATTGAATCAATGGAAACTTCCATTATTATAATCAACTACTCACTCACGTGTATAAAATTCTGTTTTCGACTGTGACAAAAATGGGGTAAACATTCTTTAAATTTGTCATATTATGTAAAGCATCCAACGGGAAAACTTTTATCTATTAAAGAGAAAATATATATTGCAAATTAATGACATATATGTTACAATGGATTATAGGTTTTTGGGTATCGCATGGCCAAGTCCTGTGACAGTGGATTTGCTGTTGTGTAATATGAAACTACTATATGAAGATATGTTTAATGAAACCTCGATATTTTTTGAAGAACTATTTGGACCTTTTATTGAAAAACAACTTTTGGGTTTTCCTTCCCTCCCTGAATTAATTTAATTTAACAGATCTATGTACAGATATGGGTTTCTATATTTGCAATGTTTGCTGTGTAAATGGAAACGTATTACTGGATGAGCTGGGTTTATCAAACTGAGCGCTGTTCATTTGGATTATCTTGTTGCTAAACACTGTTATGTCCCACTTCAAACTTGTCAGGACATTTGTCATTTTAACCTTTGCCGCCTGATGTTTTTTTTCATACATATACATAAATATATATATATATATTCTGAAGCTTTTACATGCATTTACATGATACAGATGGTTTCCGTTTTCAAGTCCCCTAAAATCACAGGACGAGATTTCCACTGACTGGTTTGTGATTGACTTTGTGAAGGCGAGCTGCAGTGAATCACAGGCTGTACTGGAGCTCAATTATCAGTGTTGTGAGCCATCGTTTGTATCTTCAGTACCAAAGTAGAAAAAGCTGAAATGTTTACAAAATCTCCGGCAGTCTGGGAATCATATGAACATACAGCAGTAGGTCTATGTTGACTCCTTTTTTTTTACTGTATCAGTTACAACATAAAAAGTGAAAACATTGGGAAACAGGAAACAACAATTTCCACAACACAACACGATGGTAAGGAGTATTGATGAGTAACATTTCAAAGGGAAAGCAGCAGTGCTCCATCACCTGTTGTTTGGGTACACAAACAGCTGCTCTTCCCTGCAGGAGAGCCCGATGGATGAATGTAACAGATACTTCTTCTGATCTGTCTATGGCAGCTTTTATGTGTTTTTTCAAGGAAATATTTATTTGCTGTTTTTGCCGACTGTTCTATTTCGTTTGTTTCTGTTTTGCTTTAATATTTCTTCCAGTGTATTATATTGCATAACGTTTGATCCGATACATGCAGGAAAGTAGTTTGTTATTCGGCCGGGCCTTGTTGCTTGACGAAAGGTTTTGTTTTATTTCCAACTGCTAGGCTGTTAAATCTTTTTTGTATATTGGGAAAGCTACTTACCAGACGAATATCAACAAGCTAGAGTAAAATTTGAGAATGTGAAACTGAATCCTCTGACTTACTGGCTGTGAATTTGTAAATCATGACTTTTCGAGGAAATCGAAGATTAGATTTTTCTTTTTAAGTTGTTTATATAACTTATTCCAAACAGGCTCATGATGATTCATTGCATGTTTATGATCAAGTGATAAGTGTTTAATTTCCTAAATTAAAAAAAGGTACTAGTTGTACTAGTATAGTAATTGTTAACAGTTGATGGTGCATTTAACAGGTGATGGTGCTAATTCTCCAGTTGGAATGCCATTGAATCATTGTAGAAGAAGAGGCTGTTGAAAACATAACGGAAATAAACAACATAGTTTGTTCAATACATCGAAGTGAACGACGGCACATTCAAACACATACAACTAATTAATACTTCAATATACTGGACTGCTGTAATACGCGTGGTGCTTTAAACAAACCACAAACAACATTTCCCATGATTGTTATTTCCAATAGTGTGATAACGACCTAATTTTTGAGGCACATATATGCAAGACAAGGACTTGCATCTAAATTTCTCTTCCCTTGGAGTGTCAACACATATTAAACACGCCTCATCAATTAAGAAAAAAATAATAATGAATGATATATTGATTTGCATGTGCTCTGAATTGAGAAAGCAGAGCTGACCCAATAGAATGAATCTATCGTGTGACATATTTTTTCCTGTCATATTATGTGCATTGTGTGAAAGTGTGTCACAATGCTGTTATTATTCATTAATGTGAAATGAAGCATTCATGAGCCTGATGTGAATGTGTTATGTAAGCACCTTGTAAAATGTTAACTTGGTTGTCTGACTTAATATTTCAACCGCCTTAAGATTTCTGGGATACGTGTACAAGTGTAAAATCCCTTTTTGTTTTATGTTGATACCGTTGATGAGTCTCCATTTGTTGTTATTTTTATAAAAAGTATTTCAGTATCCTCTGAGAGCTGTCAGGTTTCTAGTTCATTTAGCTATTTAGCGACATGTTTTTTATACTGCATATTGTAGCACTTATGTGTCTAATAAGAGTTTAAAGTATTGAGAAAAACCTTTAGAGAAATCAACTGTTGTTGTTCAAGTGCATCAAAAACAAACAAGAGCACAAAATGTGTTTATTTTGTAATTATTTCTTAATACTATGTTATCTGCTTTCAGACAAAGTACTGTGAAATAAAGTTATGGGTGCACATACAGCACACACTCTTTATTATGACTTCATCACTTTAAAGGCTGCTCTAACGGGCACTGTCCGCTGGATCTGGCTCTGACACGTTCAAGGCCTGTGGCAGGTGTTGGAGAGGGAAGTGTCACCAGTGTAACAAAGTCCACCACGACTCCATGACCAGAGTTATTTTATGTGCAGGAGCATTTCAAGGGACCCCTCCCCAGTGGTAAATAAATTCAGCTTAATCTGTTTGACTGGATCAATGTATTTTTCTTACATATATAAATATTTAAGAGTTTTAAAAACATAACTGTTAATGTTGAATTGGCCAAATGTCCCTAATAATGATTTTGATGTGTTAAGGCTCGATATTTTATTAAAACTTTAATTATTATTTTACAGTGCTTTAATCTAAAACTATAAACCCCAAATTTTGTTCTGCACTGCACACCCGCTGCTCTGTATCAAACTGGCCAATTGTATATCATGTTAGCTCACAAAAGCATATTATTTCATATTTTTATTGCCAGTTTATTTAGTATTCCATGATGTAATGCATTTGCTACTGACTTTGCCTGAAACATGTACAGGAATGTGTCGTGTTTGTTCTCAGTGAGATAGAAAGAGAAAACAAAAAATGAGGTTATAGTCCTGACAAATCTCTGATCACAAACAGTAAAACAACTAGATTCACAACATATTTAAATTTAATTTCACATTCCTCTGTTTCTATTGTCAGAAAAAAACAACGAGGACTGAATTCAGTCATGACTCATACGTCTGATGTTGACTAACAATCCAGCCGCAGTCCTCCAGATAGAATAATTATGTTATGACCATGACAGCATCACACAAACAGAAAAATACAGGCTTAACCTTTTCAAATATGTTGTCCCACCACAGGGATACGTTGGCCTTGGCAGTGCAGCTCAAAGTGGGTTTTAGTCTGGACTCAGTCCTTTTTACGTTACGACAGGTCTGAGTCTCCAGATTCCATCTGTGCAACACATTTTAGGATCCATATATCAACTGCAACAACTGTTGACACAAGGGGGGGTCCAGAGTTGTGGCTACGACTCCAACATGTTTTTAACGCAAAAGTTACGACCACAGGCCCGTTATTCCCCTTTATTTATGCCAAAACATTTCTAATGTGTTAATGTGTCTGCTACTTTGATTCAGTGTCTCTCGTAGTCATTCTGAATCTTTGGTTGTAAAATTTAAAGAGTTACCTTTCAGAGGGGGGGCCAGGGTTATGGCTGCAATCAAACTTGATGAGGAACAGTTACTTTTATATTTGCGATCCATTATTCTGGGGCTTGTACACAAAAATGAGGGTGTCCGGTGTCAGATGCCAGGTTAGTGACAGCTGTGCTGTGTGAAAAGTTATATTTGCCATTTAAAAACAACAAGGGGTGGCAGTAAAAAAACATCTGTTGTGCATGGAAATGAGCTGTAAATGGCTTTTTTTTTACATCGTGATGGAGGCTTGACCGAGCCAGAGGACGACCAGAAGAGAGATCCAGGGAAATTTAAATGTACCAAGGCCTTATTTTCGCAAAGTAGGAAATATTGGAAGCACGAATATTTCAAGTGACTTTGGAGGTCCTCTGCAAAATGGACCAGAGGCGCCCATTCTCCAACCAAAGTAGATTCAATAGAGCACCGCATAATTCAGCATCATGTAGCAAGAGCTTTACCATTCTCATGACTGTACAGTTCCATCTGTAACAGATGCTAAAAGGCTTCACTTGAAGGTTTTTACTATACAGCAAAAGTTCAAGCCCATTCACAAAGTCTGAATCACCGTATTAAGGATTCTACGTCTGAGTTCATCTTCATTTCTGCCTTCTGAAGCGGAATATGAGCAGTAAATATCTTCGGGGCTGTTTATTAGTACAGGCAAGTAAACAAGAAGACTGTCCAGACTGCATTAAAAATCACAGGAGTAGGGCCAAAAGCAATTGCCTGTTGCTTCGTTTTTTTTGTTGGCTAAAGTTCTGACTATCTCACATAGTTCTCTTTCATTTCCTGCCTACCACAGACTTAAAATTTGTGCATTTACCATCTGTTAAATCTACAGATAATCAACAGTTCAATACCTGAAGCTAAAAGATGTCTTATCAATACGCTATTTACTTCATATACCGAACCAAGGAACTTGTCATTACTGCGTTTCGAAAAAACAACAACTAAGCAATAAACAGAAAGATGTACATTAACTCCCCTCTGTCATCGATGGCTCCTTGTTGCTTTTGCCACCTTTCTATTGCGATTTGCCTGGTCGGCTCGACTGGGGTCCATGTCCCATTCACAAACATGGAGGAGACAGGGTTTTTGACTTATACTGCAGCCAGCCAACAGGGGGCAATCAAGACACTTGTCTGCTGTTCAAACCTGTGGAACAGAGTAACAGCACAAGCTTTATTCAGAATTACTCCCTACTTACTATGCAGTGCAATCTCAGATGTAGCAGCTACATGGTTTTCTGTTAAGCTCCACTATAAATCAAAAAATAGTATAGTTCATACTTTATGCTGGCAATCCCACAATGCAGCATAACATTATAAGAGGTGATGTTCTTTCAGTGGTAACTCAAAATAATGATTAATTGGGATTTACTGCTCACTACTGAGAGTCTCTATTATACAGCAAGTAAAGTGACTGAGGGATATGAAAAAAGCCACATTATTCAATTTTGCTCAACGAGTGAGGCTGTACAGCGGCCTAATGGGAAGTGGTCAAGCTGGTCGAATGGCCAGCAGAGGGCCACACCACAGGTCGCGTATCCAATCCTGTCTTTTTAGAACTCAAGATAGAAATTATCCTATTTCTCACTTGACTATTTTCATAGGGTGTTGATCGCATCAGTTACTAGTTTCCAGTCTTCTCCAACACAGCATAAGATTCATTTTATGAATCATACTCCCATTGGAGAGTAAAAGGGACAATGAAGTACAATAGGCATTAGGACATGGATAGGTTACTTTGGTCTCAAAGAACCAAGAAGGCGGCATAACGCCAAACTTGAGGCTTCAAAATGGCCTTTCACAAACCAAGCTGTGATGTCGCAGTGGGTTGCAACTGGATTCAACCGTAGAGAACCAGAACATTTCACAGTAAACCACTTCACAGTATTTCAAACAGGTACAAAGTGGTGAATCCAATGACCGTCCATCACGCAGACTGGCCCCACCACAAAGGATCTGCCACGAGAGAAATCTGATTTATTCTCAAGACAAGATAAGAAACATAATACCATTTATTCTAAAGGATGAGTGGTGCTCACTGGCTGCCCGGGTGGTACCGCTCTCACTCCGTTTGAAAACAACAGCTCAGGCGGCACTCAGCATGAATCATGAATCACCAAATCTAAACACGGATCCTTGACATGAGGAACAAGAGCAGAATTTCCGGATTGCACCTTCGAAACCCAAAATCCCAACTGCTGAACAGCAGCTTCTGATGATTAATAAATGTCCTCAAACTCCCTGCTCTGCATTTAATAACCCATTGAGCGTTTATTATGTATGTAATGAACGTAAAATCCGGTGAGTGATTACAGACTCTGCCGTGTCACGGTTGAGAAAACAGGGCTCAGTACACTGATCACAGAACTGGGGCTTTACCCAAGGGTTTCGGTTGATACTGAACAAACAAATATTTTGGGGGACACAGCATAACAGCTAGATAATAATGAGAAAAGAAGGTCAAGCTAATCCCCAAGCACAGTTGTTTATGTTGCTTCTGGTTTTCTTCCCTGGAAGAGCAACAACAGGAAAAGACAAAAGATCATGTCCATCATCGCGGTGCTACATGTCTTGAATATTACATTTCAAGACACGTTTTTAAACATCTCCCCTTCATTGTACAAAAGATCAGTTTGCACATAACCAGCCCTCTGGCCATCCCACCTGCACAGTTCAGTGATAGAGACCCTCCATCCCCGGACATGGCACAGAGTGCATTCATCAGCTGTCAGCAGAGCATGACTAAGGCTGTGAGTTTAGAATACTTAAAAGGAGAAAAAGGCTGAGTTTTCCCAGCTCTTGCCAAATGTAATGTCTAATTGGATACGGGTGATCAGCTACGAAGAACAGAGCGTTCACAGAGGATTCTTTAAATGAGATCTGCATAAAGATCAAAGCTCAAATCACTGGGATAATTAACATATTGAGCTGGTATAAAGCTGCTCGGTGACGAAATAAAGTGATAGCATTCTCAGCGTGGACAGTGACCAGCCGGCTCCCAGGGGAAGATACATTTTGCAAATAAAATTTCTGAATATATATATATGGATGTAATTCATACATCTAAATATTGAATAATACAAATCTGTTTCCCTTTTATTCTACTTAATGTGTTTACTCAACTGCCTGTCAGAGGGAAATTAGAATTGTGACTCCACTGTTTGACAAGCAGTTACTAATACCCTGTTATTTACAATCGTATACATTAAACCTTTACAAAACTCAGTGGGACCCGCGTCTAAACTTTTTATAATTTAATTTTGAATAAATGTTCAATTCATCCTTGATTTTCACAAAAACACATCAGAATACTGTCAAAATAGCTTTTGCTTATTGTAAAGATGATGTCACTAAATGTGTAATTTGGTAAAAACAACAATCTACAACCCAAAGATATTACATTTAATACAATGCAACTTTTGTGTCACTCTACAATACATCAAACATTTGTATTTTTATTGCAGCTTCAGTGTATTATTTTTGTGCGACCCTTTGAAATGGACCAGATCCACAGATTGGGAACCACTGATTTATAAGTAACCTCATTGAATTTAATCAAAACTAGCTTGACTTCAATGAGTAAAGTGATGTTGTCAGAACTCTCACAGGAAACAGTTGAGTATTTTCACATCATGGTGTTGGTGCTTTTACTTGAGTAAAGTACAGTAACACCATCACATGGAGCTAAGTGACTGATGACTGGTGCTGTGGCTCATCCCCACAGAAAGAGCATTATGAATGAGTATCTGAGAATATATGAGGGGTGCTGAATCCTGTGATCTACGTGCACCTTCATGTTGACGGGCTGAAACTCTTCAGTCTTGTTAAAGGAGATTTATGCTGATGGATGATTCTGATGAGCCGCAAAGACCGAGGACCCCCTCATTAATACACGGAACGGCGGCTGAGCCGGTGATCGGCGAGCAGAACAAGTGAATGATCCTTCAAATGAGCACAGGCGGGTCACAGGGACCAGTCAACACTACTGGCAGGAAGAGGGAGAAGAAGAACTACTGAGCTCGCTGCATGTTGGAGCAGGAGACACCGAACGGCTCATTATGATATGAAAGGGAGAGCAAATCAAAGAGTCTTCACACACTAGAAAATATAAGACATGTGCCCACACAGGTCACGTGACTTTTGTTCCTGGGACTTTTGCTTCTGGCGTTAATGAGCCTGCCTGTCTCTTCCCCACATCTTTGGTCCTCTTCCTTTTTTTCCAGCCAAACAAAGACGGCTCTGATCATCGCAAAGTATTATCGAGAAGAGGCTGAGCATGAAAAATAAGAGGGGGGGAGAAAAAAATCAATGGTTCCATTCTTGTGGAAGATAAAAGGCTTTTAGGCTTTAATTAACAACCTCTTGTAGCTTTATGAATTTGCTCACCACTCGATTCAGAGGTGAGGACTCTCTTCAACACACTTATAATAGCCTGGATCACATCATCTCCTTTCACCACATTTAAAGTGCCATGTTAATTTTGTCTGTAATGTATCAAAGACGAGTAATCTGTTTTGACACAAACTCATATTTCCTGAGAGACATAAACAAAACGAAAGTCCACAAGAATATTTGTATTTGTTGTTCTTTTAAAATGTATTATTATTATCCAACTGAGATCAGCTCCGGCCTCCAAGCGACCCTCAAAGAATAAACGTTGTATGATAATGGGTGGATGGATGAATAAATTCCATTTAGAAGTTTCAGGGTTCTTGTAATTTTTCATTCTGGCTTACTGTCACATCACCTTCTGAGACACCTGAATAAAGCAGCGCTATATTGTGAATTTTAGTCGCACCTGGGCTTCTCCTGCTCCCACCATGACTCAAATGTCTGATGTGGAATCAAATTAAATATCAGGATCAAATATGACACCCATATTAGACCATTGATGTCTGTTTATTAGATGTGTCTCCTAAAATAAAGGTTATGGGTGTGAGCCGATACCTGGAGATGACACATCAGACTGACTCAGCCTAACTGCAACTGGCTGATGGTCCCATCCACGCGTACTTATGTGGATGTGAAATGTCATGTCTCTGAAATTGTGCAAAAACAATCTGTAAAGAAAGTTGTCTCTTAGAGAAACATGTTTACACACCATAGGCACAACATCTAACCCTGAGCCCCGCTGTGCTAATCATCAAACTAATTTTAACTAAAATAAAATAAAAAAACATATATTTAGACTGTTTGTTTTTTATCTGAAGTAATTTATTTTCTCTTTCTGTAAAGCATTTGAATAACCCAAATGAGTCATCTTGAACAGCGGGGGTGTGTGCATACATTTCTTCCATCAGACGTGGTTCGGGGGCGAAATATAAATTAGTTCTTGACCATTGGCTCGTCGGCGGCTACAGCGGAGCACCGTCGGGGGCAGAAGAGCATGTTCGGGTCTGTCGGCAAAAACTTTGTGTACTTTCCCAAAAGATACGGAGCTGAGGTCTAATTTAGTCATTCCTCTGTCATCCTCCTCCTCCTGATTTAACAATGCAGGTGAGGGAGGTGTGGGTGCAGGCCAGCAGTCCTCTTCAGCTCCAGCTGTAATTATACTCCACCCACACACTCTCCTTTCGTCTCACTCGAAAAAATACTGTTCATCATATCAGTGGAGGTAAAGACGCTCCAACAGTCATTTCACCCTGACTTTAAATTGTATGGGGATGTTTTTGTTCAATTTAAATAACCGTGGAGGTGATTTCTCTTATTTTGCCTGATTAGACCTGTTCCACCTGTTAGTGACAAGGATTTATTATTCATATTGGTTCCTGAAATTGGATCACCACTTGTTATTCCTGCATTACCCTGCCAAACATCAACCTGAGCTGAAATATCAACTATTCAGAAAAGAGTGAAACTACCTGTCGGGGTTCAAAGTACCTCAAATGTTTTATTCATCTGGTAACTTTATTATTAGACTGGTGCGTGTCCATAATTTTTGACCTCTCATACCACTAAGAAGTATTGATTTTATGAGCAGCTTTTTGGTTTGTTTGTCACCACATGCACAGACATCAATATGAAAAAAAACATGAAGATACTGGCGCCCGTAGTTTAAACTAACCCACTGATCAGGGCTGTTGCAAGAGGGAAGGTAAAGCAGGCCATTACCCACGAGAAACCCTTATTACTCAGACGTATCGGCAAATACACAACTCAATGTACTGATCTGATACTGCGTCTTTAAAGTATGTTAGGTCACACCCAAAAAATCATTTCTTCTTCGCCTCACCATGACAGAAGCTGCGCTTTACTGCAGGTGGCAAGTATCGTTCTTAGGGAGGCTAAGAGGAAATGATTCCCAGTAATGTGACATCAGCCAGAGCTCACACTGGAAAGTACCCCAGTAAAATGTGACGTGCACTATATGCAAGACTTCAGTTTAGAGCTATTTAAAGGGAGAATGTTGCTCCCAGATTACATTTTTTGTGTTCTTGGTCCGTTCTTACTGTCAAACTAGAAAATAAAAGCTTTTCAGTGGCATTCATTCCCTGAACACATTGATTATCCAAAAGTTTATATTTGGGCCAGGCCACACAACGATGAGAGCAATCTTGCATTACATACATGGTTAGTAGCATACAGCTGTTACAATACATAATGTGAATTGCAGTTGATCTTTTTTTTAAATGCAACTTTATCATATCTGTACCCTGTATTGGCAAAGCAGCATTTGAAATTTTGCAGTTCCAAATATTTTACGAGCAAGGAAATGCATTTTACTTGTTTCCAGACATCAGGGATACAGAGTGGGTATTTTAGTAGGATGAAATTATATTAAAAAAACTAAATGTTGACATGTACATAAATACAAAAATATCCGGACCTTTTCTCTGAGATTTTGCTGCGCTTTGCATTTATCTATAAAATATAGTATGAAAAATGCTTCGGAGATTTGTTGCTGTACAGGAACATTTCAGATTACACCCAGGGAGTAAATCATTGTGTGAATGAACTGTCCTGCTGCTGTGCTCTGTTTTAAATGTGTCACTGCAAGATCTTGAGCAATGATGTCCCCACCTTATGAGATTTCTTCTGTCACACTTTGTTGGTGCTTTTGTCCCGGCTGGGAACTCACTACAGCTTTGTCCTCAGTGTGGTATCTTTTAATCTCACAACACTGCAATCACAGTTTTTCCTCTCTCATTCGTACTTTCTTTCTCTCCTGGAGGACGCGTTTCTGATTGCGGCGGCACTTGTTATATCCTGAATGAGGCTCTGGTGCATACTACAGTGCTGTAATCTGTCCGGCAATCATGAAGTCTCTGGATGCTGTCACTGATTGCCCGATAGTGACATCATTTTAGAAGACGTGAAAAATGTCATTGAATGCCACTTAAAACCAGTCACGTCCAACAACACCCCATGGATTTGGTAATAACCGTATATTTACAATAAACATAAATATAATTTGTTTTCACTGCTCTCCAGGGCATGGCTGAAATTTTCTGTTGCTCATGTTCACGTTTTAAACGACAGGAAGTCAATAGTTACTTATATTAGTGATAATGTGGCGTTTTTTTTTCTTTTATTAACACTGAAATGCAGCTTTTGACACGAGAGGTGGCTGTGGTGCAGAGAAGAATGCAATCAGGCGGAGGCTTCACGTCTTTAAATAGCTCAGATTTGCTAAATGACACCTCCCGTCGTACGTTACATACAGTTTTAGAATCCTCTGAATACGTAACACTTTGGTGTATTATTGTACCTCTTCAGTGAAAGACAATACTTCATTATGCCACTTGTATTGACTCCAATCACGCAGAAATGTAAGGAAGTGCCATGATTTTCTCTCACTCTGCCACCTGTTGTGCACGAACACCGACCATTCCAGTTTATCGCTTCCTCCTTTGTAACAGATGAATCCGAGCATTAATCAGACATTAGGAAGTGCACAGGCTGACGAACGTGAAAGGAACATCTGCACTGAGTCAAACTGAAGGAGAATCACTACCTGTGTGCGATGTGATGCAGCTGTTTTGTAATTAAATACGTATTAGCACATTGTCATTCACTCGTAAATTTCACGGACCCACGGGTCAAATGGGGGTTAGAGCGTATCCCAGCATGCACTGGGATACACAATAATAAATTCCACATTATAAATAGTAACACTGTTTATCCATTTTAATAAATTAATTAATGCAAAATAAACAATTGTCTCCAAACAGCTTAGAGCCTTCTACACAGTAGCAATAAACCTGAGCTGCAATAGATTCCAAACAACAACATGAATCCCTCTACGTCTCCTTGTGGTCGCTTTGCATCACATTGTGGTCATTGTACATTCCTTTGTGGTCACGCCGGGTCTTTTTGTGGTCGTTCGGTGTCTCTTTTGTGTCTTTTTCCATCATTTGATAGTCATTTTATATCTTTTTATGGTTGTTTGTCTGAGCTCCCACTTTGGACCATACACTGTATATAAAGATAGACAACGCCTCCTCTTGCTCCCACTATCCAGAAATGTAGCCAAAATATCCTGGATACAGACGCCGCCATCTTACGCCCAAGACATTATTTGGAGCCAGAGTCTGCACAGTAGATGTTACATGTGCTGAAAAACCATTTATGACTCAGTCTCATTTGAACATACATCAGTGTGATAAGAACTATAACTATAATGACAGAAACCATCATCAAAATTGAATTATGTTTGGTAAGTGTCTAGTGGCAGAAACTTGGACTATGGGCAGAAAAGGTCTCTGGTTCGTCACTGATTCGACTCCACGGAGAGACAACAAAAGACGAACCTGGATTGATCTGCCCAAAAATCCAAGAGTCTGTTTAGACCCTGTCTAGTGCCCCTGAGCAAGGCACCTTACTCCCCCAACATCAGCTGCCCGGGCGCCATACATGGTCGCTCATTGCTCTGTGTGTCCTGCACCAGATGGGTCAAAAGCAGAACTTCAATTTCCCTACCTGCATGAGTGTGCCTGTGCATGTCTGTGCATGTGTTTGGGACTAATAAATGCATCTTAATCTTAATCTTAAACATGCAGGAGGTAGAGTTAATGACTTATACTGCAGCCAGCCACCAGGGGGTGATCGAGACGCTTCGGCTTCACATTTGGGAGCTGTATTGGCGGCCATCTTTATGTAAACTGTGGCTGTGTCTCAAACCGAACACTTTACAAAGTACACTGCAATACAGTGCACTGCAATACAGTGCACTTACATCTGTAGTGCACACCGTCGCTGATTAGTGCTGTCTCAAATGGAACACTTACGTTAACCACTTGGCGGAAGTGACGGACGCAAATCTGTTTTAGAAATGAAATGAAAAGCTGCCAAAAAGGCTCCTCCTCTTCCGCTACGTAGCCAAGATGGCGCCCGTTTAGGGCGAGAAGTGTCCATCGTTTTACACTGCATTTTTTGACCGTTTGCAGTGCGCCATCCGGGTACTTTCAGTGCACTGAATTCTGCTGGTTCTGTCAGTGTGAACGCCCTAAGCCCTAAAAGTCAGTGCTCGAAGTGCACAAGTGCGCGGTTTGAGACACAGCCTGTGCTTCAGAGAAATGTTCTGATTCTAACAAACCAACCATGAACTTCAAACTCTGGGAGGAGGGACAGCGCCACCACTGGTTATGGTTCAAATTCTGTCCTGTGGGTACTTTAGTTGGGAAGAATTGAAATCGGATGTGAAAAAAAAGTATGGTGTTCACACTACGATAAATTATTATTACCAAGTTGTTGAGTTTGTCCAGGTTGGGCTACTTTTAAAAACATGGTGGGCTCCGTAGAGAGGACCCGCTCTAAATGTAAATATGAAGTATCTTAATATAAAGGGCAGATTCTAGGGTCAAGAAACAACAATTCAGGATACAGGATTATTTTATATTCAATTTCTGCAAAAATATCCTTTTCACATTAATCCTACACACTGAACCTTTGAGAAATCACACTTTGCACATTTGCATAGTTGGACTAAAGACGGTGCTTCGTCACAACAGCAGAAACTTGTTTTTGAAGGATGAGTGTGGAGAAAACTAACTAGATAATTTGTACCTGAACCTTGTCTGCATTCTGCTCAACAACAACGCCCTTGCTGAATAGATAATGAGATGCATCAGACCAGGGGAAGGTGTGTTAGTATGCATTGGGACTGAAATTAAGCTTTGTTCTTCGCTTTGCATCCTTGGCATGCGGGGAAATCGGAATTCTACGGAAATAGCTCCTTGTAGGTGGCTGTGAAGAAATCCTTTGCTTTTAGTAAAATAACGGGCATGAAAAGAAATCCCACCGTTTTCGTTTGTGTTGTGCAGTGAAGAAAATGAGCTCAGGGTTCATGTCCAACAGGATTACTATTTGGTGATTATGTGAAATCAAAGAAGGAAAAGTGAATTCCTCACAAGAATGTCTAGCATTGGTTGTGGAATTTCACGGAAAGAATTGTTTTTCCTGTTTTGGTGTGACGGTGGATGTTTGTATGTTCTCTGCGTGTGTTCCCTCTGCGTGCTCCGAGTTCCTCCCACAGTCCAAAGACATGCGGGTCACGTGAGAGAACTCTAAATTGCCTGTAGGTGTGAACGTGAGTGGGAAATGTGCTTGTCTGCCTGTATGTATTAGCCCTGCCATGAACTGGCAACCTCTCCTGCAGCGTACCCCACCTCTCACCCTGCACTACATGCTGCGATCGGCTTCAGCTCTCCCCCCCCCCACCCACCTGACCCTGAGCAGCATGGGGGAGTACCGATGGACAGATGGTGTGAGACATCTAAAATATTTGTACACTCTGTGAAGAACTCACACAGAGAAAATATAATTTAAACCAATTTCTTCCTTCATAATAGAAGATCCATAAAATACAGTTTTCAAAGGTAGAGTACAACTTCTTCTAATTTAAAAAAAAAGAAACAGTATCACAGGTGCTGCTAGGACAGAATGAGTCCAGTAACATGGTTCAAATAGTTTAGTGAATAAACATTAAAGAATATGTGCTCTAAATATGTTATAGAAAACCATTCAAATTACTCACTATCCAAACTTTTGTATGAGAAGGACCTCGGAGTTCCTAAGTCATTCATCCATTCATGCATAGAGCCATTATTTTGAGGGTGCATTATCGAGACAGTAATATGCATTTATAGATTGTGAACAATGTGCATACACCTTGCTTGTTGTATAAACATGTGACAGTTGAAACCTGTGAAGCGTTATAACAGTAATATACCAATTTCACAACACAACACAACACATTACAGAAATGCGCAGCAAATACAAAAAGTGCGTAATATATAGACATTGACACGCCCCAAATGCTCTTTAGACCATGTGTCGGAGGAGTTGTTGTTTTGTTTTGTTTTGTGGGAACATTCTCCCCCACTTACCAAAAAAAACATAGACAGGAAAGTACAGTTTGGGTAAATAAACCATGAGCACAGGGTTAACCTTGGTGGGAGTTCTTGCAGAGTTCCTGAAAGTAGTGTATAATACTCTGGCTTCCTCCTACAGTCTGAAGACGTGACTGTTATGGATTAATTAGCGACAATAAATTTAAACAGGAGCCAGACTGGTCGCTTGTCTCTGTATGCCGTCCCTATGAGAGACTCTGTCCAGCGACCTGTCCTGGTCTCGTGCCGCGCCTCTCATCTTGGATTTACTCCACGTTGTTGTGTCAGTGCTTCACTGCCTTTTGTCATTAAAGAGTTCTCGAAACGTCACAGCAGGAAAAGCATAGTCGTAAATAATCCAATTAATGAGGCCTGAATTCCATTTAGCCGATTTGGCACGCTGTCCCACTGTCACAGGCTATGTGAAATAAAATATAATAGATAATGTAAAGTTTTCTTCCTAGTGGGAAGTTAATTTAGATTTTTTGGGGGGGAAGGAGAGGGGCTCTAATGAATCATTGTCATTTTCCGCTCTTCACTAACAGGTCGTCGGAAAAATAAATGAATAAAAGAGCCATCATTTGTGTTTCCAGGGACATCTGTGCAGTTTGGAGTGACAGTGATTACTAGTCCTGCAACAAAAGTGAGTAAACTGAGTATTAACGATCTTCAATCTGTCCAAACATAAAAAATGTCTAGATATTTGAAAGTGTCGGAACAACAGAGTTCAATCAATTCCCCGTTACTGTGCATTTATGCTGACACTTTCCTAGGAAAATTTAAAGGTAACAGAACAGATTTTAATATTCTTAGTCCTGATCTGATAAGCAAGCAGAACCGGTCTTTCAGGAAAGTATAACAACTCGAGTTAATGACACACCATCGCTCCTATGTCACGTAAATGAGAAAGTAAGAATAACAATCTGAACAGTTCAATGTCATGTGTGCCAGGACTGCTCTGGATATCATTTAGACAATTAGATCCACCTGTTCTCCAGCGTCCCCTGTGTCCCTAATGTTCCCCAAACCCGACGACACTCTGCGATCAGAGGCCCAACGCAAATCACTCTCTAACCGAGCGGCAGACGGGTTTGACAAAAGTGTGTTTTTCCCTTCAAGTAGTCAAATTCATTCTGAAAAAAAAACTCGTAAGCAAAGAAACATTTAAAACTCATGAGAAATTGAATACTTAAATTTTCCAATTTTCTCTGAAGATTGCAGATGAAAACTATCAAGCAAATAAATCTAAATCTGGCACATTTACAAATTGGACTTATGTCATCACTTTAATTAATGTGCATTGACCCTTTTCAGTAAATAAACACAAACCTGAGTTCCATGTTTAACCTTTGACTCCTTCACTGCAGCAGAGCTCAAGACAGATCGTCGGTCTCACATTTATACATTTTTCAAAGACCGGCTCTGACTCGAGGCACTTAAATATTTTCCTGTGGCTAATCTGTCTTGTTCAATCCGGTCGGTTCCCATTGCACTGGGCGATGTGTAAAACATTTCAGCAGGGCCGTACAATTAATCGAAGTAGGCTATTATCGAAATTGCAATATGGCCAAGTGCAATATGCGATTCGCAGAAGCTGCAGGGTTGTTGTTTTTTGATAAAGGTATAAAGTGTCACAACATACTATTATAAATGAAGCACTGGGCTCCCACAGAGATGCTCTAGCATACAAATCCTATAGGCAGACGCAGGGGAACATGTTTGCTTGGTACAGAGACATAAATCACATTATCTATTTCTTCTGAGAAAACGAAACGCACGTGTTAACATTCAGAGTAAAAATTGTGACTCTTATCGCAATAGTAAATAAACTATTGCTGCTCATCCTAAAACCATTTAGAAACATATTTTTAAAGTTGGAAAATACTGAACCAACTACCGAATGTGCCAAAACAGTATATTCAACACATGGCTAAGATTTATTTCCCATTAGTTTTATCCTATATTCATGTACTGCAACAGTCTGCTTGTGTCTGATATTCTTCAGATGTATTTACCTCCAGCAGCTCACAGGATCCCACTGGTTTCATATATTCGCTAAAAACCCAAATCCCTTCAGCAGAAGGGAAATTATGGAAAAAGTGATAAAAGTGCCCATTAAAAGGACCATTAGCTGAGAACCATAACTCTAAGGAAGTGTAAACCTGCTGTTTGTTTGTTGCAGTAAGGTAAGTAAGTCCTGATTTGAATATAAATTGATTCTTCTGAATTATTTTGAAGGTAATATGCACTGATATGATTCAGATAAACTTGCCCCTCGCTGTTTTTTTTGTTTTTTTTGCAGCTGTCATGGAACTTCTGAACAGATGACATATGCTGATTAGAAAAGCAAATGAAGAGCAGTGGATAAATTGCCAGGAGGCATTAGAGTCAAAGCCACTCGGTGGGGTATCTGCTAAAATATGTAATATGATGAAAGACACTTGTTCTGCTGCTTGTATTATTCAAAATAAACACATGTGATAATCACTGAGGATTTTTGTTTTGGCTGCGCTTAAGTCTATGAATGTTTTAACTTTGACCTCCATAAAAAAACTATTCATTGTGTGTGTATTTCGAGCAAGGATTTCAAGTCATACACAAATGGGTTTCTCCAGGACTTGTAATTGGACTTTTCTTTTCCACCTCTCATCCAGGATTTGGGCAGTTCCAGACAGGTAACCTCTTCCGGGTAACTTCCAAACTTTGAGAGCTGTCGTGTTCAACATGCAGATCGTTCACAGATGGAGAGAAAAATAATCTCAAAAGGCGAAACAATAATTCATGATATTCTTGCAAACCCGTTGACAGAAATCTATACCTGCTACCTGTGCAACGTGGAACAGAGGACGGAAACACTCGTCACACGTTGCCAGTCTGTGACAGATCTAACAAAGACAAATGCCTCAGATTCACATCTGTGAGCAAGAAGATGGATTAGAAGCTTCAGCTCTGATTTACAGGCCAAAATCCCCCCATGTGCTCAACATACCTCCAAACACATCACATTTACATTTACACTTTTAACCTCAACTGTTTATGGCAATTACTGGGAGTAATTAGCATGGGGAATAATGTTGTCACGATGACAGCTTTGACTCTAACATCCAATAACATAAAAAAAACATTAAACAAAGTTCACAGATCAAACGCTGTGGTGCATTTAAACAAGATCAGCAACAGAGCGCTTCAAGACTTCAATGACAACAACTGATGAGAAAAGAAGGGACAATATAAACCCTCTGTGTGCAGCGTACCCGATCATGCAAAGCTAACTGATTTATATCATTACAACCATTTCATAACGATGCCATATCGATGGCATTTATTTAACATGATTACAAAATATTGATGAATCTAAATGAGCTGTACATTGCTTATTTTAGGATCAATATAAGCTACTTATCATACAGCATCCTATGATGGGGAATAATTTCTAGTCAATAGATGCTTTGGATTGTTTAGACAGAGGCATCTCACAAAATGTTTTTTTCTGGCCAATGATCAGCTCCAAAACTTTATCAACTAGAGTGACACACCCAAGTGAGAAGTCTGCCAAGTTTAGTGACAATCTGTCAATGCATTGTTGAGTTATTTATAACAGACACACAGAGACAAAGACAAAAAAAGGCGGAAGGACAAAATACACTGCTAATTAATAATAACGACACAGAGGGTAGAGTCTTCTACTAATATGATGTGCCACAATCAAGCAAACCCTGCTGAACAGTGTCACAGTCTCCAAAACAGACCCATGGAAACCAAATTTGCCTTGAATTCATTGTGTAGGTCAGTGTGTCAGTCACTGAAGGAGATTTGAGTCAACTTGGTTTTAACACCTCTGTGAACACATTAGTTTCATTTGTGACTCCTTAAAAACTTCTTCTGCAGGTGAAATGCAGCAATAAAAAATATACAAATCTGAAGCAGTAGCAATAATAAGCATTTTTCAAGCAGAGAACCGATTTCTGACAAAATCGAAATTTCCTAAATGTTTCAAATGCACCATGTGGGAACTGGGAGATATCGGATAAATACATGTCAGATTGAAGCCTCTGGTGAAGCAGTGAATAGAACTGGATGGTCTGTGGTAGAAGGAAAACTATCTATATCCTCTGAAACCTCAGTAATGCTGGTATTATCCTTATAGGGTCAAACCCATTTTAGATCTAATAAATGTCATTAAGCTTTCTCACCATGGAAGCAATGAATAATCGATTCTGAAAGAATCAAGGGGTGTTGATTGATTACAGATAAGACCACGCACCTTTGATGGGGTAACCTTATCACTGTTTCATATGAACGCTCCACAGTGATGTTAGCATGCTGCAAAGTCATGTATGAATGAGGAAAACAATTATGTTTCCCATGATAAAGACAGAGCTTTACAATCAGCTTGGGCTACTGTATCACACATTTCAATATAAACACAACAGGCTACATATTAATCACTGACTCAGGTGTCATAGCTCTTGTCTATGATAAATGTTGAGAGACAGGTTCCTGCTCACATTAATGAAAGGTACACAAACTTCACTATTTCTGTTGACACAATGAAAGAAATGTATTGTAATAAAATGTAATATTTGCATAATACCTTATATGCAAAATAACATGTTATTATTGTGATCCTTTTGTGTGTCATTAGATATATTAACAAATTATAGAGCTGAAATGATAAATAGTTTAATTAGTAAATCCATAGTTGAAAAATACTACACAATATTTTGATATTCAATCTAATGATTTAGAAGTTTTGCCAAGAAATAATCTCTTAATACATCTTCTAAAAACGTGGATATTTGCTTTTAGTCCTCATTTTATATCACTGTGGGACAGATGTCAATCT
Source organism: Pseudopleuronectes americanus (assembly GCA_038501795.1). Taxonomy (NCBI): domain Eukaryota; kingdom Metazoa; phylum Chordata; class Actinopteri; order Pleuronectiformes; family Pleuronectidae; genus Pseudopleuronectes; species Pseudopleuronectes americanus. The sequence goes on from CM076732.1 coordinate 10,453,481, forward strand.
GGGGTTCTGGTTTTTGAATTAAAAATATATATGTTTGGACTCTGTATGATATTTTTCATTATTTAAAATTGAATTAAACATTTAAGTACAATTATTTGCAGATTTTTAAATTATCAAAATAAAATGTATCCAGTTATCAGATTTAAAGATAAAGAGGATCCTCACAAGCTGAGGATTTATCGCCATATTCAACTTTTTGTCAGCTCACACATTTTGTGCACAGTTAACTTTATTTCGTTTCCTCTGTTTTAAACAGGAGTATCAGCCTCTAAGTTGTCAGGAGCCAAGTCGGTTGGTAACCTGACGACACGACTCGCTCTGATGAATTTTTTAACCATATTTGAAGGTGGGGGTGAAGGTGCTAATTTCAAGCCCTGGTGGGCAGCAGTAAACACATTTTGAAAACGAGCACAGAAACCAGGGGAGTCAGCGTCTCATGGTCACTGGCAGCGGCCGACAGCGTCTGCAAAGTAAAGAGGAATGCTGGGCTGCAAGTTCTCCCTAAATCTCCTCAGTTTGATAACATCTCCTTTAGCTGAGCTGTTGGCCAAAGCATTTCTGCAACTTACCTGCAAAATAATCCATTTAGTAGATTTGATCTGGGTGTAATAATAATAACACAGTGCACATCTAACACAACAAGAAGCGAGAAACAAATTAGAGATCTTCATTTTGATTCAAGCCACTTCAGTTTTACTTATATAGTTTCAAATCATAAAGGAAGTTGACTCAGGGAACATTTCATAGAGATAGGGGCCGTACTCTTTATGACACATCGACAGTTCCAACCATGAGCAAGCACTTTGTGACACCGCCAAGACAAACGCGATCTTAAGAGGCAAAAACGTCGATCGGAACCAGGTACAAAGAGAGGAAAAGAGAAGACGGAAAAAGGGAGAGGGACACAGGTTCATGTAGATTGAAGTTAAGTTTACTGGATGATAAAAAATGCAAGGCCTAAGATAAAAGAATCATTGCAAACTGCATTCCACAGTGAAGTGAAGGCACATCAAACCCATTCATTAGGCAATAAAGTTAACATGAATCAGCATAATGATGACTAAAAAAAACAATAGTATATTACAATAAAACCAAAATGAGACAAACAAAAAAACACTGTATCTTTACAGAGCTTCATTATCATAATATTATATAATCAATATTTACCGGCTTCAATATAAAATACTGAATATGAATGTTTCTGTTAGTCATTAAAATTATATGATATGTTGGAGTTTATCATTCAATATTAAAAGGTTGAGCAGCAGAGATTTCTTACAAAGGGCTTAGTGAGCAAAGTTTATGTGAGTTCCACTGAGTAGAAAAGTCTTGTTATTGCAAATAAGAGTGTAATTAAGCGAAAATGCATTAGTTCATTTGGCTCTGATCTACATGGGGTTTATATCCAGCGTGAAATCTCACAGCACGTATACTGGACGGTCAAATCACTAATGGCTTTATAATGCAAGTCCATTAATAACAGAGAAACAATGTTTCTTCACAACAGTGTGTCCAACCAACACTCATCTTAAATTGTGTTTTGTGAGTGATCAAACTAGGACTGACAGTATATAGTTTATTCGCTCCTCACTTTTTCTTTGTGGTCACTTCCCACACCTCCCTTGTGCTCTTCTACCACAATCTAACACCCACTGCAATAAAACGCCTGGATATTGAATCGTTGGAAAAAGAGGAGCAGCGTTAGATGGGCTGCGAACACGACTTGCTTTGAAACAGATACCAGAGCAGATCTGCAATAAGACCCAACAGTGTTTGCTCTTCTCTGCACAGAACAAACTGCTTAATCGTGTGCGGCAAAAAATTACGACCTTGTCTCACTGAATTAGTTTTAACCTTTCTGTTGTGAAGTCTTAGCAGCTTGACTTCAAGGAACAAGAACTGACTGGGGAGAGAAAAATTACAGGGTTGTCTGATTCTTATATTTGAGCCGATGACCTCGGGTCAACACTTTCCAGAGTCTAGACCCAAAGTATACAAGCGCCACGGGCTCACGACTGTATTTTTAGAAGAGATACAGGGATGGAGCTTGTCCTCAAAAGATATGGCTTCTTGTTTAAATGCTTGAACACACCAAGGTTTTTTCCTGGCAAGGGACCCATTGTTTGTGTGTTTGGATGTCCTCTCAAGAGATACAGCAGTATTGGACATATTTTTGAGACAACTGGGAGGAAGGCAAAACATGACAGTGATTCACTGCCACTGCCAACTGTTAGAGAGAAGGTCAGGGTGTAAATACATGATTTAGAAGCTGGAGAAACTTCTCTCTTTGTCTACTACAGATGACCAATGCTGGCTTTTCACAAGGAAATAAAAACATCAAACAATGGGTTTTGTTTCCTGAACAACATATTTTTTGAATTAGCCTTCATCCCGAGTCTCTGAACTTGAGTTATTAGAAAAGGTTTTGTTATACGGTTTTAGTGTCCCTCCGCAGCTGCACAAGCTCTTGTAAATTTCAGATTCAGGTCATAAGTTAATAAAAGAAAGTGTAGACACTGATAAGGCAAATCATTATAGACCAATATATAGATTTTTCTTTCTTGCTAAAGAGTTGGAGGAGCTGCCTTATACGAAGTGCATATTGTTTCTGAATGATCACTTTGTAAACTCACCACAGCATAAAAAATGCACTTTAAAGAGCTATTAATAACATTTAAGTTTATATGATGATGATTTTACTGTTTCTGATTTATTAGACTTAACTCGTGCCTGTAACACATTTGATCACTCCATATTATCCCTGAATAACAAATGTGGACACTGACAGGGACGGCTTTTCATTGGTTCAATCCTAATCTGAATAAAAAATGGCAGTAAGTGTTATTTATTGCATGTGGAGTACCCCAGTATTTCATTCTTGGCCCATTATTGATCTAAGTAGATGCTGCTTGTGCAAAGTTTGAAACCATCCAACCTCTTGGCAAAGGTTGCAAATTCCTTGAGGACATCCAGTTTATTATGGGGAATATCTTCACAAGAGAATCTGAGATGTCTAATATACTGCTTCCTTGCAGGGTTGAATGTCCATGCAAATATGTTCAAAGCATGTATCACAGTCCTACCCCTCAGGGTCCAGGGTGTGTTTAGCTTGGGTCAGAGTGGCTACAGAGGTTCTACCATAAGTGGGATGTTGAAATTTCTTTGACACAAATTTGCCGGTTCATCGCTAGAAGCAATCTGATGGTGTCTAGGTCAGGGCAGTAAATCTGTACACTTAATTTTGCTCCATGAAGAGCGTAGGCCAGTAAAGCTTTGTGGTAACCACTGTCCAGAGAGTGAGAGAGAGAGCCAGGGCACAGTGCAATGTTGTTTTAGGCTCATCATGTCCTTGATGGGTGAGGTGAAACTCGGCTGATGAAGACCATTCGTCATGCTCGCCAAGGGCTTGTAAAACACTGAGTTCACTGCGCACTAGTAAAAATCTGTTTGAACAGCTTTCGATGCATCAGCTGTGGCCAGTGCCTCACATCGGGCAACACGGTGCACTTGGAACACAAATGGATTCTCCTTCCCCAAAATTGAGCCAACTCTACAGTGTAAACCTGTCATAACAATAGTGTCAGTCCAAGGGCATGACTTTGGGTTGAACACTGGGGGGCTTTGAGGTCGAATGGCATGGTCAAATACTCTTGATAATTCCTAAATTACTATTTCTTACCAGTGAATAATTGTTTATATATCATATAAATAATCATTTCCTGTGTCATAGTTGCTGATAATACGCGCTGAAATATGTAATTTAATTTAATAGAGAAAATCAACAACTTTATCATGTTTTGTAACATTCAATATTTTGCATGATTCATGAGTGTTGTGGGGGGGGGGTCCTTTTGATTGGGGCTGGAAATACGACCCCTCCATCCCCTTTGTGTCCGCGCTATAGACTGATCTAGGGCCTGTCACTTGGCTCATATCCACACCTCTCTCCTCATGTCCCTCCACCACTTTATTGTAAATGAACTCTGACCTGATTCCCGCAGGAAGAAATCAATACATTTTTAATTGAAGAGAACTTTGTCGGAACCTATTTTTGCTGTATTCGTCGAATTTTGAGCTCTATTCATTAGGTTTTGAGTTTTTCCATCCAACCGAACAACTTGTTAGACAAAGCTACAGAAGGCCAATGTTAAAGGTCTCATGATCAATAACCTGTAACTCTTTTGTTGGGTTGGTTTTCATGTGAATTTATTGTTAAGTTTTCCCTCGTACATGTTTAGTTGATTTTACATTTTAACCCTAAACAATGACGAGCACATCGTAAACTAAGGTTGCCTTTTTTAAATCTTGTGAAAATAGGTTCTAATTAAACTATATAAAGTTCTGTCATTTCCAAACTTTCAATTAATAAGAACGTACAGGAAGCTACAGACTAGAGAAAAAGGTACAAACTTAAATCGTGATGCTGTCTTATAAAGGAGACACGCTCACCTCTTCTTCTGCGTCTGCTGTCAAAGTTTTCTTGAGCAAAGTATTAGCATCACTAACTGCTCCAGTGGAGCTGCTAATTGGTCTAAAGGAGACACAAGAAAACAATGGTTCTCTGAGGCAGCTCCCAGATGTGGCCGTTTGTAGTAAATCCGAAGCTCCTCTCAAAGAAAGGACACACTGGCTGCCTCTTTAAACACCAAACTCAGCAACAAGCTGAAATTAGTATACGACTCAAACTGTAATTGGGTGTATGTATTTAAATAAAATATTTGGCAAATATGTCGATACTGAGAGTATTTGTTGCACTTGTTATCTTCCACATACTCTCAACTTTTCGCGACATTTTATATTTATGCATTTGTTTTGACACTCACAGCAGAGGGTTAGGTTTAGGGAAAGATTGTGGACTGGTTCAATGCAAGAAAAGTCCACAGTGACTTTATAAATATTTAACCAAAACCACAGTTGTCCGTTAACCTTAGACAAAATATTGCTTGTTGCCAAACCAGCAACATTTATACAAACACAAAATCCTCCTCTACCACCTCCTCTGCATCTTGTTACTTACTATTTCATCCATTCAAAAATAAACTTCTCCTGAGTGAAATCCAGCTAGCGATTACTTTTCTACTAAACATTTGCTGTCAGAATTTAGTTGTTTATAAATGTCATGTCTGATGAACAGCACTGCCCCAGACTGAGCAGATCAAGCACAGACAGCAGCTATGTGGCTTAACCTTCATCCTCCCACTGATTTTAAATATGTATGAAATAGATCAGATGATGCGTCGGGCTGATTCGTGATCAGATGTCTGACTGTCAAATCAAAATACACGACACCTGAGATGATGCACAGCCGGGCATGTTAGAAACTTCACTCTTTTAGAAAGCTGTTCCAAAGAGTGCACAATTAAATATTCATTCTGTGTAATGAATGAATGATGAGAAGAAAAATGTTAAGAGACTTGTCCTTCTCAAAAATCTGAAAAAAACTAACCCTTATCTCCTCCCCCAAACGCCCACTAATAATTTCTACATAGTCCCTAACAAATGAGCAAATTCAGTTAGATTTGTTTTAGTCTTTCAATAAATCCAACATGTTTTCATGTTTCTCATATCACGCTGTGCCTTTAAAAGATCCCACGCAGTGGGTTTTGGACAGATAGTGTAGATCTTTATCTCTGGTTTGATGTGTTCCTACATGAAACATGGTCTCTGGTGAGAGCTTTATCTTCAAAGACACTCAAATGGAATACTAATAGGACATCAATCGAGGAGGGACAAAGTAACACTTGGATATACTCCATCATTCTTATATGAAAACAATGATATCGGAAACGGATACCATAAAGCTCCTAAAACAAAATGATGTTGCTGTTGTTGCTTGATTCTACATACAAAATTCCAGATGTTATCTATACTCAAGTTTTACTGCTTGAATGTGTTATCACATCAGGATCAAAAAAATGTTTAGACATAAAAAGCCACATACATTTTTTTCGGGGTGGATGTGTTCCTGGCATATCCTGACAGACAGCAGAACAATACACCCAGGGCCACAAAGAAACACATTGAGGAAAGACATTCTTCATTTCCTGGGACCTTTGAGGCATCTGAGTTACACAGGACTCAGGAGTCATTTCGAATGTGCCAATACGATTATGTTTACTATCTGAACAGTCACATTGCATTTAAGTACAACGTCTCTCAGGAAATTACCACTCCAGGTTGTTTCAACATCACACTGATGGCCCACTTTTTTTGCGCATTGACCTTTTCAGCCCTTATGAAAACCATTTATATTATACAGTATTCCCTCAAGCGCAGTTGCATTAATTCATGCTGAAACTCTATTTTAAGCTCGGGATTTGAACCCGCTTACACTCATTGCAACCCTTCTCACCTCTGCTGGCTTTCTCTCTCAACAACAGCGCAGCCGAATGACTTAAGCCCAAAGCCCATTTAGTTTATCAGGCTTCCCGCTGCAGCCGGCTGGGCCAAGGCGGCCGTCACAGCGGATTTTCCTGCAACACCTGCACTCGCTCCAGATTGAATCGTGTCACGCAGATGAAATGCCAGGTGTCAGAGTTCATAAAATGCATTGGTTCCTGCGTAGTCAATATCATGGTACTCATAAGCCCCTGTGCACTTTGGGTTTCTTCTCATTACTTGAACATCAAACTGTAAAGACCGGCAAGGCTGGCTTCATTACAACCCTCAAGAAGATTAATGGCTCCAGCCCCAATGGTGCACCTTACATCCTTGAGGAAACTAAGCAAAAGGTGCATAAAATAAACACAAAACTAAGAGAAAACTCTCAGTACACCTTCGAACAGATAACGTCATAGAGAGATTGTGTGCAAAGTCATTTCTATCTGTAGTGTTGATTAACATGAGACAAAACATCTCCAATTAGTGTTTGAAATTAGAGGTGAGAGTATCTTCACTGCAAAAAGAAAAGGTTAGAAAACAAAGAATTTCAGAGAATTTACTTAATTAGTTTTGTCCTTATTGTGTGTGTCTGTACACAGATCAACAGGCAGCTAACAGGCTTCAAGAGTTAGTCAGGGGCTGGAGTAAAGTTCTGTTGTCATCTTTCTCATGAAGAGATTTCTGTAAAACTACAATCATACAAAAGAAAATAACGATTAAGTAAATGTTATTTCAACTAACATAATGTAGACCCTAACACAAAAGTATGTTAATAACTATAGCTACAACTCACGAAATCTACATTCAAGGGATGTGTTAATTGGCGTACATAATTTGTAAACAATGTACATAAAGCTCACCAGCTTATACAGAATATACTGATACACATACAGTATATATACCTATCAAAATGACTATCAAATGACATAAAGTTACTGCCCACTTGCCCAGTTGTGCCCACTTATGGTACAGCAACACTTCACCATATTTAGAAAGGTGGTGTGTATTTTTAAAGTCAGATGAAGCAATATTTGTTACTTTGTCATATTTACTTCTTTTGCAAATAGAAATATATGAAAGATGTCAAAGTTAAATCCAAATGTTAAAAGTTTAATCTAAATGCTAAATCTAAAAGTTAAAGGTTACATCTAAATGTTCAAATTTAACATTTAACATTTCACATAGCCATTTCATATTTAGATTTAACCTTTAGATTTAGATGCAATATATAAATTCTGATTTTGATTTAACATTTAGATTTAAATTGTATATTTTGATTTGACACTTGTGTGTTGCCTAATTCTAAATGTACTTACAAGACACATTCAAACGATGGAAAGGAGCTGGAGCTCCACAATGACCACATGTAACTTCCTAACCCTTGAACTTCCTGTTTGTCATCTTTCAACTATGACCTTGCTGTGTCACGTGACTAAAATAACCAATGACAAGAAAACAGTTGGTAAAACTAACACTGCATTACTCACAAACGACCACAAGGGGCAAAATATGGAAACTAGTTTTGACGACTCAATCTCCTACGTTTTGAAGAGGATCTCGTACAGTTGTGCCAACTAGTTATCTTTCATCTGATCATTCATCTTGCATAATTCTAAAGACTTAACATTTTAAATCCAGTGGATTTAAGCAGTATATTAATTTTGTTTCCTCACAATTTCAAATGGAAATGGACTGTGTTACAGTTTGACAAGAGTTCACTTCTTTCTATCACTCGATCATTTACAACAGCTGCCACAGGCAATGGGTTTAGTTTCTTTGCCAAGGAAACTTCGAGGAGCCAAGGATTGACCCACTGACCTTCTGATAAGTGGACAAACCACTCAACATGTAGAATGTACCCACTTCCCCCGTCACATTTCCCTTGATGAGAGATGAGTCCTCTTCATATAATTTTTTTTTATTACCAGGACTGAATGTGTGTATTAGCTGCAAATTACTGTTGTCTCATTATAATGATGAATGCTTTTCTTCTTACCTAAGCAGGAAGCGTGCTGTGCATTTACATTTGTATGACTGTAGATTAATGCACATTGTCCCTTTTCAAATAAAGAATAATTAAATAGGTGGTTTCACAATTTTACAAACGAAACCTATGAAAGCCACTAAATATCTAATATAATATATTTTTTCACTTTATATAATAAACACATGAAAACGTGAGCAATTTCCACTTTTGACATCACACTTCACAAGTGAAAAGACAGAAAGTGCCTTGCTGCACATGGCTGTCATGTTATCTTATCACAGTATTGTGTATTCAGGTCCGAAACACATCAAGGTACTGACCATGTCTTTCAAATGGCGCTGCAGTCAGACCAGCGTGTCGCCAGTGTAACTGTGATTAAGCATCAGGTTGTAATAACTGTGCTGCACAAATGTGTATCTCAGATTGCTATAAAGAACGTGACGATAAGACGCCGGGAGCTAATCATTTTTTCTTCAGCATTATGCTGAGCTGCATTATCAGCTGACAAGCGCAGAATGAAGGTGCTGCTCTAAATATCATCCGTCCTCATTTACATCCACAAGTGCCTGTCCGTCAAGAGCTATGTCAGCTGCTTTCCTGCAGCTTTGTTAAACACGCCGAGTGGCTCATTTATATTGTCACATTCAACCACGCTCAGCTGGATACCTCCAAAGTGAGGGCACTCTGCTTTTTTTTTCAAAAACTCTGTAGGCTAGTAGTTCTATTAGTGACACTGTCAGCGGCCATATTTCAGTATCCGCATGTGTTCCCACTCCTCTGCCGCCCATAACAAACACCATAAAGTGTCAATTGAATTATGAGCCATGGTTTCTACCTACTCATTTTGATAATAGATTTTGAGATAAATCATGCAGCTATGTTTGGTGAGTAATGCTGTGCTGACAGAATAGCAGGGGACAAAGCCCCTGTAGACCATAACCTCTACATCATGTAAAGCACTAACAAGATGCTGCAGGATGCTTCTCGCAGCAACATTTCACACAGGAGACCCTGGATTGAATTTTTCCACCGCTTCCAAATCCATGGGCGTTAACTAGAGACGAGGCAGAGAGAGAGAGAGAGCGGCGGCGGCCGGCTAAGTACTACAAAACATAAATACAAAGCAGGATGGGAGCTCTGCTGCACCTGGTAAATGGAGCCTGTTTAAAGTGCTCAAAGTCCACAACTCTGCCGTGACAGTTTTGCATTGTTCATTCTCCCCAATTAATAACTTTGCTGAGAAAGTTTTGCGGGCAGCACGCATTGATTCCGTGTTATTAAAACTCCCAGTGCTCCCCACTTAGTCTCTCAGGCCTCGCCTGCAGACTGCTAAACAGGAACACCCCCCACACCACCACCCCCTCCTCCCACTGTCTGCTCTGCTAATTTGGCGTGTTTGCTATCGATATTGATTGGCTCTTGATATTCCCTTCAGCTGGCCTGTCTGCGCAGCTCTCCACTGTAAGTCATTGCTCACCCACATGTCAATTACTTTAGAAAAGGGAGAGCACCACTCTGTCTTAATGAAAGCAGATGGGCTGCGGAGTTACACACTTCGCCTCTGCTGCAGATATAAAAAAAGGGAATCTGGTGTTGGGGAAGTGATAAAGTAGTGTGTTGTGCAGACTGTACATAACTGCCGCCAAAGATAATCTGAAACTGTGATGTATAGTGCGATCTCAGAGCCGCCTGAGACTGTGCTCATCTGACTTGAAGACACTAAGGCTGAAGCTGTCATACAGATAAAATAGTGAAGCATTTAAAGAGAATAACTGAATCATTATATTTGGGGATTCATATTATTTCCGACACATACTCTTCTTCTTCTCCGTCAAAGTAGTATTTCAGGAATATCTTCTGTGTTCTTGATATGTGTGTCTTATAGGGAGAGAGAAAGAAAGTGGGAAAGAAATGTGTGGTTTTTATATGGAGATTATATGATTAAATAATAATAATGACATAATTCAAGTCCCCCTCTTTGGGCTGCAACTAACAATTTCTGTCATCATCTTCATTATCTGCATGGTCCAAAAAGACAAATAATAATTTTGACGTTTCAGATCCTTGTTTAATTTAACACTAACTTTCTCACTGCACTGTTCGCTATGGTGCTCGATGACCAAAACTCTATATACCCTTTTACTGTCAAGCAGAAACCAAAGTACATGTATATGACCACAACTGGGATGGATGTTTAAATTCAAATCAGAGTTCCAGTCACCCACTCTTCCCTTCCCGTGTTCTTGACATACACAGGATGATAAATAAAGCCTTTCTCCAGCCTTCACACTATACATCTCCTTAAACCTGAAATCCACCATTGCCCGACCATCAATTTCTGTTGGAAATGGTCAGAGAAGCGGACTGATAAGATGTGGTGGTGCTTCAGCTCTGTTTCCTCTCTCAAAGTTATGTGTGTGTTTGTGTGTGTGAGCCATGTAACCACAATAAGCCAGCAGCAGTGGCCAGGATTGCCAGCTTGAGGCCAAATTCACATTTTGGTGCAACAGCCACTGAGATGAATGAAAATCCAGTCGTCAGCTCTGGGCGTGTGACATTACTCTACATCTGCTTCAGCAGAAGCTATAGAAGAAGCTAAAGAGTAGGAGATGTAAGGATTCAGTATAAATAGCATAGATGTGACTTATTACTGTATCTGACTACATTTCAATTATCTGTCAGACATCAGTATTTTATAGATGCTCGGCTCGGGAATTAAACGCAGCTCTATTAGACATCAGGACCTAGATACATGTGCAATCAGGATTCCTGTAAGCAGTTATTAGTACAATTTAGTCTGATGAGCTATTAACACATGTCAATGGAGATGATTGCTGAGACGCACATTTCCTCGCCACCTGCTGCACTTGATTGTCTGCGACAGAAAGGCAGGAAACACCACTGCGAACTTCCAGTGAAAATCATAATTTGAAAACTTTTCAAACAGGTACAGTATGTGTGACAACTCCATAAACCACAGACAATCTTTGATTACTCGAATCACAAGTTCTCTGTTTCCTCCGGAACAGGAACAAAGTTTTTCAAATTGGTTGTGGATGTTTTTCTTCCGCGGCGGTTTTAAATGAGGCCATTTTTCTCCACACCCTATCCGAGGGGAGTGATGGGCATGTATGCATGAGCATGGCTGAGGAACCGGGAGGAGCTGCATTCAAAGCAAGAGAATGATAGCTGATGTGGGGAGACGTGAGTTATATGTTCAGGTTCAAATTAAAACCCAGCGTCCCCCTAATATCGAGCGGATCATGAACAGGAAGACAATTTGAACGACAGGAGCAGTGCGCCCTGGGGTCACAACAGGCAGAGTCCAAGATATATACATATATATATATATATATTTATAAAAAAGAAAGCAGTAAATTATACCTTAAAAGCCCCCTTGTCTTCTGTGATGTACAGGAGGAGTGGACATCAGAGTGATGCTGAGGATTCAGAGGGGAGCGGGGTGGTGATAGAAATGGGTGTGAGAGCTCTCCATTCTCAGCCATTATAGATAAAGGCACTTTTACCAACCTCCCATCACTAATATGTATAGCCCTGCCTCTTCTCTATTCCACTACATCACACTCATAGCCTCCATTAAGAATGCCCTTTTGGGCTTTTGTGGCTTTTATGCGATAGTTACTGTCACATTTGTGCTGTCGGAAAAACCTCTCAACAAAACAGTGAACACGTGAAACCAAAAAACAAGGAAGGGTCCCAGAGCATCTCCCTGGTTAGGATGAGAAGTAAGAAATGAGCCTCTGTAAACTTCATGTCCATCATTATAAAAGGTGTGGTCAAAAATAATAAGAATAAGAATAATATGAATAAGAAGAATAATATAAGCTTAACTTGTACAGCACAAACACAAGTTAAACACAAAAGGATAAATCAACAATCAAACGGAATAAACATTGAATGAAATGAAAGTATATTAAGTCAGGGATTATAGATTTATGTAAAACAAAAAGTACAGAGATGGGGGGGGCTGTGCTGTAAATGTAAGATAGCCTTTAGTCCCCAATTGGGCTCTGACAACAAACAGAAGATACATTTCTCTAATTTACTAATATGCTGTACAAGGAAGAGAAAACTATTTGTATCACATGGAGTTTATGGATTTTAATGATGCAGAAATACAAATCTACACTGAAATGATAAGATTCAATTCTGCAAGTGACCAATGTACTTACACTCACTCAATGGACACAAACACAAAGCAAAGTTCACTGCGTCAACTTCAAAGGTGATTAGTGGCTGATGTTGTGTTTCTGTCAAGGGCCCAGAAAACTGTTCCAACAGGTTTAAATTGAGCTATGGGAAGATTGAATAGACTAGTCGACATGAGTTAAAGCCACCACTCCTGGTTCAGAGCATGTACTGCATCTGTCACCTCGCCACTTGAACACATTTTCCACTGCAGATACTCAGAAATCTGTGCACACATATCAGCTTCTTACACACAGCGACACAACCAAAGCTTCATGCCTGAACAATCTGCATTATTTTGTAAGCATGTTAAGGAACAGGTTGCAAGCAACCGCGGGGGTGAAGGTGATGGTGATGGCGGTGGACTTGTCTGAGGAGGGGACTGCTGGGCAATCGATCTAGCACAACAAATCAGCCCAGCTCCATTTACAGAACCCATCACAACCCCCAATGATTGATGTGTGGATAATTGAGCTGTCACCAGGGTTTTCATGTTTCTCCTCCAGCTTGTTCCACACTTTAGGAATTGTATTGTATTTTACTTTAACACCATTTACAACAAAGGACATCCTGAAGTATATTTATGTCAATATTCTGCCAGACTGCTGTCAGGGAGACAGAGAGAAGTGAACTCCAGCACCGGGCTTGATAGACCACTAGCTTGTCCGGGCTAATTAACCTCAGGGGTCAGGCCTCCTGCTACCCTGCAGGGTCAGCCAGTGTGGCAGCTGCTTCCTTCATGACACTACACAGTCACACACTCTTCTCTGGCTCCGTCTCATCACCCCGGTTTTCTCACTAGTAAAGCGTACTTGAAGTTGTAAAAGAGCTGTGTTAAAGCGTTTATTTACCTTAAAGGAATGGTTTTACTTATTGGGGAATATGAGACAATTACTTGAAGATTGAAACCACCCTCCAGTCTGTACAGTAAATACAGTATATAGCCACTTACCTTTGATCAGAATTAAGATTGGCAAGAGGGTGATCAACTATCCTGATCCATTTAACCCTTCGACTCATCTCATTGTATCCCATTACTTGATCATTAAAAAACTAATGGAAATAGACGTTCATGCACTGGACAGTAGTTGCCAGGCAGTCAGGTTCGGACCCTAAACTACAAAAAAAAATTGTGTTTGAAGTGCTTATGGGGAAACATTGTTGACTACAGCACAATACAGTCAGGCTAGATTTCTCTGGTAGCTGTGTCCTAATTCACCGTACTCCTCTGTAGACCGAATAGACAGTAAAGGATGAACTATAATGAGATGGTCTGATCTACAGAGGATTACATATTTGTTTGACATGTTTATCCCGCCCTTGCCACTGCACTTCCTTCATGTTAGATACTCACATAGTAGCTTGATGGTTCATCAGCAGCATGAATGAATCCTGGGACAGGTTGGCATTTGTGGTCCATGTCTGAAGGAACCCTCGAAATGGAACAGCCCCGGTTGCACCGCTGTGAACCAGTGGTCTTCAATTGCAGTCACCAAAGGATGCGACCCCTGATCTGGGACACAGCTGCTGTTTCCAGCCTTTCTGCAAAACTAAGCTCATTGGCTGCTTGCTCATTAAGCTTATTCAAACTTTAAAAAAGAACGCGAATAAGCATATACATTCTAAAATACTGAATAATTCCTTTAGGAGCTAATCTGGATTATACAGTTTTCATCAGAGTTGTATTTATCATGCTATTTTACTTGTGTTCTCTTACTTGTTATAACTATGTTCTTCTCTCCGTTTAGCATTGCCTGCTGTTTTACCACAGGCTTGTTTTATAGCCACTGATCACCTTTTCCTCGGTTGTAGGATTTTATTGGTTCTGCTGATGTTGTGCTTTATGTGCAGATCCAGTCATCTGTAAAACCTGCTTCTGTTCTTTGCTTCCTTGTCCTCTCAGGGCAGCTGTTCATGTCAAGTCCGCTCATTTTACTACAATCTTAGTGGTATTCGCTACTTGCATTCGTTTTGTGACACATACACTTCTGCACCATCAGCCTGGTTCTTTTTGCCTCATCTTACCTCATCTTAGCCTTGATGTATTTCTTTTTATTTCCAGTGTGTTTTTTTCAGTCAGTTAAATTAAGTGTCTTTTTTATTTAAGGCCAACATGCTTCGTGTCGCTCCTTCAAAATAATTTGTGGGTTAAACAAAAGTCTTTGTACTGATAAAAAAAACAAATACAAATGCAGAGGATCTCGCTAAAGCTTGGTTATGTAAATACTGTGATTATTATGTAAATATGTGGACTTGCTAAGATGATGCGACAAAAGCTTCAAAACAAAATGCAACAAAGAGACCACAACAAAAGACACAGGAAATCAGAATGGGTTTCTTATTAATTCATTGTGCTAGTGACAACTAGGCCAGATGGCAGTTTACAAGTGTCTGGGGCCATCTTCCCCAGCTAGACTTTACATGAGTCCTGTCATAATGATGATGAAGATGAGTTTTCCTCTGTGGTCTGAGCAGTGGCACTTTGCGGAGCGCATTAGTGCACGAGAACCTCCTGTGGTTTCTCTCCGCCTGTGAATGGCCGAGCAGCAGGTTAACACTGCCCACATGGAAAAGTATTAATAATTAAAAAGGCTCAGCGTCTCTCTCCGTGCATTGTTCCCCTCATGATGGCCATAAACGAGATCATTATCCTTTTCATCATCGACTCGGCAAGATTATCATCTGCTGCCCGCTATTGCAGTGGCCATCACATAAAAGCTTGCTTCCCAGCAAACCGCTCCATTGCTCTCAGGCAATGGCAGCTTCATCATAGGACACAGCCATTCACTGAGATAGCAGAGCAGGCCACATTTTTGGAAACGCTGCTTTGTCTCTTGCTCGACTGTGTACAAGCGGTCCTGGCTTCTTAAAGCCTGTCCTCAATATCAATGTCATCGCGTTAATTTACATACACTGAATAATTCATACATGCATAGAGTAAGTTAGCCAGAGAAATTATTTCGTAAATATGACTGCGGGCTGTGTTTTTCAATGTTTTTCTTCAAAGTAAAAAACAAAAAAAAGATCATTTGGACAGACATACCACTGGTGGCAGGTTTAGACAGCTCAAGTGTTGCTTAGAACAGGTCTGTTGCCAGGTCCAGTATTTTAGAACTGATCCTGACCATGACCTGTGGCCTCTATGGGGGATAAAACAAAAAGAAAACATTTTCAGGGATTGATGACACAAATCTTTTGTTGCTTTATGCAATGATCCACCTGGCGCTTGCCAGCAACAGGAGTATCAAATGAAGTGATACCAAGCACCAGTGAAATTGAGACCAGGTCAAACAATAGGAGTCAGGTGGTAAAGATTCAGTTCAGCTGCAGGGATGAGGGGACCTCAGAGGGTCAGTGAGTCGGAACAGAAGGTGCAGAAAGAAAGTTAGACAGTAGAACACAAAGAAACTCCTGTTGAGAGGGGACACAACAGCTTTTAATTATGTTGATCTTATTCAACAAGCACACTTGTGTTAAAAGCAATTAAATATGACTGTTAGAGCGAATAATTGTTTGGATGGTGACCAGGTTAAAGGTCAAAAACAAGGGAGAAGGATGAGAGGATGTACAGTAGGTCTACTGTTAAACTACACTGTATTATAAAGTGAGGTGTTTCTGTTATGTAACCTACACTCCTTAATGTAAATGAATTGCACAAAATAATAGAAACACCTGTTTGCACAATGGAATATGATCCAACAATGCCACAAACTGCAGCTGTTAAATTGATCATACAGACAAATCAACCTGTTTTTAATTACTTCTATAAAAACTGATATTAACTGTCACGATGATTTAGTCTAGGGCTGATTTATATTTGTGTCAGATCGAATTCATCATCACTTTACTCAGTACACAAAGTAATTTCAGAAATTATATTAACACTGGAATTTGCCAGTTGGAAAATACATTCACCTGCAGGTCATTGACGAGTTGCACAAAAAGCTCTCTCTATTTCTGATGCTGAACAGGGAAAAAAATCTGCACACTGGAAAAAAGAATGTCCTCAAATGTCTGAGGCCGTGCTGGGAACCATGGCTCAGCCTAGTTCAGACCTAATATCCTTAAAAAACAGGCCATTAAAAAAACATGTGGTGCATTTGCTATTATAGAGAGTTTTGTTTTGTGCTTCCAGAGACACTGTGAAACAAGAGGCCACATGAGGACATGATCTTCTAGATCAGGAAATCACATGTTGTGTTGTCGTTAAGCTGTGTTGTAATACTCAGGCGGGAGCTGAGAGGGTTCTCCAGGAAGAATGATATGTCTGCACATTCACGCCAGATGCCCCTGAAGGAGGGAGGCCATCCCCCTTTCATGTAGATGCTTGGCATATACACGTGATTCATGAAGCATGTGACGCTGTTTACAACGGGGCCCTTTACTCTTCATGTGGCCCTTTAATTTGAATGTCTGACCTCCCATCGCTGCCAGAGATATGGACACGAAGAATGGTGGTGCTCGGAGGGAAGGAACGGATGAGAATGAACCTGACATTTGTTTCGGGTGTTGTCCCATTTCAGCATGGATCAGTGTCCGCCAGACATCAATTTCACATGAGCTGGATCCAAAAGCAAAGCACAGCCGGAGGCACTATGGCTGTCTGGTGCTCAAATCTTTTGGAATAAGGCCTGTGGACATCATAGTCCAAAACACGTACTCACAACATATGCTCGGCAGCTTACACCCCTCTCATGTTAATAGAGGCTCTGCTGCTTCAACAGGTTTATGGTCACACAACATGTAGGCTATAATCGAGTGTGGAGTACATTTAGGAGCCAAGACACATCTGAGCCCTGACTCCTATTTCTTCACATGTAATTTAAAGTTGAACAGATCGCCTCCAGACAATTATTTGAATAAATCAAAGGCTAACATCTGTTTATATATTTATAAGCATTTAATAACACTATTCCTCTTGTTGACATTGCTTTTATTGGTTGCGTGTATCCTTACTAAAGAACGTCTGGAAATCACATTAAAACAGCAGAAACAAGTGTGCTTTGCAATTTGTAGTCGCTCCCTGGTTGCACATTACTAGAGAAGAGACTTGGAGTTACAGCTCAGAGATGTTTACTGCAATGGGCACAACAGGAGAGGGCTCCGTGTAGTGGAAAGAGATAACACCGAGATGTGTTTGATAGTTTGCCGGAGTTCCACAAATTAAAGGGAGCGTATTGCCCTCAAGTGAAATAACAAGTCTGATGTGGGCTGGACAAATAAGCACTAGTCTGTGGAACAAAGTTACAGAGAAGCCAGGGCAGATAGACAGGGAACCAGCAGAGAGGTATATTCAGCTCAGTAATGTTTTTTAACATTGTGTTACAGCACCACATTAAGCTCCCTGTGTGCACTTGTAGCATTTATTTTTTATTCTTTCTTTCTTCTTAAAAGAAAATTATGCAACATGTTTTAAACATTATTCAAACCTAGAGAAATCCCAAATTTTATGCAAAAGTGACAGGAAGTTTTCATATTGTTCGCCTTTTAATTGCACCATATCTGCCTTTCCAGTTACTTTGCCCCTTCTCTGCTTTAACTTCCGGGGCAAACGACATGGCAAAGGAAAAACACACCGCTAGCCAGTTAGCCAGTTGGCTGTATTTTCCTTCCTCTGTTTGGCCTGGTCACTCATAAAGGATCATGGGCAGATTTTCATCGACAGTGGTGGTAAAGGCAATAAACTCACATGATCCCAAGCTGCTTCACCACATCATCAAACTAGGTTTGACTAGGGGCTGAAGTTACATATTGTACCTGTAGATTCATTTTAGTAAGTTAGCTAGAAAACGCTTTATGATAAACAGTATAATTGCTGATATTAGACATAATCCAACAGGGTTTGAATGATGAATTAATGGGATACAATTCATAATTTTACACATGACTAGTGGATAATGTGACAGCACATCTGAATTCAAGTTTGAACAAATTCTGTGTAACTAATTCTTCTTCACACATACAAAAAAAAATCCCCAGATAGTCGACGAATGATCCAGAGTGCTTGTTACACGCCGGCTCACTAAAGAAAAGGAGGTGACATAATACCAGCTGATTGAACAAGTTGTCTATTCTTTTGTAAAACTCAGTTTCAGGATTAAATCACAACACAGGTATTGTAATGTCAGTAAAATGGGCCGGGGGTGCTATTTCAAACCAGAGAAACGAATATAACAAAAAGTGGATTCTCAACAAGAGCTCCACAAACAATCTAATAGCAAACCAGAACAAAAATACATCCTACACTCTTCCAGACAAAAGTTTCAAATTACAAACAAAAATAACACCCTGCTTCTATAGCCTGAACATACACTTCTCAAATATACAATTCTGGGTATCAGTAATCAGTATGAAAAGAACCCTAGTCTGGCCCAACTCTAGGGCAACAGAAACAAGTGCCTCTTGAAATAACAGCGGGAGTAGTACAAATATAGAGCTTAAGTGGCGAGCTGTTCACACACAAATGCAGCCGCCTTGACTGAGCTGCTGGACAGAATTCATTTCACAATTCTTAAGTTCTTAGTCATGAACGGAGGCTTGGCGTTGATGCCACTCAAGTCTGGACCCTTGTCTCCACCACCAGCCAGGAAGGAGGAGGAGCCTCTGCCAGGATCCCACCGGATACAGAGACACACAACATACACCCACAAAGACAGGGGAAGATGTACAGTTATTTCTCCATATGTTTTTGCTGCCTCTAAACTGCGTGTAACAAGAGAGTCATTAAATTTGCCGTTTCTAGTATTTCAAATTATAAGGCCGCAAGATTTACAGTTTTTTCGATTGGCATTGTTTTTGTTACAACTTTGTAAATAAATACTTCCATACATGAATTGACAGGTGCTACATGCTTTGGTTCATTTGATTATACCACGCTGGTATTGTCCTCCCCTTTTATTCATTAGCTTAGTTTATTGATTGACTTATAGGGCAGCAATAGTTGAAGAGATGAGCGAACTTGAGAGTATCCCCTGATGCCACAAGGTGAACTGCTTCGAGCTTCAGTCTAATGCACCTATTCAAACATTAAAAAGACCATTACAGTTTGAATATGTTTTTTGAATAAAGCATAAAAGCCCTACAGTGTTCATGGCTATTCACCTCATGGTAGTTTGGGTTTAAATATGCAACTGAGGTGTGAAGATGAAAATTACCCACTGGAACCATTAAAAATACATTGCTCAAATTCCAGCTGCCATTACTCAGAATTCTTTTTTCTTTCGAACTGCAATCAAGTTTAAATGCTCACAGGTAGCTGAGTGTCTCTTCACAGAGAGCTTACTTTGCCCGTAGGCAACCATTGTACGTAACGGCTACTGTTAATCTTGACATGCCACAAAAAAGAATACCGCCGTGACTGAGGATTGCTATAACACAACTGACAGTTTAAAATAAGTGTCACAATCACTGCAGCAGAGCAGAATTTCATTTCAATAGCCGTCATTGTTCTTCTTTGTTATCAAAACCTAGATTATCAACCATGCACCTTGAGTGCCTGCAGTTAAGTCATGTGTTCAGGAGTGTTACGATGGCACCCTTCATGTGGGCATGCACAAATGAGGAGCAGACTACAGCACTCGTGGAATCCTCCTTCTTTCTGACTCCAATCCTCCAGATTGTGTTTTTCACATAACTCATGTCTGAGATGTTTATTGCAGCAGCAGGGCACAGAGTTTGGCATCAAGGCTCCGACTTTATCACTTCCCCAGATGTGATAACATAGATATAATGGGCAGTGGTGAACAAATGTCTTGAACCCCCTCGTCGGAGCCTGCAGGGGGACGCCAGGGTGGGGGAGAAGACGACAGGCAACAACACTGACGCAGGGCAGCAGAGGCATTGACAAGCAAAGGGAGAGATGGGAAAATATGTGCAGCTTGAATACACAGACAAATTACTAGGGAGTGTATGACAGAGAGATGTGGAGAGGGAGGAATGTCACATGATTAGATCAATGCAGGTCGAGGTGACCGCCTGAACTGACTCCCTCCGATTTTGTCCAATTCAGATTCTCCAGACCGAACGGACTGGACTTCATGCAGCTCGCACTAGAGTCACAGCAACTGCACACAAGTTTGTACGGGAAAGAAGGGTCAGACACTCGATGACAAGCAACAAAGGGCCCCAAATAATATAATTTTGAATTGAATAAGAATTTTGTATGATTTTACACACTGCTATTAAATGTACTTTTGGTGGTATGCCTGACAGGATGACATCAGCTCCACCATCAGCTTCAGCAAACTCATCAACTACAACTACATCTACTACACTGGAGTTAATGCAGTTTGAGTCAGTGGGAAGTTTATACGATTATAATGTTCATTGAGATATAGAGAGAACTCTACCATTACAGTTGAAACATCCACCAAAAATTTTCAACCATTAAAAAAAACATGAATTTGTTGGTTCCAGCCTCATAAATGTGAAGATCTGCTGAATTTCTTTTCTCCTTTAAACCACAACAAACTGAATCAATGCATTTCTCACCTGACTGAAAGAAACAAAAAGGAAATACATTTCAAGGTGATAAATTTCACAAATTCCAAGTCTTTTATTCACAAAATCTGAAACATCAACATTTCATCTACCTTTTAATCAAAAATGTTAATAGTTTCAGCTCAGTTTAGCATTAAAACTATGTTGTGGCCAGTCTTCATGGTAAAGCAGCTGAAGCACCCTCACTATAAGTGCCAGCTCCTCAGTAAGGAGGTAGGGGAGGAGAAGACCTGCAGGTAGCAAATGATGGAGAAGAAAGTCAAGAAAGCAAACCAAAGTGGGACACATGGGGAGAACATGCAACGACCTAAATGTCCTTCGAAGTAAGTTCTCCATTTAATTCAAGCCTTTTATCCAAAACCTATCGAGTCAATGTTAAGCAGTGTCATTCAAATGGCGACGTCCCTGTGTGTTGTTCCAAAATGAACGAACGGACCGATAAGTCCAGCCGAGTCGCACGAGAAACAACTCCCGCTAGTTTAAACGGTTCTGGCCTAATGAACAGCGACACAGAATAATCTCTGCAGCCAGGTTGCAGGTGCGCACTCCAGGCTACTGTTAACTCAGTCAATCAGACAAACATTGATCAAAGTCACACAGACTCGGAGACGTGTGGCTCAGATCCCACAATGCACTGCTTTTCTCAGGATGCAGCGGGATATCTGTGGCAAGTTTTACCAAGTGGGAAAGTTGCTCGGAAATTAGCATCGATGCTGTAGGATGCAGCCAGCTTATTATGAGTTGCATTATACTGATAAATTCATCTAATGCAAATCTGCTTGGGTGCTGCAAATGACCACATTTGTTAAGTCGCAGCAGTCACATTTCAAAATATCCTTCAGGGAAGTCATTAGCGGGGAGCTGAATAAGTTAAGTTTGCCTTAGCTGTGGCTATTTGAATTTTTAATTACCTTAATATCTCATTTGACTTGTCAGAGGCAATTTTACTAATTTACAATTATTATCCCACCAATTGGCTTCGTATCCGTCTTTTTCAAGGAGTTGTTTCAGAGCGTTCATCTCTATCTAAACTGTCAAAGGGTAAGATAAACCATTGATTAAAAACATTTCTGCTCAACCTTTGAGAACAATTAAAGGGAATCATTAAGTTTGATTAAATACTGGAGTGTTGGTCCACTTCTTCAAAGGGTTTCCTCATTACAGTGGCCCCACAAGGTCAAGTACCATAAATGTGATTCTGCTCCCTTCCCTAATACGAGTTATAGGCCTCTCTCAGATCCACAGGGAAGGTCCTGTCAGATTTATCCCTCCAGCTCGCTGAAGGTACACGATAAAGAGTCTGTACTCGTGGCAGCAGCACTGCTTTTATCGAAGTAAAACCTGTTCCGACCCTTCAAGGAATGACGCTGAATCCTTTTTATTGATATCTCAAATTGCTATCGATAGCTCATCCATGCGGTTCATGGATACATTTTTTGCTGCATCAAACAAGATCCAGGGCGATGCTTTGTTTTTAGTTGGCACTGATTCTCATTTGGTGCTTCCGGCCAAAGTAGTGCAATCTTTCCCCTATAGAGCTACTTCTCTTGAGCCTGCCAAGGTGCGGGCCTGAGAGGATATTGAAGGCTGTACACTCAAGGAAATTGAAGCAGCAGCAGCTCTGTAATGAGGAAGAACAAAATTCTGGACAGTATGATGTTGAAAAATGGGGGGGGAAGTGGACTCCAGGTCAGAAACTGAATTATGTTCTGACACGGAGGGTGCCCTCCCTGCTGGCAAGATTTTCACAGAAAGGATCGATACCGTTTCCAAATCCTTTTTCTTTACAAACACCCTTTTTTGTCCACCGGCCTGGTTAGATTTTGATTTGTGATAAATATAATTGCACGGACGCTCCTTGATGGAGGTTGCCTGGTCCAAAGCCCAAGCATGCTAATTAGGAATGTAGGAATAATCCAATGCCAATACTAGGTTGCCCTGAGCAGCAGCCCCGGATGAGCAGTCGTGAAGGTCATCCCCCTCAATCAGCTCGGCGTGGTTATCATGTCAGAGCAGAAATCGTGTTAGAGAACATCTTAACCTGTGACTTTGAATTTGTTTAATTTAGACAGAATAAAGAGATCAGAAAGTAATTAGAAGAAAAATAAATGAGGGGAAAAGGTGTCCCGTGGCAACTAGGATTCTCTAAGCCCTGGAACTGCTGAGAAAAAAAGAGAGTAAAAAATAAAGAATCTATTTGTAATTGATTTTGAGCAGCATGTGTTGAATATCTATTAACCACTGCATTTTTTTTAAACAGTATCGTCCATCCCTCTTTTCACTTTACTTCTAATCCTCAACTTTGACAGTTTTCACCCACTTACATTTTTGGTTTTCAGAATTGCTACCATTAACATATCATTGTCGGTTGCTAATCTAAATCTGTCCAAAGTCCACTCACTGACATAAAGCCTCAAAAACATGGACATTACACCTACGTTATCTGTTAAATAAATATTAACAAGAAATTCTTCTGAATTCTTTATGCCAAAGACAAAGTTCTCAAGAACTTCTTTTAAATTCACAAATGTGATATACTTTGAATCTGTCCTCTCATTCATTGTGTCAGTTTCTAATATATGACATTTCAGTTTCTTTAAATTTGAACACAACGCAGAGTTGCAGAACCCAAAAAACGTCACCTCAATTGACTATTTTTTGTTTCAGACTCAACCGTCCCCGAACAAATGTGTCACTGCCGTGGGGAAGACGGAGAAGAGCTCGAGCTGGGACCTGATGATGTTGACTGAGAAAAATGTGTCACTGTTATATTCCCTTGGTCCAGTGCCAACCAGCAAACAGCAGAGTCTGAATACTGAAGCAGGTGTGCGAGCCCCTTTCTTGATGCTGACTTGCAAAAAAACTAATTAGTCACATAAACATTCTTGAACTAAGCTGAAAAACAAAGTCAATATGTTTAAATATACAAAGTTAGAAGTGTCAATAGCTAATTTTCTCTCCTCTGATGCCTGTATTGATGTCCATTTGAAATGGGGCTCTCCAGCCATGCCTACACTAACCTTAACCCTAACCCTGTATGTCAGTATTTATGATTTACCTGCCAATCCTGTTCCTCAAAGCTTTCTATATTGATGAAATGACTCTGAGTTAATATTAATGTTCACAGTCAGCTCTTTTGGCAATAATCAGTTTTCAAGCAAATCACAATCTCCAGACTATATAAGAAATACACTCTAAATCCAAAACAATGAAACTACAGCAGTGTGTACATAACAGAAAAAACATATTGTTTTCTATTTATATATGTAAATCAATGTATGATCACAGATAAAAACTAGAATGGCACTCACGTAGAGAGCATAGTTTATTGGAAATCAATCAAGTAGTATATTTGTAATCTTGCTCACGAACAAACAAACCAACCAAAAAAACATTGTTCGTCTTAATATCTTAATGAAATCCTACAGGAAGCTTCGGCCAAACTAACCGATTGGGGTGTTAATAGATGATTATTGAATAAACAGTATAAGTCTTTGCAGGAACCTTTATTGTGTAATTTCCATCCCTTGAAGCGAGGAAGGACGGTGCTGGAGTTAATGCTTCTTCCCTGCTGGGGCCTCACACTACCAGTGGTGAGGAGGAGATGAGACAGAGTGAACAGCAGTGTGGCAGGCTTTAACTTTCATAATTATGTATAAATATTTGATGAGGATAATTGGAAAAGAAACTATGCTGCAGTAAAACAAACATAAAAAACATCCAGTTGCTTCTGAAAAGTGAAGCTGTCGGCGGAAACTTTTTAACCGTGGCCTGAAATGCAACACGGCGGTATCTTACTCTGGATTTATAAGCTGACAATAAGGTTTTGAGCTTTTAGAATGGATTTCGATGAATAATCATGCAGGTGATCGTACAAACTACCAATTTAGGGATTAAATGTGAACATAACTTTACAGTCTCATAAAAAAGACTGACTATAATTGGAGCCAGAACACAAACAGCTGCTTGTTCAATATTTGTAGAACCCGTCTCCTTAATCAGTTGTTGTTAGTAAAGCATTGACTGCGAATTCAGGACAAACAACAGTTTGGTCTCTGGTACCATGTGATGTCAAAACTACAGAGAGATAACAAGTGAGCGTGTACAGGTTGCAGATCACTTAGTACACATGGCATCCTAAGATGAATGAGTGTCTGAGGGCTCCTGAGTGACAGCATTCTGCTGGAATGATGGAGGAGCTCAGTCAGTGGTTAAGTGAACAACAAAATAAATGGATCACTCACTAACGACCAATATTGTTGTGAAGGATTGATGTAAGTTTAAGATCAACAGGTCTAAAAATAAGTCTTATATGTATAGTAAAGTAAAATGCTGATTACTAAATGGTGTTTTATTATGGAATTTTGTGTTGTTTGGTCATTAGTTAAATGTTACTTTAAATGTATCATTAGTCTTAATCTGTTTTACAATATTGTTGCTAAATTGGAGATGAATGGACTGGGTGATAATAGCAGCTTGCTTATACTAAATTAAACTGTTTATCTACTGTGTCCCTCTGGGAGACAGCGTTGGTCTGGAAGTCATCCGACCCTGGCTAAAAAATCAATGATTATTTCAAAGAGGTAATAAAAACACATTCATGTTTCGGATAGAGATTTGATCCCTTCGCTTTTTTATCTGAATAAGAAAATGTGAAATATCTCAGTATCTAACTTATGAGCATTTATAAATAAACAAAATTCCAGGTCCCCAGAGAATGAATCCTAATGGCTCTGGGGATCCCTGATTCTTCCTGCTTTACAACCACAAGGACTTTGGACAGTGGTTTTGGTCTTTGACCAAACGCCTGCAAGATTTATATCATTCCCATCAACCTCAAATCTACAGTAAATAATAATACAAATAAACAATTCTGTGACCCCTTCAAATTTTATGTTTGCCTATATACAGGTGTCTGAAGCAACATGGCCAGAAACACCTTAACTGCTATGAAATTTTAGAGGTTTGGTTGAAAATGAAGAAGGATATTTCTTGGTAGAACAGTACAAACACCCGTCTTTAGCCTCTGGTGCTTCATGCTGTGAACAATGAAAGACTGAAAAAAAACAGGAAACAATATAAAAACCAAAACTGACAGGTACATGAAACCACTTCTCCTGAGACGAGACAGCCACAAACAAAAGTTATCTGGAAATTTATTTAAATCTAGTGTTTCAACTTTTTCTTGCATCACACAGTGGACAGACAATAATGTTCCACTAGAAACAGAAGGAAGAAGCTGGTTTGATACACTTAAAAAAGGTTACTGCGGTAGAAGCAATTATCCTTGCCATGTTACTTATTGAGCTTTATTGTTCATCCACCTTTATCCTAATTACGCTCAGAATAATGGCTTGTGAGGAGCAAGGCCTTATGGGAGCATGAAACAGAACATTGTCATCTGGAGCTTTCATAATGGTCTACCGGGGCCTATAATTTATAACTGAGATTTGTATTGCTGTTCAAGGAGATAGAAGTACACGGCCATTCATTAACAACAGGCACCACTGGCAGCGATTTGCTTCTGCAATATTTCTCATTTACTCTGTGAATTTACATGGAAAACCAAACATGAGAACGTTATAGTTAAAGTGAACGGGAGACTGACTCCTTTTTTAAATAAGTAAAAAGGAGGTGTCTTTGAGAAGCACTGGTCCAGGAGAGTTCCCCAAAGAATATCAACAACACTGCAAATTACATTGTTTAGTGATATTCAGATATATTCAGACTATACTACGCTTTAACTAGCCATGCCTAACATGACTGATTGCATATCAGTCAACCAATTCCCCTTGTAAGGACATGAGGGGGGAGCGTTTCCTATTTTCGGTCCCAATCGATTTCACAGTTTCAGTCTGATTCATTCACAAAGGCATCCAATCTATTATTAATAACGTGCACTCAAGCTGTGGGACTGATTTCAGGTGTTTTTACTGGGAACTTTGCCTCTCAGGAAATAAATATGCTGCCTACCTTCCTGGTGAAGGGTGTTGGGGGCTGTTTGCAGCCTGTAAAGAAGGCTGCACACACACACACACACAACACACAAACACACACCCATCCAACTTCTTCAGGTCAAATCATTTAGTTGTTTTTTCTTATAAAGAATTATCCTATAATTTGCTAGAATCAGATCAATCGGTAAAAACTTCTTTACAAAATATATTGGATTAAATAAAATATTTTTTGCCGTAATATCAGCCGTGCTCTGCTGAAAGCTCACTCTCTGAATCTACCTTTATAAAATACTTAATGAGAACTATTTCTTTGTTGGTTATTTCCATCTCGCTGGTTGTGTAAATACAGTTTCATTTAGAAAAGTGATTTGCATGAATTTTTCCCTCTGCTTATTAAGTAACTTAGCAGGATTTTAAGAGACACACCTGCAGCTGACACAGATGATGTGGCCTCTTTGAAGCTTGGTTAGTCGGCTCATCCTGCTTTAAAGACTCATATCAAAGTGCTAATTGGCAGATTTTACAGATGATAAATGTTGTTAATTGCCTTTCGACATTGTAAAACCCACCGTGTTAAACTATTCGTAACCGAAAAAAAATACATAAAAGTGAAAGTGGCTTTGTTATTCTGTGTCTTCATGCTTCCAGCCGATCTTTGTGAAGTAGATTAGGCTGAAAGCTTTAACTAAAATAAATTAAAAAAAAGTTAAATGGAGCCAGCATGGAGGAACATCCATCACTGACTGTATATGGCTATATAAAATTAACAATCTGCTCTCTGACCTCTAAGTTATGTCTAAATTAATGACACTGCTGCTCTTTCTTCTGCTACATGGAGGGAGTGACTGTTTGCTGCAGTTGTACCGCTGCACCCGTGAATAAGCAACTGACACTAAACATCGGGGAGCACTTCCGAAATGTAATCAATTTAGTTTACAAGCTACCTCTAATTTGCCTGCAGTTACAGGGCGACCACATTAACACTCCCCACAAATGTATTTAATGCTGATTTAAATAACTGTCCTGAGGTTTGAACAACTGGATCCCATAGCTTTATTGTCCTTTTTATTGTCCTCTGAGAATGTTTTTACTGCTGTTCCCCATAAACGCTTCTCCTTATCTAAGTTAACTCTTTGGCACTTTCTGCAAATGCAGGAAAAACCTGATCTTCTCTGCATCTGCTTCACATTGTTGTTACATGTTTTCAGCTCATTCAAGACTTGTAAATTGAAAGGGGTAAATTAAAACTATGACGAAGAATGCAGCTCCTAAATTGAGACACAGCTTTAGGCTCCATCCATTGTTTGAAAATGGCATTTTCTGTTAGAATTGACAGCAATGTAAGAAACGTTTGATTACCCATGTTGCCATATGCACCAGTAGCCGGGGATAAGGCCAGTTGTTTTCTCTCAGAGGGGCGTCATGTGATTGGAGTCTGATGGATCCGGGAAGGCTACGTCGTGACCGAAAAGAACAAATTAGAAAAAACATCGCCATTGCTTCTCATACAAACTCACACGCTGCCCTGGAGAGAGGTGGTGGTCTAGTGGCAGAAACTTGGACTATGGGCAAACTGTTTCGTCTCCAGTTCGACTCCACGGAGAGACAACAAAAGACGAACCTGGATTGATCTTCCCAAAAATCCATGAGTCTGTTTAGACCCTGTCTAGTGCCCCTGAGCAAGGCACCTTACTCCCCCAACATCTGCTCCTTGGGCGCCGTACATGGTCGCTCACTGCTCTGTGTGTCCTGCACCAGATGGGTCAAAAGCAGAGGTTAAATTTCCCTTCCTGCATGAGTGTGCCTGTGCATGTCTGTGCATGTGTTTGGGACTAATAAATGCATCTTAATCTTCAAACTAAAACCGGGCCAGCAGCTAAGCTTCTTTATTTTTTTTTATTCAAAACATCAGGCAAAGAAAGGGATGTAGCCATAAGAGGATGACGGACTTTCACTTAGCTTTATTTAAGTAATACTTTGATCCGACCATGGATTATATCATACTTAATTTTGCTCAAACACAGATTTGAACTTTTACACCTGTGATTCAGTTGCTGTCACGGTATTTCAAATGTCATTGTGAGCTAAAGTGAAAAATAGAGATCAATCTTGATTTTTAAAACGGCACATTTAAAAGAGTTGGGTTTCAGGATTTTGCAATATATGATGATTCAAACGTTATTTAACAGTAGCTCTGCCTTGATCAATGCTCTTCCCACGAGGGCTACAACTCAATGATGAATATTTTGGGTCACAATCATACCTTCAGTTCAATTCTCAGGAGCCACACTGACTGAAAACAGCATGTAGGGCATTAGATGTGGAGCTGTCTGATAAGCACTTTGCAGAACTAATAAGAGCAGAACAGCTTTGTTCTCAGTTATCTTGGGAGGGGCAACGTTCAGATCTTATTTCATCAGACCTATGATTGCAGGGATTAATTAACTCTGCAGTCCTGGCGTGTGTCTCAGAAGAGTGCTTCGATTTTAATGTGGGAATTCTTGATGCAGATTTACTGTATCCTAATTGGTTTTGGCAAGATTATATATCAGAGATTTTTAACTGACATTAAGAAACACATTTTCGACAGGCCAAAACCGCTGAAGCTGCACAATCTGCTGCAACACTGCACTGCACGGGTTATGAACCTGCCTCTCACTCTGTGCATTTAACTAATGCACAAGCATTAACTTCTCAGGACGTATATATATATATATATATAATTTTACAAGTATTTCAAAGCACTACATCAAATGTTCAGCTTTGCTGGTGTGTGGACGGAGAGGGCAGACATCCCTCTGGCCAATACTACTTGGACAGACAGTATTTAACACTTGACTGTTCCTTTCCAAGCCGCATGGGTCATTAGCCCATTACCCATCAGCCTACGCCAGCTGACACTGATGTTCTCTTTGGGGATTCCATATACCGTTGGCTAATTCTGAACCTCAAGGAATGCATACTGCAGGAAACACATTGTGCCGCACCAGCAGTGACTGCCAGGGGTAGATATGAGGGTGGTGGCTGTGGGACACCAGAATTAAATGATGAGCCTCCTGGAGGCTTTTGGGCCCATGTCAGTGCAACTCTTAGCCTCCTCAGGCCTGTGACCTAGTTTTAAAGCACTTAAGACAGTCACATCAGGTCCCGTGTACTATTTTTACCTGGTAGTGGAGCAGTTCAATCAACCAGAGTAACATTAGTGAAATGCAAGGCATGGCAAGAGATTTTCAACTTCAACTGTCCAGGGCAGTGGCCCAAAATCCAGGGCTTGCAAAAGGAGGGGCACAAAGTAAACACTGACTTTTAGCTGGGTGGAAGCAGACACTATCTCTGTGTTAATGTTGGCTGATAAGTGTCAAGAAAATGGAGTACAAAACTATAAAATAAGCGGGAGATAATTCAGAGATAGAATCAATTGTATTAAGTTCGTCCACCAGAGTTTACTGTATTTTTAGACTGTTCCACTCAGTATGCAGTGTATATCAGTAAAAAAAAAGGAATCTGAAGAATCATTCTTCACATTGTGAACTTTCAGGGTTTTTCAAATCCTGTCTCATACTGTTATAAACCTCTATTCATGCGTTTATTTTCCACTATATTTGGTTTAAACACCCACTAAAGGAGGTTCTGTCTTTGCGAGGAGTGGACATTGTCACACCTTTTTTACCTTGTCCTCAAATCAACCTTTGAAAGAGTATTCAAGCCTTTGCTCTGTCCGAGCATGAACCGACTTCCAAAGAGGGTACAATTTCTAAACCAGTCAAGAGGAGGTCATGTAGTCTCACGTAACCACAGAAGTTCAGCTTCCCAGTGGAAGAACGTATCTGACACTACATGTCTGGGCCTTGACCAGTGAGCAGACAGGACTGGAGTGATCCTCCCTCGGGGCTGCCACTCTCTGCTGTCTGCTGAGAGGATGAGGCACCGTGGTGAAGCCCCTCTGCACAGCACCCCAGGGACTGTGAAAGTTCTGTCACAGGCAGTGAGCACCCAGCTCAGGCTTAGTTTGCCCTGTCATATATATTCCAGCAGAGGCTGCAATGACTCAATGATTCAATTTTGCTTTATACTATCAGAAATTTCCCACCTACAACTTTTACGAGTAAAGGAAATTAATAATTTGGACCACTTTGCTAAAAAGTTATGGTCCTAGGGCTTCTTCAACTTTCACTAAATGAACTTGTCAATTTAAATGACTTTGTGAATTTAACTTTAGAGAAGTTTTGATACCATTTTTCTTTTGAATTACAATACTTAGACTTTAGTACCGATCTGATAAAAGAACAATTGTAAAATAACAACTTATGGGTGTTTTTAACAGCCATCTGCAACTAACCCTTTATAGTTGTGATGAATTATAGCATTTTTATATGGCCTATGGCTAGTGATGTAATGACAACACTTTTGCAAACCTTGCACATGGTACACATCACCATTTTAGTTGTGAGCCTTTCCAGAGTGAAATATCGCCAAATGTTTTAGCTAGCTCTGGCTAACGCTACACTACCAGATATCACCTCTTCGTCAAAGCTCTACAAACTGAAAATGGAGCAATGCTTGTGAAATAGTTCAGACGGCCAACTTGAGCTGCGCTGCTCCAATCATGTGACATAGGTCACTCTCCATTCTCTATCATAGCCTACACATCCACCCAATTTGGCCGACTTTTTAAGATACAAAGATTTGCCATCACTCACTTTGCTTGCCTCCACTATATTGATGCCAGTTGCTTCAGCCCCTCACCACCACAGCATCCACCTGTAGGCTCCAACGGAGGGTTATGGATATTTGCTCATCACTCCCATTGTATATATGTAATCATATCTGGGGGAGTGATGTAGTCGGAGCCTAGACGCCAAACACTTACATGTTCTGCTGTTGCAATTAATGTTTGACATGTGTGTGGTCTGAATAAACTGCTGTTTTTATGGCACTGGGAGGGAGTGATCCCTTCGGAAAGAAAATTGAAAAGACCTGGTATTGGATCGGTACTTAGATTCCTTTAGCTACTTGCTGATGCCCGACCTTGACTTTTCCAGTAACTGAGTCATTTCAAAACTGATACCAGTATTGGAACATCGGAACAACAAAGTTAACGTTTCTGTTCAAATTTACACTTGACTAATATGTGTCAATAGGCTTCCTTACAACTTCAGACAAAAGTGTTTTCTAAAGTTCAAATGGTGCTGAATCAAACCCCCCCCTACAACGATTTTCTCTGCAGCTGTCACACCAGTGTGGGTTTGACTTTTAATGTATAATATTTCCCAAATGGCCACAACAACATACAGGCAAATGAGAAGAGATCATTCAATACCTTTTTTGCTTAATTCAATGTCTTTGAAGAATTTTAAAGACCTACAGCTATCCCGTTATCTGGTCAAACCAATTTCCTCAGGTAGACCTCAGGCCATAGTCGATTTTATTAGAGAGCAAAGGAACGTAAATGAAAACCACAGCTGCTTTACAAGAATAGATCTGAAAATAAAGCTAGTCAGTCCCTTAATCCCCACCCTGCCTTCACCTAGGGCCCAATTAGAGGAGTTACAGTGACAAGTCAAGCATTACTGGCCTCCGCAAGCCAAAGAGATCTGGGCTCTTGTTTATCTCTTATTTCAATTGTAGAAACCACATTAGAATTCTTCTTCAGTGTCCTATTAATAAGTGCCAAAACAGCTTAAGCTGCATGGCCAATACATGTTCAATTAGGATTACCCAGAGACACAATTCACTGGCAGTGTGGAGTTCAAGTCTTCATGAAGCTTGTCAAACTGCACAAACTTCCATGCAGCTTTAAAGGGTTCAGTTTTTGCAATTAACTAAAGCGACAGTGAGGAGAACAATGCACCTACCCTCAGCCGCCCCCACCCCAAAGCTTTTCCATTATTTTAACAAGCACAGCAACATATTGTATGTTAATAGATTTCCTCCCCTTCCCCTAGAGCTCAGCCGGCCTGATGTCAGTCTTGTTGATTAGCAGGAGCACAATTAGTATTTCAGGGCTATTTAACATTAGTATTCCTGATATGAAGCTTAGAGCACCTACATGGTCATCTTGGTGTCACCTGCATCCTTCACCTGTTTCGTCTCGAGGGAGTGTCTCAGCTTGACCTGTGATCAGCATCATACTTAAACCTTTTGTTGTGCCAATTTGAGACGTGATTAAATCTTAAAGCCGTTACCCTCTGCTAATGCTTCACAAATACCATTAAGCCATGCTGTAGTGTTTATCATGAATTTAAAAAAGGCTCCTGTAATTAATCAAAATAGGCTGTTTCCAAGAGGTGTGATATTGCTCAGACACTTCAAGATCAAAATGTTCTGGCAATTTGTTCAGGGAAAATAAGTGGAAAAGACGTTTGGAGGGTCAAACATATATTTATGTAACAGGAAAATGTGATTACAAAACGTGGGCAAGTGTCATTAGTGACCCATCTTCAGATGTAATAAAACCACAGAAAAAACATAGCATGCCTCCATACTGCTTGTGTGCTGCCATCTAAGTGTCCGGATGCCCTGACATTCATATTTGACTTGAAAAGAGGTCATTAACATCGTGTTCTAACCTTAAAAGTCCAACAGAAGTGGCTAAGCTAGTGGACGTTAACATTTGCGATGATCTCAGAGGACTTTGTTATCTTAAAACATGATGTAAATGACGTCTTTTCAAGTCGTAATTAAATTTTGGGGCTTCTGGACTCTTGGATGACACCACAGGAGCAGTATGGATGCATGTTGTGTTTTTTCTGTGGTTTTAATATGACTGAAGAAGGAGTCACCTTTGACTTCAATTGTATTTGGTTTCTGGTCTAACAAAGTTTACCCCTGAACTCTAGAAGTGTTTTTTTTACTGTAACACCTCCATCGGCTTAGTGGTGAGTATAACTTTCCGTAACAGGGGCTCATGGCTGAAATGGAGGCAGTAAACTCAGACACTATACAACAGAAACTGACGGTCAATTTGTTTTTCTACGTTAGCTACATACCAGTGTCACCAACACCACCAGCTACAACCAAGGTAGGACAAGAAACAGGAAAGAAGAACGAAGGGCCAGGTGCCTCATATAGCCTGATTGAGGGTTGGGCTTGAGGAGGAGTCAAGGCAGAGGCCGTATTCAACACTTCTACTAAACACCCTGCTCACCCACACTAGGGAGACTTCCTCATAACAATAATACAAACCCAAAAAGTTTAAAATTGTCCCTGTAAGCGTGTTGGAATACTGCTGTGCCTGAATGCCATGTGATAATTATTTATAAAAAATTTTTTCAAGATATCCTTAAATAGGACGGTGTATTTTTGATCAGATTTTGGTAACTCTTTATTCTCACGCATGATTCTCGCTTCCTAACTTTTCCCCTGTTAAACCAGCGCTGATATAAATTGTGAAGTTACTACACAAATGTGAGATTGTTCAGATAAAGGCCCGTTGTAAATGCGATGGAGACATCAGCTGTTGGTAAAGTCGCTGAGGTAATTCAGTGGATCCTGCTTCTGTCCCCACTCCTACACGGACATCCCACACAGTTATCAGGCTCTATGAATAATCTATTCACAGCTTTCCAACAGTGTGATAATATGTTGGAAAAGTGCCAGTTAATGGTACACTTGTGATTCTTGTGACACTGAAAACTGCATATTATGAGAATACCATTTGGTCGTCTGGTTTTTACTTTCCAGATACACTGTCTATGAACACAGCTCCATATATATTCCTTCAGAATCTGTAATGTGAAGGCTCGACACTGGGAAAATTGTATTTTGTCGTACATATATATCAGACTGCAATAGGAACGAACCTGACTGCAGGTTAATGAGAGCTGTTATGTGCTATGGAAGGTTTCTGGAAGCTGGTGAAAGGAGAACTCCGGCAGCAGCTGATGTCTAATGCGGAAGAGTTTAATGTAGACTTGATGCATCAAGGAGACCAGAAGGCAGAACAATAAACAAACGCTGACAGAGGAACACTAGCAATTGTCACCCCCAAGTCTGAAAATGTCTCACCTTGCATCCCGATATATTGCATCCCCCATTCAAACAGCACATCATCCATGAATGGCTAGAATTGCTATCAATCTCTCTGCTATGTGTAGATGTATGTATCTGTTAGGCCTAAAGTATCCATTCCTATATCACATTGTGTCCTAACCTCTTGCCACTAGTGAAAAGGGTTGGTGCCTCTGTCTGGAACATCTGAGCTAGATATGAAGGTCTCTAAGCGTAGACACTACAATGTACCTTTGGTTGATCCTTTATCTATAACCTGACCTTGGGTTCTGCTTGGAGAGAGAAGGGAGTGTGTGTGGATTTAGACAGGCTCTATTCTCACGGTGGTATTGTTCAAATGTAATCTGTGAGAATGGTCAAAAATTCCTCAACATTATGAAGAATCCTTATCATTCATTTAGAGTTGTGTTTTTTGGGCGATATGGCAAATATAAAAGTCCCAAATCCACTCTCTTTGGCTCCTTTTTTTGTCTCTACCTAACCCTGAGGTAAATAGTATATGTATTAATGTCGATGTAGCTACTAATTGCTGCATTATGTTCACCAGCTAAATGCTAACTGTTTTGGACTTCTAGCGCTGGAACGTTTTACTGAAAACAGAAAACATTTTTACTTCCTGCTTTTGTTTTTTCTTAATGTTTTTCCCTATTCTTCTGTTTTCTCAAAAGTTAATTAGTTCCCACAATATATATATACATATATATATATATATATAACCTTGTTTCCCCCTCTTCTAGTCAGCAGAGGTCTACAGTAGTGTATTTCTTTTGTGCTCCTTATCCAGATTACTTGTCTTTGTTTGCCTTCCCCGTGTTCGTTCTATTTGCCGGCTTCCCATCGGACTCGTTTGCCTTTCTGGACTCATCCCTCCGGTTTTTGCCTTCCTCACCAGCCCGTAAGCCTTTTTGTTATTCTTCTGCTGTGAAACGAAATCACTGAACTGCTTGAGCTTTGTCTGCATTAGGGCCCCTTTCCCTGCGTCCCTGGCATCAGCTGCGCCAGTAAATAATGAGCTGAAACTCACTACATACAAAACTCCATAAAACCGAGGAGAGCCGCAGATGTGAATGATAACTCTCTGCAGATTCATCATTGTGAGTCAAAGCTCTGAAAAAGCACTGTGTACTGCTTGTTCAGCAACACACGGCCCACAGAAACAATTAGCTACTGGCTGGTGAACACAGTGGAACATTTAACAGAGACCAAAAGCTGAGCTGAAGAATCAATATTAGACTTCACTTTGACGGCGGGTTTGATGATGTCTAATGATGATGACGATGATTTGATTAACATGTTAATATCAGGGTCTTCCTAAGGAGCTTGTGAGCAACTACCTTGTGTCTCTAAAGCGGTTAAAGGGTGAAATGAAATTAATTAGTGAATATTGTGATTGCCTTAATAAAGGGACACCAGGTTATTTGATTTTCTTCAAACATTATCTATACCGCTAATCCTTTGGGAGCTGGAGCCAATCACAGCTGATACTGGGTGAGAGGCGGGTAAAGCCCGGACAGACTAAAGGAAATAATACAGTTTAAAAGATTTTCCTCCCCTTACATTTTGAAGTTTGTTAGTAACTGATATCCGTCTGAAGTAGTGTTTTTGTGCCCATATCATACATTTTCTATTTTTCTTCAGCTAGAATAATTTTTCAGTAAACCTGCTCTTTGTTAGGCTAACATATACCCGAGAGACATGGAGTACATTTTTGCGAAAGAACAAAAAGCTTTCCCCTTTCATGTCTAAGAATCTAACAAAACATCAAGAAGATTATGTAGATTTTATACATCTATTGCCTAAAAAAGCTTAAAACACGACCTGTAGCTTCTCCTCTTTCAATCAACAAATTCCACTAGAAACAAACACAGATATATAAATGTTGTTCAAGTCAAAAACATATTCACTTATTGAATTTCTGAGCCAGTAACTTCAGTGTCAGCTAAATCAAATGTAATGTAATTTTAATTTGCAAAATAAGGATTTTCTTCCACACCAAGTTAGAATGTTGCAATGGAAAACAACAGAGAGGTGTATATTCGGCTCAAGAGTGATTTCTCTCCGCAGGCAACTTTCTGGAGGACATCCTCACATCCCTCTATTAACGCCAACTCAATCAATACTTTCCATTTAGAAAATGAATAGTTTTAGGTAATTGAACCTCCAGGGCCCTCTCAGTATGACTCAATCATTTGCCTCAATGATTAAACAGCTCACTGATACCTGTTGTAATTCTGTGAACTGTTGAAATGAGCTGAAAAGCAGTGGACAGTACAAATGAAGCACAGCAATGAAAGCAGAGGCTCCACTGTCTGTTTCTCATTGTACTGCTGCTCACTGATTCCAGTCGATGTTCCACAAAGACTGTATGACAAGAAAAAAAGGCTATTTATAAAACAACTGTTTCATTCTGCACAAACCTGTTCCTGTAGAGAGAGATGCATTTGAGGGAGTAGTTCTTCCACAAACACTAGAAAGAGATTTACGCTGTCAGACTCTGCTCCTTCTCTGATAAATCATGTACGACAAGATGACACGTTTAGTTGTGTTTCTGCATCATTTGAGACGAATAGCATGAAGCTGTAGGGTGAGTAGCTACAGTAGCTGGAGTGGCAGTGTAGACATTGATATGAAGATGATATGATATAACTCATTTACCAGGAGAATGAGGCACCACATCTCCTGTCAGTTTGGCATTTTTCTTCCAAAGAAAATACACACGTCACACTTTTATGTTTTTCCATTGCACCTGCAGCTCATGCCTTCCCTCGAATCGCTCTCCGCCTTTCAGCCGCGCTGGGTGTCTAAATGCAGCAATTAGCCAAAGTCATTTACATTCCAGGGCTCTACATTAGGCAAGCCTTTTCTCATCTGATAGCTTTTGTGTTTCTGAATTGCATTTTAAGGTGTCATATAAATCAAGAAAGTGTGTTTAGGCACAATTGACTTTATTTCAATGCCGCAATTAATGTTTTTGTCCTTGTCCCTGTTAAAATCTAAATGGTGACATGATTGCTAGGTTATTGGGGCGAATACCTCGTGCATTGTTAAAGCCTTGATCAGACAAGTCCATCCAGTCCGACCATTCGCTGCAAGTCCCCCGCCTGCTCTCGTTCCCCACATCACCCGTCCGTCGTCGCCACTTTAAACAAAAAGTAAAGAAAAGAAATGCCCAAAATAATAATAATAAAAATGTTGAGAAAAAAAGGGGGCTGCAGGCCTGAGTAACTGCATCGAGAACTGTCTGATATCTCAGAGGGGAAAAAAAGAATAAAAAACAACTCAGATGTGCTGCGGCGGAAGCAACCAGACGATTAGCTTTGATGTTGCAGATTTTTTGGGAAGTGCCACGCTCAATCTGAATAGTTCTCAGCACGAATCCCATGAAGACTTACAGAGATATGACAGGCAACAGCCTCCTGAGTGGATCCGGACTCCAGTCAAGGATGTGGCGCTGACTCTTGCGGTTATCTAAGAAGACAATGAAATTAAGGGCTTCCTCTCAAAACAAGCAAAAATTTAAATGAACTGCTAAATGTCCCACAGCAGGTGGTTCTCTTTTCATCCACCTCCATCTGCGCTTGTCATCGATCCAGAGGGAACAATGGTGTTGTATTGTGATGACATTTTACTAAAAGGATCCAGGACTGTAAAACCCCTGTTCAGACCCCTTTTAGCTAAAAAATTGCAATACATAATATCCTAACACACATACATTGTCAAATTCCGTCTGCTTCATTCACATTCAGTGTCTCTCCTGCAGTTTGAGGGACTTTATCATGCAGCGTGCAGCGTGCAGTGGATATATTGTCGTCCTCTAAATAATAGCATGCCGCACAAAAACACCACATCAAGGCAAAAATCTATAAAATTGTGCAACGCCTGTGACCTTGCTTGGCGGGTGGAAATCTGCGCTCACGTTGAAAAACAGGAAACCTTTCATGTGTACCATCCTGACAATAATTTTTCATCTAAAGGGAAATATGTGTTTCCCCAAGCATTGCCTAAGGGGGGGGGGAGATGGCCGGCCATTCAACAGGAGCCTCTGAACCACCCGCACCCCCCAAAAGTTACAAATTTCAAAATCGAAAGATTAATTTAATAAATTTATTTATATAACTTTTTTTTCTTTTTTTTTCAGTCTTTCATTGTTTTGTGTGTCCTTGCACCTCCCTACACACACACACTGAGCAGCTTGGAGGCAAGAGGTTGTCAACTTGTCACGTAAAGTGCGATAAAGAGAAGTGGAACAAATCCCCCGTCGACCCCAAATGTCGGTAAATTGGGCCAAAGAACCAGCTTTGGTTAAACCCACGCAATCTAGCAATGGCGGCGCCGATGCTAGCAGCCCCCCTGCTGCTGCAGCTGCACCCGGTGACAAGCAGAGGAGGACACGCTTTGACACACATTGGCTGTTGATCAAACAGATTCATCTTCATCTGAGCTGATGAACAAAATTAAGTTAAAAAGAAAGAAAATCTGACTTTCAGGGAAATACCTACAATTTATACTGTCATTTAATTTCATTGGCGACACATCTATATCTTGCATATTTGCTCTGTCTGTCTGTTCTATATCATTACATCGTTTATCTATTTCACTTTTAAGATAACAATAATTTTCATTAACATGATCTACTGTACCCCAGTCAAACCAAACTGACTGAAAATGCTTTGAGCTAACTATCTTTGCAGCTGGCAAATTCAAAGGCCAGATGCAGATTTGGGGTCAGCTACTTATAATGTATATGAGTTTGATTTTAAGATTATATCCATACTCTCAAATGCAGCTTCTATTCCCTTCAAAATCAGGCTTTAGAACAAGCATCCATTATTTTTTGTCAGTCAACCACAGAAATGTCTCAAGAATTCAAGGTATTGAAAGGGTGGTTACAAAATGAAGAAAAAATATTGATAACCTAGAAAGTGAAAAACTAATACATTCAGCTATGAATGCTTATTCTTTGAGGGTCCAGTGGTTTGAGGCAATCCCAGCTGACATTATGCAAAGCAGGCGGAGTGCACCCTGGACAGGTCAAACTAATGCACAGATAATCGTAATTCATAATTATATAATGATAGACCAGAATAATTAGTTTATTTTTCATATAAGATATGAACATATTTGCTAGGCTATATAAGCTCTGATTACATTTGAAATAGCAACAGGGCAAATCTCATGGTTTCATGTTTATCCAATATTTGATGTCGGCCTGCTGTAATTTGACAGATAGATGATAGGTTAATGTAACATCCAGCAGTTGTATGCCTCCTCCAGCCGGTGCAGTTTCAGTTGACATTATTTTCCAGATTCATATGAGGTCACTCTGACCTTTGAGCCCCAAATTTGAAGAACTTCCCTCATGGTTTTTCTGAGATGCTGTGTTCACAAGACCAAAAGCGTATTTTGTAGGTCAAAGCGACCTTACACTTACAAGTTTTACAAAGATCTGCAGGTTGGTTTTGATTCGTTCAGGGACATAAACAAACAAAACAACTTGGTTAGGTTCAGGGTTCCTTCCATCATTATTAGTACAGCTGCTTAAGGGCATCGCATTTGAACATAAACAGAAGTCGTTTTGGGGCATTTGCTCAAAAAGCTGCTGCTGTGGATGTTCCTCTGAGGGCAGTATCCTCCAGTCACCTCAGCTCAGTGGCAGCTCAGTGCTTGGATAATGAGCGAGTTGGTTCACTTCCCTCCCAGATTTTATCCAGCTTATTTCAGGATTTTGCACTTTTATAAATTTGAAGGTCTCCACTGTGGGTGCTTTAATGAATAGAGCAGAGGGAGGGGCTGTGTTCAACTGCAAATGTGTTATTAAATGTTTTTCCACCTAGAAACGTAAAATGGTTGCTGGCTGACACGCCTGAGTAATACAACGGGGATTGTTTCACACCACAACAAGGGGGAATTACAGGGGCAGCGGCATCAACTAATAAAGCGAATGTTTATCTTGCGAAGACATGCGTCATTCGAATTAAGGCAAAACTTAATATGGCTCGAATTTGAGGATTAAGCAGAGGAAACCACTGCAGGACATTGTTTTAGTGAGCTCATTAATTGGGAGGCAATTATAGAAACAAGCCGGTCCCCTGGTTTCTGCCGATGTACTGAATAATGTATATATTGCTCTCGGATCCATTTGTGATTGTCTCTTCAGTCCAGAATTTTTTTTAATGCAAAAGATGCTCACAGCCTAAAGGAAATGTCCCGAGATCACATAAAAAAAACTTGTTTTGGTTTAATGCATTTTTTCTTTTCATATAGACAATATTTCTTTGAATTTGTCAAAGCATTTACATAAAAGTTATATGAAAAAATACAACACATATTATTCAAATACAGTTTCCAGCAGCAAGACTAGAAAAGAGAAAACCATTCAACTATTATGTGTCATGTAGATATGTTGTTAGTGGAACTGTTTTTCATTTGTTCCACATAAAAAAATATTGTAAAACAAATAAAAAAAGGACAACACTAATGATTGTCACTTCTGTGTTAAAATCCCAGTCAACATAACTTCAGAGGTTTTCCATGGGGTATTTACGCTAGTAGTGTGAAAGAGGATTTTAAGTTGTTTCACTCACTCCTGGACACTTCAAAGCATCACATGGAACAGTTTAGTGACAGCAGCTTCAGACCAGAAGCGTCTGAAGGGTCCTGAAGGCCTAAAACGATCAATTAAAATTTAAAGTGCTGCATCGCTATATGACTGATGTCCATCAGTTAGACTCCAGAGAGGTCATGTATGAGACTGGTGCAGATAACAACAATCAGATTTTGACTTAATAGACAGATGTATATGAAAATGGCCACGCCTCCTTCATATTAGTGGCTGGGAGATGAGCCAAACTACAGGGTGACAGACAGTAGTTATAATCACACAGATGTATGTTGAAGGTACATTTGGTTTTAATTAGTTACTCATTGCTATAAAATTATGGTGAATCATTGTGATTTACAGACTGACTCATGATTGGTTGAGCACATCCGAAATCCAAAAATAAATTCTGCGCAGACTGGCATCAAAAGCGCAAGATGGCAGCACTCTTGTCAGGGATATTTTGGCTTCATTTTTGTACATTGGGAGGAAGTGGATACACACTATCCATCATTTTAAACAGCCTTCCTAGCACGTAATCCATCTTTAATTTGCGAGTGCTGAAAAGAACCTTGATTTGGTGCCGTGCCACCTTTTCTGATTATTATTTTTACTATTTATTTAAGTTTCAGGTCAGCTTCCATGAAAAGAATAATAATCAGTCGCTCAGGTTGTTTGTGTCATGTCGTGTAACACCCTTGTAGTGGGTTGTCGGAAAAGAAAATTCTGGCTAATTAAGCAAATTTTTGTTGAAAATTAACGACCATAGACTTAATATGAAAATCACTCATGAAATGTGGAACATACCCAGTAGATATTTATGGTTTATTTCATTCGCAGAAGATATTTAGTCGTTATTATACATTGTAAATGGGATTTTTTTCAAATTAAGCTCGGCCCGAAGACACAATTACTCTTTGTTTTCAGCTGCTTTCTCAAGTGAATCCTGTTAACTTGCTCCTTTATCTGAGAAGAAAACTAAATTCACAGTGGTGCTGTCCTTCCTCTTACTTTAGGACAACGTATTGACCGGATTACAGTTTCATTTTGATTCTCTTTTGTTATTAGCCAGTAACTAAATGTTTCCCAATAAAGGCCGAGCATTTTGTTAACTTCTTGTTATTGCGAAAATAGATCTCTAACACTATTGGATTTTCTGTGAATCATTAAAGTCACACTTTGCCAAAACCAAAGGAGCCGTGCCATTCTTGAAATTGCTAGTCTCCTCCAGTTTTTATACTCCGACATAATGTGGCCATTACTTTCACTGTTATGACTTTCGTGAGGCAGTTATTTAAATCTATCTCTGTAATATGAGGATCAGAACATCCTCCACTCATAAACCTCCGT
Source organism: Pseudopleuronectes americanus (assembly GCA_038501795.1). Lineage (NCBI taxonomy): Eukaryota > Metazoa > Chordata > Actinopteri > Pleuronectiformes > Pleuronectidae > Pseudopleuronectes > Pseudopleuronectes americanus. The sequence goes on from CM076732.1 coordinate 10,496,472, forward strand.
AGAAATCATACAAGGAAAGAAGACAATTACTGTTATGTTAAATTAATGTAATGACATTTTTCCCCTGGCAGAGGAGTGAGAGATTGCATTGAACAGGCTGCGAATCCACACAGACCCGCAGTGCATGTTGGGAAATTAAGGTATGCGCTGTGTCTTGTAACCTGTTGCTGCTCGGAACATTTGAGTGATTAAGTGCTGACTAAGCACTAATAATCAAGCTGAAACAGATGCAGTGTTTCATTCGACCCCAGCTTATGTATTCAATGCCCATACATGTGCAAGGACTAGTTGGATGGATGCAGATTTGAAGCACAACTTTGAGCATAGTGCTTTCATTACAATTACACTGTTTCATAGAGTTAGTTTGTAAAACGCTGAGGTGTAATCACTAATCTAGTCCAAGATCCTCTGTAAGACATTTGTCTTTCTGGTAAAACTTAAATTCAGTCATGAACCACCCTTGTTGAACAAATAAGCAGAGGAGCTTACATCTTTTAAGAGCCAACTCTCCCCATATAAAAAAAGCATACTTAAAACCCTTTTTCCTGTATAATTTTTAAATCACTCACGTCTCCAAATTTTGTTTCTGATTCCTTTCAAAGATTGTGTAGTTTGAAACTGCTTTATTGTGACATTCTGAGAACTCTGTCTTGCTTGTATTCTATTCCATAAAATGTAAATATTCATGGGGGATCGCACAAGAAGCTCTCAAAAGTAAAACTGGCATCCCTTTGTAAAGTTGGACCGGTAGCTGATTTACATATTTTACTGTCTCTTTTATCTCAATTTTTGGTCCAACTCCTGAGGGAAAATCTGGTTCTTTGACTCCTAAATGTTTTTTCGCTGTTTGATGCAGGGCCTTTAGTATATAGCGTATTTTTAGGGCGTTCTTTTGTTGCTGAAAAACATCTAAAGAATGAACCAAAACAGTCAAAATCAAACAATGAGTTAAAAGATGCTAAAATGCTTGAAACAGCTCAAGGGGACTTCCAAATCAGGCAATTAATATGTTTGAGTACACCACTTCAAGAAACTTTACTTGTTTTATATCATTGTCACTGTCACTATGTGATCCATTGTTAAGGTTCAGTGTGTAGAATTTAGTGACATCTAGTGGTGGAGTGTCATGTTGCAGCTGAACAACCCTCACCTCACCCTCCCCTTCTTAACATGAGAGAGAACCTGTGGCAGCCTTCAGTTGTCATACAAACTCAAAAGGTGTTTAGTTTGTCCAGTCTTGGCTACAGTAGAAAACATGGCTGCCTCCATTGAGAGGACCACCTCCAGATGTAAATTTAAAGTATTTAAACGTATAGAGCTCATTCTAGAGTTAAGAAAACAGCAACTTGTACAAAAACTACTGAAAACATTTTTTTTTAATTCAATATCTGTGAATAAAACTTAATCCAACACACTGGACCTTTAATATGTTAAAAAGAAGCCATTGAATTTAAACCAAGATTATGAAAATATATACATTAGGTATAGGTCTAGCAGACTTGCAACCCACTGCATTAAACTGGAGTCATTAGAGGTCACCTGCAGATGTAACCTAACTGTAGACGTTTTAAACATGTCATCTAACGCACATAGCTCCACTCGCTTGCTGCCAAATGGAATATGGGACGGGTGCCTGACTGCTGACCTGAATTAGCTGTTTGACGACTGCGGGGGTGCCACAGGAAAAGGACAGCCTGTACTTTGAAGAGCGACTGTCAGTCAACTAGTTTCACATTCACTTCAGGGGGAACATTGTTGAAAGGAGAGGGCTTTAAAAGAGTGGAGCAGCCGAATGGATGGAGACGGTGCAAGAGACTGAGACTGACATGGGAGATTAAATATTACATGTTACACCTGCTACAAGTAGAAAAGCATTGATGTAAGAAGTGTGTCCCTTTTCAGGTTTCAGCGTTCAAATATAACCTCTGTGTCACTTTATCGGTCAAAATCAATTCTGACATTGAAAAGGGGGATAACTCACGTTGATCACTCCTAACATGATAACCCAAATCTATAAATATATCAAAAGTATTTACAATTACAATATACTACAATTAAAGTATGAAAAACTGGCATTGGTAAAATAATAACAGAAACGTTTGGAGTCTATTCTCCAGTCTCCTTGCAAGGTTTAGAAATGTAATTAAGGTGATACACAGAACTGCTCAACCAGAGTAGATTTGTTTTCGTCTCCCCCATTTTGAAACCTGCCTCCCGTTGATAGGTTGCTCATCCATCGGCGCCGTGATTGCACATCCACTGTGATGATGGAGACTAAGCCAATTTCAATTTTGTCATGGATAAAGCCACCTGTTTTCCTGATGCCGAGTCTCTACAAAGCATCTACCGGAGCATCCACATAAATCATCCCTGACAGGGTATTTAAAAAAAAATGCACGTTTAAAAAAAAATCATAAATGCCAAATCACACGTTGCCTTGGCTGCGCACCGACCAGTGCACCAGCAGACCCACTCATTTGGCATGAGATCATCGGCGATACCTTTTTCCTCCACTTCCATCCGTTTCCAGAATTACACTGATTAATAGTGACATTTAATTCCATCTTTTTCATCGCCTGCAGTTGGTGTGTGCAACAATGTAAATGTGTAAACAACAAAGGTAGAGCACAAAACAAGATGGACAGTAGTACAAAGTGTGTGTGTGTGTGTGTGTGTGTGTGTGTGTGTGTGTGTGTGTGTGTGTGTGTGTGTGTGTGTGTGTGTGTGTGTGTGTGTGTGTGTGTGTGTGTGTGTTTGTGTAACCACCCGGATGGGCCGTTGTATTCGCCGCGATAAGAAAGAACTTACAGCGACATGACTCGCATATTTGAACGAACACACAGAGTCAGGTTATCGCTGGGCGGCGCTGGACCGCCGGCTCCGAGACTGATTCCCTGTTTCATGATAACACATACTTTGACCCAGGATAATCAATGAATCCACTGTGCCATTTCTGACTTGAAAACATGCAGGGCAATCCTACAGAGCGAACAAAGCGATTCTTGTGGTACTTATTTTCATTTTACTTTGCTGTTTCCAATAGATAACCAGCGATTCATACCTGTGCTCCCGCTGAGCTGGCGCGGCCGTTTTTCTAGTTTATCCCAGCGGTCGACCTGACTGTCATGTTGCAATGTGCTGCTGAGACAGTGAGGACACTCACTGGACAGTTTTCAGAAATAACAACTTGTTTTTTCAAGTCTGTCACCGAGGAGAGGAAATATGAAATGATCCAGCTCAGTCTCCTCAGAAGTGACAGGATATTTGGTGCCAATGTGAAATGTAATGAGACATTTTCAACAAGTCGTCCAACTGTTTGTGCCAAATTCTCTGATACAAGCCAGAGACGCATTTCCTGAATTAGAGCCCCTGCAGTGGCAGGAGATGTGCCGCATCAATGTCAAAAATCAATGTCAAGTACAAACATCCACTAAGGCTGGAACATCCTTGAATAAAAATGGGCAAGTGGTCTAACATGATTTATTTATCAAAGGAAAAATAAAAAACAAGATTTGCCCCTTAATCCACCTATTTTCATGGTTTCTCTCCAGGCGAGGCAGTTTGGTGTAAAATTGACTCGTTTGTACATTATCCTGTAAATAAATAAACCATCTTTGAACTGCAACTTTAAACCAATCAAGTTTCATGGAAAAACGTGTTAAATTGTTTTTTCTGAATCCTGCCAACTAACGAACAAACGCTGAACAAAACCACCTTAATCTGCAACTACACTAAAATGTTATGTTTTCCTCTCAGACCTATGCCTCATCCATCTGCTAGGTTCGGTGGATACTGGCTTAGTAGTTTTTGTACAAACAAAAAAACAAATCAACAAACAGTCTCAGGTTAAAAAACATAATCTCTTGTTGTAGGTATTTATGGAACAGTCCTAAATAACCAGAACAATACTCAATATCAGTCTGAAGTGGGAAACGAGCACTGGTCTTGTGTCCTTGTTGAAGTCTAGTGTTTTGTTGACCCATCCATTGACTTTGACCTCCTCCTTACGCAGACCTTGTCGCCATAGTTACTGCACCAACAAGGAGTTTTGTCATTTCAACATAAGTATTGTGTTTTGGATCCTTCTTCCATTTACACTGATGCAGTCGTGCAGGTTCTGCGAGATGTCGCTCAGCAATGAAACGTAACGTCAGAGCAGTTGCGTTTTCATTGCACAAATGGCACCCGAGGTCATTTTTATATGAGAGGACAGACTCTGACATTTATGTGTCATGGTGGGAACTAAAGGTTTGTGGAGGTAAGTGAAAGGGCAGAAATCATGTTTGATATCAACACCAGGGACACATAAAGTGTGTGCAATCTCACACTGACAGTTTATGTTGTGGTCTTTTCAAAAAGAAGGAAATCCCTGTACTGTCAGAAGCTCTGAGTTATTGCTTGATTTGTAGCAGGCAGTGTAACGGGCAGTCCTGCGTTTTTAGGTCCTGACAACTGTCATAGAATCGCCTGTTGCCAAACACAGACGGCTTGACTTCAGCTTGACTTCAGCTCGACATGAAAGAGCATGACTCACGCTGCATTGACCAATCACATACATTGCAGTGGATTAGTGGCAGAAAATTGGACTAGGACCAGAAAATTATCGATATCAAACTGGTTGGTCTCTGGATCTCCTCCACGGAGTGACAAAACAACATGCCTGGATGGACAACACCTAGATCTGTTCAAAAGTCCAAGAGGACTCTCCCTAGCCCACTGGCTAAGTGCCCCTGAGCAAGGCACCTTGCTGCTCCCTGGGCGCCGTGCATGGCTGCCCACTGCTCTGTGTGTCCTGCTGTGTTCACCAGATGGGTCAAAAGCAGAGGATACATTTCCCCCATTTGCATGTAGTGTGTCTGTGCATGTGTGTGGGATTAATAAATGTATCTTATATCCTGTACATTTAATGTTTGATTACATTATATTGTTAACACGATTTCTCACATCAGATGTTACTGCCACGACAACAGAGGCTCACTGGAATAAGTCTTGTCTTTGCCGCACAGTATTCTTAAAAAAGCCATAAATTAGCTTTTTTTAATTTACTGAAACGCAACCTTAGACTTCAACTAATTTATTGTTAAACATTCAAACCTCTCACAGCTGGAGCGGCCTTTATTTATGACGGCTTTTCAAATAAACAAGGCAAAAGTGACCCTTCATTGTGTGTTACTGTGTTTGGCGAGCTGTGACTCATCCTGGCAACCTCACCGCGAGGAGGCTCAGGTGTGCGTTTGGGTGGCTGTGTCTTGAATCAACGGTACGGAGCAGCCCACGTCATTGCCTGACATGTGCCTCCCTATAATGTACCCGCACGTTGAGAGACTGTAATTGGGCCACTTGCTCTCGTCTGTGCGTCCCAGCGGCCGAACAAGCACACACTGTTCAATGGCTCTTCGTTTCTGGGATGCTGTGAGCTCCATAAAAGTTGTTCATAGATCCAACACAGGCGTGATCCAAAGAAGTGTAAAGAAAAGGACGACCTGCCAGCTTCCTTTCTCGCAGACAAACTTATTTTCACTTTTTACCCAAATAATTACCTTTTCTCCCTCATTTGTATGTTCCTGCTGCTGTTGGCTGTGTCTTGCTGAAGTAAATGTGAGGCAAATGTGGCATTATTGACCGAAAAGTCCAATCTCGACACACAGCGGAGGAGCAACTGTGTTATCACCATGACTGCAAGCTACATAAACTTTCATTCTCGAGTAGTAAAGCTTCAAATTAATCAGGCAAATCGTGCTGTTGTGTTTACTATCGGTGGCCCAGGCTGCAATGTTTCATCAACACGCAGCAAGCCAATACTCGCGGCTTTCCGGGAAAGCACAGCCACTGTTTGGAAACAGTTTCTTCACATCCTGAATGAGGGATTGAACGGGGCTTTAGCAGACTTCTCAACAATGTAACATAAATTGAAGCTCTGGGCCCCGGAGGAGTCTGGCTTCCTCATTGCCCGCCGCAATTGGTCACATCCGATGAAAATAAAAGAGTCGAAACCATTCCTTAAACAGACAGGCGGTCTGAAGGTGCTCAGCCCCTGTTGTCAAAAAGCACAGACCGGCAAATTGGGAAGAATTTAAAGGACTGATTCCTGTTGAAGGCAGTGCATCAGTGGTTTCAATCTCTTGATTATACAAAAATATTTCTGGAAACAAGAGACATGTCAGGTAACAGAGATGCGTCGAGGATGCATTTGCAATCTGATCTCAAATGCATCCTGGGGCCATAATTGGTTTACTCAGCCGACGTCCTGTGGCCGGCCACCGTGTCACAATGGACTGAAAATACATTAACACCTCTGAGTGTTTCCCATACCCATATTTATATGTGTCCACCTCTACATATTGATTTTACTTTGTTTTCAAATGAGTAAAATCTTATTTCATTGTCGAGCTGTGCGCAGAGCATTGATTCGCTTGACTCTGATTTGATCACAAGTGGTCACCGGAGACGTATCGTAGATACTTTTCTAATTTCAGGTGTGAACTGAGGTATTCAGAGCTGTCCGCGTGTGATTACATTTTTCCAGGATGCATGTTAATGTCAGGTGTGAACAGGGCCGAAGATACACAACCACAGAAAGATGTAACGGCAACAAAGGCGAGGCAGGTTTATTTGTATCCCACATTTCAACGAGAAGGCAATTCGATCTGCTTCACATAAAGTACAAAGGGCATCGTGACAAACTGTAAAAGCAACGTAAGACAATTTAAAAAGCATTAAAAAAGAAATTAAAAGAGACACAAAGAAGTCTTGCTACGCTGGAGGAGGGGTTGGGGGGGCTTGTGCACGTATGTGTCAACTCCTAATTAACAAGTGCTGGAATTCAACATCATTTTCCATCACACACACTCCTCCAAACAAACAGAATCAAGCTATTAATGAAAAGCATCAGTAAACCTGTCATTAAGTAGCCGCAGCATTATATTTTTGTCCAGCTGTAATAATGGTCGGATCTGAAATGGTTCAGTAACTAGGAGGCCTGTCAAAAGGTAAAATGTGTGCCTCTTGTTTATGGAACATCGATAATATGGACGATCTGTCTGCAACTTGCTCCTTTGATTAACTCACTTCATTCGGATCTACCCTCATGGGCTTGTTTCAGTCCCGACTTCAATCGATGGCCCCTCTGTTTGTTAAACAGTCACATGATACGCAGTTGTATTTTTAGCGCCGGCAACATAATCATTTATTTGATTGCCGTGCTGATTCCAGATTATGTGGTAAAGTCTGATATAAGACATAAAAAAAAACATGTATGTTGAATTAGTGTGTTATCATGAGAATTCTAATGTTTTTCTGCAGATATATGTGACATTTTCAACATTACATAACCCACTGACTTAATTAGGTATTTCAAAGCTTTAATGAAATTCCAAGTTTTTTCTTTTGAACGCTGAGGTTTTTGTATTCCGCTCATCAGCTACATGTCAGTGCAACAGAGGCGACAGAAAGCAGAACAATTACGATGACAGGCTCTCTTCATTAAAAGAGAAATCCGCCCTCATTCAGAATTGAGACGTGTTATTCCCATGACTTCCAGCCTGAGCTCCCTTCACAATGATCCGGTCCCTCTGTGTGAACGGGGAGCGCTTCTCTGTCATATATCTGAAACAACAGTCACAAATCTCACAAGGCCTGTTAAGCTTTTGCATTGAGAGGGATTGTCACTTACAGTGATAGATAGAGGCCGACAAAGAGAAGCGTGAGAGGCTGGTGGGAACGGAGAAGTTCAGATATTCTGTTTTTTACCCCTGACTCCCATTTAAAAATGATTAATAACTAATTAGCCCACATATGACATTAAAGCCTGATTCACAAGCAGTGTCACTCTCTTTTTAACTGTCATGAAATGTATCATTGTTGTTGCCTCCAGCCGTGTTCCATCAACTCTGCTGGAGTAAACTGACAATAGATCTACTGAGCATTTATCCAGTCTGACAAACACAGGGCCTTTCTCAGCACAGGTCAAAATATTTCAATCCTTAGTAATTTTCATGTTTTCACTGAACACACTCAAATCACTTCTCAATCATTATTTTTGTGCAGTGTATAGAATTACAAATTGTAAAATTATCATATTTGTCTTGCAGGTTGATAATGCCTTTACAGGTGAAAGGACAGATGATTACCAAGTGCTTACAACTAATCTTTATAGGTAAATAAATGTGTTTTTTTATTCAAAAGCACAAATGTCTGTATTTATATGGCACTTTTCTCATCTTGATGACCACTCAAAGTGCTTTACAGTACAGTATTGGCCATTCACACAAACATTCATACAGGGCTTCACACACACAGCTGTCAGGGGCAGTTTGGGGTTAAGTATCTTGCCCGAGGAAACTTTGGCGAGCAGAATCTAGGAAACTGGGATAAAAAACCCTAACCCTAACCCTAACCCAAACTACTGGTTAGTGGGTATCCCCCATAATGACATCTATTGTCATTATGGGGGATATATAACTGTACAAAAGTTGCTTGCAATAATCCATTGAGTAAATGAGATTGTTAAAGTCAAGATTTTGACCTTTTGGTGGTGCTACACAAAAATTATTAAGATTCATCACATCCGCACCAGGCTACTAAATTCCATACCATTGCAGACAACCAACCAACTGACTGACAGACTTAAGTTCAAGTTGCACAGCTTAAGTATTAATATTCATTGTGTTATATGTGGCAGAGTAGCTGGACTGAGAAATAATAATTAATTATACATATAATACATGTACTCTGGTGCATCTCATACAATGACCGCAATGTCACAGCAGACCACTGGTATGAATAATAAATCAGACATCTGGTTATAAGCAGAATGTACACTCAGCCATCAGGGTGGACTGGGAGTTCAGTCCCTATGCCACGCCGCATAGAACAGTGAAATAAAAGAACAGGACAATTTATCGGCGTGGGAGTTTGTTTATCGTGTCTCGAGTCCAACTGGGATCGTTCTCCCCAGGAACTGAGATACTCGGATTGGCCAAGTCCAGCTTCAACATTATTGTCAAAGTGGCCAGAATGATTTGTTGTCACACAGCAAGTTTGAAACATTGATTATAAAAGAGTGACATGGATCTGATGAGGACGAAGCGATGCGAGCATGCTGCTTCGACCGCTGCAAACCAAACTCCTGTGGTGCTCGACTGAGGCCGTGAAAGATTTCAAACGTCGTTGGGCTGATCGTCGTCTAATCACGATTATTTGCGAGGTGGATATTTGCTTCACTCAACCACAAGAGCAGAGGGAACAGAAAAGTACCAAAGCAAAAGGTTTAAACAAAGCAAACCTACATAGAACTGTCAAAACATTTGGTCCTGAGTGCAAATACAAACTCAAATTCTCTCTGTACGTCTTTATAAAGATGTCTGACAGTCGTGCATGTGAGAGCCTCATTTTGTCTGGAAGGCAAACTAAAGGCAACAAAAGACAAGGACAGAGTGACCTGCAGAATGATTATCATCGTTTCATGTTGGCAGCCGCTGACAATGGTCATTTTTCACTGTTAGGTTTCATTAGTTTTAGTTTAAGACGTTGTCCAGGAAATAATCTGGCATTATTTTCCACCACAGCACGAAAGAAAATGTGATTATAGACAAGAGTGATGAGTGAGATTTTAACTGTGGCAGAACCAAATACTCACTCAAAGGTGAATAGCCTCTTAAGATACAGTCAAGTGGTTCTGAAGGAAATATCACACGTGATGGATATCCTGTTCTATATATTAATACATTAAAGCACACCATAAACCTATAGTGTATTATAACTATAGAGAACTTCTACAGAAAGGACCTATTAGCGATTGTTGAAGAAAGTTATATATCTAGATTCATTACATTAATTTGTACAAATTAAATAAAAATATGATACCACTCTCAAAAGGTGATTAGCTTAGCTTAGAGTAGACTGGAAGCACATTACAGACCATACAAAGGGAAGTGTGAAAAGTTTATTTTGGGCCTTTTCTTGACAAACACATTTTTTTTTCATGCAATACTTTCAATATTTGTTCATAAAGAAATAGTTACATTAAACAGCTGAGGATCCTGGTGTGAAGTGGGTGCAATCAAACAAGTCACTGACAATAAAACAGCAGCGCTAGTCCTCAGGCTTCATCACTCATCTGCACAGGTGAAAGGAGCCGGGGGAAGTGACGCCGAGTTAATTAGTCCATAAATCTTGAAATTAACACCTCAGTACATTAGCTTTGTCACCATCAAAAATAAAACCTTAATTTAATTAGGTCCTGATATTCAATTGCACTGACATCCAACACCCTCATGCCTGGCTTATAGCAACCTGGCTAACCCCCGGAGCAGGGTAGAAGAGGAACAACTCCAAACTAGCAGGCAACGTGTTTTCTCTTTGCAGGATTTTTTGCTTCTTTTCCCTTTCACAAAACCAAGGGAGCACAGCGAAAGATGTTCATTCATCTAACAGCAGGCTGAGAGAAATGAGCGAAACTAAATCAGAACAATAAAGCGGGAAACAAAGAGCCTGCTCATCCTGCTGAGGTACGGGAGTCCTGCCACAAAGGAGAAAAAAGGGCCCGTTTCTGCCACAGCACCTGAAAAAGAAACGATAAGGAGAAGGCGGCAGCCCGAGACTATTTTCATAAAATAAATGGCTGTGTGGCAAAAGACGAGAGCCACCATATGGCGAGGTGGCGGGGACGGGCTGTGACTGTGCAGAAGGCCAGCAGCAGATATAGAGACTTAATGGGACTCAGGTGCTGCTGGTTGTCTCATCAGGCCGCCCCTCACCTCTCGCCGCCTCCTGACCAACAACCCGACTCGGCCCCACACGCCACACACATCCATCTTTTAGTGGACTTTTTTTTTCTTGTCTCGTTTCCACACCTTTCTCACTGATGGGTTTGAATATTGTGCATTTATTTGATTTCATATCCGTATTTCATTTGCAGCCTCATTTTCCTTTTGGTTTCGCAAGGCGCTGGCTATAGAAGCCCGACTTTAATTCTGAGGAGACTCTTCATAAACAGATTCTTATTCAGATCACTTCAAAGCCTTTATACAGGTTCCTGTGGCAGTAAAGGAAAACAAGAAACATCCCAGAGCAACCGCCCGTACACGTACAGAATGCTCGCTTCAATCCCCTGTTGAGCATTTTTTTCCCTGGAGACAAACATTTTAATTTCATGATGCTACAGAGAGACAAACATAAAAATAGGTTTAAAAAACAACCTAAGCAATGAGAAGGGTGGATTTTAATCAGCGCATGAGTTACACATGTTCGCATTGTATGGCAGCACTTACACCGTGATGAGCAACACAATTGTGGCATCGAAAAATCCTTCACGTTAACACACCATCGCCGCAAATTATATCAATATTTCAAATCACAGCTTGAATCGACCAGCTCTCAAAACCGGTAACAAGTATAATTCAGTCCCCACGCATAACAATGAGGACATGTTTTTTTCCTCTACATTCATCAGCCTCCCGCTGCTCTTCTTCCACTCTGAGAGAATGTGAGATGCCTCGCCAAAAAAGTGTTGTCTTCCTCTCCTGCTGGTAGAATGACAACTCCCCCAATAGGTGATGTTTTGCACCTTCCAGGAATGAGGCGAGTCAGCCGTAACCAGTGGAGCTCTGTGGGAGCCGGCAGACAGCTCAACCCTATCTGCTCGACGAATCGGCTGGAGAAAAACAAAACCCAACACAGAGCCTCTGGTCGAACAACCGGCTCTCTGTACAGCGCTGACATGAACCCGAGGGGCACCCACTGTAAAACCATGTCAAGTCCTCAAGGAATTTTGCTTGAAAGTCTCAGATTTGATGAACACACTTGATTTATATAACTACAGACAAGCACGCTTCCATAAGATGATAATGTCGGCAGCTCGGGTTTGAGGTATGTGGAAAACATTTTTTCAAAATTGAAATAAAACAATATCTTGCTGACAAATGTGCATTGGTAAATAGAATATGCAAAAGCTCACACGAAGGGAGATGTCATACAATTAGCCTTTGTACCATCTGTCTCCTGCCCAGTCTTCATTCCCAGTTGCATCTCCTCATTTTTTCCAACCACCAGCAAGATCGGCCCCAGGATTCCCACAAGAGAGCTCCCCACCTGTTCATTAAAGTTAATTAAACTCAAACGAAATATCAAAGATCCAATTACAACGATTTTTGCTCTTTGTAGAAAGTGTTCAAACTTAAAAATGAAGCTATGTTTTCCCTCCTTTGTTGACTCTAAACAGCCACAAAGCCTATTTGTTTCATATGAGTCCAAATAATGCCCCCACAACTATTAAACACAACACAACAACAGACATGTAAGATCAGGACCAAAGTGTTCCAACACTGTCAAGTCACGTCAAGTTTGTTTGTACAGCCTAATATCACAAGCCACGTCAGGATGGGCCGACAACATTAGAGTCACGGTAGCCTCTGGGTTTCAAAACACTGGCCGTATAAAAACAAAGCCCTTATCCTAGAACTCTCCTTGGACCTTTGTTGTATGACACTTCATGTCTCCTTATCTCACATCCTCCATCCTGCTATCCTCTATCAAAATAAAGTAGAAATTATATTCAAAAAGTCATAACAACTGCTCCAGCTCTTCGCATTTGCTGAGTCATAGAATTGGTGTTTTTACCAGTGAATTCATAGTTTATATGTCAAACATCAACCATGAACATGTTTCATATAAGTAAGGGAATCATCATTACCAATTGATATATTAAAAAATTGGCTTTAGATCAGTTTACACTGTTGGTCACTTAATTTACTCTATGTGCTATAGTTTGAGGATGAGATGATTTGAGCTGAAAAGAGAAAAGATAAAACAAGATTGGATGAGATGACACAAGAAGAGATGAAAGGAGATGAGATTTAATTATATGGTATGAAATTCTGCAATCAGCTATTTTATAAGAACAACTTTCTATAACTGCTGTGATAGTTATAAATTGGTGGTTGTAGTTGTAATTGGTTAGACTGTACCAGGAACCCACACTGGTCAAACTGGCAGATGGGCGACTAAAGACAATATACGTAATTACAATCTAAAATGTTGAGTCTTTTCTGAACTGCCTGACCCTCCGTCAGTGAGTGGTCACTCATCGTTGTAGCTCCACCAATACTGCCTCGGAGCCAGTGTCCAATTTGTTCTGGGTTAATAATAACATGATTAAATTAAAATTAATGTAGAAGCTCACATTACTGTAAAGTGGAAGCAGGGCTTCGCAGTGTGATGTGCAGAACTGGACAGAGTCCTTGTCTGAAGATGAAATAGCTTATTATATTGGAGTGGGCGGATAAAAAAGATGTAAATGAAACTGTTAACCGCATATTCGGGTTTAATCAGATAAGAAGTGAAGAATGTCTTCTCTAGACACAGTAAAAAGATGAAATACTTACTTTCTCATTGGCTGATTCATGGGGAACGATGGCTGTGAAGCACCTCAGTTAAATACTTCCTGCTTTGCTTTGTACTCACGATTGTATCTTGTTCCAGAGCGTGTCACTTCCTGTTTTAAAACACGATCGCCCTCACCCTTTACTCTAGCTTATGATGCTAATAAAGCCTTTTTGTTCATGAGCGAGTTACACTTGTGTTTTAAAGTTTTAAAGAGCTGCCACTTAAACATAAGCACTGTGTTTCATCAGCTCAGGCCTATTGCATGGTGTCTGAGTGGAGGAGGAAAGCTGTGTGAGTAAGTGCGTTTGGGTCCAGTGCAAAGAAGACAGTAGAAAATGATGGTGTTGAGATAACACGGGACATCAAAAGGGCAGCACATCCATTTTCCTCTCCATGAGCCCTAGCCATTTGTCCGCGCTTGGCAGAAGTGTTGGCTTTGCTGAAATGCTCGGAAAGTGTGAGAGTCAGATAAATGTCTCTCACCTGGAGGAAATGCACATTAGCAATAAGTAAGCTAACATGAAGTTATGAGCTCTCGGTTGCCGCCTGCACTCGTTTTCCCTGCGTCGCAGTAAAATGTCAGCAGATACGAGGGATGCAAAGCGCTTTGTTTTCCCCTTGTCTCTTTAACCCTCCACCCACAGCCATCCCTCACCCTGCCTGCAGTAATGTTCCTGACATTTTTTCCGCGGGATTGCCGCGACCTCGGAAAAAAAGCAAAGATCAAGTGGAGATCGTTTGATTATTCGCTCACATGTGTCCTTTTGCTTGACATGGAGGCGGGAACCAAGGTAAATACCAGGACGTTTGTGTTAAATGCGTCACAGTGTGAGACCGACTGGAGCGCTGTTCGCTGTAATATCATGTTTCAACAGGCATGAATTAATTTGGCCCGCTCCCATTTCAAACTTCTGCGCTTTCTGAATATCTCAGGTGTTTCCGGGGAAATGTCCCCAATGTCATTACGTCAAATGGGGCCTGCCAGAACATCGACATCATAAACTGAAACCGGTACAAATAAAAAATGTATAAAATTCACGGCAGCCGTACAGTCGTGAAATTTCAGATTCATTTATCTGTGAAGACGATATGAAATTATCATCATAATAGCACTCATTACTCTGTGTCAGTGAATGGCTGCTTGGCTCAGTCTGCTAACATTCAGGAACAGGCCCGGGGAGTGATGAATGTTGTCAGACGAGCCATTCATTTTGGCAACCTGGGTCAGCCAAGGGAATGAATGGCACGGTACTTAGAAACGATATTACCATTTCTTTAATTTCCTGTCAGTTTTGAGACCTCCACTGTGTTGATATCAGACGGACTGTTTGTTTCCATTGTGGAGACGAAAGCAACATTTTTAAAAGATGAATAATTTTGCTCTTTTCAAAAAATTTTCCACGTTCTGGGAGTTTTTGTGGCATCTCCATTCGCTTGTTTACATCTGAATAGGACGACTTTTTTTGAAATCGCTTTGAGGGCCAACCAGCTTTTTCTTTTTCTTTTATAAAAGCATGTGGGGGAACATATCAATTCAGATATCAAACTATTCAGTTGCTTTTCTATGTTTATGTCATCTGCAGGACTTTGGCACGGAGGAAACATCAGGTCACGCAGGACGAGCAGATGCGTCTGTTTAGAGTTCAGCACAAGTAAACACGTTTAATTTCAATGCAAAACTATATGAAGACAAGATGAGGGCAGCAGCCGTTTATACTCATCTTCATCCAATAATCTGATCACTCACTACATTTTACACATAATCTTAAAGAAAACCGAGGAATGATTCACATATTTTTTAAGTAGAACACATACCTCAGCCATGGCCGAACAATCCTGACATGATTGTCTAGTTCTTATTTGTTAGAAAACATAGTTCTGAACAGTGGAAACCAAAGTAACTTATTACTTAATAGTCTGTCTTTGATGACACAAAGTGAAACTCAACCCTCTTGTTGCCCCCTGGTGGCTGGCTTCAATGTATGTCATAAAAACCTCCCTATTCCATGTCGGATGGAATTGGTCCAAACTAAAAAGTCAAAGTAAGAGGTTTTTCTGTCATTTTTTGGTAGCTCTTATCACACTGATCAAGTGTTCCGTGTCCTAGTTAGTTTGGTTTTAATTACTGACTCACGATTAGTCGAGCGCATGTAATAGCAGGACCTCCTTATTGGGCTCCATCCCCCAAGCGCTACTTGGCAGACTCTGACTCCAAATGTGCAAGATGGCAGCATCCATATCCAGGATATTTAAGCTTTATTCATGGATAGCGATAAAAAGTGGAGACACATCTTCTATTTCTTTATAGAGTCTATTCCCTTAACTAAGTGTGGTCAAAAGAAGAAAAAAAAATCCTGGACTTGCCCCTTAATCCACATGGCCACCAAAACTCAATGGTTTCTTCTCAGGCTCAGACTCCATCCCTTTACAAAGTTTGGGGGAAATCTGTTTAGATATTTTTGCGTAATCCTGCTAACAAACAAACAAACAAAGGTGAAAACAGAACCTCCCTGGCAGAAGTAAAAAAAACGATATGAAATTGGAGAGATTACAGAACCAATTACAGGACTGACCGTCGTCTGAATACAAAAATCTGTTTCTCCACAACGGTTTTTTCTCCCTTAATTTACTAATATTTACATCTGAACCCGCAGCTGGCCAGGGAGGAACAAATTAACCTGTGGATGAATCATCATTCATCCCGAGCCCGAGAGCTCTGCTCCAATGGAATTAACATAAACCCCACAGTAATTTAGGAATAATTTAAATCTAAATAGCAAAGGGCTGAATAATAAACAAGTAATGAGAAGTAAAATTGGTCATCTGTTCACATCTTTCACTATCAGCTCCATCAACAGGCATGGCTGCGCCCATTCATTCCAAACAATCATCTTTAGAGGTCAGTCCCCCTTCTCTGCGGTTAATTTTCAGTTCACACTGAATGCTTCACTTCATACTGCATTACTCATCACTCCGGAGACTCAGAGGCCAAATAGCAGCCTTATTAATTTATTCATGTGAGCCATCTCTTCCTTTGCTGCCATAGATGCAAATCCAGGCTTGATAGGGGCTCTTGTTGTCATTTCGCGCAATGATCAGGCTTCAGTCTAAAAATTAAATAACAATGCTAATGTGTCAGTAATTTGAAGGATTTTATGTTCATAATAAATATAGATATCTTAATAGCAGCCACATATGTGGGTAATGGCACTTAACACCCGGGAATAAAAACATGCAGAGGTCCCTCAAGATATAAATTTAAATTTATATTTTTCTCAGGACATTTTCACATCATTTTACCGCTATTATTCATTCTTACTAAAGAAACTGCTTAACTGCTTATTCTTTGTATCTAAAAAAATGTTGGAGCCATCCTCCCAAATAGAGCTGCAGGTGGTTTAGTCCACAAGCAAGATGGTTAAAACACCATAACAGACGCTCTTATAAGGGGATTCAGAGCATTACAGTGGATCATGACTTTAAGAAATCTAGAGTCAGGCTAGCAAAAGCGGAAAGTGAATAAAGTACACAATTTGGAAAATTCACTTTATTATTTATTATTATATTTCAAACTATAAATTGTACCAAGCTGCTTTTTTAAGCTGTTGAATAGAGAAACTTTGCTTCATAGTCTCAAGACAGGTTAAGCTCATGAAGCTCTTACAAGAGGATCTGTGCCAAGCAACTTCGTGCCCATCAAACATCATGTGAGTGAACATAGAAGGTTTCAAGTTGCAATTTTACGTTCAATAAGGTTTTCCTACTTCTGAAAGAGAACCTGGCCCTGACACTCTGCGTCAAACTATCACGAGGGAAATAATATTTGACAATGGCTGCTCTCCATGCAAATGTCATTGTAAGAGTGTCACAGATTCATCTGCAACCAACTGACTCAGAGGTTTATAGAAAGGTCATTGTTGAGTAGCTAACCTCATCAAGAATGCATGTGTTTATTCAGTTATTTGCACATGGGGGGGGGTGTCCTGCAGGCCCAGGGGTTCAGATGCTGAAGCATAGACTGTATAAAAAGGTTGACAACATGCCGGCTCCCCATGTGAAGCCAAAACGTCTTCACTACCCCCTGGTGGCTGGCTGCAAAATTGGTCATAAACACAACCTCCTCCATGTTAGCAGATGGAAAACTTCAAAGTGCAAACACGTCAAGGGATTTTTTTCTCAAAGATGGTTTGAGACATTTTTGGTCTTTATAATACATTGTTGCATGTTAAAGTGCAAGTTTTACGAATGTGAGTTTATTTTTAATTAGCAATTTGATTGACAGCTGAAACTGACTTGTGATTGGTTGAGTTCATGTAATGGCAGGACCTCCATACACGGCTCCATCCCCTGAGCACTACATTAGGGGGGGTGGGGGGAATGTTTGGCTTCATATCAATATAGAGGGAGGAAGTGAAGATGTGTTATCCATCTTTATAAATGGTACTTGTGCTGACCAAGCTGGTGAAGCCAATGTCTTTTTTTTACAATTTACTCCTTATCTCTATCCAGTGCTGGCTATAATAAAGTTTGACTTGCAATAAAGCTAATACAATTATAGGGGAGGGGGGCCCACTAAGACTGCATATGCATGTCAGGATAGACCCCTGACAACTGGAAGGAACTAAGGGGAACAATTATGTACATGAGACCATAGACTGTGTTATATCATCAAGGTCTTTACTTTTAATCTCCATAAACTTTGCTTTGACAACAAAAACAAGAATTTTATAATGCAGCTCTGATAGAATCATCATTTTTAATTCATCACCAGTGGTTATAAACTCAGGAAGAAATCCCAGAAACAAATAAATAGTTTTATGGTCAGTGCAGTGATTTAAAGTAGAATCTTATAAGAGAACATCTCTTTACTGGCCTGAACATGTTTTTGAGGAAATGGCCCCATCCGCTCTGCCGGGGCGCGCAGCTCAACGACGCTTGCAGCGTGCCAAGCTGCGGCATCACCCCACTCCCCATTAATCACACTGTATGGGACTCTGATGCATTAGGTATTCCCTTCATAAACTCTCAATGAGAGAACGATTACATATTTCTACACGGCTGGCAGCACAGGCAGCTCCTGCAAATGACTTTCTGGAACAGAGCAAACAGCAAAGCCAGTGTGCAGAGCGAACACTGTGGGGCAAACAATAAACTTCACACAAACTCCAGCATTGAGCTCTCGAGGACGATCAAACTGATGATTCTTGCATAGGTTCACATATTAATGATTCACTGATGCTACTGTGTTAAGTTGGCTGTGGTAAAAATCAGCACCAGGACCATGTGAGGCAGCCGGGAGCCTCACTGATGCCTCAACAGTGCCACCTTTTGATCAAAGCTATGAAGTGCTTCTCCTCGTTCAGAAAACACAGTGGGCACTTCGGTGAATCTCAACCATCTCAACACAACATAGACATTGACCAGAAGATTGAGTTCAAAAGAAACAAAAAAGACAGATATCCTCATATCACTGGCTTTCTGTACATCCTAGCAAGGAAATATCTCTCAGCCGAGTCCTTTCTGCTGGCGTTTGGCTTTAAACTCCGAACGCTCCCAAACACACTCAGGAGCTTGTCTTGAAGTCTCTGAGCGAGGATCCCGTCCCAGTATTTACAAAGCAGAGACCCCCCCGGCTGGAGGATCTTCTCAGCCAAGTCTGTCAGAGACAAACACATCATGGTGAGTCTCTCTTGGTCCATCTCTCTGAAACCACTGGCGTTTGGCGCCATGTCGCTCAGGATGACGTGAGCTCGGCCCCTGGGCAGCAGCTCCTGCAGCTTGCTGTGTGTGGAGGGCTGCGTGACATCGTGATTGGACAGGAAGTGGGCACCGTCCAGAGAATGTATGTTGAGCAGGTCAATACCGATAACAGTACCACAAGGTAACTCTGGATCTAGGATGAAATCAAATATTGACAATCAGATATTTTTTGTTGAACGTGTTTTACTTCCACTATGTTTTACATACGACAGGCAGAGCCACCAGTGTGGTTACAGGTACTGGAAATTAACTAAAGACACTGAAATCTGTCAGTGGGACTCAATTGTTTCACTTCCTGCACCTCAATGATCAAAGCTTGTCTGTTTACATATGCTGCAGAATTTAAATCATCCAAAAACATCAAATAGTAATCTAATTATAAAGAGATTTTACTGATACGACTTTAAAGAAACAAAATAACCGATAATCGAATATTAATTTCAATGCTATAATGAAAAGTTACATGATTTATTTCACCTAGGCTGTTAATGCAACACAGAGAGAAAACTTGTGGCACCATCTACAAAACAACACAAAACAATTGCATTATATCAGGTACTCTGAGGCTGTAACTCTAAATGAAATCTATGAAACAAAAACAGTTTCTTCCAGGCTGCTGCTGGCCTCATCAATACGGCCTGGGACCCTTTAACCAGACTGCACTGATGTCCCTGCCTGTGACTGTGACACTCTACAAATAATAATAACTGCACATTTGGCACAATGCCTCCCGCTTATAGTATATATTTTTTTTATTTGCCTATAGTATTTCCTTGTATTTTTAATTTTCTATATAAAATGGCACAAACACACCACAGAAAATCCCATGTATTGTAAACCTACGCAATAAATCTGAATCTGATCTAATATAACATTGATTTGTTTTGAATGATCCATACAAGTTCAGTAAATAAATCACACGTTTATTTATTCAACTGTGTTGTTCAGGGACTATCCATCAGTTAACTGCAGAACAGTTTTATAATTTCAAGATTAAACTGACACACAACATCACATATACTGTGTCAGTTTACTGACTTGTTTGATGTTCTTGATATTCTGCCAAGTACTTCCTCCAGGATAGTTTATTTCCTCCTCATGTGACCGCAGCCAGTAAAGTATATTGACCTTTCTTATATTGAATCTAAAGCATAACAGTAATGTGAAATTTACCAGGACTGAACATTTGAAAATATATTAAAGACACGCATGCAAATTAGGAATAGACAAGAACATACTAATACAAGGCAAGACCAATTAGATCCTGATTGAATAAAAATTAACTGAGATGAATACATGAATAAACAACATGTTTCCATAGCTTAATATTGAAACAGTGTCTGGTGTTGATCCATGAACATCTCCCCGGCTTCCCCCTCACCTGTCCCGGCTGAGTTGACCCTCTGGACGACCACCTGGCTCCAGGCTCCGGGCGCAGCCCCGCAGTCCACCACGGAGTCTCCGGGCTGCAGCAGCCGGAACTTGTCGTCGATCTCCAGCAGCTTGAAGGCGCTTCTGCAGCGGAAGTTCAGCTTGTGAGAGGCTTTGACGTACGGGTCTTTGAGCTGCCGGGTCATCCAGCGCTGCTCGGCCGCAGTTCTACCTTTCTGCTTCTTCATGAGCCGCAGACTCGAGTGGAAACTTCTCCTCAGCAGACACATGCTCCACATTGTTGTGACTGGGAGAGGTCATGTGGACCCATAGTGTGGACCATTGGGTCCCAGTGCGCCTGCGTGCAGCTACCACTCTCCCATTGGTCGAGAGGAAACATATGTGTGCTACCTATAAAGTCACCGTGCTACAATACGATGACAACATCAGTTCCTACCTCTTTGCTTTACTATTGTCATAAAGTCCCATGCATTACTCTTTCTATTAGGATCAATGGTAAGTCATGGTAGGTCATTCATTTACTTTTGGCTATTCTTTAATACCCTTCATATAAGTTGAGGCATTTACGCCACTCTTATGATATTGATCTCAATCTGTATAATGGACATTTTTAATTTAGTTATGTTAATTGAAAGGCTTTATAACATATAAAATGATTATGTGTCCTATCTCTTTGAACAGTACTGTTGTACAATGTCAATTCCTTCAATGGAAATTAGCAAAATCATATAAATTCCTGTCCTATTTTGTTTTTATTGATAATTCCTTGCTGTTGTTATCCTTCCTGTGTGTTACTGCTTTTAATGCCCTAAGATGTATTGTAAAAATAATGGAAAAAAAATCTTTATAAAAATGAATATCATTGTTGTTGTTTTTTATTGTAATTAACGATTATGACAGTTGAAGAAGAAGAAGAAGAAGAAGATGATGAAGAAGAAGAAGAAGAAGAAGAAGAAGAAGAAGAAGAAGAAGAAGAAGAAGAAGAAGAAGAAGAAGAAGAATCACGTCTTGAATCCTTTTCAATCAACAGATGTGTAAAGGGAGATCATGTGGGTGGTTTGAATGAAGTTACAGGTCGTTACGTTACCCGCCGCAGTTTCTAGTCGAACATATCTCACAGTGACACACTTACCTGATCTCTAAAACATAGAATGGTCCGCCCTCCTGCAGTCCGACGTCCCTTCGACCGATCCACGTGCTTACGTAGCAGTGCTTCATGTGAGGACGTCCATTGGGCGGCACCACGGGGCTGAACGCGGAAGTCGTGCAACATGAACTGATGTTAGACAACTTTCTACTCACATAGAAATATTTCTTCTGTGTTTGTTTTTAAACGTTTCCTCCATTTACACCACGCAGCCCGGTACGTTAAAGTCGTTCGGCCTGCAGCTAACGTTGTATTCACGTTGTGTTTACGTTCCCGTCTCAGACACGCGGTGGCATGTCGAGCCCCAAGCTGCTGACCCTGGTGCTGGTGGTGCAGCCCGGCCGGGTGCTGCTGGGCATGAAGAAGAGGGGCTTCGGGGTCGGGAAGTGGAACGGCTTCGGGGGCAAACTTCAGCCCGGAGAGGGCATCGAGGAGGCCGCGAGGAGGTACACGCCTCCCCTGAATGAATCTGCACGTGAAGTGATTTGAAGCTGTCACCTCGGAGGAAACTGCCCGATAGGTGTGACGTTTAAATTCGCCACCAGGGGGATTGTCTGGGAAACAATGAGGGTTTTCAGTGCGATGAACATGAATTAGGATGAAGGGATAGTTCACCCAAATATGACAAACCACTCATGATCTACACACAACCATACAAATTAAGTGGGGGGTGAAGTGTTCTGAGTCCACAAAATCCTTTTTGGGATTGATTAGGCTGCAGCACTGTTAACGAGTGAATTTTCAATTTTGGGTGAACTTGAAACAATCCGGCACTTTATCAATTGGATTGGTCACAAATGATTATAAAAGCAGCTGGTTTTGTAATGAATTAAATGTGTGAATCATTTTTCATGCACAATTAATGATAAACGTCAAGCTGTTACCTGATTCCGGCTTATTTATTGAGGATTTAATGCTTTCTTATGTTATATATCTCATTTTAAACTGAAAATTAGGGACATCACACAAAACAAGACATCTCTCTAGACCTCATCTCCAGCTCATTGTATTGATGACATCTTTTTCATTTAAGGTTCATAGACAAACACTTTAGATTTATTAATAAATCAGTAAAACAATTAGCAGATTAACCGACAATAACAATAATCCATCACCTGAACGTTTGGTGTAATGCAGGAAGAGACAGAGATCAACACCCAATAAATATATAGTCTTTTTATAATTCTACATTTTTCATATTCTCATGTTTATATCATGCCCATTTTCTTTATCCTTTTTTTGTATTTTTCCTATTTTTATATTTGCTTGGGTTTTTATTGCTGCTGTAATGTACCAAATGTCCTCATTGTGGGACTGATAAAGAATTAAGAAATGAAGAAATAAAAGCAATAGAAAATAGCTTCCTAAAATTGAAAAAAGGAAACTGAAAAAAACTAACAATGTTTAAGTTTTCCTCTGGCCTGTAAAATCTCTTGAAGAAAATATAATTTATTTCACGATCTGTTTTTATGCATTAGTATAAAATTATACAAGATAAAAAAAAGAATCTTACTGTTTGCCTTTGAAATCAAGCAGTGCGTATCTTTTATGTTCCAGCAGAGTTGAGTGTAGAAAGTGGAAAGTTGAAAAATGTTGATGTACTTTGTTTCAATGTGTTATCAATCATCAGCAGGAAATTAGCTCCAAAGTCAAAGGAAGGAAGTGCTGAAGGCGAACAGACCCGTTCCTGAACTGTTCTCTCTCAGACGTGAAAAACAGATCTGGTCCCTGGCAATTTTATTAGAACGATAAATTAATCAGTATCTCGAGATTGTATTTCTACACTTTGGAACAATAGAACAAGTAAAATCTGAAAATTCTACTTATCAATGTCCCAATCCTGCCAATAAATATTCTTCATGTTGTACCTGCTGTGTTGATGGTTAGTTTGATGAAATACAATTTTAAATCTAGAACGAACAGAAAACATTTGGACAGAATTGGTTTAACCATAGTTTCTCAACTCAGCTGCACATCAATCCAAACAGGTCTCTGAGATATAAGAGTCAAATCTTGTGAGCTTTGTTCCACTACAGTGTTTTATTACTTTAGCAAGAGCGTGACAATGTACAAAAGAGATTTTTGCAACAAGTTACATTTCTATGTCATGAGAGTTTGAAAACAACATCTTGGGAATAATTTTTCACCTCCTCGTAAAAATATGTATTGGCCACAAGAAATCCATATCGGTTGAGCAGGAGAATACAACATCCTGGCAGATGTTTTATTATTGCGTAGTTTTATTTTGACTCCAATTTTTATAAGGGGATGATAAACAAAGTGGTAAAATTACCTCACAAAACTTAAAGATTCACTGCACTCAAGCTTCTGGAGCAGCAAAGCACTTCTCCCTATCCTCATCAATGGAGGAAGTTGAGTCAATAGAAAAACGATTTTCTGCCCGTGTGTGTTGGCTTTTCACTGGGAAACACAGACACAAACAATGTATCCTCTCTGCCTGCTTTAAGTGTGTGTTTGAAATGAGCTATGAGCTTCTTTCTTTTTTACATGCACACAATCAAAACACTATTTGATGTTTTCATTGTCAGGGAACTGCAAGAAGAAAGTGGGCTCACAGTGGACGCTCTCGAGAAGGTCGGAAACTTAAAGTATGAGTACGTCGGAGACCCGCAGCTGCTGGACGTCCACGTTTTCAGGGCGGATGCTTACAACGGAGACCCGACAGAGTCCGAGGGTACGATTTCCACCGCAGCATGCAGCCTGTGTGGGAGAGATTGCTGCAGGAACACTGCATCGATCCTGTGTGTCAAATTCAATTGGGGCAGTGTTTGTAGATCAAACAGCAGAAATCAGCAGTGGACCAGAGAGTCTGGAGGGACAGGCAGTTCAAACAGCCGGCGGGGGGAAGAGATAAGGAGGGGAAAAGCTTGTTAGGAGTTGAAGGAAGTTCAAGGTTTGAAGACTCTGGGCAAGAGAATAAGTTTGATAAGCCAGCCCACGTTTTCTATTAGTGCCCTGGAAGTGATACCAAAGGTTAAACCATTTGTGACACAAATGAGTGAAGGACAAAAGAGGCTTATTTGGAAAATAAGTTTTTAGTAAAGAAATCTATGGCAACGATAAAAAACTAAATTGTGTATTAATTAAGGGATCATATAAACTATTTGGCATTCTCACTGTTAATAGTAGGTTATAACGTTTTTTGTATACCTTAATTAAAAGTGAATGTCTATCAGCTATTTATTGAGATATTTTCAGTTCTAATATAACATCTGATGCTTTCTCTGGTGCCCTGGGCAGCATGTGAGATGCGTCACAAGTGATGAACTCCAGATGATAAAATGAGGTTGACTAATTGTTCCTTTTTTGTTTATTTTGCTTGTTTTTGTTTTTTTTAGAGATGAGGCCTCAGTGGTTCGATTTGGATCAAATTCCGTTCAGTGAAATGTGGGTTGATGACATCATGTGGTACCCTCTGTTCCTGCAGAAGAAGAAGTTTGTCGGATACTTTAAGTGCCAGGGCCACGAGGTGATCCTCAGCCACACACTGGAAGAGGTGGACGAGGTCTGAGATGATAATGTGGCCGGTGGTGACAGTGTTAATGAGTCGGACCAAAGATGATCAGCTGTAGATATCAAGCACTGAAGATTTCCAACTGTTGACTGTTCTTATTCAATTTGTTTGTACGAAGAAACAAGTTCCTGAATACTTTGAAAAACGGTTTAAACTGAAGTTGTAGTGTTTACTATTCTATCATGTATTCATATCTGTGTATACCTCCACCAAGGCCACAGTCCCCTCATGAAGCCCCATTTAAATCCACTAGATCTGGATTTATATTTGGATCTACAACACATAATAATAATACATTTCTTCACCAAGATCTATGAAAATACTCCCTGGGAAATCTGTAAAATGCATAATTCTGCTGACAAACAAGCAAACCAACAGACAAAATCAAAATCACAGCATCATTGCACCGAGAGAATGTTTTCAATTCTGTCATTTTATTTTTCAGGATATTCGGTTTAACATCATTAAGCAAGTTCCTTTTTTTTTATCTTTGATAGAATATTTACAATATCTACAGTGATAATTTTATTGGGTTTCATATTCTGTGCAAGATCATTTGATTCCCAATGCGATTTCTGTTTCCAAAAAACAAACATGTTTAATTTTTTCTCCATAAAATACCTGTTGATAACTATGTGCACTTTTTCTGATTTGCATATCGGCATCATTCATTTCCACACAGTCGATTCAGGGCAGAGATAAAATCATCTGGTGTTGATGTAAAAAATGTCCAAACATTTCTCAACTGTTCCCGTTGACTTTAGATTTCTTTGTAATTTTATAATGTTCCAATAAACTGTGCAGACCTCAATATCCAGACTGTGCTTTTCCTAAATCACATTGAAAAATGTATCTGCAACTATGAGTAACATTTACTAACGATTTAGTGGTTAATTATAGACGTTTTGAATTGGTCCTGTGTCAGAAATCTGCTTCATGATTTATTTCACAGATGCGTATTTTAAGTTAATTCATAACATTTATCTTTGTAGTAAATTTGTTTCTTTATAGTGTAATTACTGACATAACGCTGCCACTAGTGTCATAGTTGTGATCAATGAAACTCAAATCCCTGCCCTTTGTAATATCCTATAATTAAGTTCAGGCTTTAAAAAAAAATAGCTTATGAAATAAAAAGTGAGTTTTACAAACAGTTAAAGCAAAGAAAGTTAAGACCACATGTAAGTAAACATTAAGAAATGGCACATTTGTTCATACAAATAGAAAGTATGCTGGTAAACATCCCGATAAACTAAACTCTGTCTCGAAAACACATCGGTCCAAAGTTGTTTAGTAAGTAAAACCAGGAACTTCATGACGAGAGATTGAAAATAATCCCATCATTTAATAAAGCACAACTTTCTGTCCCGCAAATGTTTCTCAGCCCTCTGAGTGTATAAAAACTCTATAGGTGCTTTATCAGAGGAGTTTTATAATAACACATTGTTGGACTTAGTTGTAGAAGTTGATTTTGACATAGACAACGTATCCGCATCAGGCATAAAAAGAATTGTGAGTAACACTGTCGAGTTAAAGGTGATATGTTTGAGATTTCCCCCTCACTGAATGGAATGTATACTGTGTTATGGAGGATTTAGTAAGAGGGAAATACAGCTGTGCATGACTCTTGTTTGCTTTAGCTCACAGAGCGCGTTATTCTCCAGTTTCTCGTCCTCATCAGCAGCAGTGTTTGTCTTTCGCAGCTTGCTCAGGGCTCAGGTGGAGCCTTTCAATCCGTTATTAGCACCAAAGAGACATCCGAGCTTCGGCTGGAGTTCATTCCACACCTCTCCCATCTGGGGGAAAAAAAAGGAAAACAAGAATCACCTCCCTACAGTTGAATGTGAGTTATTGTCTCCGTACATTTTGTTCCCAGAGTCGCAGGGGAGTCACTATGACCTTTGACCCTTGTCCATTGAGCTGGTCAAAAATGAAGAAATTCCCACAAGGCAGACATGAGATATCATGTTCCAAGGCAAATCATGTTTTATAAGGCAACCACAACCTTGACCCTTGACCACCCAAATCCCAGCAGTTAAGAGTATGTAGAAATTTGAGGGGATTCTCTCAAAATGCTCTTTAGATAATGCATTCACAAGGCAAGAAACGTGTTTTGTGAGGTCACAGTGACCTTGACCTTTGACCTGAACATTTGTACCTAAGCTGAAGAAATCCCCTCAAGGTGTTTATGAGATATCGTGTTCACAAGAGTGGGACTGGCGGACGTACCAACCTAAAAACAGACTTTAAATTTCAATAATAAATATTATTTAGTGTTTGCAGGTTTACTAACTAGATAAGAAAAAAAGTGCAGAAAATATATCTTCCATGTTTGCCCTGTTGGACTCTGAGAGAAAAAACTGCAGCCATAAAGTCATTCACCGTGAGACTTGTTTGATTTCATAACAGGTGAAAGTACAGGAGGAGGATTCACTGGATCCTGTGAAATGTGAACCACAGCAAATCCTATTAGTTCCTTTGTTGGACTTTAGAAGCCTGTCTCGTAACCGCTTCGACCTCCTCTGGTGGCGCCGCGTCGATGCAGGCGAGGCTCTGAAGAAACGATTACTTCCAGACGTGCTCACTCACCTCTCTGTGTCCTTGGACCTGGGAGTTAACAAAAGCCCCGAGAATGTGGGACGTGATGGGAAGGTAGGTGAAGATAAGCTGCGTCTCTTGATGAAGGCAGAACAGAGAGAAGTAGTTGCGCAGCTCCATGGTCTGAATGGCGTTTTCTTGCTGTTTGCAGAGTAAAACAAAATACATTATGAAATTGTAACCACTCAAATAATGATGAAAATCTGAAAGCCAAAAACTTATAACACATACTATAAGAGTAATATGGGATAATAATGATTATTTTAGGATAATGCAGACATTATAAAAAAGCCAGTTTGTTACTTTATTATTACTACAATACCCCAGGGTTGCTATGCTACACCACACATGGTATGACCTGACAGTGTTATTTAAGGTGAGTGTATTAGCAACAGACACATTCAAGCCAATGCAGCACCTTATTTCTCAAAGTAAAGGAGTTGAAACAGAAAACAATGGGTACGGCAGCAGCCTGAGCGCTGAGACGTGTGACACTGAAAGGCACTGATCACCTGAATGATCCGTGATTCCAGCTGCTCCACAGACGCCTGCTCTTTAGGCTGAACGGTGGTGCTCATCATCTGCCTCTTCATCATGCCGTACTTGTGAAGAGCCCTCTGGTGCTCGTGGAGCACACCTTTTTCATGGCGCTCACAGAGATCCTAGACAAAAACACAGGGCACATAGGGATTTCTTATCTGCCTCTAAGGGGCAAAATGTCACAATACTAGTTATTTTCCTGTAATTTTCCAGAGGGGCTGTATGTGAGAACCCATATATCCTGGTCAGTTACTTTGGACAAGAACTTTTCCTGTCACATCCCTAGTACAATGTCCATAGTGGGTGCATTGATTTCGAATTAATAATAGACAGATATACAAATATCTCAGGATGAAAAAGAAGAGTCGTACACGTGCAAGCTGCCGACGAAAAAGTAAACTTATAAAGACGAGATCTGAGAGCTTTCGGTGATAAGGGCAGGTGCCTGCGTTGAGGAGCTGTAAACAAAAATATGTGATTTGTGCAGCCGAATGTGCAAGCTCTACTGAGGCACCACCCTTCTCCTCAATGCTACAGACATGTTCCTGTTGTTATGAATGCTAGACTAGTACAAACTCCTGCCATGAAAGGCTAGGGAACACCTGAGAGAAACTTAAAATGAGCACAGCAAAAGGAAATGAAATGGACTCACTCTGTACGACTGAAGCAAATCCAGGAAAAGATTCAGTTTTTCCACAACATCATCCTCTTCCCGTCTGCCCTGAGGACATTAGCAAAACAACATTTATTACCCGGTGCCATGTTTGGACACGCAGCAGCAGGGCAGGTAGTGAGGATGCAGGTTTTACCTGCTGAGCAGCTTTGTCAGACAGAACAGCGAACTCCACGGACAGGCTCTTCAGTGACTGACGCAGCGTCCCCCACGTGCTCTGTGAGGAGGCCAAGGAGGGGAGAGGCGAAGCGTCTGAGCCCAGTGTGCTGCAGGAAACAGCATTATTACAGGGACAGGATGAAATACTGTCCCATCCAAGCTGCCAAACGCAGGATTTTTGGATATCAACATTTTGTTTTCTCAGTCCAACACCTCTGCATGCCAGAGAGTGACTTCAGCTTCATATGGAGGATTATGAAATACCTGAGTTCTCTGCCAAACATGAGTAGATCAGTGGCGTTCTCCTTCGAGCGCTCTGCCATTTTCTCAGCTCTGTCCCGCAGCTTGTGGAAGCTGTTGTGGATATTTCTAATCAGCTCCCTGCTTGTTGAGAACTGAGCCTGGATGTCAGCGGGGAGATATTCCTACAGAGAAAATAACAAAATGTTCTTTGTACTGTGCAAACCTTTTCTCTTTTCAACGTACAGGCGTGACAAACCTTTGCCAGGGTCGCAACTTTATTGGTCATGAACTCATCCCCCGTTCTCTTGTAGGCATCGCGCAGCTTTGACTGAACATCCTGGTTGGGAAGAGCGGGCGAGGGGGGGAAAAGACATTGAGCAGTTAGAACAGGAGGCCTTTAGATGAGCTTATTGTGCAAAATAAACAAACAAAAGAACCTACAGAGCCACTGAAGGTGAGGAAGGTCTTGACCCGCTCATCCTCTGAGAAGACAGGATGCCGAGCCACCAAGTTCATGAATCTGCCGAGAGCGCGTCTCCTCCCCTCGATGAACTCCCGCTCAGAGCCGGAGGTCAACACTGTGGGCAACAAGAGAATACAAAAACATCAGGAAGAGAAGATGTGTAACACAACAACACTTGACGCTGTGATAAAATGATGGTACTGTCCTGTTTGGTATCGCACTGCTGGTTGGTTGCGGTCTTATTGGCTTGTGGTCTGTTCCACTGTCATATATCACTTATCATCCCAGTACAGATTCTAATTGATATATGTTGCTGCTTATTAAGAAATACCATATACCAAAGCCTGATTGATCATCACTAAATGTAAAGTAACGTTTTGACATGGAAGCAGCATGTATATATATCCTTCTTCTTTAACATTTCTTTTAAAAACGTATTAAAGCTGTTACATTAGTTTATTGCTAATTCATTGGGGACCTCTTCTACAGTTACCAGAATCCTCCTGAGAACCTCAAAATTAATCTGCATTATCTCGGAAGGAAAAGATGAAATTACATACAGTACACATACCCTGAAGTAGATCTTTGGCTTCTCATATCATTCAGTGGGATGAAAGAGAAAGAGCTCAACTGGTGAGCTGGGATATTTTTAAATGTGTCAAGTGAAAATCAGCTCATTTTATGCATTGCAGCTTTCCTTGTTTCTTTCAGGCAATGACGTTGATGAAACAAGAAGAAATTTAATTTCTTATCCATCCCCCCCCCCGGATATTTACATGTTCTCATATGACCTTTCACTAAAGCATAGAAATGATCCAAAAGATGAAGTGAACAGAGAAATGCATCAGTGATTGTGCAGATGTCGGAGCGTCAGGTATAGAAACGTACCTCCCTTTAACATCCTTTTAGGTGGCAGCGCTGGCACCACTCTGTACGGAAATCTCTGAATCAGAACCTCGTGGAAGACGTCAAAATCACTATAGCGTCGGTAAACGGATATTTTATAACGCTGAAAAACAAGAAGCAAAGAAAGAAGAAAATTATATGTGGGAGTTGTGGTTCCTACAATTCAATTTAATCCAAGCATAATCGAGAAATATAAATTTAAATGAGAAGAAAAGAGCTGGTGCAAAAAGTTTAAAAAAGCAATTATCATTATCATAGTCGTCAAAGAAAGGGTTAGTAGTTGTTATTGGATGCCTTGCCTTGCTTGTGACCTGGTACTCCACGTGTTTGAGGAACAGGCCCTTCTTCTCGGGTATGAGCTCCAACGTCACCGTGTCCCTGACCAGCAGCTTGTCTAGCGTGTGTGACATCATCAGCACGTCCTCCTGAGCTGGCTGCATCCTCAGTGCGCTCAGGTCCTTCGGCTCCCCGAGCTGAGGTTTCGGTAACTCTGTCCGGCACACGAGATGGAGCAACTTCTTATATTTGTTTTTCATGATGAAATCAATACATATTGGATAAAAAGGCAGTTTTCCAATCGGGAGGAATGCTGCTGTTAAAACCATGTTTCTCTGTTTGACAGAAAACCTGCCTGACTCTATTATCCTCTGGCCGGCCCTGTGCGTGTGCTCTGTTGTTTATCCCTTCCTGTACATTCCAAGGGAGTCGTGAATTGATTGAAACGCACTGCGACAAATGCAGAAAACCTGTTTAGGAAGTGGCATGCAGCAAGCTGCTGTGGTCACCACACCTGAAATAACAGAGCGGGCCTTAAATAATCACAGAAGGTTGGGAATGGATCTACGTCAAGCCGGCATAATGGCTACCTCTATGAAAACCATAACATCCCTTTCCCACTGTGGGACTAGTGAAAGAATGCAACACTTAAACATAGCTAAGGCTTTGCTACCAAAACAAAAGAAAACAAATGAAGGGGAATTAAACCAAATTGCTGTTCTTCTGCTGTGAGAGACACTGAAGTCAGGGGTGGAAATTTCAACTAAAATGTATCTAAATTCGGTCAAAGGCCCCTGTGCTGCTTTATAACTTCTGCCACATCATGCAATATATATATAAACACAACAGGTGGTTATAGCCCTTTACGATGACTTTATAAGTAGAGGCTGACAAGCATTACCAAGCTACTCATTAAGCCAAACCTTAACTGGCCTGCTATCACACTGTCTCTTACCTTGTATGCAGTTCTCCAAGAGTTTGGGGCTTGGCTGCTTCCCTTGCTGAGCGAGCGCAATCAACGCCAGCGCTTTATAGAGGGACAGCTTGCTCAGGGATCCGTCCGAGGAGTCCACATGCTCTGCAATCTGAGTAAGACAAAGACAGCATGACCCCGAAGGTCGCCCCTGCCGTTATTCAGTCCGAAAACAGGATTTAACTACGGGTTGCAGTCCTCTAAGCAACAAAAGTGCTTGCTAGACACAAAGGGAGGTGATACGCTTGAAGGTCAGGAAAGGGAAATTCCAGTGAACCGCAAAGTGTATCTGAACTATACCACAGACACATGCCCTGACACATGATCTGACCAATTTCTGTCACATCTGTGGGTTGTGACATTAACTCGTGCTCAACAGTCTAGTACCAGCTTCCTTTATCTACCTTATCTACACTGAAGTGCCTTAGGGTAACTCAAAACACTGCCTTATCAGAATCAAACAAATATTTGAGAAGGGAAACCTTCATGAATGAATTAATACGAATCAACATAGATAAGCTCCCCTTGCTCAAAACAGGAATAACCGGGTATAGAGAGAAGAAGGTGGATGGGATGTTCGGGATTCATCCCAATTATGGAAATTCAATGTCAGTATATGTTATACAAGTTAAATCAAGCACATGTCAGCTAAAGGACAAGATGTAGAAAGTAATTCTCTATCCAAACTACCGTTGCACTTATAATTCCAAACTGTAAAGCTTGTTATGAGACTGGAAAACTCACCTGGCCTAAAACAGCCCTGGAGAGTTCGGTCCTCTGGAGCAACCGCTGGAAAACTTCCACCTGCACCCTCTCGTCTGTCCTGCAGCGGATGGCCTCATACACCTCCCTGTAGTAGGCAGGAACGGAGCCTAGAAGAGGAGCAGCCCAATCATCACACCACCTTTTATACAGGAGAGCAAATCGTTTTATATATATCACGTGACTTGTTATCATCTCAACTAGTGCTGAGCATTATGGCCAAACAAATGTGATAATAAAAAAGTGTTATATGGCTCAATACTGAGGATTATCAAAATAAATGTCACATTATTGTGTCTGTTAGGTTCTAGGACTCTGTTTTGCTCTGTAGGTTGAAGGTTGTGCTTTAAAAATCCTCATTATTTGCATAAATCTGAGGAACAGTTGTGTGTTACACTTCCTCACTATTGGACTTATAAAAATGATATTGCATATTGATAGAAATGATATTGCAATAATTATTGAGTGTCCCAGTATTCTAGTGTTTTGCTCTGATACCAAACTAAACCAAACCTGTGATCGTGTGCAACCATTCCACTTTATCTTATGTGACTTTTACAACTAACTTTAATCCTGGGTTATTTCCTTGTTTGTTTAATTAATCGACCATATTGTTTCCAGATTTATATTTATTTATTTATTTTCTATCAGCCGTGGTGTTTTAATTATGGGTTAATAATTGATTTGTTTGTTTATGTATTAACCAACCACAGTGTTGTTGTGCAGTTAGTTTGATGGTATTCATCAAGCACAAGAATTGCATATAGATATTTGTAAATATATATATATATATATATATATATATATATATACTGTAATTCTATTTATTTCCGGTTGCCTTCTAAGAACTGCCTACAGGAACAACAGATAGAAATTAGCCTATACAGCTAACTCTGGCTCATTAACAATATGTTTGTGTTGATTAATAATAACACAATGAATACCCTTAAATTGAACATATGCAATTACAGGATTACAGGTTCAGAACATGACAACAGCCTCATCAGGGTTACACACTAGTGTCTAAGATGAATAGAATACATGTGTGTGCAGGCGTGGTGTTGTGCTGCCTCTGTGCTGAGGGAACCAGCTGACAGTTTTCACGTGGCAAGTAGAAAAAAAAACATGAAATCGCACATAAACCTTTAAAACCTCTGACATGACGTTTAACCGTAATATTCCCTGATGTCACTGTATGGAATCCATAACGAGGCCATTTAAAATCACTTCAACGAGTCTCGAACGCCTCAACGATGGAGAAACTTCATTCGGATCTTCGTGTACCCAAAAGTTCCCGTTCGTCAATTCACGGCGAACACACGCGTCCACTTGTTGAACGCGTCTAAATCCACATTTCTCGTTTTCCTGGCACTGTAACAACAACCCTACGAACCAAAACACGAGTGACGCTTAAAACTCTGCGTTAGAAAGAGAGAGAGGACGCGTTTTACACACTGTACCTTCATTGATCTCTCCTGCCATGGCTCCCCGTGTCATGTGAGCGAGAGAGCACCTCCATGTGATTTCCTGGAGCAGAGAAAAAACAAAAACGCAAGTAACTCATTTCTTAAAGTTGTAGTGAGCGCTGGTTGAAGTCCAAGTTTATATAAATCTCTTAAACTTTGTGCTTTGTCTGGTGCGCAAGCCTAATTATAATAAAACGGACAATAGGGATCATAATAATAATGATAAAGATACATAGCGATATAATAAAGCCCAAAATATATATTGATGTCATACTAATACATTGTCTGTTTGTTTTTTTACTAATTAAAAGCCCATAATTAATCACTGAACTGAACCCACATCTTCTTATTATTTATAGTTGTTTTTTTCACACAATCAAAAAAAAACAGCTTTATCTCTTGAAAAACAAGCAACTGTTTTAAATACTGGTACCATCGAATATTTGGCAGTTTTGGCTTTTGAAAATGACCAAAATAATTATCAAACAGGTTGATTTATTTAATGTATTTATTTTAATAACTTTAATCTTCTATCTATCTATCTATCTATCTATCTATCTATCTATCTATCTATCTATCTATCTATCTATCTATCTATCTATCTATCTATCTATCTATCTATCTATCTATCTATCTATCTATCTATCTATCTATCTATCTTACTATAGGACTGTATTAACTGAGCTCTGAACATCCATTTTTATCCTCAGGACTATTTAAGTATTAATTCTGCCTTATGTTACCTCCTGCTGTTCTTATTTTGGTTGATTAATTTATATTAATGGATTCGTGTGGTTTTCATTAAATTCTCCTCTACTTTATATCTGTCCTTTTGTTGTCTCGCTTACTGTGAAGCACTTTGCAACTATATTTTTGAAAGGTGCTACAGCAATCAAGTTTACCACCATTAGTTTATTATAACTTATCAACCATTAGCAGAGTACTGGTTAGTTTATATGTACCCTGAGAAAATAAAGGTCCATGTTTAGTACTGGGGGACTAAAATGGCCCCTAAAGTTAATCCAGTCTATGTTCACCACTTATTTCTCACAGTTGCAGTCAAGCAGCCACAGCACCATTTTCAACTCTGGCTGACGATCTCTGAGGGGCCTCTAGGTGGCGCTGCCGTGCTGTGTAAGTGCCGGTGAGGTGGGCTGAGCGAGGCCGGGCAGAGCTCACTGCCTGCGGGTTGAACGTCGTGAGAAGCAGCCGCCGCCGCCGCGTTGGCTCCACAGTCTCCCTGCGCTGCACTAGTATCTGGATGAGGGTTTAACTCGGAGCGGCGTCTTTGAGCTGCGGACTGGGACTGGGACCGCAGCACGCGAACTGAGGGATCACCGGCTAACAAACAAAGAAACTCCAAACAGGATGTAAACGTAAACAAACCTCGGAGAGAGCTGCAGAATGTCCAGAGGAACAAAAGAGACTTCTGCTTGTACGAGCCGCGGAGGACACAACTAACCAGAGGCTACACCGGCTAACGTTAGCGGAGTTCATGCTAACTACACCCCGGTACGTGTAACCGGCTTTAATGTCGGATTGTTTATTTAACCAGATCTCAAATGGAGCTCGGCAGTAATCGGGTTTCAAGGCTAACATTACAGCAACGTCCTTACTGGTGGGGACACATCTCTACATCAAGTCTACTGGTTAACAAGCTAACTAGCTTGGCTAAGCATCGGGTCGCTGGGTTTAAAGCTAACTACTAGCTGGTGTCATGTTAGCAACCAGTTGTGCATTTTTACTTTGGGTATTTGTTGCAATTTAGTTGTATAATTTACTAATTGTCACTTTTTTTTAGGAAAACACCTCGGATTTTAACGTTGTTTTTTGTACCTCGAGCTTGTTTCTTGTGCTCTAATGTTTATGTTGTCCTGCTTTCATCCCGGATGCAGACATACTTTATGAGGTGGACTCGCCCGCATCCTTCGCTTGTAACGTCTCACTGACACTCCCTCGTCATGGCCTCGGTGGTCAGCTACTCTCCGCCATGGTGGGTGAAACTGCTCCACAGGCTTCCACATTTCAACCTCAGGTTCGAGCAAACCAGCGGCGATTTCCAACCAGAAGACTGGACGTATCAACAGGTAAGCTGACCCCACCGGCCCATCCTAGATGCTGTGGTTCCCAGGCAGCCTGCAGACACACACCCACTGTTATTGCTTTGAATCACTGTTTGTTTCATTATGTCAGTGTCGCCGTCCACCTCGAGGTGCAGGGTGTGATGGTGATGGTGTGGGTGCCATGATCAGTTTTCTCCTTGAGGCCATGACCTGGTCCCACCTGTTGTCCTCCTTCACCTTCTTGATCCATGAGGCCATCTGTGTGTGGCTGTTCTCTCTGTGTCCTGACCTCTGCCACAGGCCAGTCAGCTGCCATTGTGCAGCGGGAGCCAAGTCGAGACCTGCTATTTTCCTTAAGATGCATTCAGTCAATAAGCAGATTTTCTTATACCACATACTGAGCTTTTAGACTCTTAAGTGCCTTTCCATTACTGCCTTATGTTCTCAGATTAAAGTGGTTAAACTGGTGGTAAGGCGACTACACAGCCTGGAGAGCAGCTAAGGCTGGGGGGAGGGGAGCTCAGGAAACAGTTGCCCACATGGTTAATATTAACGAGAGTCTGTGAATTTAGGTCAAATGATATTTGGTTTGCTTATTGCAGTGGGGTCGTTTCCGTGTCAGATCATCACACTTCTGGGCTGCACCGTTACAGATGCTAATGACATTTGCCTTGTTGATTTGGTCATGTGAGAAACCAAGGAACTGAAAAATGAATGTGCCTCTGATCCTAATTTAGGTACATTGGCTCAGGAAGTTGGAACCTTTTGGGGGGGGGGAGTGACTGTGACTGGGCATATCCTGCTTAAAGTCAATGGTTCTCATATCATTTTGAAGCTATTTTCCAGCTCCATATTTATCTTAACAGTGTGTTATCGCCCATATGAAAAAACTCGATTAGCCCATATCTATATCTATATTTCGGTGTCATATATAACTTTAATAGCCAAATCTCATTCAGACCTGTAATAGTGCTGAAGTGTGATGATTGACACAAACTCACCCAGTGATTGTTTATTTTCCATGTGTGTAGCCCTCACTCATCCTGATGCAGACTATTTCAGCGTATCTGCAGTTTGTTTGTAGTTTACTCCTCTCACTGCAGAGATTGTGGAGGCAAACAAAAATGCTAATTCTTATCTGTGTCAGCATTAGGTTAAGATATCATTACCATGTATTTGGTTTAATGCTCAAATAGATCCTTTAACATCTGGTAAAGCCACGTCGTAAAGAAGTTCAAATTCTGTTGAAACAGCTGACTCAAATGTTCAGTTAAACGTAATCCCTTGTCTGGTACGGTGGGGAGTGTTTTGTTGTCATGCTCATGCTGAAAGGATTATAATGTACCAACATTGTCTAATCCTATATTAATAATTATCTTAAGTTTATTTACTAATGAACATTGTGTGTTCTGGTGATTTTTGGAAACGTATCATTGCCAAATCCTCTCATGGTGTTGCGGTTTTTCGAAAGACTCTTGAGGAAGAGAGGTTAATGTGTTTGTTTTGGATAGACTGCTGAGGGCAGGGTGAATCAGGATAGATTGAGGGAGGCTTTTAACAGAAGTTGAAAAACTGCCAGAAAGTTTTTTTTTCAGTTTGAGCAAGTTCCGACACGGTTCCCCTTTCGTGACTCAGAAAAAACCAGAAGTGAAACCCGTCAGTTCATGAGAAATGCTAAAGAAGAAGACCATTCACTGTCGCAAGCTGTGGTCATGTATGGTGCTTATATCGACATTTGTGTGTATAAGCTTATATAAAACCTATATATACATTTGTGATTTAAAATGAAAGTAATTCAAGTGGTTGCATTGATAAAAGTACAGAGTCCTTTATTTAATTGTTTCACTATTTAGTCGATGCTTGCACAGATGGGGTCTGTTCAAAAACAAAATGAGCATTTTAATGAACTGTATTCTTAACCTGGTGTTTTCACTGGGGTCTATTTGCTGAAAAAACATCATTGTATCTGCTTGCTGTTGACTATTATTGAGAGCCTCTTCCTTTTAAAACACAGGAAGGGTTCATTGACGTGTGTGTCTGTGTGTGGTGTGTCTGTGTGTGTGTGCAGGAGCTGAATACAATCAACACCACTGTTAAAATGTGGTTATTCACAGGAAACTGAATGCGTTAGATTAAACCATATTGCACATTGTGTTATGACAAGCCTCTAATCCAGGCAATAAAGGGCATTGTCTCACATCCTTGACACATTTATCGCAACGAGAGCAACATAGAAAGAGGTCATCATTAGGCTGCCTCAATAAACCATAATTATCAGCCAACTGCAATGACAAGCTTCAGGGGAAGTCTCGACATGTCCAGATGGCTGAACCGTGAGCGGTGCTCGCTACGGCGCTCTGTCATTATGATGCACAGATGATGTGTGGAAGTGATGCACCAGAAGTAACATGGAATAGGAGTATAGGCTCTGCCTCCTGTGGTGCTGTTGCAGTGAAATCTTTTCAGCTGAACTAAGCAGAACAACACGCAGAAGCTGAGTCACTCAATGGCATTTGTGACAGATGAGTCTGTGTGGTCTGCATCTCTGTCAACGTTAATCAAGATTGGCACACGTAAAATACTGCGTGACCCAGAGTTTAGGCTTTTCTTCATGTGTTCACTGACAATAACCAGGTTGTCAAACCACTGTCTCACTCGACCTAGAATTCTTTTAAACCAATCAGATAAACAAAATATCAAGATGATCTGTAGCAGCCATCCTAAACATCATCCCAGTTCAAGCAGACAAATACAATTGCTGTATACCAGTTTTGAATCATTGTCATTGTGTTATACAAACTTTGTTGAGACAAAATCAAACACAGAGAACAACAATAGATTTTTCCCAAAACAAAAGTGTCAGGATGGAAAACTGCACCAGCCCAGAATCCTCAGGAGTTTACAGTGAACACACCCCTCTGTGTGACCTACATATGAAGAGCTGCTGTTAACTTTCCCTGTATACTTCTCTACTGCTCACTTTGAAATTATAACAATTGTGTTGAGTGATGAAGAAAATGCTTACGTGTACCAGTCTGGTTTTTGTAGTAGCATTCGTCTCTTTACTTTTTGCACCCAGTGCTTTGTAATCCTGGTTCACTTAAAAGAGGCCTTTCATTGTGGTTATTTTAAGCTGTGTCTAGATCAAGACCACAATTATCATTGTATTTATTTCGATATGCACTTCTGAACCCCTTATGTATTCCATCAAAATCAAAAGCCGCCTTTAATTTTCTTTTAATATCCCAGGGAATGATTAAATCTTATCCGATATATTTTTGTTCTCCCAATTATAGTGTGTTACTGGGTACTTGCATACATAACATAACTTCAGTTTTATTTAGGATAATGGGTAAGACAACTGTAGTAAGTGCCTTTGTTGCACAGTATTTCTTATTAAAGTTTGTGATGCTGATACAGCCATAAAAGATGCACACACATTAACAAAGTCTCCCACAGCGAAGAAGACAATGTTATGTATGTGAGGCAACATGTTTCAGTTTTTCATGCTAATTGTGTGATGATTCTCTGTGGGAAACTTCGGGAGACCATTAACCTCAAAGTTATTGACATGAAAGTATTATTTGGCAGTGAATTTTCCATCATGCTCTTCTTCTGTCCCATCAGTCCATCCTGTTATTGGGAGGTGTGGCGCTCGCCTGTCTGGCCCTGGACCTCCTGTTCCTGCTCTTCTACTCCATCTGGCTGTGCTGCCGGCGAAACAGAAATGTTGAGCAGCCCAAGGCCGACTGCTGCTGCACGGCCTGGTGTGTTATCATCGCAACACTTGTCTGCAGGTGAGTGGAACTGTGGGATGACACTGGGGAGGAGTGTGTTTTTGATCCTCAAGCACAGTTATTTATGTTGCTCATTTAACACAGGGTCATTCTTCTTTTAATTCTGATATTAAAAAAATCTAACATGGTCAATGGTCTGTATTTAAATATGTTTTTTGTAGTTTTTCAAAGTGCTTCACAAAGTGCCGTCACACTTACGCTCACATTCATGCAGGGCATATACAGTACGTGCAGCACTTCCTCTCTCACACGTCACTCGCACAGCGGCAATCTTGTACTCAGAATGGATTAGCCAGGGATTTAGCCGACGGCCTTGTGGTCAGTGGATGACCTTGTGGTCAGTGGATGACCTGCCCTACCTCTTGAGTGAAAGCCGCCCCTAACTACCATCCCTTAACATGGTGGCGTTTTCAGAGTCTGTATTTCCTGATGAGTATTTGGGTTTGACAGCAGAGGGGCAGGAGAGTAGAGCTAGACAGACAGACAAGAAGAGAAGAGAAGAAGGCAACCAGATCTCATATTGTCTGCATTTTCTGCGAGTGGCATTCACCAGTTCTCTTTGTTTGTGACTGCTACTTTGCATTCACACACCCACAGACAAAGATACAGGAAGAGGCAGGGCATCCGCCAACGACTGACATCTTTGCCAAGTGTTTACATTTTGTGGTCAGCTGCAAAAAGCTACAGATTCAGAGACAACCAGCCTGTCAACAGCCTGCCGCTCTGTATCCTCAAGACACAGGAAACCAACCAACACTTGTAATTATGTTCAGTGTCTTCTGTGTTATAACATTAAAACACCACATGAGAAGTAGGAAAACGACAAAGTTCCACCACAAAAGAAGATCTCAGGTCAAACAAAATCACATTTCAGTTAAACAGCTTCTTAACAGAAATGCAGTCGATGTAATTATAACCACATAAGACTGTATTGTGAGAGCTGAACCATCTGGAGATGCTTTCTCTCCTTGGACACTGCATTTGCTTCCTGTTTTCCTCCTCCTGTCGATGGGCCACCGGAGAGCCATCACTGGTGATTCAGGGGAGCACAAAGAGCTCAGGGACATGATGAGTACAAGAGCTGCATCGCAATCTCTGTATCTCAGAGTGTGTGTGTGTGTGTGTGTATGCTCGTACCCACGCACAAATGTTTCTTGGTTGAAGCAAGTAAAATGAAGTTTGATAGATCAGACAAGTCTGTTTCGCTTTTCTTCATTGACAGTGTCCAAGCTCTGCACCTCTTTTAGAGATATTAAGATTATCTGCATGTGTTTTTTCATTTTTATTTTCTACCATACAGAATAAGCAGTGTAGTTTCCACAGGTTCACTTCTCAGCAGGGAGCTTGGTTTTTATTTTAGTTGTGACCCCGCTCCTGTTCTTTGCACTGCAGAGTGTGAGAG
Source organism: Pseudopleuronectes americanus (assembly GCA_038501795.1). Lineage (NCBI taxonomy): Eukaryota > Metazoa > Chordata > Actinopteri > Pleuronectiformes > Pleuronectidae > Pseudopleuronectes > Pseudopleuronectes americanus. The sequence goes on from CM076732.1 coordinate 10,538,010, forward strand.
AGGAAGAGATTAGCAGCCGTCCAGGAAGGGGAAACCCACTGATGCCTGGCTGAACGCTGTTGGAATGATTCACTTATCATCGGCCCACTTGATAGATCCACTCTGGCCTCAGATGGACTGTAGCAAAAGAGACCAACAGCTGCACAACAGGAAACGAGATCGTCACTGAGCCTTCTGTTTTCAAATTGTTTCCCAGAGCACAGAAAGGGAGTTTATTTTCACACACACCAAGCAAGATTACTGTGAATAGCAGCAAATCAATTGACAGAATTGTTTATAGTATTGTGCGAATATTTTTCATGTTGATATACCTATAGAAACTGTTTCCTGTGCAGTCGCCAGAGCTGTTTTCCTGCAACCTGAGGCCTGTCTGTGCAAATGGGAGCTGATCTCCTGCCTCAGTGCAGCCTTTGTCAGCCGCAGTGCGGGGTTTTGGGCATAGCTGGTCCATTCCTCTGTGTTTCCATGGTTCTGTATGGAGTCTTTCTGCTGCAGCTGAATGGAGCCTGTTGACTGGGGTCCACGCCGACAGGGTTAATGTAGAGTTCACACGCTTCGCTGGCCGCCTCGCTGTCCCCCTCGCTCGCTCTCATCTCTGTCTCCGCTCTGTGTCCTTTTTAGCTAATCCCTCCTCCTCACCACCACATCTCCCCCTCCCTTCCTTTTGTCTCCCCCTCAGCGCTGGCATTGCTGTCGGTTTCTATGGGAACGGCGAGACTTGTGATGGAGTGAACCGGGTGACGTATTCCCTGCGCCATGCTAACCGCACAATCGTTGGAGTGCAGAAGCTGGTAAGGCCCGATGGCACAAATTATACCAGCGTGTTTAATAATTCATCGTCCCATTGCCATGAGCGGTCCTGGTTTCCTCTACCACCGAAGCTCTGTGGTGAATCCCCTTTTCCTCTCTGTGCTAAATCGCAATGTTTCTTTGTGTGTGATGGTTATAGGTACATGACAGTACATCCTCATTGAACCAAACCGTAGACGACAACCTGCAACAGCTTGAGGGCCAGTATGCGGGGCATGCAGACTACCTGTCCATCGTCCAAAAGCTGCAAGGCCAGCTGGACGAGCTGGTGAAGCAGATGGTGGAGATTCCCTTCTGGGACAACACAAACATCTCCCTGGAGGAGCTGGCCGTCAACATTGAGCTGTATGATTGGTACAGGTAGGTCTAGTACAACAAACTTGCATCTAGCTCTTGCGTTGGGAGTAGTAGCAGCAGCAGTATTGTTAATAATTCTATGAGCATTGAATACAGAGCATGCTGCATCTCTTCATTAATTCTTCCATGGAGACACATGCTCCTTTTTAATAATTCACATCCCTGCAAAGACAGTGGCCGCCACTCATCTTGCATATGTTGTTATTAGTCCATCGTTTCCCTGGTGAGACTGTGGCGTCTGATGCTGCTCTGTGGGATATGTATCTGCATTATGATGTCTGAGTGAATCCGATGTGGGGAGAAGAGACGAGCAAAGACGAGTAACTCACCAAGAATCTTAAATCTGCATCGAGTTTCCCAGTTTGTTAGAAAATGTTGAAGAAGATGTCGTGTGAGTCCCTCTGGGCTGTATCGAGTGTGTTGACATGTACGCTTACAACTATAAATATGCAACTGGCTTAGGCAGTAATTCAAAGTGGAAATGACATGAGATGCACTTTATGAATGCAAAATTGAGTTAACTTGACCAAATGAATCTGTGCATTTTCTCTTGGGAATCAATGATGCGTTATCTTAATGTAATGCATTAACACAGCAACAAAAACATTTTGTGCTGTCAAACGCTTACTCTGTTTGAACGACATTAAACAAGATGATGCTCTGTTGAGAGATGTTTAGCTGTGCTGCTCTCAGTCGTGCGTTGTTAATGAAATTTGACTTCACAGGTGGCTGGGCTACATAAGCCTGCTACTGTTCGACGTCCTCATCTGCCTCCTGGTGCTGTTTGGCCTCATTCGCAACTCCAAGGGAACGCTTATAGGGTGAGTCAAATCATGAGATCACAGCCACAGGAGATATTAAGGGGAAAATGATCCTGCCCTGGGAAATTATTTTCGCTCTCGTCACTGAGTCAATGGCAATTGCTGTAGACAAACCCTCTCCCCCCCGACTCATCAAAGCCACCTTGTCATTACAGTTTAGTCACTATGAATTCATGCCCTGTACACTATCAGCCCAGACCACAATTAATTTAGGCACCAGCTTCACATCGTGTTCATGTCAGTAGTTTAATTTATTATAGGAATAAGGTCTTCCAAACTGATATTACTATTAACCCATCCTATAGTCACATGCATTTCCAATGAGTTTTCATGTCAAAAAGCTTCTCTATGGCAACAAGTTAACACAGTTTAATTGCTACACATGCAGCTATAACATATTTTGTTTACTTTGGTTAATCTTGTTTTGAGCTGTGGTGGAACCAGTTGTTTTCTTGTATTCCCAGTCCCATTGGTTTTCCAGCACATCAGTATTTAACTGCATTTGACTTTACACAATTAATGTAAGTCTCTTTATGAGACTGTACAGCTTCTATCTGTGCCTCTCCTCCCGTTCTCCCTTTAGATCGACAATTATTTTCAAAATGTTTAATCAGCATCATTATTTACCTCAATAAATGGATGAATTGATTGGTCCAAACTAATTTAGAAAATAGTGTAAACATCACAGTTTTTTTAAATCATCTAGTCAATTAACAGAAAATGTATTTACTTATCGATGAATCAGTGGATGGATCTTAAGTCAGTGTTTTTACTTTCAATGAATCAGTGGTCTAATATAAAAGACTAAACTGAAACCACCTTAATTAGCTTAACCGTATCTCCTTCCACAGCGTATTTGATTGTTGATGTACATATTACCCACAAATCAAATCAAATTAAATCAAAGTTTATTGTCACATGCATGTTAAAAATGCTTACACTTCAATCCTCCTCTCGGTCTCCCCAGGGTGTGCTTGTTTGGCGTAGTGGCTCTGGTTATCAGCTGGGTCTCCTTGGGGATGGAATTAGCCGTGTCTGCGGTAAGTGTCCCCATCCAAGCGTAATGTTGTTTTCAAGGTAGAACTGCACAGTTCATTGCATATAATTGGAGAACAAAGCCAATGATTACAAAATTTGGCTTTGGAGGGGAATTGTTTTCCACTTAATTAGTTGAGCAGTGTAGACACATGTAAAATATGCACTGAAATACCCTCTTGATGTAAGTCAGCGCCTGTTATTGTTAAAACCTCTTTATTTGTAGTATTAACCCATTAGTGTTTACTTAACACATTGTTTTATGGTCAGGGGGGATCTTTTTTGTGACTCAAGTCTATTGATGTTGAAGAAAACCTGTGATCCCAACTAGTGGAATAAGCTCTGTAGCACTAACATTGTAGCCTTTGTTCTTGGAATACAGCAGCATAAATCCATGCGATTTGCATAATGTTTATTTATTGTTTATTCAAACAGGCATCTTTCTGTATATTCCCCAGGAGGAAGAAAATGTTTATGAATTTACAATACGTTTTCATGTGGATGATTTTCCTCCTTTGAAGATGAATCACACCTCACATTCAGACTAGCTTAGTTTAGTTGAGACACAGTCAACCTGTCACACAGATAAAACAGTTATTAAAGCTGTGAACATTTCCTAACATTACATACACAAAGATGACAGTGAGTTTAATGTGTCTGTGATGCGGTTTCACTGTGTTGTTGTAAACGTGAAGTAAGAACTGTCTTTGTTTTTCCAGACCTCGAGTGACTTCTGTGTTGCTCCTGACACGTATGTCACAAAAGTGGCCGACCAGTACGGAGTCGTCAATAAAGGTATGAATAACAAACATAAGTGGCGTTAATGGGTGTGCTGTAAAGAGAGGGTTTTAAAATCGATTCAGGCAGCGCTTCAAACGATGAATATTTCTCCTCTCTAATTGTAGAGGTTGTTATTATGCAGCAGTGAGACGGCATGGTTGTAAAGAGTGGGGCTTGGTCTTGTCCGCAGCCCATAAAGAGCCGGTAGATTTACTGCAGCAGGGTTAAGAGAGCAATAGGCTGCCCTTTTAAACAGAATAGGAGCCTCGCTGTGGCGTCTCATTTTCGTAATTGTCCATTCTGTCCCATGATGGGATGCGCCTAAGAGGGAAAACATTGTGCCCCGGTCTTGTCTGTGTGAAACAGAGTATATTAGGAAGATAACAGCGGCAGAGGGGAGGATCTGAGACAATAAATTTCCTGCATCCCTCTTCAGTTCATGCAAAAATCGCACATCATTGTCTGAATTTGTCCTTTACTCCACTTCTGCTGAGATATGCTGATTTCTGAGTGCACAATCCAACCTTGTGGGCAGAAGTCAGGACATCAGCTGTAAATCCTCTGATCCATGAGCACCAACTCATTCCATGCAGTGTATTATTCAGCAGAAATTACAACTTTTGCCCTGGGGCTGCTTCATGCAGCAGTGTTCTTGTTCCCCTCTGAAGCACATGTTAACTCGTTAGCAATTCAAATAAATCTTTATTTAGTTCAATGTTTGAATTAAGACTGTAATAAAGATTTGACCACTTTATTAAGATCCGCACATTTTACTTTTGCAGACAAAAAATAACCCTAATGTCTTCAAATAAAAAGTCTGTAAGAGAACCAGATAAATCTGATGGCACAGATTGTTACTATACTGAATGTTTAGCTTTCTCTGACATTATCCTGGAACATGCATCATTTCAACAACCCTCATTAACATCTGTTTTCAATAAGCTCATTTGTCCTCTTTGTGTATAAGACACATGGTCTCAACAAACAAAAACAGAGTGAGAATCAATCTTTTGTATTTCTCCCCTGGGGTTGTTTCTGAAAGCCTTAAGCTGCATCTCTGAAACATGATGCAGCTATTTACCATGACATGGAAGTTAAATTGAAATAATCATTACTTAACAACAACTATATTGAAGTCTTTATTAAGACGCCGTTATCTCTCTACATTTGCTTTTCCAGTTTAGTTGACATTTGGTGCCAGCAGTTCCTTTTGTTTCGAAAACCTTTTGATAACGAAATTCTCCGAGAGATTTACGTGACGTTCCAGGGACCGGAAACCAGATTAAATTTTTGCTCTTTAATACAGCACAAACATTTAAACTGCTGGGATAATGTGAGTCCAAATCTCTGTCCAATAAGCAAGACCATGCCCCGCCCCCATCTTGTTCACTGCCTTGTAGCGGAAGTCTTGTGTTTTCATCCCCTAGTCATAAGCAGATCACATTCTTCATTTTCTGCTTCAGGGAACAGTGGCAAAAAATTTATAGAATTGACGCCAAGTCGCACAATAAAAACTTACCCAAGCCCCATGGCGAGGCATCAATTATTTCCATCCTTTACCGGAAGTCAGACTCTTCCTGACATTAACATGTGTGGGCGGACGTATAAGAGCTGGACCGATAGCAGCTGGCTTTATATGTACTTTCCTGCACCGGAAACTCTCCTCTCATGCTCAGCTGTGTGGGAAACAAGCTCCTGATACGGCGTGTGTGTGTGTGTGTGTGTGTGTGTGTGTGTGTGTGTGTGTGTGTGTGTGTGTGTGTGTGTGTGTGTGTGTGTGTGTGTGTGTGTGTGTGTGTGTGTGTGTGTGTGTGTGTGTGTGTGTGTGTGTGTGTGTGTGTGTGTTGTGTGTGTGTGTGTGTGTGTGTGTGTGTGTGTGTGTGTGTGTGTGTGTGTGTGTGTGTGTGTGTGTGTGTTGTGTGTGTGTGTGTGTGTGTGTGTGTGTGTGTGTGTGTGTGTGTGTGTGTGTGTGTGTGTGTGTGTGTGTGTGTGTGTGTGTGTGTGTGTGTGGATCCTGCTGTACAGCTTTTTAGTCACAGATATAAATGATTGCTCATCAACTCCTACACACTGCTGTGCTTTAGGAGAAATACTTTAAGAGGACATCATTAGCATGTGAAAGTCCAGAAGCCTTGCTTTGGTTTCTAGTTTACTGTGAACAGAACACACGTTCGGTCTTGTTATTTAACAATTCTTCCAGAGATGACGTAATCGCTCTTTGTGGTGTTTCGCAGGAGGCTTGGTGCAGTAAGTGAGGGTTCTGCCTGAGCCTCTCAATTGCTGCCTGTTCTGTTGTCCCTGCGAAACATCAATTAATTCAATCATACTGTTACAGCACCTTTTGAACTTTATTTTCTTGGAACATCTCCCCTCCGAGCTCAGGATTAGCTCAGCGGGTGCACAGCTACAGCAGCAGTCATGCTCTGACGCTGCAGCAGGCAACACGACAAGACAGCACCAGAAAATAAAATGGGAACACTTCTCTTGGCCTCTTTCCTAGAACACAACATAAATAGCTGAAGCACAGTCTAGAATTCATTTACATAATTATGTTTTCTAATTATAGCAATAAACAGAAAATTATGACCCGGATCTGCAGCTCCCCCTCAGATTTTTAGAGCTTTCTAGTTACTTTCAGATCATAAATTTAACTTACTGACTTACACTGCCTGGTCAGACAAGGGTAGCAACTAGCTGACTCCTAATGAATCATAATGTTGCTCTATAACCGTGAATGTGGAAATAAGCAATCGACTCAAAGGTGATGAAATGTCTGGTCATGTTCTGTTCGTAAATGATATACCAGTGAGCAGGTATGACTCACTGTTTTAGAATGGACTATAAAACTATGAAGAAATAGCATTATATTGCTGCACCAAGTCCCATTGGTGCATTACTCTTATTGTGGGCTGTAAACACTGTGTATTAAATCCCCCAGTTCCCCTAGCATATGATTTCAGGCAGCACCAGCTCAGCTATAAACACAAGTTGGATGAGGATGAGACCACACAAACAAAACGAGGTTTACTTCTCCTGAGCTTGGCTTTTGTATGGGTGTTTTTAATTCAAATGGAGCTGAAACGATTGGTCCATTAATCACTTAGACATTGTACAGAGAATGACTTGGAAAAGGTTGATATAGTAATATAATATCATTTTTTGAAGGAACATTTTCCAGATGTCCATTTGCTGCTTGTCTTGGTTATGTATGATTTTAGGGCTAATGTCTTTGAGATTTTGACCTTTAAATTAATTAATAATGATAGGAATTTCACTTTTTAATATTTTGTACAAAACATTGAGCAGATTATTTGATTTAAAACTATTTTTAGTTTCAGCCTTAAGTGTGTTTTTATGTGGCTTTGCTAATTCCTTCTGTTCTTACTGTCCTTTCTCTCCCAGAAATCCTGCAGTACTATCTTAGTTGCAATCTGGAAAAGAACAATCCATTCCAGCAGGTTTGTTTAATATATTCCATATATAATATAACATGTGAAACCAGTTCTCTTTTTACAGTTATAAGATTACGTCAGGCTAATAGCTTGAACATCTATATGATGCTTATAATACTCAAATCTAAGTAGACACGATAATACAGACATATTTACTGCATGGTGGATGACCTTCTAACTGATGAGAATCCAAGTGGGCACATTGAGTCACTTCCATTGCCTCAAAGAAGGACTTTTTTCCCTTGTGTGACGGTACACTACTTCCCATTCTGCCATAAGGAAAAGTGGTGCAGAGCAGCTTTTCCTGCGAGTCTTCCTAGCACGTGCCTGCTATGTCATTGATGTTTATATTAAAGTAGAGTTGCACTATCTGTATGTCACTTTAATGGACTACCTATATTTTATCTTTTAAGCTGCATGAATAAATCAAAACTTTTGAGTGCCGCTAAAGCCGAGGCATCTATTGTTAGTGCACAAAAAGAAGCTATATATACGAAGTCTTTCAGCTCCGGTCTATAAACTGCTGCCATGCCTCCACGAGATCTCCACTTGACTACAGAGAAAGACGGTAGCTGAAGGCTCTTGGTAGTGATAAACAATGAAAAACAGTGTTGAGAAGTGCTGCGCTGCTATATTATTCTTTATTCTTCATTTCAGAAGCTTTCAGGGAGTCACAAAGCATTAGTGGAGATGCAGGACGATGTGTCCGAGCTTCTGCGCTCTGCCACCGGGGAATACAAACAAACTAAGGTATGTTTCCAGCCCCAGAATCAATAAACTCTACTAGAAATGGCACATTACAGGGTTTCTGCAACCCCCTCCCACCTCCACCCCACAAGCTGTCCCTTCACTATCAGACCATTGTGATGAATAACCCAGTGAATGAGCCCAAACCACTGACCTGTAGAGAAGTGAAGCGCACCTGTCCACATACAGATCTGCTGACAGCCCACCTGGGACATGCATTATGTCCATTTAGCTGCATTAGGCTTTCACTGGCCCCTTGTCAATGCAGTGCTGTGGTATTGTCCAGCGCTGGTCCTTGCACTGTGTTGACAGAGGCACAAATGAGAGCTGACATCGGGAATAGAGAGAGGCATATTTCACTTCACATACCCACACAGAGAAATGTGCTGATGCTGTGTTAACGCTTCTATCAGATAATCAGACATAGTTTCTGCTGAAACAGATTAATATGTATCTCACATGGAAATCTGTTGGTTTCCGCCGGAGCTGACGGGTCCTGTTGTATATTAATGAAAGACCAATCCCCGAGAAAGACCGTTAGAATCAATTCAAAATTTTAAAAAGAAGTACAGTTTGTGAGACTCTCTCTTCTGCCAGCCGCTTAACGTCAGACGCAAAACTGAAAAAAAACCAGAAGAATACAGATATATCAGGATGAAGAGCGATGCCATGCACGTAGAAGACACGGACAGAGATGTCAACTTAGAGAGACAATGAGATCAGAAAGCTTTTTGTGACTGTCCACGAAAACACATTATCTCTGCAGTGGAATATGAACATTATGTCCTGATTCCTGCACGTTCAACCCAGACCCCACCCCTCAATTTTCATGTCAGACCGAAGACTCTCCTGCTGCTTTCTTTATACGTGAAATGCAAACTCCGGACCCCATTCTGCGGACCTGTCATGTCTGCAAATGGCTTTACTGTTATACTGTTGTTAATTTATTTCATTCTCAAAGTGTTATTATGTTTTGTCGTCCCCTTCAAGTATCTGAAAGTGCATTCAAGTCAGGCCTGTTTCAATACAGCTTGTTACTTCTCGTTCCCTTCCAGAAAAGTTTGGACGAGATTCAGGGGATACTGAACACCACGGAGATCAGCCTGCATCAACTCACTGCACTGGTGGACTGTCGCAGCCTGCACATGGTGAGCAGGGAGGAGAAGGCTTTAGGGTCACTCAGTATTTGATGGGGTGGGGGGAAACTGAGGACTGATTTGCTGTGACACCTTTGTAGTCCAGGCTGGTTGTATGAGGCAGCCGCTGTTTCATACTTGTGCAGTTGACTACACCTGTCACCATAGATAACATTTGCCTTCCTGTCTGCTAAGTTTTTGTCCCAACTGATGCCGGCAGTGGATCATTTATGAAGCTGAATGATAAATACTTGGCCATGGCTGTGCTGTGGAGGATTGGGCCTCTGGGATTTCCAAATTCCAACTGCACATGTGCAACTGAGGCTCTTTCATGTTGCTCCCTTTTTAACCCTTTCATCATGCCGGGGTTTGTTATTTCTTAAAAAATTTGGAGTATCTTAAGTAGAATACTGAAATGAATATCCGCTGTGCAGCGCGTGCAAAATGGAGATGCCTTGTCATGATAAGGTGGAGCGTAGTGCTTCTTTCCAAACCGGGGTGAAACTGCACTGCCTTCCAACTGTGAGCTCATTGGGTTTGACCTAGTTTAAATGAGAAATCACAGCAGATGAATTTTAAAGACCCTGAAATCCACATGCTGAGGTTTAAAAAAACAGCAACTCTGGTTTTTTCTTCTTAATTCAGTTTTTGCTCTTTCCTACTTAAATGACACTGCTCTGTTTATGGATGCAATAACAAAATCTGTGCCACTGCTTGTTTCAGGACTATGTCCAGGCCATGACAGGTCTGTGTTACGACGGACTGGAAGGCCTCATCTACCTCGTGCTCTTCTCCTTCATCACTGCTCTCATGTTCAGCTCGATTGTTTGCAGTGTGCCTCACACCTGGCGGACCAAGAGGTAAGGCATCCACTGCACTCAAATGGTACACAACCCCCTGTAACCCACAACCGCAGAGGAGGCTGCAAAATAGCTTTTAAGCTGACTTTGTGTAGCGGACTGTGTATACAGTCAGAAATAATTCAACAGGATAACCCCATCAATTAATTATGGTTTCACAGCATTCTTCTTGAACCCTTTTGTTTTCTACACGGTACGAGAATGAAGCTGACAAAGAAGTACGCTCTCCACAGATAAGAAAACATGAATATCTTTGTGTTTGTTTGCTGTTCAAAGCCTGTATGTGTTTACCACTGCGACAAGTCCACAAGGCTCCAGCTGCTTCCTCAAATAGATTACTTCCCGTTATCCCCTCTAATTGTGCCGTGTTGGCCTAAATCAATCCTAACAACTGTCTGAGCCGGTGTGAAATCGGAATGATTTCTTCATGCTATCAGCGGAAGATAAGGGTTTCAGGATGGCTACGACGAGAGCACAGCTGTCGGCTCAGCAGCACCAAGTAATTAGCTGATCCCTCCTTACGATGGGGGGGTGGGGGGGATCGGTTTGATCTCAGCCGGAGCTTCCTGTTATAAAGCTAAGGCTCTCACGCTACCAGCCTGTTCTCTCAGTGGCTGCTGCTCAGCTTGTTCTCTTGCACTGATACAGTCAAGCTAATTTATTCTAACCCATTTGGAATTACAGCTTCAAATGGAAAGTTGATTTGTGTTATATGTTGAACATTCTATATTTAGTTTAATTAGTATTATTTATTAATAATCAGTTCCATATTTTCTAATTTTTTTCTCCCTGATATGTAGATTTAATTGAAAATGTGCTGTAATCTGCACAAGATGTTTTTCTATGATGTCATAGGTTTGGTATGCAGGAAATAGCCTGTGCATGCCCTTGCCACTAGAGGGAGACAGGCTCCATGATGCCAGTGGCATTGTTCTGTACATGATAATGTGAAACACACTATTGAGCCTCATTGTGTGAAGAGAAGCAAGTGGAATCACATGGTTTCTGAAGTAGGTCACTGCCTGATATAAAGCAAATGTATTTGCTTTCTATCAGGCAGTGTGCTGATACAAAGTTAGTAAAAACTGAAACAATTACATGAGTCTATTTTTACAGCTTTGTTCTGTCCCAGTACGGTCAGTGGAAAGTTGCCTCCTCTTTGCTTCAAACAGCGACAAATTCCTCCTGTTTTCTCTTCCTGTGGGGAAAATTTATCAAAACGTGACGTTGAATAAACACTCCTACGTCACCTCGTGGCATTTTTAATGCTCCTTTTGTCGTCCGTCAGTAAGAACAGGGTTCCCCTCTGGTGCTGCTGCTATTAAAGTCGTTTTTTGTTTTGCAGGAATGAGGACGACATGGAGGATGAGTCTCTGAGCCACGGAGGAAGGCAGAACCATGATAACCTGTACCGCGTCCACATGCCCAGCCTCTACAGCTGTGGCAGCAGCTATGGCAGTGAGAGCTCCATCCCTGCGGCCGCCCACACCGTCAGCAACGCACCTGTCACAGAGTACATGTAAGTTACCACTGCTGCACTCTGCTGTGAATTTGAACAGAGAGGATCACTAAGACAAAGGCAGAAGTACATGTACAGTGTATTGTTTCACATGTGTAAAGCAACAAGTAGGGATTTGACACTGTACTTGTGTGCTTGTTGTTGTTTGATCCCGCTGTGTGTTTGATTCAACAGGGCTCAGAACGCCAGCTTCCAGAACTCTCGCTGTGAAAACACGCCTCTGATTAGACAAGAGTCTCCTCCCCCCACGGTAAGTGTTGTGTTCTCTGTATAAACACGAGGGCTGTCGGAGCACCGCTGGGTTGTTTGGCAGCTTTTAGTCAGGGTCTCTCTGTCTGCCCTTATGGATGGACAAAATATTATGGAACCAGAGGAACTAAACGGATTTAATAAACAAATCAAAAGAAGCTCTGTTAAACTAGAAACAAAAGTGAATTTCCCTTCATGGATCAGTAAAGTGACCATGATTTGGAAGTTGGAAAGAACGTGAGTCGTGCACATTACTCTTCACTTGTTCTCACTCAATTGATCACTCAAACCTTTATCAAGCAAAGTTTGACCAACCTCCTGTAATTGGTGCTTTTTCTCAGTCACTGTTTGTCTACATGAACTTTGTCTGATGAGAATCTGCGGACAGAAACGTTGTTGGCAAAGAAAGTTCAAGTGCTGAACCGTGTGTTATCTTTCCAAGTCCAGAGCGTTTGATCCTCTGCAGCTGTCTCTCTCTGTGTTGTGCAAGAACTGTTTTTGACAGGTTGACACAGATTCGCAGATGTTAGGATGATGTTAGAGAATTTACAACGAGCCAAATTCAGTTTCTCCCTCCTGCCCCCAACCTCTGGCCTGAACCTCTACCAGACATCCTGCTCCTCCCTGGTGTCTGTGTGTCTGCTTGGACCTAGACGCTGCCTTGTGTTACATCTCTATACTCTCTTCTTGTCGTGTTGTTGTTTTTTTTTCCTGCGAATCCATACAGTTGTATTTGACTGCCGCCGACAGTAACAGCGGTCACTGCTGGCAGTTAAAGCCTTCGGAGAGTTCAAGATCGTTTTGGTAACCTCGTCTGCTATGCTAACAGGTACAAAACATGCCCGTCCCCCTCCACCCGCTGACCTGCTCCTCCTCCCAAACCCCCCCCCCAGCTCTAACTCACCCTGTGCTCAGGTCTCACCAGGTGCTGCTGAATCCCCCATGCCCCTCCTCCCCCCAGTCTGTCCTGACTCCTGTCCCACCTGGTGTCTCACCTGATGTTTTGTTTATTGGCCCCAGGCTGCATGTTTCCCCACACCCCTTGCACCACAGATGTATTGGGAGGATCATGGGATGCTGTAATTCTGCCCACTGGCTCACTGTGATCTATGAGTCATCGTGAGGTTATGAAGCCGTATCTTTTTTAAGGATTATGTGTAATGGGGAGGATTCCACTGGAAGTGACAGTTTTTTGTAAGAACTCACAAGATTTATTAGTCATCAGGTTGTATCTCTTCTTGCTTATTTCCCTCAGTGTCTTTACTGGCACTGTATTTGGTGAGATAACTATAAATACAGTTTTCTAAGTATTCCGTGCCTTCATGTGAGGGGGGGGAGAATTGAGGGAAAGATGCTGCCACGGAAACAAAGGAAGGGGGGGAGGGGGGGTGCACCACAGCACTAAAACGATGAGAGATTCAGTATTGTTTGTTTCTCTGATTTAATCAGTTTAACATCACAGTCAGCAGCAGTGATTTTGATGCACATGAGGCAAATACAATGTTTTAACTAGCACCAGATTTTCCACAACAATCAGTGTCTTGGCTCTGAACTCTCGGATTAAAAAATCCAAAAGATGTAAAGACCCATGACAAAGAAGGAAACGCATCTCCACTTCCTCCCACTGTCAAAAAACGAGCCATTTTGGGCTGGTGACATACTTTGGAGCCAGAGTCTCTGCGGCAGAAATTGTGCCAATAAACACACTCAACCTAAGCTGTCAATTATGACGTTTCCCCACGTTTTTGTTGCATCGAATAAATAATTAAAACCAAACAACTTGAACATACATCAGTTTGATAAGACTAAAAAAACAGAAATCCTCTTTGTAAAAACTTTTACCAAGACCTTGACATTTTATCTTGGTCCATGTCCCATCCACTAACACAGAGGAGGCAGTGACCTATACTGCAGACAAACACCAGGAGGCAATAAAGATGATTTAGCTTCACTTTTGTGGACCCTCATCTCTTCCATCTTTTAAGTCTATTAACTCAGTAAATGGAAAAATGTAATGCTTTCCTACAAGTTTAATGGTGACGCATTTAATTTAAAGTTGCAGTGGAGGGAGCCTGGTTGTTTGGATTTCATCTGAGCGGAGTCGCAGTGTCCAACTTTGATAACGCCCGTTTATACAAATGGAGACTGTTGAGAATTAGCATCTTGACTTTGTTTACTTTGACATCTGAGGTCAATCATGTTGTTAAATTCAGAGGAATATATTTAACATCCTAAGCATAAAGCGGTTCTAAAGGATGATCGTAGCATGAGAGAATAAATTCCACATGAAAAGTCCAACATGGTTTTTCCACATGAGTTTGAAATGCAGCCCTTTTGTGTTTGTGTCGCCTGTATTCCACAAATGCATGGGTGCATCCTAAATGTAAAACGAATGAGCGACCCGGCCGATGTGCACGAGGGTTGACAAAAACCACAAAGTGATTAAGATGGATCCTGAGTTTTACACATTCAGCTCGACTCCTTGTTCTCTGCTTTCCTCGTCCTGTTTAGCTGTTGCTGTGATGTTCTCTCTCTGTAAGTGAATGGTTTTTGATCCCTGTAGATTCCAGTTGTCTGGACTCAGTGTGGACGCTCATCTGTGTAGGATTTTCTCTGATCTGTTAAATCGTGCTCCGTTATGCATTTGCCCAAACTGTGTATAAGTTCCTCCGCTGCTGATGGATTTTCTTCTTACTCTGCAAAGTTTTGATTTTTTCCAACAGATACTTTTTTTTTAAAAAGGGTTTAAAACCAGAGCCAGGTCAAATCCTACACAGAATGTGTTTTGTATGTTGTAGGGTTGACGTTTACCCTTTTGTGTTCCACTTGTTCTCCTCACATTTTGAGCCATAAAGAGTGAAATCGTGATTCTCATGGATCATTTTCTGTTTCTTCTCCACAGTACACCTCCAGCATGCGGGCCAAGTACCTGGCCAACAGCCGCCCGGAGCCAGACAACCCTCCAGCGCAGTAGACCACACTGGACTCTCTGCTCTGGCGTCCGTCAGGGTTTTTCTTTTTTCTTTTTACTCAGCCGCTCCACCGTCAACTCTTTTACTCGACTTGAAACGGAAAACCAAATGTGCTATTGCTGATTGGTTGAAGTGAAAAGTGACGGACGTGACATCAAAGCTCATCTCTCCAGTTTCCACAATCCTTTTGGGATGTCATCCTGATTTGATGAAGCCTGGACTGACGTTTACACTCCTTATCTTTTTCCTTTACATTATGACATTGTACAGCGTCACAATCTAACAAGGCTTTGCCGTGTTGAGGACTCTGGAAGTGCTCAGTGACTAACACTGATTACTATTAGTTGTTTTTGTAAAGTACTGTACCCCCTCCTCCCCCCCCTCAGTGGGAGAGGGAGGAAAATGCCTTACACGTAATTACGGTAGGAATCGTCTGATTTTCTTCCCACCTGAGGAGTAGATATGGTTTCTTTCATTATTACACATTCAACAAAATATCGAACTGTCTTAGTTAGATTAATTTCACAGCGCAACATCAGAGTTGCTCCAGTTTCGTGGATCTTAAAATGCAAATCTGATATTTGCGTTGTTTCCCTGTTGATATCGTATGTGCACACGTCTTAACTCTGACGTCTGGGACCAGTTCTTTCTCGTATTGCACGTCGAACACGCAACAAGTCTTTTGGTCTTCTCGGGTCACTGTTATTTCCTGTGGCTTTTAAACAAAAACCCGTTTATAAGCCACTTTTCCAAAGCAGTGACAACACTGTAACTCGTGAAGCTGTGAACTTTGACGCTCTCAGAGGATTACAAGTACAAAGATTAAATGAGTTTTTATACTACTGGAAGCAGATTTCTTTCTTTTCTCTTTTTACCGACGATGGTGAAGCGCTGGAATACAGAGGAGTGTGTGATGTGTTTCTTCAAAACTGCTCCAGACTTCTTAAGATCATTTTGCGGTGCCCCCTCTTCACCAGACTGCTCGTAATTCTCAAAAGTTGTAAAGCTTAATTTCCCTCGACATGGCTGGGAAGTACAATCACACATTCTGGAGTCTGTAGAGGAAGCCTCTCACTGGTAGTCCCAACATTAAGTCTTAATGGGAAAGTCTCAAGAAGAGGAACTCCTGTGCATTGTCAATCCAGTGTCTCACAAATGTGTTTTAGCATTTATACGAACAGTAGAGAAACGAACTGGACGCTGTGAAGGAATTGCCACGACTCCGCTCTCTCCTATAAACTGGAAGCTGTTCCTGTTGAAGCATGACGATCCTTAACACGTGGAATGAGATGTTTGTACCTCCGATGCTTTAACTAGGTTTTCTCTTCAATGTGCTTTTGTGACCAGTACAAGAGGTGATTTTGTACTTTTTTGAGAATGTGCCAACAAAGGAAGCACAACTCTTAAACTCTGAGTATCTTTATTTTAAATGTTTTTATTTTAGGCCTGTTTTTAACGATGACAGCTCTAACGAGGAAAACAAGCCTGACTTTTTTTTCTCAATACATTTAAGACTCTTACTACACTGATGCAATCCGTGTGTTTTTCGTAGTGGTCATATTCTATTTGTTGTTTGTTACGCAAAGCTGTTGTACAGGTCGTGGACATTTACAAAATGAAGAAAAACAAAAAAAGTACTGAAATGGACTTTTCGTTTTAATTTCTTAAAAAAGCTTACTTTACATTTTTTTTTAAATGTTTCTATTTGATTTGCTCGTAGATTTTTTAAATTTCATTTTAGAATCTGTGGCAAGCACAAAGTGTTGCTTCCTAATGTGAATAAGGTAAATAGGTTTAAACAAATTTATTTAGTTTTATTTCTGTTCATCACTAGGGATGTAATCAGTTTTAATTTTTTATTTTGTACATCTTGTTTGCTGCCTCTTTAATGTGTACATGTAAAACCTGTGGTGATTCTGAGCTTGAATGCTGTGTTTTAAAATTAAACAAACCTTAACTGTAGACTCCCGGCTCTTTGGATTCCTTTGTGTTAAAAGCAAGACCAGGAACAGACACTAGGTGGCAGCAAAACTTTACTGTGGTCCTGAGGTTTTATGGTACTGGTCGTTTTACTGAATCTTACCAAAGCTCAGCTGAAGCAATAATATAAAGTCACAACAGCTATGATATGTGTTATAGTATAATTATACCCAGAAGGATTTTAACCCATTTAAACTAAATGTATTTTAGTTCATGCAGGAGTTTGTGAAGTATACTTAAATGCTAAACTCTTTAGTCTACAGGTTATCTGCACATTTTAGTATTAAAAAAAACATTACTCTCAGTTTCCTTAAAAACTCTAATAGATAAATCATATTTTCATTTACAAAGGTCATTTAATGTTGGATCAGTAAGTTGTTCCTGAGTTTATTAGTTATCATGTAGCCAACCATTCATCCACCTATCTATCAATAATAGATATCACTTATTTTAGTATGAACTTGAAAGAAAATTTGATTTTAAGTGGAATTAAAAATGTCTTGTACATATCTTGGCACTAACACTGAGCACAGTTGCATAAGAACATATATAGGAACTAGAGCACAACTAAAGAGGTGAGAAAAAGAAAAACTTTCACTTTTTGAACAATAACTGTTCTCAGGAAAGATTTTCTGACCGTCTGTTATGAGGGCAGCGTCTCCAGATGAGGTTTATTTTAACAAACTTCATCTGGAGACACGATCTTTGGACAAGTCCAGGGTCCAGGACATAAAAATGTTATTTCACCAGATCAGACAGAAGATTATTCACATCTATAATCTCGATTCTATTTAACAATGTAAAATGACAGCATGGAAACAATATATCAGTGTTGGGTTAACTGATAGTTTTCAGGTCGCAACACAAAATTCTGTTATTTCAGGTTTTTAAGATAAAAAACGCACATATTAAGATTCTCTAAATCTTTTTGTGTGACCGTGATGACTTCCTCCTCCAGCGTCCATGAGACTGAAGACATGATTTCTGAAGAAAGCTGTGTTTCTCTAATCAGTATTTAATGTTGACAAAGCACAGGCCTGCAGGCAGATCCCTCTGACCGGAGCAGAGAAGCAGTCTTGTGTTTCTGACCTCTCGGGGCCGACAGCAGACGAGAGGTCAGTGTCAGCACCGGGCCACCAGACTGGCTTTGTCAACTTCCTCCATAGCGGCAGCTGCTGTCTCCACGAACACTGACTTCTCGTGAGGAAGCCTGGTGGTTGGGGTCAGATATGAATAGACTGATTTTTATCTGTGTTCACATATTTGGAGCAGGCTTCATTGTTTTCTCCTAATTTTGCCTTCAAATGCTTCACTGATCTTTTATCATGTCAAGAAAATGTGTCTTTTTCAGATCTTGGGGCAGTATGTTCTCTGCTTTTTGTCTTTTTTTATCTGTCTCTAAAGAGGAATATAGAGACTCCATCACCTCCTGGACCCCCTGCTGTTTACTGGGGAGGATTCAAGGAGCCGAACTAAACAGAGCAGTAAACAAACAAAGCATGACGGAGCCTGAGTCTCTTTCTTTTTTTTTACAACCCGTCATCCACGCAGACCCAGAGATGCAAATGAAATTTCACACGGCCCTCACTGTCGAGGAAATTGAATTACCCTGCTTGTTGCTGGACCGGAGGAATGCGTCTCTAATGCTTCGAGGTGAGGGGGCTGAATGGTGAGGGGGGCAGAGGGGAGGGTGGGGGGGGGGACGAGGGGCCTGCACCCTCTGCCCCCCCCTCCTCTCCCCCCCCAAGGACACTTCCTGAGTGTGGCCGGGCGCTCTGCCATGAGGTCTCTCCAGCTCCGTCCGCTCGGTGCCAGGCAGCTGCCAGGGGACACACGAGAGGGTTCAGGCTGCACAAGTCAAGACGTCCATTTACAAAATGCACCTGTACATCCTCCTCTGTGTGTGTGTGTATGTGTGTGTGTGTGTGAGTCCGTTCTATAGTTCACATTGTGTTCAGTGCAACGCCGGTGTCAAACACTCACAGAAAAATGATGGAGCAAAAACATAAACTTGAGGTTTTGCATGTTTTCAGCAGGACCTCATTTCTACGCCACAGCACTGACGGCTTTTTTCCAAAACATGCCATTCTAAGATTGTTTCCCGGCCTCACTGGCTGCATGAGAGTTTCCATTTGCTCAAGTGCATGATGCAAATAACATGATAACAGAGATGCACAATAGTTGTTACACAGCAAGAACTGTTTTGGATAATTACCATAATAATAATCATTATAGTGATGATCGGATATGGTGGGAGATTAAGAACTTTTGTGGCTGCTGTTAAACCAATGATCTAAAATGTATTTTTTCTTGCATTTTATAAAAAGTTGCAGTCGAGCAGTGGGGCAGTTTAGTCCTGTGGTTACCAACCTAGGGGTCGGGGTTCTTCAAGGGTCACCAGAGAGATTATAAGAAGAAATAAGACATAACTAAATTCTGAGACATAACAAACATATATTTCATCTTTTTGGACCTTTTTAGTGAAATATTGCACATTTCTCATCACACGATTTACAGCACGAGATCTCTTGGGAAAATGCTAATCATTCTCCGAGCCTTTCTCACACAGACTCCAAAAAATGGGGTTTGGATATTCTCCAGGCTCGCAAATGAAGAAAACAGCAGGAGATTCTACGTGTTAAAGTTCACAATGATGTTAAAATAACGGTGTCTGAACAGAGCAGGAGATCAATCACGGATCTTTGTTTACAGCACATGGACACTGGCTTCGGCCCTCATCAACCAAAGCTCTTCAATCTCATTGTCACTACAAGTTGACATCTTTGTCCCCTACGATCATGGCACCACTTTTACACCCTCATATATTTGTGTTATTCCAGTTTCCGAGGGGGGTCAAGAGTTAGAAACTTGGTCAACTCGCTCACGCATGTCTGAAAGAATCATAATAAATATCTGAAATGTGAGAAGGGCTCCAACTCAGCATTGCTTTGTTGTCGTTTTCCTCTGCTCATGGTGACTTGTATATTTTGTACAGCTGTCAAATTAACAAACTGGAGCAGAGACAAAATTTCCCCTCTGAAGTAGAGGCTCTGCTACTTGCATCTTCTCCATCATGTTCACTGTCACCTCTTGTTTCTCTCCTCGTGTGGCTGCAGGACGGATGAGGCAGTCTTCCTGTTTTCCGGAGGGGATCCGGCTTCTTTGTCGCTCTCCAGTTAAAGGGAGTCGAAGGAGACAGGGACCCTGGTTTGTCTCCATTGTGGCTCAGAGGGAGGCAGCTGTGTGTCCTGGGAGCCGGCGCTCGCCTTATTCACACCTCACCTCCTCCTTTGTACACGTCACCCGGACCAGTCAGAGGGAGCACGTATGCAGAGGAGGGTTTACGGAGCTGTCTGGTCCCCCCACCCAGCCCCCCCACACACACCCCTGCTCACTGAGATGCTTGGTGACTTTTCTAAAAGCACTCCCTGTTCTTTCAGCGTCGTTTGAAGTCGTCTGAGTGAAGAACCTTTTCACAATCCGGTGCTTCACTGCCATGCATGATCTCAGCTCCGAGCCAGGAGACGTGTGCATCCTCATCACCGAGGTCACGTTAAATGATCCTCAGGCTTCTTAAGTTAACAGAAGTTATGATTCATCCCTTTCTGACGTTGTTCAGCATCATTTGCATCCTGATTTGCATTCGCCCCCTGACTCTATTATTGTAGCTGTTTAAATCACTGAAAATACTTTTCATGTCGTCAATCTAAACTGTCTTTTTCTTTTTCTTTGGCCTGTTTGACAGTTGACGTCTCCTTGTCTGTGTAATAATAAGACAACTGTCTACTTTTAAAAGATTATTACACTGTTGAAATCTTTCTGTTCTTGGCTGCAAGTCATATTTCCCAGGTGTTATGTTCTGAAAGGCAGTTTTACATAGTTTGAACATTGACAGACTGAAATGATCAAGGTTGTTTTTTCCATTTTACGAGTTGGAGCATGAGGAACATTACACAACAGATTGTGTCGTTTCTATCGGTGAAATTATCTTTGAATGACTTGAATGTACAATAGGAAACAAATCTGTTTATGCATTATAAAAGTGTTGATGTAAAAGAACAAATGTTGGACTGCTGATACCCCTGTTTATAATTCAAATGCAGAATTAAATAATAAGATGGTTTATAGGTTTCAGCTCTTATTTTGAATTCATCCTGTTGATTTTAGAAACTCCTCCTGTGAGTGATCCATAATTGGATGCTTCTATATTCACAGATAATTTATGACAGTTAATATAACACATCTTTAATTATCTAAATACGATATGTGTCTATAGGAATAATTGTGGCTGTAAGTTATTTAAAACCTCAAAATGCTCTTAAGTCTGTTCTGTTCATTCATTGCAGATGTGAAACAGATGTGGATATTTGAATGAAAACTAATCTACAGTAATAAAACGAATGAGTCTCACTTCATTCTGCAAATGATGTTAAAATGTTGATGATGAAATATTGGAATAACAACAACAGTCAAAGACGATTTGATTGTCCTGAAGAAAAACAACACAGTGAAAACCACTCGTTTGCTCCAGTGCATCTTTTAACGAAAGGAGGAAAATGAAAAACCTTGTCCTCCTCCAAACTCCTCAGGTCCACCACTCTAGTGCTGCTTACTACAAAGTTCAAGTCCTTTTCTTTTGAAGGGGTTATGTGATACCTGGATTATGTTAAACTTCCACTTGGCCTGTCCTCAGAGCACACGTACAGGAGGATTAAGGCCTGTGCCAGTTGCTGTGAGATCTCTCTGCAGGCCAGTGGAGCCTGTCCCGCCGCCGCTAATCCTGCAGACAATGCGGCCTGTTAATTGGAGACTGACTGATATAGCAGGGGAGGGTCATGAAGACAATGTGCGAGTGGCCAGCGTCTCTGTAATCCCCTGCACTCCGAGGAATGTCCCTGTGTGGCAGCCGTCCACTGTGCACCACATCCGCTCCCACTCCCCTGCTCCTTCTCCCCTGCTCCCAGACCCCTGCTCCTCCCACTCCCCCTGCTCCCAGACCCCTGCTCCCACTCCCCTGCTCCCACTCCCCTGCTCCCACTCCCCTGCTCCCACTCCCCTGCCCCCTCTCCCCTGTTCCCTCTCTGGGGTTTGACGGTCAGACGTGCTGCTGATACAAACACAAAAGAGTGATTTTACAAGTGTTGTGAAATGTCACATCTCCCACTCAGAGCAGTGATGGCAGGTGTGAGAACGCTCACCCTGGTGTTTGTGTTTTAATCAGCAGGGAACAAACCATCAACACATTTACAAGTGTGTCCTGTCAGTCCAGCTTCAGACGGGGACGAGGCTTCAATCATGTTGTTGTTGAGAAGCCTCCACATCCCGTGTTTGTTAGATGTTCTTTTACTAGATAAGAAATGAAAAATCCACCTTTTATGCATTTAAAAAGTGATTTTTTGCATCTTTGTGGTCGTTTTCTGTCTCTTTAGAAAACCACAATAATGTTTTTTGTCCTGTTTTGCATCTCTTTTGTTTTTGATTTTTGTGTCGGGGTTTGTAGTCATGCATCTCTTTGTGGTTGCTTAGCAAGACTGTGGCTCATTTTTTGCGTCTTTGTAATAATTTTGCATATCTTTGATGATGTTTTGTCACTCTTTGGTTATTTAGCTTTTCCTTTTTAAACATTTCCACATGTGACTCTGCGTGTCTTTGTCATCATTGTGTTTCTCTTTGTAGTCGTCATGCATCTCTTTGTGGCCGTTTAGCAGGTCTGTGGCTCATTTTGTCATCCTCGGGCATTTTAAGTCATTCTGCAGCTCTTTGTGATCTCTTTCCATCTTTTTTTTGTCTTTCTTTAGTCATTCTCATTTCTCCTTTCATTCACTTTTGTATCTCTGTAGTCCTTCTGCATCTTTTTGTACATAGTTTTGTGTCACCTGGTTGTAATCTGGCGTCTGTTCATGCTTGTTCAATCGACTTCTCATACACAGGCTCTGGTCAGGTATCCCACTTCAGTGATCCACATACCATAAACACAGGTATCATCTTTCGACTCCATTTTTCTGTGTTTACATAAACCCCTGAGGTTGCACCGGCCACATCATACACAGAATATCCTGAAAATGAAAAGTTGAACTCCTGGAAGAGAAGCGGTCTCAGCGATCATACTTCTGACGGCTGCCGGGTCATTTCATGTGAGACATGTTCCTGCCTGGGGGGAAAAGAAAAAGAGCAATCAGGCTATGACTCAAACTGAGACGGACTCAAGTCATGCCGGCGCTTCATGTTGTGTAAACAGAGCACGATGACATTTTGGAAGCCGGATCCTTTATCAGTGGCAGATAATCTTCCGCAGCTCCAGCCTGCAGTCATGTGTCACCCACGGTGGGGATGACAGGCAGGTGGTCGGGCTGCGGTGGACGGCTGCAGTTGGATGTTTGTTTTCTTGTTATCTGTTGCCACATCACACTCACTGTGCTCTATATGCAAAACGCTGAAATCACACGAGCGCTCAAACGTTAGAGTCGCACACCTGAGTTACACTTCCAGTCACGATACAGACTTTTTAACACCCTGTGCAATGGAAGGCTGTTGTTCCCAGTGTGTGAGTGTATGTAAGTGAACAAAATAACTTGAATAACTAGAATTTTAACTAAACTGATCGGGAGTGATACTTGGGAGGGTATCTTCAGAAGATTAGCTTTTGGAGTTGATCAGTCAAAGGTCAAAGGTTAAGGTTGACAGAGATATGATTTGAAAAACACATTTTCAAAGATATCTCCTCATTTAATAGGAATAGAGAGAGAATCCACGGCTTATATTGAATAAAACAATTAGTCACCGTCATATTCATCATGTAGAAGTCACAATGAAGTCAGAAAATTAAATCAAGCATAATAAGAAAAGAAAATAGACACAACCTAAAGCTTTTATAGATCCAAAATTATTTTATGGTCATATGGTGGGTATGACATCATCATGACATCACTCTGAAGTCAGAAAATGGCATCTTAGAGTGAAGTAATACATTCACGTTTGCAACAAATTAAAACACTTTACTGCACAGCCATATTTCATCATATGGTAAGTATTACTTTCTGTGCATGATTTGCATTTGCCCCTGGGATGCATATCATATCTTCTTTTGATGTTGACATGCTGCCAGTTTAACATAGGCCAACTGAAAACAATGAAAACAGGGTGGGGTAGTTACCTTGGCTACGTTTCAATGCTTCATAAACCCACTAACCAGCACCTCTAAAACTTATTTTACACCAAAATGAGCAGGTGCTGTATATGCAGGTTCTCTTATAAAAGGTAATTAACACCTTTCCCGTTGCCAGTAGCAGTTTTGTCACTGTTGCTTTATGTATGCAACGTTCCATCCCACCTCGGAGATCGGCTTTCGGAATAAAGTTACATCTGAATACCCTGGTTGATAGTGTTCGAGTTGCACAGGAACAATGTTTACGTTAGCCAGTAGTTAAGTCATTGTTAGCAAAAACTGTTCTGACAAACGCATTATACTAACACCGTAGTAAAATGTCCAGAGACAGTAGTTGGACAGTACTAAGAGTACGACACATTTATTGACAGTAGTGCTAATAAACAGTATAAGCTACAGCTTTCACAACTGTCCATCTTGGATTTCAAGGTCAGTGGTGGTGAGGTTCAGTAGTTCTGAGCTCTGATGTATAATGGCGCCATTAGTGTCCTCCTTTCTGTCCAATCTGTCCCTCTGTGTGGCGCTGAAAATGTTTGGCCTCAGCATCTCGGTGCAAACCGACCGGCTGATTCCGCACACTTAAAACCTGCTGTATTTATTATGCTGCATCTGCTGGTATGGGAACAAACAGGACTACAATAGCAAATGCTCGGGGAAGATAAACAGCGGAGAAAGCTCTCACATGCAACAACTGCCATTCTTCCAAAGTTACTTGCAGATGTGGCACGCTGGTGCGTTTGAAGGATCACCGATTCAGAGAGATTACAGACGAACCGAGGGAAATGGTCCAGGAATCAAATGTAAAAGTGTTTTTTCACTGCCGTGCTGCAGATGCACACGTCTTTGTGAATTGAAGTTGCCATTCGGTGAACACAAACCCTCTGTGGATGGGACAGGTAACTTAAAAGTGGTAGTTTTGAGAGTCTGAGCTTAAAAACGATTAGGGACAGATTAGACCAGCACTCATCTGATTTTGTTATTTATGTAACAACTTTTCTCTTGTGTAGCAACAGATCAAACCACTGCTGATCCGATTACTGTTTGCACATTCACAGCTTGCCAGTTTAATAATACAAGAGTTTTATTCTTAATCCTCGGGCCTTCTTTTCCCATGGGTGCAGTGCCAGAGGAGGGATCTGTCTCTTCCTCTTGTTAGTGAGCCGGGAGAATTCCGATTTGACACTGAATGAAGCTACAAATCAAACTGCTTGGTTTGTTTCTTATTTTACCCAACAGATGATTTGAAACCTCTGTGCAAAATCAGTGGAAACATTTTACGAGTCAACGGAGAGAAGAAAGCAGGCGCAGATGACTGATGTTGAACACAACGTTTAGACACATTAAACACTGCAGTTTTTCCCACTGTACATAACTGGAAGGCAAGGCTGTGATTATGGTTTGTGGTGAGGATGTCGCTCTGGGTGATTTGTCTCTCATGTGACGCTCTGGTGATGGATCTACAGGCCTGCCGGGGTTCAGCCAGTGTGTGCTGGAGGCTGGGAACATAACTTTAACTGAGTAAGTAAGTACGTAATCTGTCTTTTTGTCAGAATGGAGTAAAATATCTCATGAGGCTTTTCTATTGTCGAAGTTGGGGAAACGCTGAATGGGACCATTCATCGTGATCACTGGTGGAAGTATTCACATTGCTAACTTAAACAGCAACACTATGGTGATGCGTTCAGCCAAGATTTGGGTGTTGTAGCTAGCTACCATGACGATGTTTATAATTGGCAGCCCAACATTTTCAAATTTGTCCCGCTGTGGTTTCATAATGAACCAAAATATGTTTCATACTTTCATAGTACTTGTAAGTAAGTAAGTACTGAAGCAGTACTTACGCTGTTGGGCTACCCCATGCTTGCGCCATGGTCCTACATTTTTTTACCATCCACGCAGACAGCCAGACCTCATTGTTTTAGCTGCAGTTGTGGCATATTTTTCTCTCAGGACAGAATTTATCTTTCACTCTTTAATCTTGGTCATTCCTTATCTGTTACTCATGGGAGTGGCCTTTGTGAGCGTGCTTTTGCCCCATTACCGCCATAGACTGTGGGAAATGCACTAATCTACAAATATCGTAAAAAAAGTTGATTGTAAAGCGGTAGTCTGTTGATTTTAAATTTTGTTTTTATTCTTCAGAAAAACAAAGTAAAAGTACTAAATATAATGTACATAATAATAAGTGCAGATGTATTGTAGTAGAGGGTTAAGATTGGCTTCAGGTATTAGCCATCATTCTATGGCTAATACCTTCTGATACAATGATGTGCATTGATTTTAGTTCAGTTATTTCTGTGAAATATTGGGTGATTCTGCCTTCTTAGTTGTCAGGAAACTTGTTGAGTGTACTTGGTGGAATTTAATTGGAATTAACAAAATATAAAGATCTGTAAAGAATTGAATTGCAATGAAATGTATATATTCTTACAGATTGGATTAAGTATTGTTTATGCAGCCTATATGAAATAGAGAATCGACAAAGTAAAATACTGAGTTTCCTTGCCATCAGATTGTGTATTTGACAAAAGCTCATGTGTCATTTAAGTGTTCAGCAAGTTAAGTCGGATTGTTTTGAACATTACGTGTACAATGGTGACCTTAAAATAAAAACACGATCAAACACGTTTCTCAGTGGTTATGCTCTTTTATTCAAAGTTTCAGGTCCCACTGTGGGTCCCTTCAGGCAGCAGACGCCACCATCAAGCTCATAATTCCTGAGAAGCCGGTAATTGGAATAAACAGTTTGAACCCCTCCAGATACTGGAGAATAAAAACCACAGTTGTTTAGTCACACAGTTCAAAGCTGTACAACAATCATGTCCAGGTCATTAACAGCATATGTAAACCTCAATAGGGGGGAATTACATTCTAAACATTTATATTAACTACGCATTTAAACACAAGGCACAGTACACAATACTGTAAACAAGATGTACAGCGAAACCCAATATGGGTGAGAGAATACACAGAGGGAATAAACGCCTCCATGTGGAAACACGGGTGTTGCTCCTGCTAAGTTTTCGCCTCACAGGCCTCAACAGTAACAAGCCAATATTATGTGTAAATAAAGAACATTCATGTTAATAATAATAATAATAATAATAATAATAACAGAGAGGCTCATCAGTCTTTTGTGCAAACTATTATAGACTGTGGCTGGGATTACACATGTGCTTATTACTTAGATGACATGCTTATTTTGGGTTCTCTGTCTCGAGCTTAAGCTTCTGCGCTGTTGAACCTCTGGAGGTGAACGTCTTCTCAGGAGCAAACACCAGTCATTTGAAATTCAGCTGTGCAATATTCAAACAAAGATCAACATCTTGTATCAAAAGCTGATTGTAACCCCCTCCCAATCAAAATCTCTTCCTCTCATTACTCTTCCCTGATTGCAAGGACTGTTATTAAATACATAAAAATCAAATAGATGCTGAGATTTTGAGGGGGTTATTTTCTTTTTTTGTTCATTGGG
This sequence comes from Pseudopleuronectes americanus, assembly GCA_038501795.1. Taxonomy (NCBI): domain Eukaryota; kingdom Metazoa; phylum Chordata; class Actinopteri; order Pleuronectiformes; family Pleuronectidae; genus Pseudopleuronectes; species Pseudopleuronectes americanus. Next base: position 10,565,368 of record CM076732.1, read on the forward strand.
ACACAAATCTGAGGAATGTCAAGGATGTAAATTAGGTCGGTTCACCCGAGAAATATCAAAAACTTAAAAGTGCTTTGTCCTGATGAACCTCAGATTAGGTCACAAGCAACGGATGCTTTTGGAAATCTGCCTACTGCCAGCTCAGGTTAGTGGGAGTAACAACACTGTAAACTTAAAAAGCACAGTAACATCTTCATAATAGAGCGTTTGTCCGGAGTCATCTGGATAAAAAGGTCGGAACAAAAATTCCTGGAAAAGCCAATCATATATATACATATTCATCTGTGTATAAGTGTGTATATATATATACATACACACACATATATATATATATATATACACACACATACCATGGACCTAAATGGCATTTTTAAAAGCTTAAACAAAAGAAGAAATTCATGTAAAGCTGGCAAAAAGGCTCAAATATATGACAACACATTCTATGAGAATTGCAAACATTTACAAGCAACATATACATCACAAAACTCAAATGATTGCCTGCAAAGCGTAGCGTTGAAAGCTACTTCCTGCCAGAAGCTGGAGCCCTCCGCCCCCAACATCATGGGGAGCAGGGGGGAGATCCTGGATCCGGACAGGAAGGAATAGTCCCGATGCGGGCCGCACAGCAGCCCAGTTAAACTATTAAAGACCGCGCACCGCTGCAGTAACAGCAGCCGCGCGGTCAAATACCAAACACTGGTCCCCTCGAGCCTTTCAGATACCGAGGCACGAGGGAGACGAGGATGAGAAAGGAGCGGTCGCCCTAATAGGCAACCTGAGGAGGACACCACGGGGTGTCTGGGTACAGGAGACAGTGCACAGACTTGAACCTGAAAACAGAAAAGGTTAGAGTTAGACAAGTGAAGAGGGGTCGATGAAATCTGAGTCACATTATTAAATACAGACAGATCTCTCACCTCGATGGATCCTCCTCCACAGAAAACGCCCCTTTCAAATTGATAATATTGCTCTTGTTTTCAAACATCCCATAACTGAGGGTGATCTGGAGGGAAAAGTTATAAGAGAAACATGAGTGACACAAAAACAAAGAAACCACATTCTGGTGCTCGATATTTTGTTTGATATTAAATGATAATCTTGAGTTTCTCACCTGTTTGTGAATCTCAGATCGCGACACCAGTTGCAGGTTCTCCAGGTGCGAGTGGAACAGGTTGCTGCGGGTGAGCGGAACCCCGAGAACCGACTCGATGATGTAGCCCACGGTGCAGTCATCGGGCAGACGGATTTTCTCCGCTGTGTTCATGAAGTGCCCGCCACTGAAGAGACATGAAGATAGAGAGATACCTGGTCAGTGCTGCTGTGGATAAACACTTCCCAAGATTGACTAACAAATGTATGGTCTCTGCAGTAAAGTGATAATACACGGTGTGTGCGTAACTGTATCTCAATCCTACCTGGCCCATGGGCTCATCTTCAGTGCCAGACCCCGGCTCACGCAGAAACCCGCTCCTCCAGTCGCAAACCAGAAGTTGACTGGTTTCTTTAAGAGGAGACAGAAAAGATGATTTAATTTACAGTACTATTGGACAAACAACCCGTTTTGTGACCTTGAAATATTATGTTCATAAACAAATATGCCACGTTGCATACCATCTTATTGTCGCCCAGCCTCTCCGTGGCCTCGATGGGCCGGTCCAGACTGGGTTTGCCGATGTACAAGTCCTGGGTGTGGGGGTACTGGGACAGCTGCTTCACAAGAGTCCGAACATTCACGTAGTTGTCATCATCGACATGACAGAACCACCTGAGAAGCAGAAACAGAGGAATATTTAGATCCAGACATTCATGCGACGATCACCATTTATGAGAAAATAAACGTGGCGTGTAGGTGTTACTTACTTCTTCCCGGACTCTATGAACTTATCATATTCCACCGCCATCTTGCAAGACAGAGCTTGTCGGCTGTGGGCCGCGGAGCAGTTGGTGTTGACTGCATGACTCCCTGTGGCAACAGAGAAAAAACATATGAGTGGACAACATCAATGGAGGCTCTATGTATTTGAATGCCATCTTCCCCAGAAGCACAAAGGTCAAAGCCAAATTGTTATGCCCTTTAGAATTTTTTATTCCTCGCAAATTCACAGTTGAGCCCTTATCCAATAAAACAATGTGCATATCTGTTCCCCAGATGAAATCCCCCTCATGAAACTCACCCATTTTCTTTTTTAGCTCCTCGTCCTCTCCGTCAGTGAAGATGTACGTCTGTAAACCAAACAGAGGACGTCACAGATTAGTGGACTTGCTCATTAAAGCCACAACATCAGAACAGCTTGGGTTGGGTTGATCATGTGAAGGGGTCACGTGATCAAAATTAACAGGGTGCGCAAAGTCCCTCGTCCTCCTATGAAACCCGGGTGTGATTAGCATCAATCATCGGGTCCTTTATGCAGTGGAAAACACACAGGGTTAAACAACCCCCTGCTCTAATAAAGACCTTTTGTCCTGGCGTTTCACTCTCTCCATGGCAACTATGCAGCCTCCTGAAGCATCCCAGACATAGAACAAAAGAGGAGGCAGACTGTCCGCCCCCACACACATCCCCATTCATGTATCCCATCCCCCGGCCGAGCCCCTGCACCCTGCTGGACGTGCTGCCGAGCTCAGACGTGTTGAATGCGGCTAAAACTGTAGCATGCAAATGTCAACACAGTCAACACGTATCTGATTAACCAGCACCACCGTCCTCTTTATCCCCGCCGCTCTACACCAGACTCCACAGGTTCAAGGAATCAGACCGTGAACCTGCAGGCTCTTGTTAAATGTAGCAGTTAGTCATAAAAAGGAGTTAACAACAAAGAGCACCTTTACAGGAACACGCTTTTAAAAAAGGCCAGGGGGGGAGATTAGAGTCCTCTTTGTGGCTGCTCACGCCGAGCAGGTGCGAGCCGGTGAATGGCGATGATGAAAAGGCCGCCGGTTTCTGTAACTGCCAGTGGCCTGTTTACTCTTCATCTGAGGTGTGGCAGCACCTGCCGCACATCACGCCGCCTTATCTACGCCACGCGTCTCTACATGCCGGGTCGTGCAGCCTGATGCCTCGACTGACAGAGGCTATTTTTTATCAGTTTTAACTCACATTCCTGTAAGAACGCAAGCTGGCTGCCGAGCAACCGCGACCAACTGGGGCCGTCTGTAAACACACCGCTGATTTCAGAATAAAACGACATCTTTCGATGAACGGAAAACACAGCTCAGAGCGTTTATGGATCAAACTCGGCGCAGATGTTACCCAAGGCCGGAGCCTTGATCCTGTATTTGTTTAAGAAAGGATGGTGGTTTCACTGGTAACGGGATCAGAGGCTGGCGCTGTTTGCTTTAAAGGCCGCTGAATGGACGGCCTAATCACTGAGGCAGCTGCCAGGGCTGCCAGGGCCCTGACAGAGAGGGAGGGAGGGGAGGGGAGGGGTGGAGGGTGTGGGGAGGAATCCCAATGCTGATTAGTAAATCGAAAACCGTGTGTGGCCATTCACCCCCTTGTCACCCCCTCATCCTGCCTCCTCCCTCCCCCCCGGGCCACATACGCGGCCTGAGCCCCTTGAATAGAACAATGCTGTGAGTTTTCAGGCTGGGTAAAGTCTCCACTGGGTAAATTCTAAATATGTTTGCCGGCATTTGCATACAGCTGCAGGAGTTAACTAAAGAGAAAGTTCCCGGGGAAGGGTTTTCTCTGCTCTTTCTCTCTTTGTTTCTTCACTGAAACTCATAGGAACAGTTACTTTCATGGAATACTAATTCCAACAAGAACAATAAAAAAAGAATAAATAAAAAAAAACGGGCCGTGTGAAGCAGAGATAAGAAGCGAGAGGTGAGGAGGGGGGTGAGGACAAGAGAGCAAGGAGAAAGGATGAGGTTGGGGGTCAGGGGCGGGGGGGTTGGCTCCCGACCACAGGAAGGCCTGGCGCGGCCCTGTCTGAGCTGGACGTGGTGCCTGGCTGGCTGGCTGGCTGTCTCCAGCTCCACCGGAAGGAAGGGGATCACGGCTCCCCCGGCCACCACCTCCACCCTGACTCCATCCCGCTCCTGTCCCAGACATTAAAGCCCTTTCAGCACTTTTTTCCCCTCAGCACTAATGATTTGGAAAACAATTCACAGTGCGACGACAGGAGGAAGACAAATAATATGCAGAGTGGGATTCTCGTCTCCAACCAGGCTCTTAACTTGAATGACGCCCACCATCTTTCTGACCACTTCTGCTGTTTCAACCTCAGTGTGCAGCCATTCAACTCACTCACATACAGCGTCGAGTGTGTCTTTTTTTCCTACTAGATGCTAAAAGCGCTCATTGTTGCGGCGCTGGCTGATTACCATACTCTTAAGAGCAGGATGCAGGGAGCGCCGCCACGAAGATGTGGACACCAGCTGTCGAGACGTTTGCAAAAAAAAATGAATGAAGGCTTTGATAAGAGCTGCTACTGAGCATTCTGCAGTATTACAAATCAGTTCAGGATAGGGGGCTTAAGGGTTGACATTTTTAGTTTTTTTGATTGCATGGCAGGGAAACTTTGTGATCCATTCTGTGCCCCCCCCACCCCCTCCTCCCCCCTCAGTATGATTGTTCTAGTGAGGCGAACGGGGAGTTGCTAGAAATCATGAAAGGGTGCTACATGTCTTATAAAAGTCCAAATTGAGATTCCAAATTGATTTCCAGAAACTTCATGGTTTTGACCTTTCTGAGCCACAAAGGGAGCCATTTAGCCAGATTCTTACTGATGGTTTTACCCCCAAAAAAGTCCTATTTGTGCTTTGAATGGGCTCAAACATCCAGAAGGACACAGGCATTATTATGTCAGCAGAGGCATCACAGAGATAATCTGCCCCTCCATCATGAATACAGCTGCCGGAGAGCAAAGAGGTCTTCTCTCTTATCCGAGAAACTCGCATGTACTCGCTTCTGCATCTGTAATATTTTGGTCCCCTGTGCCTCAATAGTGGTCCAGACACGACAGATGTTCATCAGCTGAGCGTGAGAATCAAACCTGAACCCGGAGGATGGCCATATGCACACGGTGGGAAGCTCAGAGCATCATATGGCTGGCATTAAGGCCGTCCTTTGTTCCGTCTCTCTCGGCCACCTGGCACCCTTCTATCCGGGAACTCCCACCCAGCATTGTGGTGCTCGCCCTGTCCCTTTTTGTCCGTGCAGTCACCCACCAGCTGCCTGCCCCGTGAGCCCTGCTGTTAACTCTGTGCGATGGGTTAACAACAACTTCCAGCACAGTAATTACAAGCATTTAGCACAATCACTTTGCAAATAGGCAGATGATAAGAGTCTGGGTTTTGAGGGGGGGTTATTGACTTCAGTCAGATGCAGGTATTTCTGTGTGATCTGATACAATTTCCCATCACACACAGATCAAGAGGAGGAATATCTCTCCAAACTTCCCCAGTGCTTGCAACAAAAGGGGGAAATTGTAAAAAATGTGTGTGACAGCGTCCTAGGCCAATCAAAACGACTTTTTGAATCTGACACCTCTGGATGCAGGATAAAATCACTTTGACTGGCCCCTGTTATCTTCACGCTGCAGCCGTGCGTGCACCCCCTGCAGACGCTTGGTTGTCAGGGCCACACATTCATCCCCGGCGTTCCACTTCCCAGCGCCACCCTGCCTATAGATGCACCCCTTTTGTCCCCATGCGTCCCCTTCACCAAGCCCCCAGTTTGTTCCCATCCCTTCAGCGAGTGACCCAGACTCAGCTCTCCCACGTTCCCATGGAGAGAGGGGAGACAAGGGGCTGGGGGGGAAAGCTTTTCTTCCCCCCTTCAGAAAGACGCTTTGTTAGATCCTGGAAGGGGGACAGCGCTGGACTCGGTGCTGTGAGGCATCCATTGCACCGGGGGCATTCACAGGGACACCCACAGAAGAGGAGGGATAATAGGGAGTGGGGAGCAGAGGGGGGCTGAGAGAGGGAGAAGAGGGAGTCCTGAAACTGCTCCCTTCGTTCTCAGGGACATCACTCAGAGGAGAATAAAAAGTGACAGAGCCGGGGAGGAAATTCAACGCGGTTAACTGGGGCTGGGGGGTTATTCCAGTGCGTAATCTGGTGCCATGGTTGGAACAATACTGCAGTGAATGCGGCCAACAGGCATCCCCTCTATGTGTGCGCTGGGTCATTGTTCAGCGGTGCAGCCCAGAAACAATGACACAAACAGATTGCCCCCCTTTAAATTTGCAGTGGAGTGGATGAAAGCGTGCGGAGTGATTCATGGCCAACATTAAAAAGTTTGCATGCGCCCTTTACCTGTTGCTTGTTCCTGGAGATCCACGTGTCCATCAGCAGGCTCAGTCTGGAGCGGTGGAACTTCTTGGTGGTCTTCACCGCGATGAACACGTCGTCGGCGGTGATGTCCTCGGCCGGGGGTGGCGGCGCGGAGCCGGCGGAGCGCGCGGGCCTCACCGCCTCCCGCCGGCCGCGCGTCAGTTTGGTGAAGTACGCGGAGAAGCCGGTCTTCTCCTGCGCGCTCGCGGGCTCCTCCACGCGCGTCACCTCGTCCACCTGGACGCGGCGCAGCTGCACGGTGAGCACGAGCAGCAGCAGACCCAGGGATGCTGCGCTGGCCGCGGTGATCGCTGCCTTCTTCGCATTGCTCTTCAGCATGATGAGAGCCAATTAAACAATTAATACACAACTCGAGACTAGGACGCGGCGCGGGTCTCCGATACAAAGTCCATATGGCGGGTTTAAACCTAAGAAAACACAGGAGCAGAGATGTAAGGTCCGTCCGGCTGCATAGCTGGGGAAGAATAAGAGAATCGATGGGAGGAGAAAGATATTAGCTTGAGGTGTGGCCACGCCCCCTGGAGGAGAGGGGCTCAGTGAATGCAGCGTGCCATTCAGTGACGATGCAATGGGGCGTGGCTATCTCTCTCTCTATTTGAGTGTGTGTGTGAGGGACCCACGTTTAATGTGCTTTTACTAGGGTTAGAATTAGGTCAGGGTTAGGGTTAGGGTTGGGGTTGGGGTTGGGGTTGGGTTGGGGTAAGGTTTGGCTAGTTAAAGAATTAGGTTTAGGTTACGGTTAGAATTAACTTTGGGTAAGGTGCGGTATAGGGTTAGGGTTAGACATTTAGTTTGAATGATTAATGTTAGGGTAAAGCTGTGTGTGAGTGTGTGTGTGTCTGTGTGTGGTCCAGGTATAAGCGGTGTTGTGGGGACCTAAAAATATGTTTACACATTCCACTATTGGGACTTGTCTTCCTTATGGGAACAAAGTCCCCATAACGTAGAGGTAAGGTTTAAGATGGGGCAAGTATTATAGAAAAAGTCTTCATGAAATCAATGAGAATCTATGTAATGTCCTCTGTAGTCACTGAAACATGACTGTGTGTGTGTGTGTGTGAATGTGTCATAGAACACATCATATTTTTTATACAATATAAAGGAAATTTTTTTTGTTTAGGGTTAAGTATGGGTTAGGCAAGTAAGGGTTATGATGAGGGTATCTCAAGGAAATGGATGTGTGTGTGTGTGTGTGTGTGTGTGTGTGGTGTGTGTGTGTGTGGTGCTGTGTGTGTGTGTGTGTGTGTGTGTGTGTGTGTGTGTGTGTGTGTGTGTGTGTGTGTGTGTGTGTGTGTGTGTGAGTGTGAGAGAGAGTGTGAGAGAGAGAGATAATACAAGTAAAAGATTGACCCAAAGACAACACAGCTGCAGGTGGTCACATGAAAAGGTGTGTTTCGAAACTGCACCTGGAGAAAAACTCACACAACACTCAACACTTATTTTCCAAATCAGACTCACTTCTCTCCTTTATTTTTTTCAAGGTGACGTTGTTTTAAACTCAGCCGGGTGTGAGCTGGGTGTTCACCAGAGAAACGGCCCCTATTCTTCTTCGCTGACCTTGTGAGGACTCTGAACAGTTGGCCATTCCTGAGCACTTGTTATTCAAATTCTGGCTCTGGCAACCGAGTGCCGTCTGGCGCTGGCCGACCGAAAGACGCGAGTTCCATTTAGACCAACGCGCAGCTGCTGGAGCCTCAGAAACACCCACTGACTGCCAGCAATCACCATACTGAGACCGTTTACAGTTGCAAATGCAGTTCTGCTTTGGTGCAAGAACATGACCCTCTATGTACACATAATGTTTTCTTGAATGCAATCCCAAAAGTCTGTGCTGTACTTAAAGTTGTCTGCAGGAACAGCTCAGTCACACCCTTGGCTGTATTACATTTCCTCAGTTAAATCCTCTGGCTTTGCTCGCAGTACCACAAAGGGGCCTTTCGAATGCATTTGCATGGAAAAAACTTATTTTCCACTGCAGGTGTTTTATTCATTTTAATTCCGGGACAAACAGAACATGAGTTACCTCTTTTCTTTGTGGCTTCTGACAAGGCCTTTTGTCCACCTTTTAAAAGTGAGCACAGAAAGGCATTTTAAAGGCGAGTTTCAGAAACCAGGCAGAGGGGGTGGTCTCTGTGGCCTTCATTCCTTCTCGATTAACCGCCTCTTTTGCCGGGCTTAGATTCATTACAGTCTGCTGTAAACCTTTTCTTTCATACAATCTGCTTAGAAACCGGAGGATGTAAAGTTGAATGTTGCCATGTTTTATTATTTCAACTTAAAAAAAGTTGATCTGAATGAATCAACCATTGAACATTTACTCAACAAGATTGGCATATTAACAGACAACCCAGCATGCAGAGGTAAAATGAGAGGTAAAATGTCCAACAGCACGTATATTTTATGAGAAAGTAAGAGGTCGCGACCTCCCAATGACAATATGAAATAGCAAAGGCATTGTGGTTGTTATGCATCTCATTAAGATAATTTTTTTGTCGATAGCCATTTTTCAGACAGAAGTTTTTGCCTTTCAATACAGGGAAATCTCTGGAGCAGCTGAGATATACGTTTTCATCTAAAGCCCCTCTGGAAAATGTCAAGATGATCTCCAGAGTTCAGTGCATGTCTGAAAGCCGTGGCTGCTGTGAATAAGAGCTGTAAAAAAGTCCATAAGGAAATAAGGAAATGAGCTGCCTCTTTCTACTTGGCTGGCAAGCAATTTGTTCCACCTCAAAAACTTAACTCGGCCTTTGGACTCATAAAAAATAATATGAGTCATTAAAATGGCAGCTGAAAAAGTGAAGTTCTCCGTTTGTATTCACTCTAACCTCCCTTTCCGTTCACACTTTATTTCGTCTTTGTGCTTCCTCTAAAAGAAAAATGCAAAAAACATGTTTCGCCCCCTTTGAAATCAACCCAGAAACTCCGCTCTATCTGACATTACCACCGAATACCAGAGATTAAATCCAGTTTTTCCAGACAAGCCCACTTCCTCACCATAGTGCCCACAAACCCACAAGTAACCGCCACAGTGTGTTTGATTCTCCCCCCCACCAACCGTATCAGCACCATGGGGGATCTGAGCGACCACAGAAGCCTCAGCAGGATAGTAAAATTACAGGCCTGCTATTTATAGTTTGTGGTTTTATAACAATGATTCAATATGAAGCACATATAACAGAGCAGGTAAAGAATCCCAGTTGCTCTATCCACATGTACTGCAAGATATAAAGACATGTCCATCATCTCTGTGACTATCCCTCAACTGTCCTTAATGTCTCATTACAGCACGGAGCCTCTCCTTTATGTTCCCCGGGTGCACACAATAAAAAACTGAAAACATATGTGCACGCTGAGCTCGGGAACATGTCGTCTATAAACTTGATATTCTACAAGATGCATGTAGAGTGGACATGGAAGACATTAGCTCGAAGCCACATCATTCCACTCAACGCATCGTGTTTCCATTTGTTTGATTCTTCAGTTTGTTTGATATTCCTCTGGACGGTTCCCTGGATGGTTCTGATTCTCAAAAGCTTTGAAGCGTTCACGTGATGATCGAAGTTGCTGCTCTGAAACCGTTTGAGATCTGCTGCACACCAACACTGAGGAACAACGTTAATACTCCTTTAAATCCACACATGAATTCATTTATATTGGACTCTCCTTCTCTTTATGGTGAGTTTATACTCTTTGCACTGCATTCATACGACACTGTCTTTCACTAGTACAGTATCTATCTATCACAAACACTGGGAGCACATGGTAGGTTCCGTGTCATGTCCAGGGATACTTCAACATGTTGAAACTACCAGTTTGGTCATTTACCTGTTTGACCTCTCCAAAAGGGAAGGGGGCATCCGGATTTGAACCAGAGACCTCTTGATCTGCAGTCAAATGCTCTACCACTGAGCTATACCCCCTACACAGAAACCCAAAGGAAGCATCAGAGAAACAGTAACAGATCGGGCAAGGATTTATTTGGGATCAGCTCCTATTTTCATGTGATGTTAATATTTATATTTACATGATAATGAAAACATTAACCATGAAGACGATTAGTATTATTATTAGCCAGACCAATAAATCAATTGGTCGTTTAAAATTAGAAAAATTTCAGCCTTTTAAAGATTCAATGGTATTGGCATATAAGTTCACCGATATTAAAACATTTGTTTGACAAAGTAATACAGCAAATAGGTACATTTGTGGCAATACATTAAAATGTGTTTATATCTATGTATTAGGTTGTTTCCGTGTTTACTTTTAATTGATAATAACGTTTAGGGTTAAACTGTAAAATATCAAGCCTCAATTACATTTTTTATATAATTTTGTTTAACTTATAGTTATAAAATATATTAGCTTATATATCTGAAATGTTTTTGGCCGTATTATCTTTAGCTATTATCTGCAACCATAGATCCACATTAGCCGTGCTCTAGAATTGAAAATTACTTTTATAATGTGAACAAGAGCTGGATATAAAAAAAGTGCACAGGCTCCATTTGGAACAACACTACACTGACTCTGAGAATCGGTGGGTGAGAGCCGGGCGGTGGGATCAGTCCTCTGTTGTGTTTATTTTCCCATCGTAGACACACTAACTCTGTCGGGATTACAGGTCACACCAGAAGTGAGAGCCAGAACTCGGCTTCAGTTTCCCTCCTCGTGCAGCGTTAGGGGAAACTCTCCGAGGACCACGGCCGAGAATGCTTCAGCTGCTCCAGAGATAAAACAAACACGACCCGTTTTTATTGATCTCCAGGGAGTGTTCTCATAGGTCTGAATGGACGTCTTTCAGGTAAATATAATAGACAGATGAAATAGGGTATGAGACCAGATGTGTAGATACAGGTCAAAGCATTTCTATAATGCAAAGGACAGATAACGATCATGCAAAATGCTGCATACACATCTTTTGTCTCTCTGAAGTATCAATACTTTTTGACGTCCTACTATGATTGAGAAAGTATTCATATCTGTTAATAAAATTTGTTGTACTTCAAGTAATAATTATTTCAGAATGACACTTGATTAATAGGATATAACAATGATCTGTCAAATGTATCAACGTCATAATGTGAATGTGTCATGTTAAGATGAAAAATACTATAAATATGAATATAGTGTATTATACACAGTTTTAACAATTCTATTATTGTATATATACCGTTTGTACTATGTTCTATGTGCCTTGTTTTTTTCCAGAGCAGTTCAATTTGTCCGGGCTTGCTGGGCATGCCCCAACATGTTGAACACAATCATCCCTTCTGTTGAATAAACCACTCAGAAATATAAATTGTTGTTAGTGGAAACTGGACATTCACTTGAGACCCTTCATGTTTATGCGCCTACTGAACAGCTCAATAAACTCATGGGATAAACACTCAACTCAAGAGACCTTGAAAAGCTGTTGACATCTCAGAGTTATAACCATATCATGATGTAAATGTTAGGAGGGAGGAAGGTGTTGGTTGGTTGACAAAAGTGTGTAAAGGTCCCTTCTGTTGAGGTAAAAGGCCGTTTCCACACTCATGGCTACCTTACTGGGACGTCCAGTGGGAGGCCGAGCAGACAAAGAAAAAGACACAGGCGCCATTCAGGCACTTTTAATGACCTTTAGTGTCCTTTCATCACAGCCTTTCTTTTTTAACTATGTCAGATGGGTGAGCCATCGCCGAGGTGATGTGGATGATCTCAGCTGTTAGTTTGGATGTTTCATGCAAAAACTCTTTAGCAGATATCAATGAAACTCGTTTGAATGATTGGATGTAGATTATATTTGTCACTTTTGTTCACCCTGCTTGACAGTTTTGGGCATTTTCATTAATTTCTCAGCAAATAATCAATGTATTTTAATGAAAAATAGCATATTTAGGAGGAATGTATCTGTGACTGGAGCAAAATCTTAAATATGTTTTCATTTCTTTGATTGTTTGTAAGCAGGATTGTGGAAACAATAATCAACTGATACCGACAAAACTTGGTAAAAGGATTTGAAAATTGAGATATATATATATAGGGGTTTGCTATGAGTTCAATTTTGTGCGACTCCCAATGACAATCTGGATATAGTGGATTTAAATAGTGCATGGTAACAAATAAGGCTAGAAACCTGTAACTATCGTCAATGCGTAAATGAGAAACGTAATGAGGCCTTAGCCATTTGGCTTGGTTTAATTTAAGGTTAATAATTTGACATTTCACATAAAGAGTAGGTTGAAAGAGTTGGTTCACTTTTGATTGTTTTGGAGGACAAATTGCTCGCGGTAAAGTTTATTTCCTACTTTCTTAACTAAATAAACAAAATCAGCGCTCTGAGGCGAGGGACATTTTCGCTGCAGAGAAAGAAACGACACAGCAGATCCAATGAAAACAGGAAACTCACGGCCGGTGGCTGATGTCCTATTTTAAAGTCCCCCCCCCCTCTGTTATAATTGTTCCCTTTCACTCTCCTCTTCATAACCAGGCAAACTCCTGCTATTTGCATAACTGTTCAGACCTGCTCTTCACCCCCTGCCACTGGCCTACTTCCACTCTGTCAGCCTAATGCTTCCCAGCACTGTCTCTTTGTGCTGTCTCTCATTGTTGTGGGAACTTCAAATGACTGATACATTAAATTGGGAGGACTCTAGTCTAGTCTGGTCTTTACAGCCTCACTACTGTGTCTCCAAACGGGAGTAGTAAATGATGGGGGACAATGCCACCGTCTCCTTATTTGTTTGTCTCCCTTCTCAGCAGTGTCACAGGGAGGGCTCTCTGTTGTCAAACATGAAGAGGTGCCGAGATATGATCCGTGTGTGTATTATGGTGGAAGAATAGGGCTGTGGGATCTGATACTGTGAAAATGACAGAGCAGCCTGATGTGTCAGCCTCTCACGGGACGGCAGGCAGAGAGGAGATGCAGCGAGCGAGGCTCTGGTGGGAAACTGCTGAGGTCACACTCAGGCAGTGCAATGTGGGTGTTACAGTGTTTGACTATTCTCTTTTATCTAGTAGGATATCAGTGGAAGGCTGATCCTCTCTGTAATGGAAAAAAAGACGACATAGTCTATCAATTTTTTTTAGTTTTTGAAGGTTTTCTCTGAAGTATGGGGGTATAGCTCAGTGGTAGAGCATTTGACTGCAGATCAAGAGGTCTCTGGTTCAATTCCGGATGCCCCCTTACCTTATGAAGCTGTTAAATATGTATACAGTCCCAATTTACAACCATTTAAACGTAGCTATTTAAGTCATCATTATTATTTGATAAGGTCAAATCAGAATGTTTTTGTCTCATATCTTTGACTTTCTTTCTCCGGATGTTTTCACTGATCATGCGAAAAATGGCTTAAGTTAGATTGAGGAATATGTAGTGATGATCTGGAATACAGAAAGCTCAGCATCACCATGCATTGTCATAATGGTGAGGCTTCTCTGTGGCTCATAAGAGGGGGTATAGCTCAGTGGTAGAGCATTTGACTGCAGATCAAGAGGTCTCCGGTTCAAATCCGGATGCCCCCTTCCAATCCTTTATGAGTAACTAACATGAACAGAGTCAACTTCATCATACACCTGATAAAGGCATATAATTGGCAGAACTGTAATGAAAAATATACTCTGAAAACAACTGTTATGAAATTAATTCACATAACTGAAGGACATCAAAGTGCAATGAAAATACATTAGTACACATTGAGGTTAAAAAACATTTGAACTAAAAATAATATAGATGCCTCCTTATCTTATGAAGCTGTGAGATATTTATACAGTCCCAATTTACAACCATTTAAATTTAAGTCATCATTATTATTTGATAAGGTCAAATTGGAATGTTTTTGTCTAATATCTTTGACTTTCTTTCTCCGGATGTTTTCACTGATCATGCGCAAAAAAGGCTTAAGTTAGATTGAGGAATATGTAGTGATGATCTGGAATACAAAAAGCTCAGCATCACCATGCATTGTCATAATGGTGAGGCTTCTCTGTGGCTCATAAGAGGGGGTATAGCTCAGTGGTAGAGCATTTGACTGCAGATCAAGAGGTCTCCGGTTCAAATCCGGATGCCCCCTTCCAATCCTTTATGAGTAGAGTAAACTTCATCATACACCTGATAGATATAATGGCAGCACTGTAATGAAGTGTACACTCTGAAAACAAGTGTTATGACATGAACTCACATAACTGAAGATCATCAAAGTGAAATGAAAATACAGTAGTAGGGATTGGGGTTAAAAAACATTTGAACTAAAAATAATATAGATTCCCCCTTAACTTATGAAGCTGTTAGATATTTATACAGTCCCAATTTACAACCATCTAAACATAGCTATTTTTGTCATCATATTATTTTATAAGGTCAATTTAGAATGTTTTTGTCTCATAGCTTTGACTTTCTTTCTCCGGACGTTTTCACTGATCATGCGCAAAAATGGCTTAAGTTAGATTGAGGAATATGTAGTGATGATCTGGAATACAGAAAGCTCAGCATCACCATGCATTGTCATAATGGTGAGGCTTCTCTGTGGCTCATAAGAGGGGGTATAGCTCAGTGGTAGAGCATTTGACTGCAGATCAAGAGGTCTCCGGTTCAAATCCGGATGCCCCCTTCCAATCCTTTATGAGTAACTAACGTACAGAGTCAACTTCATCATACACCTGATAAAGAAATATAATTGGCAGAACTGTAATGAAGAATATACTCTGAAAACAACTGTTATGAAATTAATTCACATAACTGAAGGACATCAAAGTGCAATGAAAATACATTAATACACATTGAGGGTTAAAAAACATTTGAACTAAAAATAATATAGATGCCTCCTTAACTTATGAAGCTGTGAGATATTTATACAGTCCCAATTTACAACCATTTAAATTTAAGTCATCATTATTATTTGATAAGGTCAAATTGGAATGTTTTTGTCTAATATCTTTGACTTTCTTTCTCCGGATGTTTTCACTGATCATGCGCAAAAATGGCTTAAGTTAGATTGAGGAATATGTAGTGATGATCTGGAATACAGAAAGCTCAGCATCACCATGCATTGTCATAATGGTGAGGCTTCTCTGTGGCTCATAAGAGGGGGTATAGCTCAGTGGTAGAGCATTTGACTGCAGATCAAGAGGTCTCCGGTTCAAATCCGGATGCCCCCTTCCAATCCTTTATGAGTAACTAACGTACAGAGTCAACTTCATCATACACCTGATAAAGGCATATAATTGGCAGAACTGTAATGAAAAATACACTCTGAAAACAACTGTTATGAAATTAATTCACATAACTGAAAGACATCGAAGTGCAATGATCATACATTTGTACAGATTGAGGTTAAAAAACATTTGAACTAAAAATAATATAGACGCCCCCTTAACTTATGAAGCTGTTAGATATTTAGACAGTCCCAATTACAACCATTTAAACGTACCTATTTAAGTCATCATTAATATTTGATAAGGTCAAATCAGAATGTTTTTGTCTCATATCTTTGAATTTCTTTCTCCGGACGTTTTCACTGATCATGCGCAAAAAAGGCTTAAGTTAGATTGAGGAATATGTAGTGATGATCTGGAATACAGAAAGCTCAGCATCACCATGCATTGTCATAATGGTGAGGCTTCTCTGTGGCTCATAAGAGGGGGTATAGCTCAGTGGTAGAGCATTTGACTGCAGATCAAGAGGTCTCCGGTTCAAATCCGGATGCCCCCTTCTAATCCTTTATGAGTAACTAACATGAACAGAGTCGACTTCATCATACACCTGATAAAGAAATATAATTGGCAGCACTGTAATGAAGAATATACTCTGAAACCAACTGAAAGACATCAAAGTGCAATGAAAATACATTAGTACAGATTGAGGTTAAAAGACATTTGAACTAAAAAATAATAGAGAAATAAGAAATTCTAATGATAAATATAGATGAAATAATGAATAAGATTAGCACTGAAATAACTCACATCGTTAAAGAAAGTGATGAACAATTCCCCAGCCCATACCACATCCTTCCTCCAAGATTCGTGGAGATTTCTCTGATCGTTTTTGGGTTATCTTGCTTACTAACCTACGACACACAAGGAGTTAAATATTTACAGAAATGACTCCCTGGATGGGAAGTTTATGAGCAAGACTCATTGAACAGTGGAGTAAAAGAAGAGAGGTGAAGTTCCCAATGATGCAAAACAAATCCTTATAAAGGCAAACAGATGGAAAAACTATTTAAAGCTGTACAATTAAAAAGCCGCACCTTGGTTCTTCAATTCTTCCTGAATAAAAGTTATTATTAATCCAAAATGAGTGAAACAAGCTTTGGCCGGAAGACTTAAGTGAATCCTCTAACTGTGATGTCATCTCCCATCTGGCAGAAATGAAATTACCACAAACATTCCTCGACACAAAAGGAAAGAAAATATCTCAGATTCCTTTGGTCCCGAACTTTATTACAAATTCTACTCAACGCGTCCCCACAGTATACATGCAATACTACATCTCATATGTTGCTATTTAAGATTTTAATGAATGTTTACTCTGCACCCAGAGGCTCATTACCAAGCAGAATGATTAATTGCCCCTGCCTCAGTTCCACAGTCTACAGCATTTCGACCTTTGTTGTTTTTACAACTCGTAAGGATCTTTTATTCTTGTTTTTATAATGCGGAGCGGTACAGTTCAGTCATGGTTTATTGTTTACCAAGAGTTGGCTCAGCAGGGAGTCGGGGGATGCACAGCAACACGAGCGGCCAGACAAATTACGGAGCCATGACAATGGAAAGCAGATGTGACTGTAGCAGATGTCGTAGCTAAATAATTTTCTACCATCCGAAAACAGTCAGAGACAATAGTTAATCCTGACTAATTGTCGAAGACACTGGTAATTGGATGAACATACAGTGGTTAATGTGTGGGTTATAAACCATTTCCCCCTATTTCCATGTTAATGTAATAGAGTTTTATTAACCTCAAATTCTATGATCGTGTCCTTAAACCAATTACTTGACATATTGAGAGATTCACTGACTCACTTTCTTGCAACGTCAGATGAGAAAACAGGCAACTCTCTCATCTCTATATGAAGCTACCACCAACAATAGCTTAGGATGAGTTCTACAAACAGAGGCTAGCTGTTTCTCCCTGATTCCAACCTTGGTGCTGAGTTAAGCTAACTAGCACTGCTAACATATAGACGCAGATGGCCAGAATGAATAGGTTCTTCCCTAAAAATGGTGAACTAAATTGATTTAAAATCATAACCTATCTTGCCTTAAATTTGCTCTGCCCCAATTCAGGGGTTCATCCTTCGTAGACCTATTAGATCGTAAAGTCTGAAGTTAAATGTTGGTCTGGTTTAGGAAGTTTTTCCTATTTGCATCACAAGCTTGTCCCGCCCTAACCGTTCTGTCATTAGCTATTAGAGCAACTGCACTTAATATATCTCAGCAGCTTGCATAGTTAGCTTGTTAGCTTCGTCAACAAGAACCCCACTGGACCTTTTGTCACATGGGAATGAAGCGATGCAATTGTAGGCTTTATTTGAAGAAGCCTTCGAAATGGTACAGCCTAGTCACACCATGACACCAAAAGGCTTCAAAGGCTGTCTTCGAAGGACCCTTGAATTTTGGCACAGATGTTGGACATTTTTCTATGATTTTCCCACAGCTGAAAAGCTACTATTTATTTCCATGATCCATTAATTCCATGATCCGTTAATGGCAATTAAAATCAGGGACACATTAAATGATGTTAAATGATAGCAGGGGGACGCATATAGGACAAATTAACGGATAAGGCCAAGGGGTTACCACATGGCTTATATTCAACATACCATGTGTCAGGAAATCCTGCATCATTACAGAGTCCACAAACACATAAACACACACAGTCACACACCTTCTCTCCAGACTGTCCAACCTGGCCAGCTGAGGGAATCCGTTTGGTGTGTTACTGAGATTAATGTCTGGCTCCAGCCCTGGCCCAGCTCCAGCCAGGGGAACAAGAGCAGCTTCCATCCCACAGAGCTGCAGTTTATCCCCTGTGGTGGGTCCAACCAGGCTGATCCTCTCATATTAAATGGATTAGCAGAGTCCTTATTCCACTATCAGGAGCTTGTGAAAAGAATAGGGATTTTGCCTGTTGGCATAGTCTTCTGACGACATTTCATAGTGTAAACTGGAAAATCGTGTGTGCTCCTACCTTGTTCACACCAGGACTTTGAAACTGGGCGAATCAAGCGTATATTTCTTCAAAGTATTTCTGTGCAGCGGTGCCAGAAACATGATTCTTTAGCTGCCCTCTGAGAGCTTTAGCCCCTTTTAGCTCTTGTTGTATCCGTGGGAAACTCTAGCATTAGCACTGGTTACAAGCATTATGATTTCCCATGGGAAACGTGCATGACAGGAGCAGGTTAGGTCGGGATCCAAACGTTGCATGGCATGATTAGGATGGAGGAGATCAGGTTGCAGATATCAGGAAAAATCACATGAAGAGTGTGAGGTTGCACTGACCGCATGCCAGTCTGCATTTATTCTCAGACACATCTAACTGGTGATTCCCTCTCCTTGTTTGATGTAAACCACGAGCATGAAAGTGATTATATAGCTATTTCACTTCTGGAAGACTGCACTTGAAAGACAGTCAGTGTTAGATCTCATGCCCTGCCGGTCTTTGAACGGACGGATGGCAGGTGCTCCTCCCTGCCTGCACTCCTCTCTTAATCTCCTTCAGAAGGCAGACGACCCCTCATCCTCACAGGCTTCCATACGGGCGCCACGCTAATCACTATGTTTAATTGAAGGCCGTCTGTGGCCGAGCCCGCACACCGCAGACAGATGTGATGAGATCAGGCTGGGCACAAACAGTGTTGACCATGGATCAGCCCCCTGTCCCTGTTCCAGTACCATTGTGTTGTCTATTTCTGGCCACCAGACAAAGCATGCGTCTCCGTGGTTATGATGCAGAATCAGTCAGGAATATCTGTGGAGTGTGGACAGAAATCCGTCTCGGTCTGTGATTAAGAGCAGTGTTTTCTGACTTTCTTATTTATTTCTAATGAGGAAACACTAGTCTTACGTTGCAGTGTGGACAAGTAGAGCAGAGTCCTTATCTGCGAAAGGATAAGCCCTTATAAGTGTTTATGAATTTTCATGGTTTAAACTTTTTGGAACAAAAAACAAACAAAATGTTTTTATTTTAGTCATCATTTTTATTTGATAAGGTCAAATTGGAATGTTTTTTTTCTCATGGCTTTGACTTTCTTGCTCAGAACGTGGACATTTTAATGCAAAGATTTCACTGATCAGGCCCAAAAACAACTTGAGTTACATCTGAAAAAAAGAAAGTTGAGGAGCACCATGTGTTGACATGATCGTGAGGCTTCTCAGTGGTTGATGTATGGGGGTATAGCTCAGTGGTAGAGCATTTGACTGCAGATCAAGAGGTCTCCGGTTCAAATCCGGATGCCCCCTTTATGATTCGCCGATATTTAGAGACTTTACAGGAGCAGCACAGTTTAAAGAATACTCACTGAATACCTCAAAATAACTGTTATGAGATACATTCACATAATTGATGACATATTAATGTATTTTAACCAGATTGAGGTTAAAATACATTTTCACAAACAAGCAAATACGTCTAACCTCTGACAAATCAGTGGTGATCCTATTCAGTTAAATAAGTCGAAAATAAACTATTACAGTCAAAGCTCATCAAAAAGTTCAACACATATACAGATCCAATTGTGTGATTTCAGTATATGTGCATGTGCGTTGATGTGAGTGTGTCTTTCGGGGTTGGGCTCTGTATTTAGCTTATCTCTTTAAAAACACACGGACATAGACACACACACACACTTGGTTAGAGTCAGTTAAATGATGTTTCGGATAGTTGTGTTCATGTGATCTACAGTAAGGACCCCCTCCACCTCCATCGCCCCCCTCCCGGCTCAGCTGGACTCAGCCCTTCCACTGAGGCCTGCCTCAGCGAGGCCACACCCACTCACTGGCCCTTTCCCACAACCTCCAGGCACCTTGGAGGAAGTCAGCCATGCATAACTCTGCTCCTTAATCAAAGGCTGAATGTGGAGTTTGTCCACTGCAAGTGCGGCATTAGCAAAGCACATGCTCTCCTTTCACAGAGAAATAATGCTGCCCATTGTGTCCGGCCACAAGTGTCTATTTTGATGTAAAAGGGATCTCACAAGCTGATGGACAATGAAGAGGGAATTCCAGGAATAACACACAGGACACATTGAGGACTGCACAGCACCGGAGGATTATCGGGCCCTGCAGCGTGTCAGCATCATCCCCGAGATCGACACACTGCATGTTTTACAGCGGCATTAAAAACAACAGACTCCACCACAGCTGATATGGTAGAAGTTAAGAAACCATCAGCTGCCTGAGCTGCAGAGTATTTCAGTGTCTGCTTTGACAGGCTGAGTTTTATCTCGGTTTCAAACTGATGTAACTGGGCCTCTTGGACATGTCAAAATAACAGCTTAGTGTGACAAATGGAGCAGACCTCCGGGTACTTTACGCTGATACAGCATTAGAAGTCAGCAAGCGAGAGCCTGACACACAAAGTAGCCGTGCAGGCAACGTGCCATCCATTTACCTGAGAACAGTGATGAGTGTACAAGAATAGAATTATACGCATCCTGAACAGACAACATGAGACATTGTCTTCATTCTCCATCCCACCTCCTCTGACCCTTGCTCTGGTTTATAAATAGCAGTGACCCATCTCTAAATAGGACATTGTTTTGTCTATTGTCTTTCCATCCATGTGCTGTCCTGATCACTGATGCTGAAACACTGCGGTAAACATCCTCTGAGTGACCCCCCCTCACCCTCCACTCCCATGGATGAAACTCAATCCTTCTTTACACTGTCCAGGCCTCACTGTTTTAAACATCTGGCTGAAAATCTTGCCTTCAACATGAAATATTGGAAACAGAAGTCCAGAGCGCCTTTACCTCCACCAAGGAGGTTATGTTTTTATCCCTATCAATTGGTTGGTTGCATTGTGAGAGGGTGTTTTTTCTAAATGTTATTAATGAATCTTGATGAAAATAAATATTTCGGAAACCAATATCTATGAGTGTATCCAATTTTAGACGGCTTGATTGAATCAAAGGTGACCTTTGGCGGAGGTGTATGCACTACTGAGTATCATTCTTGTGTTTCTATGCTGGTAGTTAGTTGGTTGGTTGGTTAGTTTGTCAGTTGGTTAATTGGTTGGTTAGTTGGTTAGTTGGTTGGTTGGTTGGTTAAAAAACTACTAAACAGATTTCCCAAAATGTTGGAATGATGAGACATTGTCACTTTCTTGAGTATTCAACCCTTGGTGGAGGCATATGCTCAACCGGGTGCCAGTCTAGTTTTTATCCCTTTTTTTTGGTGTGAAGTTTGATCCTACTGCTAATATTAACTGAAGAGAAAAGTGGATACATACATTTTCTTTTCCCATGTTTAAGGAAAGAGCGGGAATTCAAATTTGCTTGGACATGGTTCATGGCTCAATTCAACAAGATTAGGCTCAGCATCAGGCTGTTTAAGAGGAGCCCTTTAAAAGGATGTTTAGGGGCTTGGGGCAGGGGGTGTGCTGGAGTGCTGGCTCCCCATTCTTCCCATTATAAGGCTTTATACTTTCTTTGGGACGCAGGCCATCTATCAGGAGCCCCTATAGGTCCTTTCAGAGTCAAATAAAAGGATCAGTGTGAGCAGACCTGTCTGCGGGCTGCTCAGACATGGGAGACAACAGATGTGTTAAACATAGCCAGCGTCCTCACAAAAAACTCAGGGAGCCGGGGCTGCATGCTCTCTAATGGACAGGCAGCTTAATGTTAATTGCTGAATGGAGTCAGTCAAAGCTGCAGCGAGCTTTCACGGAGCACGTTCAAGGAATCCCACATCATAAAGGAGACCTCACTTCCCTCCACTTTTAAGGAAAGGAAGAGCGATGCAAAGAATGGCCATAAAATTGTTACAAGACCTTTTAAACAAACTGCAGCTTCAAATCCCACAAAGAAGCGTGTGTAACTTCATCCGGGTGTAAAAGTACAACTGAGCTCTGCTTCCGAAAGGTTTGGATGATTGTGACCTCAAACGAGAGGTGGACATGATAGAATCAATACTACTGATACTAACTATTGTTTTGAGTATTACTACTAGATTGTCCATAGGATCAATACCTGAAACATTGATCTACTATACATCACTTAAACATACAAACTATCTTCCTATAGTTCATGCATTGGTTTTCCAATCCCCTCAAGGGTTCACAGCATTCAGATAATAAACTTTTGTTATGATTCATTCATAATGTTAAGCATTCAGCTCAAAAACAATGATAGATTTCTCTTCCCTACATTATATCACATTGATGTTTATAATAATGAACACAGAAGATATTTTCAAAATATGTTTTTATTTATTTATAAAAATTCCTGTATTTGGACCCAGTTTCTCTTATTTGTTGACAACAAAATAAACCACAAGGGCTTGCTTTAATACTAAACTATGAAACCCTGTTGCTGTTTGGCTGCTGGGGCCCAGCTTACCTCCTGTATTCCTGTGGGAATCAGGCTAATCCAGAGAGATCACAGCTTTTTTGCAAGAGCGCAGATATTGTTTCATTTACTGACTCTATTTTTCGTTGTGTTCCATGTTCTTATAGATTTAAGTGCATGGAGTGCAGCTTAATTGAAAGCAACCATGAAATATTACATAATCTGTAAGTTTCACCAGATTTAAAGAGGCTGATTTCAACTTCTGCACCCCAGTATCCTCCGGTGACACTGAAGGAGGAGGAGCAAAGGTCCCTGCATCAAACCCCAGAGCCTAAACAATGGACGCTTGGCGTGGACAGCCCGAGGCGAGGCCATCTGCCGCTGAGAGAATGGAGTCCCTTTGTCAGCTATTGTGGAATGTCGAAGCAGATTGATGAGGGCCGGGTGATTCCTTTAGGGCCCCGGCGAGGCAGCAGGCAGCACAGGGAGCTGAATAGACACTACAGGGAACTCCTCCGTCTACTTCTGTCTCCACGTCCATTAGTCAGTCACATGGTGCAGTAGCCAAACGCTAACCTGGGAAAAATACTGGGAAAGAGTTTTGGGACACCGATTTCATGTTTGAAGTATTCCGATCCCTTGAGTTCTAAGCAGACATTTCAATTAATACATCATTTTTTGAAAAATAGCTCAAAGCAGGATTGGAGCCCTTATTCTCCTCTCCCCCTTGTCCTTCAGAGAAAGTGTAAGAATGTGTTGTATGAGAGTCCTATGCAGGCCGGAGGTCACACTAGTGTGCCTCTGTTTGGACGATGACCTCTAACCTCTCAGCAGGTGTGTGTGGACGGCCTTTTGTCGAGGGGAGCCCGTCCAGAAGCTATCTGGCTTTTGGAGTGGGTGGGTCAGGAGGAGGGTGGTGGTGCGGGGAGAAAGGGCAGATGTTGTACGTGAAATCCCCGGGGGAAAGTGTGCCGCCACAGAGGAAAGGGGTCAGAGCAAGAGGGCGGATCTCTGACACAACCAACACAACAGACAACTCTGGTTTCCATGGCAGCTTGCTGCATCACTAAGCCGTCTGTTCTCTGAGAAGAAGAAATACAACTTCAGGCTCCGGGATCTCTGACAAAACCTGGCTTTATTCAGCTTCTCATGGCGAGGACAAAATCTGGTTCAGGCAGACAGCAGATTTTATTTAGTAGGCTGTATTTGAATTTGTATCTTTGGAATCAGTGGACTAAAATACCTGTATAGCTGTATGTAAAATGTATTTATGTGTAATATATTACAATGTATGGACAGCCAAAACAAATATTTAACTAATGACGCCTTATTCACCTTATTCACCACATTATTCACCTTATGATACATCTGTACTAACACACATGCAGGAAATACAAAGCTTTGCTTGTAATAGCTTATTTATATATTGTTGCATTGATACTTTTATGTAAGTGAATGATCTGAAAACTGATCAGTTTGTAAAAGTTTATCATCTTCACAGGCCTTTTTTCCAAGTTCACTCTACTATCATATTCTGTTTGGATTTTGTGGCAATGTCCGATGCCACCGGGGCTTCCCACACACAGCCAGAGACTAAACTGTTGCTTTTCAGCATTTTATGAACACAAACAAACTCACAAAACTCCCTCAACCAAAACTAAACTAAAACCTTGGCTTTGCAACTCGGTTCTGTCCGTGTCTCTCATGTGCGTCTCCTCTGCTTCTGCTTTTGATCCCAGGGGATCGATCAGCTAGCAGCACCCAGCCAATTGATCCTTGTTCAGGTGGATGCGCTCTTTGAGCCGCCTCTGTACCCACAGATATAAAATACATGTGTGTGAAAGTACCTTGTGATGGATGAGGTACTGAGAATCTTAAAGAGCCAAGGTTTAGTCCATTACAAGTATCAGTAATGTATTAGCAGTATAGATTTAAGTATAAGTTCTGCAGGGAAATGCAGGAAAATGGCCTCTGTGTGTAAAAATGTATTGTTTACTCACTTGAACAATTTTATTATTTTGTTGACGTTATTATATAAGTAGCAGTCAATGTTTGTAGCTGGTTGAACATGAGTTTGTTTAGCTGTTGATAAGTTTTATATTTTATAAACTTGTTACGTGTTTGGGTTCATCTCAATCTACAAATTGGGAAGAAACTATAATAAAGTTACTGTGGTAAAAGTTTCTCAAGTACTGGCATAATGATGAATGTAGTTTCATTCCACAACTGACAGTTCCTTGTCTATTTTAAAGAACTATAATTCATTATTTTCATAATTCCTTCCTTCCTCGAATTGTTTTTCTGGTTTACATTTCTGCAAACAAACACAATCCTAAATCTTGACCGATACACAGCGACTATAATGAGACTCTTTAATGTTATGGGGCCGGTTTTGTCTGCGGAGCCTCGAAGCCACAGGGTGCAGCAGAAATAAAACAGAGATGAAAGGCACAGCTTGTTGTCCTGACTGTTTTTACTGTAGCTGGACTATGACTCATTTCCTTTGAGGCGACGGCTGCGGAGGAATGTGACTTTGATCAAACCCTGGTTTCATCAGGTTATCTCAGCCTCTGCAGTAAATAGGCAATAAACATTGACACCAGTCTGCAGGAAGACTCTGTGGTAAGTTGATCACATCCTTGTTGCATCAATATAGGGTCAGACCCTGAATATCAAAGCTCACACTAGGAGAAGGATTCGTGATAAATATTCAAACTCTAAATGTTATAATTAATAAACGACACTGCAGCACACATTTCTTTGTTCCTGAGAAGTTGTAATCCATAAATAGCTTTAGGGAAACAACAGAGATTGGGAAACATCCTGCAGAAGAACTTTTAACCTGAATTTGCGAGCAGATAAATTGCCTCACACTCCTGGTGTTTTTTTTCTTCCCGACCTTGTCCGCAAAGCACCATTGTTCCTTTTGCCAGGGGTCTCTGTGCGTCCACAAAAGGGCCATCTGACAAGGCTCACAGGCCAAGATCTAGCCTCTCATACGTGAGCCGTCGGTCTTGTGATGCATGACATTTGTATAACATTACCCGGGGTCACAGCCCTATGGTCAAGAAGATCAGGGGGGAATGAAAGAAAACGGGGGTCAGGGCCCCGGACAAATCGTGAACTTCAGCACAGGTCAAAAGATACTTAGATATGCATCTTCAGCCATAACGTTTGAAAGGAGCCCTTCAAATCTCCCGATCAAATCTCTATGGAGCCATTGTTTGAAGAAACTGAAGGAGCAGCTCAAGAGAACAAAAAGAGTTTCACATCGTACCAGAGTAGACGATCCATCAAAGGATTCAAAAGGCCACGAGCATGTTTTCATGAATACAGGATGAATTTGTATAAACTTTTTTTTTCTTTTTGTGCCTTGGAAATACTAGCTGGGTTTGAACTTCCCATTCAATATCTCTTTTGTCTGATTTCTGACACTTTGAAGGTTTACAACTGAGTGTGACACTATTAAAGACGTTCTGACCAGGTTACTAACACGTTTGGACTTTGAAGACGTAAAGGTTCAAATGTCATAATCATCACGCTGACATTTTGCAGGTATGATTATATGGGCTTTTTGTCAAACTTAAATTTTGTAGATTAGCTTATTTTTATCTGTTTTATTACAGACAATATATATAATTTAACTAATCTAATGAAAGTCTACACATTGTTTTATCCTGTTTATGATCCGGAACTATATAAGGTGGCATATCTCACATGCATGTGGTGTGAGTGATGAATAATATTGACATAGTAATATGATGTAAGATATATCGTTTTTTGTTGCTGGCAGACAAAGTTGTCCCCATGCTTTTGTTTTGGATTAAAGTCCAGGGGATGAGCGCGGTAACAATATAAATCACCAAGGGAAAACAGAGAATCATGGGCAACAGATGAATATTAACAATGAACTGAAAACAACTTTCTTAAAAGGAAAGCGACACCGACTCGCAGCGAACTCAAAACCACAACTTAAAACAAACTAAATGGTCACACACACACAGCTTGAATGCTGCCACTTGGCCCACTGGGGCCCACTGGGGCCGACTGGCTGCTTCTCTCTGCCTTTTAACCGCCATGGCCTTGATTGGAGCTTGAGCCCATCCTTGCACACTCACACACTGCAGCTGCAGGGAAGAGGGTGGTACCTGAATGGACACCGGGGAGAGAGAGCAGAGAGAGAGCACAGAGAAAACAGAACAAGGAACGAAACAGAGACCAACAGTAACTTTGTTTTTGGGCTGAGGCTGAATTGAATCATGAATGTCTGTACACTATGTAATATCAATCAATTTAGTAGCTGTTGAGATATTTTGGTTTGGGTCAGACCAACACTGCCATCACTACAGCAATGTAAATGATAATTGTAAAGTAAATGAGATGGAAACCGGTAGAAGAGTTTATCTGAGAGTGAATGATTACAGTGCTCCACTGAAGCCCCATTCCTGAACAAGTTTAACATCATCGATGAAAAGGAAACGTACTCAAAACAAACTTGACTGACGTAGCTTTCCAGTTTGTCTTTTCCATCCTGTCGTCTGCCAGAAAGGATACAGGTACCTTCATGCTGTCACAGGCCAACACAAACATGGAAAGCGCATCACTGCCTGAGCAGAGGTGGAGGGAGTAGTCCTTTCCTCTCCGAGGATCTGCCTCTGATTTGCAGGAAAGGGTCATTTTCCTCTGACATCTCTTTGTCTCTGTAGTATTGACGGAAAAGCTCCTGATTTCCCAGGTCATCCCCACCGCTGTGTCGTGGCTCGCTGCCAGAGTTTGCCTGACCTGCTCAACCTGACCTCAACGTGAACATAGTCACATCTCCAGGAAAAAATCCTTGTGGCTTTGACTGTGTATTTTGATATCTGCACAGATATATTTAACATCTGAGAATGGCATTACCCTGGTCAGGCCATGAAAAACATCACATCAGCCAGCTTTAGCTTCTAAAAGCCAAATCCAGCAGCAGTCTGGAAATAACATAATGAAAGCCCTGCAAATAAATCACAGAGGGACATCGTATATGGGAATAATGAACATCATCCAGTTGAAGGGTCTTCAAAGTCTTCGAGGATGTTAAACTTGCCAATTCAAGCTGCAATGTAGCATCTGGCATCCTTTGTGGATGTCAAATTACAGTTTAGAACAAAAAAATGCTCTAATACTTTAAAGCTCCGTGAGCCTTTTAGAAGAATCTCATGACAAGTTCATTTTAAAACACTTCTTGAAATCCTGCGGCTGACTCAGCGTCAAATCATGCTCTCATGTTCATGATTGGATTGTGTTACTGTAAGAATCTCTTGTGGAACAGAGGTTTCAAAATGGTGCTTTTTCATGCTGATTCCCTGAACACTGGCCCTAATCAGGATCCTCTCTGTGTGTTGGCGGAGATTGGAATAACAGGACAAATACTGAGTAGGATGTGAGCCACCCAACTCTGACCTCCATCTCCACAGCTTCCTCTCCAGCCTCCCTGGGTGGGACGCTCCCCAGGCCGCTAGAACTCACACACACTGTATCTGCTGTTCCCCAATTGCCTCCAATTACGCGGCGCTACGGCTCTGGCTGTAGCGTTTCTCAGGGTGCTGAGGATAGGGACACTCATACTCGGGGGTTTGTTGCAATTGGGCTGTTGCCACCGGAGATATTAATCTGCAGCCATGGAGCAGGAAATCAAAAGTAAGCTGTTGAACACACTGAATTACAGGGGAAACAGTTAATCCACTTTCTCCACAACAATAAAGTAACAGACATGTTTCTCAGAAAACATCTTAATGCTGAGATCTACGAGAGGAATATAATCCAAAAACGAGACATTGTGGGAAAGTGAGCCATGTTTTATTGTTTGCTTGATTTCAGGTTGAGAACGGAAATTTCCCAAGACAGTATGATGCTTGAATAAGTGTGTTGCCATGCGACTTTGGCACAGGGGTGTGTTGAGTTGTTAACAATGACTGGGCACTCAAATGAATGTGTTACTGTAGATCTTGATTTAGTCGTTACAGGTGCTTTGGTGCCAACGACAACAACCAACAGCCAATGCTCGGGGACAAACAACATAGCCGACTTTTGTTCTAGTGTTTCATATCTAGCTGGCCATGAAACACTAAAGTGAAGTACCCAGGTCGTAAACTCCCCACAATGTTGGATCAAGACATTTTGTTGTTTGTTGTCAGACAGGACCTTTGCGTTAATTTGATTGGTTAGCGTTGTACTTGTGTATTTGTTGCCGATGGAGGGGTGGGTGAAGTATTTAAGTCCACAAAACACTTTAGGAGTTTCAGTGGTAAACAGCATTGAAGCCAATCCAATACAATTGAAGTAAATGGCGACCACGTCTTTAGTAACTGCAGCCATCGCAAGTTCTAGCAATACTCACACATTTTCATGAGAACTGCTGCAGTAACTAGGAGGAGGATATCAGCAGATATTTAAGTTAAACATTTTTTGTAAATGAAGCCGTTTCCCGTCAAATTTTAATGTTTGGGCTAACGGACACTGGAGCAGCATGGAGGCATTTCTTTTTTATGTTTGTTTTTTTAAGTTTGAACAGTGGTCGCCATTTACTTTAATTATTTTGGATTTAGCTGCAACGCTGTTTACCACTGAAGCAAACACTTCACCCTCTCGTCCATCGGCAGGGGAAATAATATTACCATCCTAACAATCTTAGTTTAGTATAGAGCTAACATTAGCTTAAATTTGCTTATTAGCATACCGGTATGTGCAGCAGAAGTTCAGGGGTTCGCCAACGTTGTTAGTATGATACCTCATCTGTTAGGAACTAAGAGGTTTTAACCAACGTTTTGCACTAATCCTTTAAATAAATGTGGAGGTATTTCACTGAGTCAGAAAAGATATTGACCTGTTGGTCGTTCTAGAGGAAAAGGATTATGAATCCTCCATGGATTTTGAATATCTGCATCAGATTTCATGGCGGTCCATCTGGTAGTTGTTGAGTGGACCACAGTGGTTGACTGACAAACTGACAAACCGGCACGGTCTTGTCGGTAACACAATCTTTTTGTTATTCAAAGAATGAAGCTGGAAATTCTGAACACACTTTCAGGAGCCTTGCAACATAAAAACACCCCTTCACCTAGAGCATCATGAGAACCGGGAGACAAGCGCCATCAGCATGTGGCTTGAATTTGCTCGGTTGAACCGTTCGCCCGCCGGGTGAAACACTTCCAGCCTTTTGTGGAGAACGGGGTTGAGAGACTGATGCATCGCTCTATCCCCTCAGGAAGTGTGTGCACCAGTGCAAGCAGAGGAAGTTTACTCTGCTGCTCAACAGATCACTGTTTATGTTGGGGGCCACTCCGTGAGGACGCATAGCAGCTTTGATTTTCTTTATTCCTTTTTTTTCTGGCCGTGTCATTAAATGAGTCACGTTTTTCCACATGATAAGTGAAAAGCAAACAAATCGATGCTGTTGTTGCTGATGGAGCGCAGGATGTTGCTCTTGGATAAACCGCTAAGGGAGGTTTGATGGAGTCTAATCCTCTTTTGTTACTTCAGCACTGCCACTCTACCGGTTGATGCAATTTGTTGTCATTGCTGCAGTGACACGCTGAGTCTGGATGTGTTGGTCACCTTATGTAACAAGGGGACTGTCACTGAATATCCAGTGTGCAAGCTAAAACATTAGCATACAGGCTGAATGCTATTTGGGATTAGAGAGAAGGAGCAGAACAGCTTGAACCAGTTTTTGTCGCAGTTCATTCAGTTTGTCGTTGAGTCTGTTTCTGCTTTGCCATCGCTGATTGTTTCAGACCCTGTTGCGACCACCTGCTCGCCAATAGTCCCAGACCTTCCAGCCTTTCTGGCTCCCCCATGCTGTACCCCATTCCCTCATTAGATCCCTAGAATGGTATGTACTGGTCCAACAGATTGTCTATTGTGTCGTCCAAGCTGTAGCAGTCCAGCTTTTATTGCACTTTTGTTTTGTGTGTTGTTGGACTTCTTTTTGACTTGCGTCCCTGCCTACATCTTTACTGAGCACCACCTGCTTGTTCCCTCTCAGTCATTACCTGCTCTCACCTCCACAACCTTATAATGAAGGTGAATTTAGTGAACTTTGTTTGGTGTCTGTGAGTCGTGCATTTGATTCACTTTTGTCAGATGGAGGCTCAGGAAGGTAAAGGAGGGTTGTTTCTTGTATCTCTATCGAGGAGGTTATGTCTTCACCCCTGTACATTTGTTTATTTGTTGGTTTGTTGGTCCGTTTGTTGATTGGTTTGTCAGCAGGATTACACAAAACCTTCTTGACACCTTTTAACAAAACTTGGAGAGAGGAAAAAGCATGGGACAAGAAAGATTCCACAATTATTTCTATCTGGACAAAGATATGAGTGTGTACTTATTGGTGAAGTTTCATCAAAAGTAAGGGGACTGTTGGGGCCTTGGTGGAGGAATAAACTCTACTGAGGGCTGAAATATTGGTTTCATTTCCATTTGTTTGTCTCTAAGCCGGTTTACTAAGAGTAGGAAGAACTTATAACATTTTGGTTCCATTTTTTCAAATGTCGCAAGATAGGATGTTAGCCCTGGTGTTGGTATGCTTTATCTGAGTGGCCTCGTCCTTTTGTATAGATTTCTAGCTTTGTGAGCTGTGTCAACCAACATAAGCTGTTTTCAGACATGACCTGTGGGTAAAATCTGTCACGTGTCAAAAGCTGGTGGGGAATCCAGTGGGGATTCGAATGACGTTGTACCAGGAGGCCAGGCGGAGAAAACCTCTCGTTCTGACATGTAAGTTCACATATTCACACGTTCCTCCCGGGGAAAAATCCAGACTATCTGTGCAGATCAGTGCCCGTCTGAAAGCAGCTTTAAATTCAGTGTTTTCTTTTCGTTGAGAGACAATAAACTTTGTCAGTCCCTGCTTTGTGTACGGAAGATAAAAAGGAGAAAATAACTCTGTGTCGCACCGGAAGATTAATCATCAGTTCAGTACAAACTTTCCCTGTAAACACACCCATTAGTCGGCTTTCTCCTCTAACAAAGTCTGTTTTCATATACGTTGCAAAATGCCATTTTGTCCCCCAGAGGCATACCATTACAAAGAGTTTCCTCTCTTTGAATTGTGGTGGTCTGACAGATGCAATCTATCTTGAGATAAGAAAGATTTTGTGTTTGTATTAGTGGAAGACAAATGTCGGATTTGTTTTTTCTACAGGGGAATGCATGGGATTCGCTGTTATCTCCATCATGTGTTTTACACACCACAGAAGATGCTCCGGCAGCAGGCACACCATGGCACAGGGTTATCGGCCGAGTCATTTTAACTTTCTGCTGCAGTCAACCCCTGCTCTGTTTCTCAGGGAGGGCGTCTCACTCCACAGTTTGTTTTGCCTGCAGAAAAAGTCTTGTCCACCGGGGCCATAAATTCCACCGAGGACAGAGGGGTGATGATCTCTGCATGTTTTTGAATAGAAACTTTATTTATCCTTTTTCACACAAAGACACCATTGACCGATTGGATCTTCAAGTCACCTTACGTGAACTGGATAACGATTCAATACAGAAAAGTCAATGTTATCCACAGATTAGTGAACTGAAATATGATCTCACTTCCATTGAGGCTGTCACAAAGCATAAAATCCACCTTTCTATGATGTCTATCAGATTCTGACTTCAGACTTGAACTATGGAAAATGTCTGGATACTTTTATATAAATTGCACATTTAGGCTACAGAACGCAGCAGAGGATTGTTCAGGTCAGATGAATTCACAACAATAGAAAAATGTTTGAAACATTCCAGGGGAGAGCCTGTTTAGAATATGGGGGGTCAGGTTTATATTTGTGTCCAGCACATCGACACCGGCGTGTGCCTTCATTCCCAATACCAGTCAAATCTCATTGTCTTTCAAATTTAACATCTTTGTCGACGTCTTCTACATAAGCCCAATCACTTCTCTTTGAATTTTTCAGACATTTTCCTGCCGTTTCCTCATATGAACTCAATCTGACATTTTTCAGGGGAGGCTGCTGCCGAAAGTGTCAGGAGGAACTGACTTTGACATTTGCTCTCTCTCAGGAGAGAGCTTAGTTCATGTCTGAAAGTAGTTTAAATGTCAGTTTCCCTTTTTGCTTTAATGAAAAAAGTTACAGAAGTCACTTGACCTACAGACTCTTTTCTTAATTCGGTCAATCCTACAACTGAGCCTTGTCCAAACTGTAAAAGCTTCACAATCATTCCATATAACATACAGTGCCGTGCAAAAGTATTTGCCCCCTTCCTGATTTTTAATTGTTTTGCATTTTTGTCACACTTAAATGATTCGGATCATCACACAAATTTGTATATTAGACAAAGGTAGCCTGAGTAAATACAAAATGCAGTTTTTAAATGATGATTTCATTTATTAAGTGAAAAAGTATATCCAAACCTACTTGGCCCTCTGTGAAAAAGTATTTGCCCCCTAAACCTAATAACTGGTTGTGCTACCCTTGGCGGCAACAACTGCAATCAGATGTTTGTGATAACTGCCAATGAGTCTCTCACATCGCTGTGGAGGAATTTTTGCCCACTCTTCTTTGCAGAATTCTTTTAATTCAGCAACATTGGATGGTTTTCGAGCATAAATGGCTTGTTTAAGTTCATGCCACAGCATCTCAATCCGATTTAAGTCTGGACTTTGACTAGTCCACTCCAAAACCTTCATTTTGTTTATTTTGAGCCATTCAGATTTTGCCCTGCTTGTGTATTTCGGCTCATTGTCCTGTTTCATAACCCAAGTGCGCTTGAGCTTGATGTCACAAACTGATGGCCGGACATTCTTCTTCAGGATTTTCTGTTAGAGAGCAGAATTCATGGTTCCATCAATTATGGCAAGTCATCCAGGTCCTGAAGCTGCAAAGCAGCCCCAGAACATCACACTACCACCGCCATGTTTGACTCTTGGTATGATGTTGTTTTTATGAAATGCTGTGCTCGTTTTACGCCAGACGTAAGAGGACCCACACCTTCCAAAAAGTTCAATTTTTTTTGATCAGTCCACAGAATATTTGTCTAAAATCCTTGGGGATCATCAAGATGTTTTTTGGCAAATGTGAGACAAGCCTTTGTGGACTTTTTGATCAGCAGTGGCTTTCGCCTGGGAACTCTCCCATGGATGCCATTTTTGCTCAGTCTCTTTCTTATTGTTGAATCATGAACACTGACCTTAACTGAAGCAAGTGAGGCCTGCAGTTCCTTAGATGTTGTTCTGGGGTCTTTTATGAACTCCTGGATGAGTCGTTGGTGTGCTATTGGAGTTATTTTGGTAGGCCGGCCACTCCTGGGAAGGTTCACGACTGCTCCAAGTCTTCTCCATATGTGGATAATGGCTCTCACTGAAGTCCCAAAGCCTTAGAAATGGCTTTGTAACCTTTTCCAGACTGATACATGTCAATAACTTTGTGTCTCATCTGTTTTTGAATTTCTTTAGATCGCGGCATGATGAGTTGTTTTTTGAGATATTTTAGTCTACTTAACTTTGTCAGACAGCTTCTATTTAACTGATTTCTAGATTAAATAGTTCTGGCAGTAATCAGGCCTGGGTGTGGCTAGTGACATTGAACTCAGCTTTCCAAAAAATGTGGTTTATCACAGTTTATTCAGGATTTATCAAGAGGGGGCAAATACTTTTTCACATAGGGCCAGATAGGGTTGGATAACTTTTATCCCTTAATAAATGAAATTATAATTTAAAAACTGCATTTTGTATTTACTCGGGTTGTCTTTGTCTCATATTAAATTTTGTTTGATGATCTGAAACATTTAAGTGTGACAAATATGCAAAAAACTAAAAAACTCGGAAGGGGGCAAATACTTTTGCACGGCACTGTAGATGTGTTGCTCTGCCAGAATAGAAAGTCACACGATATCTTCCAGTTTCATACATTGAAACCTAAAGTTGTCCATGTTGTTAAGCCATGTTGGATTTAAGGGGGTTTCAC
The DNA here is from genome assembly GCA_038501795.1 of Pseudopleuronectes americanus. NCBI lineage: Eukaryota > Metazoa > Chordata > Actinopteri > Pleuronectiformes > Pleuronectidae > Pseudopleuronectes > Pseudopleuronectes americanus. The sequence goes on from CM076732.1 coordinate 10,600,100, forward strand.
TTCACCAGGTCTCATATCCTCCTTAAAGCTGCCTGAAGTGGAAGACATGACTGTGAAATGACCTTTAATGACACCAGATCTATAGGAGACCTCATGTGAAAACACACACACTTCTCTGTTGGCTCCTCTCTGCATTGTCCGGGACCTAAAGAACTCAGCCTGACTCTCGGTTACATGTTGATCGTGCGACAACAAAGGTGACACAGTTTGAGTTGCTCACACAGTAATTGGGTGTGCTCTCTCCATTTGATCTCTTTTGTTCTATCCTCTAGCCGCAGCCTTCTGAGGAAAGAAGATACTTTTTATTCCTGTTCGTATAGAAACTGGGGATGAAAAACCTCATTGTGAAACTTCCCTCACTTCCTTCCCTTCATGGTTGCACCACACAACCACAGCAGCAATGCAGGATCCTTACACTAGACCATCAGGAGTGTAAAGCTACGTGCGACATTCATAACCGTATCATATTTTCAGCTATGACATTCTAAACTTAAATTGAACAAACCCTGGAAAACAACAACCACTACATTGTACACAAGTTCAGTTGTGTGTTCATAAAAAAGCTCTTCTCAGCTGGTTAAAATAGGTTTCATGTCTTCACTGCACTGAAAGACTGTTTAAAAAGTTTGACAAAATCTCAGCGTGGACCTCAAACTCACAAGCTTTAGTCAGGGGGTTTGAAAGATGTGAGTATTTTAGTCGCATTGGAGGATAATTACATTACATTACATTACATTACATATCATTCAGCTGACGCTTTAATCCAAGTGCATTCAACCATGAGCATACAAACCCAGGACAGCAAGAATCATGTGCATTAGCTTCAACTAAGTGCACATAAGTGCAATCATGTTAGACAATCATCTTCTTTATAATTTCAGTCACTGAGCTTTTATTGCAAATTTAGGGTCAACTGTCTTTGGAGCCGTTTCTCTTTCTTGTGAGTTTCCCAACTTTGTGGAAGTGCAACATCTAATCTTTCTAACTAATGGCAGGTCTAATGATACAACACATCCAATGTGTCTAAGTTGAATTCATCCTGTTGCCTTAAATACTCAGTAGCACAGCAAAACAGTTTGAGCTCCACACAAAGCTCCACTGAGTTGCATAAAGAGTGGAACTCCTGTTGACATGGAGTATATATATTATATAAGTATATATATATATATGAAACAGGAGGTTTTTCAGACCCTTTCTCATCCAGTGTGTGATGCTGCTTTATACTCAAAAGGCAAAATAAAGCAATGAGAGTCCAATAATGATCCAGCGCAGCTCAGTGAGAACTGGGCCAGTGTGACAGTGTCTGACTGAGATGGTGGGAACAGAGGTCAGAACGGAGCTGCGTGGTGATTTCTCAGCGAGAATTATAAACGGGCGGAGAACGAGAATAAAGGCAGCAGCGACAACAACAACAAGATTCTCCACAACACTGTGGTTTGGTTTAGTGCGTTGCGAGACTCAAAGATTTCAAAACTCAACCAACTGTGGTTAACCGAAGGCCGTAAATTTATAGTCTGGCCATTTATGAACTTGCAGTGTAAGAGGGGAAATGTTCTCCCATTGGGATGCAGAATGACGAGACAGGAGAACATGAATAAACTAATTAAATGCCATTGTTTATAAAAGACATTTGAGCCGCATTTAATTGTATACAGCTTTTCCTTCTCACAAAGAAAAATATTCCCTCTGAAGTTAAGAATCTAATACACAAAACTACAATAAAAAAATATTAATAACACAAAGAAATCTGTGCCTTGGACAAGGCAGTAGCTGTCCACAGGTCTTGATAAGAAACCAGATCCACCAGGGGAGGCAAGATGGAGAGATCGATTACTCTGAGGTTTCCCATGATCCCGTGCCTCTCCAGGGAGGACGATGCTCTGCTCCGGCGCTGCCTGGGTCTCTCCACTGCCATTATCACCGATGGGAGCCACAATAGGTCAGGGAGATGAGATAACATTGTGAGCGTCGGAGCAGCAGGTGAGAGGCTCAACAGGGCGCGATTAGATATCCGGGTCCCAGGGTGTAGCATTGCCTGGGGCCTCAGGGGCCTCGGCCCCGCCATCTGCCAGGGTGAATTCCTCCCTGCTGCAGGGGAAGCACTCTGTGGCTGCACAAAACTGTTGCTGTGGGGCGTTGCTTTGAGTTTCTCCTGTTACCTATTTTACAGAGAGAAGTGTTACACTTTACAGTTCTTTTGTTACAACCTCATACAGGAGCTGGAAGAATGCAAGAAACTGCTGCAAACAAAGGACAGAAACCTCCGGTATTCGAGGAGTAATTCTCTGTTGTCGTTTTTTTTCCTTCATTAACCAAAAACTGGCATGCGTTGTAAATTGGGCATATGCATGTTTTCCATCTGCAGACCCTGGACACCTGGCCTCAAACATGAAGCAGCAGTAGTAGTACTTGTTAGATACGCAGTCCAGATCCTCTCTGGACTGCAGGTTTCGAGGCTCCAGTGTGAGGCCATCACTCAGCGAGAGCACACCCCGGGGATCCTCCGATGACAGCCGTGCTGGATGGTTCACACATGACCCGGGAGCGTTTCTGCACGCAACACCCTGTCCCGTGACCCGCCGGCACCAGCCCCTCACTTTGATCTGACGACTTGCTGTAAAATTGGAGAAGCCCGCCGCACTCGCACATGCCAGACACGCAGTCTGCCTGGAAACACAGGGCACGGACGTGGGCCGAACATGAGCATATTGAATTAGGAGCTGTCGAGCAAATCTCAGATTCGGTTGCATGGCTCTTAAATTACCAGACAAGGCCAGGTGAGCGACGATCAATCAAGGTTATGTATTTGATCCCGATGGAGCTCCGCGGGGAGTCCACCGGCACGACTGAAACCTTACACATCAGATCATTTTCGCTCACATGTGAATATGAAGCAGCAGCGTAAATGAGCAGTGTTTACACAAAGCCAAGGCAGACGCATTCCTCAGAGACACGACTCAGACGTCTCGATGAAGTAGGAGAAGTGAAGCGAGCCACATCTGTTAGATCACTTCAAATCAGTTAAGAAGCTCAGTGTGCTATAGGAGATATCAGACACTGATAACCGTGACCGGAACCTCTAACCTGAAGGTAATAGATCTCGACATGCTCATTATGCAACCTACCTACTTTCACTGACAGAAAACCCCAGTAAACACCATCCCAGCACAGGTTTTATACAGCAATACGCAGTCTGTGGCCTGTCCGCCATATTTATTGTTGAATACGATGCATATTTTTAGCAACAAGGTGTTGTCAGATACAGGATGTGTGTTTGGTATCGGAACACTGGCGTCTCTGTGCAGATCAGGAGATGCTGATGATATATCCAGATGTGGAGGGTGACCCCGGGCTGACCCTCTGCAAAGCTGACCGTGCTCTGGGCACCCCAGTGGTGAGCTGCTGGACACTGATGGGTTTATATACTCCAGCAACAAGAATGTAAAGGATTACAATAACTTTACTCCAAAGCAGCAACAGATTCACATTTATTGGTTCTACAGTATCTTCGTCCACCACTTTCAACATTTAATGAATTGCACATACAATTCTACTGAATCAGCAGCTCTATAGAGCCGCTTATTTAGGGTTAGGATTGTAAGGATATGCATTAAATAAGAGTTACCATATCCAATTTTTCATTATATAGGATTAGTTGTGTAGTAAATACATAAGTAACAGTATGAGCAGATTAAAATACAATTTGAGGTACCTGTACTTGAGTATTTCCATTAAGTGTTAGATTATAAAAGGTTTTTGAAGCCCTTTGTTTTATATTTTGTAATTTTTAATACAATATTTAATCAAAATGGATTTCAAGATTTAAGGTGGGTAACATTAAAGAGACATTGGATTAAATTAAACTATATTTTCTGTGGTAAAAAAAAACAACAGAGAAAGCAAATAACATAAAAGTATGAACGATCAAAATGATAAAAGCATAATTTCACCAATTTCAGGCAATTATTTAATGGGCTCACTTAATTTCAGACACACACACACAAAGAGAAAGTTACATGTAGAATTTTAAAGCAGATGAATACAAAGCCCCGTTCTGTGTCAAGCTCAGTCTGACGTGAGGCCTGCTGTTCTGCCCATTGACAGAACAGACCGGAGGAGGAAGGGATGAGGGTCTTTATCTGTTACAGCCCAGACTCCATCACATAAAATGGTCTCCATCTGCTCTCTCCATCAGGTCTGAGCCACTGCTGCTGTTTCTGCTGCAAAATAGTCCGGGTGCTGTTGACAACCTCCGAACAGACCCTGAACAAGAGAGGACCCCCCCTTCCTAGTCCCCCTTCCCAGTCCCCCTTCCCAGTCCCCCTGCCCAAACCTCCTGCCGGGCCACCAGAAGGCCTCTGTTTTCATAGTGGCCATTACCCTCATTGGGCCGGCCCCCTGAGCTAACATCCCTGCCTTTAGATACACAAGTAAGCACGACTGCCAGTGTGCTCCATGACACTGGGTAAACATGTTGGCAAACTGGGGGAATGTGAAGTGAGGCAGTTCAAAAGAGTGTGTGTGTGTATGTGTGTGTGTGTGTGTGTGTGTGTGTGTCTGCTGCCTCACAGTAGATCAGTCATGTCAGTGTTTAACGACTGTTGTCGAACAGAAAAACATGTAAGGATGACAACTCCTGCTTCCAAAAAATGGTGCCTGCTTTTGAGGAAGTTGCACCTTGTTAAGCCCTATGAGAAAGATGTGATTATGAATATGGGCTATACATATACAATTTGATTGGTTAGTTGATTTCTTGGTGGAGTACATTTACTCTGGTGGACACACAGTTATCTGCTCTGACCCTGGGTCAGCCGGCCTCTGACGGCTGTGGCACTAAATCTCAATCTGACAAGTTCACCCTCACCTTTTGGCAACGCCTCCAAATGGAAAACTGGAAGCATAACAATGGGAGAGGACTGGATTCTCCATCACTGAAAATCACATCACCAGCTGGAACACCTCATGCACTAGTCTCTCAATATGTGAGGAGGGGAAACGTTCTGTTTTGAAACGCTTTCACGTTCATTTATTTGTTTTCATATTCTAAGAAAAACGTGGGGAAAATATAAGACATGTGTTCCACCATCCTGTGTTTATCCAGTGGCTCTGAAGTCCAAAACACATTGAAGAAAATCTTATAAAACAGAACAGCAAATTAATAAAGCTTGCCAACAAAAACACAGCGGTACTAACTTCTCATGGAAAAATTAGGAGCCTGCTGTTGACGAGGCTTGTTGCCGATCGGACATATCTGTGTTTTAAACAGAAAGAAAATTCTGGCAAAAGCAAATTTCACAATTTGTTCTAGTGGATAACAAGACCACTGTATCACAAAAGTCCAACTTTTCTTTTATTGCTTGTTTCTGACTATGAGCTTCTGTCCCATGTTGAATTTGTATCTTTGTGATCTTGCGTTTCTGACTAATGGACATTTAAAAACACACACAGCTCAGCTCTAGCAGTCGTCTGTGACAGCACATATCCATCACAGTTTAACATTGTCAGCTCGGGTTTATTATGCTCGCTCGGATCCTTTCAGGGGATCAGACCTCTGCCCCCAGACAAACACTCTGTGGGTGCATGTACGTACTCATGTGGACTCGTCGGCCTGCTGGGCCCTCGTGCTCCCTGGGGTGTCTGCTCATGAGAGGGCCTGTTATTCAGAGAACGTCCCGGGGCCCTCCCACCCTCCTGGAGTGTGTGCGCCTGTGGAGAAGAGGAGCTGGGAAATCCCCCAGCACAAGGGAGGACAATTTGTGGTTTGGAGCCGAGATGTTGCTGTTTAGGTAAATATTGTATGGTGGGTGGAGATGCTGGGACTTTTGTCAGCACAAGGAAAACAACAGTGATAACAGTCATTGAGGGAAATGTTTGTTTTCTCCAAAGCAAACCCCCTCGGATTGATGACTGCTTTCTCTGCTAATCATGGGGCCGCTCACACGGCTCAGCTCACATTCAGCACTTTCTCCTTGTTTACGTCATCGCCATATGGTCCACATTCACTGCAGCATTGGGAAAGACACATGTACGGCATCATTATGTTAATACTGACGCCTCTGCTGTGGCACAAAGCAGACAGAAGGGATGAGTGCAGGGTGGAGGAAGGGGGAGGGGGTCTGCTCACTGATTCCCGTACAGAAAATCTGTCACGTTCTCAAGCAGAAACAAGGACACATGCAAATGACTCAGCTGATGCAGACGGGCCATGAATACACTGTGATCTGTGTCTCGTTGCTTTAACAAGTGTTTATCTGGATCTCAGACACTGTCGAGCATCATCTGTACAAAGGAAGGAGGTCATATTAAAGAAGCAGCGTCATTCAGGGATGCTAAGCCCTTAGATAACTGTGACTGTCAACTTAAACACAATGTGGAATAATCGAAGGGGCCATTTGAAAATAAACAAACCACAAACGTATAGCACCGTGTTGCTGGGATAATTATTCTTCCCACAAGACACAAACTGTGATGTAGGTCATTTAAGAGACCTCAGTCCAAAATGAGGACATTCACAAGAGATGATTTGTTCAATGCCTTTGATAATGCAACTCCTTTGAGGGTCAACAGTATATCTTTTATAAATAACTGCAGATAATACTGTTACTTCCAGGGGGTGCACACAAATCATGGATTAGCCAAAAGCCTGCTTGTGTATCTTTATTTAATCCATGCTGGAATGCAATTCATCTCACAACACATTCACATTCAATCATTTGACAACATTTTCTGAACAATTATTAATCAAAACTTTAGAAGCTTAATTATTTTGGGAAATCGTGTAATTTTTAGTTTTTGGTTGATTTCGTTCTATACTATTGTCAAAACATAGATTGAGCAATATAATTCTAGTTTGAAGACAAAACTGAAAATGAATAAATAGCCAAAGTGTCTCTTTTATGAATTCAGCAATCTGTTGGGTTATACATCAATATAAAATAGGTATCTGTTGCCCTCTGCTGGCCACATTGTTCAATAACATGTTAAAAACGTATGAGCCAGTAGGGGCGCTGCACTTTGCTGAAATATTGATTCCTTATTAAAATTTTAATTACATATCAAGGTTTACCACAACACACTTCTAACTTAAACAGTGAACTCTGACATTTGATGCACCCCATCTAACATATATAAAAATACAATATATGTCCTATAGAAGAAATCAGTCATGTAAAGGTGCATCTCAATAAATTAAAACATCACGGAAAAGTTTGTTTATTTCGATAATTAAATTCAAAAAGTGAAACTCAGAATCTCAGAAAATTTGAATATTGTGAAAAAGTTCAATATTGTAGACTCACAAATGTTCCACTCTAATCAGCTCATTAACTCAATGTGCAAAGGTTTCCTGAGCCTTTACATGGTCTCTAAGGCTGGTTCAGTAGGATACACAATCCTACTGATTGTGTATAAGTAGGATTACAATCAGTAGGATTGTGTATCCTACTGATTGTCAAACTCAGCTGTATGAGTGGATGGAAAAAGTGTGGTAGCAAAAGGTGCACAAGCAACAGGGATAACCTGGGGATAGGCCTTGAGAGCATTGTGAAACAACGGCCATTCAAGAATTTGGGGGGGATTCACAAGGAGTGTACAAGGAGTGTACTGAGGAAAGAGAGTGCATCATGAGCCACCACGTACAGACGTATTCAGGACATGGGCTCCAACTGTCACATTCCTCGTGTCGAGCCCCTCCTGAACCAGACACAACTTCAGAAGTGTCTTACCTGGGCTAGGGAGAAAAGGGACTGAATTGTTGCTCAGTGGTCCAAAGTCCTCTTTTCAGATGACAGTCAAATGTGCATTTCATTTGGAAATCAAGGTCCCAGTCTGGAGCAAGAGTGGATCGGCAGAGAATCCCAGTTGCTCGAAGTCCAGTGTGAACTTCCCACAGTCAGTGATGATTTGAGGAACCATGTCATCTGCTGGTCCACTGTGTTTTATCAAGTCCAAAGTCAATGCAGCCGTCGACCAGGACATTTTAGAGCACTAAATTTTGTCTTCTGCTGACAAGGTTTATTGAGATGCAGATTTTTTTTTCCTGCAGAACTTGGCACCTGCCCACACTGCAAAAAGTACCAATACCTGGTTTAATGACCATGTGCTTGATTGGCCGGCAAACTCACCTGACCTGAACCCCATGGATAATCTATGGGGTATTGTCAAAAGGAAGATGAAAGAGACCAGACCCAACAATGCGACGAGCTGAAGGCTGCTATCAAAGCAACCTGGACTTCCATGACACCACAGCAGTGCCACTGGCTGATCACCTCCATGCCACACCGCATTGATTGATCAAAAGGAGCCCTGACCAAGTATTGAGTGCATATAGATATATATATGAACATACTTTTCAGTAGGCTGACATTTCTGGGATAAAAAAATCCTCTGTTTAATTTGTCTTTTATTTGTAATATTCAAATTTTCTGAGATACTGAATTTGGGGTTTCCATTAGCTGTAAGCCATAATCATCAAAATTAAAAGAAATAAACGCTTGAAATATTTCAGTGTCTATATAACGAATTTCGTTTTTTGAATTCTAATATTGAAATGAATGAACTTTTCCATGTTATTCTAATTTATTGAGAAGAACCTGTATGTGCCCCTGGTTCCTCCATAATATTCCAACACTCCACCTGTTATTCTATATATATTCTTTTTAAAATAGCAATCGTTCACAATGAAGTGAATGAGCAGTACTTAATCACTTGAGAATTGCACACATTGTCAACTAATAGCTAATATATTTTCCATTTCTTTCTGATTTGTACCCACTTCGGGTAGTTCAGCTTTGTTGATTCCTCTTGTCCTGGGTTTGTACCCTTATGGTTGATGCACTTATTTTAAGTGGCTTTGGAAAAAGTGTCAGCAAAATGAAGCTGTTTATTTGTAACTCTTAAAATTGAACACAAAGGGTCTGTTTTTCTTCCCTATGTAAACTAACACTATACTCTATATTTATCGTGGTGAAAGGCTCATTTTAACCCCATGTTAAATATCACCTGGCTCCTGTCAGAGTATACATAAACTGTTCCATTGAAACAATTAAAACATCCACTCTATTGTTCTTGGATATTGTTAAGCCATCGACGGATACGTTTGAGTAATTCAAAACTTAGCATTTCTACTTCAACACATGTAGACAGCCTGCAAGTTTACTCACCCTGTAGTACTAAATTCAAGCAACAGAATTTTGATTAAAGTACCTTAAGTGTCACCTACAATAAAAGTTCATTCACTGCAACCTAAGATCAGATTTTAGAGGCTTTCCTTTACTGTCTAGGATTAATTTATGAGGCCCTTCATAATTCTTACTACACATGAACCGGCAATTTACATTGTTACATCACATCTGTTTCTTAAGCACCAGCCAAACACTGAATAAAAACGGGAGGTCAGAGTATGTAAATATATTATTTAGTTGAACATTTAAAAAAACAGAAAAAAACAGTAATGACAGGCCATTTAAACAAGGTTTTTTATTTGACAATGAGACAAGTTAGCCAACAGCAGCTTTCCTGTTCATTAGTCACGCCTAAAACTTCTGGAACTGCTTCTTGGCTCCAGCAGCCTTGGTCACTTTGAGGACGTTGAATCTCACGGTCTTGCTGAGTGGTCGGCACTCTCCGACGGTCACGATGTCTCCGACAGTAACGTCTCTGCAGAAAGGAAACAACATCCAAACATTAACAGGCAGTCGAGGTTTATCTGTCCAGAGTCGAGCAGAATAAGATTTAGCTGAACTGCATCAGTGTTTGCCAAAGGCAAGTATCATCAGAGCGTAAGCTTAGAAGACCATCGTGAGAAAACATCATTTGCAGCTAAATCTTTGGGCAAAATTGTATCATTGAACAAACTGATTACATTGTTTACTTTTGAGAGCTGCAGGAAAAATATATACAGCTCTTCAAGGAGTAAGTCAATTTTACACCTTTTGATAAAGTTATTACCTGATTAAGTAAGATACAAATTTGGTTGAGGGAAATCCTGACTATACCATTTAACAGAGCTTTCAATTACTGTAAATTGATCACATGTGAGAGGTGCCGTACCTGAAGCAAGGTGACAGATGGACAGAGAGGTTCTTGTGCCTCTTCTCAAATCGGTTGTACTTGCGGATGTAATGGAGGTAGTCTCGTCTGATAACGATGGTCCTCTGCATCTTCATTTTGGTCACCACACCTTTGAAAAGAGGCATTAGAGTTATGTTTAACAGCTTCCCTCAAGACAGCGGTCAAACAGTAGTAATGAGAAACGACTCATACCAATGGTTCAGTGTGTAATATTTACTGACATCTAGTGGTGAAGTTGCATGTTGCAGCTGAAAACCTCTCACTTCACCCTTCAAAAAACATGAAAAGAAGCTGTGGTAGGTTGTCATAAAACTCAAAAAAAAAGAAGGTGTTTAGTTTGTTAAGTCTGGGCTTCTGTAAAAAACAAGGTGGCCTCCCTAGAGAAGACAGATCCCTGTTGTAATTTAAGATTATTTAAATATAAAAGGGCCCAATCGAGAGTTAAGAAAACAACGATTGGTACAATTTAGATGAAACACTAGTGAAAACATCACTGATTTATTTTATATCAATTTCTACCAATATATCCTGTTCACTTAAATCTTACACACTGAACCTTTAGCTTCAATATACTGTCACTAGAATACATCAGTGTTGCCATAAGGCGATATCGTCACAACCCAGAGGGCTTGGAAGACCATCGTGAGAAAACATCATTTGTAGGACAGTGATATACAAATACCTAAAATTTGCAGTTTCTATTAAGTAAGCCAACTGGTTCTGGCTTGGATTGCTTCACTGATTAAAAAATATTCAAAAAAGTACCCCTTGAATATTTTCATCCCAGACGATACTATAGCAAACCAAGTCAGAACCATCAGGCCAGTGTTGAAGAGTGTGATCGAGTATTGAACTGACCAGAGAGGATACGACCACGGATGGAGACATTTCCAGTGAAGGGGCATTTCTTGTCAATGTAAGTGCCATCAATAGCCTAAAGAAATCAAAACAAAGATTTAGAATTAGAATGATCACTCTGAACATTTCAAGAAGTAATAAATAAAGTCTTAACTAAGTGCATCAGTCTTGCCATAAGGCGATGTCGTCAACACCCAGGGGCTTGGAAGACCATCGTGAGAAAACATCACTTGCAGCAAACATTTAACAACTTAACTGCAGTTTAATGCTATGAGGAACTTTCTGGACAACGATGAGGTACCTCTCTTGGGGTCTTGAAGCCCAGTCCGACGCTCTTGTGGTAGCGAGGGAGCTTCTCCTTGGCCTCCTTGCCACCATCTGCGACCAGAACACGCTTTTTGTTCTGGAAGATGGTGGGCTGCTTCTGATAAGCCCTCTCGGTCTGTGGAGAAACACAAATCAAGATTAGTCGGATCCAGAAACACCAAGGACACCTCAACTCTTACTCCCGAGCTTTTTATGCACAGAGCGGCTCGTTTCACAAACCATCGCCCTGCCTCGTTAACTCACTGAAAACTCACTTCCTCTTACGAAGGATTAAATTGGCAGATTTGACACATTGTCGGGAAAACGACAAGTTAACACTCAAGCAAAAGTCGTTTCCACCAGTGTATAAAATACACAAAGCTGGGGTCCACTGGAAGGGTTAACAGGAGCGGGCTAGGCTAACAAAGCTAACACCCCAAGCTAGCTCATCGTTACACGCGGGCGTGCAACTCGGCTACCACAAATATCGTCTATTGAAGCTTAAATGTGGTTAAATTTTACAGAAGGTCGTGTGTAAAGACTTAACAAATACATGTTCTCAAGAAAGCCTGAGTTTTAACTTGATTAAAACGTGTTTATTTCGATTAAAAGCCAGCATGTCGCTTTCCCAGACCTACTTGTGCATCCGCCATCTTTGCCTGCCGAGTCGTAAAGAGGCCTTTGCATGCGCGCGACGGGCGGAAGACCATGAGGCACGGGAAGTGACGTCAAACGACGAGGGTATAAAAACTATCCGGACAATTTATAAAATGGTTCCACAAACTTATTTAATTTGTCCAGGTCAGATATAATTGAGATAAAACAATTGTTTTAAGTATTTGTCTTTTATTTGTAAGTCTCCGAACTCCATTCATTACACTGAGCAGATCTACAGAGCATCGGCGACAGGGAACTTCCCCGCCCTTGTTGTGGATGCAGCGCTGCGGACACACACGTCAATCCCATCAGCCTCGGTGTAGACTTGTAGATCTTCACCTGCGGCTCTCGCAGACAAAAATAAAACGTTGTCACGTGACTGTACGGAAGCAAAGGGGCGAACTGCGATACAAGATCTAAACAGACGACAAGATGGCATCTCATCCAGGAGGAGACGACCCAGGTACGAGTAAACATCGGCAACGTTTTAACATTAAAGTGACTGTGACAGCGTCGCCGATAGTTCGCTGCAGGGACACAATGTGGCGGCCGGTCGAGTAACTCGTGTTCTGCGGCTGCAGCTTGTTTGCTTGCTAGCGCTTTCATCAGCTGAACTCATGTTAGCTCGATGCTAGCTAACACGACAACGCCGCGTTAGCTTGATTAGCAACAACAGTGAGTTAGCAGATATGTGCAAAGGAAAGTGAAACACAGACGTTAACAGGCTTCTCGTCTGCTTAGGACATGTCGGCGGGTCACGGGCTCGACACATAGCGAACACCATGGCCCCGGTTCAGTCTAACTTGGGCCAATTAACTAAAGCTAATTCATTTAGCCAAGAATCAGCACTGTGGGTATATGCTGCGCATGTTTACATACAGTTATAGCACATACAAACACAAAGTAGCACTATATATGAATGGTTAAATACATTTTTCTGATATTTATAATTATTTTTGTAACGTAGCTGATCATTAAGTGAACTCACAAACCACACTGATCATAAACATGCAGTTGTTCTCTAATTTCTCACATTGATCACGTCTTGAAATAAAGTAAAATTTCGTGTAGATGTTTTTGTATTGCTGTAGTTTGACATATCATGTTAGAAAGAGACTTTTTTTCTATAACTGACATTGTTTATCATAATGCCTCCAAAGCTACTGTTTTAACAATAAGTTCTCTCATTGTTAAAACCTTTGTTCCGTAAACATCAAATAAGTCTCTAAGAAGCTCCTTTTTCCTAGTTTGATTATATGAAGGCAAGGGTTATAACTTTTGTTCTCTCTCTCCTTAATTTGTTTCCTGTTAGTTGTTTCTTTTGTAACTGTTGTGTTCCATATCACTGTTGGAGTTTGCGCCCACTGTTGCGATGACACATCTCAACAGGTTTATATTATAACTATAAATTAATTTCATCATCGCTTTTTAGTGCAGTCATATAACTGTGGTTGTATAACTTGACACTGACCTTTCGTTTTCACAGGAATTGCCAAAGATCGGACACTGGAAGTGGGAACTGAATTGCTCAAGGAGTAAGTGTATCCTGCACATCCTGCCTTCTATTTACTGACAGGGGCAAATAGTCAAATCATACATTTGCGTGTTTATCTGTCTTCCCCTTATCTAGTTTCATCTACCAGCGGGTTCAGAGACAGAGAGACAGCAATACTTCGGTGACCAGGGCACAGCTGGGTGGAGGAGAGCTCCTTGACCCCAGACACAAGAAGCTTGCCATGTGTCTGCAGCAGATCGGAGACGAGCTGGACGGAAATGTAGAGCTCAACAAGTAGGCTCCCTGTCTGTGCATCTGTTTAGGAATAAAATATTATGAATTGCAATGTTTTACCATTTACAACTGCATAATTAACCTGTCCTAATGGCTTAATGTTGTCTTTTCTAGTATGATAAATAGCTCCGCACTCAGTCCCACTAAAGAAATATTTCTGAAAGTTGCCATCGAGATCTTTTCGGATGGAAAATTCAACTGGGGCAGGGTGGTCGCACTCTTCTACTTTGCCTGTCGACTTGTCATGAAAGTAAGTGCGGTAGCTGAGTTGTGTCTCATCTTATTAATGAAAACAAAATCATTGAGACGCATCTGTTTTATGAAAACATGATTGAATATCAAAGCCTTTTCCCTTCAAACCTGTTTCAGGCTGTTGTGAATCACGTTCCGGATGTCATTAGAACCATCATCAGCTGGACCACGGATTACCTCCGTGAAAATGTGATCAACTGGATCAGGGAGCAGGGTGGCTGGGTAAGCATCTCCAACACACCATGATTGGTATTTGATCTATTGCTCTTGATTCCTCATGAGACATTTGTTAATTTTCATGGTTGTTAATAATCTTTATTCAGGAAGGTATTGGCTCCTACTTTGGCACTCCTACATGGCAGACGGTGGGAGTTTTCTTGGCTGGGGTTCTCGCCACTGCTCTGGTCCTCCGAAAGATGTGAGGCGTATATGGAGAGCAGACGGGAGAAAGACAGGAGGGACTACGACTGTGGGAAATGTGGACAGGAACATAAACACGAAAGAACATTGGAATGACCACAGAAGGAAAAGATGGCAGAGCTGAACAGGAATAACCTGTTGGACAAGGAGAACCATCTCTGCTGCCCTTTCATGTCTAAGGATGTCTTTGAGTTTGACTTAAAGCAGTCCCTTACCCATGATTCCTATGCCACTGAGGAAGTGAGCTCGGCAAAATCACGTGCACAAAATGTGGTGGGTGGAGAGTTTGTCAGACCTAAACAGGGAATGCGATTTTAAGTAATTTATTTTTTATTTGGTACAGAGAAGATAAGTGACTGCATTCTGTGTCCTGACCAAACAGTTATATGGTTTGAAATTTTCTCAATAATCAAAGGATTTTCCTTTCTCCATTATTTTTCACAATTTTATTTTTGTTCCGTTCAACTTGCTTTTCTGATCTTCCAGCTCTCTCCATCCATCTCATTCCTCATAGTGTCTGTAGCTTCTGAGTCCTGCCAATCTTCTCATGTATTTGTGGGTGTTTACTGGTGTAAATCTGTAGTGATCTGCTGGCAATGAAAGTGTTAGAGGGCGGTCGCATTCCAATCAAGACTTTTGCAAACAACCATCAGATACCTCCCCCTTTGCTAATTGTTAATTATATATAGCCACACCAAATTGCAAAATATGTAATATAATCCCAACTATGCTTGATTTTTTTTTCCCTCTCAAGAACCATGAATTTTCCTCAGATATTGGTGAATAATCTTGGATTCGCCCCGTTGTCTGGATCCTCGCTTAGATGTAATGAGTTCTTTCTTTGCCAATGTCTCACCCTTCCACCAGGTTCAGTAGAAACCTGTTCAATAGTTTTTGCATAATCCTGCAGACAGGAGTCAAAACACAACCTCCTTGGAGGAGGCAACAATTGGGTTGAAACAACCTTGAGTTATTATCCCCCCTTTCTACCAGCGAAAGCACAGCTTAGCCTTATTTCAGCGAGTAAGAAAAGAACCACAACAAAAGGGATATTACAGTTGTGACAATTCAATTCATACTGTGTGTTACCTATTGTCTAAGGCCATTTCAACCAGCATTGTGATGACAATGTGGCTCCCAGTAAGATGAAATTCTATTTCCATGCCTCATGAACTGATGTTTCCTGAACTCAATGGAAGACGTTGCACTGCAGCCACAGAAAGCACTGGATCGCTCACAGATACTTACCTCACTTTATACATATTCAGAGTACTGTATTGTTATCTGAGTTCTTAGATCTCCAATCTTCTCGACATAGCAACAGGCTTTTTATACATTTTTCTTGTTTGTCAGTGCCTTGGTGTACTCTGGAATCAATTTTGATAATCTCAAATTTTCACGTTTTTCTATCACGTTTGTAAAAGCTGAAATTTGTTTAAAGTCTCCCTGATAATCTTTTTGCAGTGACGTATGTTAAAATACTGAAAATAAATCTTTTAACTCTTACTGTGGATGATGTTCAAGAGGCTCACAGCAGCACCACAAAAAAAATCTCACATTTATACACTTTAACGATATCTGGGCATTATCATCATGAAATTACCCTGAGGAAGGATTTTCCAGGTATTACAATAGTTTTCAAGCAACATTCTAAGCCTCTTAAAACAGGGAGCAAATTGCAGAGTTCACAACGGTATTGCTGGTTTTACCAAATGAATCCCAGATATAGTCATTAGAATACAACAGGAAATGTCACATGAATGAGTGAGATCAATAATGTATCATAGGTCAATGTACTGTTTATTGACTATTAAAATGTTTTATAGAAACAAGCAACGTGTAAACATCACAGTATTCTCAGCGCTTCGATACAGAAAAGTCAAAAAGCTACAACACACATTATGGCTTCGAACCATGAGGCAGTTCAGTTGGATTTTTGTTTCACACAGACGTTAAGTCCTTGTACCATAAGACAAAAAAAAGGCACATGTTAAAAGTAATTCAACACAAGGCGATATGACTGACAGATATGATGACACTGGCCGATGGGAGGAGGGAGTTATCTAGACTCCAGCACTCCGTCTCTGATCCTCCACGTCCAGGTGGTGCTGAAGTCTGGAGCGGGAACGCAGCAGAGCTCCAGACCGGACTCCTGCACC
Source organism: Pseudopleuronectes americanus (assembly GCA_038501795.1). Taxonomy (NCBI): domain Eukaryota; kingdom Metazoa; phylum Chordata; class Actinopteri; order Pleuronectiformes; family Pleuronectidae; genus Pseudopleuronectes; species Pseudopleuronectes americanus. The sequence continues at coordinate 10,616,612 of CM076732.1, forward strand.
TCCTCGCCGTGGGCGACCTGCTGTCCCTCCTGCCTCTCCAGAGTGAAAACTCTTGCAGAGATCTAAAACAGAGAAACAAGGATTTAAACACGTGTCACTTTGTCCTGGACAAACAATGAAACGGACCAACATACAGAGGGTTATGATCTTAGTCCTCACCTGATCACTAATTCCTGTGGCGATGTGGCCCACCTTCACCCGGCGTGTCTCTCTGATCCGGATGCTTCTCTTGTTGAAGTCTCTAATGCAGATGTCCACCCCTGAGCCATTCACAAAGCAGAGAGACACATGATATAAAGGGACATGATATCACATTTTACAAATAAAACAAGAGAATTGCTCATGTTTTAGCATCTCACCTTCAAAGCAACAGGATGGTGGCAGGTGGGGGTTACCCAGCAAATCCAAACTGAAGACCTGCACATCTGGCTGACTGTTATAGGAGAAGACACCGGAGCTTAAGTCGTCTCCCGGGCTCAGGGACCAGCGGCCAGAGTCCTGGGATACGTTAAAAAAAGATGAGCACAAGCCAAAAGTTCAGTCTGTGTTAATACTGTCACCAAATGGATGAACACTTAAGAAGGTCTTTGTTAACATGGCCCCAAATGTTAGAGTACTTGTACGTTAATTTACACAGAATTTAGTTGTTCTTTGTAGCAAGACAATGACAACTCAGATAATCATCTGCAAACTGTTCACTATATGTTGGTTGCGTTACCTTTTTGTCCCATGGTTCCCAGTTTGAATAAGCATCAGTGCTTAGACAAGACAAGAGCTGCACCTGCATCTCAGCAGACTGAGGCTGGGACAGACTGCTCAGGTAGAAATCTGAAGAAATAACCCAGAAAAACCATGAGCAGGGTTTCAAATAAACAAGACTAGTGGGCAAGAGACACAGCAAACTAACAGGAACCTCACCTCGCTCCAGTTTACGAAGCTCGAGTTCAGACACTGTGGTTAACTTGTTGCTCCTCTTGTGGTTCGGCTCGTAGATCAGGGCTCGTGGCAAGCATTGCAAGCCTGGCTTTAACTCATCTTCATCAGCCTCCTCTTCTTCCTCATCATCAAGTACCTTCATCTTCCTCCCTGTTGTGATTACCTTCTGGACAGTCTCTCGATGTTCCTCCACCTCGTCATGGTCAACATTTTTACTATCGAGTGGCAGGGAGACAGGGGGTTTGTTGTCGATGTACAGAGGCTCGGTGTAGGGTCCATTCACTGGGCTGGTGAGTCCTCCAACTGCAGTCACAAACACACATCACATTACCTCATCAATTTACTGATGCGTTCAACGACATCATTATTATAGAAAGGCCAGAAACCAATTTATTCAGTATGTATTGTTTTCTCTTTGTTATCCTTCTGAAATCAAACTTGATAAAACCAGGTATGGTTATAATACAAAGGCTTTAATGCCATTAGCATATAATGCACAGGTTAAATAAATTTAATCCCAAATCATTGTTTTCTCAATTGATTTAAGGATATGATATTATATGATTTGTTCTCCTTCTGCAACTAAACCTTTACTCTACGATTATGAATCGTTGGAGTTCAAGTGTCATTACCTTCTTTCAGAGCTCGGTCAGTTTTCTCTCTCAGGTCCGAGGCTGACGCCCTCTTTACCGGATCCTTCTGCAGTCCCGCCTTCAGAACTTCAGCCGTGAGAGGGCTGCAGTCGGGTGGGATCTCTCTCAGAGGCGGTGGCTCATTAGCAATCTGTAAAGTCATAAAACAGTGGCCAGGGTCAAAGGTTTGATGGGAATAGAGGTGACGAGAACACAGAATACCGGGGATGAAGCAGCTGCATGTTGCTGTGAAAGTTACCTTCAGAAACAGTACACAGGTGTAGTATCTTGTCCAGGGTTGACACCCGTTGAGCATGTGCAGTAACACACAGCAGCTGCTCCACACATCTGCTTTGGCTCCGCGGGGTTCCACTTTCACAATCTCAGGGGCCATGTGGGTCACGGTGCCCTTCAGATCTGCATCGAATTACATTGGAGGAAAGCAGTGGATTAGGACGCGGAAGTGGATACATTACACACCTGCTTGGCTGAATGGCTGACGTTCCGAGGTGTTTACCTTTCGACCCACAGAGGCTCTGTCCCTGACTGTCGAGTCTTTCCGCGTGTCCGAAGTCGCACAGGAAGGTCTCGGTACCATCGTCCGACAGCAGCACGTTGTCAGCTGTGGCGAGACAAATGATCCGCTGCATTAATCTGCTTCGAGCACGCAGGTTGTTTTCAAATGTGCTCTTTAAATATAAACCGACTTGAAATGACTGGACTAATCTCGACACCGCTCGGCGCTTGCAGTGGCACTTTTTCCACAACTTGTGCAGTCGACAGCAGGGACGACATAATTAGAAACAGTGCAGCTGCGCAAACATAAAACAGCCCACAGATAAAAGGAGCGAAGTGGAAGGGAAATATGAAGTCACTGGAGTACAGCTGCTGGAGAAAACCCTAATGTGGAATGAATGTGGAGACTAACAAACAGGCAGCAGATAAAAGCCTTTTCACGTCACTGCCTTGTTTTTCCTGTGGCCTTACAGACACCAGGAGGCGCCTGAGCTGCAAAAGCACCATCATGTTTTTTAACCTTCCCCTCCAGCTTTTCTCTGTTTATCCTCTTACAGAGTTCCCTCTTTTAGTTTCTTTTTCCTTCTTTTTTTTATTTCAACTATTCATTTTCATCCCCTGTCCTCTTTCTCCCGTCGTTCTATCTTTCTAACTTCTTCCGGCGCCTTGTCTCACGCCCCCACCCCACCGGTTTCGTTTCTTTTTCTTGCTCTCCTGATTCTGTGCACATGCGCCATTTCTAAAGAGCAGTGAGTCACACTGTGGGAAATTCCCAGCGCGACGCTTTTTTTTTCTCTCTCTCTGTGGTCGTCTGCTTTCACAACACAGGTGCCGAAGATCAAATCTAGACTGTGGGACACTTGTGTTCCACACAACAGCTGCATAAAGACACAAAATCCTCTTGATGAGAACTAATAAGGCATCTGACCTACTCTCTCTGTGTTTTCATCTTTTACTGGTAACCGCAAGAACTTTGTTTTGCCAGTTCATGTTTGTGTTACTACTCAGATGGAAAATGCATAAGTGAGGATATCTGTTTCTTTGTTGTTACTTTAGTGGTAATGTCTTAAAGGACATGGGGATGTTCTTATGGAGACAATAAAGAGATACAGATTTAGTTTACTCCACGTTTTAAGGGAAAATGTAGATGTATAAGATGAACCTTCAAGAGATCTAATCATAATTTCCCAGTCAAGGAGGTAATGTTTTCTCCTCTGTCTATTTGTTTGATTGTAAGCAGGATAAGACAAAAACAAGTGAACAGATTTCCACACATGGATGTGGAAAGGGAGGCAACCCATTAAAATTTGGTTGTGGATGCAGATAAGGTCCAGGATTCTTTTTCTTTAACGCTGTGAGTTAATGAGAGGAAGTGTTTTTCAACATTTCACTGATTTTCAGGGGAAGACTTCATGGATCTTGAAGGAAGAAAAAAAATCTGGCACATTAAGGGAAATGATGAATGTGTTAAGTTTGATGCAGCTTAATTCAATTTAAGGGGGCTGTTGGGCCTTGGCGGAGGTAAGCGCTCTACTGAGTGCCATTCTAGTTTCATTATGGCTTCAATATTTATGTTTGTCAGATGATACTTGAACATTTGTAAGCATTTGTACACACAACATACCTTTAATGTCGAGGTGCACCACTTTTTTCTTCACCAAGTACTCCAGGGCTGTTAAGACTTGTGAGTGGTAGTGGAGACTTAAATCCTCTGGCAGCCGGCCACGCTCTGCGATCAGCTGGCCCAGAGAGCCTGGAGCCACAGATAAGGTCAGAGCAAGACAAAGGCGAGGTGTTGTTAATATTTCCCAATACACAGCATCCGATTCAACTCTTCCTCCTGCTATCATGACCCATGGAGAAGAGTTTCAGCCAGAGACTGAGTTTGATGACAAAGGGGGGAAAAAGTAAGAGGTTGTTTATCAAGCAGACATCTCCCGTTACAGACGTTTGGTGTGATTTGGCTTCAAGGAGGCTCAACATTTCAAGCCTCCCAGAACCACCCACTTCCTTGACATCAATCTCATCCGTATTTCTCGACACTTGGACTCCTCACACTGCACCTGGTGCACATGCTTTTACGCTTAACTTTTTCTATACTCAAAACACAGCAGTAAGTGTTCTTACAAGAACAGCTTGTGTTTTTACCTTTACTATACCTAGTTTTGAAGTCATTGAATGGCCTTGCACCACTTTACTTAGCTGACCTCTTCCATTATACCCCTGCTCGTACACTCCAGTCTGCTGACCAGCTGTTACTCTCAGTACCCAGGGCAAGAATTGTGACAGTGGGAGGTCAGGCATTTACAGTGAGGACTCCACAACTGAGGAATAACCTTTGTTTGTCAATCACACAAAAAACTTCCATGTTGTTAAAAATGTTTTACTTTCAATTATATGTTTTGTCTATTGTCTCCCAGATTAACATTTTTCAACTTATATTTTTCTCTTTATTTTGTTTTATTGTGCCTGTGAAGACTTTGCTAACCTGGTTTTAGAAAATAACTATATAGATAAAGTTTATTATTATTATCACCATTATTAATCTGTTAATTCTGTAATTTCTATTTTAGGAGCAGCGGTAAGTCAGAATGTGTCATGTCAGTAGAGGGAAGAGATGTTTACCAGATTTGTGGTCCATGAAGAGGACAACATTCGTTCCCTCTCTGATCACTCCGAAGAGCTCCACCACACGAGGAGATCTGAGGGCACTCCACGCACCGACCTCCTCACTGCTGAACCTCTCCAAGGTGATCTGTGAGAAACCGACGGAACAAACGATTAATCACTCACAGAAAATAGGAAAAAATTAAAAGAAGAATATGCTCTGTTTTACCTTTTTCACAGCAAAACTGAAGCCTGTGTTGACGTCTCGAGCACCGTGAACTTCACCATAGGAGCCTTCCTTGATGAAATGTGTGAGGACAAACTCCTTCCCCTCCTTGTACTCGGAGTCAACAGGCTGAATTTTCTATCAGGGGAAGAGGAAAAACAAATCAGTTTTGTTGAACTACATTTTTGACAGACAGAAAACCGGATGTAAACTGAAGTAAAGCACAACGTACATCATTATAAAAGATTATTCCCTCGTTGCCGATGGAATCGGCTGCAGAGAACTCGTCTTCTTCTTCTCTCGCATCCCTCTCCACAGCTTTGAAAAAGGGCCCAGCGTAGCATGGGTCCCCCTGACTGACGCTGCCCCTGAGGCCAGCGAGGGCCAGCGAGCAGTCTCCGCAGCTGCTGAGGGAGTCAGAGTCACTGTCCTGCCCAAAGGAACGGAGACTGGAGAGGGAGGCGCACACCTGGGGCCTCCAGTTCAGAGGAGAGCAGCCGGAGTTGCCTGTGTTGTAAATCTTTCGGCTGTAGAGAGGAGGCCCTCTGTCCTGCTCCACTGAGCTTTCAACGCTGCTGCAGCAGGAACCACTGAGGCTGCTTCTCCCTCCAAGAGACGACTCTTCCTACAGGAGACAAACAAAAAGCATGATACTACATGCTCTTTATATTCTCATGTGAATTTGTTCATTGATCAACCTCACAGGTAAGCTAATGTTTGTATGGGCATGTCTGCAGGTCGAGCCTCAGACTGCCAATGAACGTTTCCATTAATCCTTGGAGAGGATTCACAAGGAAACAACAAAAGTACGATACGTTTTCTCAACAAGATGTGAAGAGCAACCAAAGTTCTCACCCGAATCTGGAACAGAGAACTTCCACTCTCCTGTTCGGGGACTCCAGAATGAGTTCGCTGTCTGCGTTGCTGCTTCTTGTTCTTCTCCGACTCTCTTTTCTTCACCTTACGCTTCTGTCTCTTCCTGGTCTTTTTCCTGGATTTGAATTGCTCTGAGGAGCTGCCCGGCTCCTGCACGGAGGCTGTTGTTGGGCATGCCACATTGTTATGGTCTGAGGAAAGACTGATGCAAACAAAAAAGAAAAAATATGAAGCCTACACGTGGCATTGATTAATGACTTACTGAATAAGTGTCAGTGTTGTCAAGGTAACGTCATACCTGATGTAGCAGTTGGGGGAGGAAACAAAGCGTGTGCAAGATGGGATAAACTCCTGTGAGTCCTGGGTTTCACCTGAGGAGAGCAGAGAGCTGATGTTAGATCCTGTCCAGGCACAGTTATTTGATGTGATATATTAATTAAATAAACATATATATTTACATTCAGCCTGGGCAATGAAGGTTGAGGTCTTCAATGGCATTTCGCCCACTTGCTCTGCAGTTCCTTGCATTAAGACTTTATTCAGTAAAGGGTTTGTATATGGGAAGTCCATTTTAATGTCCTTCCCCTCCTCTTCCTCCTCCTCGGTCTCCTGGTCAGCAGGTGAGCATGATGGGTAAGACCCCTTCAGCTCGGCTTGGGGTGACCCGGAGAACGGCGCCGTTGAGTTGAAAATCCTCTGCCTCACCGCCATTTCATCTGCTGGATCTGGAAAGTGAAGAGATCAAACGCAACTTATGAGTTAGGGCTTTCTCCACAATCTTTTCAGATTATTAACGTCTATATTGATGTCAAACAATAAAATAGTTACTTTTCCCATTAACACTTGTATACTGTTTCTATGAGAATTAACCTATTTGACACCTGTCAGGGATTTAATTTGAGGTATTGGTAACCTAAAATGATCAGTGGATTAAATAAAAAAAAACGCTGTAATGTGTATTTCCATGTCCTCTCTGCTGCCTCTCTCTGGAGCTGCAGACAGAACAGGCTGTTTTCACCTGCCTCTTGAGCCCATCCTCTGATTGGCTGACTGCACTTTGAGTGACACGTGACCAGGCCTATCACCGGTCTTATTCTGGCGCATTGACGATCTCTCTGATAAACCCAGTTGAAAGTCATGTTGTTGAATGTTTGGAGTTTTAGGAGGACAGTCGGCCAATGTAGGAGTAACGTCCCGAGTTACAGTACGGAGTTTCAATACGAAGAAACATAGACGTTACCGACACGTCATAAGAAATAAAGCGTAGCCACTGGTCTTGAACAGTAATGTTCTTAGCAGGAATGTGAACGGACACATTCTCTTCCTTGCCTCCACCCACGCTGTTGTGTTTCTTCAGTGTTGTTTGTTTTGATTAGCCTGTGGTAGCTAACATGGTGCTAGCTCCGCCACATATCTGCTTAGTGTCGAGTTTGGTGTGGAGGGGTGGTGGTGGTGTCGGTGGGTTCGGAGAATGGACTGTTACCGGCTGGGTGGTTCTGAGAGAAGAGTGCGACCCCTAATGACATCATACGGGGGAGGAAGCACAAAACAACACGTTTCGATAACATATTTTTAAAAATGGACTCAGCAAAAAGTCTGCACCGATATTTCTTTTCATACTTTGAGGGTCTTTACTGACCCCCTTCAAGTAATTACGGATAGTTAAAGCCCAGATTTATTTTACACAATGAGGGCACTTTAACTGAAGATATATTGTGTTGATGAGACAAATGCCTGAGTTTGTTATCATATAACGACAAGAAAATTACCAGAAAAGCTGAAACCAGCATCTTTGTTATTTTAATGGGTGTAAATCATTATTGAATCCATTGATCAACTAATGACTGCAGACTCGAGTTTGTGATATTTTTCCATTTGTAATGCAAAGAAATGGCATTTTACTGCTCCAGAAAGCGCTCTTCCAGTTGATTTTTGCAATTACGTGTCTCTATCACATTTTCTCTGCCTGTTCTCAATAGTGAGTGACCTTTATAAATGTTTCCACATAATGAAACATAAATGACTTATTCACTGAGTGCCAACTAAATATAAATATTTAGGTCATTTTCAAGTTAAAAGCTCCACTAAATTGAATTTGTCTTCTTGCTTTTATTGGATCTTAATTTAGATCGTTACTGTTCTAGGAAGAACAGAAATATGCAACAATGACTTGTACTGTGGCTGCTGAGTACATATAAATCTGCTGGTTTACAACTTTATTTTTTTTAATGAATACATTCAGCTGGACCCTGTCAGTGCAGGAGCATGATGATCAAACTGAAATGAACTGAAACTTTGAAAGTGTTGCAGTGAGCATATGAGACAGGAAACTCAAACCCTGGCCTTGTTTTGACAGTTGCAACCCAAACGTCGAAGGCACCTACTCTCTTTCAGAAGGAAGAAGTAAAAGGCTGCATGTTAGCCACGGCCGCACTGAGTTTCCAATTGAAATATGAATTATTACCTGCCTTTGGCTTTGAGGTTATAATCAACAAAGAATCAGTGTGAAATCAACACACTCAGACACACTGATTTCATCTTAACACTGCTGTAAATCATTAAATGCTGTGTGAAAGGCACAAACTGAGAGCATATGACTCTTTCTGCACATTTAAATAAAAAGGATGAATCCTGACATCTTCCATAAAGCAATCGCTTGGCTCCTTCAGCAAATGACCCTTGTTCTAACATCACTCACGCTGTTGTCAAATTTCATCTAAATCTGTCTAAGTTTCGTAACGTCATTAACTTGTGTGCCGACCTCATAATGCACTGCAAGATTATCTAGAGCCCAGCGATTTCAACTTCCTTGTGAAGACGCTGCATTGGTGCTGTGAAAGCACCGTTTGACACCGCACCCCAGTGAAATTACGTGGAAAGGAAATAGAGAAGATCCTGTGCAATAAACACAAAAACAGCTCTGTGGATACGTGTGTGTGAGGCAGAGCTCCGTGTGGACATACCGCCCGATGCCGGTCTGAGCCGCGATCCTCTCTCCTCTGTCTCTCTGAATAACCTGTCATCTACATGAGCAGAACTAGGTGCTCTGTCTGTCGTCTTCGTCGTTCATAGTGTGATTCCAAGCAACAGTTTGGCTCTGTCCCTGTAACTCGGCTCTCTGTTCTGTCTGATGCTGGCTGACAGCCACCACAAGGGGGAGGAGCCGGCTGACAATGACTTATGGGAAATGCATCTCCACTTCCCCATATTCCCCCCCCTCCCTCCGGTCCCTCCACCAGGGCAGGCGCACTAACTCTCCCCTCCGAAAAGATTAAAAGGATAGCATGTGGTGGTTGTTTTTAAAGATTGCTCTTAACTGAGCAATGTGAAAAAACCTGAATGTCAGCTTTCAGATAATGTTAATGTTCTTACGTTTAGAAGAATCGATGGACATGATCATTACAGCATCGCCTCAAAGTCAAATATAAAGAGGATTATTGATTCAAAAGGTATTATTAAACCAAAACTCTGTCATGATTTTCATATTATTCTGTGTATATTCTTACTGAAGACAGCAAGTAGGGATTTCCTGTACACACCCCCACAACACTAAACAAAACATAAGAATTTTGGTGACCTTCTAAAGATTCTGACCATAGACTGTTTATAAAGATGTCATTCCCACAGGACATTTCACCCAGTTTTTATAGCCTCAAATAACTAATTAAAACCAAACTTAACACTTGAGTACAGTGCTAACATCAGTGTGATAACAACTACCTAGAAGGACAGAAACCATTTTTGAGCAAATATGTACTTCACCTTTTTAATTTGGTCAGTGTCCCATTAAGGACCTCTACTGCAGCCAGTCACCAAGTTGTCCTTGTTTTCGTACGGTCTGTGGCTCTGACATCCTAAAGAGCGTGTGGCTAATCACATGTCAGACAAATGCACAGCGACCACTATGTCATGTTACTAAAACTAACAACAACAATACAGAGTTTCCATGAAACCGCTATCTACCCACTCATATGTAAAAAAGAATGTGATATCTGATGTTATGACGTTCTTCTCATGGAAGATCTGCCAACAAGAGACTTTGGTGAAAGTGTTTGAAGCTTTCTGAAACAGTCTCACTTGCTTTGATTTTCTGCAGCAAAACCTGATTCTGCTACAGAACAGGAACCTCTGAATGCCTCACGCTATAAGCCACGGCCGAGAAAGATAAAAACAAGTTGCTCACTGCTTCCTTTGTGATAGGCATAATGTTTATTGTCATAGCAACAATGTCAATGTTAGACTGCAGACAATGTCACAGCCGGTTCGGATTTGATAAAGCTTCTCTTATTAGGCACAGACTGATTCGAAAAGTTCACATAACTTTGAAGGGAAAAAAAAGTCTTGATCATGTCGTGTACCATATTTCCAGCACCAGCGATTTTGAACATGAGAAGTAGAAATTAGCACCTGAAAACATCTCTTGATATATTGATTGATTCATCTAGGATGATTTTCAGTGGGGTTTTTTAGGTTTAAGCCTCTGAAATTTGTATTTTCTAGTTTTCTGCTATGATAGTAAATTACATATCTTTGTGTATGGGAGTGTTGGTCAATTACCAAAGATACTGGAAAATTGTGATGTATTGTTTTTTTGCTCATCAATTTATTTAGTTGGAAAATAAAGGCTAGATTCAATAACTTAAAAAGTTAGTTGTAGTCCAAGTTTGGTCTATAAAATATCAACAAATACATTCATTAAGGCCAGGATAGTGTCTACAAATTGCAATTTTTTATCAACCAACAGCCCAAACCAACAAATACTATGTTTACAGTGTATCCCTTGAGAAACTGTAACCTGTGAAAGTTTGACAGACAGATAATAAAATAATCAAACTGGTAATTCGTTTTCTGTCAGTCGAGTACAAACCAAGAGAACATGACCACCAACTACCGCCTTCAAGTGTGAAACCAAGAGGAACCAACACAGCTCTGACAGTGACAACAAAAAACAAACACCACGAGCTTCACAGAGATAAGGGATGAAAGTTATGACAGGGCATTGGTTTACATCAGCACAGCTAATAATTACCTGACAACTGAGAGTAAACACCCAGTAACATTGAGCCTCGAATACAATCAGGATTAATGAATAATGATCTAGTTTTCCTGAGAAGTCTTGAGTTTACCGCCACATGCAGTCAGTGGCCATAATGAGCCGACCCTTGCTGTACACCCACACAGATTAATAAAATTCCAAAGCCTTTAGTAAGCGAAGTGAAAAGGGACAGAACCTGAAGCTGACACACAAAAGCCGAGCATTCCTTAAAGCAAAAAGCTGCTTCTCAAGAAAATGTTCTAATATGCATCACACGAGACACGTCTAGTGAGTTTTGGAAACATGCACACTTCGCATGCACAGCTTCAAGTGCCCTTTGTGCTATTTAGTCATAACTGTCTGTATGCATTAACTTCCCTTTTCCTCGTCAATGTTTACTACAATGGTCTTTTCTCCTTTTCACTTCTCTTTAAGCATTTCGTTATTTTATCTTCATTTGCATGCCTGCTTTTGGTGTTTCCTCATTTCAAATATGAGATTTACGCTGGTGTTTCCTCATTTCCGGTTAATACTGTTTTGCTCTGCATGTAGGTGGAGGGGATGGGGATACTTTTTGTATTGCTTTATTCTGTAAACTATTACATGTGTTTGTTTTAAAGGGCTTAACAAATAAAGTCTAAAGGCTGTAATAAAGGACTTAAATCTCACCCCCTCTATGTTAGTGAGTGGGGCATGAGGAAGATGGTTGCTGTCAGTTTAGTTCGTCTTATCACACTGATACATGATTTTAATTCGTTACTTGATGCTATAAAAGAAGGGTGAAACATCATGATTAACAGCTGAGCCTGACTCGTGATTGGTCGAGCCCTGTATCTGCGGGACCTCATTACACTGGCACCTTTCTTCAATCATTACTGTGCAGACTCTGGCTCTGAATGTGCAAGATGGCAGCTTTCATATCCCAGTAGCGGGAGGAAGTAGAATTTGCAGTCCATCTTTATTTACAGTCTTCGCATCAGTCTTCAAGGTGTGACAACCTGAAACTTTGTTTTGTTTTGTATTGCTTTTTGACAGTAATTAGATAAAAGGGTGACGTAATGAATCCAGAAACCAATATGATAATGGAATAATGAAAATAAGGTTAACCATACATCATTTGTAAAATTCTTAAAAACATGCAGTGCCACCTTCCTTTTCAACAAACACACACACATACACATAGGGGATACGTATACTTTTTGCAGCTGAAAAGGGAATAAGACGTCTGCACTAACAGGACACCACATGTTTCTCTATGAAGAATGGACCCAGGCCAGAGCTGCTTAGCTGTAAATGCAGACCAGGAGTTTGACTCTGGGCCAACACAGGACTGGTATGTGCTTTCAATAACAAACCTGTTGTAAACAATTACATCTGACGTGAGCTTATGATGGCCTAATTAAAGAGTTAATAACTGATAATAACGTGACAATAAGCAGATGGTGACATAATAACTGCTCTTGTGGGAACACCTGGGTCCAGTTAGTAACCTAAACTTGAATTTTTTATGAATCAAGACTTTTCCACTCGTTTTTTCTTATGTATTAAATGTGCATCCAGGTTGTTTGCACACTTGTGTTTATTTTAGATTATGATACGCCTGATATGTTGTCCTCAAGGTTAATGTATCTAGATCATAAGGATTCTTTGTAAGAACAAAAGCATGAAAGATCACCACTGAGGAAACTACAAGCAGGAGCACAACTGTTGTTTTAATGAGAGACATCTGGGAGGCGTACGTGCAGTTCTGTAATGGTGACCTGTACATCCAGACTTATCCAGATTTACAGTAACAGCGGCCTGACTCGCAGAACTTCACTACTGACGATCTTATTTGCAACAAACGCACAAATAAAGCTGCTCTCTCCAGTCGCGTGTTTACTTCTTCTTGACTCAGACTGTACTGTCAGAGAACTGAAGCTTACTTCCCCCCTCGACACTTTTCCGCCATTCCACGCAAGCGTCGCCCGAGATGTTTCTGCTTCCTCGTTCACGAGTCAAAGATTTAAACAAGAAGAAATAGATGTGTCGAGGTAGAGTATGCGAGTCCAGAGTCAGATCGCTCGGTTCAAAGACTTCATCTAATGTTTTATGCTTGTTTTGTACTCACCGAGCTTCCAGTTCTGAGAGAGGCGTCGGCCGATAGCGATTAACCAGTTCCCAGTGAATCTGGCTACGAGGAGGGGTTCCGGTTGAATTTCAAAATAACCATATTGATCCCTCAATTACACACGTGTCGTATAAAATGAAATGATAAAAGATATCAACATATTTTTACTGCTGCTAGGAGTCTATGTGATGTTATCTCAATTTCTTTGGGAAGTGGCTGTTGTGCTTTTATTTTGAGGCAGAATCCTCAGTACTTCCTGTGAGCGTCTATTTTCTAATGTTTGTAACACTTCCTGGAGAAAGGCAATTTATTTATTTAATTGTTTGTGTTTTTATTGAAGTATATATTTTATAACAATATATGTTATACATGATATATATATATGATATATAAGGTGTATTAATAGTTTTAATAATAATAATATGATAAATTAAATTAAAAGACATAAATAAAAAAGCTGGTAACATAACATCCTCTGGAAATTAAAATAAAACAAGTCCATAGTTGAGGAAAAGATCCTACTTGATTAAACGAGGCCGATTATTATGATTATTAATTAATTGTTTGCCATCTTTCAATAATTTAAGCACAAACAAATGCCAAACATTTGCTGGTATTCAAATGTGAAAATTTGTTTCTACCATATTCCCATGACAGTTTCCAATGGGTTTTAGATTGGAGGTCAGAACAATTAAAACAATTAGTGCAAGTTAAACTGGGCTTCAGGGAATAGTGATTGGCATTTTTTCACTGTTTTCTGAAATTCCATATCTACACTGAGCAGTAAATTGATAATTAAAGAGGGTAATTCTTCTATATATGGATGACGAAAATAATTTGTGTTGGCAGTCTCAAAGTTATCCAATATGAAGGCCTATTCTTCCAAGGTTTCAGGGTGCTAATTATTGACACACATAATAAACAAATGAAGTAGCTTGTTAAAATGCAACCCAACAAGGACTTTAGGTAAACATAAACAAAAAAAGATTAGACTGTGCCGAAAGTTTTACCACTCGGTGGAACACACCCAGTCTGAATATGGTTACTTGTATTGACACAAAGGTGCCACAAGATGGAGTCCTAAACTATGAACTATGGCAAAAACATTATAACTTAGATTTACATTTTCTATCTTATCCTTTTGATGTGCAATCAAATGTCATTATATAGGTTCAATTTATAAATATCTGTATCTAATTTTAATCATTCTAAACAGCATGGTTTCTCTCATACAAAAATCTTGTAAACGTCTACCCTATAGCTTTGCACCTAGCAGTGGAATCTTTTTTGGTAAAAGTACAATGTTTAATGGTAAAATCAATTATTCAATGCTGAATTTGTGTTACAATGACAATGGTTTTAAACAGCTTGGTTTATTTGCTTGATAAGAACTAAATAAACAGTGGTGAATCCTGGACTAAAGTAAATCCCTTTTTTTTGTCAACATGGAAAAAAGGTAAATCGCTTACAGCTTCCTCTAGCGACATGCTGGAAGTTCTGTGTCTGTGTCATGTGCCAAAAAGGATATTGATGATCTTGTAATATCCTCTTTTTCAAAAAAAGAAACATCCCTGGATATCTTCTTGTTGTGACACTTGTGTGAAGAAAGGCCAAACGATTCTGGAGGCAAACCATGGACATATTTTGTTTAAACAGAACAAGCAGCTGGGGAGATTTAATGCCACAACCCATTAAAGGCATTTGCTGGGAACAAAAAATATGGAAGCAAAAACAAATGTAAGTTTGGAAATTGGATGAACCCTTACACAAATCTATCATCCTAACAGAGGGCACAATAATGCAATATGTTACAAGATAAGAAAACCGACAGACATTATACTAATCATAAGAGTGATACCTTTTTAAGAGTTAGGGTATATTTTTTTAGAAGGTGTGAAAATGTTATGGATAGATTGTCACGTTAGTGTTCTACATCAGGACTGTTACTTCTGTAGCTGTTTCTGATTCAGAAGGGAGTCATTAGCTTGTAGTTATATCATCACTTACTAATAGTGTGATCCTCCAGGTAGACCGAAAGATAAAATGTGGATCATGTTTTGAGGTACATTACAACCCATTTAGAAAATATCAGAACAGGTTTGTTGTTAAAGGGAGAACACAAACCTAAATGTAAATGTTCCTGACACCAACACAACATGTTTAAATGGAATTACAAACCTTAATTGATGAATCAGAGTCAAGGTTGATAGCCAATTATAGTTGATTAATTGTTTAAGTCATTTCTAAAGCAAAGACATATTGATATGAGTATCTGAACCTGAGCCTCAGGGAACAGTGATGAGGGTTTCTTACATTATATATATAATTAAACTCCAAACAACCAGTCTTTACAAAGATTATTCGCAAACCTATAAATAACGAACAATGGGTTGATAATAGCATTATAGTTCTCCTATGATGAAAAAAAGCATTACAAACGTAAATAATCACATTAAACTAGGAGGACAAATGTATGTAATAGTGCAAGAATAATACATTTGTTGACACGGTACTTAACTTTGGGCAGGTTTCTATATTAAATCTGTAATTTACCAAGGCACCTCTGCGGGCCCCTTCGTGTCAGGGACCACAGGACACTTGCCTCTGGTAATGTCAGCTACGTCAACCACAGCCATGAACGCATTGAGATGTTCGAGCTGAATTCCCACAGGGGACACTGTAACATCCTGCTGGAGACGGTTTAGGGAGAAGTCAGTTGACCGAATCTGTTGTGAAGTGCGCAGCATCATCATCATCATCATCATCTTCTTCATCATCACCACCACAGCCACAGCCACAGAGCGGGTGTGTAGGACGCGGACGGAGCAGGCAGCGGAGAAGCTGCTGCTGTGTTCAGAAAATGGCCGACAGATTTTCTAGGTTCAACGAACAGCGTGATTTCCAGGTAATGTTTGGTGCTAGGTCGAGCATGTACACGGCTCCTCGGCGCGTTCGGGTGCTTCCTCACACGGACTCGGGCGTGACCTAGAACGCCGTCGTGCAAATTCGGTGTGGATGTCGCTCGCTAGCACCTGCAAGCTAACGAGGCTAACGCAAGTGCGCTGCGGCTCTTCTGAATTTAACTGCCCCCACGTCCCCGCTGCGTGGTTCATTTCGCTCTCACCGCGGGTTCTTAACCATAACGTCAGTCCACGTTAACCCGCACATCCATGCGACAGTACAACACACACCGAGTCTGATTTGCTTGTTAGTGACCTTGGGAAGTCTGCTTATTTATCGACATATGCTAACGATGGATGGCTAGCTAGCAGGTAGCTAACTTGACTGCATGTTGGGTGATTACAGTGCTAGCCAGAAACGGCTGTATCATGTTGACAACTGGGGCACAGCAACTACGACTAGTTAGCACGTTTAAATTGACCCAGTAAGCTTCTTGTGGTCTTTTTATGTGGCGGTATGATATCAAAGTACGTCTGATATCTGGGTTAATAAATATAAAGGACATTTGAGAAAATTTAATTCAGATATCCAAACATGTTATACGTCACACATTGCTGTTTGTCTCTCTATTGGTGTCAAACGTGTTTTTCGTTTGCTCTCTCTATTGTTTCGCTTATGATGTAATACGCCTTCATTGTTTTTTTTCTATGATGCATGTGAAAATATAGGTTCGTAATTTTTAAGCCTCAAAACAGTAGTCATGTGCAGCATCAGCCCTGAAAGTGTTTTAGCTGCTCTGATCTAGAGCTGTAATGGTCGATCAGTCGATTAAGCCATAATCGAACTATACTATTTTGATGATGAAATGAAAATGTGCTTTTCTAAAAAATGTTTCACTGGATTCATTTAAGTGTTTGTCAAACATTATAAAATCTATGGATGTTGGACTGTTGGTCACACCAAACAGGACATTTGAAGATGTCAACCTAAACTGTAGGAAGGTTTTACTGCCATGTCGCACCATGTCGAACCGTATGAATAACCATCGATCGTGATAATGATCGGCGGATTGATTGACAATGAAAATGATTAATAATTGACGCCCACTCTAACCACTCCACCTGTCACGCTGGCTCTTTTGAATGTACCTTTAAGGGCATGAGAAAACAGAATCCACCATTGACGCTCTGTGCAAAATGTAGTGCAGTCTCAATGTGAAGCTGATATATGGCTTCAGCAGGTTGAGTTAATCAAATCAAGTGGATATCTTGCAAAGTAATGGTTGTTTCTCAGCCCCATTTGTTTCCCTGGACAGTGTTTCACTGTTGAGCTGCGGAGAGCTGACAGTAACACAAAGAGGGGGTTTTATTCTAAAAGGATGAACCCTGGAAGACATCCTCTTGAGTTTTTTTTTAGAGTTAAGCTGGTGCTGTATAGTTGCTGCTCTTTAACTTCAAAATATGTTTGTTGATTTTTGTCCCCCATCATTTTTAACAATAAAACCCTGGCAAGGGCCTTTTGATGGCCACAATGAACAGGAAGGATGATATAAGTTAAAAACCCCTTTTCAGTACATATGTTCATCTGTATGTTGTTTTAGGATAGTCTTGAATATTGACCCTATGCCTTTAAAAGTACTATCAAAGAAGGCTTCATGATGTAGAATGCTAACACGGTATACTTATTTTTGGCAAAAGACATTATTTACGGTTATATATTTACAACATGAATGCCAGAGTTGAATTTAACGATCCAGCTATGAGCTCTACTACTCTTATCTGTGACCTGAGACCACACCCAGTAAAAGTAAAAGACAACACTACTGGTTAGATGACAAAAGAAACCTCAAACCTATTTGAAATTGGTTATTGGGTCATTTTTATGTTTTAATCCGAATAATTTCTAAATCCTGCAGATGATGTTTTGAAACAGCCATGCATTACCTGGCAGCAGTAATATTTATTTATTCATCCACCTAACAGAATTTGAATTATTTGAATTTGTTGGAGCTTCCCACGTTATTAGCTATCACGCATCTGGCAGCACAAGTGAGCCACGTTGAGTAACAGTTTTACTATCCATGTCTGTATTTGTGATTAGTTGTCTTGCTCAGTGACATTTCTGTAGAGTGGATTTAACGCCAATACAGAAACTTGAACCCCAGGAACGCTAGTGGCCCTGAATGACTGCTTTTTCCCAGATATCTGTGCACAAAATGGAGATATGTTGTATCAACAGTGACGTTCAGGCTGGGTCATAATAAGGGCTCAGATGATTTTATTTGAATAAACAACACAGATAAATGTCTCCTTCTGTTTTCCTGTTCCCCTATTTTTATAATGACACCACCTTCTATAATTTATTCCACCTCTTAAAATATGGGAAGTGTTTCTGAACAAAGAAAGTGAAGCTATGGTCGGTTTGAACATTATTTTGGTTAATAAAATCTTCGGTAGTCGTATAAGAAATTTTGGTCACAAATAGCTGTGTAGTATAAATGTTGTACGGAAAATATATTACATTTCCTATATTTGTAGAACTATTCCTGTAGCTGTTGGTAAAGAGTCAACTTATCAGACATGCTGTGAAACTGATGAAAAGTTTAGAAATGTGTATAAGGAGCGGTTTGTGTAGTTGTTTTTTCCTCTACGCCCACTGAGTTGATATCCAGTTAGAACTCAGTATTCTGCTTTTTTGTCAGTGAGGTGAATTGCTGTGTGGTCTGAATGAGACTGTTGAAGGCAGCTCCAGCACAGTGCAGCTCTGTTTGTGAGATCTGATGTGAAGGCATTCATGTGCTCAGTATTCAGAAAGTTGCTCTCTTGACTCCATGGACTAAAGCTTGGGTTAGCGTGGGAAACTCCCACAGATGGTCTACCTAATATGCATTGCACAACCAGTCCAACAACTCAGTTGATTTACATTGTTGTTGGAGCTTTAGCATGTGGCTAATCTCGAGCTACAGACACACACAAAGCAATTTATGAGTAAACAAACAGTTGGCCAGCAGTGGGTCTCTCATTTCCTAATGCGGGGTTGAATGGAGCATCCACCTCACTGCCGTAGCACAAGTGATACCAAGTGAAATCTATTGTGTTAATGCCTAGGAGAGGTCAGAGGGGAGATCATTTCTATGCAGCACAGATGTGTTGTTTCTGTACCAGAGTCGGGGAGATGAGGAGGCGAGCAGCAGAGAGAAGAAGTAATTTTGAGGGGGACTGGGCTGATGGCACATTTAGTTGTCTAAGCAGACAACCAGAAGGAGGACACATGGGAAGGGAGGAGGGGAGCAGGGAGCCATCGATTTGTTCATAAATAAATCCATTGCTCTACCCCAGAATCTTCCCCTTTTCTAATCCCTGGCTTTAGTCATACAGACGCAGGGACCTGTTTCATTTGAATTAATGATGGCCAGTTTGGCATCAAATCACATCATTTTTGTGGGCTGATTTGAACAGTTGCTTATCTCTGCAAAGCCAATTCCCCAGAGAATTTGTCGGGTAAGCCTCCTGCATGGCCCAGCCCTTATAAGCATTGTCTTGTCTATCATTTTAAGCTGCATGCTCCATCCCTTAAGGAAACATAAATAAATCTTAATATGTCATAATGATTGTTACATTAGATTAAGCTGCCTACACTTGTGTGATGGCCAGTTGCTACAATCACTAATTTAATAATAATAAAACAGCACTGATGTTTTTTTTAACTTACATTTGTGTGCTTGAATGTCAGGAGAAAACAAGACTTGCATACATGACCTTCATGTCTCCTTGAGTGCATTAGAGAGGAAGCCATCTGTCTCAGAGCAGAAACAGCTCTATAAACACACTTCTTTTAGTCAGAGGAGCAAGACCATTACTCACTCTGTATCCCACCCAGGGCACAGATTTAACCATAAATGCTCAGTTACTACAAGTAAAGTTGTGCTTCAGATTCAGGATCCATACAGCTTGGGGAGGTCTTCCTTTTTTGCTCTCACTGACTGAATAAATTTGCCAAAAATAATATATCTGAAAAACAAACATGTCAAGTACATTTCCGGTTGGAGCTGGGAAGAAACCAAAGCTCTCCCAGACTATAATATATAATAATATAAAACATAATAAGCAAGAAGCAGACACATGGTTCCAGTCAGAGTATTGTATATCTGCTGTATCTACCTTTTGGAGCTTAGCAGCTATGCTGGATTTTATTAGGATGTTTCTCCACATATTCAGTATATTTTATGATATAATGTTCATTATATCTTCATATATATATATATATATATAACTGATAGTCTTTCTTGAAAAATAATTGACAAGTGATGCATTAGTCATCAAAATAGGTCCAGATTTTTTGTTTGTTGACCTTCTAATCAAACCAGACTATCTCCTTGTTTTGATTCTAAAATAAGCTTTGGTGTGATGTGTCCCTCAGGGTGGAAATCACTTTGACCAGTATGAAGAGGGCCAGCTGGAGCTGGAGCAGGCGTCCCTGGACAAGCCCATCGAATCGGTAAGGCTACATCCATCATCCTGAACCATTGGACCAGCTGTGAGAGTGGATATGATTGGTCCAGGGAGGAATAAAAACCACATCTTTTATTTTAGTTCATTCATTCTGTCCATGTAGATGCATCCAATGTTTTCTTGAACACACTTGCCACTTAACCTGTAGAATCACTTGTCTCATGTCTATTAATTCCCTTTAAAAGTCCCTCCCAATTCCCATGTCCTCTGCCTACTCCATTTCCTGTGTGACAGTTAAATGATTGTGTGTATATGCTAGATATTACAGTTTTTTTTTATGTAGAGTTTACAGATATTTTTTTTGTATTAGTCCCATTAGTCACTGTTAGTCATCTTAGCACTGAGATGAGATGACTCTGAAAGCATGACGTGGATAAAGCACTGTCATTAATGGCTGCCATCTAAATACTGGAGCTGGAACAAACTCAAAAAATCCATATTTGATAATGAACAGATTTTATTCTGAATTATTGATACAGCGGCTTTGAGGGAGGTTTGGCATAAGAGCCCTCCAGTTTTGTCCTTTTATGGTATGATCCATTATTGCTCTAAATTTTCCACCAAAGATTCATTCTTAGAAATGCATCATAAATAAGAATAAACACATTTGGATTGGAAGTCCGATTAGGTAGAGTTTACCATGTCAGATCTGTTTTGTTTCGGCTCAAATATAAAATCCATGCAGTGCTTATTCCACACCATTCCGGCAAACGAGCACATATTAGATGGTGTGAATGGCTACATTTGTGTTAGAATGAGTGTGTGTCTATGTAGCTTTAGAATTCATGTGTTAGTGTTTGTGTCTATAGGACAGTTATCTTATTGTACACAACTTGGGGTGTTCGACATTTCTCTCCTGCAGCGAATCGGCCCCTATTAGCTAAGCAGCAATGACCCGGTTTGTATTTGCACGCTCTGCTTTCTTATTCCTATCTTTAGGGTCCTTGTAACGCTTCTCTTACTATCTTCTCTCTCGCTCTCTCTGTTTCACAACTGTCTCTCTACATCTTTTCTCTCTCTCAAGCTCTTATTTCTCTCTCGCTCCCTCCCTACTACACAGTGATTCGGTGTACAGTACCCTCTGTCATTCTGTGCTGGCATGGTGCTTGTGCAACTGGGACTGCATTTTTCGCTGAAAAGGCACATCAATAATAGCGCAGGCAGCTCTTTCTTTCTGTACCTCCCAACTCTCCATCCCCTCTTCTGTCTCTGAAGCACTGTGGTGAGCAGGCCCTAACTCCTTGTACCTCCACAGTGCCGGGTTCATCTTTCCTCAACATCAGTCAGTGTGCTCAGTTAGCCAATTGGATACCATCAGTGACCAGGTTTAGATCCAAATATATAGATCATGGTTTGAACATAAATGTATAAATGATACAGGTTTGTTAATAATCGTCTGTCCAGTCAAGGATCAATAAATTATCAATCATTAAAAACTTAAACGAATAAACAATAACTGTCCTTTACATTTTTAGGTTTTTCTATAGAACATTTGAGATGATTCTAAACATGAAATTCAATGAAAAGAGCTATAGGCTATGAATCAGTGCAACTGCTGTTTCGGAACGATGAAGTGATTTCCGGTAAAAGAAAATTAAAATTATCTGGATGAAACTTGAATACTCTCAAGATGTGGTATCGAATCTGTACATAGATTTGTGTATTCACTGTTGCCTGACCAGCATCCTCCTCAGTATTGGAGTCATTCCCAATGCTGGTATCAGAATCTCTATTACAAACCCTGTATATTGTTTAGTTTTGAATTTTTGAGGCACAACAATTGGGAAATGCTGTCCATGGTCATTTTCCTATTTCTTACAGATATATGCTTTTTTTCATTTATTATTCTACCACAAGATCATATCTGTAGCATGAGGATGTGTTTTTCATTGCTAGAATCCAGTGAACCAAGAGCATTAACATTTTATATCCTGGTCTAGTTTTAGGTATGACTCACATGCAAACAAACCTTCAGGCTTGAGTGGGTGGTGGGGAGGGAGAAAAGAAAGGTAGAGATGTGGCCTGCTCACCCGGCTTGAGTGGCTCTTTAACTCCTGCGCTATTATTTGTGGAGGGGCTCTGAGGGCCGCGCTACAGCATCACACAGTTCTTCACCCATCTGGGGTGGAAAACGGCCAAATCAGAGGTCCTGTCACCTGTTACTTAAGCACAGATAGTAATGCCTGCAAGCCTGATGTTTTCCCCTTGGAAAGCATCATTTGTATCCACAGGCAACCTAATGTGAAAATTTGTCCCAAAGTATCATTATTGATTTTGGTGGATGAGATACATTCTGTCAGATAGAGGTGAATTATGGATATAATCATATCACTAGAAACACAGGACTGTATCTGCCACCTTAGTTTGACCCCTAAGGTGGTAGGACTTGTTAAAGTTGTTCACAAGCAACACATCTCAGAGCTGCTGGTAAATGCCTATGCCCGGTTTATCGGAGCCCCTCCCCCGCCAATTATTGTGTGTGATCTATAGGCAGCTAGAGGTCTGTGGTACTTTATTGGGATCTTGTGTCTCTTTCTCTCTTCCCCCTTTTGGTCTTTGCTCTTTCTCTCTAACATTGTTTTTGCATTGCATGTTTTAACTTGGTAGCATTCAGTACTATTTCCTCTCAACACCCTTGTCCTAAATCACTACTACAGATTTCCCTTCCCAAAGTCATTCCTCCCACGTCTCCTGCCCCCCTTCAAGTCTCCCCCGCCCCTCCTCCTCCCTCCCCTTACCTGACCCCGTCTCAGAGCGATATGCAGCGGGCAGCCTCAGAGCCACAGAATGCACACATACACTAATCTTCCAAACGTGTATACAGGCCACACAAAGATTTATTTTTGGTAGGTTCATCCAAGTTGTGGTTATTACCATTTTTCTCTTATACAGTTAGCGAGGCCAAAAAGGTAATGTTTATCTTTAAGTATATCCAATGGTACTACATCATGAAGTGTATAGGCTTTTGCATGATAGTCAGACCACATTTGACTCAGCTGTTAACTGTTAGACTTCTGTCAGCTATTAGTTTAAAAGAAGAACAAATGGAAAAGGTCAAACCATCTTGTAAGATGGTGTGACAGGTTCAAGGTCATTGTTAAGGACTCTCAAATAAAAACACTAAACAAACCCAACCTCAAGCATTTGTCTGTAAACCAGTCTGATTGGCTTTTAAATTCAGTAAAAACACTAGTATCACTGTCTCTCTTTGAAGAAACAGGACACCCCTCAAACTTGGGCTTTTACTCTCTTTACTTAACTTTGTCAAGCTATCGCTTGAGAATTGGGTCCCCAGCTTTATGAGGTAAGTATGATCTTACAATATGTGTAAAATTAACATCCGTCTTAGATGCTTCTTTCATTTTACCCAACACGGAGGGCAATCTTAACTCCCCTCACAGGGAAGTAGGAGCTTTCTGTTTTAGAGGTTTGTCATCTGCCAAGAGACAATTGTTTTCATTTAGTCACACCCACAGTGGATGACACACTGCTGGAATGTACAACACTGCATGAGTTTATAAAGAGCAGCGGACAGCAGAGCCTGTCCACGACCAGCTCAAGCCAGAAGACATTCCTCAGGGACACGAGAACGGATGATGAGTAACAGAAGCGGCCCACTTCTTGCAAGACAGATCCCTAAAGAGTCTGTCTCAGTCTTTTCTTTTGCGAAAATCTCATACCTGTTTCAGAGCAACCATCAAGAACAAATACAAAAAAGGTCTGGGTTAAGGTAGTTTAGATTTAGAAACCTGAATCAGAGAAATTTCACAAACAAATGCCCTTACTTTACACATATAAATGGCTCTATACTTTGAGGTCTCTAGGTGGGTCCCCTGCATATCCCTTCGTTTACCCATATATTTTGCCTATGAAGGCACAAAGCACACTTTAAAAACACCTCCTCTTATAGATCTCTTTTGTTTGGATAACATTTTCTATTTTTTTCTTTCTCCTGTATTAACTCTCCATTGGTGGATTTATTGACATGCCTACATTTTCTGTTTGTATACAGTATTATGTTTGTTTTAAAGCAGAGACAGAGAGAGATTTGCATTTTTAAGTAATAGAGAAGCTAGCAGAATTGCAGTTGAAAGCGTTTGGCCGGTTTCTTACGTTGTGTCACGTGTGACTGTTTTTTTGACAGCCCAGTATTTTAAAGCCAGGTTCGTATGGAAATGCCTTCACTCCACTTGCACTGCTGTTGAACTCGCCGTCGTTGCTTTCATCCGTCTGTCTGTCAATTCTTTTGGTGCACTCATCTGTTGTTCAACATGCAGTCTGCGCCTCATCTCCGCCAAATGACCTTTCCTGAGCCCTTTTTGGTCTAATCTATTTATTAGCGTTAGCAGTTGCAACTCGTGCCTCATCCAACCTGCCCTTCCTGTTTTGATATTCTTTTTTTAATCTGTGATAAAATAGATAAAATGTAAGATATTTGGAAGGAGAAACATGTTAAATTTAAGAAAAGGATAATATTCTGAGCTTGCAGAGGCTAAGCTTTCACCAATTATTGTGAAGAGGCTGAGTAAGACTACGACAGAGGGTGTGTTTTATTTCCCTCCTTGCTCCAAGCTTCATACACCAGCCAACCCTACAAATTAATATAAATGTTCATGTGCAGTGTTGTTGCACCATAATCCTGCAGTAAGGGACAGAGGCATGCCCAATGACGGTGGGAGGGGAGGCATTCACTGCAGCAAATTCTGCAGTGTTTCTCCACAATGAAGTCAGGGGAAAACACACTTATCCAGCCACAGCCTCTTAATTCTGTGCATCTTATGACATGACCAGAAACTGACAGGCAGGGACAAGTCATAGAGTGATAGCATTATAGTGTAGCCTTATGTGTCCTAGTTATGGGCTGAGACAGGCTGGCTGTCTCTAGGTCTCTACCCACCATGTCAGATCCTGCACAGATCCCTCTCTTATCTCGTCACGCAGAGGAAAGGATCTGACAGCCGCACAGCAAACAATCATGAACTGGAGGGAAAAAATACCAAACCCTTACAGAAACAGGAAGTGAGTCAGTATAGTCCTTCTCTAGGGTATTAGAGGCAAGCATCAACTCGATGTTTTGAACCCATTCATTCGAGGCATCATGGTGAAGAATTGCCATTTCATGGCTGTTAAAACTGACATGTTGTTTTTTTTTACCAAAAATCTTATATAAAATAAGTCAAAGGAAGGCAACAGTTTCCTCTGAAACGCCAAAGATTAAATCAAACGTATCCCATTTGAGACCTTGTGGGCGGAGATGCAGTGTGTGCTGTGTGTGTGACAACCACTCCCCTTCACAAGCACTAACCCATACAAGCCCAGCTCACCTCCACCATCCTAGAAACTTACCTTCACTATGGCTCAGCCTGCTCTGTTCTGCCCCATTTCCTGACCTCCTCTTTTGTCAAAGAGAACTAACTGAGCCCCGTTGAGCCATCACCTTCCTCTCTGTGCCTGATCCACCTGAGACTAACAAAGTTGTTTGGTTAGTTTTTTTTTATCCATCCACCACCCCCAGCCCGCCCCACCCCTCTGTATGTGTACCATTCACAGTGCTCTACTAACACCGACGATGCTTTTTGTTAAAACTCTTTTAACAAAAAGCTGCATGCTGTTGTTTTTTTCTGTTTTGTTCCAACCCCCTCACTTTCTGTTTGTGAAAGTTGTTGTCAATCTCTTTGTGATTATAAATATCCTTTTTGTTTGGTTTGTATGTTTTTTGTAGAATGCCACACTCTGGTGAATGTTAGCCAAGCTTGGAATAGTTATAATCACAACAGAAAAAACACTGCTTATTAAGAAATCTCAGTTTCCTGTTTATTTGTGCTTGAGGATGTACTGTAGTGTGTAGTGGTGGGACGGTCTTGCATTTCACTTAATGTTTTTTTCTTATTTTCTTGCTGACCCACACTAGTGATATAACAGTCTCAGACATGCACATTGGGCCCCACAGTGTGCTAGGAATTCCTGTTATGGATGTTCCAACCCTCAAGCCTCTCTGATTCGTTATCAGTTGCCTGGTCTTGTCCTCATTGATAGTGTAGAGTTTGTCCTAACAATCATTAGTTGTCATTAGATCAGAACATCAGTGCAGTGGCACACTCTGGTACCTCTAAAGAGCTTGATTTAAAGCTATTGTGAGTGTGCTGCAGTTTGTAAAAGCTGTCTAGCCTTTAAAATATATATATTCTGACACCATTTCCCATCCAAATACCAATTCTGCATATCTGGTGATACAGAGTAACAATCAGACACCATTGTATTTTCAAAAAACTTTGAATACATATATATATACATTGGCTAATGGAATGATGTCTTTGTGAGTGGTCAAATTAGAAGCTTGCTAACGACACATGTTCTTGACAGTGTGAACAGGGTTGGGAAGAGAATATTGATAACAGACCAGAGATGCTGGAGGTGTCCAAGAACATGCACAGCATCTATCTCTAGTACATCTAATGGGGTTACATGCTCACAATGTCTCCCTAACTTCACCTGCACACCCACATATCCCCCTCACGCGTGCATATTCTATCCACCCCGGGCCTTGTAATGGTAATCCAAGGCCCACTAGCTCTACGTCTGTCTCTTCCTCTTGCTGTATTGTTTTTTGTGACAGCTGCATATGTTTCATGGTGCTCCCCTTGTCATGGTTGCAGAATCACAGCAAGCTTGGAATTTCTGGTTTTTGTTTTTGTTAATGCAAGATTTCCATACCTGTTTTGTGTCACTTTTCTTTGTGTACTAAGATCTTGCTCTCTAGTGGTTCATATATGTATGCGTGTGATACATATATTACCCTCTCCTTCCTCCTCCTCTTAACTTCTCAGCTTGTGAATGTGACTTGATGTTTTATCTTTATCATCCCCAAATATAACAGAAATGCTCCCACCCAACTCCTTTGCCTTAAAAAGATTTAAAATTAACTATTTCCACGGTAGGAATGTATCCTGTAGTTTACAGGCCACACATAGCCTCATGTATTTATCATAGTGGAAACACTACTCCTCCTCTCAGTTCCCCCCCCTCTTATCTCCCTCCCCCACCCACCCCCAACTACCACTCCTTGTGCTGGAAGACACTGATGTTACACGCTGTAGGTGATGTGGATGACGATAATGATGATGGTGATGGTGGTGGTGGTTGTGCTGATGATGATAGCGTGATCTGAGTGTTTTATTTTGTTTTGTGTGTTTGTGTTTTTGACCCGTGCCCACGGGGAAAGCTCATCTTATTATTGGAATATTTTTGGTTTTTCCCCCTCTGTTCTCTCTGCTAGGATAACATCGGACACCGGCTGCTTGAGAAACATGGCTGGAAGTTGGGGCAAGGACTTGGCAAAAGCATGCAGGGTAAGAAATCACTCTTCTGCACACCTATTTTCAAAGTATGCTGGTGGTACTGGGCCACTATGTTATGCAATTTTCTTCCCCCCCTCATATTTCCAGGGTTTGTTTTGCAGCTTTTCTTTTCTCTTTCACATCCTTCCTCTGACTTCTTCCTTTGTGTCTGTTACTGGGTAAAATGGATTATTATTTAAACGAATGTCATTTCAGTTGTTTCTGTTCTGCTCTCGTGCTGCTGTTTTGGAGCTCTGGTCGTTTATAAGGAATAAGCATGGGAAATGGAACCCTGGGGATTGGGAAATGGAAGCAAAGTGTTTATTTATCTTCCTGTCATGCACTTAGCTTTCAGCATTTTTGACTATAGTGGGTTTTTTTCACTTCTAAATTACAGAATAGTTGTTTAGCCAATTTGCTTTGAGAAACAATGGTTCTGAACTTCAAAACTGCTCTTGTGCTAGTTTGTTTTCTAGTCTCTTACCTTCTCCAGAAATAGAAAGCTGCTTTGAAGCCATTTACTCATTGCAGGTGTCTGTGATTGAATGGCCAAGTTGATATTTAGTCGCTGTAAGAGTAAGCAGGCTCAGCAGAGCTTAGTGTTTTGGTTTGTCTTGGCTAACTTCAGCACCTCATTAGCTCAACCCTGCTGCGCTCATGGCTCATTGGCTCACAGGCAGTGGTGCAAACGCCTAGCATGTTTCCACTGAGCTACTTTCTGTATGTTCACTCACTTTCCTTTCATCTATATCTTCATACCTTGGTCTTTCTAACTTTTTTAACGCACCCTCATAGTCTCAGCCTTGCCTGTTCTCCAGGCTCTAGAGAGGATGATGTATAGCATTGTCAGTGAGTGATATCATCTCTGACAAGCTCATGAATCCTTGCAGTCTGCTCTGAAGCTTGTTTTTCCACATAATTTCAGGCATTTAGTCTCGTCTACCTCATCCAGCATGTCCTTATCTGTCTTCTTGGTCCAACCCATTTTAACAGCAGATCCACCAGTTCCATTTATAAAACTCTTATGCGCTTGTCTCTGACCTCTTCTTCTCTCATGGTGGCGCATTTGCAACTCCTACCCAGTGCATTGTTCTCCATGTAAACCAAGCAGTGACAGCTGTGCTCAATATCAGCATTTTAATGTAAAACAACCACTCAATCTGGAGTTTCCAGTATACAACCAAACTGTAGTCATAGCCTTACACTTTAAGACATAGGAGCCCGTGCAGAGCTAGCAAAATAAGTAAGTCATTTAAATTCTCATCATAAATTAATGATGCTGAGATATGTGTTCAGACTGGTGCTGTCTAACTGGATTTGTTAGCCGTATTAGAAATATTATGGAAATTACCTCTTTCAAGTCGATGCCTTCTGTGTGTCTATGGTTCTGGGAATGAGATTTAAATTATCACAATAGTCTGACTACAGACAATTCTTAATTGTTCGCTGGACTGTAGGGTTGGGAATCCGAAGGCACCTCACGATTCGATTCAGAGGGTTTCGATTAGGTTATAAAACGAATATCGATGCATCAAAGAATTTTATTCCTATACACTCTTACTACTTGAGGTGTTCATCTTCACTAGCCTCATGATTTGTGCTTTGAAAAAGTATTTTAGACAGTTACTACAAGTGTGCTGTAATCTACAAAATCAGGTTTTCAATTAAAATATCTTCAGTCAACAGTCGGCCTATAACAGAGGTCAGTGCTCTCCACATTTATTTGACATTCATTTAGTTTACACTTGTGTGCTGCAGGTTTAGTCTTTATGTATCAGGTTTGGCCCTTCTGGCGTCACTTGGCAGCATTGCTGGTCAACAAGAGATTCTGCTCCTCTGCTCTTTTCAAATCACTCACACTTAGAGCTGATCTTTATAAAAATGTGCTAAATTAATATGTATGTTCCTGGATACACAGGGCGTCGCTTCTGCAACAAAGATTGTGGTTAAAAATTATGCAGCGGTGGGACATCGCTAAAAGAACTTACGTAGGAGAAAAATTGGATTTGATTATGTTCTGGCTCTGCATTGATTCAGAGTCATGCATGTCCGCATTGCGTTGCATTGAAAAAATCAATTAATTTGCCCACCTCTACTAATCTATATTGCAACATACAATAATATAGAGGCTCTTTCAGAGCAGGTGGTCCTAATATCTCCTTAATTTAACAGATAAATCTGCACGGTTCTGTTTTACTGTGGTCTGATTACATGGTGAATTGTAAAATCTGATTTATTTACCACAGTTTGGACGTGGTCGTTCAGTTGAGCATTGCTGTAAACCGCTTGTATTTATACTGCTCGTATGTGAACTCCACATTTGGACACTAAAATGTTGATTATGTATTGGTGAGCTTCCAGAGACGCACAGATCCGATGACTGGCTGTTAAACTGTGTCGTTGCTGCTCCCGCACCTCTCCCTCATGTGCATATATGGCCTTGCTTCCTTGTGTCATCTCCGAGGTATTCTCAGCTTGACCGTGGCCAGGGACCAGAGTAGACCAGGAAGCTGCTTCATTTGGGCAGTGTGCATGTAGGCTAACAACACTGCAGAAATTTCTGAGCGTAGCATTCAGTGTCCATCGTTGTTTATTTCCATTTGGCCTTGGACAGCTGTATAGCAATCTGTTTGATGTGATAAGAATGTGTGCTTTGTGTGGCTGAGAGAACAAGTTGCAGGAGCTGACCGTGCTTGTTTTTGCCGCTGGCACCACTGACGTGGTTATATAAGCTTCCTGCTTTGTGGGCAGATGACACTGCGGCAAAGTGTCCAGTTGTTGTGTAGGAATTAATGACCCGGTGTTGGAACCCACTATCTCTGGTCAAATTTACTAAAGAGTTGGCTTATAGCACAGTTGCATCCTCATATCTCACTACGTCTGCTAGATAATAATAATTATCTTACTCTCCTTTCCTGTCCTCTTGCAAGAAGAGAGGGTTTTTGAAATCTGAAGTGAAAGCATTGTGTCCCCTTTTTAAGTTTTTCACTGTATTGACTTTGTTCTTATTCTTCTTTTGTCCTTTTTGCCCCTTTTTTAGGTAAGGTTTGTTGGATCCCTTCTGTATTTCATTATGTGTGTGTGTGCGCGTGTGGGTGTGTTTTCTTTCTCCCACTCTGCCGTTGACCTCAATGTAACACCCTTTTACAGTGTACTGTAGGCTAATGGCCTCTGTCCGCTTCTTCCTCTCTGCTGCATAATCACTAAACCTTTATTTCAATCTGTTCGAGAGTAAAATGCCTTGATTTAAACCAAGAACAAAAATCTCTTTTGAATCGAGGTAGATGTAGGAACCCATGATTCCATCAAATCCCTTAGAATCATCATCTCCACGTATTTTAGATTTGTTTTTCCTCTTTGAGTTTCCGTGGCTGCTGTCGGGTATCTGATTGGCTGTAACCACGGCTCAGACTTTGAATGGCTTGCAGAGTAGAGACACGTTTTCCCCCGTCTGCTTGTTTGCCTGTTTCTATCTCCAAACCTGTTAAACTTGTGTGAATGTGTGTGGTCATTATGTGGGACTGAGACACATATGTGTTTGTGGATGTGTGTGTCTGTTACTGACCGGGCAATAGAGTCAACTTACAGGGAAAACCTCACCACCCTTCTGCACACAAAGTCTCTGTCCCCATGGTTACACTCCCATCCTCCCCCCTGTTTATTTGCTCCTCCTGCACAGCATGTTTGTCCCAGAGGTGCACAATTGCCTGCCCCAGACTGTCACTCACCTGGGTCTTTAAGCAGTGGTGGAGGTAATGCACTGAACTCCCACTTTCACAGTCCAAACAGCTGCACAGTTCACATTTTTAAGTGTATTTTGGTTAAATATTGCAATGCAGAAACTGCTCTAAGCACTGCTTAAAGCCCTGCTGGCTACTTCCTCAGATGCATTTTATATGTGTGTTATATGTGAACTTTTTGTGGGGTTAAGAACTTCCCCAAACAAGCTTTGTGGATTTAGGCTAGGGAGGAAATGAAGGCATCTCAGGGAGAATTACTAACTGGACTGACAAGTGTTTGCAGAGCAAAAAGCTCAAAGCAGGAAAATGGTGGTTGTCCCTAGAGGTACTTATCTTCTCATCTCAATATATTTGACCAAGTTTAAAAAGGCTCTAATGTTTCCCTGTACCAGGCACTGTAAAAGTAGAGGTTAGCTTTGATTCACATCTTTTGTTAAATGATGCAACTCCTTTCTTCCGTTATCTGTACGACTTGAAGTGCCATCAGTTTTTTTTTATCACTCCCTCACCCAGTACAGCTCCTCCAAAAATTTGTACTTTATGGGTTTCTTTGGCTCGGCTAAGGTAAAAAAAAACGAGTCATTAGTAGTGTAACGGATCACGGTCGATCAGTTCGGAATGCATGTGAATTGCAGATTAATGGCAAAGTTTACATATTGTTTTAAAGTACAGTTTGTCACTTGCACGTTTTAAAGTAATGACAGCATAAACCTCAATCCAGAGATGCAGTTAAATCAAAGTATTAACATTTAAGTCACATGTATGGGAGCATTTAGGCTTCCCAGTTACATCTACAGTGGTCAGCCCCTAAAAACTGTGTTTTCGACAAAATTGAATCAGTCTGTGGGGGTAGCCCTGGTGCACCTGCACTGCTCACAATTTGCTCTCTTGTGCAAGAGAGGACAAATGACAAGTGTACAGACTAGAGAGTAAAAAGAATAGTTCTCTTGTGTTAGAGAATGACAGTGTATGCCATTTATGGTTATGCAAACAGCTGCAGGTATGACGTCTCACTGCTGGCTGGGCGATATGGAAAAAAATCGTATCAAGATAATTTTTTTCCGCAGCACTCGATTTCGATATATATCACGATATAGCTCCTATCACTATTTCTGCCATTCAGATGGTTAAAAAAAGATTAGTGGTATAAACTCTTTGTGGATACTTTCAACACAAGTTTGCAGTGCTTGCTTCTCTGCTTCATGTCGGACTTTAAATACTCAAAATATCTCCAAACAACCGAATTCTACTGATCCTTCTTTTCAGCAACGCGTCGTCTTTTGAGCCTTGGGCTGTGTACGCTGGGGAGTGTTCTTCGGTAACGCTGTCGCTCAAGTTTTGGTTAAAATTTTCTGTCGTAATTTTCTCTTTTAGCGCAGGTCAACTCCGGGCGTGCTGTTGTGCACATCGGCTGTATTTGAAACAGTAGCACATGTGCTGATGCCAGCTGCTACTCCTACGCTCTGTGTTGTGAGCGTTGCGCGGCGCTATTCTCATTATCATTGGCTGTTCGTGTTGTTTGTCAAAACATACATGGAATGAGTTATATCGACGTATCGACCATGTCTTGTATTTCTATCAAAGAATTGTTATTTCGATAGACATAACTATTTTTATAGTCTTATCGCCCAGCCTTATGTAGCGGTATAAATTGGAAGTTGGCGGACCACCACAGTCTAGATTATAAATGGGGAAATACTGAAGACAAAACAATAAGTAATTTTTTAGGTTGCAATTTAATATTCAGTATTTTGTTTTCAAACTTGATTTAAACATTGATGCCTTGAGAGTATAAAAAGGAAGAAAAATCTATTTTATATTTTTCTCCCTTTTTCTTCCATTGGAAAAAATAGAAGAGATCCGATCCTTGACTAAAAACCATGATCTGATCCGAACTGTGAGTTTTGAGCTCCGTTGCACTGCTACTAGTTAAATACATTTGTATTTTGCTTTAATACTACAAGGATATATGACGTTTGGTATACTTTGTAAGGGGTGGTTGTTTGGTTTCCTGGGGGCATACTGTGGTTGAGAGAGAAAGATGATGCCAGGTTTAGGGGCCTGGGCACTGGGACCAGTGGTTGGAAGAGAGTGGTGAGAGTAAATCCCTGTAAGCACTTAGCCCTGAGTAAAGAGATGAGGGGGGTGGGGGTTGACACACTGAAGCCCCTCTGGTAATAAACCCCCCTTAACCCCACAATCACACTCCCAACCCTACCCTCCCTTCTCTATGTGCCTCAATCTTCCTGCTTAACCAATTGGTGTTTCTTTTTTACAGCGATTTGATCCTGCCCATGTTGTGCTGATGGTAAACTTAGTGGTAAATGTTATTTTATCCCCCAATTGAATTGTTTTCTTTTTAAAATTTCTTTTAATTTCTCCCATTTTTGTTTTCCTCTCATCAGACCACCAATGCTACATAGGCTTTCAATTCTTTCTGTATTAGTCCTCATTCTGCTGCTTGTATATTATCATGCATATGTATTACTCTTAGAACATTGTCATTTTGTTTGTTTTCAGTTTTTTTTAAACCTTGTGATTCACACCCTGTGATTTAGATGCACATTGTTTTTGTCTGGTCCCTTTGTTTTCCACTGGAATGGGTAATGTGGAAGTTTTGTCACTGTGTTTTAAAAATTGGTGATAGTTTGGGATGAGTGTAATTGTTCATTAATATTTAATTATTGGCCTGACTTGTGACTCCTTTCAGACAGACCACTGCAGTGGCTTACTAACAGACCAAACCCTGTTTTTGGTCTCACTTCTCTACTGCTGTTAGGCAAATCACATGAACACACATGTCTATCAGTAGATAGTCTTGTGATCTACAAATCACACAATCTCCTCACCTCCTTTGCGGAATAAGGCCTCCACAATCACGCAGTCAGTTAGTAAGTGTTAGGCCATAGCAGCTGACAGACACTGCAGTGGGACTGGGAGTCCAGGCAGGCCACTATATGTTACAATGCCCATGCATCTATAATTTCAGAATTAATATGTCATTGGGCTGTGATGACTAAATTATTCAAGTAAACCACAGATATTTACCTGAAGTAACATTCTTACCCTTCTCTGTCCAGGAAGACAAGAATGTGTCTGATAGTACCCTCATTGGAAGTAATAAATTAAAAGTTTGAAAGCCTTCAAATGCATAAATATTTAGTATTTTATGCATTTTGTCTGTGGACGTGTTTTGCCTCAAAATATTACTTTGAAAGGACAATGACACATCTATAGAATTTTCCTCAATACTTGAGAAAACCTTCATTGTTTATTTCTAATCCCAGTGTTCACAGCTATTCCATATGCCCAATGGTATACATCGAAAATTGATTCATGGAGAAAAAAACACCCTAACTTGAATCTGTGGAAGGAAAAAAAACTGAAACCAAACTGAATTGATAATCACTATCAGTAAGATGGATTATTGTATCTGGCTGGCAACAGGAGCAGCCAACTAGTCCAAATTCTTCTTTTATGCCTTTTTGTTTTGAGATTCCCGTGTCAGTCTGTCTGTCCTTCCCTTCCTTCTCCTCCTACCATATCCATGTTTTACCAGGTAAGTATCCCCCATCCCTTGCACTGTCACCATGGCGATACCTGGCCTGTGACGTCACTCTGCCGTAGTTCAGTGCTTGTGTCCTTTTTTAATTTTACTCTTGTCTTTATCTCTGCTTTGTTTGGCTGATTATGAGTGGATAAAGCAGTTCTGTGTCAATCTCCAAAGTAGTTTTGATTTTTTTTTATTATCTATTTCAATGTTTCATTCTGTTGTTTTTTTTTGTTTTTTTTTGGTTGTCTTTGGTTTGTTTATTTTTCTACAGTTAATTTCCTTCCGATCTAGCTCTTTTCACAGCTTACATAACATAGCTTAAGCAAACAAAGGGAGAAATCTTAAAGCTCCAGTCTTGATGAGGAAGGGGCTCTGGGACAAGGGGGAACGGATTTGAACCTTGGGACAGTTAAACGGTCTTTCAGGGGTCAGCCAGCCCACACACAGTGCAGAAAGAGATGATGCAATAGGCCTTAGATAATATTAGGAGGCTTTGTTCCCCCTCACAGAGGATGTCGCAGTGGCACTCGGTGAGCTCAGCTGTGCTGGCAGCTGCTGCCACTGCAACTCCCTTCAGACACACACAAACATGCAAACACACACCACCCACTGCAGTCTTTCAAGCTGTATCGTCCTTGATAAACTTGGCATTCTGGTTTTACAGGACTGCTGCAATGAACGGGTGGAGGAGGGGTATTGGACAGAGTAACTATACTGAAAAGATATACAAACAGATCGGCTTGTAGCTGACTAGCTTATTTCAAGTGACCTTTATCTTTCTCCTTTAAGACATGTAGCCAAACCTCCCTGATGCCCTTGACCTCATTTAATTCAACAAGACTAAAGTAAAGTGCAGCTAATTTTAATTATTCAAATGCTAATCAGCAGTCAGGACAAATGAAACGCATTGGGTAAATTGATATGTACTTGGTGGCTGCAGTAAGCTGTGAGAATGGCTGGTGTTTGGTTCACTGTAGCTTTCTGGTCTCTTTGCACTTCAAGGCAAAATTCTCTAACCCCAGCACCCTATGCTCTAAAAGCAGGCTGTCTCCGAGCTGACCCTCCGTCCCAGCCTCAAAAACTCACGTCGTCCTTTCTCTGTCTCTTCTCCCTCAGGACGCACCGACCCTGTGCCCATTACCCTCAAATATGATGTCATGGGGATGGGACGGATGGAGATGGAGGTGAGATTGCAATATTTTTTAATATTAAAGTTTATTCATATTGGTATTAAAGTCTTACATTTAAATCGTTCAGTGTATGGAGCCTTGATCTCAAAACGCTATTTGAGAAACAGGATTTGAAACAGAAAACACAGTATGAAAAAGTATGTAGTAAATATGCTCATGGCTCATATCTGTTGCCTATGAGGTTTCTGGAAGTTCCAGCTCTTGCTTTGAATTAAATAACATTCAAGGGTTTAAGCTTCAATGACCAGATGCTCCTACAATCCCTCACATCTTAGTTATCAACTATCTGTATACATCTGAAACTTGAACAAAAACTCAAGCAAGACAAACTGGTATTTCCACAGCTAGACGTGTTCAAGTTCAGGAAAGACTGACACCATGGAATATTAGTTTAACAGTTGCTGAATACATAGAGCATAAGATGAATTAGGACTGCTGCCGTTGATTGAGAAGGGTTTTGTGTAATGTGTAGTAATGGCCCCGTTTGTCCTTTTAGCTGGACTATGCAGAGGACGCCACAGAGAAGAGAAGAGTCCTGGAAGTTGAGAAGGAGGATACAGAGGAGCTGCGGCAAAAATACAAGGTGAAGCCGTTCAGCCTTTTGTCATTCTAGTACCATGCTTGTATGCATTTTGTTCCTGTGTACACCCATGTAAATGTGGAAGGTGACCACTGCAAAGTGACAGTATTATTTTTTAACTCATTTCAAGATTCATTGACTCATTCCCTCCTTTATTTTCCACCAACTTTAGGACCAGGTCGAAAAGGAGAAAGCCATTGCAAAGGCTCTGGAAGACCTGAGAGCCAACTTCTACTGTGAGCTATGTGACAAACAGTACACCAAGCACCAGGAATTTGACAACCACATTAACTCTTATGACCACGCTCACAAGCAGGTACTGTCGACTGTCAATTTGTGTGCTTTTAATGCATCTCTTTTACTTTGAAACATGCTGAGATTCTGATGATCTTTGTTTCTACCTGTCTTTTCTTTGTCTTGCTTTTATGTATCTCAGAGGCTTAAAGAGCTGAAGCAGAGAGAATTTGCTCGTAATGTGTCCTCACGTTCACGAAAGGGTGGAAAGAAGCAAGAAAAGATGCTACGCAGATTACACGAGCTGGCTGAGCAGAGGAAACTCCAGGATCGGTAAGAATTTATATTTGAAGTGCCCTCTGCTGGCTGGATAATGGCACAGTCTGTTAAGAGTCTGTTGAGACCACATATTAAAACAAAAGATATATTTATTATTTTATCAAATGTTACTCAATATAGGTCAAACCTGTATGTCTAGAGGACATGTTTCCCTAAATAGAAACAAATATTAGTTGGAGCCCCTTATCTCTTTAGTTGGAAATATTGATCCCACATCTCATTGGTTACATGCTTCTGTGTTTCAGTACTCCAGGAAGTGGGCCCATGTTTAAAACGACCACAGTGGTTGTGGACGGAGAGGATGCAGAAGATGGTGACAGCATGATGCCCGAGAATCCTGCTTTGACAGATGGGGCCCTTGAAGAATCACTGACAGAAAAAAGCGGGCCAGCCTCCCCGAAGCCTGGCCCAGCCATCAGCTTCTCTCTAGGAAAGAACAGCTCTTCATCCCCGACCCCAAGTGGATCGTCAAAAGTCAGTGTTTCCTTCTCTTTTGCCAAGAAAGCTCCAGTAAAGCTGGACACGGCGGCTGCAGTGTTTGCTGATCTTGGTGAGGAGGCTATGGATGAAGACGAGAACCAGGAAGGGGAAAAGACAGCAGAACAAGAGGAGACGACTGTCTGCGGAACAGAAAGCCCGAAAGGAATATCAATAGGGGTTGAAGTAGCAGAGGTTGGTGGTCCAGCAGGGACGGAAGAGGTGGAGCAGCCTGACGATGGAGGCTCTCTAGCCTCCACACTCAACAAACTGAAGATGATGATGAAAAAAGAGGAAGGATATGCTGGACAGGAGCCTCAGTACTATCACTATATACCTCCAGCTCACTGCCGGGTAAAACCTCACTTTCAGTTTTTGCTGTTCATGAAAGCCACTGATCAGTGTCTGATCAAGGTAGAAGAAGAAGAAGATGATGATGATGACGATGATGATGTTGATGAGGAAGAGGAAGAGGGGCCAGAGGAGAAAAAGGGTGAAGATTGTCCTGAACAGACAGAATCCAATGTTGCAGATTGTAAGACTGATCAAGTACAAGATCATGAACCAAATCAAGAACAAGGAGATGCCCCTCCAGCTCCTGACCCAAACCCAACTCCTCTTTCGCCTAACGTGCAGATAGAGGATGTTTCTTCATGCGCAGTAGACACAGCTTCTATGGTACCCACTTCACCTATACAAAAACCAGAGAGCACACAGGAAATTCCGGATTCAAATTCAGGCCCTAAAATCCCCACTGGACCCTTCTTCCCAGTTCTTAGCAAAGATGAAAGCACGACCCTGCAGTGGCCCTCTGAGCTTCTAGAATTTACAAAAGCTCAGCCTTCCCTGTCTTACAGTTGTAATCCCCTCTACTTTGACTTCAAGCTATCCCGCAACAAAGGAGCGCGTGGTGGTAAAGCAGCAAAGTCCTCTAAGCCTGAAGAATCTGATGACAAGGGACAAGAGGTAGCGACCTCAACAGCGGAAGTAGATTCAACGACTAAACCTGGGACCAGCACTGGTAAAGATAAGTCATTAACGAAGGGAGAACCTGGTAAATCAGAAGGTGACCAGCCAAAGCCTGCAACTGACAGCAGTGGTGTCAAGAAAAAAAAGAAAAAGAAGAAGCATAAGAAGTCTGCGAAGCACTCAAAACACAAAGACAAAGCAGCAGCAGAAGGTGCTGAAGGAGCGGCGGAGGCAACACAAGAAAAGCCCAAAAAGAAGAAAAAACACAAACGGAAGAAGAGCAAAAACAAAGCTCCTGATCAGGATGAGGCAACAGTTGATGAAAAAGATAAAGCAAAACCAAAGTCAGAAGATAAAGCGGTCTCCTCCTCCGTTCAGCTGACACCTGCAGGCGGAGGAGCTACAGGAAATACAGGAGTTGAGCTGGGGAAGAGGAAACGTGCTACTAAGGAAGTGCCTTCCAAGTCCGGAGCTGAGGAGGGAGGATCCAGAAAAGGTACTGATAAGGCCAACGCTTCAGAGGAGCACAGTGGCCCCAAGAGACAAAAGACCGACTCCAGTGCATCTCAAAGTGCCTCCTGCTCCACCTCAGCCAAGAAGAGTCCTGGTCCAGGTAGACCCCCTAGCAGTGAGAGTGAAGAAGAAGGCGGCTCAAACACTCAGCGCTCTCGTCATCACAGGTCAAGTCCCCGGGAGCAACGCCGCCACCGTAGTGAGGAATCAGGGCGGTCCCGTAGTCGTTCATCAAGACGAGGGGAGAGACGGGGCAGCAGTCGTCGGCGCCATCGTGGCAAAACCTCCCACAGTCACTCTGACTCCAGCAGCTCGGAGCGCTCCTCAGCAGGCAGCAGTGCCTACAGCCACCGCAGCCGCAGCTACTCTGACAGCTACAGTGACTACAGCAAAGAGGGGCGCAGGCGGCGGCGCAAGCAGTCGTCAGAGTCAGAGTACGAGCGGAGAGGTAGCCGAGGGCGCAGACGTTCTAGGAGACACCAGCACTCCTCTTCTTCCTCAGATGACTCCCGCTCACGTTCACGCAGCTACAGCCGCAGAAAAAGGCACCGACGGCACCATCGGAGCAGCTCGAGAAGCTCCAGCAGCTGGAGCCGCAGCACCAGCGCAAGATCCTGGAGGCGCAGCTACAGCCGAAGCCACAGCTCGGCCAGCCGCTCCTCCAGCTCCGCCAAAGTCTCCCCTCAACGACGAGGCCCTAGGGGTCGAGGTGACAGTGACGCACAACGCAGAGACTTTAACCGCTCAAACATCTACCGCTCCCAGTCTCCACGTTCATCTTCATCACGAGGCCTTAACCGCAAGACCCATTCATCCAGCTCACAGGCTTTGAGGCCTGGGGGATCCAGAGATGCAGGGGAACAGAAAAACTCCCTGACAGCACGGCAACTTCTGGAGAAGATTCAGTCCAAAAAAAGTTCAAATGATTCTGGCACTGGAACAAAAACTGGTCTCAAGATTAAAGACCCCCCTCAGGGCTACTTTGGTCCAAAACTACCCCCGATCCTGGGAAGTAAAGCACTGCTCCCACTTTTTGGTAAACTGCAGGCAGGGAAGAAACCAATGATTCCTTTAACCAGACCAGATGAGGGAGATAAATCAGGAACGGGGAAGGGCTCTGAGGCTGAGAGAGAAGTTATCCTGGTAGAGCCTATAAGAGAGTTCCCTCCTCCACCACCACCTCCAGCTCCACCAGTCCAAAAGGTTGAGGAGGCTCCACAGAGCACAGAGGTACATGAGGAGACGCAACAGCCCATTACAGAAGTGCAAGTGCACCAAGAACCCCTGCAATTGTTCGAACAGGAGCCTTCCATAATGATGCCTCAGTACCAAGCAGATTCGGGACAGGACCACTCACAGAACCCTATGATGGAGTCCCTCATGCCGGAAATGCAGCAGCAGCCCCAAATGCACGTCTACCCTGCTTATCCACCACCCAACCTGGAGGAGGACTGCATGGAGGCAGAGGAGGATGGACTGGCTCCTCTAGAGAGTCAGCCCATTACGTTCACACCGGAGGAGATGGAGAAATACGGCAAGCTACAGCAAGCTGCACAACAACATATCCAGCAGCAGCTTTTAGCCAAGCAGGTCAAGACGTTTCCCTCCGCGCAGCAGCAGCAGCAGCAGCCGCCGCTGCAGCAGCAGCTGCCAACATGGCCCCGGCTCACCCTCCACAAGCTCTGCAGCAGATCCACATTCAGCAGCCAACCATGTCCTTAGCCTCCGGCACATCAATCGCCACAGTGCAACACGCCATCTTGCAGCACCATGCTGCTGCTGCTGCCGCCATGGGCTTACACCCAGGACATCATCACCACCACCACCACCAACACCCGGCACATGCCCAGTTGGCACAGGTACATCACATTCCTCAGCACCACCTTACCCCCATCTCCCTCTCTCAATTCGGCCACTCCCTGGGTCACTCACTGGGACACCAACTGGGACACCAACTGGGACATGCTGGGCTGATTCCTGCACACCCGACAGCCTTCCTCTCTGGTCAGCCCATACATATTATCCCTGCTTCTGCACTTCATCACTCCCCTTTCGCTCTGCACCACGTCCCAAACGCCCTCTACCCCACACTCTTCTCACCTCGGCCCTCACAGGCCGCTGCAGCAGCAGCTCTCCAGCTCCACCCACTGCTACACCCGATCTTTTCTGGGCAGGACCTCCAGCACCCACCTAACCATGGCTCATGAGTAATTCTGAAAGTGAAGGAGTTAAATCACAGCTCTGGTGGAAAGACTTTTTTTTTCTGATGAAGTCAGACTTGCAGTCAGTGTAACAAGATGCTCGTCAAACCACCTTTTTACAGGCCCACACAGTGCAGCAAGTTGTAGCCACAAAGTGGTGCTGCTTGTGTTGGCTTCAAAATTGACACTAAGACTTTTCTCATGGTTTGCCCTGTACTTTTAAAGGCAGGAGGTCAATTTGAAGCAATATTCCATGTAGGGGGAATATTAACACAAACCAATTTGTTTGAATGACGGAACAGAGAAACCACTGGAGTTTTGTTATTTGTTATCCATATAAACATATTATGATCACAGTTTTGCTTATATTGGTAGCCAAAGAGAGATGTAATGGCTGAGGCTATAAGCAGGATAGGTCAGAGGAGGAAGTGGCAGAGGAGGTCAAACAGCTTAGTCTGTAACGTAATTTTCATAGTGATGCTTTTTTTGTTCTCATACGACTACTCGCTTTCTATTGGATCCCTGGTCTATAAATAATTTGTAATGCAGTAACTTGTACATATATCAGTGTGTAATGTGAAGAATCCCACCTATGATGACCGTATGTGATTATAGCTACGATGTCCAAATCAGCATGACATTGTCATTTACGACCCCCCCCCTCCCTCTCCAGGGGAAAAGTAACGCAGGGGTTTTTAATATCCCTAATGCTCGGAGGTAAAGATCATGTTCTCTGTGGTGAGGGTACACCTGAATTAATTGCACTGAAACCTGTACATCGAAATGGTGCTTTTGCATCGTGTAACAATAAGATTGTAGTATACTGCAATAACTGTATTTTTCTGTTTTTAAATTATTTTCCAAAATGCTCTTCAAAAGAAGGGCTGTGTTTTTTTTTCTCTTCCTTTGGTGTAATTTTGTAAATAAAACTGCTGTAGATTAACCTATTAACATTCTAGAGGTTTGAAACTGCTGTGGGGATGTAGGGGGGGGGGAAACAGGATGACAAGTTGGATGGAAAATAGACGCCATGTCTTTTTCCAAGGTTATTTCTAAATTACCCTCCCCCGGCTGAGTTGTGCTGGGATGGAAAAGGATAGTGATCTGTCAAACAGTAGCAACGCTGTATTTTATAAAGACTTACTCTGTTTCAGCAAATAAAACATTGAGTTCATGTGTTGTCTTTCCATTTTGTAGATAAATGAAATACACACTTGATCTAAACACTGTTTACATGGTCCAGCTACTAACCTCATTCTGACACAGACGATTTGATGATATTTATGCGAGTTGCTAGTACAATACCCCATTCTTATTCCTGTCCATCATGCCACTTGTTTACACTGGAACCCAGAGTATGTGTTGTCAAGCAGTTGGTAACTGCTCTGTTGAAAAATAATGTGAATAATGTCTCTCCAATCTCAAAACTGGGAGTAAGAGATGAGACGTTTGTCACATTTAACTCATCTGGGTCATAGTCCCTGCGTAGGTCAGTGTTGAATATGAAACACTAGATGGTGCCCTAGTTTCCTGGAATAGACGTGTGAAAGCAGTAAATCCACAGCATGTGCGCACACCGGTGTTCACACCCCCTGGTTTCCCATAATGTTGCTTACACTGAAAAATAAAACGCTGCTATATAATAATAACACATTAATTAGATACGAAGGAGATGGAAAATGTTTTATTCTGGCAAGAGAATTAAATGACTCACATAGTGAGCCTAGACAGGCATGAATCCAAGAGATGGTACATAATAAAATAATGGCTGCTTCCATCACTTTTCACAACAGATGTTTGTGACAATCTGGTGATTTAAGATACAGTTGCCACTTGATATGGTTCACTTAGCTTGAATGAATACAGTCTGATGCATCAATCCTGCAGTGATCTTAACT
This sequence comes from Pseudopleuronectes americanus, assembly GCA_038501795.1. Lineage (NCBI taxonomy): Eukaryota > Metazoa > Chordata > Actinopteri > Pleuronectiformes > Pleuronectidae > Pseudopleuronectes > Pseudopleuronectes americanus. The sequence goes on from CM076732.1 coordinate 10,659,993, forward strand.
TCATGAAGGTTATAATGTTAAAGATTTGTTACTTCTGCCAAGGAGGTTATGTTTCCATTGCTGTTTATGTATTGTGGATGGGTGGGGGAATGACGCAAAGGAAGAACCCATTCAATTCTGGAGCGGATCCAGAAACTTGTCTTTAATGGATCCTCTGAACGCTCTAGTTGAAACTGTTATGTTGGATATACTGTATGATCATTTTGGATGCTGTAGATTGAACTGTATTGTGTAACAGAGATTTGCTATTGTTATGTTAATGAGGGAAGGCTTAATAACACAAACACCTCTGAGATGCAATACTGTTCAGAAACCACAATCTAAAAATGGTCTAAAAACCCAATCAACACCTTTAAAAGACTATTTCAACATTACAACCTTCATTTCAGAAGAATTTACTGCAGGATTGTTGCATTTGACTTCATTACTGAGACATTAAAACAGAAAAGATTCTCCAGGGAATTACTGAAATGTAAAGAAATATGGATCATTACGAGTGTTTCCCCAGTAATATTTCTATTTCTCTATTGAACTGTGCTTTCCATGGCAGAATGACACCGACAATGTTAGGAACAAAACAACAAACAGCTTTTCACTTTCACTTTGAAATATCTGGTTGGAGTATTTTTAAGAAACCTTTGTTTTACAGTCACAAGTGATTTAGTTTCAGAGTGGTTTTGATAAAAAAAAAGATTATGGTCGTGTGCCAGTAATCTGAGGAAAGCAGCAGAAAGTCCAATGTCTTCTTGGAGCTTCACGTGAATAAAATACTGTTGTAATGTCAACATTTATTTTAAAAAAATTACTCTGCCACGCTTCATATCACAAGGGACAATGCGCTGCAGAAATGTCCACAACCGATGGACGGTCAGCCCAGGTATCTGATCACCAGGAACATGAAGATGCAGGTCAGCAGCATTCCTCCGATCATGATTAACTTATCTTGGGTGGCTCGCCTCTCTATGAGTCTCATCACTGTGTTTGACAGCCCTAACATGTTGGCCACGTCCAGCATCTTCTTATGGGTCCCCTGTGTGGAGACAGAAACGGCAACGATCACGTATTAGATTTCAGATACAACAGCCAGAAAACACACATACACATTGTTTTGGAAGACAAAGACATTACATGACGAGACGGTAATTATCTTCGCCAATTCATCGGATTAAGAGAGACGTGGCGGGGCCAACGCCTTCCCTGACGCGCCGCTCCGTCAGTTTCTCATGGCTAGACAACCGGGCCGTGAGTGCTGATCAGCAGTCACACCCTGATAAGACGAGGCCTGAAGCAAAACCAGGAAGACCATCTCCTCCCTGGAAACAAGGACTCACCCTCTAGCTGAGCGTACGCACACCAACAATGAGACTATTGTGATCAGTGTAGACACCAGAAACTATATCAATATCATTAAACCTTGAATCATGCGTGCTTACTTAAAAGAAACAAAAAAGAAAAGTCCTCAGCTCTATAGGTCTTATCAAATCAAACAAAATCATATGAACGCACCTTCAACGTGGATCTCTGATCTCTGATACCGTTGAGGATGCTGCTGCCGCTGCCCAGGAGGTCGTCCATGCCTCGGTGTGCGTTGTGCAAATTGGAGTTATGCTGTAGGGTCTCATCTATGGGGATGGAGGTATCTGCGTCCTATTGAGTAGGAACAATGACATCTTAATTCCATATTATTCGGCTCAAGACATTTGGACCCAGTTAAGGTGTTTCTAACTTCTCTAGCCCCAATCTGAGCTTGTTCAGTTTATTGGCTTACGTTGGTCGTGAAGGTGCGGGTCATGAGCTCCTCCCTCTCTCGGTCCTGGGCCTCTCTGGCGTAGCGTCGGTGCTGGAAATTTTGCAGACCAGTGCGGAGGTGTTGAACATCGTATTTGAGCTGGTCCACTCGCCTGAGGAAAAGACAGGAGTACAGCACAGATCTTTGAGTCTTACAAAGCACAGACTTCAGTCCCCTTTAAAATAGCCTGAAAGGGTATTTGGATTTTTTTTAAGTTCCACCTACACACACGTCGGAAATCACTTCTAATATATTTTGTATTTGAATGCAAGCCTTTTGGAGATGTTACACACATACAAAGTATCAATACAATCAACAGTAGACTGCACTGCAGGTAGATTATTGATCTTTAGCTACAGGAGATAGGAAGATTATAGCAAAAACTTAACCCAATTATTATTACATTTTTTGGTTTTCTGAGTGGTGATAAAAAAAAGGTCTTTTAAACTCAGCAGGAACCGTGACAAGCGCTCCCTCGTCCGCTCCATGACACTGCTCATTTCACCACATCTGAATTCTCACTGTTCATGATTGCTCTGGTTGATGAGAACATTTATTTCCCCTTAAACCACTTGCAGCTGGTGTGAAGGGTCTCCCACAGTCTCCCCCGTCTCCTGAGCCTCACTCAGGCCCCTCTACAGTGCCGCTGAGATCAGAGAGGAGCTGCAGGATGGGACGGTCTGTGTCCCCTTAGGCCTGTTTACCCAGCTCAGAAATGAATCTTTGCCCAATGCAGAAGGAATGCTGGTGATGACGGGACTTCTGAGGAAATGTTTTCATAGAGCCACGTCGCCACAGGGCAGGACCGGGGGCTGCCTGTCTCATCCTCTACACCCTCCCTGTGCCTTTATGAGATATGGCTCGCCCTGCCAGCTCTGGGGCTTTAAGGTCACCATCAATTGACTCGCTCCAAACTCACAATTTGGCGTTCTGACGGCGGTTTGGTGGCTCCTTGCTGGCCAGGATCTCCAGGCGTTCTAAATGGTTGAAGATCTGGTCAGTTCGAGCCTGCAGGTCATTCTCCAACACTTGAAAAAAAGAGAGGATGGGGGAAAAAAATGGTAATTAGGGAAGGAACACACTAAATCATATTAGAGGTGAAGCTGATTATTAACAGCCATAACTTAAAAATCTGACATTTGAGATGGCAATTTGTGTGAAAAAAATGAACAAGGATGATGAATCACTTGTCAAAATAGCTGACTTTTTTTTTATTTAGATAAACTAATGAATTATCTGACTAACAAACTACATCGGATTTTATTATACGTCCCTTCTGGACTTTCTGCTTTCCCACTTTCATTCAGTGGTTTTATTTCTGAGACTCTAGGTTTCAGTTCATTCCTGCACATCTGGCCATGTTAAGATACTTGGCTTTCACCACTGGAATTACCCTCTTTCATTAGTAGGTGTATGACGTGGGCATGCTGCATCCCCCCCCTGGCGCTAAAATTCAAGTCAATGTCATATTCTGAAGAAGGAGAAGAGAGAGAAGGGGGAGGGGGGGAGGGGGGGGGGTCTACTGCCTGGCTCCCACCATTATCTGGAAGACGCCCTCCCAGCCTCTGTCACTGCACCCACCCCACCGCTTCCTGTCCTGGCACCAGACTCGCCCAGAACCGATCAGGCAGGAACCAACCACAGAAAAACAATCAACCAGGGAGACACCGGCCCCTCCTGCAGCCATTCTGTCACAGTGGGTAACAGGCAGCCAAAACAACGAGCGAGTAAGGAGCAGAAATTAGGATTTCTAGGGAAGTGGAGTGGAAGTGGTGCCATCAACACTGAGAGAAGTGGGGAGGGGGGTTGAATGTGAGACTCATGAGCTTGTTTGTTTTCCCCTCATTATTTCCTTTCTTGTAACAAATAACAGCAAAAACAAAGTAAGCTGGAGGTTGAGAAACAAAACACAACAATGACATCACAGCGGACAGGAAAATAGTAGATACAAATATCAATTTAGGTACAGTTTAGTTAGTTAATTATCATTTATACTGTGTGTAATCTATTTGAGATACTAACTAGTATGGCTCTCAGTATAACACCAGCTCTCTACTGTCAACAGTCCCCTTATGATACCACATATAAATTCACTAAATATCAGTCCCCTAAATGCATTATTTCACAATGTTAAAGAAAGTGGGATATATTCCTGGATCCAGCCCCTGATCCAGATCTGCACCAAAATTGAATGGGTTCTTTCCTGACCTTGGTGGAAAGATGAGGCAGAGGTCAGGGAAGGTGATCAGGATCAGGAGCTCATTTATATTCACTTTCTTTAACAATGTGAGATAAGGCGTTTTTCAACATTGTCATAATTTCCCGGGGAAATTATTCATGGATCTTGATGAAGTTAACTTATTTTTTTCTAAAATCACTGGTACCAGCTTCTCTGGTGGGCTCTGTGAATCTTCTTACTTTTCCTAAGATATTAAACTGATCATCTTTCTGTTGTTGTGTTGCTCAAACAAACCAGTAGTTTGAATTTTAGTTCAGGGTAAGTTTTGTGTAAGTTAAATCCCTTTTCACACAGACACTACAGAGAAATTAGATTAAAAACAAGCTAACACCAAATGAGAAAAATTTACTAAGTTTCTAATAAATCCTTTTTTATCAAATTATACAGAACCACTTGATATAGAGTGAACCTGGAGCTTTATCTGTTTATAGTTTGTTGGTGATCAGCAAAAAGTAAAGTAGAAGTTCTCATTATAAGGACTGACTAGCTTCTAGTAGTCTATAATAATGCGTATTTTGGAAACTGATCAGGTTTAAATTTATAATCTTCATCTGAAAAGGAACCAATCTCTCAACAAAATGTGTTGAAGAACAACTTTTCAATCTGGCATGCAGTGGTGTTGGTGTGTAACCCATCTTGAGATGAAAATATTCATGTAAAGTACCTCAAAAATTTACTCAGGTACTAAAAGTGAGTTTAGTTACTCTCCGGCTATTCAGCAAAACTCCCTTCTTTAAATGAAAAAAAGACACATATAGTGGCATGTCTTTTTTTGATACAGACCTTGATACAGATGCAGACATATTTGTGTGTGTGTGTGTGTGTGTGTGTGTGTGTGTGTGTGTGTGTGTGTGTGTATGTGTGTTTGTGTGTTTGTGTGACTTTTTGGACAATCCCAAGGTCCACTTAGAAGTATTGACAGTCATAGTAGACACTGTATTTCAGTGGTGAAGGTTCCTAACAACTGTGTTTTCATCAAATCATACATTAGCACATGATGTAGAGTGAACCTGGGGCTTTAGCTGTCAGGTGGGTTTTATTTCAGGGGGAATAACGGCAGCTCTGACTACTCACAGTGCACCGACTGACGGTCTGTCCTCTCCAGGTTTCCCATCAGAGACTGAACCTCCTGGATGTGCCTGGTTCACAACAGACAAACACACCGACACGTGAGGCACGAACATTAATGATCATCAGTGAACAACAGCAGCAGCACCAACGATCCCTCATTTTGAGTTGATTACAGTTAAACCACTCAGCTGATCTCGTTTTTAGCTAGCTGCCACTAGCTTCTGACATGGTTCCAGGGCAGCAGACGCACTCACCTATTTGTCTGGTGGTAAAGTTGCTCCATTTCCCTGAGCTGTTGAAACGCCCCGCTTCCTCTCTCAATTTGTGTCGTGGGTTTATTTACAGCAGCTTTATTCTGACAGGTGGCTGGGCTAGCAGGCTAGCTGCTAACTAACGGTACAGGATGGTACACGTCATCAGCAGGGCTTTTGTGTACGGAAGTAGGAAAGCGGAAGCTGCGCTGCGTCACAGGACAGAGCAGAGAAGAAAAGTGAAGAGTTCTCACTCCGCCTGGTTTTTTTGGGGGGGAAACTGAGTGTGTGAACTCTGTTTCTTTAGCTTATTTCAAAGCCGGTAAGTGTTTATGTGTAAAGTGTTTACATCTTACATTAACTTGATCAAAACCCCTTTTTTTCCAATGAAAATATATGTTGTTGATTCGATGGTCTGTCTGCTAATGATCTTTTTCTGAAGATACACCACCTAGTGTCAGTACAGCTCAGTAGCAGACAGGAAGACTGATACGATTTTCCTAGTTTGTATAATTTGAGTGAACATTCTTGGTTTTAAATCCTAAATGATGTAATGCACAAGGTAGAGTAAGGTACACAACTGAAGACATGTGACTAACACCCACGAACATCAACTGGTAGTAGGTATTAATTAGTGCTGTAGAACATACAAGGGATATTCACCATCTTGACCTATATTCTAAAATGTATTTTTTGTATAATCCTGATCTTCTATAGGGACCCTGTTTTAAAAGTCCAGTCTTAAGACCCTCAATGTTTCAGTTTATATAGAACTCATTTTTTTTAGTGAAGATCTTAATTTTATTTTCTGTTTGTTATAGATTAACACACAGAAAACCTCGGTAATGGTTGTATCCTATCATTAGAAGAGAACTGCAAGTCTTTTTCAAACAATCAATAATTTATCGTTATTATTTTCTTTAATTGGCACATTATTGATGTCAGCAAATAGTGAATAATGCCCATAATTAATGCTTGATGCCAAATTTGTCTTAGCAACAGCAGTGTGTGAAATGAAAAGTTGCAATATTCACATTTGAGTTGCTCGTACCCGGTGAATTATTTCTAATGGAAATTATCAGAAATTAAAAAAAGAGTTCAGCTGAAATGTGTATGATGAATTTCTGGATACCATGGCGATCAATAGAGGTCCAAAAACAAATTTCCGCTCTTTTGTCCTCTGGAAGTTTAATCAGTCCCATAATGGACACGTCGACATTTCCTTCAGTTCATTGAACTCATACTAAGGGTCACAAATTTTAATCCAGGCTTCGGGCTACATTTTCCATTGTATTTGATATTCTCTAAAACCTAATAGCTGACAAGTATAAGATCCTTTCCCCTACTAAAACAAGCTCTGAGAGCATAGAGCGTAATCTGTTGACATGTAGACATGTGACAGGAAAGACTCTGTGAAACATGTCCCGGGGGGATCTTTTGTCAGCTAACCCTGACTCAGTCTAATTAGTCCATCCTCTTTTTTTTCTCCAAAGATAGGTGTCGGGAATATTCGCTGCCGTCCATCCAGCGGCTTCCTACCTGCCTGAGGTCACAGACGCCACACGTAATGATATCAAACTTTTCATAGTGAGCCGAGGTTACTCGTCACAGCGTCTGAGGAAGGAGACAGGTTGATTGTGAAGTAGCCCGTCACAGACCGACCCTGTCACGGAGTAGTGTGTGAAAGTGCCGTGATTGGATTTCCCAGAAGAAGCTGTGGAAATTTCACAATAGTTAAATGGTGATTTAATGGGAGGAAAATCATCCCGAGGCGACGCCTGGCACCTAAACAAAACCACATCTCAATCACCTCTCACTATCCCTCCATCACCCTCCGGTTTACAGCAAATTGATGAGACCAGGAGGGGCCGATTGCAGATTCACCATTTACCATTATCAGTGCCGTGAGCTGTTAGGAGCTCCTGTTTGCCAGTGGTTGTATTTGTTTACCTCATCCAGCTCAGCGAGCAGAAGTCTGCCCAGACAGTTCTCCATGGCTGCCTGACGGTACTTGAGTTGATGGTTGTATCTTCGGGCTAGACACTTCTCAACAGAGGTCCTTTTCACCCACCCCCACATGTCAGGAACCTTGAGGTCTGTTCATGCCACTTCTTGCTCTCGCTGTTCACCGTTTTTTCGGTTGTCATAACACATCCCCAGGGCAGTGGTTGGATGTGCACGGCTTTAACCTGTGTGCTCAGCAGAGAGAAGAAGCCGAGGACGTCAAACCCTTCTCTGAGCGGGCCACATGAGGCACGTTTGCCTCCCTCTCTCTCTCTTTCTCTCTCAAGGTCGTGGGGTTCTTTGCGTCTGTCCTTTATCTTTCAGCCCTCGGGAGAGGATGAGATGAGCTTACTGGTTTTTTCTTCCACACCTGAGCACCACGGGCACAAACTGGAATCCAGACTCCAGGTGTGGAGAACAAATCACGCCACTCCGACTGACCGAGGGATCACCTAGTTCCATGTCACAGTGTTTATGACACAAAATTACGTCTGTGTTTGGTTATTAATCTGCAGATGGAACAGGTCTTAGGTTCCATTTGTTTGTTTTTTCTGGTTTTATTAATTTACCTCTAATGGTTTTAATGAAAATTTGTTAGAGTTCGATCGTTTTTTATGCAGATCTTTACTCATCTTTTACTTATAACAAAACCCAAAAACCACTTTTGAGAGATATAAAGTCCTGTCATCTAAATGCTAAACTACAAAGTAAAACCACTGAAGTATGAGCTAAATGTATATGTAGATAATATTTATATATAAAATCTACCTAAGTATAATACCTAAACCCTGAACTGAAATAAATGCAATGCAGTATAACTTTCTTTCTGAAATGTAGTGGGACTGAAGTACCCTAAAAGGAAAATACTCAAATAAAGTGTCTAAAATATATACTTGGGTACTGTTATTCAGTAAATTCCTTTCATTTGTTTGTGTGTGTGTGTGTGTGTGTGGCCACCGTGCTTCATCGACTAAAGAATGTTATGTTCTGATGCTTTGGCTGCTTCTGCTGGAACCAAACAAAATTTAGTGCTGGATCAGTCTCCCTATCCTGGTTAGACAACACGGCAGCAGCAGTTCTTTTTTTTGGGTAGCGCTCACTGTACTCTGTGATTACCTCCTCCCTCCCCTCCCTTGTTCATCAAGGGAAAATTATATGTTACTGAATCACTTCTAAACAACATACTTAATGATGTTTTCCTGGCAATATAATACATCGTAACTCTGCAGTGATTGCCCAAGACAGACAGTTTGGAGAAGCCAATTATGAGGAGCAGCGTTGCCTCAGGTCAACAATTTTTGGATACCAGTCATTTTTTTTTAAGGCACACTGATGTTCTCACTATACCCCCGAGCAAGATGATCCACTCGTCTTTGAAGCCGTGATGAGAAGCTGAATGAAAGCAAATGAGGGCCTGTCAGAGTTGACAGGAGGAACTCATAAGCTCCCAGTGTCTCGGTGGGTTATGGTGGGAAAAGTGTGACGGAGGGGCGGACAATGGTGTTGGTGTTGGGTTGTTAATATAACAACCTGTGTATGATGAGGCTGCAATATTTCTGCTGGAAGGTCAATCGAACAACCACAGAGAAACTGAAAATTACCACAAAATAATACTAAACAACAGAGACACATAAAATGACCCCAAAGTGATGCAAAGCAACAATGAAATAATGCAAAACCACCACAAAGACACACAAAGTCAATACAAGTAGATGGGAAATGAGCAGACAATTCAGGTTTCTAGTTTTAGTGCAATGTTGTGCAGCACGACCGCCTCACAGTGGAGCTCACTGTCAGCTGGGATTGGCTCCAGTCCCCCTGTGTCCCTCAAAGAATAACCAGGATCGATGGATGGATGGATGGATGGATAGAGGAATTGATGTTGGATGGAAAGAAGGCTTGATGGATAGAGGAATTGATGGATGGATGGATGGATTGATGCAAGGACAGATGGATGGATGGATGAATGAATGAAAGGCTGGATGGATGGATGGACAGATGGATTGATGGAGAGAGGAATTGATGGATGGATGGATGGATAAATGGATGAAAGTATAGATGGTTGCTAGTAAGGGGAGGGTTCTTTCACATGTTTTGCCCAAGGGTCCCTCTTGTCCATGGCTTATATGAATTAAACCATCTTATCACTGATATTATTTCATATTACAATATTTTTAAGTTCAGAGTAGCATTACTATATTACACTGCATTAACTATTATAAGCCGTCTGAATAACAGGCTTTAATGTGTGGCCCCCTCTAACTTCCTCTGACCTCAGGGGGCCCACACAGCTGTCAGACACGCTGAGTGCAGCCCTGTGGCCAAACCACCTGTGACACGCACACCTCTGAGGATGAGAGACGCTGTCCGGCCCTGTGGTCGCATGACGCCTCAGTCGGCATGGAGACGCAAACAGCCCCGTGGCACGGAGTGCTGCGCCGGGCTTCCCCCCCCCGCCCCAGAGCTTCCTACCCACAGTCACGCACCCACTTTTAACCGCAGCCTCATGATTAAGTCGAATGTGGTTCACGGAGCTCAACAGATGATAGACTTTGATGTTGCATTATTGTGCATTTGAATCCCTAAATGACAGTGATGATTTAATCAGTGTGAGCTCTGCAGCCAACAGACAGCTTCATTGTGTGGATGTGCAAAATAAAAATAATCATAAGACGACATTCCAGACTTGTTTTGTTGTTTTTTTGAGAGAACACACCGCTCTGCTCTTTATCTGTGTTTTCCTCTCTCGGACGTAGCTGATCTGGGAAAGTTTTGTTTCAGTTGTAATGGAGGTCAGAGTGTTTGCGCGGCTGTGTGTTTCCTTGTGGGAGAAAAGCAGAGGAGTACCATACATTGAGAACAGGGGGGAGTCAGTTATGAAGTTGCATGAGGCCTTATCACGTCCTATCACAACGGCTGCAATGTAAACCCCGCTGCTGGTGCTGCAGGTGTTTCTGTGGAGCAGCATGGGAACAACCTTCCCCACCAGTTTCCCAGTTGGAGGAGGAAGGGGGTGGGCAGTGGCCTGGTCACTGTGGGGGTTAGCTACCAGTAGACATTACAGGGCATCTTGAAGCATGAAATCACTTCTCAAGCACTTTTAAGAGAAATGTAACCTTTTGATCGTACACAATGTAATCATGTTCATTTGTATATATAATTTAGCCTGATGGCCTAAACAGAAGTATTGCCCACCTTGAAGTCATCGGAAGATCCTGACAACAACCTCCACCAGAGGGGGAGGAACCAGCCAAAGGTATAAAGAGAAAGAACAGCTTCCCATCAGTGTGTATATTACAAACCAACCTTTGTCTTGTGCACCATGCTCTGAGCACTTAGGCGTGACAATCCTGTAAGATGTTTGTGTCTTGTTCCTCGTTGTCAGAGTGGGATTAGAAAAATTGCCACGACACGCTGCCCTGCCTTATCTGCTGCTGCTGCTGCTGCTGCTGCTGCCCTCAAGCACCAGCTCCCTGTTTACCGTCCTCTGTGTTTGTCTGTGCTTCACTGGGACAGTCTGTTACTTCAAAATGTCTGTAGAGACAGTCCAAAAGCCAATATTTTGATACAAAAAAAGAAATTGAATAAATACACTCTGCTTTATTGCTGCGGAAGTAATAAAAAAAAGCCTTTATTAGTGTGGCTACTGCATGGCAAAGAAGGGTATTGGTCGATGGACAGTCCCGTGCTTTTGCGGCTCCCTCCCCTTACCGCTGTGCACACTCTGGACCCAAATGCGCAAGATGGCAGCGTTCAAATCCGGGATATTTTAGCCTCCTTTCTGGAGAAGGAAGTAAAGTCTTGTCGTCCATCTTTGTAAACAGTCGTTGGCTTTTTATCAAGCAAATCAACTCTTTAATTGTATCCACCCCTGTTTCAGTTTAATGTTCTCAGGTGAAAATCCATCATTTCAGCCCCGCTGGCTGCTCAATTGACCATCACACGTGTATACACCGTCTCTACACCATCACCCACGGCGAGGAGCTCAGCCACCATCCCAGTCCTTCCCAGTCTCTGCAGCGAGACTCCCCCCCCACCTCCCCATAGAGGTATGCACTCAGCCTTGTCATAGCTCTAGGCAGTGCATGTTCTTGTTGTGGGTTGAGCAACTGCATTAGTCATTTCACATTCCAAATTCCTACCCCATGCCGTATTTACAACTCAGTCTCTCTTTCTTTCTCTCCTTCCTCTCTTTTTCTGCACCAAATCCATCACTGCACATCCCCCTCATCATTTAATTTAGCCTCTGTGCAGTGTCAGGGTGTTTAGGGATTAAGGGCCGACACCGATGCTATCAAAGTACCTTCTCTTCAGAGGTGGAAGTCTTCTCGTCGGTTTTAGATGTTTGACCCGGGGCTCCGAGGTTCTGATTACAGGACGGGACGGCGCTTTGTGTCCTTGAGCAAAGTTTCTGCCAAGCCTTCTACGCTTCAGTTAACATCTACTGTTCCTACGCAAATGAGTGATGTATAAACCTGAAAGTTATGGAAGTTGCTATGGATAATATCGTTTTGCTTGGCAACACAAATACATATCTCAAAGGAAACGCTCCAGCCTGCAGTCCGTCGATTCATCTTCATCTATCAGAGCACGGTAACCTTTACCTGAACCGGACCAGTGCAGACAGGGGAGATAGGGTTACCACCAGCATCACCCTACATTATCTATGTCATTCAGTGTCCCAGGGTGACAGAGGAAAGCTCCAGCATACAGCCGACTGACTGCGGCTACCACCCGCACAGGAAGACCTCACTACAAACACACGCTGGCACATCACTCCCGATGAAGTGACCACAGGTGTGCACACGGCAGGTACTCACACACACATATGCAAAAAACCTCCCTGCCCTCACCTGTCTCTTGTCAGGACTGTTTCAAACACACACACACAGACATAGGATCTCGCATATTGCACCCCTTGCTCCATCCAACCCCCCCACCCTGCTCAAAGCAGCCACCCTCGGGGCTTGTGCGTGCGAATCCGGCTGTGGACTCAGCGGCCCCCATCGCTGTGCCCCCTCCACTCAGGGTAGTGAGGGAAATGAAGGCTTTAGGAGTTCATTATAAAACAACAACAGCAGCAGCAGGGGATAGGCCTCCCGGGGCCACAAACTATCCCTTCTCATCCCTCCATCCTCATCTTTTTCCTTTATGCCCTTCAATATCTCAACCCCCCCGGTCCGCCCCGCTGCCTGCGACACACTCCTCTGTCTCACTCTGTTTTCGGTCCGCCGAGAAGAATGTGTTTTTTTTCTTTCTTTTGTAACACGAAGCATTCGAGTTGAGTAAAGTTAAATATTGATCCGCAATATTATAATATGACGAGTTAATATGGTGAGTCAGTACATCTCAGCATGTGAACTTATTTGACCTCGGTCATCAGAGAGACGTCTGAAGGGTTTCAACTTGATTATGTGAGAGGGTAAATTAACATTTGAGCAAAGGATTATGAGCAAGTTTCAATCTGTCCAGTGAAAATCATGGAAAATCCGCTTAGTCACAATGTATTTTCAGGCAGACCAGTTTTGTATTAACTGTATATAAATGGGAGATTTATCTCAAACCATCCAGGAAGACTTACACTAACAATATTCTACTTTTTGAAATGTGCCTAGAAGCCTGTGTATTCTTCAATTATTGCCGTTTTCTCTTTCACATCACGGAAACATGTGACCTTTTCTTCTCCCCCAGTTTGTGTATGAAATTAGTGACATTTGGCTCATCTCATTGTGTAGTTACAAGTTACATACAAACATATCAAAGATTGCCCCCAAGACACTCATCACACTGAGAGATAATTTGTGCTAACAATACCCTACACTGTGCATCCACATGAGATCCTTGAGTTAATTAAACTCCAGAGTTAAAAACAACTTGAAATTATGTTATAATTCTTTGCAATACTAAGCTGATGTTCTAATAAGGAATAATAATGGGTAATCATAGTAATTAGAGAGCAACATCAAAAGCACCGGAGCACACACCAAACAAAATTCCCTCAAACAAAAGCCCCCTGTGTTCTGCAGTTTCACCAATACCTTGCAAATGAGAGGACCGGGTTATGATTCACGGGTAATAGCACGTAAACTGCTCTCATCATCGTCCTACATTCGGGCGGTCGATTGGAACTTTCTAATGGTGAGTCAGGGGTCAAACGCTCAGCGAGACGGCATTCCTCTGAGTCATCAACGTCATTATGATTGTCATCGTGTTTGTTGTTGTGTTGGCCAGAGGCACAACACCTGTAAGAGTGTCCTCCACGCACCACCAACCCCCTCCTCGCCTGTGAAGGGGGGCGGTTGAGGGCGATGCAGCGAGACCACAGGCCTTTCAGACTGAAAGGAGGGGAGGGCGTCATCAGCAGGACGTGGTTTTAGATGGATTGATGCAGCGTGCCGAGTTGCAGGCAGGTGTATCCACCAGGTGTGTGTGCGTGGGTGTGTGCACGTGTGGGTGTGCACGTGTGTGATGGCACGGCAGAGGGCGACCACCTGCGTCAGCTGAACGAGACACAACAAACACAGCTCTTATAAATGAACGTCCATTTATTCATCTTATTTGTTTTTATATAAGAGAGGAATGCAACATTTTGCTTTTGAAATAGACTTTTAAAATTTTGAACAAACATATATATATATACACACATATATGTATATATATATATATATAAAAGCAAATGAACTGTACAGAAATCTGAAATCTGATCTTTAAAACAAATGCAAAGGAAAGAACATGTATCTACAGAGAGAGAAACTCTGCATAGCTCATAAATCTTACAGATATTTGCCAAAAGATGAAGTGAGGTAGAAAAATTACGATTCCACATTGTCTTGCGCCTAAAGCCCTGACATGACTTATGTTCATATCATATATACAGTTCAGAATCGTTCAAGCTAAACATAAACTGGCCAATAAAGATTAAACGTTTGGGTCTGAGGGGCACGTTTGACCCCACACACATGAACACAATGGTTTGTGGATATAACTGGGTGATTCTCTTTGATTAGCTCTTTGATAAAATAAGGACAACTAATTGAGGCCAGTTCAAAAGGCATCGAGAACAAAGATGTGGCCAAATTAGACTCTAAACACCAAAATGGTTCAATCAGGCTATTTTAAAGATGAAAGTATTGCAGAGCGTTTGACTCTATAAATAGAAGGGGAGCAGAGGAGAGCTTGTCCGATCACAAACTAAGTGTTTCATTCTTGTTTGCAGTAGTTTTGTGTTTGGTGTTTCCCTCATTACTACGCCGGGTATTTTCCCTTTGTTCTGCTGAGCACACATTAGGCCACATGAAGAGATTTCCATAGACATTTCCATAAGAGCAACTGAAACCCAGCTTGTTTCTTAACACAATAACATGTAGTTACAATGCATATCAGTGGCTTTACCCACCCTTAAAAACTTCCAGTGGTTGTATTTATACATATATTTAGACCCTTTACATTTTTTCTTTAACTTCTTCGATCGGCTTTACACTTTGAATCAAAACCTAGAAAGAGCAACTTAAGTGCTTTTTTTTTACTCAGAAAAGAACCCGGAAACGTTCTCCACTAGAACACAGCAGACAGAGAGACAGACAGGTAGATTCCTTTTCAGGCCGTGCTAGCCTTAGTGGCAACTCTGGGTTATAAAAAATAATAAACAAGGTTAAAGTATAAAGCAGCAGTACAACTGATACAATAAATAGTCAACAGAAAGTGGGTAATTACAAAAAATACAATACAACAAGGTCAAAGTGTCAGAGCTCGACGTGGTACTGCTGGCGGCGTCCAGTCCAGACCAGTACCTGTTGCTAAGAGCTGGTTTCCCTCTGTCCCAGGAGAGCGGGCGTTATCAGTGCATCCATTGAGAGGAGAGCAGAGTCGTTTGAAAACATCCTCAACTATCGAGAGCGGGTGCATATCAGATCGATGACGATTAGCAAAATACATTTTATAATGTTAGAAGCGTTTTACATTCCGTTCCCACAAAACAAAGAAACCTCAAAAGTGGAGCTCAGCAAAGACACCGCTCTGATGTGTGTATCAGAGCGGTTTATTGTCTACAGGAGATGACACTCCAGTCAGTGTTGATATGTCAGCTCGATGATGACCTCTGTGTCTCTCACTGACTCCCCCATTCGTCTTCAGACTATATTTCTATGCAGCTTTGCAGGTGTACACCTCCTCCTCCCTCACACACGTCTGGCACTCCACGTGGCAGCACCAGCGCACCTGGCAGTGGCAGGACAGGCTGGTGAGGTGCATGGCGGTGTTGTAACCCCGTCCGCAGCACAGGCTCTGGCAGCTGGTGTCCTTGGCGCACGAGCGGCCCCCCGTGCCCGGAGAGTAGCGTGAGGGCCTGCAGAAGCTGGGGGACTCTTCCAGGTAGACCAGGTCAGTAGTGCGCGGGCTCTGGCCGTGACGCCGGGGCCCAGTGAGCTCCGTCTCCCCCGTGGCCACGTTGGTGACGCTCAGCACCCGCACGGCCGTGTCGTATCGATACTTCAGCAGCCGCCCGGTGTCGTGGAAAGGCGACAGCTGCTTCCAACAAGTCCGTAGGGCACAGGAGCCGGAGACGCCATGACACTTGCAGGTTGTTTTCAGGCCGCTCCTCACCGCCTGAGATGTGGAGGATAGAGGCATGGGAGGGGAAAAAGGAGAACGATGTCAGTTCCTTCCACTTGATTCATTACCTGTCCTCTTATCTGGGAGGTCTATCTGGACAGAGTGAGACAGTTTCCTGCAGGGTGGGTGGAGGGCTAGGGGTGGTGGTCTGTGCATCCAGCGAGCCTTTAACTCACCTCAGTCAAAAGTTTTGACATAATGGATTGAGGGGGACGGTTTCAGGATGCTGTATTTCATCTACCGCACATTTCTCACTTGGACAGCTCTTGCAATTATATATATTTTTTTCTTCTCCCCAATGTGTTGAAACTAGCTCTGTCTGCTCCTCTCCTGTCTCTCCTCCCTGGAGCCCGAGGCAGAGGTGACAAACAGCGCAGACAGTGGAATCTCTCCACCCTGTTCTTAGTACATGTCTGCTCACGGAAAACACTGATAAGAATTTCTGTGCGAGAAGTGCCAAAAAAAAGTAGCAGCCCCTGATATAGGTTAATAGTTCACTGAGCTAGATGGTCAGTGATGGGAGCGCGATCACTCAGGCTGCTGTCTTGGCGGGGGCCAGAGACAGGTCACGCACAGAGAGCCAGAGGGTACTTCTGGGGTCGAACAGTTCTGCTCAGTTCCTCCCTTTGCAGGTATGAAAGCCTCGGGGGGCTCCAGGGCACCATTACTGGGAGATGGTGTGTGTGTGTTGGGGGGGGCTGCCACTTCACGTTTTTGTTAACGCGGCTCCTCTAAGCCACATTAGCGAGAAGTGAGGAAAACATTTAACTCAGTAAAGATGAGATAAGACAAATGGCCCTCGGTTCTTCCTGTCCTGTTTTTCCTTTTTTCTGTCTCCGGCAGCTCGAACGTAGGTGTGAGCATCGGGAGCAGGACCCTGGGGCCTGCTATCTCAGAGCGCCACACTGGTGGTTATGAACATTAGGTGGATTTATGAAGAGCACAGTGATCCAGTAAGAGGAAAAAAATGCTTGCTCGTATATTAAAAAGAGGCCTCGCTTATAATCGTTCTCTCCGACATGAGACCTTTAATTTTCTGTGGGCCTGCGCAGCAAGCTTTATCATGCCTGAGAACACCTGGCCCCAGGGATCCCACAGCCGTCTTGTCTCGCTGCTGAGCTGCCTCTGCCTCAGCGTTAGCCAACCAAGGCCAACGACGGCAGCAAATAAGAGTTGTCTGGCTGGCACTGAGAGAAATTACGCAGGTGAGGATTGTAATTCTCCATCCTGTGATGGTGAAGGAGTGTGCCAGATCTGTAATTGTCGTGTGAAATTGCAGGCCAGCTAATTGAGCAAAGTGGGGCTCAGGTAGAGGTGATGTTTTCAGCATGTCTTGGGTGGTAACCTCGTCAAAAAAACAGAGGGGGGGGGGTTGCTGTAATATTCCTACTCTACTTCTTTAAGGTTAATTTGTTCACACTCACCCGAACGCCAACGTTGATGTTGTGGGCGTCCACCTGAGCCCTCATGTCCCTGTTGACCATCTTCTGGCCGAGGAACTTCTTCAGAAACTTGGTGCTGTATTTGAGGTTGTCACCGCAGACCCCCCACTGCCATGCTTCCCGATGCTGGATGCCGGGGGAGTCGTCGCACGTGCACCTCTCCATTCGGCCCGAGCTGCATGCTTTGGCGAGTGCATGGGTCAGTGCTGCGGAGGACACTGCCAGGAGGAAGGCGGTCTCCTTGAACGCTGTGATGAATGTAAAAACAATGTTGAAAGTGCATCACATCAGTTTCCTCTGGACACACTGGGATTCAAAAGCGAGAACCGTCCTCAGCATCAAAAATGTGTGTACATTGTGTAAATCCTCCAGGATTGATTTATAGTTCCCAATTGTCACATTGTCCTTTGTGCCAGTGAATGAACCCTTAAGAGAAAATGTTTACAGAGTCCTCACTACGTCGTCATGGTTTAAACCAACATCAGCATTATACTGCAAGTTTCCCTGTGTCATAACTCCTCTCCTGACCTTTCCTTCTGGTTTCACACTGTTATTTGCTTCACCCAGAGCCGTCACCAGGGTATATTTTGATCCAATTAATTATTATTTTGACTAGGAAGGATTTTCCCAGATGAAAGTGGGTAATCACGCCACCCTTTTCCTCTGGGAATGGGCGCTTTCCCGAGATAAAAATAACCACAGGGCTTGAGCGCTCTGCACCGCACCACATTTCTTGGCTTTCTACTCCCTCATTACCTCCATGCTGACCTGTTCATGCTCACCCACACACTGATATCATATGCGTAAATCCTGGAGGATACGACAGCATTTTCTACGCACAGCAGATATGCAGGGGATTTGAGCTACATATGCAATATGGTGATTCACACGTCTATTTTCTAATCAATGGTTATCAGACCATGCAAGAAATATACAAGGGGACTAATGGAAAACTTTTTCATGGGTTGTGTCAGGACAAGGAACTTTGCAGCAAATCTTATTTCACATAAAATACAGTGGAATCCTAGAAGTGAGGGCTGGTGTCATGTCACAAATACGTTGTTGTTGCACTAGTAAGACGTAGGAAGGAATGACTGTGTTTAAATGAGATGCACAAGAGTGTTGTCACAACTCTTGAGACAGTTTTCTTTGACCTGAGCAGTTGAAGCAAATGTCTACATTGTAAAATCAGTGACGCATTAAGGAAACTGTCGGTAGTATTGGATCTTGCTTTAAAGTTTGCGATCACAGGACTCGAAAAACCACTAAAAAGGTTAATACTTTTATAACTTCTTTTTAAATTTTGTTTTTTTACGTTTTATCTTCAAGACTTTGATAGAACTTTTTACTTGTCACAACCCTTTATTTTGTCACCCTTCTGAAAAACATTGCATGTCTTTTTAGGGAGAGATGGATTTATGAAAGAATATGCACCTGTCTCGTTTAGGTTACAAAAGATACAGACAATACAAATATAAAGAGAAACTAACAGAGTAAACAAAAAGGCTCACCTCTCTTCAAAAGACTCGCTCGTCCTTCCAGGCTGCAGTTCCAGCGCTCATTCCTGAACTGGTAGCGACACTCCAGGAGGCTGAGGCGCACCGACTCCCGCAGCGTCTCCGCCAAACCAGGCTCCCGGCGACAGAGCCTCTTCTGCCGCCTGGTCAGAGGCATCTGCTCGCACTGCTTCAGGTGAGCCTTTCCTGTCGGAGGTTCATTGGAAAACGGACCAGGTAAAAACACCAAGGGTTCCCGACCTGTCAGCCTGGGAGAGGAAATAAGAAAGAAACAAAGTAGGACTTGGATAAAACGTACAAATATTGCTACAAATACTGAAATACCCTATGGAGGGAGATTCTTTCCTGATGGAAATGTGTGACTGTGACAGATTTGTGTCTTGGTTCCTCAAAATATACATTTCACTGATTGTGTGGGCTGCCAATAAAATTGGCAGCCCATACTTTAATATGTCTGCTGTATATCAACCATTAATGATAAACAAAAACAAATATATATATATATTTGATCACATTCAAATAGCCAAATACGTCATCGTAAATTGGTTGTAATAATTATAGTTTAGAGGAGCTAATTCGCAAAACAATATATATAATTTATGGTTAGTTCGTGCGTAATAGCCGCGCGTAATTTGGACAAAGATGTTGTTGTTATCAAGTTCCCTGAGGATTAAAGCAACAAAGCAAAACAATAACCACATGCGATGAGCAGAAGTTGCAAACACAAACGTGATCTGACCCAAAATAAGCTGCGGTGTGCGAGAGGAGGATGCAGAGCGCGGTGAGTCGCAGTAGACAGGCGGTCCGTGGGAGCCTGGAGCGCATGGTGCCGGGCTGGCGCTGCTCTTCATCTCGCTGACTCTTCTTTGGAGAAAGTCTGTGCCGTCTGCTCGGCGCAACTCTGTGAGGGGCCCCACTCACACGCACGCAAACTTTCAACCCGGTGCGCCTGGCCCGCAGTGGTCCGCAGCTTGGAGGAGGTACATCATGTTACCGCACCCTCATTGGACTGTCTCACAATTACCGCACCCTCATTGGACTCTCAATATTATGTTTACCCCAGCAGAACGCATCGAAGGTGCAGGAGAGTTGGTTGAACGTCCTATCAAGACGTCGAAAAAATTATTTGTCAAAGGTTGTGCAGAAATTCAGGTTACCTGCATGTGTGGCTGTGGCTGGACGTCCTTCCTTTAAACTACTCAGTGCCAGACTAAAAATCTATATCACATCTTAACAATATATCATCTGAATCATATTTCAAGGAGAAACAGAAAAGCATGACTTTCCCCTATAGCAGTATCACTCTTTGCTCATCCTCACATCATCTCATGGAAGAACTAAATTAATGTAAGTTCACAGCAAGTACAGCAACAACAAATCCCTTTTTAATCACACGTGTGACAAGCTGAATATCATCTGAAAACATGTTTATCATTAGGGCCCGATCACAGACAGCAGGGGCGGCTCCTGGTACAGGCGACATAGGCGGTTACCTATAGGGCACAAATTGCCGAGAGGGCGGCACAAGAGACTGATTTATCATGACGTGACACATGCAATTGTAAAACAATACAGTAACGTCACACCATCATCCTCTAACCCCGGGACGCACCGGCAGCACCAGGAAGCGCCGCGGCCACACACACACACACACAAGCACATGATCTACTGTGGGGGGGGTGGCGGAAATGCGCTCCCTGGGCCACAGGGATGAGCCAGCCCCACGCCACTACGCTACCATGGGTAGAACCAGGACACCAGTGGACAAAGGAGCTTTCCACTTTAAAATATGGAAATTACACTTCACTCTAATGCTCTGCAGCATGCATGAGATATCCTTCACTAGAAATAAATATAAAAACAATTAAAATTAAATTAAATTAAATTAAATTAATTAAATTTAAATTAAATATATAAAAAAATTAAATTAAAGAAAAATAATAATAATAACTGCGTAAGCACATCCTGTGCAGAAGCCCATTGCGCACATTCTGCGCAGAAACCTATTGCGCACATCCTGCGCAGAAGTCCATTGCGCACATTCTGGGCAGAAGCCCATTGCGCACATTCTGCGCAGAAGTCCATTGCGCACATTCTGCGCAGAAGCCCATTGCGCACATCCTGCGCAGAAGCCCATTGCGCAGGGATTGCGCAGAAGCCTACTGCGCACATTCTGCGCAGAAGCCCATTGCGCACAGTTATTTTTTTATTATTATATTTTATTAATTTAATTTAAACACATTTTTCTGTTTTTTTACTTCGTTTAAATTGACATAGTGTAAGATATTTTCTAATTACCAATAGTTTGGAATCATCGTCAATTTTAAGAGTTCAGTATATTGCCAGAATGGAGATGGGAGAGAGTGGGGATTGAGCCAGGGTCCTTCTTACTTGAGGACGGCCACTCTAACGACTAGGCCACACGGGCTGTTGTCTTCGGTGAGGAACTAAGCACAATAAGAAGATAGACAAATTATCGTGTGTGTGTGTGTTTCTGTGTGTGTCCGTGTTATTCTATGCTGCAAAGCTTCAGAGAAAATATTTTCTACTTTTTTACATATATTTGACAGCCTTACTTAAAAGTTACTTTTATATTTTTGGATTTTAGAAACTTGATGATTTAACAAACTTTAAAAACCTATTGTTAGAGAATAAACCAATAGTTGCCAACCTTGTCTTCTGACACCTTTCAAGAATCACAGTCTGCTGCTGCCTATTTCCATGTAATATCCTGAGGCTGCCCCCTGCTGGCTGCTGGGTTCCTCTGCACTCGAGCTGTTGTCCTGAATGAGCTTTGCTAATGAAAGAATACTGCATAGTCACATGCAGTAAGCGTTGAGAGCACAGCATCCTGGTTTAAATGTTACTACAACACATCTCCTTGGGTACTCTGTGTGCAACAAGCATACTGTGTCAGGGTGAACATTTAAATTAATTCCACTGCATACAGTACAAGCGACACAAAGGTCACTCATTACTCATTAATCAAATCAAACCTGCGCCCTCCTGAACTTTTATTTTATTGGTTTTCTCAGACCCTGTCTGCTAAATTCTCTCATTTAACATGTTCACATCAGTGCATATAAAATGCATATTTTCCCATCACCCAGCCTTTCTTTTATACCTTGAAGGAAATAAAAGGCACATGCTGGATATGAAGTTGAAATACTGCTTCCAATAAGGTTTAAGTATAATTTATAGGTGGTATGTTGAAATGCAACCAGCAGAACAACTAACGTTAGCCAAACGTTTGACTAGTTAGCTCAAGTAGTGTTCTTTTTGAAAAACAATGATGGTAAATTTTATTTGTATAAAACCAAATGATAACATACATTTTCTCAAGGCAATTTACATGTTAAAGTCTAAACTGTATGTTCATTAAACTGTCCCTCTAATGGAGGGTTTGCTGGCAAGCTAATGCAAGCACATTTAAAATTCAAGTTAAATAGTAGCAAGGTTGCACCATGAAACTCAGGGGATGGAGCTGCAGTAACAAGGTCGATACACACTCTTGCCCAATCACATGTCAGTCTACGCTGTCAATCATGATTTGTTTTTATAGCATCAAATAACTAATTAAAATGAATCTTTCAGTACAACACTTGGACATATATCAGCGTGATAAGAATCACCGTAAAAGACAGAAATTAACTTTAAGAAAAGTTTATTTGCAATAGACTTTGTCTTTATAGGTTGGACAGTATAGGTTGGATGTATGACCTATACTGGAGCCAGCCACCAGGTGGCAATCAAGATTCTTTGACTTCACTTTTGGGAAACAGCCATGTCGTCTATGGTGGGAACACCATGTAACCGTGGGACCATTGTTTGCTGGGACTGTAACACCCAGGTGGATGAAGCTGCAGAATGACTGAGTTTACATGGTGTGAAATGGAAATCTCCAATACACACCTGGATACTCATCATTAGGACGTTTGGGTCTTCAGCCATTCAGGCTAGGCAGAAATATCAAAATAGAATATAGTTTTTGAACATCTCTTTGATATCAAATCGTCCATTTGTGGTCACAGTCTCTCAACTCCAAACTCTCAAACTACCCATTAAAACCTACCCTTTAGATTTCATTTTTGAATACATTTATATTTGGTTGATCAGTAACCTAAACAAATGAAAAGCAGCGTGGTGGTTTCCTGTTTAAAGTCTGAAAAGCAGGTTCAAGGACTAAGGACAGCAACATTTGCTCTGATGTGTCCTTGAGCAACAAGCTGAATCCCATAACATAGAGAAGAGAAAGTAAAAAATCTATATCCCTATTTTTGTCCCTCAAGTTATTACATTATAATCATTACCATTAGGCAGCATAATTCAACCAAGCACAGCAAAGCACAGCAGTCAGCGTTTAACCCTATGTATAGGAAGTAAATGATCCATGTGGGCTGAAATTAAAGGAAGCAAACATACTATGTTATTAAAGGTTGTAGTCTGTTCTTCCAATCAAATGACACACTCTGTGTTCTCCATGAATGTTTTGGTCCTGCAAGGAAAAAACACAGACAGGCAAAGATGGAGCTCCATCTAGTGGTTTTAAGACAGATGTTCTACCACGAACAGATTTTATGCTTTAGTTAAATTGAATAGAGAAAATAAACCAAACAAGGGCGGGAAAAAAAGGATTGTTTTCATAGTTGGTAAATTTCATTGTCTTAGTATAGGTTGCCAGGTCCGTAAGATGTCAAAATGCTTAACAGTGATCAGGTATACATTGTAAATTAAATAGTATTTCCTGATTAATTGATCAATTAATTGATCATTGCAGCTTTAGCTGTTTCTATAAATTGAAAAAAGCAATTTCCTGCTTAATGTTGTCACATTAGGAGACAGCTGAGATGAACAAAAGTTAAAAAATAATATCTACTGTCAGTCACCCGAACATTTGGTTGCTTCACTGGCCTCATGCTTTAATGACAGAATGCAGTTGGGCAGAAAGTAGCTAGTCCCACTGGTTATATTGGCATCTAGTGGAACACCGCCAGGTCTACATTAACTCACATCAGATTTGCAAGTAGGGAGTTGGAGACATGCTCCACCACATTCAAGAATGTAACTTTCACTGATAAGGGTGTCAAAAACTGATTTTGTCACTCAAAAACAAAGTTCGATGAGGAAACACGCTGAATATTACACTTCACCCACCTGTATTAGGAATAATAGACAGGTTAGACAGGTTTCTGAATGGGCCATTAGTCTCAGACTGCATTCAGACCTGGAATTAATATCGGTCCTGAGTGATCCGCCCAAAAGTGATCAGTTGAGGAATAGCCTGCCACACTAATCTGAAACAGTATATGGTCCACTGTAGCTATCCATATATCTATCTATCTATCTATCTATCTATCTATCTATCTATCTATCTATCTATCTATCTATCTATCTATCTATCTATCTATCTATCTATCTATCTATCTATCTATCTATCTATCTATCTATCTATCTATCTATCTATCTATCTATCTATCTATCTATCTATCTATCTATCTATCTATCTATCTATCTATCTATCTATCTATATGTATCTATTCATATGTGTACAAAGATTCAGAATAAACTACTCTAGCCATGTTTACGTGAATTTGAGGAACATGTCACCCACTGCGTTCGAGCTAATCAATGATTATTAATATATCTTAGGACCACAACGCCCTAATGGACAGATTAACTGCAACATTATAGACAGAATAATTACTGTAGTGTTTAATTTTTTATCTTTAGTTTTTGACAGGAATAAATGTATATACAAATATCACCAGCCTGTACACTACTAGGCCTATATGTCGTTTCTACTACATCACGGTTTTATAATTCAGATCAGTCCTCCACAGCTTTAGAAGGCGGTAATGAGCCCTTTAGCAGTTTGTAACCACCTTAAAAGCAAAAAGGGAAGGAGACGAGGAGGCGGATGAAGACGAGGAACACGATACGTCAGCTTACGCCATTTTGTTGTGTGAGCAGAGCAGCAGCGAACATCGCAAAGCACAAGAAAAGGTAACATTCTCTTTTTTAAACATGTCTCATCCTCATGGCGGGTGTGTAACTCAAATTTGAACATAGGTAGACAGACCGGGAGCCTGTCAACGTTTCCACGGTTACAGCCAGTTGGCCGTACGCAGGCAAAGCTTGAAGTTCGTTAGCTATTTCCTTAGCATTGGAACTAGCTCGCCTTTGAGAAGTTTAAAACATTCGACTGTTAAGTGTGAAACGACAACAAGACGATGCATCAGCAACCGTAGTGTGTTTTCACAAGGGGTTGTTTCTATGATTTAATATTTTAATGAGACCTAAAACGAGGCTCTGCTAGCTTCCCAGCTACATGCTAACAGAAGATTACCTGTCAAGTCAAACACTGAAGCCTTGTTGTAATTCACGCACATACAAACACACACCCACACAGACACACACAAACATCTATTTTAATCAAAAATTAAGACAGGTGTAATTTTTCAGTCAAGAACAAAACCTCAGACTTTCTTAAACACTATTCAAACAGTGCTTGTGTCCTGCTGAGAGAAACCTGTCACTCCTGTTTGAAGAGACTCGACCTAAGATGACTTCCAGTAGCAGGATGCAAAACCGAAACCCAGGTGGTTTGAAATGTGTTTTACTGTCCAAAGCGGATTTGGAGGTAAACAAAGCAACCATTGTTAATGCAGCACAAAGTTATGAACACATTTTCTACTCTTTTCTAGATTAGTATCAACACCATAATGCTCCTGATAGTGAGGGGTCCTAAAAGGACACTTCATAACTTAAAGTCGTCACAAGCTTAAAGATTTGCAAAAATTCCCCAAATTCCCAGTCACTTCTAGATAAATGCTTTTAAAATTGTAATGTTTGGTTTTTAGACTAATCATTGAACAATGACTTAGAGTTTTGCAAAATTGTAACATTGATTTTCTTCCATATTTATAACACTTATTAAGGCATTTGGAACATGAAATACACGGAATATGTCGTAGAACAAGCAGTGATATCCATTTCTTTTAATGACAATAGATGCAGTGGTCCAGAATCCAGCACTGCCAGATAACATAATCCAGATAACATTGTTAATGCAGCACAAAGTTATGAACACATTTTCTACTCTTTTCTAGATTAGTATCAACACCATAATGCTCCTGATAGTGAGGGGTCCTAAAAGGACACTTCATAACTTAAAGTCGTCACAAGCTTAAAGATTTGCAAAAATTCCCCAAATTCCCAGTCACTTCTAGATAAATGCTTTTAAAATTGTAATGTTTGGTTTTTAGACTAATCATTGAACAATGACTTAGAGTTTTGCAAAATTGTAACATTGATTTTCTTCCATATTTATAACACTTATTAAGGCATTTGGAACATGAAATACACGGAATATGTCGTAGAACAAGCAGTGATATCCATTTCTTTTAATGACAATAGATGCAGTGGTCCAGAATCCAGCACTGCCAGATAACATAATCGTCGGCTCTCGAGTTTATGAGCTCAAAGAATGTGCTCTTTTCTTTTTTATTTAAAACATACTCGTGCTTATCTCCACTGCACTCTCCACCTGTAATACACAGCAGAACAAGTGGAGGCAGGTTTGCTCTAGTTATTAACAGACCGTCCATGAAAAGCTTAAAATTAGGAGCAGGTGGAAGACAATATATGACGTGTAGCAATGCCAGAGATTTCTGCCTCAGACTCGCAGAACAAGAAGCATACAATGATTGTGTGGGCTCCCCCTTGTTTGTTAACTATGTAGCTAAACCAGACTGTTGAGTTCGGTTAAATTCAACACCTTTCAGACGGACACAATAATGCAAGTTGAAATTTAGTCTGGGATTGATCTGAAGGAGTTCAGTTTACAATAAAATACAAACTGAATTTCCATTAATACTACTTTTGGTCATTCATTTCACAAATACATATATTACATGTTTGTATGCCATCATTAGTTTGTGAATTCAGTCAGATGCTCTGATACCATTGTCCCCTTCCCTGATTCTGTGACCTGGACTTTGTCGGTAGGTACAGAGTAACTATTTGATCCCAGTACATTTAACAATGATGTGGTCTCATGTATACATTTTACATTTGTATGCTAATAACCATGTATTGAAGTGATGATTGCTATTGTTGTAATTGGCAACTAGTTCTTGTGCCGCCCGTCGTAACTGAATACCTGCATGTGGCAAATTTGACATGGCCATCTTACTTTTGGAACATTCCAGTTTGAAATATTGCTTAATTGTAAACATTTTGCCAACTCTGGCTAACACTACACAACTGGCCATCACTTCGTTTTTGCTGCAGTCACTCCAGTGCAGTGTCTGTTTTGGAGGGATGAAGAAAAAGTGGGTTCTCTGGAAAGAGATTGCAATTTCATGCGGGTTAAACAAATATTCTTTAAGGACGTGGCATCGGATCGACACATAGATTCACCTACTTGCAGTAGCCCCTCCCCATTTACTTATTTTTGTATGATAACACATTTTTTGTCTGACCACTGGATATTCTTTGTCCTTTTGCAGGTGAGCCAAGATGGGGATTTTCGCCAGCATGTTCAAAGGGTTAATGGGCAAGAAAGAGATGAGAATCCTGATGGTAGGGCTCGATGCTGCTGGAAAGACCACCATCCTGTACAAACTCAAACTGGGAGAAATTGTTACCACAATTCCCACCATCGGTGAGGCGTCTTCTGCATCTTCAGTAGTTTAATGCTATGCTGACTGCCACAATGGTGGTGGGACTCAGACCTTGCAATATGAAAACGTAGACATTTAAAACTTAATTTGTCTCTTTGGTTTTCTCTCTCATTCTCAGGTTTTAATGTTGAGACAGTAGAGTTCAGAAACATCAGTTTTACAGTTTGGGACGTCGGTGGTCAGGACAAGATCAGGCCACTCTGGAGGCATTACTTTCAAAACACACAAGGTAATATATATATTGCTCCAAGTTTGTTGAACATGCGTTAGCCCATTGGTGGTTCAATCCTCCATTACAAACAAAGACTTCCATGCAAACCGTGCCTCTTTTCCATTGCTAGGCCTTATCTTCGTTGTGGACAGTAATGACAGGGAGCGAATCGGTGAGGCGAAGGAGGAGCTGATGCGAATGCTGGCCGAAGACGAGCTGAGAGATGCGCTGCTGCTTGTCTTTGCCAACAAACAGGTGAGTTTGTGTCCGTGTCCCTTTAAGAACATTTTGAATTGAAGAACTTGGCAGCTATCAACTGATCTTAGTTTTTTAACAGGGGCTTGTTCCACTCATGAAACCTCATAGATGAACCATTTGTAAAGACAAATTACTTGAATATTGAATTGTAGGTGAGATAATTTTGAATATTGAGAGCACATTAAGATCTGTTGGCTAAGTTATTAAAATTACATAGAGTTCAATAGCTACTAGCTCATAAATAGACAATGTAACAAAGAAACAAACCTAATATTGTATCACAAGTAACAAAACAGAGACACAGAATGAGAACACATAATTTCATCTCATAATTATTTTTTGATTGTATGCAAAATGCATCAATAGAACTTCCAAAATGAGCACAATTTGTATTTTGTTTTTAAATTTGCCAGTGAGTGCTCACAACACCACCTGCAGTCTAATTGAATTACTCATATAACTAGTCGTTAAAAAGGTATAGAAGAGTGAAAACCTACAGGAACATCTTAGCCTGACGATACCTCAGTTAAATCTGAGGAATGGGGCCCAGGTGATTGTGTGATCAGCTTTCGACTGAACCAATAAAGGTAGAAAGAAATCCCATCGGTAGGAATTCACTGACAGGTTTCCCTCGATGTTTCAGGTCCCTAAACTAAATTATACTCGGCCATTACTTAGTAATTTACATATACCTCTGCTCTTTCCAAACGCTTTCCAAGTTTCTCTGTTCAACACATATTCGTCTGGAACTTGGACCAAAACGTAGTGATATAAGAAGTCGAAAAAAAAGCTAAAACTTCACATTTGAGAAGCTAGAACTGTTTGTTTTTTTCAGTTATCTATCATGAAAATATACTTTATATTAATGTAAGAAACAACTTATTCATTCAGCTTCAGCCCATTTAGTCAAGTGTCAGTGTTACAATTTGAATGCACTGATTTAAGAACACAAATACCAATCCAGTATATCCTTATAATTGTTAACCAATCAGTTCAAAATGATGGTTTAGCTGCTGTTTCTCTTCTTGTTTATTGACTGGTGTGTTTTCTGTTTTCAGGACCTGCCCAATGCCTTGAATGCAGCTGAGATCACAGACAAACTGGGCCTGCACAACCTGAAACCGCGGAACTGGTTTATTCAGGCCACATGTGCCACGGGTGGAGATGGTCTCTACGAGGGTCTGGACTGGCTTTCAAACCAGCTAAAGACATTGAAATGATCCGTCACTCCTCCTCGTCCTGTCTGTCACCTCTGTCTGCAGTGTAATGGGAGACTACACTGGTCCTGGTCTGTCTCACCCCTCTTTTCGCCTCTGTTCCCCTAAAGAGTCCGACCTTGGGCCAGTGCTCCCAGGCATACTGTATGTGTACTGTAGTAGTGTGTTTGGATGAATGAAAGAATGTGTGTATGTATGGGTGAGCAGAGTGGGAGCAGCCCTGCGGTGCCTTGAACAGAGTTAACGCTGACACCTCCTCCCTTCAGGGTCAGCATATCCAAAGGTACTGGTGTTTAAGGATGAAGGGATCTCTCAAGAATGTTTGTTTCAAAAAACATGCGCTTGTGCCATCAAGACCATAATATAGGGCTGCTCATTATTAGAAACATGCGATATGTGATAACATCTAATATTGCGATTAATAAACCTAAACTCCACAGCCCGGCCACAGCGCGACTTAAACATAATAACTGTTTATTCACCCTATGGGTTTATTCAAATATGTAGTTGACATCCAATATCTGGTATTTGCCTGTTTCCAGTTTAACTGTGGCAGCAAACACTGGACGTTTGTTGATTCTCTCCTATAATTAAGATCTTTAGAGGTTTTGTCTGAATTGTTAAGTCCATATCCCGTAAGTCACAATAATAGTCAGGATGTTGTGCTACTCATCATCTGTTCCAGATGTTTTCACATTCGTTGAACCATTTTAAATCCAGTTCAGTTCCACTTCCCTGACCCTGATATTTGATCTCAGGCCTTACACACAGATTTAAAAGAATGCATCCTGGCTGTGCCCACAAAAGACAATACATTTTTTGATTGTGTGTATTGAGTGTAGTTACAGCATCATTGGTGGATTTGTGTTTCCTGTGTAAGTTTCAGCTACATTCACGCCATTGGAACAACGAGGCCTTTCTTAGAGTTGCTCCCACTCTGGTTATTATTTACTGGTGGTCTTATATTGTCTTTTATCTAGTTCTTTTGGTTAGGGGTTGTTTTCTATTCTATTTTAATGTTTTTTTATGTTGGTGTTACGCATGACCTGGTTTACTTTAGCATGAGCTGACGTGCCAGGTGTGCCGTCTTTTTTGAATAAAATGTTCTCGGGACCAATCGGTTGGATTCAGGACTGGCTCATTGTTTTCTGGTGTTGGGATTTGCCTCCAGGGTGTAAAGTCTCAGGGCAGGTGCACACTCTTAACCAAATTGTCAGTTCCGTGACGTTACAGTTGAATGCGAAGCATCTAGTCCGACCTGTTTTTATAAATCAGCACCGTAAAAGCCTCTTTGATGCTTCAGGCAGTTTAGTCCCTGCATTTACCCAGGGCGCTTCCCCATGTTGTTA
This sequence comes from Pseudopleuronectes americanus, assembly GCA_038501795.1. NCBI lineage: Eukaryota > Metazoa > Chordata > Actinopteri > Pleuronectiformes > Pleuronectidae > Pseudopleuronectes > Pseudopleuronectes americanus. Next base: position 10,690,635 of record CM076732.1, read on the forward strand.
TTTAAATGATGTCCCTCTGATGCCCTTTGCACAACCTCATCGGCTTGCACAACACAGGGCTGTGTGAAGACCGCAGAATATTCATCAGCGTTTGTTAAACAGAGGTAACACCATGTCTTGTCATATTAAAGAAGGAACACTAAGAATAATGCAAATGGTTTCAGTAGTTTTTGGGTAATGCTGCTCACAATTTCCTCCTCTCCTTAGAGGTTTATAGTTCTGGGCTATATGTTTGTAGAATAATGTCAATCGATAGCAGTAATTTCAAGATGAATGACAGATTTTTTGCTCCTGAGTGAAGATTATAGTTTTTAAATTTTTCTTTATCAGCAGAGAATGACAAACACTTGATGAATCTGAGGTAGAGCAAAGTTTTATACCATATAAACATTATATTGGAATATTTTGGAATGTTGTTATATTGCTATATAAAATAATATTGTAATTATTATTTATATTGATTTATCGCCCAGCGCTAGGAGGTAATAACCATCCCCATTACTTATCACCAGCAGACAGTTAAAATGTACCAGTGAGAATGTTACAAGCGCTCAACCAGCCATGAAACAGTTTCCTTCACATTGATCCCAAATGTTCCTGCAGTTTATTAAGAAATCAACCATGGCCACCCATAACAGAGTGAAGATGACGATACTGTCATATAATCACACTGACCTCTCAAGGGAAATTCATTTTCCAGTTTTTGTTTTTCTACATCTTGAGGTTTTCTTGGAAGGTTTGTGTAACTGGATGACTAATCCTTTTTTGACTTTTCCCCCCCCTCTTTACATTCTGGAGTTACCTAAACATCTGTAGGTGTGTTGGATAATCTGGTACAAAGCAAGAAGTCCAAATGTATATCCTTTTTTTATTTTAACTCATCCACCTACTCATGTTTCCAACCGCTTTAATTTTTCAAATGTTTCTGGACAACTGACAGCATATGTGCATATGTATCTCTAAAATACCGTAAATGCTTTTTTTTCCCATCTTGTCAGCAGCTGATAAATGCACTATAATAAATAATTATCTATTGTACCTTTGCCCTACCAGCCTTCTCTTTGGAATAACCGTTCTGTGCAGCACTTTTGCTCCCATGCGGATGTGCTTGATCAGCTTTGTTTTTATCAGACTGATAATGTGAAGATAGTGTGGCAGCATCTGGAGCTTTTAAAAGCAGTTCTCTGCCAGCTCCCCCTCGCACTCTTCATCTCTATTCAGTGTTCCATCAGGAAAGAAGATAATGACTACTGATGATTTAATTAGTGTCTTTAATGTTAATTGCTGTAGTAAAGCTTCTAATGAATAATGATTCTGATTGTGACTTTAGCAAAGGATAGGTGGCTTGAAAAATTAGCGTAGTTCCAGCAATGGCACAAAAAGACTTGATGCAATGGCACAAATAGCGTGCTCATTTTGGGTTCTTAAAATCGATTAGGCTTATTAACAAGTCCCTAAATTTGCTTACTGATGGGTTTACAATTTTCTCAATTAATCTGTTATACAAATAATCATCACACACCTCAATGGTTATAATAATGCCTTCCTTTACACTGACAAAAGATAAATACAAAAAATCATAAATAATACAAATAAATCATTTAAAAACAGCTACTTCTCAACTGTGACCACTGGATGGCAGCAATCACTGATTCTGAATATGCTTGAAACATACAGCAATTAAACCTGATACTCTGAAATAAATAATAAGCATTTGCAATGGGATTGATAGAGCATTTATAAATAGTATAGTATTCATTAAAATATCATCAAAAATATATAACATTAACTTTTATTGTTGTTTCCAATAACCACATATATATTTAAAAAAGGTTAAGGAAAGTGTTAAGCTACTATAAGACATGAAATGAGACTTTGAGCCTTTTTAACTTTTATTTTGAAGACAGCGACCCTTTTAAATACAACATGGCCAACTGCAGATGAAATATATAACTGAGATATGTACTTGAGTTCAAATCTGCAAATAAGCAAGTCTCCACAGCTTCATATTGCCGCGTAAGAAAAACCCCTCAGCTCCGTCAGCTTTACCCGAGGGACTGTTCCAACATTTTACACAAGATTGATTTGTGAATGATCCTCGTGGTTTCAGTTCAGAAGACAAACACATAGTCTGACAATAATCACAATCATTTTTAGACATGAGATATTATAACTTTCTGAGGACCGATAGTCCTGGGGGCCACAGAGCAGGAGCAAGATGGACAGTAGGTGAGGATTTGTCCCTGACGATCAGAGAGCAGGCAGACAACCAGTCCCCCGCCTGTTTCCCCTCCATCTACATTTCAGGTGGCCGATTCTCAATAGAGTTGTTACCTTGGAAACAGCACCTTATGTATTTATAGAGAGCGACTGACTACAAATGGAGAAGGGAGAACAGGAAACAAGACAAGGAAGGCAGAGGAGATTTTCATTTAGCACTTGCTGGAATGACAGGATTCTTGATTAAGTCATCTGGTGATATCATTTATTTTTGAAAGATCCTGCTTTGTAATTGAGTTGGAGTTCAGGTGATGATAATGTTCGCTGGTTCAACACATGTGAAGTATATCTCCTCTTTTCTGCCACAATCTGTCTCACACTTACCGTGCCTATCATATACAGCTGACCTAAATTATTCTGATAAGATATGTAGAGCTACACTCTCACTCCGCTGCTCTTGACCTTTGGCTGCTGCTCTCTGTGGATCCACTAAATCTCATCTTGATGTGTGACATCTTCTTTTCCCTCTATTTTCAAATTAATTCAATGTGAACAGTGGCTTTTTTCTCCCTTCTCCAAACAGGTCACACTAACTGGTCAGTTACTATATTAAGGCAGATAGGCATAACAATCATACTGGGAAGGGGAAGGGGAAATAGAAATGTCTGTTTTATGGTGATTGATGCGATTGGATGAGCATCGGTGAGATAATAACAATATACTAACAATAATAAAACCTAACAGGGCTGCAGGAGTTTTAAAAATCTGACATAACTGTTAACCTCCCCTGGAGTGTGGAAAATAAAAGTGACCCCTCACTCCATCTTTGTTTCTGTGCCTGTTCACAACTGTGTTACTCGATCCGAGACACTATCTCAGGCAACGCTGGCATTGTTGTTGTTTGAAATCGACAAAACAAAATCTCTCAAATATTGTAGAAAATTATAAGTTCATTCTTTACTCTAGAAAAGGAAATAAGAGATTGAAAAATCTCTTCAGCGAGATCACAAACGTTAAAGAAATGTTTTCATCATCTTCATTTTGATTGAGGAACAACAACAATAATTCTAACAATAAAGATAACCATAATAATCATAATACTACTAATAATAATATACACATTTTAATTATTAATAATAGTAATACTAACAATAACAACAATAATAATATCAATAATAACAACGATGACGATAATAATAATAACAATATCATATTAATAACAATAATAATTACAATAATGTGGTGTTAATGGGCCGATGAGGTGCAGTGTGGACAGTTCAACAATATTAAACCTTGAATAAACTCCTCTGCAGCTACAGAGGAGACTCGTCCACCTAAGTGACGTCATCAATGACGTCAGCAGCGCGCTCACGACCACGTGGACTGATGTGGATCCTCAGTAAACTTTGAATCAGCAGGTGAACAGATGTTTGTGCAGCTGCGGTGGAGCAGCAGCTTCACGTCTCAGTCACTACACGTCACTCTCACACGTTCAGGAGGAAAAACTGCAAACACTGCATCACCACATCAAACAGAGCTGCTGAGAACAGGCACTGAACGACGGCGGCCTGGAGAAGACACGGGCTCCTCCCTGCTGTTGTCATCCATGCACATGTCCGGCCTCAGTCTGTGGACCCACACACACAGGTAGTGTCTACTGCAGGGCTATTGACTGAAGTACTGTCACTGTGTGGGGTGTGCTTTTGTTTGTACAGACACACGTATTGTTAATATGATGTGGTTTAATACCCTTCAACACAACTAAATATTAATATTAATAATCAGACCACGTTCTTTCTCATTATTCTTGTCACGATCCAGTAATCTGGATCAACTGGGGGGCAGTACTGTTACTGAGGGCGTGGGGCCAATGGTCAATCAAATTGAAAACTTTATTTGTAAAGCCCATATTTACAAATCACAATTTGTCTCTTAACAAGGTGGGACATCCTTTGTCCTCAACCTTAAACATGTCAGGAAAAACAACCCAAAAAATAGTTTTAACAGTGGGAAAAACGTAGACACCTCAGAGAGAGAGAGAGAGAGAGAGACACATGTGAGGGATCCCTCGTCCAGGACAGACAGAAGTGCAATAGATGCTGCAAAATAACAGTATTTACAACATTGGTTAGAATAAACAGTTTGATATATGAAATCTAATTAATTTTCATTATGGAACAATCCGTTTAAACACAGTATCTGAGTACAGATGTCATAATTCATATAAGGAAAGTTGTGATGACAGAGTACAGCGCTTGATGCATCAACTCATTTGCCATAAAAGTGTTATTCCATATATACAGTATGTTCTGTATTTTTACTGCGCCACTTATAACAACAGCACACTGCTGTAAACCTGTTCTGCTCTAACAGGCCATGATACCTTAATGGACCTGTGTTCTCCATCCTTCATCCTTTACCTCCTGCTTACTCCAGCTGCCTCTCCCCTGGAAGCTTCCCCGAGGCCAGGACGGGTGAATCCCACTGATAATCATTGAAGTAAAGACGCTGGTACGGTCGACCATCTCTGAAGGTCTAATTTGATTGTACAGACTACGGGTAGGAAATTTGATTTATTCAAATTCAAGAGCTTGGACGGCAAGAACATGCCGCGATATTATAATTTATTATTAGTCCCCTTGAAAGGCAAAAAATGTGAGAATCCCTTGCTGCTGCTCTTTCCAGCTGGTCAGGCCAGTGACTGATCGTGGTTTATCTTGCTAAAACCATCAAGGGTCTTGATCACGGCTTGTGTGCATTTGGACGGTTCATTCATAATTAAATCATTTGCAGACATCTTTCCTCATTTCTCAGGTTAAACCTTGGTTCACCCCAAGACGACCACTCAGCATTCATCACACTGCGAAAACCACTCATGACCTCCTGTGACAGAAAGTAACTAAGTACAGTTATTTAAGGACTAATGAGCAATTTTGACCTAATAATTACATTTGGATGCTACTTACAAAAACTTTTATAATTATTAATGGACCTTTTACTACGCTGCATTTATTAAAGAGCTTCGGCTACTTTCTGATTCATATTTTAAATGACATTAAATTAAACTTACATTAGATAAGCCTGTAAAATTCATGCATTATTAAAGATTGGAGTAGAAAGTGCAACTAGGGGATCCCTTGTTCTGTTTCAGATGTTTATGGTTTGTTAACATTTCCACCCAAAAGACCCATTAAAACAAAAATCTGGGGGAGTGGAGTTAAGAATATGGGGATTGGACCTTTGTAGACTGCTCCTCATCTCTGCTTGACGCCAGTGCCTCGGCTGCTAATGATTCACCAGCAGTCGAGTTGCACTGTGGGTAATGTAGATGTCGGATTCTGACAAGGAACGCATGGAGTGAAAAAGATGGTAGCTCCGGTTCTCCTATATCAGGTTGTGTCCTGGGATCGAACACAGGAACATTGAACCGACCATTCAAAGACATAACATTTCCAATTCGTTGCAGCATAAGTAAAATGTTAATGTTAATTAATATTTTACTTAATACTAAAAGGTGTGTTAGTAGATGTGCTTTAATGATAATGAGTGCTTTTGTTTAAATAATTAAGTGGCATTTATTGTTAATATTTCTATACCTTTAATATAATAATAACAATCCTACATGTAATGGAGTGATCTTATAATCCTCTTAAAGGATCTGAATACTGTCCAGGGCAGTTGAGCCACTGCACCACTGAACAGCTGTATCAATAATCCACCACTCACAATCGATCAAAGGGGATTGGTAATGAATCGGTGAAGAGTGGGGAGCAATAAATGAAGAAAGTATCTTTTATTTGTTTTAGGTTATCTCAATTAAAAAGGTGTAAAATGTTCCTGTACATCTTTGCCGACATGTGTGAACCTGTATGTTAAGTGGGTTGATACAGATGCACTCTCCTGTGTACTGCAGTAATACAACATGTCTACATGCTCATACCCTGTGTATGTAAAATGAATGGCCATTTTCTTGGCGTGCAGCAGTCACAGACGGTGCTCAGCAGTGTGCCCGTTGCTGGGGTGGTATCTTACATTCTGACCATCCACCCACACACGCCAAAGGAAACAGAGTTCACCACTGACTACACCATCTTTTTTTGTTTTTTAAGGATGAGTCTTCTCGAGCCTTTCACATCGCCATGGAAACACAGGATTTGTCCTGTTGATTGGCGGCGGAATGCTGAGGCCAAGAACTCTTTGGTTTCATAATAGATGGTGTAGTCACAGTTGAAGAAAGATGTCTGCTGTACACGGAAAAAGAAGCTGCGTCATTGTACACGAATAAAGCATGGCAAATAGATTAAGTGCATATTGATGCAGAGAGCTGAGGTCAGCAAACGACTCTGAGTCACCACAGTCACCTGTGAACTGTGCTGGATTCATATAGACTCTAATACAATTAACAGCACTGTCATGACTCAATGCTGCTAATATAGTCTCTTATTATCTATTCCACTTTATAAACATTTTAATATCCATTTCATTTTCACAATATGCAGCCCTGAACTTACAACATCCAACCCCTGCATACACACAATATTGAGAGCAGCTGCACAAAAATAGACAAAAGATTGAGTGGGTTTAAAGAAAAGCTATCAGATTGTGCAGATAAAAAATTGTGACTTTTTTGAGAAAATCTCTTTCACATCCATTATTTGGGTAAAAGTTAACACTGCTTCAGTACAAGAACATTTAATAACAAGTAGAAAAGTACAAGTAGGTCAGTCATGTCTCTTTTGATAACCACAATGATAACCACAATATAATGACATAATTAGGATGATGTTTATAGGTATAGGCCAATATTATAATAGACGGCTTGATTACATTATTGCGTCATTTACACTGATTCATAAATGTGTAAGCAGCATTAAAATGTCTAAGCTGGTTATCATGGAGCTAATTTTACTTGTCATAGTCATCACCGGTGTGATAGTGCACCCCGACATGGATTCTGCAATACCGTCATCACCGGTGTGTTTTTAATAGCTTGATAAGTCAAAAGGTAAATTGCTATATCAGCCACTGCCCTCATGCAAGTTGGGTGGTAAAAAATGAGCAGCCCAACTGATCAACTAAAGTTTGTGTTACTCTGTCCCTGACGCACTCATTACTTGTTTACATTGACTACAGACAGGTGCTGTGTAATATATCCAGGGGATAGCTCAGCCAATGTGACAGAAGTTGTGAGTATGAGGAGGCAAACTGCTCCGGGGCCGAAAAAACCATCAGACGAGAAACCAGCGCCGTCGGAGCACGTCCCATAACCTCACCAGTATCCCTCCAGGTATTGTTTACTGCTGCCACCACATATACGACAAGACTAATGAAAGATGGACGGAAATCACGACAGGCTTCTCCTCCCAAAACTTCAAAACAGATTAGTGCTGTCATATAATTCCATCACCTTCCAAATAACGAGAAACACTGTGAAATTAATTAAAGGTCAGCTCGCCCACCCCTACTTCACTGTGCTTATGTGCCAGCTCAGCTTATGTATCCCACGTGTGTCTCAGCGGGCAGCTCATACCCTATAAGATGCTCACTGTGTGTTGTGCTGAGAGGTGCCCTTCAAAGGAGCGGCCACACAGCAGCCACACACTGTAGCTTCAGCACAATAGCTGGTGTCACACTCTGTGTTTAATCCAGTTTTTGGCAGATGTTTAGGATTGTTCTCTGTGAGCTTGGCGGTCTGAATGGGGCTCATTGGCTCTGATAAACAGTTTTGCTCTGTTCCTTCCACTAGAAATAGGGTCGTCAGTGAATTACTGGCAGTGATATGGATGGATGAGGAACGTTGGTCATTCAACTGGAGAAGTCTTTGTAAAGAGGAGCGATACCAATCGTTGTGTACAATTGGGTCCATCCGCTTCCCTCTTCTCTCTGGACTCTGAGGATGCTGCGTACGCCGCTGCACTGCTCTGAACGAGCAGTGTCATTGGATGGTGCTCTGAAGGTTACTACAAGACATATGCGACTGTTGGCATTCTATCGTTTATGCATGCTGTGAAGGGAAGGTCGAGGGGTGATTGATGGGTCACGACAGCGCCCCTCACATACGGCACCGACACCTCTGCCCCTGCCTGGCCGAGGTGTCTCGTCTTCCTGCATCTAAGTCACGCTGTCATTGACATTCCTCCCCAGCCCCCTCCAATCACCTCAGATGGGCAGTTTCCACTGAAGCGAGGACAGATCTATTGTGCCACTGAATGTGCTGAAGGGTTTCTGGGTCGACAGGTTCGCACAGCTGAGATGGAGAGAAGGAAGCAGGAAAACCGGGACAAACTAGGTTCCTTTAACCCTTTTGGAGACGACTAGAAATCACATTGTTGTAAAATGTCACCCAGAAATGATCCAAATTAGCTTTATATTAAGTCACATAATGTGGCGAGTTTCCGAGCCCACAATAAAGCAGCAGATGTCATTTAACCAGAAAGAAGTGGCCCACTGTGCTCATGAACTCCACTAAGCTACTTACTCAGCAAGTTGCACTTCTGCAATGATCAGCTTCCTTCTCCAGGAAAATATACGAACCCTGAGGTGAAACAAGCCATTAGCCCGTCCTATTCTCCTCTATTGTTTTCTCAGACGGTGTCAGTGCTGTTTCACAAATCATAGAAATTATCTCTCGATGATAAATGCAGCATCTTTGGACTGATACTCTGTTCGACCTGATTGTGTACTCAGGTATGCAGGTATGCGTCATGAAATATAGCCACGCAGCTGTTGTATATAAACGGAAAAAAGATTTAAATTTGGCACATTTATATATTGCCTGTCAAACGCTTGGTGTGAGGTGTATATCATGTGAAAGAGACCATTGAAAAAGCCACAGGATGTGAATAATGGAATCTGGGGATAAAATAGCAGCAATTTGTTCTTTTCAGTAGCATATTGCCATTGTACAGAGATAAATGCCATATATTGTTGTATTTTTTCTTTCAGTTGAACCCGATTACCCTAATAAACCACTAGTTGTGGTCTCAGAGGTTTGACATGCCTCAAATGGGGCGAAATCGTTCAAAGAGTATTTTTCCCTTTTATGGGTTAAACAGCTGTGACTGCGTCCTAGTCCCATATTCCCATTTATTTAAAATGTGGGATAAGTATCTGCTTTCTAAGTAGTGCCCTGTCACTTCCCCAGCTTGTGGTGTTGTAGGGTGAATAAGCTGCATAAAAATACCCCGGCGATGTAATCACAGCAAACCCATCAGCCTTCTGCGAACATGACTCATTTCGGGAAAGTAAAATCACTTTAAAACTAATTTATTTCCAAAAACGGTCCAATCTCAATATGAGATCATTTGCTATAAATAGTAACCGACCCCTACTGGGCAACATAATTCTCACAACCAGTAGCAGGAGCAGCCTGAACAGCACGGCTTTAATCTAGGTCTTATACAATGGAGTTAAGCACAGAGTACATTAGTTTGCTCTTTGTATAAAAATCTATCATTATACTTCTGAACACATTAACATGTGTGTTCCTCTTAATGACAGTAAATCAGAACACCCTGTGAAGTGAGTATTCTGTAGTGTTGTGAGTATTTGGTAGTGATAGTGAGAGTATTTGGTTGTGTTGTCAGTCAGTATCTGGCTGTGTGTTGAGTGTGCAATTTGCATATGTTTGGTCTATTTGCATGCGATTTTCTTAAATTGTAGTGTGCTGAGCCCTCAGGGCCACCGTAGCGACGTCTTATTTGCATTCACATTTGCCAACTATGACAATTGAATCACCGAAGATGCGTTCCCGACACTTGTTTTGTGTTTGTGCGCTGACCTCGAGGAAAGGAGTCCTGTAAACTTCCCCTTACCTCAACTTCAACTCGAGGAAATGATGAATACCTTTTGTGCTGTTGCAGGGATTTGTCGGCTTGTTTTTAGCTCAGGTGGACAGGCCGACGTATTACCTCCTTGAAACTGTGAACCAGCTGGACATGATGGACAGGCCGGTGCGCTGTGTAATTCACGAGTATCCTCCTGGACCATACATTATTCATCACTCTCATCATGAAGAGGCTCTCCATCCTCTTTTATCTCTCCGTCTCCTGGCATTTTACTGTCTCTCGCTCTCTCCCTCCCTTCCTTACTTAATTCATCAGCACCAATTAGCTCATCATAGCAAAGAATAGCTTCATTCTGTTTGACAGCGATGCAATGCTCTCCTCTGACCTTTCTCTTTGTCCTTGATTTCACTCTGTCTTTTTGTTTTCCTCAGCCACTTGTGGCTCACATGTTTTTGCTCTTTGTCCACCATCATGTAGAGTATTACCCACCATTGATTTCACCCTGGATTGCTTGTACATTGTTGGATTGCTTGACTCGAAGCTGGACTCATCCCCACTTCCGAACTCTGATTGCTGATGACTGGTAGTCGCCAGGATTCGAGAGAGTAATAATTAATGCCTGCAAACAAACATCAAACAACTCTACGCCACAGGCCACAGGGATGCTGAGGTTGCCCTCCCGTGGCGCCCTCCTTGTCATTCTCACCTTCCACCGGTTGCCATGCCAATCCGCTACTACCTCGCCTCGGGCCGACACAGCTTCATCAATAACTGCTGTTGTCACTTGGGGATATTTCAAGTGTTCACTCTTGGCTCTCCCCTCATATCTCTCTCACTAGCATCACCAGTACCACCCTCTTACCCCACACACACACACACACACATTTCATCCCCCCATTGCTGGTACAGTTGATGCTCCAAGCCTTTCTCTCGCCCCCCCCCCTTGCTATCTCAGCTGCTGATCCCAACGCAGGACCGTGTCCCTGGACTCCCATTTATTACCATATCATGAGATGTGCCCAAGGCGTGTAGCAATGCAGCGTGCCGCCTGTGTCTTTAAGAGAGAGAGAGAGATAGAGAGAGTACATTGTGTGATGGCTAGGAAATAAGGCATGGAGAGAGCAAGTGAGAGAGCGTGGGTGAGGGAGTGTGAATTTATCATTGGGTAAATTTTGTGCCTCACTCTTCGCCGTGTGCTGAGCATCCCTGCACCGGCATGCACAGTCTCCTCAGGAGCATCCTGTTGAAGAGTACGCCCCTCTCTCCCTCTCTCTCTCACACACACACACACACACACACTCAGGCTCTCCCACCCAACCTCTCCCTCGCACACACACACTCTCACACACACACACGTGCTCGCAGTCACACACGCGCACTGCTGTCAGGAGCGCCGCTGCTGGACCACAGCCATCTCGCGGAGGAGGTTCCAGCGGAGGGAAGAGAAAGCCGGAGTCAGAGCAAGACAAAGGGAAGGAGGACGGTAGAAGGAGAGGAGCGAATAGGAGCGCGGGGAACCAGCACAAGGAAGGAGAGACCCAGCGCTTTGTGAAGAACTGCGAGCCACGGACAGGAGGAGGGAGGAGGAGAAAGGAAAAAAAGAGGAGGGGGCACAGGAAACGCGATCACTTTCAGCTGCAGCGGTCCGTGTCGCAGCATGGGCAATGCACCATCCCAAGGCATGTCAACCCCTATATCTCCATGCATACTTGTGTTGCAGGTATTTGTTGGATTGTGTGTGTGTTGTGCTGTCCAACCAGCTGGCCGTCCTCCTGTCACTCTGTGGAGGCAGAGGATGGGGGCTGGGCTGAGGGCTCGTGGAGGAGCAGCAGCATCACTTGAGGAGAGTGATGCTGCAAGGTAGCGTCCGTTACCGGGCTGGATGCTCGGGAGCGAGGCGCCCTGCGGGGGGTCCTTGCAGGGACGTTGAATGGGAGGACGAGGGGCTGGGAACATCGGGGTTTGGGCACCATGTGTGGGAGCGGGGGGAAATGGAAGGGTGCTGGTTTAGGAGTACCCTCAGTGAAGCAGGTGGTGCTGGTGGGCGTGGGCGTGTGTTTGTGTGTGTGTGTGTGTGTGTGTGTGTGTGTGTGTGTGTGTGTGTGTGTGTGTGTGTGTGTGTGTGTGTGTGTGTGTGTGTGTGTGTGTGTGTGTGTGTGTGTGTGTGTGTAACAGAGAGGGATCTGACAGGTCAGAGATATTTGTCATGTGTGTATTTGAGTGCAAAGTGTGAGAGTGTGTGTTGCAATTGTCGCTGTCAGCCATATGGACGACCTCTGGGAAGTGCAGCGCTCCCAGGTGTGTGTGTTTGTGTGTGTGTGTGTGTGTGTGTGTGTGTGTGTTAGTGTGTGTGTTAGTGTGTCTGTGTGTGTGTGTTTGAGAGAGAGACCACTGATGAGACACAGAGGAAACAGAAGATGAATAAGACAAATAAAAGAATGTGATGTTTGATATAGTGAAGGGACGAGGCAGATTTGCCTTGAGTGAATGGGGGATGGTGATGTAAATGGATGATCGGGTGGGTCAACTCCTTCCTGTGATGCGCTCTCTTCCCCTCGGGCCCCTCTCTCTCTTTTTCATTTTTCTATCCCTTTTATCTTCCTTTTTAATCTCTGTGTCAATCTCTTTTCCAGTCCCTTCGGTAAAATTGTAGTTGCGACCTGAAAATGCAAAGCTTGAAAGCTCCCTGATTCCCAATAAGAGGCAGGCAAATCTGACTATATGTGTGCCACTAATTCAGTATGCAGTATATTTGCATCAGCGCCCATGAGACACATTTTAAGAACAGGATGGAAAGGATGTAGGAGTTAGAGGAAGAAAGAATTAGAGGGGAAATATACTTGAGGCTTCTTTGGATTGAAAGGCTTCTCTGACTGTCGAAAAGAGAGAAAGTATCCAGCATCAAGGTGCAAAGGAAAGTAAAAAAGAGTAAAAAGGATATGCTCATTTACAGAAGAGGCACTGCACATCATCCCACCTTCTTCCCCCCCCTCTTTTCTCCCCTCGCCCTCAGCACTGGCTGGCGTGTCACCCAGGGACTGTCTGTATATGGTAACTAGTTGGGGGAGAAGGGGGAGCAACAGAGGAGGCGGAGGATATGAAAGATGGGGACAGGATGAAGGGAAGTTTGAAAGAGCAAAGGACGAAAAGAGGGTTGGCTCGTTGGTGGACGGGTAAGTTGCGAACGCTGATGTCTCTCAGAGGCAAAACAGCAAAATTCTCTTCAACAGTGCAGAGTGTCTAAATAAGGTCATTACTCGGGATGATTGAAAGAGCTCAGCAGCGGAGTAGTAAGCAGCTTTTTAAACTTGTAGGTGAGGAATACCGATTCGTACAACTTGACAGATCAGCTTCTAGTCGCTGTGTTTGGCTTTTTTTTGGCTGGTGACCTTTGGAAGCTTTTATCTCCTCAACTTGATATTTGAATTCTCTTGGCAGATGCTTGTATTGGTCTCGTCAAACTCATAAGGAATTTAGTGTGAAGCTCAGGTGAGGATTAAAGCTGCAGTGACATGAGACCTTTTGCACCACAGCCAGGGGTCTGTTTGTATATAGGATATTTTTAGCTAAAGTTTCCCCTTGGATTTCTGTCAGTCTGTCTATTTCAGAACGAGTGACTTTTATTAGGTTGTGTATTATGTCCAACAACAGGGAGCAGATTTGGCCGAATGTTTGAGCAATAAGTGTCTTTCATAAGCAGTTTTTTTCTGGAACGGGATCCAGCAGATTCAGGTCTCCCGTCGGTGCCAGCAATGTGCCAAATCAGGTTAAGCTTTGCCAAGCTGGCCGGTGAGGAAATATGGGATAAGGGTTTGCAGGCACAGTTTAACCACAGCCTATCACGGCAAATAGATGCATCTTTATAAGCCAATTACAAAGTTGCACTAGTTCACACTGCTAGGCTAAACCGTGAAGAGTAGATTACGCTCTGTCAAGCATTAAGCCCAGTATTAGCCTGCTGGAGAGCTCATGCTTTTCGTGGCGTTGCCATTGTACAGAGACGGCAGATCCAGGTAGTTTTGTGCCTCCATGTTACGCCTCGTACGCTCAGCCGAGGTTTATGTCAGCGCACGTGTCTGTCTCTCTGCTGATCCTCTCTGGTGAGGAAAAGCCAGAGTGTGCCTAGGAGGGGCCTGCAGAGACTGAGGATGGTATTCTGCACGAGGGGGAAAAGCTGGCAAAGACACGGCAAGGCTGCACACGACGTGGTGAAGAATAGAGTGATGTTCATCCAGCACCATTTGGACTGATGGCAGAAAATGCTTGGGATGTTGTCTTGACAACGTGAGGCAACATCACGACTAACCCGGGGAGGATGAACCTTTTTAAACTTCAAATATATCATATTTCAGTCTGATGTCGGTGGATTCATACTTCCAACATTCATGCAAGATGCCATTAATGGACAGAGGCAGATAAAAACCCCCGCTATAAAATATTTTTTTTCAAACCAGCTGGGCGGTTTTGGTCTTTTCATTTCGGAGGACAATACCTGAAAGCAGGTGGACTCTGCTGGGTCTGGTCGCCCTTTATTTATCTAACATGCAAGGACACTCCAAACGATCCACATTATATCCTCACCTTTGTTAGGTTTATTTATCTAAGGATCGTGTCACAGGCGAGAAGGTTTCTTAGCAGAAAATGTTAATGATGTTATTGACAGCAGCATGCAGACGTGTGCGGGTCTCGTGTGTTTGCGGAGTCATTGTTTTGTACCAATGCACCTGCCTATTCCCCTGGTCTGTGCGAACACAAAGCCCCAGCGATGCCCGCCCTGTGATTGGCTGACGGTGATGCAATGCTTCACGGCAGAGGAGCTGCCTGTTTTGAGGGCATTTCCTAAGTAATTGACCCTGCTGGGAATAGCGTTGCCAGAGTTGTACTGATGTTAAGGCTAATCAGCCAAACAAAATATTAACACGATATACAGATTCCAGTCGCTCCGCACATTCTGGGCCACAACCTCTCTGTGCTTGAAAGGGGCTAAGCACATAATGACTGTGCGATGGGAAACTGCCAGACTTCTCCGTCCAAACCCAGCAAGCTGTTCTTTGTGTGAGCTTCGCTTCATGCAGTGTCCTTGTCTCAGCAATTTGTATTTGCAACAGGACGTGAGCCCACATATGTGCATCCACCTCCACAAATATGAGCTTTTCATTGGCACACAAAGGGAGACTTACACCCATTTTGGCATTGTAGAGGAAAGCCGATAAAATAACAGTTCAGAGAAAAAGAGTTCTAATCAGGTTTCCCGTACTAGGCGAGGATTCCTTGATGCAAACTGAGGTTGCAAGCACAAAAAAGAATCTAATTGTGATGTGAATGGTTTTTGCCTTTTTACTCCAGGGGCTTGTGATCTATATGATGAGCCTCTCACAGCCGCAGTGGTAAGCGCACTAGTAAGCTCTCAAGGTCATCAATGATTCAAGAGTCTAAATATTACATGCATTGATCAGAGGTGCATGTTTCCCCTACACAATTTCGTGGACGGCAGAGTTTTAATGTTCAAACATAGCGATGGACTGGATATGAGCCATTGTTTGTAATTTTGTTTGTTTAATGAAATGGGTGGATTTACAAATTAGGGCAAAAACAGTGCAAAGATATTTTGAAAATGTAATCCCAGAATTGTACTCAGTAGAGCACATACATCCGCCAAGGCCCCTTAACTTCAACCTGCACCAAATTGCACACATTCATATCAGTTCACAGGAAAACGTTTAAAAAAAGAAGTGCTACAAACTTCTTGATCCACCCCTGATCCGGATCTGCACCATAACTGTATTGATTCTTTCCTGACCCACAATGCATCCTTCTAGCCAGTTTATCATTGAAATCCAGCGTTTGTGTAGTCTTGCTTGCTACAAACTGCTGGATTGAAGTCACTAATTATGACATCAAGCATATAAGATATTGACCATGATGTGGCTGCTGTGTGTTAAATGTAGCGTTGTCGCCATTTCAAAGTAAAAGTACATGTTTCGGGTATCACATTAATTCGGTTGTGGCAGCCGCAGTCTCGTGCTGCGTCACATAAAAAGGATTCCTGTGAGTCCCCTGTTGTGTAGGATCACAGATTAAAAAGAGAGCACTGCCTTGAGATCAGTATTCACTATCGTCAGATACACTGAGCTGAGGAATCAGAATACACAAAGAGACTGAAGTGAATTGGAAATGTCATGTGCGGCACTCATGAAAATCAATGTGCATGTTGTTGCATTCTCCTTTCAAATGAATGATTTATTATGTGATTTGTTTCATAATGAATTATTTCATTTTTGTCCCACAGTGCATGTCTTCTACATTAAACAACAAAAGTAGGCCGCATGTCCTCTCTGTCTAAAACACAAAACGCATAAGTGATTTCTGATCTGACGTCTTCATCAGCAGGATGACATCATTCGTCTGTGCCGCCTGACAAATCACTGTGGAACAATAAACGGTTTGGTTAAGGCAGAAAGAAGGAAAGTAAACATCATAGTTTGAGCAAAGATAAGTGCTTTAATAAGACAATTAATTGGAAATTGATTGTTGGTTGGATGTGGGAAACAAACAAGAGTCTCCCATGATGAGGTCTGACATTTCCATCCCAACCTTCCTACATTGCCTTCGGCCCTTGCCTCCTTAGCTTGTCTTAATTATACGAATTATAGAAGCCGAGACAACCGACGCGGAGAATGTTTGACAGAATACACGTCCTCGGATCATTTTCGATATATTGTCACGTGAATAAATGTCAGTAACGATGCCACACGCAGTGCTGTCCGTTGCAGGATACAAATATCCTCCTGTCAGCTCAGGAAGTTTGCATGTCGGTAAGGTTGCAGCTCAAAGAATGGAAATGACAGCAAAACGACTCCACAGCAGCTTGTACAACATAAACCTGAAGTTTAGTGCCCTGTTGGTCCAAGGGGCCAGTACTTGATTATCCTCCCGATTTCCAACCCCCCCCGCTCACAGAGCTCTAGTTGGTCCACAGTGAAATGCTGGAAAGGTCCTGCTGCACTAATGTGCTGCTTGAAAGCTCCAGCCTGTGAGTCATAAACACAACTTGTTGTGCGCTCAGGTTTTTCTGTTACAAATAACAAAATGGACTCTAAATCACCAGTAGCTCTCCGCTGACTGAGAGACCAATCGGTGCAGAGCCGCTCTGTGCTGCAGCGCCGCTCTGTGCTGCAGCGCGAGAGGAAAGGAGCAAAGGTTGTATATTTTGTAAGTGGTGTCGAAGAGTCATGACAAAATATCTGTTAAATCATGAAAATATCACATCTTATTTATCAACTTCTCTATTTGTTGCCTATTTGACACTTTCCTGAGTTGGATAAAAATGCATCCCACCAGTCAGGAATGTTTCAAGGGACCTGGACGGCCCTAAACAAACCAAACCGGTCCCCAGAGAAATACATGATACCAATCCACATCGTTCAAGTCTTTAATTGATTTTTTTTGCCATGGGGCCTTGTTAGGGAGTTTCTGACCATTTGTCAGTGCAGTAATTAGCTGATCATAGAACATTTTAGCCACTTTTTGCTCCTTATGAATATTTGTAAAACTCTCAGTAGTTAAATGAATTTTCACATCCTAATTCTCCTATATAAGATATAATAGGTTATGATACATTTTTAATTCCTCCTCTCGGTCCACTGCTGTCTAAGCCTGTGGCAATCAGCACACACATGACTGACAGCCTGCAGCGTAACGCTCATATTTCCAGCATGGTGATGTCTGCATCTTATAGTGTTTTTGGGATCATTGACCTGTGTGTGTGTGTGTGTGTGTGTGTGTGTGTGTGCTCGCGCATTTAAATTTTGTTTTCGGTGGTGTAATTAACTCCAACATTGATTCACTGAATCAACCCTCTGAGTCAGACCCGGGAGAACCACTCCCTTTGACGCTTATCCAATGTAATCACGTCATGTTTTAGTAATGAAGTCAATAAATGAGCTTCGTTCAGGTTAATGGAATATTTGGGGGAAATGTTTTCATTTGCTTTCTTGCTGGGAAAGAGATTAATGCCACTCGGTCTATGTAGTAAATATGTTTTACAGCCAATAGTTAGTTTAACATTAAAAACCAGAGGAGAATATAACTCTTGGACCGATCCAAGATAACTCTATCCCCCTATGAGCAGCTCTGAGACACACTAATTATCATCTAATGTCTTTGTATATTTAGTTTGTGTAAAATTTTTAATGTCAGCTGCTTTCTGGATCTAGCTACACATTTACCATACAGACATGATGAGTGGTATAATCGTCTCATTTAATTATACATTTCCAAAAATGTTGGAACCACTGCTTTTATTGACTTTATAGAGTTAATCCTCCTTTTAGAATCATCGATTCGTTTTATCACTTCTGAGTGAAGTGTGGTCACCTTTGTCATGCCAAATTTAACGTGTAAATATATTTTGCCACTTGGAGACAGCAGAAACAAAATGCAAACACAGAACATATCCCCCTGATTGGTTGATATGGCAAACTATTGTGCAGATCTTTCTTTACACACCCAGTAGTTATTTAGCAACGTTATTTATTTCGAGTCTAGTTTGTGTCCACTTGCGGCTGTTTTATCTCTGTTTTTTGTCTCTACCACCTCCTGAGGGAAATATCTGTCTCTCTACCTGAAAAAATGCTCCACGATGTTCACCAGCCAGTCGCTACCTGTGTCTATATATGCTGTTTAGTCTTAAACAGAAAACAGAACATTTGGTTTTGTAGTTTTTTGCAGAGATATGTATTCATTAAGAAGAATTAGTGTGAGCTTAAAAGAAAAGTTGTGGAGCAGGCAGTGAACTGAACCTCACTGTAGCCCAGAGAGGAGCTGCATATTTAGATGAGCATGAGGAGTAAATACATCTCTTACCTACTGTACGACGTCTGCATCTTTTAAACCAAATAAATTCTCTCCTTATCTCCTATTGCCAAGCATATGAGCCTCACCTGGTGTTTAGTTGTTACCTGAAATAGCAGCAGGAGGACACTCTGCTTTTTTTATATTCGCTAGAAATGGGGCACACAGCGTCAGAGTCAAATACATCTGCCTCCTCCCTGCACGGGACAGCGGCGGTCTAAACATAGCAGATGCAGATCATGTTGCACCACCCTCCTTCCTGCAAGCTTGTGTTTTGTTAAGTGGACATGTTTTCCTGTGGTTATTATTAAACATTTAAAGGAAGGTGAACGTTTCAAATGGTTCAGAACAGGCTGAGCCGAATCGCTTACGAGCTCCTGAGCGTGGGATGGAGTGCCTTTCAAATTAGGGAGCGCACCATTTACATTTCAAATACCTCTGGGCTGAAGGCTCATTTCTGGCTTCTGTGTTATTTCACAAAGGACGCTGCTGAGACACCTGAAGAAAGGGAAATAGTAGTTTCCCCTGAAACTTCCCCGGCAGAGAGATTTACAAGAAATTGAGATAACGAGCAGAAGAAGAAGCGGTGAAAGTCGTCCTTCCTCCTACTTCCTCCCCTCATGACTTCATATTCATTCCCAAGACGATCAGGCAGGAACACAAATTCGAGCAGATTAGTCTCCTTCTGCTCCTGACTGGATCCAAATACCCCCCCCAACCAATCTCATTCTGTTCCTGGATTCAACAGACTCCTTCACCAGCTCCCTCTTTATCCTCCTGCTATTTCCTTTCAGACTAAAGATTGGAACCCCAACAAGAGAGATTTCAAATCACTCTGCGAAGCATCGAAAACAACAGATCGCCCACAAACCTCAAAATAAGTCAGATGCTTTACTGTTGTGGGCGACCAGCGGGTGTTTGCACTGCCCTTCGCCTCAGCTGCAATTTGGATTTCCATCCGACATTTAAACCTCAGCCGCATTCGCTGTCAGATGTGTTTCTAGTCTGCTGTGTTTCCCCATGCGACTGCAGGTTTCTGCTGCAAGAAAGACTAAACTCAGCTGTGACCTTGTGCGCAACTTTTCATTCGCTTTCCTGTTTTCCTCACTAGGAGCTACCCTCCTCTCAAGGAAACCAATTCCCTATGTTACCTCTCACTAATATACATGTAATTACTGGCTGAGAAGCAGATATGGACTTTGCATTATCCAGAAATGCAGCCAAGCCTAAAAGATGGATTTTCTGCAACGGGGCACCGCAGTTACAAACATTGCATGTGAAATCCATGGATGAATCCAAACTCACTGTCATAAAGTATTAGAGCAGTGAGTATGAAAAGGTCAGATCTGTTTTCACCTGTATCCTTCTGCCTCATCTGATGCTGTCTGTGTTTTGTGTCTCCGGATCGATTTGCTGGGTGGCATCCATCTCCTACACACAGTGCATCGCACATGAAACACAGCCAGTGTGCAGCAGACACACAACAGCGGGAGGAAAGAGAGAGAGAGGCACAACTGTGCAAGAAAGGTGTTTTTCTGACTTGTAGGTGAAAAAGAGAAAGATGGAGGAAAATGGCTGAGCTGAATGTGCTCCTCTGGTTTTTGTGTGTAACAGAGTTATTGTTGCTGGTGGCAGTGAGTCACTCGTCTGTCATGATTCCAGCAGCAGGGCGACGAGTTGCCTTCGAATGTTTGACCTTGTTCAATAACAGGAGCTCTGTTGAGGGCTCAGAGGTAATCAGTGCCGGAGCCAGAGCTCGGCCCGTGGGTTACAGCAAGGGTGTTTGAAGGTTGTCATGGTGCTGACGTGTTCCTTCTTCAGGGCTGCAACAAGTTATATTCTTTTTCCATTTCTCTTTTTGTTCGGATTTTTTTAATTTATCATTTGATCAAATTAAATTGAATTAAATATCCCTTACTGTATATTTTAAGAATTAAAACCTTAATATATTCAAGACTAAGAGTTTTACCGTGATCACCAATTAACTTCGGCCTCTCAGCATGCTCACATTAGCTGAACACAAAATACAGCTGAAAATACTGCTGCTTAATAAAGATTTAAGGTTCACCAAATAGATTTGAATCCATCCTGTGGAGAACAGTCATATCTGTACTAAATGCAGTGACAACCCAGCTAACAGTAGACCAGTATTAAAATGTATATAAAACTGAAACGTTTGCCCTTCTGGTGGAGTTAGAGGAAGGGTCAGAGGATGATCAAAGTTATGAGTATTCATACCTCTGGGGCTCATGCCTATCTGAATAAAATCCTTAATAGCTGTGTGGTGTTTTTTTTCTTCCAGTCAGAACCAAAGTGTGTGATTGCCTGACGGATGCTGCCACCTGCACGGCTTTGCAACATGCATAGCAAAAAGGAACAACGTGTACATACGTGTTCATGAAATCATTTGTTAAATCATTGCATGCACGCTCACGGATGACAGACACCTCAAGATAAGAACAGCTCCTGCACTCACCAAGCCCTACATTCTCTCCCACAGTTACTAGGAAACAAGAGGCTCACAGAGCCGGCTGTGGAGGTGCAGGCGAGGAGCAGACCGGCATCAAGGGGTAACGTGATTATGAGAAGTGAGGCTCTGGGGTTCAAAGCTATAAAAATGTGACATGCATTAAATAGACCAGTGTGTCACATGTTGGCATCAGTACGTTGACACCTGGACGCTCTGGTTCACTTCCCCGTATCTCGACTTCACAGAGATCCAGAGCATTTTCTTATGCGTTTGATCAAATTTGTCCTTTTAAAAACACATTTCAGACAAGGTGAAGCCGTACTTTTGTTCCCTCTCTGGTGTGATGAATGTGTCCGCAGCCCTAATGACTCCACTTGGTCATTAGACTTCCCTCCCTCCCTGATAAACAATGTGTTAAGCTCATTGAGCATGCATGTGGTATTGCACTGCCATACATCAAACAACTGTATCTTCCAGCAGGTGTAAGCGTAGCAGTCGTCGCATTACAATCCGTCTTTGCTTGTGTGTTTCTGCATTTATTTTATTTTTGTGCAGGTACATGTATTTTTACATTTAAGTGATTCTCTCACAGTATTATTTTATTCCTGGCAGAGACGTGGGTGCGGCAGTTTGGCTCCCTCAGCTCCTTTTGGTTTGGAAGATGTGTCGGGAACCGGGGGGCTGGCTTGTGTTGCATTTCTCTCTCCTTCTTGTTCGTGCTGCCTGTGGGCACACTGGGCTGCCAAAGGCCATCACGGTACAATATCAGCCCCACCTTCTAGATGGCAGCAGGAATGCAGCACTGATGGCTGCAGAGCTGCAGTGAGAGGCTCCGGGGTTTGGCAGCAAGTTCCACTCCCTCCCACTTCCAAAAAACACAAATAGGTCGCTGCCTGTCATTGAGACAGTTTATTATGCACTGACTCCCTGGTATTGACAGATTATGACACAGTTGGCCCCCATCCCAAGCCACCCAGACGTTGTGGCTGCCTCTTTTGTCGACACTTTGCATCTGGCTTTAGTCATTTTGTGACTTTTTCTGGTTGTTTGCAACACTTTGTGGACATTTAATGTGTGTGTTTAGTATTAAGAAATTTTTTTGTGGACATTGTGCATCTCTGAGTGGACATTTTATGTTAATTGTAGTTATTTAGCTTAACTTTTTGGTCATTTTGCTTTTCTCTCTGGTCATTTTGAATCTGCTTGTGGGTCTTTGGGGGTCACCTTCAGGGACACTTTACAGATCCTGAGTCTGTGCCCAGGTCAGTAATCGGTACATGCAGGGATGTCATTTCCAAAAATACAGTCAGAGAATAGGTGTATGAAGATTAGTATCCATTAAATATATTTTTTTAATGGATACTTTTTTGTTCATAAACATTTTTCATATTAAAAAAATGGAGAACAAAACTAAAAAACAAACAAATTTGAGGTCATTAGAATGAATCTAGTAAAGTTTGCCTTACTCAAAACATTATCTCACACGATAAATAGGATTATAACGAGTGTATCGTCTCACTGGATGTACAAGCACATCATTTTCTCCCAATTCTTTCTGGAGACTCATAAAATAAGTTCCAGTTTTTTGTCAGATGATAAGTGAGGCAGTTTCACCG
Organism: Pseudopleuronectes americanus; assembly: GCA_038501795.1. NCBI lineage: Eukaryota > Metazoa > Chordata > Actinopteri > Pleuronectiformes > Pleuronectidae > Pseudopleuronectes > Pseudopleuronectes americanus. Next base: position 10,713,581 of record CM076732.1, read on the forward strand.
GAGCCAGTGTTTTGTGATGAACTTTGTGTTTGCAGCTGGAAACGTCTTTAGAAGATAGATGTTTCTCTTTTTCTTCTCAGTCCGGGAAGAATATTTCCAAGACGCTCTACATAAATTGAGACGTTTTTAAATAATTGTTGACAATTACTTCCATAATGTGGAAATAATGAATTAGGCATTTAACCTGTTGTATCCCAAGTCAGACCGGGTTCCGACAAAAATATTGATAAGATGTTTGTGTCAGGTTCACTGGTGTTGGCTGGGCTATTTACGTGATATTTCTTACGTTGGTTGAAACACAAACAGCAGAATTCCTGACTGGGCTGATTTTCTCCTGGGCTCGGACAGAAAGTCGCCTGTAGGCAGAGTCAAGCACATCCCAGCGTGTTCATGCTTCTGTTCGTGGAGTAATGAAAAAGCAAATGAGATTCCGCAAATTAGATACCAACAGACGTATCACCAGACCTGCCCGTTGGTGTGTTTCTCAGGCATTCAGCCACATGTTGCTATGTTCATTAGTCTTTGACATGTTGTCTTTATTGTCCGTTTTCCATAATGTGATGCCATGTTCTAAATACCTTAGGTGCTTTCTAAGTTATACGCATCAGTAAATTTAGGAATATATCCGCTGGTGGCTCTGTTGCATTAGAATCCATTTATTTTTCATGAGACTGCTTCTGACCATCTGTGATTCCTGCTCAGGTTATATCCGTTGAATGTTTGCTCATTGGATCATCTCACTGATTTCCTCAGATATCAGACACTCTGAAACAAGGCTTCAAATATTCATACCATCATGGAATTATTAATTCCTCACATGCTCTGGGGGGCGTTTGACATCGACCGCGTGTGTTTATATTGCACTGTATGCAATAACGTAACAATGGCAAAGTTGTATCGCAGACTTTGGGAAGTAAGTGAATAGAGAAGAGATTAGATGTGAGGTATTTAATAAATGCTGAGTCTTAGCGAAGTCCAGCGCAAATTGACAAAGCCATCGCGGCTCACCGGGTTACCATTGATGCTCCTGTTGTTTGTCACAGCGCAGCGCCTGTTGTAATGTAAGCCTATAGATAATCAATGTCAAGTATGGCGATGAAATGTCGAGGACACAAAGACGTGGCGCCCTTGTGGTTCTGCATCCCCACTGAGCATGTGCACTCTGACTCACTCGCACAGACACGGGGAGAGAGATGGAGAGGAGTGTCTTCATTTGAAGTTCATCCCTCCTGCATTAGTAGTCTGCTCGAGTTGGGCGTGTGAGCTTGTTAACCACAATCTGTTGTTGCACTGTGTGAAAATGTGGTACCGGGTGAGAGCGGTTTCAAATCGTGCAGGAACTCAAAGAGACAATTTTTTTTCCTCATAGCGATGCTGTGTGATGCAGAGGCTGTAAAAAAAAACAGCATATCGGCATCAGCTCGCTGGAAGGATTAGTTGATCAATATTGATCAATAACTTGTGTTTCAAACGAAAATGCTCAATGTTCTCTGGTTACAGCAACTTACACATGAGGATGTTTCTGGTTCTTCTGTTACCCACTAGTGAATATCTCTTTTTGGTTTTGGACTGTTGTTAGAATAAAGCTGGTTGATGATTCATTATTTAGGTAATTTCAAGCAAACATTTTTCAATATTCTCTTGTTCTGCAGCTGCTGTTAACTAAATATCTGTTCAGGACCAAGTGGTGAATATCTCTTTTTGGGTTGGGGCTATTGGTCTGGCAAAGAAGGACAACATACAACATATTACTCAGCAACACTTTTAATCATTTAAGTCATTTTTAAGCAAAATTGCCCCAAAACACCTTCTGTTTTAATATGTTTTTTAGACCAAATAATTGATTTATAACATTATCAACAGATCAATCACCACCAACAAGGGGTTTATGTTTTCATCTGTGTGTATTGTTAGCTGGATTATGCAAAAACTGTTTTCTGCAACCAATTTTCTTGAAAGTCCGTTGGCAGGTGTGACATGACCCAAGGGAGACTGGTATTTATGAATGTGGGGAATTTGCTACAGATCCAAATAACAAATCCAAATCTAGTGAATTTAAATGAAGTTTCTTAAGAGGACTGTTGGGCCTTGGCAGAGTTATGTGCTCTACAGAGAGACATTCTAGTTGATAATGAATATAAGAACTAGTTGCTGCCAAACTGAAGATGTCACCTTAGGCTTCAGATCATTGTAATGAATGTTTGAACAAATTATCAATTCAACAAATTAATTGGAAGCTAAATCAATAATGAAAATAATAGTTAGCATTTCCTTTAGCAAGTCGTCTGTTGATTATTTCTATCAGATGTTTTCACGTTTCCTTTTTTGTCCGACCAACAGTTCAAATGCTAAAGATATTAAATTAAAATCGCCTTAGTGCAGAAACTGGAACCAAGTGATTGTTTTTATATTTGGCATTTTTACAATTTTATTTTATATGTCTAGAACAGTTTGTCCTCCTCTGCTGATCGAGCAGACGTTTCAGCACTACTATACTTCTCCTCCATATTGGTGCCGATTTTTTTTCCTGAGTATTTTATTTTATGCCTGTGCCCCCCGAGTGTGTGTGTGTGTGTGTATGCATGTGTGTCCCCTCTTCTGCTGTTTGTGATAATGACAGCCGGCTGCGTTTGAATGATTCATAGCTGAATACTAATGAGAGATGCTGCAGATGTCTGGGAGAAGCCCGGCTGTGCCCTTTAGGTGTCGCTCAGCCCTCGGGGATGCTGGTCACCTGCACACGTCGCTCTCACGGTTTCCAAAACTCAAAGAAGCTCCATGCAAAATGCCAACTGATGCGGCAAGTTCTTAATTTCCTTTTTGTCCCAGGCTTGATTTAACCTTTCCCAACTTTGTGCATTGGTATGGTAATTTATGACACTTGGCACAATGCGTACAAGACTGAAAGCAATATGAGCGCCAGATTGAAATAGATTAATCATTTCTGCAGACGCTCCCCGATAGACGAGTTGTTTGGGGAGCGAGTACGAGAAGAACTTACGGAAGAAGGTCAGGGGGATAAAGAACATCAGTATTGTGCAGCCGAGGGAAGCAACAGAGCTGTCTGATAACAACAGGCAGCGTTGGTGGTCTTCATCGCTCTCTTCCTCTCCCCATGTCTTCCTCTATCTCGTTTTGTCTTCACGGTCAAATATACCTGAAGCTTCCTGAGCATAGCATGACTCGATATTGATTTCTCTTCACTGTGCTCTTTCGGTGGGTGTTTGACGCAGGAGTTCAGGGACATGCAGGGCTTCGGTGTTGCCCTTTTGTTCCTTGTTTTTTGTTCCGTCCTATCCTTATACCACAAGAAAATTGCCTGACCTCATGTGTGCCGCCCGCCTGACAGGTTGTCCCCTGAACGCTGGCCCTCACTGGTGTCACACGGGGGCCTGAGTGACTTTCCACTGGAGCCGCAGGATGCACTGAATTCTCTACAGGGTTTCTGAAAGAAGAAATATCCCAGTTATTGATTCCAGAGCACCTTGGAAATCCATGTATGTTAAACAGTTTGAAAATGCAGAAATTCCAGGGGTGGACTAATTGACGTGTAACTAGTTGTCGATACAGTTACTCGAACAGAGACCGGAGCCGAGAAGGGATAATGTGCTGTTTACAGCCATAAGCCCCGATGTGGAATCACCTCCCTGTCAGAGCTTCAAGATGGAGGTTGTTGCGTGGAGCATATGTACATGCATATGCAGAAAAGCACCATACTTTGTTAACACAGTGCTGATGCTTCGGATTTGTTTATGTCACTTTAGATTTTATATTTCCTCCAAACAACATAATTATTATTATAACACCAATAATAATTATAGATTTTAAGGGGGTCACAGACAAGTTCAAGTTTTAAAAAGTAAAAACATTTTAGTCAAACTATTAAAATAAATATATCAGGGAACTTTATCTAAAAAGGGAACGTTATGCATTCATTAAAAAGTGAATTTTATTAAATGTGTTTGAGCAGATCTAACTTGTCTTCATCAGCAGATATCAGCTAATTTACTTTGATGTTAACATGTCATGTTTGCCCCTTAGAAATTATGATGAGTAATGACATTTTATTGGCTGACAGATTAGGCGATATCGACAATAATCAGTGGCTCTATAACCGAAGTGCTATGGCGGCTGATTTTTCTGCTGATCTCATTGTTATGGTCAACTCTCTTTACATTCTGCTAACTTTCCTTCAGCCTTTTTTCTGAATTATTATCACAGCTGTCATCCGTCGTAATGAATTCCAGTCACACAGACTCTGCAGACCACTTAAATGGAAGCTTCCCTAGAGCTCCTGTTTTAAATCACTCCAAGAGAAAGTAAGAGACATTAGCTGTGACGTGTTTTGTCTCTTCACAACTCGTGTGTATTTTACAGTCTCTGGAGTTCCAGGCTCGACTGTTTACTCCCCAGATCTTTGCCCCGTAACTTCCTCGCCAAGTTCGCACCTGATCCTCTTCTCAGAGGCTTGTGTCTGTCTTTCACCGTCATTACCATCATCATCCTCATCATCATCATCATTTTACTCTTCCCCCTCTGACACATAAACACTTTAACTGGACTACAGCTGAGAAAGAGGCGATTTTGTGATGGGTAGAATATAAGAGAGGCTTTTGGCATGAATTGGTCTGAAACTCCACTGTTTCCTCTCAAATATACGAATAGGCTCAGGGGTTATATCTGTGTGTATGCATGTTTGCATATTTCCTCTGGGATTACCAGGGTTGAATTGTCTGTCTTTCTGTAGATCTGACAGGAAGCTCTCACTGTAGCCATTTTGTGCGTGCGTGCTGTGCAGCATCACCGGAGCTGGGATGTTTCAGCACTCATCTCTCTCTCTTTCTCTCTCTCACACTTATTCCCTGTCACTGGCCTCTGGAAATGTAATTCACTACGCGCCACAATTTATGTCTCATGACACGAGACGTGTTTACTATCAATCTGGCGCGCCGGTCAAATCATTACAGTCACATTGATTTTAATCACTTTCACCCGAGCATCTTTGGCACATTTCAACTTTCGTATTCATCCCAGAGCTGTAGAAAAGAAGGTTTGTGGTTACATTACACCATCATCACTCTACTATCGATCTGCACCTTTTCTTATTGAGGAACAGACAGGGCTGTGCTATTATTATAACCAAGACATATTGAGGGGGGACTGTCTGTGCCTCTGTGTGGTTCTGTGACTGAAGGAAATAATTAAATCTGTACTTTTTTCCTATCCGGGGCTGATGATGTGTGGAAAAGCAAAAAGTATGATTTATTATTCTCTGAGTCTCTTATTGCTGAAGATGCGGACGTGGTTCAGAAATGTTCTTCCCTCCTTCACCCTCAGATGGAACAATAAGCTTCCTCCATGATTTGCACAGTATCTGCTAAGTTTGTCAGGACCCTTTGCCCAAAGCTCCAAATAGACGTTTACTGTTTAAACTCTTGATAAATGAAACCCAGCGACTCAGACTCTGATCACTGCCCTAATTACATTGATTTTAAACTTTGCTTCTCTGTTGCATTTTGCCCACTGGAGCTGAAGTCGTCCTCTCGAGACATTCCTGCTCGCCACAGAGAGAGGGGGATATAGATTTGTCCTGGCGGTTATCGGGCAATACGTCTCTTCCTCTTGGCAGTTAGTGCCCATCGTCTGGTTTATCCTTTGGCTATCATTAGAAAAGTGGTTTTATCATCGTAGAAGAGTGTGTGTGTGTGTGTGTGTGTGTGTGTGTGTGTACGTGTGTGTGTGTGTGTGTGTGTGTGTGTGTATGCTGAACACAATCATATTGTCACAGAAAGCATTGTGCGGTAGGTGTATCTACATTTTAGAGTGTGCGGGTGGTATTTATCTCATTCTGTGTCTTCTGCTGTGTCACAGCAGATTACATCAACTCCATAAGATATGTTACATTCATATTTCTGATTTCCTGTGTACGGGTACAGCCTGTTTACTTCTGCAACATAAATCAGAGGGAGAAGTAGCTTGTTGAACTGAGCATCTCCCCCCGATGTCACCCGTGCACAAACTGCGGACAATGGCGGTGCACATCTTTTGTGGGGCGGATCGGCTCCGAGTGAGTAATTCTGGTAGCACCTTGGGCCACCGGCGCAGTCTCTGCAATCACGCTGCCACCGAGGGCGGCCTTTCATCTCGGGCCCTTTCACAGAAAACCTTTCAGACGAAGAAAGAGGAAGATGGAAAGTGGGAGATCAAGGGGAAGGAGAGAGAGAGAGAGTGCAGAGGAACGGAGAAGGGAAGTGCTCCTGCAGCCCCGAGTGCTCGTCTCCAATCTTGACTTTGAATAGACGCGCTGCTGATGATGAGCGCAGATGTTGAAAGAATGCATGGTAGTGTGTGTGTGTGTGTGTGTTAAGAAGAGACCAAGTACTGTCAGTGAAGCTCTCCTATTGTGTGTGCTCACTATGTAAACTGGCAGCCGTCCGGTTCGGGCCTCGGCTTCGTTTTCCAACTCCAGTATCTCTTTTAACATGCTCATCGAGGCGTGATGCTTCTGTGGGAAGGGGACGTTCTTTAGTCTCAATATAGTCGATTACAGTAGAGCACAATAAAGTACAGTACTGGGATGCGTCTCCTTAGTTGAGGAGAGTTGTGCGTGTCGAGCCGATGGAGAGAGGGTGTTATCTGGCGACGCAGGGGGAGGAGATGTTTGACGACGACTACCAGGTGTTCTTACCTGATGGGCGGGCAGTCGGCCAGGTGCTGGTGCTGGGGCGCGGGCATCCTGCTGCAGGAGGTAAGCACGTCCGGCCACTGGGATCCGTCTCTTTGGCAAAGCTACCAAATCTATTCCTCTGTAACAGAAAACCTTGATATGTGCCAAAACCTGCAGGTTTGATTTTCACGCCGCTCTTGAAATGGCAATGTGGGGTTCAGGAAAATAGGAAGGTGTTTTTTTTTAGCCAAGCCAAGAAATTTCTCCTTCCTTTGCCATCATCGGGTTTGTTCGTTTTTGCTTTGTGTAGCATTTATCTAAAACAAACAACTGGCAAGCTTTGTTGCCTCTCATAAATCATTTAGGCCTGTACTTTGTCAGCCAAGTGGAGCCTGAGAGAACATTTCACAGAAGTGTGACACTTTTTTTTATTTTTGCATTTGGATTCTCTTTGCTCCCGTGTTCATACCCCTCTCTGTCTCTGTTGTTGCTGCATGTTCTCTGTGTGAATTTGTTGTGGTCTGTCGTGCTCTGGCAGCTTCATCCACGTGTGCTACGGAGCTCATTTGATGTCCGCGAGCCTCTTTGTGAGGCTTGGACAGGAGCGAATGGAGTAGAGGCTGTGATTGATCATCAGAGAAGGAATAGGAAAGGCTTGTGTGACTCCCAGTTTCCCTCCCTTCCATTGCACTCTCTGTCTCCCTCCCTCTCATTGGCCTGTATTGTATGGGCACAGAGGCTAATTAGCCTGTTCCATCCCATTCAAAACTTTCAAAATACTTTGAAGTGAATGGGCAAACTGGCTGGAGTAAGAAAACTATCGTGTCTCAATCACAATTGCAAATTGAATTAAAGTATGTAGGAAGGAAGGAAACTTTTTTGAACTAAGACCATAGAAAATAGGCAGAACCAATGGAATGAACCAATTCACTTCATTCATTTTGCTGGTTTGTATACCAAAATAGAACTATGGTGGCAACTAAATGATAGTTCTTGTCATTATCACCTCTGAGGCGAAGACTACAAGCAATCCTGCAAACCGCCTCTGTGTTTTCCTCTGGAGGTGAATGCTGTCTCAACTTCCTGCACTACTGCATAGTCTGAACTATTCCCAAAAAGTATTTTCACACAAAAGGTTTTGCTCGGGGTATGTTCCAGGACACCCCTCACACCGGTTATTTTGGTTCGAACTAAACTGACAGGTCTGAACCAAACAAGGTAAAGGTGTGAATCCCCTTAAGTCTCGCCTCAATTAGCATCCTCATTGTTTTGTAATGTTGCCTCGATGAAATTGGAATGTGAATTAAACACACCTAAAGCCACATGGCGAACATCTGCTGAAGTTTTGAACCACTATATTCTGCATAGACAGAGAAATGGTAATGACTTCCACCTCTGCGCCAAGACAATCAGACGCTGATAATTAGTTCTGCCACTATAGCACTCTCAATCAGCAGGAATCCTCTGCAGCTATGAGCTACAGTACAGTGTGTGTGTGTGTGTGTGTGTGTGTGTTAGTGTGTGTGAGTGTGTGAGTGTGTGAGTGTGTGACTGTGACTGTCGCAACCATTTTGTTAAATTATGATTATGACAGTCATTAATCCTGATTATCACCCTTGATGATTAGAGGAAATTCATCCTGCACTTTTGGTGGGGTACATCAACAACCTGAGATATTTAAAAAATGAAATGATCTATTTCACAGTGAAACTGCATCGCTGAAAAGGTTGGTGTCAGACGGTCTCCCGGAGATGAGGTTTTCTCACTTTAACCTGTGTGACCATTTGTCCTACAGGATTGTAAAAACCTTGAAAATTATTGTCATGGTCTCAGACTCCATGTACACCTGGCCTTAAAATGCATTTCCTATCCAGATTGTATCGTGATATGATTGTAACCTGATGACATCTACACCTGGTATTAATATCTGTCTCCAGTTGTCACACTGAGATGTGATTGGGTATCTGATTGTTAGACTAATGTTTTTGCATTTACACATGGTAACCCTTGGTTACAATGCATCCCTGGCGACCTCTGGAGGTGATTCGGCTGATCGGGTTACTGTTACTCTGTCCCTGGTTATTGCTATTATTTTCTGAAATTGCAGACATGGGCAGTTTAAAAAAAAACGGCCCAGCTAACAGGACCAACTTGATCCGAATAAAATTTCAAAATGTCTGTTTCCGAACCCAACCCAACTCGAGTCGGTAATCAACCAAAAAAACACATTCTAATGCCTGGTGTAAATTGGGGTACATGGTGTAGACATATCCTATTAATTAAGCAGCATGGACTAATTTTCAAAGTAGCTTTGGAAGAATTAATGCAACTAATGCTTCAATTTGCTGTCAGTCATCATCAGGGTGGCAGATTGAGAAATGTCCCTTTGTTTGTATAACAAAAGTGAAGCAGGGCTGAGCTAAATGAAAGAATGATATTTTGCCTCATGATGGAGAGATGGAGAGAGGGGGGAGAGAGACAGTGGAAGGGATGGCAAGAGTGTGCATGATTGAGATAAGCCACGGAAACATGGGGAGCCAGGCAGAAGTCCTCTCCCACATACTGGGATCCCAGAGATACCTCCCACTGAAACGGTGGAGCACACTGCAGTTGCATTGTCACGCAAGGACATATGAAGGGCACAGAGGGAGGGAGAGAAAGAGAGAGGCAGAGAGGATAGCTACACCTCCGTGGCAGAGAGCATTCAAACTGAGAGGGAATGATACCGCTGTAGCTCATGTCCTCCATCATACAAACCAATTATTACTGAGTTCAGAGGATAAATTGAAAAGTAATACCATCCTTTCTTTTCTTTTTTTTTACAATCTTGAATAAAAGCACATAACACTAATTCTACACAGTACTATGGTTGGTGATGGAACAAAATTATAGTGTGCCACACTACAGGGGATGGACCAAACAATCACATAAGAGGGCTCTGTCCTCCGCCTCGAGGACAGATCCTTCACCGTGGCATAGTTCAACCTTTCTTCTTCAATGATAACCTGTAGTTCTCTGAGGATAAATAAAGTGGAACACTGTGTTAAGGCTCATTTAAGCTTTCCGTCACTGACCATATACTTCCATGTATCCTTTACTTTGGCATGGTTGTTAAGCAAAATATCCACTAGAGAGCTGCACTGAGTCGAGAGTTTTTGACAACAACAAACATGGTGGAGGATATGTACGTCCTAAGAAAGAGGGAAATGCGACTCTGGGTAGTTTCTTACCAACTTACAAAGTCTATCTTCAAAAAGTTTTGCCATAACACTATCCACCTTCCTCATGTCTGATGGTCATCTCGCTTGAACTATTAGCTACACTGCCCCCCATGATTTTCCGGTGGTACTGCTTTGAATAGTCTCTTTCTTCTGTATGCTTAATCTATCAGAGGAAGTACACAAATACAGACAAAAACAAAAGCAGTACGGACAGGTGGCTCCGTCTATATTCATAGGCAACTTACATGAGCCTCTGTAGGTGTGTATATCTGCCTAGATGTTGGTCAAATTGAAAGAATCCCTTGACGTGTCATTGTACAATTGGTCTTTGATAATGTTAATCTTTTTAGCTGAATTGTGTATTTTGTAATTCTGCTTCAATGTGTGAGACATGGTGGATCATTCTGTGTTGTATGTTTTCTCATGTTAGCGTGGGCTCTGTTGTCCAAAGACATGCAGATTGGGGATGGATCAATGGTAGACTCTTAACTGACTGCATGTGTGAGTGTGAATAGTCGTTTGTCTTATGGACGCCCTGGGATAGGCTGCCGACCTGTCCAGGGTGTACTCTGCCTCTTTTCTAATATCAGCTGAGATTGGCTCCAGCCCCCCCAGCCCCCGCTACCCTCAAAGGATACATGATATAGATTATGGCTGGATGCTTAAATGTCAGGCCTTTATTTAACCTTTGTGTGTCCACCACCTGAGTGAATGTCCACCATGCATATGTCATTACAGTGCCAGGACAGATTACATGTCTAAGGTTCAATAAGGAAAATAATGTCAACATTTCTCACTACTAAATCTCTTCAAAATAAAGCTTCTTTGCAAACTATCAATTTCCTTTCTTCCTCTTTCTGCCGACCATTCTATTTGTTGTCATTCCGTGCACTGCTCTCACTAGTTCTCTTCACCATGACTAAATTGTTAATCCCTGTAAAGTGGCCATTTGATGGTGAGATATCAGGGTCGTTGCCAAAATAACTGTTTCCTGCCACTATTTTTAGCAATGCTGTTGATGCGACTTTAGGGAGAGAAGAGTCAGTTCATCAGTGCAACGCTTCCCCTTAAATGTCCAAAGTGAAATATCTTGATGGCTATTGGCTGGATTGCTAGTTTTGGCACAGACAAACATTGTCCGCAGGGGACACATAAAAAAAAATGCTGATTCCCTGACTTTTCCTCTATTTGATGTAGTTCGTGTAGAATTTTTTTGATGCACAGTGCAGTGAGGGATGTTTGTGGGACGTTAAATAGAAAAGAGCAGTTTGAATAAGATTTCTGTAAAATTACAATGGCTTTATTGTGTGGAAGTTTTTTAGTTTTGACCTTATTTTAACTTGCTTTCAAGAAAGTAAAATTCAAATGACGGATGTAATAACACTAGGATTGAGCTCCAAGCATCTTGGTGCCCCTGAGGGTCTTGTATTGACACTGTACAGAGGAAAATACCTTTTTATTCTAATAACATTTGGTATAATAATCCAAATGTTACAATTTCATTTATCACAAATGTTCCCCACTTATAAATACTCTCCATTGTCTTCTCTACTTTGATATTACAGCCTCATGGCTATAGATTTTAGTCTCCTTATTTCTTCTTCCGTGTCCCATCCTCCTCCGTCTCCTCTGCTCCTTCTCGCCTGCCTTGGTAACCGTATCTATGCAAGGAGGTGTGGGCGAGGCCACAGGGTTTTTTCGCTGATTGGCTTATAGCATTTGTCATTTTTTGATCAGGGGACACATTTCACCATTTGACTGTGGACAGTAAAGTTAAGTTGTCGTTGCCTGGCGCACACTAGTAAGCAGGTTAACTATGCTTCAGTGGCCTTTATTCTGTGGAGCTGTGCATGAATACGTCGACACAGCACCAGTGGCTATCAGTGCCTGATGAGCTGCTTGCTGCTGGTTTGCTTTGCACCTCAGTGAGACTTCTCCCCTGCAGTAGCACAGGTTGAAGACGCTGGCTAGACTGTGCCCTTGGCCTCTTCTCAACATCGTCTGGGAAGCGACCTGTGAGGATCGCTCCCATGGGCGATTGGGGCTGAGATATCCTCATCATCTTACTCCCTGTCCTTCTCCTCACAGAGTGAATTTGGGTCAGACCTTGCGTGACGGACATCCTGCCATTATCACCACTCAGACACACAAAAGGGAAAGGCCAAGAGCTGTAAAGTGCTGGGGGGCGGTGGTTGGTCGCGAGCAAGAGGATAGAGTGCTTTCCTCCTGTTCTCCCCGCGGCGGGGCAACAGGATTGGACGTCCTTCCCATGGGTGTCTTGCCTCCCTTTGACACATTCTCACCCTGCCATCCTCACTGAGAGTAGAGGAGAAGATGCAGGCATGCACACACATAATGATATCACAGTAGCAAATCAGGGTCGTCAGTATGAGGACGAGAGTATGATGTCTTGTTTGTCTGTTGGACTTCTGCATCTTGGTCTTCTTAGGGTTTAGAGAGTGCAGGCTCTCATTTGTCCAATTTCTCACATTAATAAATCGGTGAGGACTTGTACTCATTCTGTGATTCACTCCATGTGCTCTCATCATCGTGACGCTGAGATGACAAGGCCGTGCACCCCCACTCTATTTCCACACTGTCAACAGCTGACAGGGGTTCTACTCAGATCTAGCCTCGCCTCTCCGTTTCCCTCACTGTTCATGTCATCTTCTTGGATTTTTTGGTTCCTAAAATCTGTCTCTTTCACATCCACAAACCTTTCTTTGGATTTCATTTCCATCTTTTTCCAGCCATGTGAAATGCCTCGTCCTTTACCCATACCTCTGTTTCATCCGCTCAGTCATTATTGACGCTCAGCACACACTGCATGCTCCCTGATTTGTTCTGCCAGTGAAACTGATGTGTACTCAGGTAGACAAGTTAAACAAAGTGAATGTGGAGACTTTCCTGTGATCTAAAATATTGCAAGTTGATTGAAGAGTTCAAGGTGAAAAGACACAAACACATTGACATATGTCACCGTGTGCTTCCCTAGGGTTTCTCAATCGCATGCATGATTCTTATCAGGTATCCATGCCGTGGCAATAGCAGCAGTAGTACATCCAATAAACTTATTTCCAAATCCTAATGGAGCAACATCTTCCTGGTTCAAAGGTTCTTGTTTTGAAAACCAGTTTTGGTTTCTGGACAGGTTCTACCCAGGTTGTAACCTACTGTCGCCAAATGTCATTTGAGATTGGCTCCAGCCCCCTGCTACCTTAAAGGATAAGCAGTTTACATAATTGATGGATGGATGGTTGACTTGTAATCCCCATCCATGTTTGTTTCATGGATGTTACATGGAATTTATGTCGAATCAAACAAATGCGCTTAAACAGTTTGGATACACTCAGGGTGTTATAGTTTGAGGAGTCAAATGATTACCATCAGTTCCAGAGCGAGGCTACAGCCGAGAGCAGGGTTTTAGGTAAAGGACGGGACTTCCTCTCGGATCTGTCAGGCTTAAAGTAATAAATCCTCACATCTCTGGCTCGGATTACTTTTTTCGGTTCCCACCTGTTAACAGGGGAATGGTTTGCTCAGCCGTTAAGGGATATCACACAAGGTTTCAGTTTTTGAACGAAATAGTTAGAAGTGAAAAGATGATCAAAGTCATGATCAGACATGACATGCAAATTAAGTCGTAGTCATTTCTGAGACAGTAGCTCTTTAAAGCCCCTGGGAAACAACAGATCTGAGAGGCGGAAATGGTGTCTTAAGAAAAACACATAGTCTAGTCTGATCATTGATTTAAGTTGTGGATCAGTGTGTGTGTGTTTGTGTGTGTTTGTGTGCGTGTGCGTGTGCGTGTGTGTGCTGAACTGAATAAGTCAAACTGTTCCATTTCCTCACAATATAAATGCTGCTGTGAAAGCTAATGCAGAATACTTCCTGCACCAGGATATTGCAGAGGCAACTTCTGCCTCAACTCATATCTGCCAATATATACTGAGGCCCAGTGCCAAACATTATCTCTTTCTGCACAAATGAAAATCTGCACAGTTCACTGCATGGAGCTTATTGGGACCATTGTTTGTAAGTTTAAATAATGTGTTAATAAAGCAATGGACACAGACCTGGAAATATTAACCACAAACACTGCCTTTCAAAGGTTAGTATTGATCAATATTAAGGGAAGGAACTAACACAAAGATGGTAAGTGATCGTGGAAGAAAAAAAAACATCAATGATTGGTCAATACATATCTTTACTATAAAACCTTAACCATGGCAATCAGCAAAACATTTAAATATGAAGCATAAGTCACATGCAATAGATCCTGCCCATTTAACTCAGAAACAGGAAGGACCATGATATAATTTTACGCAATGATAATGATGTCTTCAGTATGAGCCACAGAGAATGGAACCCATAACAAATTATTATGGGTTTGACTAAAAAGACTAAAGCCCATTTAGATGATAAATAAAAATGATAAGTCACTTATTCCCTGATCTTAGTTATCTCCGCATTATATTGACCCTCAAAGATCTTAGGGCTATAGAGTGGGATCATGGGAGTTGTTTTCTTCTTGATTTCACTTGATGCGTTTGTGCTGTACTGAGAGAGCTTTGAAGTCATGGAAATTACTAAATGCGATCCGTTATGTCACACGTTGTTTGCCCCTAAAGTTACAACAGAAACCCGTGACCAATACAATTGGGTATTGCGTAGGTCTGTACATTGTTGGAAACATTTTGGATGATATAAGATAAATTATTTAAAAAATAATAAATATATGGCTAGTAGAATTGTTACATCTTATATCTTTAATTGTGTAGGACGTGGAAAACCCACACACCGAACAGACCCAGGATATGCAAGGCATAAAAAAAGAAAAACTGTGTAGATAGCAGAGGGCACTGTAAAGGCTGAAATTAAAAAATGCAGAGCGTTTTGTCAGTGGAAGCTGATAATGTTTTGGATTTAGCTCATTTTGCTACAGGCAAAACTGCAGCACTGAAATGCCCCCTTTTTTTGTCAGTTCTTAATTGCCGGCTGCCCTCCTCTGCGGTGAGGCTATACAGATTTCTCTCCCAGATGACTGGACTCGCAGCCAGCCACCAGCTGAAGGGACAGAAATCTCCTCCCACATCACTCATGACTTTGTGCCACGGCAGACCTAACCTGCCAGCCCACATGCATTTTGAAGGCTTCATTTGAATGACAGTTGCATTAATAATTCTCAGGCTCAAGTTCATATGGAGGTCTCACATATACTTCCATATGGGGAAGGGTCAAGGGTGGAGAAAACACCTTTTCAACGTTTAGGTTTGCAAATCCTAAACCAACAACAGTTTGTCAACGTGTCCAAGGCTCATAAATCTTCACTAATTAAATCCATTTCCAAGCTCAGGGATATTTCTCACCAAGGTCTGCTGCTCAATCACTTGGGGTTAGTTGTAGTTGTAGGAATTCTATCATTTATCAACATAGAAGTTTTTCTCCTTCTGCCTTTTTCAGACATTTTATATATTTTTGTTAAGGTATGTAGTGAAAAATATAATAATGATAAGAATGAAGATTTGTGTTCATTGTGATCAAGTGGTAAAACGTGAAAGTATCTGATGATAGTAGAGTGACCCCTCTGGAAATGCTTGTTTTTTCTTGGCTTGTGGTGATGCTGGCTGCAGATTTCTTTCTGAAACTGTCATGATCGGCTACGTCACGTTGATGAATCCCAGACACCAGAGCACTGGTCGTCTGTTTATTCAGTTTATTATTGAATGTATCAGAAAACATAATGGAACAAAACAGGCACTGCACTTGCTTGGGGCATTAACAATAGACATGCCTGATACAGACAGACAGAGAGAGATTTCTTGAATTATTAGATATCCAAGCTCACTTTCATTTCCCTCTAACGTCTGATTCTTGATTATAGCTGTAATTATTCTTTATCAGCAAAGATGTTGTCTCCTTCTGCCCTTTTCTGATATTTGAAAGATTCTTGTTAAGGTGTATTGTGAAACAAGACAAAATAATACTAGCATGGGTGAAGGTTTGAGTCGAAGGAAAGGAGTAGGAGGAAAATTCTGTTTCAAGACGACAATTGAAACAGGGATCGTTCCTAGACGACATTTTAAGAACAATGCAATCAACACAGCGTTAGTGTTGATAATTATCATTAAGCCATTGATTAAGAAATAGGATTAAAGAGCTGAATGTTTAACAGTTCATTTGAATATAGATCAGGTTCATGCTGATTGAGGTAATAGACGTCTCTCGCTCTACAGTTTCCAAATCCTTTTGAACACGCTCTCCTTGGTTGTCATGGTCTATTCGGTTTTCTGTTAAACAACCGATGTTTTGGCCAAAGTGCCTCATGCTTTGTCGATGCTGTGTGGGTGTTGATGGTTGACACAGACCTGAGAATGAAGAGCCCAAATTAAATTTCATCAAGGGCCCCCAGAAGGCCTGGGACTGCCCTGTTGAGTAGAGAGCTGAGCATTAACCCTCCAGTCCCCCTCCATGAAACACACGTTTCATTCCCCGCTCAACAAAACCGAAATGAACAGCACTTTCATTAAAGCAAACAAGCGCCCGGGTTTCGTTTTAAGCCTTTTTATTCTGGTTTCCCTCTCTTATATGGTATTCCACATTTCTACACAAGGTATCATCAGATATGGCAGCTCATTACTGCTGATATTTGAACTCGCTGTGTGATACAGAAGTCTCTAACTGCAGCCAATTAAATAGCCAATTAGTGGATTCATTAGCGATACAGTCAGTTTTTCATCGCGCAGATTATCCGAGTCGACATCTGCGCAGACAAAGCCTGAGCGGAAACTTCACTTTTGCCGTGTAAAACTCTTGTCTGGTTGTCTTATTGTCAGCAGAACGTGTTTTCTTCCCCCCTCCAAGGACGTCTGGATCTGCGCTGATAAGGTTAAGTAGAAGAGTTAAAAAGCTGCTCGCTGAAGCCGTAAAGCCTCTTAAATAAAGAAGCGCTCATAATTTGCCACTCTGGCTTTATTAGTACAACAATGCAGCACATCGGCATCTGGGTGAGGCAGCGATGGACGTGTGTGTGAGTGTGACATAACAGAGCAGGAGAGGTGGATGGAAGGAGGGTAATGGAGAAGGACAGGCATCAGACATACAGTACAAAGGAGCAAGTGCATGTGAAGGTGCACACAAACCAAGCAACGGAAGCATTAGTGTGGATTTGTGCTCCCTACGCACACACACACACTCTCCTTTTCTGAGTAGTTGAGATTCCTGTCGTCATAGCAGCGGTTTGACGTAGTGGTCCTCCCCTGAATGTGATGGCTGCCAGGGCGCAGGGCAGAATGTTAAGATCCAGAGTATCACAAATTAACAGCTGAGAAGAGGGAGTGACAGAGTGTAGCCGTGGTCGCTGATGGAGCCCGCAGTTCAGTACCGCGTCGCCAAAAGCCGATCGATATGTCACATTGTCCTGTCCGGCCTTCCTGTTGAAAGAGCCGCCCTACTCCCCTCGGATCTCCTTCAGACCTCACCGAGTCTCCGTGTCTCCACTGCTGAATGCTAATTCCTGCACTGTGCCAGGGGCCCGTGTGCGCTCTCTAACGGCCATTAAAAGCTGCTTAGGACTTCACAGAACGCTGCACTTTTTTTTTCTTTTTCTCTCCAAGCCTCACCGATGCTAATTTGGATGAGCGTGTTTAGTGCTTTGTGCTGCAAAATCGACATGATTAATAAACCTAACTGCATCATGGGGTTTTATGCAGGATTCAACTTCTTCTGACGCCCTTATCCCGAGCGACCATCCTCTGTGGCGTTTAGTGGGTTTTTGAAGGATGAAGTCTGACTCTGTCCTCATCACAGGACCGGGCGGTCACCAGGGACGGAGGATTGATGGATAGACCTTGAGAGGGCAGCTACACAGAACTGCTGACGTAGCGCAGCAGCATGATTAATGTAAAGCCCTGGTTATTTGGGAGCATATGTAACAATGATGTACTTATTTTGTGTTTTTGTATTGGATAAGGTTCTTTTGCTTAATACAGAATTTACTAGTTTATTTATTTGTGTTTATTTAAGCGGGCAAACATCATATATAGAAAAACACTGACAGTCGAATTAAAAAAACACAATTTGCAGAGTTAACGCTCTTAAATCTAACTGTTTGCTTTTCAGTGTACTTCATTTGTATTTTCCTCTTTTCCACTTTCTGGCAGTGGGGCATTTTTATGAATTTTTAACATAGCAAACTGAACTTTTTCTTAATAATGGGTGATGAGTCTTGCAATAGGAATCTTTTTTGCCTTAGTTGAGACATAAAAATGTGAATCAGAAGTTGTGTTTGTATTTTTTTTAATACAGAAAAAAAGCTCTAAAGAGGTTTAGTGACACAGCACAAACAAATCTATGTCTCCCTCGTCCCTCACAACAGCCAGAACCTGTCCAGAGCAGAAAAACTTGTCAACGACTGTCTTCAGTTCACCCACCACCTGATGACTCCCTGCCCTCAGACCACCAGCCTCCTCAACAGTTTGGCTTCAGTATATAGGTCATAACACAAGACTCTCTCATGCGAGTGGATGGGACCTGGAGCAAATTAATAGGTTCCAATCAGCAGTGCTACTCCTGGCAGGTGCATGAAAGTAGAACAGTTTAAAAAGAACCATAGGGATTTATAGTACTATGGAAGATGCATCGGGATCGAGGTCCAACCTATATGCCTGCTCATATATCGTTAGTCAATGCCATTTTCATTGTATTAAATAAATAATTTAAACCAAACTTGAAAAACATCAGTGAGATTTGAAAGGCCTAAAATGACAGAAACAATACAAGGACAATAATGACATTTTATTGGAAAGTCGGTAATAATTGATACAAATGAGCCTGAAGAAATTGAAGGACAGTGTGTTGGATGCAGAATTGTTTGTTGTTTCTGTGATACAGAATCAAATATTCTCCTTCGAGCAGTGTGTATGATTAACTTCCTCATGAAGACTCTTAAAATGACAAACTGAAGCAAACTGTGAAAGTCTAACGCTGCGCTCCCTCCTCACACAGATGGATTCTCTCAGTGATTTATCTAGAGTCAAATAATGCACTTCAGTTGTTTTCTTGCTTCTCGGAGAATAGCTCAGGCGAGGGAATGCTGATAAACAGCGAGTGAGGCCCCTCGGCTTAGAATGAGAGCGAGCAACAACAGGAATCTTCTTCGTTTGCTTTGTTGTGTGCCGTTGCGGAAGTCTTTAACTTAAGCGAGTGGAACAGGCTGATGGGAGTTTCCCTTCTGTGAGAGCAGAACAAACAGGCAGCCTTGTGATTCACTCACATTGTACCATTTTACAAAGCTAACAGCCCAACATGGCTCGGCTGTCTGTTTTGAAGTCCTGGTGGACCGATCGCATCTAATGTTAATGTTAAACCTCAGCAGACGCTCGTCACTGAAGGAGAAACTCACCCACACGATGACGAGCGCAGAACTGACACTTTCGTCTGCCAGGAGAAATACAAAAGAAGTTGATTTTCATCTCGGTCTTTCAAAGCGGCTGACTCATTTCTGCCATGTCTGACTTGGGTCGTTTGTCATGAGGGTGCAGGAGCCAGGGCTGTGGGCCCCCCTGATCCCATAACACTGAGTTATTGCAGCCCCAATAACATTGGATTACTGCAGTGTGGGCCACAGTGCAGTCAACAGCACCTCTGAGAGGTTCTGAGGGGAGGAACAAAACCCTTGATGCTGTCAAGGATGAGGAGAGATAAAAAACAGATTAGTGGAAAATATAGAAGAGGGACGGTCATAGGGAGTGCAGAGCCAGAAGAATGAGTGCTGATGTACAGGAGTCTGTGTATGAGTGTAAATGGCTGTACCGAGGGCAATAATATTGGTGTGTATGCGGGTAGTTGGGTGTATGTGTGAAAATCCGAGCAAAGGTTGTTCAGGGTCGCTGGCATTCATTCCCTTGTTCTGCCTCCAGTGGAGGATCAAAGATGGGCAAAAGTCCAGAGACACTCTGGTGTCTTCAGACTCTGTGAGCTGACCTCTCGCCACGTCAGCTCAGACCCCCCGGGGAGTCGGGGACGCACAGAGCTACAGTGTTTTCTACACCGCTCACGTCCTCCACGTCAGCTCAGACCTGAGAATCGTAAAACACTCGTCTGTATATAAGGGAACTCTTTGTAATCCATCTCCTTGCAGACCGCTCCGTGTCCATGACTCAAATCCATTGTGAGTGCGTCAGAGAGATTACCTAAATGATACTCAAGTGTCCTTCAATGAGTGAAAACTGAACAGCCCTGCCGATCTATTACTGTTAGCGTCATGATTAGCTCGCAGCCATTTACTCAGCAGATCCATCCATCCCCTCTCCCTCGGCTCTCTTCCGCCTTCGCCTCGCTGTCGAGCTCTTCTTCCATTTTGTCAGTTGCTGAGTCCAGTTCTTATCAGCTGAACGTTCTCTTCCAGCTTCCTCTTATCTGAGGCACAGCTCATCCCTGCGGGGTAGGGAGTTGTCCTGTGTGGCCAAAGCCAGGGTATAATGAGACAGATGCCTCTTCCTCGTGCAGCCACCCTCTCGCACGGAGATACCCGCTTCATCCTTCTCCAACCAACTTTCTATTTTTTTATCTTGTGTAAATATTATCAGGTCCAAAAGATTTGCTGTGCTGCAATGACAGTCTCCATTTCTTTATCTCTCTGTATCTCTCTCTCCCTCACTCTGCCAAATGTCAAGATGTTGAAGACACAGACCTTGTTGAGCCAGAGCTGCTCAGTGCTAATTAGCTGCAGTTCTAGGCGGCCGGCTTATCTTCCCCTTCATAGCGAGACACCGGTCAACCTCACCCACAGCAATAGATATCACTTCTCCTCTTCTGAGCCGTCAGCTGATGCTGCCTCTGCTTATGTCCACCTGAAGGAGGTGGTTTCACTTTGTGTTCAATCAGACTTTGTGTACTCCAGAAGGGAATAAATCAATGTGTGTATGCATATAGCTTTCTTTGTTGAGGGTTTTCAGTAATAAGATATGCTGTATTGATATACTAGATGCATACAGCTATACCATCAATATCTCTGGGTTTGTTAGGATGAAATAGGATTTTAAAATATTTTATGCTATTATTGTATACTTGAGTTTTTCCATTTGTCAGTTTGTTCACTTAATCAGCTAAAAACAGAATTGCTGCTATAGCACAACATGAGCACGACAAGTGCAAGTAGTCGGGTTGTAGAGACAGTGGAAGTTTGAGGCTGAATTTAGACTCACAACATCTTATGTGTAGAAGCTTTTGGGTTAGTGCATAAAGTGGTCATGGATGGAGTGGGCCATGGGTCAGCCTTTTGACCTGTTTGATAAACCTGGAATTAACCTAAATGGAAGCACCTTAGGATTGCTACCTTTTTAAGCTTTCCGTTCACACATCACATTGGCGCCGCATCTCCTAGAGCACAAACACACCGAGGCTGAGCGGAAATGTGGAGGAAAAGGAGTCAAGCGGAGGCAAGATAGTGGGGAAGAAAACAATTGGAGGGAGATGGATAGAAATGGAAAGATGCAGGACTGCGATAAGCGATGCTGCGTTCGAGAGCGGAGACGTAGCGAGCGTTCAGAGGCGGGCAGGTGGGACAGACGAGGGAGAAAAGGGATGTGGAGGGTGGGACAGTGGAAAGGATGGGAGAGCTGAATACGGGGATGATTGAATGTGATGGAGGGAGGCGGAGACGGGCCCTGTTTTCCAGATGCCTCCCTTCTCAAGATAAAGGGAAGGAGGGAGCAGTCGTCCTCTCCGGGGAAATGTTTAGAAGAAGGAGGAAGGGGACGTGGGGAATAGCACGAGGGGGCAAACTGGGGGCGAGTCGAGTTCTATGGTAATACGGGCGGCAAAGAGTGGGGCCGTGTGTTCAATGGCGTAAGAGAGATGGACAGGGTATTGTAGCCAATGCCCCATAACCAATTATGGCCTGTAATGGACAAATAATTTATTTGCTGATAGAGCATAATTGCACGTCAGAGGGTTTGACTGGTGGTAACTGAGCTAATAAATCTCAGATGATTTACTGCAGCCACACACACACACACTCACACACATACACACACACACACACACACACACACACACACACACACACACACACACACACACACACACACACATACAAATACACACACACCCACTGGATCGTTTAATATTCACAAAAGAAGAGAGTGTTAAACTATCTGCTTCCTGTATCACAATTCCCTCTCTACTGGAACATTAAGTAAACCTGTGAGATGCTAATGCAATTAATGCACGCTTGCTCTGTACACAGATCAGAATAATTAAAAGGTCAAAGAGGACACAGTGAGACATTAATATCTCATCTGTACGTGTTTGTAGGTGCTAAATTGCTCGGTGGGTAGAGGGTTGTTTTTCAAAGGTAAACGATGCGCTGTTTTGTTTACTTGTTGTTTACTTGTCCTTGTGAGCCATTAGCTCACTGTGTTACCTTAACAACCTACTTTTCCGCCCCTGTCACTTATCTAGACACACACACACACACACACACACACACACACACACACACAAAGTACCGACATAGACAGTATAGGCACTCACCAGCACAACACTGCAAAACAGGCATGTGCTCAGGCTGCTATGATGTGCGTGTGTGAACTCTGTGGGGAGGGAAGCTGCACGTTCAGCAGTTGTTGAGCCCTATGTGGCCGTTGTTAAGCTCCACTACAGTGAATGTGTTGGGTGGGGCTGTGTCTCAGAATCACACACACACTTATACACACACAGACACTGCAGTTAGACAGTTTATTTTTTATTTTTATGACAGCCACTTTAATATGGGCCTTTAAATCATGTACGTACAGTAGCCGATGTGTGACCTCAGTCCAAACAGTCAATCAACATTTCTGCCATTTTTACAACATGTCAGTTTCTCCTGCACTGGCAGGGAGTGACGCTGAGCTTTTCAGAGTTCAGATTAATCTTCTTCCCTGTGAAAGGAAAAAAGCTGAAACTTTTCAGTCCGTATCATAACAATAATTACTGGTTTTGAATCATTTGAATCCTCCCGTCTGGTTCATGCTGCTCATTAAAAGAAGCATAACCCAACACACACCCAGTGGAAGTGATGAAATGGGGATGGACAAAGGTGTATTCAATACCTTGTTTTCAGCAGTCAGTCACTTTGACAGATAAATAATAAATAAATAATTCTTATTTTTAGAGCACTTTTTCAAAACAAATGGTTAAATTTGCCTTAAAAAGGCAGCATAAAAACAGAGAGGTCATAAAACATCACGTTTAGAAGAAACTGGCAAAATACATGTATGAAATACAAGTGCTGTGTAAAAGTCTCAAAGTTCAAGAAGAAGCCAGTTATAAAGAAACTCTCCAGGAAGGTTGTTCCAGATTCTTGAGGCTCCGGAACAGACAAGAGACCTCCAGCCGAGGATCTCAACGTGCATGCTGGTGTGTATGATTCTAAAAGGTCAGCGATGTAGCAGGGGGCGAGGCCATTAAGGGCTTTAAAAGTGATCAGTAAAATCTTAAAATTAACTTGAACTTGAACAGGGTTTGGCAGGGTTTGAGGTATGGTATGTTTATGAAAAATCCACAGGTTAAGTGCTGATATATCACCCAGTGCCACCAGTCATTCAATAACATTTAGGTATTCTGTTTGAATATGATTAAGATAAATATAAAACCAGAACTGAAAATAGCCAATTAGCTTATGAAGCCTGTTTTCAAATTATGAAAAGCCAATCATTATTTTATAGTCTTTTATGTTTAACAGTTTTTATTGTTTTCTTTGGTTAATCAAAACAAAACAATACAATTATACACTCACAGCTTACCCCATGCAGCAGAAGTACATACATTAAGAGACTTCAGAATGTATATCCATATCCATATATATATATATATATACACATAAGTACATAGGAATATTATATTATAACGATACATGTAAATACAACAATGCTGCAAGACAAAGAAAAGAAAGAGACAGGAAACTTAAATTAATAAGTAAATAAATTTAGAGATTAAAATAAATTAAAAAAAAAGGAGAGGGGAGAGGGGGTTGTGACATCTACTCTGCCTCCTGTAGAGGGCTTTGTATGCTCTCATAATAAGTCAAGAATGGGGTCCAGGTTCTCTCAAAGTTCTGTGTGGAGCCTTTCAGAGTGTATCTTATTTTTTCAAGTTTTAGGAAGGACATGGTGTCTCTAATCCATCTACTGAATGTGGGAGGTTTTTGTTCCTTCCACAAGAGTAATATAAGACGTCTGGCAAGCAGAGAGGTGAAAGCTATGACAACGTGGGCCCTACCCTAAAGAGGACGTGTTTCAACAGTAAAGCCAAAAATGGCACATAATGGGTTTGGAGGGATGACCACACCAAAAATTGTTGAGTAAGCCTGAAAGATATCTGCCCAGAATTTTCTGAGGAGAGGGCAAGACCAGAACATATGCAAGTAGTCAGCTGGTTGACTTTTACAACGGGGGCAGGAGGGGTCAACATCAGGGAAAATCCTGGCAAGTTTGGCCCTGGTCCAGTGAACTCTCAGGATGATCTTGAGTTGAATTAAGCTGTGTCTAGCGCAGGGGGATGATGTGTGAACTAGGTTTAGCGCAGTCTGCCACTGATCTTCTCTCAGTACCACCCCTAGGTCTTCTTCCCAAAGTGTTCTAGTTTCTTGCAGTGACTGGGGGGAGATGTTGCCAACTTGGTTGTAAAGGACTGAAATTAAGCCTTTACGGTGTGGAGAAAATGTGAGAAGATTGTCAGTTGTGTTATCCGCTGGTAAATTTGGAAATGAAGCAATGTTTTTCTGCACAAAATGTCTTACCTGGAGATATCGAAAAAAATGTGATTTTGGAAGGTCGAACTTCTCAGAGAGTTGTGTGAATGATCCAAATTTGCCCTGGATAAAGAGGCTACGTGTGGAAGTAATGCCTTTTGCCATCCAGATTTTAAAAGCTGAGTCCAAGGTAGAGGGTGGGAAATTGTAATTATTGACAACTGGGGAGTGAATTGACATTGCAGACAGGTTTTTTATAGTCTTTTAATCAGTCAACCATTTTCTATTTAAAATATGTTTGAACACTGAAAAACATTTATTCATGTCTGCTGACCTGCAGTTGTAAATCCAAAGATATGCAGTTTACCCAAGAGTCTAGCTTTCACTCAATCATATGATTAATTAAGAGGATAATTGTGCAGAATATGTAATGATAAGATTTATATTTCAAACAATGCACAGTCTGACCAAACACACACAGTAAATCCGAGCTGAGCATTCATTCTAAAGCATCTCTCACATTCAGAGAAACACACACACTGACAAAGAGCAGATTCTGGCTCCTTGCAGAGATTCCTTCCCTGCATGCACTGCTTTGTGTTCGGGGGGGGGGTCATCACCCTGACGGCTGCCTTGACCTCTCGCTGCTTCTCATGACGGCCTCTCAGGTGCAGATCCAGACTGGGTCTAACATGTTAATTAAACATCTCTGTGCCAGGAGAGCTGAGAGCAAAGGCTTCGCCTTCATCCACCTCTGATCTGAACCGTGGCGGCTGCATCGGTCGACGTGGACCTCAGCTCAGGCCCAGTGGTGCTCATTAATGCATAAATCCTCTCGCTTCCCTCAGCCTGTGATTGGCTCGCTGTAACTGAGCCAGGAAGCACCCTGGGGGCATTATGTGTATATACACCACTTCAGTGGGGCTCTTTTTATTAGAGCAGGGTTGTGACGCAGAGATTGACGATCTTCTCTATTCCTGTGGGCATGCGAGGAGTGAGCTCTGCCGCTATAGATTTCAGAGATGGATGAAAATTAAATTTAAAGACTCTTACTCAGGGTTACTAAGAGAGGGGCGAGGTGGGGAGAGAGGTCGAGTAGAGGCAGATGGAGGCGGAGGGGGAGGATGGGGGAAGTAGGCAGGGAGCGGAGGTGTTGCCGGGGCGACAGGAGAGAAGGATGAAGTGGGACGTGCCAGTGAAGCGTCAGTAATCTGCTGCTCTGGCTAGCTGACAGGGCACACGCTCGTGCATGCACACAAACACACACACACACACACACACACACACACACATACGTTTACACACACAAACACACTCCTGCTCGATCCATGGCCTCCAGCACACGACCAGTGCGCGCAGGTCTGCAGTCAGTGGCCAGCAGGAGGTGGCCAGTCTGCAAGGTGTTTTCAGGACCACGAGGAGCCATGTTATCTCCCGTGCGCTTGGCATGACCACTCGCATACACATAATGAGGGAAGTGGAGAGAGAGCGAGGAGCGAGCGAGACCGACAGTCAGGGACACACGATCAGACAGAGAGAAAGAGACAATGTTCAGAACTGGCAGGCGTACTTCTCTCTCTCTCTCTCTCTCTCTCTTTCTCTCTCTCTCTCTCTCTCTCTCTCTCTCTCTCTCTCTCTCTCTGCTCTCTCTCTCTCTCTCTCTCTCTCTCTCTCTGTCTTCCGATACTACTCCTCTCTCCCATCGCTTCCACTATACTTTTGTCCCTCCCTGCCTTCCCACTCTTTGAATTTTTTAGTTTGGCTTTTTTGTTTCTTTTGAGTTTTTTGCCAAACACAATTTTCCATCTTAGCCCGTGTTTCAGTGAAGTGGGGACAGCAGGCGGGGGATGAATGAGGAGCTGGGTCGAGGCATGGATTGACCCAGACGTGAAAAGGGCGAGGCGTAGAGGGCTGAAAGGAGCGCTAATGGAGGATACTGGGATACCCTCAGGTGGGAGCATCAGTGGTCCCCTCTCCTCGTCCTGTGTGTCCCGGTCTCCCTTGTTCTTTCCTCTCGTTTTTTCTTCTGTCTCACTTTGTTTCAGGGAGTCCTTTTTGTAATTGGCCCATTTGCTTGGATACTCGTGGTATTTAATCTTGATAACTTGCAGCGTTGAGGGGACTCTCTCTGGATGCGTGTGTGTGAGACAGTGTGTTTGTGTATTTGTGTGATTGCACTTATTGTCATGAGAGTCACGTAGCCCTGCTGTCTGCCTGTGCCTGCCTCCTGTATGTTCAAAGGCTGTGGAGCTCGCTGGCTCCTCCAGGACTCAAGCTGCGGCTGCTGCCGGTGCCTCACTCGTGACAAGCGTCTTCACAAACTCTGTCATGGCTTCCTGTGCGCCCTGTGGGACTTTTTAAGTCATTTGTTGCCAGTCAGTTTTAGTTCATATGATTTCTATTGTTGCCTTTTCTGCTGCCACTCTGATTCATATGTGGATGCTTGCGAGAGGAAAACATTTTTTTTGTTGCTGTTGGAGCTAATTTGGATTCAATGTTTGCCTCCTACTATCCCTCGTATATATCGAGCATGTCTGTTTCCAGGGAGATGTCAGACGCGCCAAAATAAAAGCCCCTCAGTCAATCAGCGTTGCCACTCCCTGTTCCAAATCTCTGAACCTCTGTCTCGTATTCAGTGACATTGTGCGGTCTGCACAAACTAGTTTGATGATGTGAGCACACCAGCTGGGCCAGCTTAACTGGTTATTCTTCATAATTATACCACTCTAATGACCCCAGTGACATTGCAGCTCTGTAACCACGAAGCTCACAGAGCGATAAGGACACTGACAACCAAGTGGGGGATTCTTTCTCTAGATATTTGTTCATGATGACCTGCTTGTCGCCTTCGCTCTGACACAGCAAAATGACGGTAATGAGCGTGTGTATGTGTATTTTGTGTGTGTGTGTGTGCCCGTGTGCCGGTGTGCTAGAGTTCTCATTAGCCCAAAGTCTT
Organism: Pseudopleuronectes americanus; assembly: GCA_038501795.1. Lineage (NCBI taxonomy): Eukaryota > Metazoa > Chordata > Actinopteri > Pleuronectiformes > Pleuronectidae > Pseudopleuronectes > Pseudopleuronectes americanus. The sequence goes on from CM076732.1 coordinate 10,741,162, forward strand.
TGGAGTCAATAGAGGCCAACACCTCTCCTCCCCACTTTTGTCTTTCGCTTCACAGCACACTGAATCGCAATTTAGGATGTGCACAAGCGAGAGAGAGAGTGTTGGTGTCTATGTATGTGCAGTGATCCGTGATGTACTACTTGGACTCTCTTGTGATGTTGCTTCTTGAGAAGAATATTTCCCCCCCTGTTAATTAGTCAAGGGAATCTCCAGAGTTTAAACCATTATTTATTCATCATGCCCTCAGTTCGATCTTATCATTGAATAGAGAGTTTGTGTGCGTGAGTGCGTGTGTGTGCGTGTGTGTGTGTGTGTGTGTGTGTGTGTGTGTGTGTGTGTGTTTGTGTGTGTGTGTGTTTGTGTGCATTTGGGATCAATGCCAGAAGGAAGCAGGGTTCACAAAGTCAGAGCATAATACACACACACACACACTCAGTTCACTTTTAGCGAAGCTGCAGCGACAGAGATTAAAACACAGTGAACTTTTCCTGCATAAATGAGTTTTCCACATTTACTTCTTCCCAACACACCTACGCTGTTGTCTTCATAAAATGAGTTGAAAGGATCCGAGACAGCTGGAGATTCGGCAGTGGGAGATCAAAAGTGAGCGGCTGACATTTGCATTTGTCTTTATTCCTTACATCTGTTGAGCAGAGGCAGACACAATGTGCGAGGTGATGGATCATAGCCAATATGGAGGTGTAGGTATATGTGATGGAGAAGCTTGTGTGGCTATCTTAATATAACAATACCTAGAGGAAACAGCTTTGGTTTATATGAATCAGGATATTCAGGGTTGAATTTACTGAACTGTCAATATGGATGCGAACCTTGAAGTGAGTGGGAATGTGTCAGTTGATAATATCTTTCTTTTTCTTCAAGAAATCCCAGCTACATAACTTGGACCTCTTTACGGTTTCCACCCATTTATTACTAAGTCCAGTTCACTAGTGGTGCAAACATATGAAGTGGTAATGCTTATCATGTATGAAGCCCTGGATTCAATCTCTGGCATCTGTACTTTATTAAATCTGAGCCACTATACCCTACTCATAAAAGGTCAATCTATGTAAATATAGTCTGCAATGTTATTGGAGGGCCCGGAAGCTTCTGGTTTCCGTTTCTAAGTTAACCAGTTACATTTGGCAGGTCCGAACAAAAGAAGCAGAACACATTGACTGAAATGCATTTGGCTCTTATCTGCATTCATATGCATTAAGCTGTTGTCTGGACCTAAAACACCTGAAAAAAGTATTGCTGTTTGTGTTTGGTTTGAAAAAACGACTTTTGTGATATAAGAAACTTGGGAGATGTATGACTCACGTTTTCACCTTTATGTTTGTTTGGTATGTGTCACGTGACAATAACAGATTTCCAAACAGAGAACCATAAAAGTATACATCTAGCAGCCAAGTGACTCAGCCGGAAAAACTGAGTCACACTCGTCTGGTCTGTTTCAGAAGTAGAGTTGCCGACTTTGTTGCACCAGAGCTGAGAGCATCGAAGTCGTGCCACTCTGTGTCGTGATTCAGCTAACAAGCTGCGAGTTGAGTTAAACTATGGATTTAAATTATGGGCTTTCAGGGGCAGATTGACAGAATGGTCATGATTTTCTAGTGCCCAAGGATATATCTATAGACTGCACTCCATAGCGGAAAAGCCTGTATAGTTAGGAAAACTGTATCATACAGAAAAGCAGCAAATTCTCACATCGGAGGAGCTGGAAATATTGAATGCTGCTGTCTCTGATTAATCGACTTTGCTCGCGCCTTTCTCCAGACCCGGGTTGAACTTGGATCTCAGGGATCTGCCTTGACACAGCCACGGAGGAGAGAAGCGAGATGTGAGGGTGAAATTGGTCGTGAAGAGAGAGGAGATGATGAAGGGCTCTGGCGGCAGTATTTCTGAGAGTTCCCACTAACCTCCACTGCGATGGTTCCTCTTCATAGATTCTCTCTCTCCTGCATTGTCACAGCGACTGTGGGGATGAGAAACACATAGGATCTACATTAGCTGCAGCAATCTTCTTGAAAAATTGTTTTACCTCTGCTGCCGCATTTGGAGATGTTCCAATGGATGCACCGCACATTAAATCATATTAACAGCATGAGATGCTTCACTGATCTTTATCAGGAAGCTCTTACCTGCTGCCGTTCCTCCACAAAGGACATCAGAGCTCAGTAAGAGACAGTCTCATGACTGAAGCTGATGACTCAGTGTCTTGTTCAAGGACATTTCAACAGATTACATTTAACTCCATTCCGTTATAACTTCATTGTTGCACATAATCACACAGTGCATTAAAATTATACATTTGTAGAACAACCCATTAACATCAGACATCTCTAAGTATCACTAATAAGAATCTGTTGGTTGAAATATTGTCGTTTGTAGATGGTTTGAAAAACAAAGTGGATATTCTTTGAATTTTATCTTCATGTGGTGAGTAAAACAGGGAATTAAGAGATTTTAGAAATAACATACGTGCTGTAACTGATTTATTTGCCCCTTGGAAGCAGAACACAGACACATCCTGATTTCCATGTTGATATGGCAAACGTGTTAACAAACTGTTGTTTATTTACACATGTGAGGGATGATGGATGTACTGTAAGCCCGATTTTCACTCCCTGTCAACTCTGTTGTTGTCTCTACCAAGTCCTGAGGGAAATATCTGCTAAATGCTCAGCTACATTCACCAGCTGGCACGTTGCTTGGTGCTGAGCAAGTGGGTTTACTGCTGTGACCAAACATGAGGATATATGAGGGCGGTGAGAGTGAACCATAAGTGAGCAGAAAGTCTGTCAAGCCGAGGGGAGCCCGATTCAGGCGATAACTGTAAAGTTTCATTTATGTGTTGTTACTGCCTCTGAGGAGGGTCATGTCGACATTTGCGTTTGTTTTTCAGTCTGTTTCTTAGCAGGATTACACAAAAACATTTCAATGTTTTATCACAGCGGTGTTGGGTCAGGAAAGAACTCATAACATTTTAATGCAGATCCCGATCAAGGTGTTCACGTTTTCATTTTGTATGTGTATTTATATTTATGTGTTCACATTTTGTCTCTATGGATTCTATCACTTGGGGAAGTCCGATATCACTAGAGGGAGGTGGCAGTGACGAGAGACCAGATCAGACAGAATCATTAAACCAGTCATTAGTAATGATCACTCCAGTTTAAAGCAGCCTGGGCTGAGCCATTTGCACACAGCTTCAGGTCGTGATTGAGCCATAGCTCTGTGCCTCGTTCTTTCACTCCCCGGGCCCAGCGACAGCTTTATGTCCCAGTGATCCACTGTGTAGTGGGGTCAAAGGTCAGAGGTTAGCAACAGGTCTCCTCAGAGACACAGGTTCTTGGAGGATCCCGCGCTGATGCTAAGAGGAGACGGGATTTGTGGAGCTTGAAATAGTTTGTGTTCGGTGGGTGATGAGGCCGAGGCCAAGCTGTAGCTAGAGGTGCCATCTACAGATGGGGGAAAAAAGAATGGAGCATTTGCACACATCTGCTCCGAACTGGCTGCAGGGTGAGAGGAACAGCAGGTCATAACCAGATGTTTGCTGCATGAATAATTACAGGTCGTCAGAGTGTTGCATTTTAGGCAACTGTATAGAAAGGCTGCAATTAAGAGCAGAGCAAGTCGAAGAGAGACAAAAGAGTTGGAGAACATGCCGTGAGTGACTGACAAGCTTTTAAGTGGGAACTGGAAATATCTCAAAGGCGTCCAGTGAAGCATGAAGAGATCTGCAGTCAGAACTCGGAGGGAAGTGGAAAGGCGGCCAAAAAGAAGCCGGGACGGAGAGATTGGAGAGAGGGTTTTTGCTTTTGAAATTTTAAAACCAGAGACAGTGGTGTCTACAGCATCAGATAAAGGTCAGTTTTGTGTAAGTGCCAGGTAGATATGAGATGTGAGAGACGGTTGATCTTTAGGGCTGCTGACTGATAAAGTAGTTCCTCGTTTTTAGGGAGACCCCGTCTGTTTGTCTCTCTGGAGTTCTCCGCTGAGATTTATGTCCTGCCGTCAAATCCTAGACACCCTCCTGTCAAACACTCGCTCCAAAGACTGTTTATAACCAAACCACTACTCACAAGCACTAATCGGTAGACGGGTTTTAAATGGGTTTGATGGGACACTTTATAAACTCTGACTTCCTCCTGGGCATCGCTCACCCAGCCTGTGGCCCCAAAGACCAAGTCTTCCTTAATTCTTAGTTTTGATTATTTGCGTATGTATAAACCACCTCCTGACCCAGTTCTGCTCCCTCTTCCTCCTCCCTCTTCATCGTGTTTGCAGGCTTGTACACCACTACAGATCCATTAGTGTCTTCTTCACCAACCCCTTTCTGCCAGCCTCTGTCTTCCCCAGTTTTGTCCGTGGCTCTCAGTTATCTTTACTTAGCTTCACTCGCTCCCTGTCGCTTCCTTTGTCTCTTAGTCTCCCCTCCTTGTCAGTCCCCATCTCTTTTCAGCCTCTCAGCTAGTCGTGAGTCAGTGCTACTGCGTACTGGATTAGCCACGGGCCCGCTCTGCCAAGTGCTCTTGGGCTGTGGGGCAGAACACTTAACCATTGTCAGATTTCCGTTTCATTGAGCCAGCAGGTGGCAGGATAAAAGAGGCGGAACAATTACTAAAATAGAGACATGTCTTGACGTCTGTATTAATATTTCAAATTGCTCTATTCCAACTTTTTTCTGGGGCTGGGTCTCCACAGGAGCCCTGCGTAAACTCTGGAAGGAGTGATATCCAATCTGTGTGGATGTGTCCAGGGAGACAGATTTCCCAAGGGCGTGATTGGCAGCGTGAGAACTGAAGGAAAGCATCCAGTAAAACAGCCCTCAGGACTCATCGTGAAATGTCACATTTACTTTGTTAAATGTTAGTCGGTGCTCTGAGTGTCAGGGATTTGGGAACGTTAGCAGTTGTGCACCAGTGCCCGGCAGCTATTGATCCCATTGTACAATGTGTCTAAAAATATGGTCATAGCACAATGCACCTTTAGTGATAGGAACATTGTGCTACACTTTCGACTAATTATTTTTTATTTTGCTTATCGCCCAATTTCAGCTGGGATTGGCTCCAGCCCCTCTGCGATCCTCATAAGGAGCATGAATTAAAAAGCAATACTAACGTAAAGAAACACAAGTTCCAACAAGATACATGTGAACTTTTTCTGTTTGGCTTGATTGATCTTGAATGCAGCCTCCAAAGAGAAGTGTCGATGTGGCAGCAGCAACATTCATTAATCCTCGTCCTGCTGCAGTAAGCCATTTGAGAATGAGCTGAGACACGGAGGTTAGTCTGGAAGGAGACACTAACCTTTTGCTGCTCTTTTTCTAACTTTCACCATGTGTTCACGACTAAGACTGTTTTTTTTTCTCCAACACATTCATTTCGCTTTAACGAGCCCGACCTGCGGTTTGTTAACACTCCCCTGCGGGTGAAAACAGAGTGGACGTCTGTTTGGTTGTTGTTTATCACACCAGGCTTGTCAGGGGGGGGTTGTCTCTGTTGTTTTTGTTGTTGCAGTGGGCGCCGTGTTGTGTTGGCGGTGACAGCTTGTTAACGTCTAACTCGTCATCTTCTCCTCCTCTTTCTTTCGCCAACTGGCTGCTCTGCCTGCGTTCACCTGCAGCACATCGCCAGAGAAAACCCACGCATCCATCTGTACTGTCGCCCGCCCCCCCTTCCCATCCCTCGGCAACCGAACCCAAATGGAACGGTCCGAACACGCCCGGCCCCGGTTAGACGGGGACGGGCGGGGGGTTCATAAAGGATAAAATGCAGTTGCTTTAGAGCAAAGAATGATGCCTTTAATGCATGTGCACAAGGATCAATGGGAAAATCCTGCCTCCAAACATAGACAGACACACGTGATGTGGCATACATTACTGCACGGCCATTAGTGTGTGGGCTAATGTGGTGTATAGGACAGCCAATCAATCGAGGAGGAAGTGATGGATAAGCCGGATCTGCGCATAAAACCTATTTCTATGAGTCAAGTAGGTTCAAGGTTACAGTTTGTAGAAAGGCTTTCCACAAGCCCAAGGACATGGACTAATGATGCAGATTGCAGAAAACGCAACATTATCATAACACAACTCTGTAAGTGAATACAAATTAACGCAATTAGCAAATATTCATCACGGGGGACGCCTTCCAGTTGCCCTCTAAACAATATTCAATACTGCTGAGTTAATACTGACTTGAAATGTGTAAAAAGTGTCCGCAGAGATTCTGGCATCGTGAATTATTACAACTAGTCAAGTTGTTGTTGCATGTAGTTTTTTTAACTACTGTATTAAATAGATATTCTGCGATTGCAACTGAGCACATAAAAAATGCAAGGCCCACATACCAGGCGTCATAAGACACCTAAACATTGCTGTTGCGGTACTGATACATTTGCATGTCATGAATATGCAGCAACCTAATGTAACACCGGCTGCAATATAAATAAAAACTGTGGCTCAACAAATAAAGCCTGTTAAATCAATGGTTCTCCTCCTGCTTCAGTTCTTTAAAATCATCCATCCAAGAGAACCTAACACAAATTAACATCTTACTGTAAGTTGTGACCTAAATTCATTAAACTTTTCTCTTCAGGGAGAGCCGTTAAATAAGTATATTTTTGTAGCGAATGGTACTTTACTAACGTGTGCAGACGGAGATGGTAATAGGCTTCCTTTCCACATAAAGCTCTTTTCTGTAGTTTTATTTCAATTAATTATTATTGCTTTATACCAAACAACAGCATCACACAATTTTTCTCTATACAGCAGCAAGCAATTTGTTTTCAATAATATCCCATAATCCGTATTAGAAAATAAAAGCTAAGTCAACCATGCAAGGTAAAGATTCTTTCAGCAGGGGATGACTCAGTTTAAGATCTTTCTAATGAGCTGCTGTTCAGCTACATTCAGTCGAATCCTCTCTTATTTACATCTGACGTTCAGAGATTCCCGACCCGTATCAGCACTAATGACCAAACCTGATGCGAGATTATGAGCACTCAGGTTTATTCATGAAACCTGCAGCCCTGCAATAAACAAAACCCCCCTTCAAAACGTATATTATTGAATCCTTGTGCAACATATTTCTCACAGTAAATGTGTTATACAACAAATAGTCATGTTCGGTTTCTGTTGCGTACATCAGGAAGGTTCTGGTTTCGACCAGGGCCTTTCTTTGAGGAGTTGGAATGTTCTTGAAGTGTCTGCTTCCTCCCACACTCAATCGACAAATTGTTGAATCTTAATGTGAATAGTTGTTTTTGCCTCTATGCTTGGCCCAGTTATGTCCAGGGTGTACACCGCCTCTAGCTCAATGTCAGCTGGGACTGACTCCAGCTCCCCCTGTGACCCTCGAAGGAGGAGTGGTAACAATCTGTTTTCAGTGGCTGGCACTCTAAAGAGTCATATCCTGTAAAGTAGAAAGTAAAGTTGTACTTTTTGTCCTCTCCTGTGTGACAGAGACAAAGAGGCATGCAGCATAGGGTGACAGGAGTTGTGAGGCAGAAGGTGGGGCTGCTGTTTTTTTTGCAGAGACCCTCCCGCAACACGCTTTGTGATGCCCCCCTGGGAAATAGTGAAACAGGCAATTACTCTAACATCCCACTAGGGACTGCTGTGTGCCGCTGATCGCCCCGCTCACTCCTGGATCACAAACAGGCTCGACAAAAGCCCTTTCTTAACAGGCTCAATGCCGGGGCTTCATCCCTGATTTGTGCACACGTTTTACTTAGCGTCATAGAAAAAGAAGATTGCACCTTTTGTATCTGTGACACTGTTTCAACATATGATTTTTGCTGATCTCTCTGTCCTCCCTTTGATATCCCAAAGGTAAAATGATTGCAAAACACGATGTGGAGATGAGAGAGTTGAGTTGAATTTGGAGGTTTGAACTTCACAGGCTTCTGCACCGAAAGCCATTTCCTGCAAGGCAGCCACAGGAACCCTCTGATTGTCTATTTGTGTTTTCTCCTTTCTCTTTCCTCTGATGCCACTTGACAGAGAGCAGAGTTTGCAGCGTGACACACAACTATCGGCATCAAAACACAGATCTGAGTCATGTTGACTCGACAACTTGTAATCTGTTCTGCCCTGCCTGTGCCACATCTGTCACCGGCTGTGTCAAACGTGTGTTTACGCCTGCGTGTGTATGTTTGTGTGTGTTGGGGTGGGGGGGTGGCTTGCTAACTGCTGCTTGTAAAACAGCTGACCCGTTGCCAAGGCAACCGATCTGCAGTGACAGCCGTTGTCAGGCTCATCTCGGGTAATGTTATGATTGATCCCTTCTTATTTCCTATTCAGTTTTTGAAGGTATTTTTTTGCCTCTTGCTCTTTTCCAATTAAACTGTCAGGCTAATTCCAGTCGAAGAGGAAAATTATTCCAATGATTTGACTGTGCGTATTATTAATGCACCATGTCACAGACAAGAGGATACAGCCTCTTTTCTGAGGGGCCACAAGATCCTGCAGGGACAGCAGTGCAACAATAATTTGCTATTTGGAAAAGAATGGACTATTTTCCAGAGCACCTGACACCGACATTTTGCGTTCTCACATACGATTACATTTCCGTAACCTTTTGACAGGTCCTCTGCTTTGTGTTTCCAGGGCCTCAGCTGGTGCTGCATAGTTTTAAGCTCTAATCACCTGGTGCCCAGCTCCCTCGGCAGCCCAGCCTTCACATCTGTCACCAAGGAACATACCACCTGTGTGGTTTAATAGCCTCTCTGCATGCCTGCACGCTTCAGTGGAAGCTACCATACTGTACTTCACTGTCAAATATCAAATCAAGCCAACTGAGTCCATTAAGTGAAGTTGCTGAGATGCATCTAAACTCTGTGCCAGGCGCTCCCTTTACTTTCAGCGCCAGATGAACTCGCTCATTTCTCTCAGTCGCCTCCGTTTGCCTCGTGCAGCTGAATATGCATTCTCTCCTCAACATCCCCCCCTTGTCTTCTATTTTTTTCGACACCTCTCCACCGCTCCTGCCTGTCTGCTCTGGTAGATCACTTAATCAAGTGATGTAAGTGATAAATGAATTTCAGTTTGGAATGCAGTTCACCACTTTGATTGATAACCCGTTGCCTGTGCCCAAACCAATCTGACAACAGATGTGTTCCTGTGGGAGGGGGGGCTTGTTAGGGTGGCCGGTTGGCTCCGTCTGATTCAGGAATGGCAGCATGCTAATGCTTCAGGAGGCTGCCAAGAGGGCCGGCAACAAATATGTGTAAGAGCCGTCCTGGTAATCCTGCCCCGTAGAAGGAGAAGTAACTATACCAGCGCTGCTCCACCAGCAGCCAGCTCCTCTTATTTAACCAGCAACGATGACAAGATTTACTGCAAATTGCTCCTCATTACACAATCATTAGGAAACCTTAGGCTCCCAGTCTGAGCAGCGCGAGTCGTGTTTTGGCTTTCACTTAACTCAAATGATATTAGAACAGTAATGATCTTGTTAAGGGTGTTCTTTTAACAACAACAACAAAAACAGCAACAAAAGGATGCTGAAGATGCTCTCCGCAAATACCTCGCGTTTCCACTGGAGCAGTGTGTTTTTACGTTGCCAGTTAACAGGGCTTCATTTAGTTCAGTGATTCATAGCTAAATTTCTGTGAAGTCATTAGTGTTGGCAGTCAGCCTTTTAACATTAAATGAGCAGTTTCATTAGTGTTTGGTCTGTTCAGTCTCAGAGTTCAGCTGTTATTGGAGGAGGAGAGGGGCAGACAAAGTGTTTTATCTATAGCAGGACTAAATCAAATAGTTTTTTTTTCTCAAACAGCTCTTGTTGTAATTTATTTAATTCGTTACTCCTTTACGATAGTGGCAGCACTACAAAATGATTTCTTTCCCCTCGCCCACTTGAGAGAAAACACTTATCAGTCTTAGATTCTGTACACGAGTCGTGATGTTACATTTTCATTATTTCACACGTCTCATTATGTGTCTGCCGGTTGTTCCTTCGTGAGCTTTTTAAGAGATTAAGAGCTTGAAATTTGGTCCCTGCCGATATCGTTTGAAAACGTCACCCTGTGTCTCTCACAGCACAACATCCAGAGTGGAAGTTTTGACAGCTGTGGTTTCTCCGACCATCAGTGTTGGCAACATGCCTGCAGAAGGGTTGTTGTGTAATCAGCCTGATTCTGTGAGCGTGGGGGAGCAGAGAGACGGACAGAGGCTGTGACCTGTCCAGAGGCAGCTTAATGAACCTGCAGTCCGTGATGGACAGTAACAAGAAGCACACTGCACAAGTCTAATGTGTTTGCTGTTTTTTTACAAAAAATTTAGCCACATAGTTTTCCATTTAATTAACAATTGATTGATCTTGAGTAAATTGGTTTCCCACATTACAAACAAAATACTTACTTTTACTTAAAGGTGCGTTTTGGAGGTTGTTAAGAGTTTCTGTTTACATTCAGTTTTACTCACACTCACATGTTGCATCCTCAAGATCTGACTAACCTCTAACTCATAAGCTTTACTTGGCAGCATTTAGATTTCCCTGCATTTCTTTCTGGTTCTTGCTCCTCCGGTATTTAAGGTAAAATTATGTGAATCCGTTGGGAGAGAGAAGTTTCTTGTCATTCTTATGCTTCTTATGTTAAAGACCCTCTTTTTTCTGGTGTTGCCCCCTCTGTGGTAACAACCCTGCACATCTCATGAAGCTGACGCTCTGTGTATCAGCTCCGATAGAGACGTCTTCTTAAATCTTCTTTTTATGTCGTCAGATTTCATGTGTCGATTAAAATTTCACTCCAGCGGTCAAATTTCAGTTAGTGAACGCTTTGCACGATTTCATGCATCTGGATGTCTATGCTTGCGGGACTGTGTCTGTGTTTGTGTGTGTGGCTGTGTAGAAGAATGCGTCTGTATGTGTGTGTGTGGCTGCGTAGAAGTATGTGTGTGCTCTGGTGTTAATAACACAGGGCCTATGGGACAGATAATGACCTATGAAACCTGAGAGATTTAATATAGAGTCCTTGGGAGTTGTCACAGGAGGATGTCTATTATCAGTGACCTCCACCTGAGTGTTTTTTCTCCCTGCTTTTTATCTCCTACTTAACTGTAGCTCCCCCTGTCTTTCAGGCAGGGCGGTGCAGATAGTAGCTGGAATTCCTTTTTTCAATGTCTGCCCATTTTCTTTGAAGTTGCAGCGCTTTTCATGTGGTTCAAGAATCCCTTGAGAGAGATGTGTGGCGACATGTGAGCGAGCGGACATTCTTTGATTGGCTGAGAGTTTGCATTCACCTGCTGTAGCCGCCACAGTTGACCTGTTTTCACGATAGAGTCACGTCCAACCCCCCGAGGAAAGTCTGGCTCTTCTTTCTTTCTTCGGTTTGAGACCGCTCCCTTTCTGCAGCTTCATTGACTTGTTTGCTTTTATGTAAGGATATTTTTATTTGCTGCTTTTTGAGGGTTTTGCGTTTAAAGCTTTTGAGTGCGTCATTCAAACTGTAAATGGGGAAAAACTTCATGCAATTTTCATATTTGTCAACGGTTCAAAATGCAGCACTAATAATTTACTAAATATTTTCAAATTAAGACATATCTCAATGAAAGAAAGGCGGCTGGTGGTTGTAGGATTTCAGCGTGTTCGTTTAAGGACATAAAAAGTCGGTTGGATGGTTCCGCTGGTGACTCTGTTCCCCAGCGTTTCTCCACCATCACTCTTCTCTTTCATGCCTTGTTTTGTTGCTGCTTTCATCACTTGGCTCTGCGGCTCAGCAGCGTGCTGCATTGAACTGCTCTGATGAATCTGTTAGCTTAGATCAGCGTGAAGCTACATCGGGCCCTATCTCGTATTAGACGTAGTACCTCCGACAGCTACAGGATAAGCTGAACATGTGCAGATGGATTTTTGTTTCTCTCTCTGTGGCAGCAGATTGTTGCTTCTGTCTGTGAATAATTATGCGTGAAAGAGGCAACAAGTCCAGTTTGGGCTTTCTGCTGGCGCTTGTAGATTTGAAGTAGCAGAAGGTAAATTAAGGCTTTTCTGTAACTGACACTGTGCTCTAATGTGGACAAGATCCGGCAGGTAGAGACAGCAGGGATCAATAAGATATCAATATATCGTACTTAATATAAAGTACTTTTCGATTTATTTTGGGGTACTTTTAATTTGTCAGGGTTTGTAGTGTCCCCACTTTATTCGAGGGGAGATGATATTAACATTAACAATAGTCAGAACAAGGATAAGGAAAATCTAAATTGTCACATAAACACAGATTTGTCTTCCGTACAGTTTTTGTATCCATTTTTCCTGATGGATTAATCTTTTGCATGTCACTTAGTTGTTTACCTGAAAGCATTGTTCAGATGTTGTATTTTAGATTAATGTTTATAACCTTGTTCCAGTTGTAGCTTTTCTTCAATCAGTTTTCCTTCTTGTCAGGGAGCCACTGGTTCCGTGTCTTGTGTAAATGCACTCAGAAAACACAGAGACCTACTTTTCATCACAAATCCATCATAAGGAAAAATCTGCTTTCATTTTTGTCACAGTTATTTTGTGTGCTGCCTTATCACATTGTTCACACTGATGGATTATCTTTGTCAAACAACAGTCAGGTCTTTGAAAATTGCTTTCTATTAAAATGATTTGAAATGGCAGCAGGGATTTGATGTAATTTGTGTTAAATAATGACGAAAAAATACGGGTGGTGCTTGCAAAAACAAAAGGATGCTAATTCATACTCCGCTCCCTCTCCCTCCACGCGGTGCTGTTAAAGCCCTTTGACTGGGGCTTCCTCCACCTGTGACTACACCCGTCACTGCTGCACCCTGTGGAGATCTGAGGGTCCAGGCTCCGCTGACAGAGGGAGGTGCAGCTCTTTGATGTAGCTCCGTCTGAAGGCAGCCATGGAGCCTCCGTGCTTTACAAACATCCCATTTTCCCATCCACCGCCTCTTTAAACTCCATTAGCTGGGCCACGTCTCCATCCAGCCTCTCATTCGAGGTAGCATCTGCCTCCCCAGTGAGCAGGTCTGATGTTACCAGTTGTGTTTGGAGAGTGTCTTCCTCTCCCGTCACAGTATATGCGGACCGACCTGCTTTAACAAAAGGCTGTAATTAAGAGGCTCTCTCTCCCCTTCTGCAGCTATTCCACAAACAGACAGGCTGCTTTTACCAGGATGACAAGTGCCTGCAACCTCCAGCCGCCTCACCCCCGCCCCCCCCCCTTCCCGCCTGTCGCTGCCACATTTACACATCATCTCTCGAATTCCTCCTCCAGTTGAAAACACACGCACATTTGTCGTGCTCAGATTCAGAAAGCCCCCAGAGATGTTACGCTGGAGCCGTAGCACGCTCTAATTGTCTGAGTATGTGCCTTTGTGTATAAGCAGGTGCTTTTTCTGCATCCAGAGTATTCTACTGCGATTTTTAACTTGGCTGCCTCCAACGTATTCCCCAGCGTTGCCCGGGGAAACGAAGTTTGTCAGTGGGAGGTTTTGTGGGCGGGGGAGAGACAGATTAAAGATAGACAGAGGAGAGCGATAGGTGAGAAGATGGGCGCGCCACTTGTTGTTGTGCATGCTTCAAATCATCGAGGGGGTGTTGCAGCCGTCTGTCAGTTTCACAGGTACGAGTCTTGTGATTGTCTCAGCCGGTTGCGTCCGGCAGCTCAGACACACACGCTGACCTTCTCCTGATGGCTCGCCGCCCACCCCTCCAATTTCACCCCTTTTAACCCTCCTCCACCGGCCCAGCGGTGCCTCGGAGCTTTTAGAGATTACCTTAATGGAGAGAAAAAAGGTGAAATGCACATGCCTGCTGGGTTGTGCGTCTTTCTTACCCAGAGCCTCATCGTTTAAAGTGTGTAGCGACGAGCGAGATCCCTGAGAGCAAGATCAGAGAGAAGGAAACAAAAGTTCCCAGTTTCAAGTTCAAAGCCTCTTTAGCTGGCTCTTCGCTTAAATCCAAATGTTTCTGCTTTGGTGTAACTTCGGGAGTCGATTTCAAGGTCTGTGTGACGGCTCCTAGTTATTACAACGAGAACCACTTGTCAGGCCCTTGTCCCTTTTGAAGGATTAGTATTATGTTCAAATAAACGCCTTTGGAATAAATATGAATTGAACACATTGGATATATTCTTCCTTTAATAAGAAACATTATGTACGAGTCTTGTGTAACCTTGCATATATAAAAACAAAAGGTATTTTCTCAGTACTGAATAATAATAAAGTTAATTGGTCAATTTCCCTATAACGTTGTGAACCAGGTGGTTCTTGAGTTGTGACCTTAAGGGTGTTAAGAGGCCTGATTGGTGCTTTTATTGAAGGTTGTATTTAACTGTCCTTCTCCCCTTCTAGTTGTTTGTTTTAACTGTTCCCATCGGAGCGTATAGACTTACAATCGCCAGGAGCTGTAGGCCCGGCTGATTGGCTTATTTCCTGTTGCCTGCAGCCCTTACAGACACGCCGGATTTGCAGTTTGCTATTTTCTACCTTGTTCTTCTCCATTTTTTTTATTTCACCCTCTTCCCTCTTTCTTGTCTGGTTGATATTCAGATGGTCTGTCCTTCCTGTGCTGTCACAGCTGGCAACCCACAAGGAGGCCTGCTGGTAAATTGGGTTGGGTATCAGAGGGAATAGCTCACCTTGCCTTTCTCAACCATCTGCATAACAACAGAGGTTCTGGAGAGGAGCCTGCACCTTCATGAACTGGGTGGAGAAAACAGGCTTCTTCTTATTATCACAGTTAATATGGGAGAGTAATTAAAAGTAAACTTAAGAATTATGAAAAATAACAAAGAGCTGATAAAAGATAGATGACTGAATGCTTGGTTTAAATGTATATGATATGAAAAGTTAAGTTTGAGGCCACTTCTTAATAATCTGATGTTAGAAAAAAAAGGAAAGTAAAATATATAATAAACAAAAAAATAAACATAGTTTTGTCAGTTTTTTTAATGATTGATTTATATTTGATTTGCCACTTCTTTGCATAAATTGCACTTAAACAGACGAACAATATGATGTGTATATAATGGCAACAAAATTCATTTTGCCACATTGATTAAAAAGAGTGATGCAGACAGTATTAGGTTCCACACATCACAGTCATTACAAAATAACAAGAAAACAATCATGACACATTCAATGTAATCACAAGATGTGCGATTTCACAATTATATTCTAATACAACGTTGCATTTCTTTGGGGATTAAGTGGCAGGCTTCAGTGATTCAAATAATCAGCACTGACGAACAGACACCCTCCAAAGTTTGGTCTGGTTGGAAAGTTCACTTCTTCAAGCTGGTGTTTTCAGATTTTTAACCTTTGTGTTTATTTACTGATCCAACTTCATTTCCTTTGGCAACTGCCACAAATCATTTGTTTGTAGTGTTTAAAGAAATGAATTATTCCACATTGAAGTTTTTTTATTAGTTAATAGACAGTAAGGTAGCAACTTTGATTATTTATTAATATTTATTTAGACATAAATTAACATGTATATTAAACATATTTTCTGACATTTCAAAGACTAAATATTACATTTTTAATTTGGGAAAAATACATCTGCTAACCAATCATAGTGAAAATGGTAGTTATCACAGCCCTACTGAACATTAACTGCAGTTAACATGAAGTGTAAGTTTCGTATTTATACAAGAAGCCTCAAACTGAACTGCACCCAAGTATAGCGTCAAAGTGTTTTGAAGTAGCTGTGAAATAATATGTAGCTGTTTGCATGTGTGCAGTCTGCAGCTTCCTTATCAGCTTCTCTTATACCCTCCACTCTGTGTGACCCACTTGTTAATATGCCCCAAAATATGAAGCTCCTCCACCTTCCTCTTCCAAATCCTTCCAAGAGACGCCGGCTCCACTTCTCCTGATTCTCCATGTGTCTGTGCATATGTTGAGTCGGGCTCTCTCTCCCTGAGTTGAACGTCCAGCTCAGGAGGTGACTGTCTGGAAATAAGTAAAGTATGTACTTCAGCATTTGGCTCTGAATATAATTATATATGTGAGTTGATATAGGTGGGTTGGCAAACAGCTCACATACTGAATATAAATAAATCACTGATGACGGAGGAGACCGGTGACTCAAAGTTAAAGTTGGGGAGGATATGGCTCAGTGAAATGCAGGAAAGGACAATGAAAATTAATTACGTGATATGAAACAGTAAATCAAATCTGTGGGTCAAACTCTGCTGATGGAAGCACTATGCCCAGAAAAATACCAAACTGTTCAATCAGGCTGCTCTGTTGTTTTTCCCGTTTTTCTTTGTTTTTCTTTGCAGTATCTTTTTCTCCGTGCAGGTTATTTCTCCTCCCGATTGTCTTGTCTAATCTCCCGGTGCTTGCCCTCCGCAGAGCCCTCTTTTTATTCACTCAGGTTAATGCTCTTGAGTCGGCTCTCTATCTTGACGCCGCAGCCCGGGCCTCATTGGCTGATCTCGCAGATCTTATCGGCTCTGATTGCGGCTTCCCGTTGTCATTCAAGACCTCCTATTATTTAGTGGACCAACAGGCTGCCACCTTTTTCCTGCAGGCTGGGAGTCTTTGTTGCGGTTTGGCGTGCTGCCGACCCAGACCTGCTGGCAAATGCTGCTTACTCCTGATAAAGGGGTTCACCAGGAACGCGCCCCATCGAGGCCATTTTAAGTCGGTTTTAAATGACATTGGTGTGGCAGGGACTTGTGCATATTGTTTTGGCTCCCCACAGTTGTTGTCTGCCAGTTTATGTGAACTGACAAAAGTAATGATGAATAACGTCTTCCCATTTAGTTTGTGTTCTAATTCTCTCCTGCCCACGCAACTTTTTTCTCCTGCTTTGTTTTAGCTGCTTTGTGTACAGCTTTACAAAGAGCATTCACAAATTGCAGTTTGGAAAGTTTTTGGAGATGAACTCCAAACCAATGGCTCTACGAGACATTTTAACACAACCAAGTTCATTTCTTTCAGGGTGCATTTTTAACTTCTGTCAGGACTTTCTTAAATATAGAACCAGAAATGTTGCAGTGGAAGCATATAGCCTAACCAGCTTTTTTGCTGTCGTTTATGATTCTCAGTCACAATAATAAGCCGTAGTACATAGGCTCAGCTTTGCCAGCCGTTGTAATGGGGCCCTTGAGTCAGGTTCTTGTTAGCTGATGCACAATAAGCCGCAGCCTAATGAAGTGTAAACCAAATCTGGGAGGCTGCGAGGGGGCCAGATGAAAATAGCCGGTGGCCTTGGTTGTTGCAGCGATACACTGCAGCTCGATGGTAATGCTATTAGCCGGGAAGTCAGTCCACCCACTGCGTCTGACCCCCGTGCAGTTTATCAACACTTCATAACGTAGTGGATGCAAGGGGCAGCGTGCTGAAACAGCTGATCACACTGGAGGGCGGTATCTGTGTGTGAATGAGCTCAGAGCGTGGATTGGGGTTCACGAATGAGGCGCGGTGTGAGTGCAGCTGCATCAGAGTCCGATCGCCGACCCGCTGCCCTCGACAGGCTTCCTCTGTGTTGAGGTTTGTCCACCGGGGAGCGGTGTAGCCTCCGTCTGGCCCGCTTCCTCCTCTCTTTCCCGGCTTTCATTAGCAGTCCATTTGTTGCTCCTGGCCGGAGGAGCTGGCTGCTCGCTCTCTCAGCTCATCTTAACGAGCCTGTAATGTACAGATGGTCCGCTTCATTCGCTCCTATTAGGCCTCGGCCCTTTTCATTCTTTTAGTGTTAAATCTCTCGATTGATTCTTTTTGTTCTACCTGCATTTAAGTCTGTGGTTTATTAGGAGATGATGATTAAATGTTTTTTTTTATTTTAGGAAGCATTCCCTGTGTAAAAATGCATGATAATAATCATTTGCCATTCCTCAGGTTATTGTGACACTATTAGCATTCATAGCCAACCATCTCTCCCACCCTTATGAATACATTATAATGCATATATAATGCATTGACTAATTGTTATTCAGAGAAAGTGCTATGATTTCAACATAGTACTTTTCTGATGTCATGTGACAATGTTCTGGTGTGTTTGCTCCCACGTCTGTGCACAAACACACAAATTAACCCTTGGCATGTTTCTCTTCTAGCCAACGCCAGGGCCTGTTATCCTAAGCAAGGTAACTCACGGGCGAATGGCTCCCTGCTCTTTTAAAACACTTTTCATTCATTTCATTTCGTTTTTTTTTGTCTTCAGTCTCATATTTTTTGTGTGTAACCATACTGTCTCATCCCCGGCTGTCTCCCCCTATATTTTCCTGCGTGCTCTCCATCTCAGGCTGTGTTGTTTGTCAGGTGCAGCACTGATAAAAAGGCCAGGGGCTGTCAGATTGATGCCTCTCCTTAGAAACGGACAGCAGAATCTTTCACCTCCACAGACGAGAGACAGTGAGAATATGTAAAAGAAAAAACGGTGTCAGCGGACGGAGGACAGTCTCAGCTGGAAGGACGGGAGTGAGTGTGCGAGAGAACAAGGGCAGAAATGAAAGAAGTGCTCCATATTGTTCCCACCTGACTTTCAGCTGCTCAATTTTCCGTATTTTGTTTCCTCGGAAAGCAATAAAAGCCACTTAGAATGACAAGCAGGCATATCACAAAGGAATATCCAGCAAAACAAATTCAGTTTGAGCCTCTTCCTCTGATCTATTGAAGAAGCATTTTACTTTTCTCATTTTTCTTCCCTTTAGAACTTGAATCAATAACTTTGCAGGGAAACGCTCCATCCTGCTGGCAAATAGTCTAACATCACATCCCATTTTCTCTCTCTGTCTCTCTCCTCTTTCCTGCTTCCTCTGTGCATCAATGT
Organism: Pseudopleuronectes americanus; assembly: GCA_038501795.1. Lineage (NCBI taxonomy): Eukaryota > Metazoa > Chordata > Actinopteri > Pleuronectiformes > Pleuronectidae > Pseudopleuronectes > Pseudopleuronectes americanus. Next base: position 10,759,902 of record CM076732.1, read on the forward strand.
TCCCTCTCTCCTTCTGCTCTCCTCTCTCCTCCTGCTTCATTTGCTTCCACCTGTGTGTGCCTTCCTGGTGTGTCTGTACTTATGTCTCCACCCTGAACTCTTTCTGCATGCTTGTGTGGTTGGTGATTCACCTTCTCGCTACTCTACCCCTCCCTTCATTCTTTCCTCCCTACCATCCTTTCTTTCCCTTATCCTCCCTTCTCGTCTTCTGTCCTTGTCCCTTCAGATCCCGAGCGTGGTGGCAGTCACATGATCTCGACAGATGACTTGGAATATCCACGGGAGTACCGGACGCTGGGGAACAGCACCCGGCGCTTCTCCAATGTGGGCCTGGTGCACACGTCGGAGCACCGCCACACCGTCAGCGCGGCCCAGAGCCTGGAGGCCCTGACCAACCTGCACAAGGCCGACATGGAGCGCAAGAGGGACGCCTTCATGGACCACCTGAAGAGCAAGTACCAGCAGCAGCAGCAGCAGCTGCAGCATCCGCACCACAGCCCGCACCACAACCCGCCATCGCCATCACCCTCCCACGCCAGCATGAGGGGCACGTCGGCGGAGCGCGCTGCACGTGAGCAGGTAAGCAGTCCATCCCCCTCATGAGGTTGTGTTTGCCTACATGAGGTAAACATTAAGTCATTGTGAAATGAATGTTTATTCAGTAACTTTGTGTTTATTGAGATTTCTCACCACTATACTGGCTCTTTAATAGACATTTTCCACGGGTCAAAAAACCCACTAACATCTGGCTTTTGTCTGCAATGCGAATTAATCCAAAATGAATTCACTGCCGGGTCAAGTGACTTTAATCGACTCCAACTCCGTCATAAGCTCTAATTTGCCAACACAGTGAGGGAGCCCTAACCCTAACCCATTCAAAACCAAGACTTAACCCCGGAACAGTCCATTAAAGGTTGGTCACAATGTGAGGACCGGCCAAATTGTCCACACTTTTCCAAATCGTCCTCACTCAGTAGGTTCAAACTGGTCCTCACAAAGATAGCTATACAAAGGTACACCCACACACACGCACACACAAACTGAACATACTGGGCTGTACACAAATCCGTTCTCAGTGTGGGAGCACCGCTGCTGTGTGTATTTAATAGGGTAAATGCAACATAATGACGTGACAGAAAAACGCATCAGGGTGACGTGAGTGAGAATGAAGTAGTAGAGAGCGAGGGGACGAATGAGAGAGAGAGAAAGAGAGAGAGAGAGAGAGGGTGGGTGAAAGACAGGTGGAGTCCGTAGTTGCCGTGGCAACCTCTCCCATATATGGCAAGAGGGGATATCGCATTGCAAAGGTCAGGGTGTGTGGAGACGGAGGAATTGTACAATAATGAAGACAGAGAGCAGAGAGGAATAACGAGTTGAAGGAAAGATAGTAAAAAAAAAGCAGCAGCAGCTGGAATAGTGACAGCCCAAAGGTGACAGGGCATTTTCACTGCACGGGGGGAGGAGGAAGCAGGAGAAGCCCAGGAACCCTGTCATCCCGTGGATGTGTAGAGCGTGGATGGCGAGCACGTAGGGACGGGGGGGAGGAGGAGCTGGAGAGGAGCAGAGCAGCCAGTCAAACAGTCCGCTGCTCAATTAGCCAGCAGCAGCAGGAGCCAGGCACCCATCTGCGAAGGAGTTAATCGGCTGGTGTTGTAATGAATTAAATAAAGAGTTTCCGCCGCATGTGCTACTGGAGAGAGAGAGCGAGCGAGAGAGAGAGAGAGGGAGGGAGATTGACTGAGGTAAAGGGAGGGAGGGTGAGAGAAGCAGAGGGAGGGAGAGACGGGCAAAACCGCGATGAGGAGTTGCTGCACCTGACGGACAGCCTGGGATGACTGGATGAGTGGTGGACAGGCACAGGTGCACTGCAGGTGAGACAGGACTGGAAGCTGGAGACTGTTGTAGTATGTGTGTGTGTGTGTGTGTTTGTGTGTGTTTGTGTGTGAGTGTGTGTGGGAGGGGAGGGGGATAACGATCTGCAGGTTGGGATTAGATTCCACGCCTCTTGTGTTTGTTGTGGTTGTTGTGGTGACGGCGTGGATACGCTCAGGAGACGCAGAAGACGACACTGTGAACTGCACACTTGTGTTTGGGTCGAGCCTCTGTTCACTGTGCAGACCCCAGTGTGGGTGTTTTTCTCTTTTTTAAAACAGAGAGACAAAGGCTGCGGTAACGTTGAGACACCAAACTGGACCGGCGGACTGAGGAGGATGGAGGAGGGGGGCGGGGGTGCAGAGAGGATGACGACATGAGAGAGAGAGAGAGAGAGAGAGAGAGAGAGAGAGAGAGAGAGAGAGACGGGGTGTGGAGGAGGGGTGGTGTGAGTGCAGTCTGCTTTACATGCTGGTCAGGTAATGCAGCGCTCCACTCTACGATGCTACATCCTTCTGTGGCAAACTCCACTGAGTGCACACATACACACACACATGCCCCTGTCTAAATCTACACAGGGGCGTCTTTACTTAGTTAGGGATATGTTTAACCCACCCCAAGATATACATTTGAGCCGAGCAGCAGAGCCTCAGTCAAGAGCACCACGCGTCACCAGGGATTAGTCTGATAACGACTGACAGGATATAATTATAATTTCCACGCAGAAGACGTGCTTTAATTTGCAGCGATGTTTGCCAGGATGGATAAACGTTACAGGGGAATGAAATCTCCCTCTATCTCCAGTTGGCTCTCGCTCCCTCCCAGAGCAAGTGTTTTCCAACTCAAAGTCCAAGTTCAGCGTGTCCGCCTCCCTCAGCAGGGCAACGGTTACAGCAACACAAGGCGTTAGAATGAATGTGTTTACTTTACCTGCAGAGCTGCGAGCGAGCCTCATTACAGCAACCAAACAGAGAAACACTGGCGGCGACGGACACTCAACACCACAAATCACTTCTGCACCATTACAGCCCTCAGAGTCATTTAGGTTTGTGGGAACAGTAAAATCATTAACATTGTCTGAGCGATTATTTATGACGCGCCAGTGGTGCCCCTTAGCCGCCGTCGGGCTGAGCGGATCGGGGGGGGCTGCGGTGAATGAGTGACTGACACACGATGAGGTGGCCAAGGCCGGGACGAATCCAGAGTGAAGAGACCTCATGTTTTATCTCAGGGCTGACACTGACCTACTTTACCCACGGCCTCTCCCCCAGAGGCTGAAAGAGAAGCAGCTTTTTGACCACTTCCCCTCAGTGTACTCGTGAATGTTTTATAGCCTCAGATCTCTCACTCTCTTGAAAAGCACCGTTGCTTAAGGGTTATTGCTTAATGCCTTTTTCTGATAAAAAAGATTAGGTGCATTACGGAACATTTTAGTCCTTGAGACATTGGAGATGCATGCAAAATGACTGGGAGTTTAAAAATACATACAGAGCAACTAGCTAGAGGACAGATGCTCTCTTCAGAGTCAGAAGGAAACATTTGTTGGTTCAGTAGAATTATTGAGACCCAGACGTGAATCCCAATCATCAATAAATTGTTAAAAAATCAATAAAGAGTGAGTATTTGCAGAATATTGGACTAATCAAACCTAATTATTTATATCCAAACCGAGGCCAACATATCGTTGATGGAATATCCTGACACAGACAAGAAGTCAGCTCGTGCCTGGTTGATTGTTGAGCTGTGTTTTGCAAGCTGCTGTATGCAAAGTCTACACTCGACTTTTTGGCCATTCATTGGAACCAAATGTGGCCACATCCAGTGAACTCTTTGTCATGGTGTCTATTCGTTTGAAGTCATTTTCTAGCTCATAGCAGTCTCCTCTAGGTTCGGTGAGTTCAAAGCTTTGCAAACACCCAGTTTTTGCAGGTAGTCCCTCCTGCTGTTGAAAATATTGGATTATTCCTGGACAGGTTTTGAGTTGTCGCATTTCGACTTATGAATCTAAGAGCAACGATTGTCCAACCACTGACAGAGGAGAGCCATCGACCAATGAGTCAATTAGACGAACAAGTGTCAGTGTTTTATGCATTGGCTTCTTGGACTATAAAAATTAAAATCTTTGAATACGGCGTAAAGATGAAGCATGATGGTTATTGAGAGAAAGTGTAAGAATGGGATCAGGTCTAACTGAAAGAAATTAAGGTGAAAGATTAGATTACAACAGGGTACCAATCACAGAGAATGCTGCCTCTGAAATCATCTTTGCTTTTGTTGAGACAGTATTAAAATGGGAGGCCCATAATGAAAAACGATCAACTATCATAAATCAAAACCTACCTATCACTTTTCTTTTTTTTTATCACTGCGACAGGAAAGTAATGCGGGTGCGGCAGAACCACAGCTGAATGGACTGTAAATTGCCTGCAGATAAGAATAAGAACTAGAATAAGAGTTTGGATTAGAAATAAAATTCATGAACTCTGCCCAATCTGTCTTTTAAAAAATAATGTCCATGTCATTTTGAGGAATTCCTGGACCATCAGTGGCTTGGCCTGGTTTGCCATTTGTGGAATTAGGTTTTAATGGAAAGCTCACTTCCTGTCTGAGGCCACAGCCAACATGTGAGCACCTTTTCATACATGGCAAGAGGAAGGGCAACTGGACAGATGAGATATATGGCAGGTGCTGCTGGAAATAAGCAGGCGAGGTTGAGACGAAAAAAAGAGCACGGCAGGTAAATCCAGAGTGAAAGAGACAGGAGAGCGAGGAGGCTGTGGTGGAGAAGTCTGGGAGAGAGGCCAATGTTGCAACAACAGAGTGGGCTGCCGTTTAATTCGATTTAACTCTTTTCCTTTCCTCCCCTTCTCCAGCTACAGCCAACAGTGCAGTTGTGTTTTAGTTGTGTCGCAACCTGATGCCTGTAAAACACAGCGAGCAACGGCATTAACACCAATCAGTCTTCAGTGATTATGGTCGTAGTTTAGAAAGCTGAGTTAAGGCTCATACTGTATATGCTGCGATTACATATGACAAGATATGTGTATCTGTCACTACCCACATACTTCATGGCATCCTTTGCCTTGTTATGGTCGTTAAGCAATATGTCCAAGAGAGTGAAGTTCAGAGTTTCTTACTAACTCGAAAAGTCACTCTTCAAAAAGTTCTGCCATTACTGCCATGAAATGTCTTCCTCATGTCCTATAGTTGTCTCCCTTAAACTTTTGGCTACACTGCCCCAGACGATTTCTGGTGGTACTGCTTCTTCTTTTGTATCCATGGTAGTTAAATAGATGTGCACAAACAGCAAACATGGCAAAGGTGGAGGAGGTTGTGATAAAGTGTCTGTGTCCATGTGACTGAACAAAGTAACGACATTTACGTTGGCTAAGCAATGCATCCACTAGAGGGCAGCGCAGAGTTGAGAGTTTCTGACAACGATCAACGATGGTGGAGGAGGTTGTGATGTAAACGTCTTAAGAAAGAAGCAAAAGCAGCTGTCCCTGGAAAAAGTGTCATAAGGATGCTTGTAGTTTCTGACCAACTCACAAAATCTGTTGAAATTTCTTCCTCGTGTCCGACAGTCAACTCGCTTGACCTATTGGGTGAACTCTACATGATTTCTGGTGGTGACATCAGTGTGGATGAACATATCTAACATTGAGCATAAATTAGCTGTCAACGGAATTAATGAGTTCTATAAATGGTTCGTAAGAGAAGAAGCATGTTAATTGCTTTATTGTGGCGGATTCAATGGTTTTCTATGTCCAGCATCTGCAGTCAGCTTCTACCTCTTCTTCAGTCCAGTTTATTCAATGCATATTTTTGAATTCTTTATTTTTAGCTGTAAACTAAATATAGCCTTTATTGGAGACTTAAATATCTAACTCTTCTCTTTTCTGTCTGTTTCCGTCTCCCCCTTTTGTCCTTCATGAATCTCCACAGCAACAGCCCAACTACTGGAGCTTTAAGGTCAGTGCTGTGTGTCCCCGTGTGTTTGTCTTCCTTCCTGTCCTCTGTGTGTCTGTCTGTGTGTGACACTGTGGTGTGTGTCGGGTTGCGGTGGCATGAGGTGTCATGGGTGGCGACAGCTTAAACTCCTCCAGCTCCATTTAATCTGCAGCAGAAGACGACTCTCTTAGGATTTATGATACCTCCGTCAGCTAGCATTAGTGGCTCGAGAAGTCACGTGACCTTGCAGATATATTACTCAGACTCCCTGAGACATGAAGGAATCAGACGTGTCACTGAGGCAATATTGAGACAGAGCTTTGACGTGCAGAAATACTTGAGCCATGGCTAGAGCTGCTGAATAGGCTTTATCCACAGACTGATGAGAGGGAAACAGTTTGTCTCTACCTAGAAAAGGCCTGTTTCAAGGTGCATTGAAAGTTTATATCTCTTCTTCTGTATTTGCCATCTGAGTTTAGCCTGTTTGTCAACTGGTATACATATTGTCTGTGTGTGTGTCTGTGTGTGTGTCTGTGTGTGTGAGAGAGAGAGAGAGAGAGAGAGAGAGAGAGAGAGAGAGAGGAAAGAGCCTCTGGCTTATCTGTGGTGTAGTCTTCCCTAAATCTCATGCTCACAATATCATTTGGACAGGGTGGAAATGTTACCGATATCAATAGCCATATGCCCTGACCCATGGGGAAGGCTAAGCAATTCATCGCTCGCTCCCACAAGTACTTTAACCTCAAACCGGAGTGATATGAAATGGAATTTAGAGCTTCGTCTGTCACGTAAATCTATTACACAACCAAACCATTTAAAACTCCGCAGGGCTTTCAGGTGGGCTGCAAAATGTAGTGACTATTTGAGAGAGTAGAATGAAGCTTTAAAGACAGCGTTTTAAGAAAGAATCTACAAAAGATTGAACATATGAACTGCTTTTTTTTTCTTTATTGTTTAGCCTGCAGGTTATTTCATATCTTAATGTCTGGTTTTGCCCGACAAACAGCCAAAAGCTCACAACGATTCAGTTTACAATATTACAAATGTAGAGAAAAACTGAAAATATGCTCAATTTAGAGGCTCGAAACAGAGAGTGAGGATTTGATATTGCTTAGAAATACAATTATTAACAATAGCTGTAGGTAGCTTTATCACCACACAGCAGAAGTTAGAATTTCTATCTCATCACAAGATGCTGCAGTGGTAATCAAATGTAGAGCCAAACAAATCAGAAAAACCTACAGATGTAGACTTATTTATGACATAAAGGATTGGAAGAATCACCTTTTCTGTCTGACTGCAGAAACAAGCTTTTAGTTTGACTTATTTTGGTTGTTGATAATTATCTCTTAGTAACACGATTATGAACACCCCTCTTGTTTTATTATTTTAGTTTGCACTGCTAGGCCTAATAACAAGTTTGCAGGTAAATTTGGCAAAAGTGTGCCACGCCCCAATATGACTTGAACCACAGTGTTCTTCTCTGGTATTTGATTGGGCCAATGACTTCGATTTTATCATCACTATTTGGTCCTGATGCTTGTTTTAGCTTCTGTAGTCGTTATTGTGATCTTATCTGGATGGAGGTATTTTGTAAAACAAAGGTCATGAGGGAAATAACTGTCCCTAAGAGTATCCGCTGGAGTGTAGACAATGCCTTAGCTTTCACTGTATGTCCTGTGAGATTGTTTTCATTGTTTACATTGTTTGCCTCTAATTCCTACTGAATCCGATACTAATGTGCTAAATAAATACTTTATCGACAACAATTATAGGCGTTAGGCGTGAAACAACACACAGTTAAATGTATCTAAAAATCTGTGTTTGTCATTTCTTTGTGGCTCGTGTTTTCTGTTCTCTAAAGAGACACATGGCAGCAATCTCAGCCATCATCTGTGCTCAGTAAGCGCACGCCATTTTGCTCCCTCCACTTCTGAGCACAGCGATTGCCTCGACACACAATTCGCAGCAATTTGGCAAAGCAATTTGTTCCATGCATTGATGACTCCCGGCATTACAAAGAAACAGGATTCGAGGAGTGCTGGGGGTTGAGGCGGTTGCAAGTCCAGGCCGATGATTGGCCTGAGAGTTGAGGGAAATAGAGAAAAATAATGATAGTGAAGGGGAGAGCAAATAGAGACAAATGGACGTGAGAGATGGATTGATCCAGGGAGCTTCTCTCTTACTATTTTGTCAAATAAAGAGGGCGAAAATGCAGACTCAAAATGCTCAAATGCAGCAGTACAAGCGAGTTACCTGGTTTCTTTGGCCTCTGCCGCTGGAGACCAAGGCAGAGGCTCACACGATGACATAAATCAGCTCAGCGAGAATTGGATGCAAGCTTTGGAAGCTGGGGGAGAGGACGAATGAGTGACAGGGGATAACAAGTGAGGGGAGGATGACAGACGACTGGCGGCAAAGACAGACACAAGCTTTTGAGGAAGAGAAAGATATAACCAGGAAGAGAAATGACAGAAAGAGCTGAAGGAAAGAGAATGGAAGAGATGCAGATGAGGTGTGAGGATTGTGAATTTAACCATTTAACACCTGTCACCGTTTTAAACCCTGGAGCCATAGACTTCATTGTCACTTTACGCATCTCAAGCTGGGTTTGACATTTCACATCACTTAACAGTAGGAATAACTGCACTCAGGGACACGATTAGAAGAAAAGACTCGCAGCGACCAGCAAGCGATTAGAAAGTAGAGCGTATCAGCAACCATCATGTGATGGGCCAACCTCTGGACTTTAAGATTTACCGATCACCAAACTGTTATAGTTACAGACTCTTTTGTTTGCTTTAGCAGTATAATTCATCAATATTTGCTCACTTGTATGTACAATACTTTTTGGGTCATTTTCTCATTGACTTCTCTAGAAACTGACTTCTTTCTGTTTCCAGTTAAGTCGCCCTCTGCTGGTCATTCAAAATAGGTTTCAGGCAATGTCGCATTGGCTTCACTTCCGGACCTGGACTCTATCTATTTCAATTTTTATGTACAAACCATTATTATTGTTAATTTGTGTTAACTCACAACAGATTTCATTCGTTTTTGTATCTGGTCAAAACCTTTGACTTTCATGGTCATTCTGGATCAATCATCAGCCGCAACAGAGGTGCTCACTCTGAATGTAAACATGGAAGTCCTGTTTATCTTGATAACGATGCTTCTAATAAAGTTGAGAGAGAAAGGCAGCATTTACTGTGTCATTTACGTCGAACAGAAAGTCGGACGAAAGTAAGACTCCTCATGTCCTATACAATGTTTGCCAAAATATAGTAAGTTTAATAAAGCTTATGAAAGGAAGTTGTCAAAGCAGTCATGACAGAAATTGCAAGACAGACAAAATGTATAACCCTACATTTTGATCCAATTGTATGACAGGCAGTTCATTGGTTCCTAATTAAAGTACATCAAACAACCGGTCTGGCAGATTTGATGAACCATACTGTCTCGTTGCAGTATTCTTTCTCCTGTTATCTTTAGTGTAGATTGTTATTAGTTCTCCCTATGTTGAAATCGAGCAGAAAAACTGAAGAAAAAGTAGAAGGTTAATAGGTCTGCAGACTAAGTTAGAACACACTGAAGTGGAGTTTGATGAGATGTCCACCCCCAGATAATAAAAAAAAACGATATACCAGATTTACCATTACTTCCTTGACCTTAAACAGAACAGTGTGTATGTGTGTGTGTGTGTGTGTGTGTCTGCGTGTATGCACCCATGCTTGTGTGTACAAACACACCAAACAAGAACATATATGGTGGGAGGTTGTATTGAGTTTGTAGCCTGAGGTCTGTTGTCAGGCCGCCGCGCCCCGCTTTCCTCTCCACTCGCTTATGCTCCGCGTAAGATCATCCTGTTCCCTACTTGTTCTTCTGTTCTGCCATGACTTTATAAGAGTGTAGAGTTCTCAACAGTAAAGGTTGAGGTGGAGGGAGGGCGCCAGGTGGAGGGGAAAGATTGAAGTGTAAAAACAGAGGGAGCTAGAACCAGTTTCCCTCGTGAGGAATCTGTGAACACCACCATGTACAACACTTGCATGTCTCGCAGGGCCAGATGCATGACCAGATGGTGCATTCACATATATTTACAATGCAAAACTTCTGCAGGGAGATATCTTCGGTTTTCATTTCAGTTAAGCCACCATTATGTGAGTCGGTCTTTGGTGCCGGCTGTAACAAGGCAAACTGACTAAGAGCATAACTGCTGCAGTGAGCTCACACACGTTCACACGTCAGGGTTTCATCATACCAGTTATTATTATACAGTCACTTTTCCCCACACATCTTTTTTCCTGCTTCTTTTTCCACTACTTAAGAAATTAAAAGTTAGTAGCGAGCTCTGTTATGCAGCACCACCTTCTCAGTTCCATTTTCCTTTTCATAGGATTCTCCAACTAAGTAGAGGGACTCAAGAGATTGAAATAATTTTTTTGTCACTGAGAAGTTTCATAAAGAAACTGACGGTCAACGTTGACTACGCCAAATACATTTGAGTTATTGGGTTGGGCTCAGACAGGTTGTGTTACAGCTCCAACATCCTATTCATTCAAAAGGAGGAGGCTATGACCTAAACCGCAGCAAGCCACTAGGGGGCGATCGAGGCACTTTGGCTTCACTTACGGCCGTACAGATCTTGGGTTACTTCCTGAATCCATGAAGCAATGAAATTGTTGTTACCTTCTCACAGAGGTTCGCTGTTTCAATATGTTTCCAGTCTTAAGTGATCAGGGAATCTAACCAGTTGCTGGTGTCAAATTATTCCTTTAAATATGAAGGGACTTTTTTGAGCTGAAACTAATCCACTGGATTCCAAACAAATAACGTTGTTGAACACAGGTCCTGCTAAATACTGAATGTATATTTTTTCACAAAGAACTAGCCACAAACATCCTTCATATCTTGCTGCAGCTTCCCAGAATATGACACAATGCAGTACGTGCTGCTCCGCTGCGGTGCTGTTGACTTGTTGTTCGGTGCGGTCACACTTTGGATAAATGACCCTATTACAGAACGGGGTGGGTGTTATCTGTCAGGATCACCGTGCCTCTGTGTGCTCAGACAGCAACCACTATCACTGAACATGGCCACGGCCATTCAGGGCCTGTTTGTGTGACTGCACGGATATTCTGTACAGTATGAAAAGGTTTTTTTCCAGTTGTCAGAGCTGAGGGTTTATTATTTCCCATCATGAACACACAAGCAGTAAAGCTGAATAGTAGTCAATAGATGGTCTTTGGTTTACTGTTTACTGTAATGCTGCAACAATTAATTGATTAAGTAGTTGACTAATGCTTAATCAGGAAATGCATCATTTAACTCATTGATAAATGAGTTACACGATTGAAACATAAAATACAAGAGTGCATGGCTGGAATTTTATATATTATGAATTCATTTATTTAGAATTATTTATTTTTTGTTTTGGACAAATTGAACCATGCAAACAAAGGTCATGGCTATCCAGGAGTGGTTGATATATTTCAGTATGGGCCACAGTGCTGGATACACAGCATGAGCTGTAAGCTACCACAGCTAAAAGTATAACACATTTAAGCCTGCAATGAAAGTTGTTGGACTACTTTCTAAGCATTCTATTAATTAATTGGTTGAAAAAAAAAGAGGCAAAAGCTATCTCTCCTCTAGCCCAGTTTAATGCATGGCCTCCTGGCTTATTACCCAACTAACAAAATTAGAAGTGGATGAGGGAGTGTGTTCTGTTTTAGTGGTGTGTGTTTATGAATGAAGTCAACCAGCTCACTGCTGTGAGTCGGTCACGTTAATTAAGCACCACATTACTGAAAGTCAGGGTATCCATGCTGTGCTTTGAGTCATGCAGGGGAAGAGAGAGGAGGTCATCCTTGGAAAGAGGAAAAACATAACTGTTGGTGCCGCAAAGGAAGAGGAGGAGCAGCTACTGTACTACAGCTGAGGATGTGTCTGCCATCCAAACAATCAGCAGACAGCATTCTGGGAGCTCATTACAGCAGCCTCTGAGCTGGAGGAGACGCTGCAGCAGTGGGGGGATCAGGGAGGCAGTTCAGCGAGCTCAGCTCCAGCTGCACTAACAGTCTTTCAGTGAGAGACGCCTGGGCACAGGCCAGCAGGATAAACCCACAGTGACAGCCCAGGATTTGCATGAGCGTCTCCTCCCACCCCACAAGCATCGTTTAAAGTTGGTATAGCTGCACAGGGGACAAGAGTTTGGACGGGGGCATGCGGGAGGTGTGGGGTGTCTTAACTTATGCTAAGCCGGAGCACAGTTTCCGGCTTAATTGTGCTCATCACCCTCTGTAGGTGAGTCATGAAAGCTGATGCCCTGGAGGGCTGTGCCATTTGACTACAACTATATTGTGCTATTCTCCTGCAGCATTCAACTGATGGCAGATACTGTGACGCTGTTAATTCTTAGAGAATGACTGGTTGCTAGACTATTGTCGAGGTGTCGTTAATCTCTTTACGTGGTTCTTTGTGTGGAGTCTCATTGTGTGTTCGCTGTCTCTTTTCCGGTTGGTGTTACTCCATCTGCCCCGTCCAATCCATTCTCCCTGCCTTGATTTCACCTCTCAGTGGATGATGGTGTGTCTCCGTGTGTCTTCTCCTGCAGAGCCGCAGTCCCCGGCATTCCCAGTCTACCCAGTCTGGGCTCGCCGACCAGGCCGCCAAACTCTCCTTCGCCTCCGCCGAATCCTTGGAGACCATGTCGGAGGCCGACATCCCCGTCGGGTTCAACCGGATGAACCGTTTCCGCCAGAGCCTGCCGCTGTCCCGCTCGGCCAGCCAGAATAAGCTGCGATCTCCAGGTTAAGATCTGAGGAGCCGCTGGCAGGTTCTGTCACAACATGCTGGTCGAACACGAGGCAGATTTGAGGCTGTCGGTTCACTCCCTATAGCTGGTGATGTGAACCGCTGTGCTAACAGGGAACGCAAGGAAGTTATACTCTCACTTCATTTAGTGTAGCAGGTTAGGGTTAGTATCACTGCTGGAGAGAAGTCAGTCCCGACTCTACAGAAAACCAAGTATAACAAATTCAGACAGGATTCCCCTTTTATTCAGTCCAGAACATATGTTTTGAGCCTGTGCAGGTGTATGAGCTGCATATTTTTCAATATTTATCATAGTATTATTACAGCATAGCCTATACTATACTATACATTTTATTATTCAGGTAATTATTTTACTCTAACAGTGCTTTACAAAGAAGTAATAACAACTGACAGGCAGATAAGATTAGGCAGAAGTTGAATTATTCAGCTCAAATATTTGACGCATCACTGCTCACCTGCGTTGATCACAAACGACTGAATATATGTTCATGTGTAAACCACAGACTCAAGAACAGGTTAACTACATGAGGGCCTTCGGAGAGTAGAGAGGATTAGCGTCAGGCAGTCCAGACTCATAAAGACCAAGGTGCTGTGGTATATCAGACAGGGTGAGATAAATAAAGAAGTGGCTGTAAAGCGGCAGTGACTGATGAGGGATGTTCAGACCGAGGAGTTCAGGCAGAGGTAGAAGAGCAGAGCCTCCACTCCATGTCTCTATATACTAACTACCTGTCTTTGTTTTCTTCTCTCCCCTAACTCGTCTGCAGAATCTCTCTTACTTTGCTTGACTTTTAATCACTGGTCTTTTCTTTTGCTTTGTTTGTTCTTTTTGTTTGTCCCATGGTGTATGAAGATGAATTTGCAGGTTAGTCAGGCGTCAGACTCGTCTTTTTCTATAAAACCAAGGGTTGCAGAAACATTTTCAATGAAGTATGGCTGTTTATGGCACGCTGTTTCTATTTGATTTTTAGAAAGTTTTATTTCAAAAATTAGAACAAAAAATTCAAACCTGCCTCAAACTGTGAATCTCACCCAGTTTCCACGTTCAGAAAAAAAAGACAACTAATGTTTAAAGTGTCAGTGAATTTTCAACTGATGATACAAATCACTGTCTTGAGCTCATATACCAAGAGGCAGAACATTTTGGATCACAACGTAACAATGCAGAATTTCAACACATGCTTTGACAGAATTACTTTTTCTAGATATATCGGAAAAGACGTCCCTGTCTGACCCGCCGTCTCCTCTCTGTCCCTCTCACTTAGGCGTGCTGTTCCTTCAGTACGGGGACGAGACGCGCCGCGTGCACATCACCCACGAGCTGAGCAGCCTGGACACGCTGCACGCCCTCATCGTCCACATGTTCCCCCAGAAGCTGACCGCCGGCATGCTCAAGTCCCCCAACACGGCCATCCTGATCAAGGACGAGGCGCGCAACGTCTTCTACGAGCTGGAGGACGTGCGGGACATCCAGGACCGCAGCATCATCAAGATTTACCGCAAAGAGCCCATCTACGCCTCCTACCCCGCTGCGGCGCACCTGGCCAATGGAGATCTGAGGGTGAGGAGGGAGGGGGTTTGGGGGGGAGAAGGGAGGCTGGTGGCAAAAGTGTTGGGTTGTTGAAGAGAGAATATACAGTGTAATCTCCTGCATCTCTTCGTGGTTAACAATTTGTCAGTGAGACCTCCAGTAATGGTAAGATTCTGTCTCAACGATAAAAATGAGCAGTGCACTTCTTTGGAAAGGTAATAGTGTTTTTTATGTGTGTGTTCCAGTGGTAACTTTGACAGGCTGTATATGGGTTCATAATTTAACTGGTATTCCCCCTGGAAATGTATTTTCTTATCTTTAAGTAGCCCATCTGTTGCTGTGCACATGCCAGAGAACAATGTTCCTCTGTGAAATGAGCATATTTTAACATCCAAAGCTATTTCTGCTCCAGTGAAGATCAAGGAAGCCGGAGGGAAATCTTTTTTTTTATTTATTTTTTTTTCATACAAAACCCTGCTCTCCATCTGTACTATTCACACTGGACTGAGAACACAACTGCTATTAACGATGCAAAAAGGCAGTGAAAACAGCAATTATGCGTCTGTTTATATATTGTGTATGTGTTTGTCCGTGTGTTTAGTGTGTCTTTGCACGCTCACATGCATTTTTGTTCTTCTGTAAAGAGGCACAGCTGACAGACACCCTTAAACTGTCATCTACTCATTGATTAACTGTCAAAATACACTATCAGGAAATCAAACAAGAATGTTTTTGAGGCTACACTTTTATGGTTAAAACCGAGAATCATGAATTATCATCTTTCGTATTAAGTGTGTGATGCATCTCTTCTTTACAACTGTTGGGGCCTAAACGCAGGCGCCATCTTAACAAGCATCTTGCCATTAATCTACTCTTTGAGCTTGTGTGTCTTATGCAGCAGGTCACATGGTTTCAAGCTGCGTGTCATCTGTTCTCTAGCTTGTTTAAGTTGTGCCCGCACAGTGCAAATCAGGCCATCTCCTATAGCTTTGAATATATGTTTATGAATTTATCCATGGGCAGACGTGCACGAATTCTATTGTCACGCTTCAATATTTCCTGCGTCACACACAGCGTGTCAAGGTTAGCTGGAATGCTGAGAACCATATGAAAGGAAGAAACGACAGGCATGAGTTAAGCAGCAAAAGTAATAACGTGACGAGTGGAAAGTGAAGAATTTGCATTTTAAAAGTAGCAGATATGAGAGAAACCACAGGAGGCGTAAATCCACAGCAGGAAAAAGCGAGGCGGGTTGAGAAAAGCATCAAGACATATTTAATGATGTTATGTTGCTGTGCAAAGACAGGCACATAGAGACAAATAAAACAAAATGGAAAATGGTTGAACTAAGTATATTTGCCTGAGTTAGAAGCAAGTCATCAATCTGCTGAAAATATGAAAAAGGATGTATTGATCTTTGAAAAGTTTCTATTTTCGCCCAGACAGTTTTTCTTTTATTTTAAAAGTCTAAACGTTTTATGGACTTAATTATGCCATCGGATAAATAATTGGTCTCTTGAAAAAAGAGACCAATTATTCTTCGGATGGCGTCTGTAGATTTTGACAGTCTGTCCGGTGTCAGTCAGATCAAAGCCATGCTCAAGCCAAACTGACACATGGTGAACACTCTTGTGCAAATCTCCATGGTAACTCTCAGCCCTGCTTGTTCATTTCAGAGGGAGATGGTGTACTCCTCTCGCGACTCCTCCCCAACCCGCCGCATCAACACCCTCCCCTCCTCTTCGGCCTCAGCGTCTTCTGGCTCTCCATCCCGCTCACGCCTCTCCTACAGCGGCGGCCGCCCTCCGTCCTTCACCGGGTCCCATTCCCAGCATGAACAGGCCCGACACCCCCACCATCCCTCAGCCGGCCACGGTGCCAATGTAGGCCTGTCTCCTTCCCCGAGCGCCATCCTGGAGCGCCGTGACGTCAAGCCCGATGAAGAGGTCTCTGCAAAAAACATGGCGCTAATGAAGAGTGAGGGGCTGTACGCAGATCCCTACAGCTTGGTGCACGAGGGCCGCCTCAGCATCGCTTCCACTCAGTCTTTAGCTGCCATCGGAGACCCCTTTAGCTTCCCTGTTACCAGTGGCCTGTACCGCCGTGGCTCAGTCCGGTCCCTCAGCACCTACTCAGCTGCAGGTCTTCAGGGGGATATGGACGACTCCCTCTACAAACCTGGTGGTTCGCTCTACTCCGACACCTACTCCTCTGCCACTCTCGGGATGGGCTTTCGCATGCCGCCCTCATCGCCACAGAAGATCCCTGACATGCAACTGAGGGAAAGGGAATCGTACTCCGGCTCGCCCAGCAGAGCCTCACCTGTCAGGCAGTCGTTTCGCAAGGACTCGACCTCTTCCTCCGTGTTTGTGGATAACCCAAAGTCGAGGCCCAGCTCCGGCTCAGAGCCTCTGTGCCTGACAGCCGGGCCTGGAGAGGGGGGCAGGGCCACGCCTGGTTTCGGTTCCTCGTTGTCTGGACAAGACGCAGACATTAGCAGGTCAGTTTTAGTCTGTGTGGTGAGATTCATGAGGTATGTTGTACTGTTTAAGGAAGGTTTTGAGAATCCTCCCCTGAGTTGTGGAGTCCTACACAATACTGTCCTCTAAAATCATAAATGATACTGGTTATTTCACATATTATATTTGTGTTCAGTCTATGTTCTTGAGTTTTATTTGATGTTATGTATTTTTAAAAACCAAGGAGATGAAACCACAAAGA
This sequence comes from Pseudopleuronectes americanus, assembly GCA_038501795.1. Classification (NCBI taxonomy): domain Eukaryota; kingdom Metazoa; phylum Chordata; class Actinopteri; order Pleuronectiformes; family Pleuronectidae; genus Pseudopleuronectes; species Pseudopleuronectes americanus. The sequence continues at coordinate 10,776,808 of CM076732.1, forward strand.
CGATAGTTTGTTTTTCATCTAATCCAAGTTTTTCAGTTACCTCTTCATTTGTGCATTACGTTGTTGTACAGTTGTCGCTTTTTCTCTCATATAGGGATCATCGTCTGGAGCGTATGGAGGCCATGGAGAAGCAGATAGCCAGCCTGACCGGCCTGGTCCAGAGTGTGCTGACCAGAGCACCAGACAGTGACAGCACGTAAGACTCTCCATTACAGTCCCATTGACCCTCTAAAGCTCACAGACACGCCGTCGGCTCAGACACATAGGCAGCATTATTTGACAGGAACAGCAGCTCGCTATTATCCCAGCCATTATCAGTTCCATAGCAGTGAAGTGGTACATTACTTTGTATGAGCTCAACAAGTTGAGAGCATGAAACATTAACTGCAGTGCACGGGCAATATTGATTTATCTATAGATATGTGAGACAGCTGAGTTCTTTTATTTAAACTGAACACAAGTATCATGGCCCACATGAATACAATAGGGGCTCATTAACAAGAACTAACTTGTTAATGTGATCAGTCTGATAGCATCCAGTCGTCGTGCTGTTAGCGTTAGCACCGTAATTGCCTTGCCCTGTGGCCGTTGATCCTCAGATGCGGCCTGCTGCGGCTCTGCATGATGGCGGGCTGCCCCCCGGACCAAGGGACGGAGTTCTCACGGCCATTACCTTTTTCTTCCAGCGAGAAGACCGAAACCAACAGTGACGGCTCCGCCACTGGAAGTGAGTACAGCAGCGTGATCGAGACCCGTGCACCATACCGGTCCTTACACCGCCCTGTCAATCCCTTCACTGAACTATTTCTTTTTCCAACTAACAATGAACAGATATGTACAAAGGGCTATGAATAGATAGAGCCAGTAACGGTGATCTCCTGCATTTAAGAATGAATTGAACTTGAGAGCGGTGTCACAGTGGACACTCTTTTAATTCTTTCCAGTTCAGGTTCACACTGACTTTTAACTAATAGCTGTAATGATAATGTAATACAGGCTGACAGGTAACTCACTGATTGGTCAGTTTAGACTGCATCATCAGCACTGCATGTAGGGAAATCTGATTCTTGGTGAGTGACAGCAAGTAATGCAGCACATTAATAATGCTTATGTTTATATTAAGACTGTCCAGTGTCACTGAAAGCTAACAAAGAAATTAGATAAGCGTTATTAGTGTCATTAGATTATAATGTCAAATGGGTTGAGACAAGATGAATAGATGACGTTGATTCTGCTGCAGTACAATGGGATGGAGAGGCTGTGGTATCTAGGACTGAAATGAGCCTGATTTATATACCAGTTTTCAAGTCAAAGTAAAAAATTGCTGTACATAAAACAGAGCACAACACTGAAAGACATAGGAGAAAAAACTGGTCCGATTTTGAATATAGATTAAATTCAATTGAATTAGATTCAGTGCCCCTGATCTCCTCGGTCAAGGAGTTCCAAAGTCTTGTGGCTCTGATAGAAAAAGCACAGTAACCTTTGTTTTTTTAGCAGAGACTTAGGGACAGATATGATTTGCCCGAGGATCTCAGGCAGCGTGTCTGGTCATAGGGGTAGAGCAGATATAGGGGGGGTGCCAAACCACGCAGGACCTAAAAAGTGATTAAAAATAAATGGACGCCTATTAATTCCCTGTCGAGTGACTTAATAGTCGCAGCTCCAGCAGGATCTGGTTCTTTTGAATGGATTTAATAAAGAGCCAAAGTGCAGAGAAGCCCAGCCAGACACACCGGCGTTTGATTGACAGCTCTCCCACCAGCTCGAACCAATTGAACCGAACGGCTCAGGTGTGAAATCGTCCTTAAACGCAGACCAAAGAATTCAACATCTTCATTCATTTCTTATTCTCTTTTTTCTGCTTCTGTTTCACTTTGTCTTTTTCTCTATTCAAGTTGAGGAGGTTCGTTCTAAATGATGCAGATAACAACCAAGTGACGGCTGGTTGAATCCCCTTTATTGAATTTTACTAAAGATACAGGCCATTGCAAATCTTGCCCTTAGAAAAGGCTCTTGAGTATTATCCCACTAGGTGTTATATGAAGAAATTATTGTTAATGTCATTTTTTATTTGCCCAGTGTGGAGAAGAACTTTTGGTCAGCACAAATACTAAATTCATAAGGGGAATGTTGGCAAAGCTCAGTCAAGACACTGTTAAAGGTGTTAAACAAACAAGGAAGAGGAGTGTAAACTTCACCTCCTTGGCGAGGATATGAGACGGATCGCGTTAAAGGAGTTGAAAGGTTTCCCTTGTGACTCGGATGTTATTTAACTTACAAAACAAACATCTTTCTGGGTACCATATTTAAAATACAGATTATTTTTCAATCCCTAATTTCATTGCTTTATCATTCCCTACTTCCCTGTTTCTGTTTAACTCTCTTCTAACCTGTGTTCAGATTAGCCTACTGTATTTCTGGTGCTAACAAACCTTCGCTGTGGCCAGACCTTCACACTGCCTGTGCAAGGAAACAGTTATTTTTAAAGCTTTTCCTCAAAATTGATCCAATGCCAAAAAGGCTTAAGCCATCATCAGAGTAATTTCTCTGCTGCAGTCAATAAAAACGCTCTCCAGGATCACCGCTCTATAAATATGAACTTTTAAGACTTTCCTCTTCCCTTTTTTTGTCTCTCCCTCTTTCTCACTCTCTCATTAATTTCTCGATAACGGGCTCGTTCTCTCTATATTCCAGCTGGACGGCTGAAGAAGAAAGGTAGTTGTCATCTCTTTCTCTTATCACCCCTTTTTTTTTGGTTTCTCCTATCAGACATCTCCCTGCCCTGTGTATGGGTGTGTGGTGTTTCTGGGTAGCTGGCGGTGTCTTTCCTCACGTTCTCCTCCCGGTTGGTTTTCACAGAGAGCTCGGCCCCCTCCCTCGTTCTGTCTCTGTCTCGACTGTTTGAACTCCTACTTGGTTTTTTCCTTTGAGGGTTGTTATTGTCTCAGGGCGAGCACTTCTATATGAATGTGTGTGTGTGAGAGTCTGTGTGTGAGAATAGCTGGGGAGTCAAAGGCCATACTCACAAAGCCTTGATAAGAGCATGGTTATCCCCCTGTGTGTCACTATTGAGTAGATGAATTGCACTTGTATATAAGTTACTAATAGCATGAGCTCATGTTTTTCCTGGTGAGCTATTCAAGTTTTGTGAGTATGGAGCTTCCGTTGCTTTCACGCACCCACACTGTATTTGCTTGAAGTGTGTGTGCGCCCAAATTTCCTGTTTCTGTACATATCTCTGGGCGTGTACAGTGTGTGTGTGTGTTATTGTTTGCACTGTGTGTCAAACGGGCTGATTGCAAATCTCCCCGGAGCGCAGCCCTGCAAACGAACCAATTTGTTTCCCCGACGACCTCCCGGTGACCCACCATGTCCTACTCCGTGATTTGCAGATCACACACCAACGGGACCGCTTGCTCTGATGCCGCCGCCCTCCATCTCAACCCAGGTGAACAGCGTCGGCCGCTTGCAGATGCAGCTCCACCTGCACGGCCTGCAGCAGAACGCCAGCGACCTGCGCAAACAGCTCGGCCAGCTGCGCAAGACACAGGTACACCCCGCCCACTGTGAAAACACATTTAAATAATGTTTCTTTAAGAGTGTGCACTCCCATTTTAAGACAAATCAATGAATTATTCACCATTACCATTGTCTAGTCATGCAGATACTTGGAAATATTCATAATAATTAATCTCCTTTCCCCTGCCATGCAAATAGTTAAACCTCTTTTAATTTAGTTTTAAAATCAAATGTCGGCTTTTATAAACTCTGGGGCAATCAGCCATTTTTGAACACGGAGGTCATGCTAGGATTGCTTTTATTATTTAATGTGTATTTGAATTCTGGCCTGAACAGCGACTCAAGTATAGATTAAATGTACTAAGCCATTCTTCACCATTTATGTTCATACAGTTAAAAAGGCAGAGCTCAATTCAAAAGCAGATATCATAATATGAGCAGCAGAACATAACAGATATAACCAGTAAAGGATGATTGTCATGCATGTTAATGTAAAAACATATTCACTTGTTCATTCATCCTGTATGTTCTCTTTCCATATGTTTATTCTTGACTGGGGAATACTGTCAGTGTCCCGCTGCATAAGGCCGATAATCTGCTTTCCTGGTTCCACCCCAATCAAATATAAGCAATTAGAGATGCTTTGAGCATCTGTGGTGCTCAAAGCTGAGAAAAAAAAATATAAAAATAAAAAATATATAAAACTTAAATGGTTCTCAGTAGAGCGCATCCCTCTGCCAAGGCTCAGCAGTCCCCTCATGAAAGCACGTTTAAATTCATTAGATCTGGATCTTCATTTGGATCTGCACCAATCATAAATGGTAGTCCCCTAAACATGCCAGACTTTTTTTTTCATCAAGATCCATGAATTATTCTCCGAGAAATCTGGGAAAATGGGGGAAAAGAATCTCAGAAGTGAAAAAAAAATAAGAAGCTGGATCTGGCCCCCTGTTCTGGATCCGCACCCAGATTTGAATGGCTTCTTCCACGATGCATACCACATCCTTTTTCATGGACATCAGTCATCATTGTCATCATTTACTTTTTTACCGAAAGACCTGCCACCTGTGAAAAGTGTTTACAGCTTGTTCAGTGGATTATTCTAAACAGCATTTCTGTGTTCAGATGATTTCATAGATGTTCTGTGCCTCAAGAAGCTTTAGCCTTAGAGTTTGGAAACTATATGAACACAAAAAAAGAACGTGTCTAAGTACAGAAGATCATGCATTTTGTCCACAGATTGAACCAAAGCTAAATTAATCTACAATATTTCTTATTTTCCACAGTTACACACTGTCCAGTGTTGCAACGCGCACACATACATGCAGGAACAGCATCTTTTGATCTTTACATCAAATACGGCACCTACAGTAAATAACACCTGCAGGTTGACATCTCTGCGCTTCCTGACACATTGAGGGCATTGAACCTTGTGGGGATTAATAATGAAATACAAAGATAAAAGCTTGGTTTGCATCGTGTAGCATTCTACAGAAATACAGAATGTCACGAAGGATGTGGAAACAGATGAAAAGCCACAAGGAAGGGTTACAAAAAGAAAAAAAAGTGGCGATGAGGTGCTTATTTATTCCATTTATCCGTGATGCAAGCGGTGCCATGGTTACCGGAGGAGGAGTCGGGGAGAGATGTGGAGTTAAATGCTTTCAGAGGCACAGGAGAGGATTCAGTGCATCTCGCAGGAGGGTGGGCGGGGAGGAGAAAAAAAAAGGCAGATTAACATCAGCAGTGACAGATCATCGGTGTGCCGTGCTTTTATTTTGTTCCATGACAGCAGTCACAGGAGCCTCTTGAACCGGCTCGGCAGTGAGAGCCGACGTGTTGCCGCACCCACAGAGCACTCTCTGCTGTTCGCCTGTCTGTCTGCCCAAGTGTGACCTCTGCACCTGGAGCCGCACTGTGATCCTTCAATTTTGCATGCAGCTACTGAATTATACAGAGGAAAGGTGCTGGAGAAACAGGCACCTGAGAGAGGCACACTAATGCCATCCAGATTTTGTTTTGAATTCTATCTATATTTTATCGATAAATAATTTGTACGATATCATATTATAACCTCTGTTTTCAGCCGTCTGCATCAACATCACCACCAGCAGTGTAATGCTAGGGTAATTTTCAATGTAAGCAATATTGTTGTCGTGCCTCACTTCCTGGAACATGAGGCGGATCAATTATTCATTTTTCTTGCTTACCAGGTGCTTTCATCTGTGGGAGTTGTATTACATCCACTCGTCGTGTAGAGTATTCCATTCATAACACAGAGCGCCGAGCTGGGGTTATGCTCAGTGCTGCTGTCACGGAGCAGCCCTTCATTCACCTCGGGGCGTCCCGGCTTTCTTTGTGAAGGGAAATACTATATGCACCGTTCACGGTAGCAAACACACCCCAGAGTTAACTACCTGCTTTAGAGCCTGCGAGAACAAGGCGATCGGTAGGAGGGGTTAAGTCCCGAGCATAGGCTGCAGTCGCACAATGCAGCGATGGCATGAGGCCTCAGTCTGCCCTCTCAAGGATGAAGCAGAATACAATGTGCAGGTGAATCACTGAGGTGTGTTTTGTAAAGCCTCTTGTCCCGTTGTTATGCTGAGATGGCAGCAACAAGCTTTTCTCCTCGAGGCCACAGAGGCTAACGTTGATACAAGTCATTTCCAAACTAGAATGGCCCTCAGTGGAGCACATACCTCCGCCAGGGCCCAGTAGTCCCCTTGTGAAACCACATTTTTATTTGGAGCTGCACCAGATTTTACACATTCATGAATATCACCCCCCTAGATGGGCCTGATTTTTATTTCATCAAGACCCATGAATTATTCATCGGAGAAATCAACGAAAGTTTGTAGAATCTCCATATCTCGCAATGTTAAATACATTATAAATAGAAAATCCTGGGTCCCCCCCCCCTGATCTGGATCTGCATCAAAATGTAAACTGATCTTCCCCTGTGCATGCTCCACTCCTCCAGGCAGACGAAACCATTACCTCCTTGTTGGAGGTAATAGACGGGGACTCTATAGCGCCCCCTGCTGACGCAAGAGATATACAAGTTACCTGTAATGTTTGAATTTATATATATGTCTGTGTGCAGGTGGAGAACCAGATTTCGGTGAAAACTCTGCTGAAGCGGACAGAAGCGGAGCTGAATGTGCGCGTTGCTGACGCCTTAAGAAAACAGGAGGATCCTCTGCAGAGACAGCGCCTCCTGGTGGAGGAGGAGAGACTCAAGTACCTCAACGAGGAGGAGCTCATCATCCAGCAGCTCCAGTCAGTAACAGGAAAAAAAACGATTAGAAGACATCTCATGAAATTGTTCTTTTAAATCAAAATTGTAGTAACGAAAATAAAATGTGTCTTCAGTTGTTCTGCGAAACCACAGAGGGATCTCAGGTTCTGTGTTTAATATAACAACTGACAGTTATATAGTTTCAGATGAGATTTGATCATGTATTGAAATATTGCTTAAAAAATGACAACGTTCATATCTGTTTTATAATTAGACGACTTACAGTGTGATGCAACGGTAGGATGAAATGTAATTAAGCCCGGCATAGAGCAAGATGCTTATTAAGATCTGAAATATGAGATGGTCCAGCAACTAATTGAAGTCACTGCAAACTCAGAGCAGAGAGCTACCTTGAGATTTAATAATCAGATAACGCGCCCGCCGACTCATATGTGGAAATGCTCGCCGCAGTAATGATTCCTGGATCTGACCGGGAGCGTTTCAAATCGTTCCCGAATCTCACTCCGAGCTGCATTTTGATCACAGACTAATTGGTTGCTCTGTCGGGTGATCCCTGCTAATCAGCGTCGGTTATTCAGTCGGGCTAATGGCCAATTTATTTTTGGTTAATTATACATATAGCTTTGATTTCACACATAACTCCAGGCAGATTTATTTCACTCCAAGTCCGAAAAGAGCAGACACACTCAATATTAGTTTTTTTTCCCAGCATTTTATCTCAGTTGTTGCATGAAACTTTTAAACACCAGTCTGTACTCCTCCAGTTCAGCTGTTCATCTAGCTGCCAGATGAACGAGGCACAGTTTATTGGCAGGAGTTTAGTCCGAACCCAAATTCTGAGATGAATAATGAGTAATGTAATAAAGCATCCCTGGTGTTCAGCCTTCTGTCTGTTCCTTCCCAGCGACCTGGAGAAGTCGGTGGAGGAGATCCAGAAGGAGTCATCTGTCAACCACAAGCTTGTGACAGTGCAGGAGCTGGAGGAGAAGGCCACCCTTCTGAGGAAACTGGGAGAAACGCTCACAGAACTGAAAAGTGAGTCACGTCGGCACATTTTGCATTCTGTGCTCTGGGAGAAAACAAACAAAACACCAGTGCTTTACTCAGGCAGACAGTTTGGAATAATCCACTAATTAGTCACCAAGGCCCTGATTATCATTCAGTCACCCACTGTCAGTCTGTCAGACATTTAGTCTCAGATTGCTCGGTTTGTTCACTGTCTTAATGAACTCCCAGGCCATTTACAGAACCCCAAACTGGTTTTGGGCTAGTGACTACATTAAAATGCTCTCATTGGCTTTGACAAGTAGAATTTGTCTTTTTACACGCTTCCTCTTGCAGATCAGTTCCCGGGCCTGCAGAGTAAGATGCGTGTGGTGCTCAGGGTAGAAGTGGAAGCCGTCAAGTTCCTGAAAGAGGAGCCGCACAGACTGGACGCCCTGTTGAAACGCTGCAAGAGCGTAACCGACACACTCGCCACCATGCGCAAGTATGAACACTTCATTAGCACCTTTACATCCCTGAACTGTCCAAAGAGTTTTTTGTCTTCAAATGACGAGACCTATGTTTTGGTTTGACTGAGAGATCCTAGCGGCCAAAGATGCATGAATGTTTTTGCGTCTTTAATTGTGAGTCAGCAAAACACTGTGGATTTTCATAAAACAGGGTGGACACACAGATTTTGGTCCACGGTGATCGATTAGATGCTGTTGTTCATTCAAAGATTTCCACTACAAACAACAAAAGCTGAAAAATCATAATGTGTGTAGAAAAAAAGTGCTTGAGGATTTATTCGACCTGATATCAATGACATTAAGATAAAGGCTCTTATCAGTCACATCAGTTCCAGCTTTCTAAGAGTGTGGACTTATAAAATCTGCCCTTTGGCAGCGCGTGTTTCCATTTCCTACTCAGTCTTGTGTTAAAGCACCAAAACCTTCTGGTTCAATTCACCTCATTGATAAAAAGAGCATAACTCAATTAGGTTTTCTTTCCCTTCATCATTGTGGCAAACAGCAAGTTGGAAAATTGTCCACCAGTGTATGTGTAGGTCCTAGTTTCCGTGTGTTTTTTTGTTAGCATTCAGCAAAAAAAATTGTTGAAAATTTGATTAATCCATGACTTGATTAATGAATTCATCCTCTGCGTTCTGCCAGACAAGCGAATGAGGGGGTGTGGAAGAAGCAGGAGGACTTCTCCAGTTCCTCATCGAAGCACAACGACGACCTGCGAAAGTTTTCAGACTTCGAAATTCCCACTAGCCCCGCCCTCACCATGAATGACCTTGGGGGAGGCAACAGCCTGTCCAACTGGAGCCCCCACTCCAGCTTCAGCCGAAGCCACGGGCACCCGTCCGGCCCTCACAAGGAAAGTTATCCTCCTGTGCCCCACAAGGGCAGAGCCCTGGAGGAGCTGGAGCGCCGCGCTGCAGCAGACAAAGCTTTGTCCGTAGAGGTCCGACTGGTAGGAACGACTTCTGCTCTTTTGTCCCAACCGTACATGATCATCATTACAAATCATATCAAGTGTCTAGATCCGTCTCTCCACTCCACAGGCAGCAGAGCGGGATTGGGAAGAGAAGCGGGCCAGTCTGACCCAGTACAGTGCTCAGGACATCAACCGGCTGTTGGAGGAGACCCAGGCTGAATTATTGAAGGCGATTCCAGATCTGGACTTTGCTGCCAAGCACATTAAACCCTCCTCAAGCACAAGTTCCTCCCAGAACCCTCAGAGTGGGACGGCCACCCCAGAGCACCGCGTCAGCAAACCCCAGCACAAGCTTTCTGGGAAGGAGGGGTCCAGGCGTGGCTCTGGTAAGACGCACCGTTCGATTCGATTCCTGACTTGGCAACATTTTCATGCGGAGATTAAAACCTTGCATCTTGAAATTTTGTTAGAAAAAAAAAGTGTGTTTCAACTAATCCAATTAGTTGCATTTTATTTTACAAGCTGTGCATGTCATCAAATCCTGTTAGGAACATGAAGCGAAATATAAATAGATGTGAAATATTGGAGATTCAGTATGATTTTTAAGCAAGTTAAGTCACTTTTATAAATCCACGGCGTCCCTCCACGTTGCATTCAGAATGAAGCAGAAAGTTATACATGATTTTAAATGCCATATATCTGATATCTAAACGTATGTGAGTGTTGCTCCTTCCTCAACTCGCCCGTGTGACGTCTTGTTTCAGACGAACTCACGGTGCCTCGATATCGCACAGAGAAACCCTCCAAGTCTCCTCCTCCCCCACCACCGAGACGGAGCTTCCCGACCTCTCCAGGCCTGATCACCCGCATCGGAGAGCCCCTCACTGTTGGAAAAAGTATAAAGGTAGATTTGACTGTTTTCAGTACGTGTGCCATATATTGCTGTTGGGGTGTAAAACCCTCTTAAAGCTATAAGGATCTTTCTCAGAGCTACACTTCCACAGATATTAGACCAGCAGATGGGAGCTGTTGTTTTGTAGAACTAATGAACGTTCTCGTTAGATCTTGTCAGTAACTTGTTCAGGTTTTAACTTTTGGACTCTTTGTTTCTTATGATTACAGAAGTCTGAATCTGATGAGACTGAAGGCCAGAAGCCTCATACAAAACTGCGGAGGACCGTGTCCGAAACGCCTCGTCCTGCATCGACACCCCCCACACTGGCCTCCGGGGACAGGGAGGACGGGGAGGAGGAGAGAATTGCTGCAGAATTGGAGGTAAACAAATACGTTGCCCGTGCATTTTGAACATATCCTCGACATCCTTTTTTTGTGTAATTATTTGTCTAACTTCCACAATCTTCCACTGGCTTTTAAGCGTGCACACATTTGGCAGAATGTGTGTGCAGACATAATCACCGTCCTCACCACATGTTCAAGCAGCAGGTGCCGTATGTCCCCCTGCCCTGTGGCGGTGGGAGAGCCCAAAGATCACATACTGCTCAGTCACACACATCATCACCCAGGGCTCACAGATCACAGCCAGACAGATGGACCCTCATGGCTGCTTATACTGGGTGTGACATGACCCGCCTGGATTTGATGGAACAAAGAGTCATCGGCAACAGTTTATTTTTATTTTTAAGAGGCTGTTGTTTTTTTATCGTGTATAATTACAGCTTTTAAACCTCACCTTTCCCGCCCCCAGCTGTTTGAGAGAGTCCCACTCAGGCTCACAGTGCCCCCTCCCCATCTCCTGCCTGTTAGCCCTCGCAGCAGGAAAAGCAAACCCCCCCCGCAGACTGGACCTGTTGCCCTGTCGGGTCCCGGGCACCGAGGTAACACCCTGTGTGCTGTGGACTAAACCTCAGTCTGTTTCTTTTAACCTCTTCTAATACACATAGGAACCTCAGGTCACTGCTCAGCCTCTGCACACATCCGCTCATGCACTGCTCTCATCTCTTCAACCTCAATTTAACACAGCAGATGTTATTGCTCACCACTGTCTCTCTTCCTGTGCAGAGTACATCGGAGCGGAGGCTGATTTTCACTCCAATTTAGCATTTACTCATTTGCATAATGTGGCTGGTTTTGAGACTCGATAGTGTTTTTAATTCAGTACTTTGAGTATTTGTACGTACACGAGGAATCCAAAAGAGAAACCCACTAACACTTGTTAGCATCTGGCTTTTGTCTGCAAGGGGGCTAGAAACAACCTACATTCACTCTCTGGTTAAATGACTCTGCAGTGGACAGGTTATTATTGGCTCTGTCTCAGAAGTGACTAAGTGAAAGAACTAAATTCATAATTTTCTCCTTTATTTGCCAATCTAGAAGCTGAGGCCACACCCTTACCTACGACATTATAACATGCATTGCTCTTTCAGGCGTTGGTTTGGAAATAGCCATGAAGTTTGTGCACTTGTGAAACCATGTGAAACCGCATTATTTTCTTCCCATCTTGCAAGATGCAACAACGGGCAAGACTGCAAGGTTTCTGACACGTTGGTTTCTAGCACATTCGTGACATCAAACATAGCTCCCCTGGTGAAAACAAATCTGAAACGTGAATTGCTATATTGGCAAGTAGAAAGATGTTATACCACGTATACCCGCAATTCTGGTGTCACTGGTGTCACGTTTGCCATATACTGAGCTCCTTTCCACTGCTCTGTGTTGCTGGACGGGTCGCCCACACAAATTTGTTGTGCTGGAAATACAGCTGTCTATGTTGATGATCTAAAAACCCTCCATAGACAGAAGACCTGCAGAGTCCTGCACGGTGCAGGAAGAAACCAGTCCTGTAGACACAAACCTACTCGCACATTTAAAAAAGTGTGTGTTCTCTGCAGCGTGTTTACAATTGTCTCTGATGTTGTTTTGTTTGCAACAGCCTTTTACGTTAATGGGAAATCATCAAGGAACACGTAACACACAATGAGATTACCAGCTCCTCTCTTTCCCCCCCTTTTGCTTGTCTTATTGTGCAGTGTTCGTCAGTCTCGCTTGAATTTGTTGGAGCTAAAACTAATTAAATTTGTTTGACTTTAAAGCTCAAGTGCTTTCCTCATTTATAGGGAAGTCTCTTGTCTCCCGTCCCACACATCGTGTTGACAGACACTGTGCTCGGAGGATCCCGTCAGCGATGTAGCAATCAGCTCTGTGGAAGAGAGTCCGTCACGAGATTTGATAGGACATCTCTACAAGGCGCACATTTCAAAGGACAGGGATATGGAATTGAAACAGGAGCTCGCCCTGCTTTTGATGGAGCTGGAGGTGAGGGTGGTGTCTTCTCTTGAGGCCCAGGAGCTCAGCATCACTACTGGAAAAGTGATAAAGACTCTGACCATCTCACCGCAAGTCTCTGAGGTTCCTTTGGGAGAGCGACCTCTCCTGGTGCTCTTCACGGAGGAGCTAACAGTCAGAGAGGCCTACACGCTGCTGCACTCCCTTCTGGAGTCGACCAAGCCTGTTCCCAAACCCAGAGTCAAATCTTCCCTTGGTTCAGGCAGACAGAGCTCTCTGGTGGAGGCTCTGAAAAGAGGGATGGAGACAGGGGACAGGAGGCTGACGCTTCACAACACAGAAACTGAGATGATTCCAGAGGTACAGCCGGGGTTAGTAAACAGATCTCCTGAGTCCAATGGCCCGAGTTACAGTCGGACGAGGACAACAGAAGATGTCCGACGCAGCACCTACAAGAGGCTGGACAGCTTGGAGGAGACCATTCGAGAGCTGGAGAACACCTTGATAGAGTTTGGCGGCCATCCCTCTGCAGAGCAGCTCTACGCTGAGACAGCTCCAGCGCAGACGACCTCAGAGACCAAGAGGCCTCCGGTTCCACCCAAGCCGACGTCCTTGAACGCAGCATCGACCCAGGTTTATTGCTCTCACCTACTGTGCCGACTCCTGCTCTAAAGCAGCCTGCCGTATTTTCTCTCTTCACTTATTCTCTCTGGGTGGTTGTTGGGACTTTGAAACCTCTGATGTCTGCCCCCTGATTAAATCGTCCCCAAATTGTGTTTGTAATTGAAAAAATGCAGAAGGGACAGACAACAGACTTCCTCGCTTCTCGTCTGTGCTGTGATTAGTGCTGCAGCTGTTGTCCTGCTGGGCCGAGGAGTCGTTAATTGTTTCTTTAACGATCTGTTCTGGAACATTTTTCACCCTGTAATCTTTGCCTATCTAACTTTTTGTTATGCCACAAACCACAAAATGCTGATATTCTTATTTGCTTTGTGTATCTTTTTTCTCCTCCCTGTGTCACCTTTATTCTATTGTTCAGGGGTATTTATATAAGCTTGTTTTTATCCAGCTATCTCTGGGATATAAAAGTTCCAGAGATAATACAAACATTTGTATTTTCTTATTTTTCTTCCTCCTTGTTCTTCCTCTAGGTTCTTCTCTTTGTTTTGCCGTGACTTCAAATCTTTCCCTCTATGCATGGGACTATGTATGTGGGACTGCTGTTGTGGTGTATAAATGCATATTTGATGTACTACGTTTCATCATAATTGTACGCACCAAAAGTTACGTGGCTGTTTGTGTTTTCCAAAACTCAGAAAAACATTGTAGGGAAAGACTGCAAAAAGTTTTAAAGGAGACATATGATTATTTTTCAGTTTTTGTGGATGCAAAAGTTCTGCAAAGACTGTTGACAAATCAGAGATGCTGGACAATCATAACAGAGTGAACGAGCTGGCCAATCAGAGCAGAGTAGGCTTTATTGGGAGTGGCCTTGAAGAGACAGGAGCTAAAACCAAGTGCTTCAACCAGAGGCTGAAAGGAGGAGTTTCAGCAATGGGACAATATGAGTAATGTGTTTTCTGAACATTAGAGCATGATATGTCTTCCTTAAAAGAAAGGTAAACAAAATGTCGCAAGCAACTTCTTCTTAAGTCCTGAATCCGTCATTAGTAAAACCATCATCAGAACATTGGTCTGTTACACCAAATCCCAAATCACTTCCAATACACTTCTTGTTAATATCTACCGACAACATGTTTAACTCTATTACCAGACATTGCGAGCAGCCTCCTTTCAACTCACCTCCAGCCTGGTGATAATCAAAATTGCATTGCCATCTCAGCTGCCACTTTGCTGAGGTGTCCTGACAGCCAGCGTAGTGGTATCCCCCGTTGCTCCCACTCAGGGCAGGGCGGCAACACTTGACAGTCCCACTGTCACGGTGCGTTTCAGCCCTCTCATGTCGAGGCAGGGAGCATTCCCACTGGCCCTGGATGAGGATTACAGGGTCTTGACACATAATTTCATCACCCCAACTTCCACCGCGTTCATCATTTCTACATGACCCCTCGTCCCGCTCTTGTTCGACTCACCAAATTCACACTGACAAGTGATCCACTTTCAAGCCCCATTGCTGTTCAGTTTTTAATCAGGACAGTTGAAGGAGGATTCATACATCAGCGATTTGAAATTCTACATTACATCAAGACAGCGAGGAAGGAAGACGAACAGGAATTACCATAGCAAAGGAAAACTAGTAATTTTAGACTAGTACAGTTAATCTTTTATTAGTTTTCCTTTCAGCTAATCTCTCTGTGTGCAGAGGAGGCACAGCTGGATGGAAAGTTGACTGAATGTCTGTTTGTTTTTTGTGCGTATTAGAGTCAGTTGACAGAGTTACTCAGCAGGAAAGATCATTAAGCACACTGCCTCGCAGATCCTGCGGTGAGGCTAGGCTACGCGATATCAGTTTTGATGCTGCGTTCCTCTATTCTTCACTTTGTCATGTTCTAGTGATCGATGCTGGAACCCTGTGAAGTGGATAGTTCAGATTTATATCAGCTGATCCCAGAAAAACGTCATTGGTCTCAGGGGAGAGACTCGCTTGCTGGAATCAGGCAATCAGGAGTTTGTGTGTTTGTTTGGCATAAACCAAAGCTGCTGAAGAGGAGAAATGAAATGTACTACCATGTACTGTGTTTCCACGCCCTGATTCACACTTTCTCTCCTCCTCTCCTCAGGGAGGGAATGTCTCCAGCGTCGGTAAAGTTCTCCACACCTCGGCTACCTCCAAGCTGAAGCACCTGCAGCAGAACAGCACAGACAAGACTAAAGGCGGCAAAAGAGAAGACTTCATGAAGATCCAAGGCCAGCAGCAGGTATCATCTTTAACATTGTCTGGGCCAGTGGGTGTAGATGGGATACTGGGGTACTTTCTGGATGCTATTGGTTGCCTTTTGTGATAATGCCAGCCCAGGCCAGAGCCATTATTTCTAGAAACCTTGAACATAATAGGGTCGTGGAAAATTACAAAAATGAAGATAATCATCATTATATAGACAATTCACATCGATGTGGTCTCAGTCTGCAATCAGGGCAAATAGAGGTAATGACCCATGTCTGTTATAAATCCAGACAGATGGGACGGTGAGCATTTCGGCTGTGCAACGATATTAAAAGCATTTTTCACATAAACCATATAATAGGTGTGTTTGATGACCTTGTTGGCATATCCACACAACTTCAGCAAACTTTCAACATTTAAGAAAGTTTGCATCTGAACCTCCAGAATCTCCAAAATGGCCGACCCACCCCACTGTAACTCACACACATAATAAAGACTTTACCATGTTTCTTTACCACAAAGGCACAAATGCAAATCCACCAAACTCCTTAACCCACAATTATCAGAATATGTTTAATAATGTGTAATATTCAAGACATAAGCTTGACATTTCTTAATAATTATAAATGAATACTGAATTTATTCATCTTAAGTAATTAATACTATGAAAACGGTATTAATAAACATAAACATAATTACAGTCGTAAATATAAATATAAATCACATTATTGTGAGGGTTGGTTAACATGAATTTTGGAGCAGATGAGGTTGATGCTTCAATTACCTAAACAGGTTTTACATATAGTATATTATATATAATTTATATATAATTGCTTGGTATAAAATATAATAAACTATATATACACGGAGGACATGACAGCTCCCTAAAAGTGAAGCCAAACGATCCCGATCTCCCCCTGGTGGCTGGCTGTGGTACAGATCATAAACCTCTAAGTACATGTAAAATTAATGATAATGGTGCACATTTTGAATTTGGTTTTATTGGACTTAAAAATGTAGAACGTGGCCTATTTGTGATTAGGATATCAGCCCGTCCATGCAGAACATTGTGTTAAATGTCTGGCAGAAAGTCAGACATTAATTTATAAAAAATATGTTCTTATACATTTGCCTGATGCTGACTCTGAAATCCTTTTTTTGTTATGCTTAATTTGCAAGCGTTTTACTGCTTGAACGTAGGAAAAGACTGGACATGGGGATGGGTGATGGTCTCCAGGGCCCAGGAAATTGAACTGTTGAAGCATGTCAGTCCAGTAAAGCCAAAGGAAGATATGTGCACCATGCCCGGGCAGAGGGGAGGCTTAATGTCAACATAATTTAAAATATAACAGGAGCAGTGAAGTGCACCTAAACCTCCATACTGCTCAGAATGTGACAGACCATTCCCACATGAATTCATTTTTAGAGATTGCAGGGACATAAATGTGTTGGGCACAGTGAGAGAGATTTGAGAGATGGGGGGAATAATGAAGCTTTCATCGCCTCAGACCGGGAGAAGATAGGAGAGAATCTCTGCAGCGCTGTGTGATAATCGCCCCTTGAGTCGGTGGCAATCACTGATTATTCAATATGAAGTGGACAGTTATCTTTCACCGTCATTAAGTCTTTTCCTCGTTTCCTCTTCTTTATGTCTACTTCCTCCTTCCGCTTTCTGCAATTTGCAATTTACACCCACTGCCCCTATCTCCTTTTCACTCCCCCAGTCAGAGTCTTTTATTCCCTGTGATTTGAAAGCAGAATGGATTCTCACACTTGTCCTATGGGAGTAAAACTAATCCCGTTATTGTAGTGTGACAGTCGCACACGGCAAACACTTCTCGTCGTCAGAGTTGTTGAAAACAGTCCCAGTGAAAAGACGCCGCTTGTGTGGAAGCGCCGGCCTCAAAGGGAGTGGACACTCAAAACTAGTTGTTTGCGTGTAAAGGCGATGCCACGCCGTCTTGGGTGGGAACATAACTGCAACTGCATGACAAATCACAACAGTGACCGAAAACCAAGAGAATCCACAGTGAGCTGTCTTCACAATGTGCCAATAACTGAGATTTGTGGCATTTTGAAGTTTGGAGTGCAGCGAGCTGCTGAGAGATCAAACTGTCAATTTGAACATCAGAGGTTTTTGTCGAACAAAAACAAGCACAGGACATTTGTCAGATAATCTGAGCTCTCTCAATATACAGCTGCCAACAAATGTTGTTGAATTGTTGTTAATACCAATACAAGTACTACTCATTATGCAGATATAAAATTCAAACCTGTACAGGGCAACATAAAGTTCAATATTGAATAAAAAGTCACATGAATAAACTCGGTAAACCATATAAATAAAACTTGAGGAATCAACTAAGTCATTTAAACTGACTATATTATTATTATTGTATTTCTAAAATTATTTGTTGAATGATATGTTTAACATATTAATGTATGGAATTAATTAATTTAATAACATATTTTTTTATTTCTAAAAGCCCCTTTATTTCAATGGTCTGTTAGTATTTCATATTATTTTGCACCATAAAACTTATACTTATATATTTTATGCTTGTACATTTTATTTTATGCCTCACAGCTAATAACATCCCCCTGTCTCTTAAGCAGATTCAGGCACTTAATAAAAATAATGTCAGAATAATTGTGAATCTAGTTTTAGCTGTAAATAAACCTAGACACTGAAAATCACTTTTAATTATGCCGCATAAAAAACGTGGTTGTGGTTCAGTGTAATAATTGTAGTTTTTTATACTTTTTTACACATTTTATTCATGTGATTATTTATTTTATAATGTCTACTTTATTTATTTGAAGGTGAAAATTCCAATCTAGTAACACAGGCTCAGTGGAAAACAACAGCATACATATTTTGAAACCATGTTGAAACCTTAATGAAGTCACGATGCCGAGAATCATGTGTTGTGTTGTTGTTTTCCACAAGCTGCTACATTTGTAATAGCGTCAAATCTTTTCTTCCTCTTTTTGGAGGGCGGGGGGATTTCTGGCGCCTTCAATGTCAAACAAAGAGAACAGTACAGATCCTGACAATTCTGTTTTCAGATGGATGATCAAAATCTGTCTCCTGACTAGTTTTAAATCCAGCATGAAAAACATGCAGATTTCCTGCAGTTCATCTCATCAAATTATCCGGGCGGCTGGCTCATTTGCATACAGACTTTAAGAGCTAATTAGAAACTTTCTCCAACTCTACGTTCACTTCAGCCACAGTTTTTTATTTATCTCATAACTGACTTCAGACATCTGACCTTTCTGAAGATGAATCTTATCTAATATTATTGCCACTAAGAAATAAGATGGAAATCATTCTGCAACTAAAAATAAAAGCTGGTTATTTTTGAAGAAAACATTTGTGCAGAATCTGTCACGTTCAATCAGTCACCTTCATCCAGCGTCTGTTTTTCTAGGCTTCACGGATTGATTTATGTTTTTTGTTATTGCGCTATAACCAAAAAATGAATCAAAAATGAGGCAGGTACTTCCCCTCACCCATGCTGATCACATTCTGGCTGATACTGTTGTTCTGACAATCAGACATGCCCACCGTGGGTGACATCTCTACTCGGCCCTCAGCTAAAGGTAAAGGTGACTCTTCTCTTAAACCTTCCCCGGACACTTCTCCCTAAACCTAACCCCAAACTTCCACCCTCCTTCCAGCTCCTGTTGGTGTTTCAGTTCTCTTTTGTCTCCTCTGAACAAATGATTTTAAGTTCATCTGTTTAGTTTATCGTTCCATCAAGATAAAATATGCTGGGGCTGTTGTCCAGCTGATTGGACAATCCGCTGCACCACATGACCACAGTCCATGAAATACCTTTCAAAACAGTGTGGACCGTAGACCTTACAATACTATAGAGAAAATCAGCAGCTCCCGAAAAAAAAACATCTTATAGAACCAAACTAAATGTGCCTCTACCGGTTAAGGTGAGCGGAAAAAATAGGGGAAAGAGGAAAGAGAAAAGAGAGAGTTGTGAAGAGATTGAGAGAGAGAGACCAGGAACAGTTGTGCAAGCGATTAAGCTCTGTCAGACTGATTGTTATAATGAAAACATAATAAAAATGATAATTATAGATGTAATGGTGTTGTTAATGAATTTTAATAATGCTAAAGAGGCACCAGATAATATGAGTGGTAATAATAATAATTATTATAATAATAATAATAATAATAATAATGATAGATCCTGTAGCTCTGGACTCAGGGTTACCCACAGTATGAGCGAGAGATAGAGAAAGGGGCCAGGAACAGGTTTGTAACATTCATATTCGAGTGGTCGTCATATTGAAAATAATGATACTTACAGATGTAATGGTGTTATTTATAACAGCAGCACCAGTTAACAGTAGTAGAAAGGATAATAATAATAATAACAGGGTAGAGTCAGATCTGGACCCTGAAGCTCTGGAGTCATAGATACCTTAAATTAATGGTGTTGTTTTGAGGATCAGGTTTGTTGTTAGATTGGACTCTGATGGTATCTGTCTGTGTTAATTGTGGGTGTTAAAATAAACAGAGCCTCTCTGATGGCGCTCTGTGCCGCCGAGCCCGCACTGTCGGTTCACCGGAGCTTCACTGAGAGCCATCAGAGCATTTCAGGCATGAGGATTCTTCAAATCAATGTGCCGGAAAGGAACAGACAGTTCAAAAACACAATTTCTCCCCATTTGCTTTGGCACAGATCAAGGAGGGCACGACAATGTGAATCACTTTCACGCCACCAAACCCCATTTAATTTTCCCGTTGGGCCTCTTATTACTTCTGGCGGCAAAGCAGCCTAATTAAAGGTGCCGGGCATGAGGGAAAGGTTGTGAAAAGCCTGTCCTGCGAGGGAGACTTTTTGGCAGGAAGCTCTGAGAGATGAAGGGCGTCTGCCGTTTTTGCCGCACCCACACACCAGAATAAACGTGTCGGCCGGGCTTGAGAGGGGTTCCTCGAGCAGAAGGAGCGGCTCTGGGGATGGTTGGCACAGCACGGGCTCTGGAACTTACAACAGAGCAGGTGAAAACCTCCCAGCAGCGCGGCCTAGGATACAGAACACCTGCTCTCCGCTCATACAGGCCTAATCCTCATTATCCCTCAGACAAACACTATTAAACTTTTATTGCAGAGGAAAAACTTTTTCCTGTTTCGACTTCTGGAAACCGTCAGTACAACTTAACCTTAACATTACGTGTAAAACTGACTTGCTCTTTTCTAAACCGTGTAGCACATTTTTCCTTTTGTATTCCCGGCACATAAAAACACACACGCTGCTTCTGTCAGATTCGACTTAGCTCCACCTGTAAAAGAGAGAGACACACATGCTGTGAATGTGTTACCCTCAAGTTTCATATGTCGGAACAGTGCTGCCTACTGGCTGATTCCAGCATTACATGAAGGGACTGAAGGGGAGATGCTGTGTGTCCATGCAAGTATTTTGCATTGTTTTTAATGAGGGACAATCATTAAAAACTAATTGCCAAAATAAAGATGGTCAACGGTGTGGTTTGCAGTTGACCACCTCATGACAAAAGTTGTGTTTAAAGGTCTGGTCACCATGTGTAGATCTCACATCACACATGCTGATATCAACCCGATTTAACGATCTCCTGTGTTTGTCTCTTGTTCTGTTTCCCCCTCTCCCTCACCCTTCCAACCCTTTATCCCCCCCCCTCCCCCCCCCACTACTTGTCTCCTCTTGACACTTGTTCCTGCGGCACGACCTCCTCACCCAACCCTTCGCCCTCCGTGAATCCCCTGCCTCGCCCTGCATTTCCTGGATCGCCCACCCATTGCAAACCGTGACCCTGCAGCAGTGAGCCACCTCTCCATGTCCGGCCTCTTCAGTCTCCTTCTTCTCATGGTCACCCCGACGACACACCTCCATCCGTCTCCTTTTTACTTTATTAGCGCCCTTCAAATCTGAAGTGTTTTCTACAATCTACACTGGATCCCAGTCCGTGTGCATTTGTGGATGAGTTCGAGTGTATGTGCTTGTGCAAGCATGCGTGCACGGGCATGTTTGACTGTAATGGTAAGGGAAGGAGCCTGAAGGGGACAGTGCCCAGCCACAACTGTTTGTAAGACTTTACTTTTTCATGGTTTCCCCTTTTGATCCCTATAAACACACCATCTCTTTACATTCCGACCCTCCCACCTCCTGTGTCCTGTGTCCCTGCTCTTCCTGAAGGCCTTGGAGACCAACAGAACCAGCGGCAGTATTGAACCATTCATCTCTGGCACCAAAACGGGCATTCTCTCAAGCCGAGTGCCCTCTCCTTCAGCAGCGCTAACCCCTGGCCAGAGGAAGCACCCCCAGGAGAGGGCGCTACCGGCCCTGAAAGCCTCCTCCAGTCAAGCCAAGGCGCTGCTGGCCAGCCTGACCGCCGCCGGCTTGAGCGCCGAGGCCCTGCTCCTCTCCTCCGCCCTCCGTCATCACCGGCTTCTGCGCGAGCAGCGAGCCTCCTCCCTGCCTCTTCCCAGCAGCAGGTCCTCTTCCCCTACTCCTGATGCCTCCCCCTCCCACTCTTCCTCACCCACCACCCCTACTCCATCCCTGTCTCCCTCCTCTCCCACCCCTCTGAGTTCCCTCACCCTCCCCTCTGGGGATCCCAAGCCCAGCGGTCGTAGCCTTGACAGCTGCAGCCTCGACGAGGAGGAGGTTAGCAGCGAGCCTGTGAAAAAGGACCTCACCCCCGGCAACTCTCTGTGAGGAAGAGGAGGATGAAGACTTAGGGGAACGCATTTCAACATCGTCATGAACCATAACTATTTTTCAGGACTTTTTTCTTCTTTCTTATCCCTACTTTTGTCTGCAGTTTGCAGAGTCATCATATTTCCATGGAAAGAACTACCATCCTGTAAATGGAGTCACTCTCTTCCTCCTGGACAAGTTTCCTCCCTCTGATCTGGCTCCACAGTTTCTCTGAAGTTCTCCCACACACTCATACTGCCAGTTCCCCAGCTCTAGAGCCCACCAACGGCCCTCCCCTCCCACCATCTGCCTGCTATTAGCTGCTGTGGTCTGGATGAATGAACTGACTGCACCGATCTCATATATGCCCTCACTCAGTGGGTCGTTAGTGGAGTAGATATATAATATCTGTGACTTTTATCATAGAAAATAGAATGCAATAATCACAAAGTGAGTCCTGTAGTCGTGTGTGTCCTGGATAATATTACTCTCACGTACCTGCGTCACAGCAGAACGTGAGGCCACTCAGAAAAAAAAAGAAGAAAAAATCTAAAGTAGGTCGAGGTGATGGTTGTGGTTTTAAACTGTTATTCGTTCAAAAGGGCACTTGTGGCTTTTCTTGCATTACACGTGTTTTACATTCTGAACTGGTGCTACATTTTCCCCTCTGTTTGTACACACACTGTGTGAAGAGTTTACATGACTGTCCCTGACCTTTGACCTGCGCCCAAGTGTACACAACACTGTCTGCATAAGGAATTCATGTCGATATTCCCTACGAAAGTATGGAATTAATTATGAAAATTGTATTGAAATAACCCTATACCTACAACAGCACACTGCAGGGAGCAGTCCTATTATAGCACACGTCTATTTAAAAATGGAACAAACATGCACAGACACACAAACGGAAGGGAAAAATGCAAATCATGTAAACAAATGTTCATGAGGATGTTATATACAAATGTTGAATCTCTGTGTGTGTGTGTACGATCTAGTGAATTATGACAATCAGGATGTTCCCACTGTAGCATCTCACAGGTTGCTATGGCATTTTTAGCACCTGACATCATCAAACCATCCCAAAGACTCAAGCACACCCAGCTGCGGATAACACACACACACATTCTGTCACACGTGCACGTGTAAAGCCAAGCTGTGCGCAGAAGCACAGACTCTGCTAGTTGATATTTTCCTTATTATGGTTCCAGGATACTTTGGGTGATGATTCATCTCTAGTCTCATCTGTTGAAAGGAGAACTCTGGTTAAAATATGGAACGTGATTCCCCCCCCGAAGGAATCGGATGTGCTGTGTTTTCGCCCCTTGTTTTGAATTTTTTACATTTTCAATTTGCCGAACCTTATTGAAGAAGCTTCTTTATACAAGCACAAAATGTATCTTTACTCTAGTGAATCGATGAGTCCTGACATCATCTGAAACCCTTGGGTAGTCTTTGAAAGATTAATCAGCACATATTTAGAAACTCAAGATGCAACACGACCCTGAGAGGAGAATATAGAAATATAAAACGAGCACAGTTTCCTCTCACACACATTTCTTACCCCCTAATTTTCACTTATTGCATCTGGTGGATCACGACGAGCACAAAGTCACAAGGGCGAGAGACAGAAATACATTCCCGCCCATTAAAAATACTGAACATTGGATTGAACCGATGTTTCCGTGGCCTCGTTTGGTTTTTATTACCTGCATGTTCAAACATGAAACACTTATGAATGTCCGGCCCTCTGAGTTCCTCAACGACAGAAGCATAAAGCTCCTCGAAGGTCTGTCCGTGTGACCCCTGCACAAGGAACCACTTTGATGCTGCCTGTCCTGTGTTGTCGCTTCGTGCCGAGGTCGAACCGACAGTCGTAGACAAAGTGTTTTTTCTATTGGACTGTGTGAAATCGATTCTTTGTGGCACTGAGATTATAACATGTGCAAAGGGGCTCATGTCAAAGACTAGGCAGTGTGAGGAGAGGGGATTAGTGTGGAGACATGTGTCGGAAGGCTACTTTAATAAGGGCGGCTTTGAGTTGCCGGATCCATCGAGAGCGCTCGTGACATAAAGGACCCAAAGAGATGAGAGGAAGGGTTTGACAGTGAGGGAGCCATTAAGCGGCTGTTCGTTCCCTGCTTTCCCTTTGCTTCGTCTTTGGTGCTGGGCATCTGTGAGATAAAAACCACTCAGTTGACAAAGTCTGATGGGCCTCAGTTATGAACAGTGCAATATGTAATTAGCACTCTTAACAAGTTTACCAAGACAGTGCTTTTACCCTTTGGGAACCGCCTGTTTTTCTCTAGAAGGACCTGTACCAGTGTTTCTGTTTTCCCAGTGCCTCTGAGATTTTGTTCTTGCCAGAAGTCCGACGTTGATCTTGTGTGACAGTATTAGATCGACAGCAACGACAGAATAACACTTTTACCCAAAGAAGAGGCTGCCAAAAATAAAAAAAGGGCTCACCCCCATTTTGTTTTTTCCCTGCAGCATAAAGAGAAACCGCACTTGCAATGCAGAGTGTGTCAGGTTGCAGCGGTGACATGTGACCAAAACACTCCCTCAGATCTGTCAAAGTGCAAAAAGTGCGAGCCCACAGCGCAGCGAATTAAGCCGCACCCTGGGAGCTCTGCGGCTCTGCCAGGCAGGTTCGAGCCCCGGGCACCGTATTGAGTGAAGAAGTCAAATGAAAGAAATTCACTTACTCATGCTGTTCCACTCTCAAATCCATAACTTTTCCGAGTTGAATTTGCTGCATTGGCGTCTGGGGAGCGTTGGGGAGGAAGTGTTCATGCTTGGCCGCTTTTCCCTAAGTGACATCTGAGATGAAACCCTCCGAGATCTGCCTGACGTTGCCCTCTTTCTGGAATGATTTCTGTTTATTTCATCCCAAGACAAGTGTTGCTGTGATTTCAACATGGCTGAACGCTTAGAGGGCATGTTGTGGAGACCCCCTGGCAATCAGAAAAACTGTTGCAAACTTGAAATCAAACCTAGGAGAAATATACATATATAAATATATCTAAGTGCGATGTTTGTGTATGATATTATAATTGTGAAGAAAAGTGTGATATATATATAGGCCTAGATTAAATTATATACTGTAAAATGTCATCATCTCTTCGGTTTTATATATTAGTGACCATTTTGTACAGATGTTTTTTTTTCCTTTTTTAACTCATTGTAAGAGATAATAACATTTCACACTGAGATTATTTATTCATATGCAGAACATTTTTATATTTGTTTAAAAATATCTGTATAGACAAGAGTTAGCCTCTGTAATATACACTGAAGTTCATTTTTTTTTATTCTAGGCTTTTCTTTATGAACACTGACTTTAATGTAATTTTCATTTATGAAAAGCCTGTCCCTGAAAACACTTGTCCAGCTCGTCTGCACCTTGGCCTCCTGATGTGAAGGGTAACATTGAGGTGTCAGTGGCTGGACCAGTGCCTGTGCTTCGGGGCTTATTTTGCTACTATCTGTTTAATTTTGGGGGTTTATTTTGAGTATCTGTGGTTTTCTTTTCTCTCCCACCCCATGCTGTGTTTGTGGTTTGGCTGGCATTAGTGATAGTGGAGATGGTCAGATATTGTCACTACTACTGTGAGAGAAGAGTCAATTCGCCTGAAGGCTTCATTTAGAGCCTTGCTGCTTTGACGTTAAGGAGTTTTAAAAAGGCTTTAATTTTCCTCCGTGTCATATTTGCATGTGAACAGGAACAGTAGCAGTGTGGATGCTCATTGCAGAAAGCGTTCAGAGGCAACACGCTCTGAATCATCACAACAGGTGGGAGTGGGTGACATCGCTTATTATCTGCTCCAGTTGTTGCACCAAGTGGCTTTAAGTAGCAGTTGAGTGAAAAACACAAGCTTTGTCTAAAAACCACCACAACGGATCAAAAAGGGAATTACGTGACGTTTTATCTCTTCCTTTACCATTGTATTTTTTTTTATATATATATATATAATGAACCTACATTCTATAGTATGTAAATGAGGTTTTTACATGAATGTGTGGATGTTCCAAAATCTTGGCATCGAAAAAGCAGAGAAAAACTAAATTGACTTGTAAATAGGCCGAGTCATTCCTAGCGAGTTCAACAAATTGTTCTGTCCAAAAGAAGATGTTTTATGAATAAACTATGACGATGGGTACAAAGTTATATACAAAACAATGCATGTATAGTTTCAAGCAATCGCACGGTGCAGTTGAAAAAAATGTTGTCTCCATGTTTTCTCAAAAAGAAATGAGAACGAGAGGAAGAGGAACGTGGTTGTCTGTGTTAGAGGTTTACAAACATGAAGAATGACGACATTATTCTGGTATCTGTGACGCAGGCATGTTCAGTCTTACTGTGATGTTATGTGGTGGTGGTGGTGATGATGATGATGAAGATGATGACGATAGAGTGCAGAATGTTTAAGAGTTTGAAAAGCTGGAACGCACCCCAACCAGATATGTTCACCAGCGTTGGTGAACTCTTTCCACAGAGTGATTCTCCCATTTGTAGAGTAGTGTGACATAAGAACAAGAATAACACAGAAAATAGATCTATACTATAATGATATATAAATTTAAAAGCCTACTGATACTGGAGATACTAATTTATCAGTGTGGATGCCATGATATTCTGTGAGATGTGTGTGTTTTTCCTGTGAGAAGACGGCAGGCAGTTGAACCTGCCTTCTTTTGTACATAACTTGCTGTGATTGTGTGTCCAATAAAGTGCAGCTCTCTTGTACAGTGCTGGCATCTGAGTTTGCTTTACACTGACTTCAGAAATGATCTCATCTTCGGCTTCAGATCATGTGGATACAAACTGGATGATGCATATGTTCCTTCCATACGTCCATAGTCTATACCACTTATTCATTTTAGGGTCGTGCTTATCCCCAGCTGACATTGAATGAGGGTTGGAATACACCTAGCTCTCCATTCACACACCTATGGTCCTTCTCGCTTTGAGGTAAAGTGCTCATTGCCGCATATGATAAAATACAGTATCAGCAATTTAAAACATTTAAAAAGTCACAATGTTCTTTTTATTTAGAAAGATATGAGGCATTACAAATTATATGAGGCATTAAAATACCAAATAGTTCCAACTCTATTTACAGAACAAATACACTAAAATGTTGCCAAAAACACATGCCATTTTGCCAATTAGATATTCAGATATAACTATATGCAGAACAGTAAAGTGCATCTCTTTTGTACAGAGTTTGCTTCACACTGTAGCCATTAACTGTGGAGGTTGCATCTGAGAAAATGCTAATACAGAATCAGTGGTCAGTGGTTTTTAACCAAGATGTAGCAACAACGACATTGACTGCTGCATTTATATATTTGTTTACATATAAATGCAAATAAAAAATCGGCAAAAAAACAAGATGCTATTTAGCTCATATATTTAATAAAAGTGTATATGCAGAACACTATAAAATGCAGCTCTCTTGTACAGTGGTGATATCTGTCTATTATTGCATCTTTAGCATTAGAGAATGTTAATGGCAACTGGATGTTGCAGATGAAAATATCCAAATACAGAATCATGGTTAAAACAAGTTTAATTTTAAAATACAGTCATGGATTTTTCGTTATACAGGAAACATCACAGGAAGATTTTGTAAGATTTGGAATCAAACCGCTGCACTAAAAATATCAAAAAGTTCCAACATAACTCTATTTACAGAACAAATGGTCAAAATACATGGTACAATTTTGATATAAATGTATATACAGAACTGTTAAAACAATGTTATTTTGTCTGCATGCTTGAATGGGATTCCAGGTACATTTCCTAAAAGTCAGATAGGCTTACATCCGACTTGGCTCAAGTGTCCTGACGCTGCGTTGGGCGTCGAACATCTGTCCGCCTGTATGGGGTGTTTCTCAAATCTGAGGCAGAGCGAGGAAAAGCGCATTGAGATTCACCTGACTTTAAATATCGCAACCTGCAGCACATGCCATAATGAAATATAACGTACCTGTGATGATGTCCTCCAGAGCGCCGTCCTTCCCTTCGCGGACCTGCGGCTTCACCTGCCTTTTCTTCAGCTCTGCTATCAGGTCTATCTGGGGCATCTTGGGCATCATAGGCCCCTGGGGAAATTATATTATTTTAAGACATTACAGTTTCAAATTCATGATGCATAATTCCTCAACACTGATCCTCAAATCTCTCACCTTTTGCATCCCTGCCTTGTTTGGAGATGGCGATTGTTTTTCCTCACTGCTCTCAGTCTCCGTTTTCTTTTTCTGCTGAATATCTTGCTGCGCTGTCTGTGTTTAATCCAGAAGCAAAACAGATTCAATTTCAAATTTCAAATCACACCAAGTCGGATAAAAATCACAAGCCCGCCTAAAGTGCTCACCTTGTAGGCTTTTATGAGACGTACGAACGTCGGGAAAAACATGGAAGGCTGCGTGGTTTTGGGGTTCTCTCCGAAATACTCCACCACGGAGCCGTAAGCCTCCTGGAGAGAATGCATGTGTGTGAGCACGTGATAAGATGCGGTTCAGGGTTGTGTGTAACTTCGATGAGAGCTGTGGGCTAACCTGTGCTGTCTTGCTGTCTTTGATCAAAGACTCCAGCTGCTCACAGTTTGTCTTGATGAATTCCTTCAACACAGGGCTGTCATCCTGCACCAGGAACTCCTTCTTGGTCATCTCCATCCCTCGTTCTAACGAGCGGATGTCCTGAAGAAGGCCGTCCAGGGAAACTGGCAAAGAAAGAGGAATATGATGAGCATCGTGTGGGATTTTCTGTATAAAACAAGCTCCATAACCCGAGTGTGTCTTTGTGTACCAAGCGCTGCCTTGTCCGCAAAGTGTAGCTCGGTGTAGAAGTTAGCCAAGTCAGGGTATTTCTCCTGGATGATGTTGGTGATGAAATGCAGCAGCGTCTGTGAGCGGTCAGTCGATTTGGTCTCCAACAGCTGAAAAGCACGTTATTGAAAATGTTGGTTGTCAAGGTTATCTTGAAATGAGAAAAAGTAAATCTACGGACAAAGTCCACTCACAAGGTCCAGACTCTGCAGCCGAAAACCGTACACCCCACCTCTCTTACTGCTGTTCATATAGTTACCGAAGGCGAGGACGATCTGAGGGGGAAACACATGAGGTGACTTATTCAAACCCCGCACATTTGGAAACCACATCAGTACATCTTTTACTTACTTCTAAAATCTTTTTCAGCTTCGATGAAGACTTGATGGACATGGATGCAGAAATGATGGAGTTTAGTTGCTGTGGACGAAAGAAAAAGAAAAAATAATCAACACATCTGGTTAAAATCTCAAGTCTCTTCTAACCAAAGCCGAAGCACTTTTGACAAACCGACCGGCTGGAGGCGCTTGACAGTGTCCGGGAAATTCCCCATGAACGTGAGGGTTTTTATCCGCTGGCTCAGACGAGGAATCTTCCCAAAGCGCAACATGAACTGGTCCTCGTTGGCCAGTTCCTCCAGCGAGCGGCCGTCCTTCTCGTAGTTAACCAGCAGCTTCATCTCATAGTCTGACGGTATGAAGTGCTCGAGCAATTCCAGGAAGTCTATGGACAAAGCCTCCTGGTCGTACCTGTGCAAAACGGTCAAACCACATCAGTTAGAGGGTAAGAGAAAGAGCGATGAAGAGGATATGAATCTGTACAGTGAAGATATTTTCAAAAAGAGGAATGTACTTCTCGATGGCGGTGCAGATTTTGTCTGGAGTCATTCCTCCTTTGCGTAACGTGATTGCCAGGTTCTTGGCCTTGTTGACCTCAAGCAGGGACGTCTTGCTGGGGGCCTTCTTGATCGACTTCTTCTTCACATTGGTCAAGTCTTTTGGATTAGTCTGGGCCCGAGTCTTGAACATTTCCTCAAACATGTCCATGTTCAGCTCCTGATGGCGACACAAGAAAAGACAGAGAAATCATTCCAAGTTGTCTCATCGCAAACTGAAATTTCATCTGGGGATATTCTGTTGAGTAGGAAAAGGAAAATGGAGGACGCTTTTTCTTACCTCCAAGACCTGCTCATCATCTATTTCATTGAAGACCGTGCCCATCACCTGGTTCGGTTTTAAGGGCTGCCAGTTTAATAGTGGCATTCTGCACTTGGTCTGAATGGGCTTCTTGCTCTTTAACCCTGAGGAAACAGGAGAATAATTGATTAAATAGTGATCTTTATCTCATTGTTTGCTTCCATCTTAGGAGGGTTTCTGATTCTTTTTAGACTCTTCCTCCAAACTCCTTACCAGATTGAGCGTCTGGAGCTCCGGAAGGAGACGGGGCTCCACCACCAGGCGGGGGAGGCGGAGGTGCGCCTCCAACACCAGGTGGCGGAGGTGGAGGTGGTGGTCCAGAACCAGGTGGGGGAGGCGGGGGTGGTGGTCCAGAACCAGGTGGGGGAGGTGGGGGAGGTGGGGGTGGTGGTCCAGCACCAGGTGGGGGAGGAGGTGGAGGAGGAAGCGAGGCAAACTGCGGAAGAGGAGGTGGTGGAGGTGGAGAGGAAGGGAGGCCGGACGCTGGGGGGGCTGAGTCGACTGAGTCACTGGGCTGAGAGATTGAGATCTGGTCGGGGGATTGGACGTATTCGACCACAGTGACGGGCACCACCTGGATGTCCAGACCTCCTGAGGCGCTGCGTCCCAGTCGGATCAGGCCCTTCTCCTGCAGCTCGTGGACCTTCTCCTCCAGCTCTGAGATGGTCTGAGGGGTGGAGGAGGAGCTCATACGCTCCCTGTCTTTCTCCCTCTCGCGGTCTAGCTCTCGCTCTCTTTCTCTCTGCTGCAGACCACTGACCTGGGAACAGGACTCCCGCAGGCTTTCCTGTAAGATATGAACAATTTACTGCGAATCCACAAAGAGCGTATAATACACTGTCTTCAGGCTTTAAAAGAGATAATGTACAAATTATAAACATCTGATAGTTGAGTATGTTGGCATTCAACATTTACTAATTAGCACAAAACACTACATATAGCTGAGGCTGAATGGAATGCCATTTATTTTGAATATTCCTAAACATAATGACCTTGTGGCGGAACACCAACAGTTCATAACATCCTATACTATGAGAAATTTAATTTTAAACAAAAATCCGTCTCACGGGGGCGCTAGAGTAAAATCCCTGGGATCATTCACCCTCTTGGAATTGATGGATGTAGCGAAATTCATTAATCCATCAAATAGCCATTGAAATATTTCAGTCTGGGCAGGCCGCTAAAGATGATTCTATTTTTCCTTTCAAATTACGATTATTTAAATAAAGTTAATTGCCACTCTTTCGGACTCATAACTAATCGCTGTGCTTTGGTTGGCTAATGAATCTTATTAAACACTGTTCATATCAGGGAGCAGCACTTACTTTGAGCAGCTCCGTCTCTTTTGTCGCCTGCATGAGCTGCGTCTCCAGTTCAGACAATCGCCCTGTCGTCTGTTCCTCAATCTCCTGGAGCCGAGTACTCAGCTGCAACACAACAACATCGCTTTAACATCACAACATCAGGGGTCTGAATTCCCCCTGGTATTAAGAACTGGCTGCTGACCTGGACGTTGTGTTCCTGCAGCTCATCCACATGCTCCAGAACCCCTCCTCTGCTCTCAGCGTCCTCCAGCAGGGCACCCACATCCAACACGTTGTCCAGGTAGGCCTGGATCTGGACCTGCAGCTTCTCGCTCTCGGTTTGCTTCAGACTCTAACGCACAAAGGTTTCAGGGTAAGATTCATATGGTGTGAACACGCAACAGCCACATGCTTTTTATGGTGAAATGGCAAAGTGTTACATAGCAACGTTATCAAAAAATGCAAGTAATTCACCATCTTGCTCTGTTTTTGGTCTCCACCAGCCACTGAGGGACATATTCAGCATATTCATTTTGTGCTGATCAGGTTGTGTTATTGTCACGGCCTCCATGTATTTGACTATTGTACTTGGGGTTAACCGGGGGGGCTGTTTTGGTTTGGGTTGCTTTCACTCTTTTTTTGGAAGTTATCTGCAACTTTGCTTTTACAGAGTCTTCTTTTTGTTCTATTTATTTCTTGGCCTGTTTTTCCCTCCTTTTGTTAAATTATTTATCGGTATTTTTCATCTTCATAATAAACAACTTTTACTTTAACCAACATCTGGTTTTATTTAGCTTCCCTTATCCCTCATGAGCTGAGTTGTAACAGACAGGATAACATTGTTGTTATACAAATGCCAACTGTAGCAGCTTTAATCACATTATTCTTGTTGGTAAACAATAGGTTACGCTGACCACTTTTAATAAATACTCACTTCCAGATATTTGTCCAATCCATGGTGAGTGAACTCATACTGCAGGTGCACACGGAAGTTCATGTTCTCCACCGAATGGACCACGATGTTGATGAACTGCATGCACGCCACCTGGAGACGGACACAGTAGACAGTTAAATCTCAGCTACACCTGCAACTCAGCAGCCAGGAGATAACC
Organism: Pseudopleuronectes americanus; assembly: GCA_038501795.1. NCBI lineage: Eukaryota > Metazoa > Chordata > Actinopteri > Pleuronectiformes > Pleuronectidae > Pseudopleuronectes > Pseudopleuronectes americanus. The sequence goes on from CM076732.1 coordinate 10,809,254, forward strand.
TGTGTAGACCTACCATGAAGTCAATGTTGCAGTCGTCATTGATGAAGTACTCCATCAGCTTCTCAAAGCGGTTCCTCTCCTTGCTCACCTGAGAAAAAAAAGGTATAAACTGATCTGAATATGCATTTGAATTGTTGCCCACACGGGGGAGTAGGGGACAATACATGTAAAATAAGTTATTGTTATTAGGCTTCATCTGTCAGCTTAAACTTTTACATTCTTAGCTCTGCACCAGATTTAGCGTTACACCCACACACACGCATGACTGTTTTACTAAAATTATTACCACAGTGCACGTGAGGGGTAGAGTGTGTCAGTTCCAGGGTGAGTAATGCAAGAAGGGAAGTTTGAGACAATAGGTCGGACTAAATGAATAACAGTCAAGTGAGGCCACATATCTGGGTGAGGTAATATTACTGCTAAAAAACAAACAAAGTCTGTTCACCTCTTTGAAGTTGTCAAAAGCAGAGAGAATGATGTCGTGTCCTCCTCTGACGAGACACACGGCCGCCAGCAGCTCCAGGACGAGGGCTTTGGTCCTGTCACGGCAGAGGAGAGTGATGCTGAGCACTCCGGATACAGAGATACACTACACACACGCACGTTGATCGACACACAGACGCACTCACCTGGGATTCCTGCTGTTGAGACTGAGGGTGATCTCGTTGACGCAGCGCGGGTGAGTCATCACCTGGTTGAAACCAGACTGAAAACGAAGTGGGAAGTGAAAAGGGAGATAATTTGGTTAAAGATTCAGAGAAAGAGGAAAAACTAGTCTGAAATAAGCAAAAGTGAAATTATACCAATCCACTCCCAGTTCTTGTAAGTAAGTAAAGTAAGTAAGTATGTTTAGACTTTACCTGGTAGTTCATAATGGCTCGCAAACACATTATGCACACATGCACATCATCTCTCTGGTTGGACAAATGGGACTTCTTGTTCATTTTGTTCACCAGAGTGGAGCTTATTCTGTGGATCACAAATGCACACAGGATTTGACACTTGTTACTGTCCGTGCAGAAAGTTGGAAGTTAGATACAGAACCTGCAAAAACAGGTAATCATAACACGACTTCCGCCAGAGTTTGGAAGTCGTGTTATGATTGTTGTTGTCTCAGTTTTAAGAGGAACGTATAGAGAGCATAGAGTGGGATAAAGACATATAGATTTAGTTAAGTCTGTTTCATATTTCATATACTTTATTGTACACCTCTTCATTTGATTTTTTTGTCCAACATCCAAGCGCAATTCCGGATTCTAGAGGGTGAACATTTAGGTAATTCGTTGTTTTCTGTTAGCTCTATAGCTACACAGCATATAGTTTGAATAATTGTTGCTTTTTCAAGACAAATTTGTAATATATATTTTTTAATAGACTACTGGCGGGACTTCAGGGGCCAATCAGATTTCAGCTAGAGCCAGTGAGCCCTGGATCTGCCCCTGTCATTACCCTCACAGGATTACAACTATATGAGATGTGAGTTCCTCTTTAATAAGATTTGTGATGTGATGTGGGCTATATTTACAAATGTCTGAGTGCGGAGAACTGTGTACAGCTAAGAAGTCTTCTTACCTCACAGTCAGTGCTCGGGCAGCTCTGGTCATCCCATGTGAATGGGAGACGCTGGAGCTCTTGGTCAAATCTTCCATGGACCTCTCCACTGGCTTTCCTCTGTCCGACAGGGTGCCGCCATTTTCAACGCTCTCCACCTCGAACCTACAAAGGAGCAGAAACCCAGAATAAATGGTGATAAATAAAAAAAAATGTTTCTGTATCAGATCCTGAGCCTGCTGGTACTCACGAGGCGTCACTTTGAGCATGAGACAGATACTCCACCAGGACACCCAGACCGTTGTTCTGCTCATCGAGAAACTCTTCAGCCCATCTACACAAAAAGAACCAAAGCAGAATAAAGCTTGAGGAAAGAAAGATAATGAATTACATATCTCAGATTCCATGCTGAGATTGGATGTACAGCCAGATGATAAAATAATGTCTCTTTTACAAATTAAATGTTTAATTCACAAGGAATATCTTAAATATTTTAAGATAAAATAATGAAACTAAGAATAAACTACAAAGTACTAAGGTTTGTAAAAATACAAAATGTTAACTAAAAGATGACATAAAGATAAGAAATCGAAAAAAAATGTACAAATATATATTTTTGTATAATAATAATAATTATAAAATATTTATCATCATCATATACAATTTAATTTCAAACTAAAACTCAGGTCACATCAAATAGTCACAAACATTAAGTAGGATCTGTCTAAACTCAACAAACTCACCCAATGTGATTGGTGCGGAGTGAAATCTCCAAATCCTTAAGAACCTGTGTAGCATCTTGGATCCTTTTCTTCAGCTAAAGAAGCAGAACATGTGAGAGTTAAGACGACATTGTAGAAAACCAGAGCTGCGTCAGACATGAAAAAGGAGGATGATGCTTCTCTCTGACCCTGCGGGACACCCCTCCCTGATCCTGGTAGAAGCTCCTGATCTTGTTCAGGTAAGTGGATGGTGGACTCTTCACCTGGAAACGCTCCTGAGAAAGAAATGTTCACACAGAACTGAGTCAATAAGTCACTTTTGACAGTGAGTTTTTAACAACAACTCAAAATGCATGACAGGTAGTCACTGGAAACACTTGTGGGTGCAAAGTTATTATTGGCTCTGTGAATACAAGAGTTACAAATCGCTCTCTGTCTCCATGCCAACGTCACCATAATCACTTGCCACCACAGAAGCTGTGGTGCATGCTTTTTTTGCTGCGCTCTGCTCTTTATCACATATCCACTCTGTTTAGCTACTTTGTATCAACACTGCAACAGTGAGGGTTCCAGTACAATGATCCTGGATTCATGAAACCAACACATTATCATTTATCAGCACAAACAATCTTACCTGATCGCAGACCAGCTCCCACTTCTTGTCATTGTCATATTGACTCAGTAGCTGCAGTTTATCTGGAGGCAGGTTCATGTAGCTCTGAGAGAGAAAGAGAAAGATTAAGGGACCGTTTCAACCGATCAGGAATCTGAAGTACTTCAACTTCATTTCAGGTTACTCCTCACTTTTAATCTAATTAATAAATGAGCATTAATCTGTAAATTTTAACCCATTGCATCATCACAAAGCATTGCATTTTATGATCACATTGTATTAAACTGTTTTATTTATCAATATAACTGATCCAATCAGAGCAGGCAGGCAACACTAGACCCCGCCTCCTGCAGCCGCATCAGCCCTGGTGAAGAAGAAGCAGTTGAAATGGATACAGAGGCCGAGACCATATTGTTGTAGTAGACCTTTGCATTAGGGAGCAGAATACAATTACTATATTCAAAAGCAAGTCGAAAAGTTGACGCGGTACGTGAACTTTTACTTGAGCGCATTTGTGTTTTTGTTTGTTGAATAAAATGTCAGAAGTGGTAAGAAGACTGTATCATATATTTCATAATCTAACGACCCCTGTGGTATTTTCTTCATCCTTCCTGCTCATGCAACGATATTAAATTCTTCAAATAACCACAACTGCACTTTCAGTGTAAAACAAGAGGGCGTTCAGTACCCGCCGGAAGTACGGATGACTCAGTGTTTACATGAGTGTATTGATGGTTGCCAGTGGGTACCATGTACGTCAGAATACAAATAAATATTCACCTAATGTTAGAGCCTTTGTGTGTGTGTGATGATCAAATGTCAAATTTGATCCTGGAATACAACCTTTAATAAAGATTAAATAAAAGCATGTGTATACAATTTTGAAAGGGCAACACCACTTAAAACCATTTATATTTATTGTTTGGTTTCATTCCTTTTTTATTATTATCAAAGTTTAAATATTGACCATGGCAAATGCTTACATAGACTCTTAACTTGAGATTTAACTATTATCTTTACCTTATAACAGTTCTCACAACTGTATGGAGGCTTTTACACAGATGAAGAACCACACCCATTACACGCACTCTTTTCAGCTCAACATCTGAGGAGGTGGCACGTTAGTAACCTCACAGTTTCCATTTGAGATGTTTCCTTCAGCTAACAGTAAACTGTTTGACTCCTGGAAGAAAAAGGTTATCTCCCTCATTCAAATGGCTTAAGAACTAAATGGTTTGATGTGGCTCTCAATTGGGGGTGCCAGGGGATCTGTGAAAACCAAAGCTGCGTTTTGACTGCAGCAACTTTCCCATTGAACAATAGGAAACTTTGTAGGGACTATTTCTGTTTCCACCGTAGGGACCAGGGTGTAATCTGTGTAAAACAATTTACCACTGAAAAAAAGTACAGGGTCTGTTCTGTTTTACTTGGTCACTCACACGTTAAATGAATAGTTACATTTTTTATTTTATTCTTGATTTTATCAAATAAAGATTTCTTTTGTAACCTCATTATTTCATCTCTCACTGGGAGTTGACCTTAGTTCTCCCACTGTGCAGATAGAAGCGGTGGTTTGCATTTTTTTTTGTGGTGATAAAAGGAAACAGCTTGTTGCTTTTCTGCTGAGGAGCCGAGAGCTTCAGCTTCATCCTTGGCGGGGCAGGGGAGGGGTCACACTTTGGGTTTCAAGGTACAACACCTAGTAAGCAAAGTGAGGAAGGTTCCCTGTTTGCATTCGCTCACATAAAGACGAGAGGCCATTCTCATTTTTCTTGTAGAGATAGTTATTTGTACTTTAACTGCTTAATCCTACAATTTAAAAAAAAACATTCTCTCTATTAAGAAAGCCCAGAATGACATATTTTGCCAAAAAGAGGAAATGACATCACACTCTCGTGGCATGTAAGACTTCTGGCCCTGAAGCCACATTACTCATGTAACATTATGTATTTCCAGGAGAAGTCAACTTATGTGAAATAATAATACATACATTTCAAAATAGAGACACTGTTTGTGTATAATGTGCGCATGTGTACTATTGTCACCTTCTGGGTAATTTAATGGGGATATCTGGATGGATGTTGGTATTTTTGAAATGTGTGATGTCTTTTCAGGTCATTTTTAAGGCTCTAGCAGATGTATGTCTTTCCTCATTGTAGTTCCAATAAAAACCACACATGTCACGAGAAGAAGAGCCATGTTTGTTTCCTGTAAAAATTACAAACTAATTTCTCGGCTAACATAAGAAACATGCTTTTGCTAGTCTGTTAATTTTTGCTTCACTCGAGTCGGGTCAAACTCTGATTTGGGAAAACGTTTGAACTTGACCCTTCAATACTCAGTGATGCAACACTTTTTTGCAGCGTCGTAAAAGATGAGATTGAATGTTTTGCTGTCGATGTTTCCACATGTGAGCAGAGAGCCAAGCCGCAGCCGTGGGGTCAGTGAAGCTCATTAAGGAGTCAAAGCTGAGGCAGAGTGTAAAGATCGACTGAGCCAAACTGTGTATTGATGTTTCACTGCTGCGCTGGGTCAACATGAACTCACAGTTTATAGTCCTGTTGCTCTTAAACTCGCTTTAGGAATATAAAAACACATAAAAACCAGATCTTCACCTTGAGTGGAATTCTTCTGTAGTAAATTAAATACATACAAAATAACCAAAGATTTATGTGCTTCACTCTCCCTCCAACTTAATCACTGTTTTGTTGCCTTGTGCTTTATGGTGCCCTAAATACTTCAAGGTATTTGTTGTGAGGCTCTGTGTTTTCCTACTTGTTGTAAGAATGTTGAAAGGGTGGTGAAACAGTTGCCTTCCGGTCTTATGCTCTCACTCATGTTTACGTGTTGCTCAACTTCCCCTTTATGCCCAGCTGCCTGTGCATTTTTTTTTAAAACGTTTGTTTCCCTGTAGCCACCAGACAAATGGGACTCTAGATTGACAAAATATTTAGTCTGTATTAATTTAAAATTGAATTGTTTTCTGGCAGCACAAATGTTACAAACAGGTCTCCAAACACTCGCTACTTTGACAACTTTAAATTACAGACAACAAATTGGATATGGTTTGTTATTTCTGTGCCTCCCGCTTAATTCTCCCAGCTTCCACTTCAAAACAAAGCCAGCATTGGTAACACACAAAGTGCATCATAATCTCTGTGTTTTTGTGTGCGCCCTCGTGTCTCCCGTACAGCCACACTCACCAGAACCACGTTGAAGCGCTCCTCCAGCTCCTCCTCTGGGGGCATTGGCAGCTTGGGGGGAGCCGGCTGCTTCTTCTGCAAAGTTGGTGCGGGGTCACTCATCCCTGAACCTGAACTGACTGAGTTCTTGGCCTCACGGCCCTCAGCCTGTTCCTGCTCCAAGGCCCCTGTGGCCGCATTCCCCATCACTAATCTCCAAAGGTAATCCAGTGGGAAAGCTTTACGCAAACCCCTTCTCCTGAGAAATCGGTGAATTCCACAACAAAAAGAAGTGGTCACTCCGAGTAACTCGAACAAGAAGGCCTAAAACAAACCAAGTCCTTGGGTCTTGAGTGTGAAGAACATCAATCTGCTGGCCTACTGCCTCCTCGTTGGTGAGGACAGGGTGGTAGATGAGAGAAGGTGCTTCGTCCTCATGTCTGTCCTCTCATCAACATGTCACTCTGTCTACTATTGAGAAGAGGGGAACAAGCAATATCTCTACTCACTTGTTCTCTACGCTACTTGACAGAGAGCTGCTCTGGTGAGAGGGCTGCATGCGTGAGAGGAAGGAGTGAGGACTGTGACACACTAAGTGACACAGACAGAAACCGCAGAAGCGCAAAAGCAGAAGAGTGACTTCCTGTGCCTGACAGCAACCGAACCTGGGGTGGAGGACAGGGTGCACCTAACATTTTAACTGTTAGGTGTTCTGTGCACGCAGTAGGTGGATGATGATAATGTTTATGATGATGATAATGATGATTGATCAGGTAAATTAGGAGTGAAACAAAGCAGAATGAGGCTTGACATATGCTAATCAAGCAGATGCAGATTTAAAATGAAGCACAGGAAACTTCCCCTCACTTTACCATGAGTCCACCTGCATCACACTGGATCCATTCATTCCACTGAAGCCGGATTATTTTACGTGGACCTGGGGTCACATTTGTTTAGGCCATTTCCCTTCAAGTGAGGCCAGCATGTTTGTGGCAGTCAGATCAGGTGTAGAACCCCTACGTCAGGGTGGAGATGATTGCCTGACAGCGCCCCTCTGTGTTGTAAGCCTAGTACTGCATGTAGGGCCCTTGCATCTGTGGCCTCGAGTATATTGCATTGGAGGTGTTTTAAATTGGGATGATGTACACTCATAAATATAAACTTTACTAGTTATATATATATATATGACCCTCATGAAATATCTGACTTTTAAGTGACACATTTTATCCTGTTATTTCATGGACTGAACTTGCATCAATCAATCAAAAAATATTTGCAGCTGAATGGATAAGGAAAAATTAGGACTGGGCAAATCACCCCAAAATGTAATCGAGTCCAAATTTTCTCAGTTCAGTTGATATCAACAAGTGTCACAATAAATATATTTCTTACAAGTTTAAAGCCCTTTGCTCCTGAGTGAAGGTTGGGATTGTAAACTTTTTATATTATATCCAGTATAGTATACTACGGTGAAAATATATCCATTCGTAGTGACTCATATCTATATTGTATACCATACCCATCTGTATACTTATAACAGTCAATGTATCATCTCATCTTATCTTAGATCAGAGGTCAAACATTAAACCAAGCATGTATTGCACCTCCTCACTGCCTTGTACAATCACTAAGCATTATCTCAATGTATAAGGAACTTTTGGCATATTGTAAATTATATTTAAATAATTAATTTGTATTATTTAAGTTGGATTCGAGGCTAAACTTAAGTAAAGGATGTCAATATTTCTCTCATCACAGAGAGGAGTTCCCCTTTCTCAAACTTTCCTCAAGTGTGAGGAACTGGAATTTACGAGGTGTCCTGGAAGGCAGCAGGGCTATCGGTAATGTAAGCACTAGAAAGATGACGGACCCGAACGCGTCTCCTGAGGACCACTGGAGAGTAAGACACGTTCCCGTCTGCCCACCGGCACTTTGTGTCGACATGACTCGTACGGCTGTTGTGTGATCACAGCGACAAGTGACAACGGGTGTTTTGCCTGAAAGTTGACGTTTGTTTCGGGGGCAGAGCTGCGTTAGCTCCGCGGCTAGCGTTAGCTTGTTGTTCAGCTGTTAGCTAGCCAGTCAAAGTAAACAAAACGCCCTGAGAGGGGAACTTGTCTGGTCCATTTACAGCTTCTGTGTTCGAGGGGAATATGTCTCCGTTCACCGACCACACGGACTGAGACGATGATCAGTGTTTTTTTATGTTGTTTCCTCATTTTAACAGTCCATGCAGGATACAGATCTATTGAAGAAGTAACATGCAGAGTTGTTATTCAGCTTGAATAGTTCGACATTAAATTAAAAAGCAGTTGTCCAATATGTCTATTCGAAGTGATCTTGAAAATCTGCACGTTTGTGATATGAAATGAAATCAACAGCTTTATTATTTTTTATCTTACAAGGACTCTTTTAGAGAATAGTACGTGTTGAGCTGTCTCGTCTAAATGGAGAAAGTGAAACCTTTTAGTCTTTGTTAAACAAGTGAAAATACATTCAATTTCCAGGTTTTGAAATTAAATGCATTTGACCCTAACACCTGAAAGTATTGGAGAAAATTGTTCCAACTTTGGAGACCTCAAATTCATATGAAAGTGCAGACTTATTGCATGTTGTGTAGCATGTAGTGTTGTTGGCTGTAACAAGTCAGCGCTGACTGCAAATTCAACTGGTTTGAAACCCTGTAGATGTAGCTTCAGAAATGCATTCCTTTGTAATAAGGAGATGACTTGGTATCATAAGTACTGATTGAAGCTTTCCACACGGTGATGTCTGTCCATTATATCTGTCATATGACTTTTTGTCACATGATTAACATGTTTTCTCACACTAAGCTGTGATCATGTAATCTACTCGTCTCTGATATGTAAAATAAAGAAACATTAACAAAGCAGTTGACCTTATCTTACAAAGTCTATTTTAAAGAGTTACATATAATACAGGTTTCTTTTGGTGTAGTTCTCGTGTGATTTTGAGAGAGTGGAACTTTTAGTCGCTGTCAAACACTCTAATCATATAGCAGGACTAAGAATTGAAATATAACGCATTGTATTTTACCCCCTAGTAGCATTGATGGAAACCGTTCCGATCTTTAGAAACCACAAATTGCAGTTATTATTGTGTTTTGATGCCCTAGATCAAACATTGCACTTGTGATTGAGCAATGCTCGGTTGGGGGTTTAGTCAATTCATCTGACCAGCTAGCTACTGGTTTATTGTCAGTAAATTTAGGGCAGCACAATTCTCCTCTCGTGGTTCCACCCTCTCAGCCTCTATTCTCCCTTTTCCCATCTTCTGTTATCTGGTGATGGCGGAGCAGACGGACAGTGCCTTCAGCGATGGTGGCTTTGACCCCAGTGAGTATTCACTCTGTTTATATCCTGTATTTTGACATTTTATTTGATATTTGAACTGTTACTGTGACCTTGTGTTTCTGCTGTCTTGAGATTATTTGGTTAATCTAATTTTTCTTTCTTTTGTCCTGTCTTGGTTTGTAGGTTTCTTCCCTGAAACAGCCAGAAAGGGTACCGGGGTGTCCAGGGCCAACAGCATTGGCTCGACAAGTGCCTCTTCAGTACCAAACACAGGTAATGTGGTTGTAACAGCAGCGATTTGTCATTGTGGTTTAAAAGAGAGTTGGTTCCTCATCAAGATGTGATGTTAATGTTGCTCGCCGAGTCATTTCTCTAAAATGTGTGTACTGTTTAATCTAAAAAAAAGTATATTTCTTAAAATATTTGTAAAATATATGTTTTTCTTATTTGATGTTGATTCCTTCATAGAAAAAGTTCCCATAGATGTGAATGGGTGAATGGCAAGAAACTCTACTCGACTACAAAAAGCAATATATAAATACAGACCATTTACCGATGGTACAATTGCTCTGGTAAAATGGACTCGGAGTCGGCTTTCTTTAACTTTGCTTCCTGCTTGTAATGAAAAGAAAAACCTGTTCTGCTACTGATTACTGGTCCATTGTTGCAAGATAATTCCCCTTGTGTCTGGGAAATTAATGAGCTTGCTGTCAGAAAAATGTAAAATAATTGTTTACATTATCATTATTATGAAAACCTATTTAAGCATTTGTCAGTATGCCACAGACGGAGGTCAGAGCCATTCAAAGCTGCAGTAGGTGGGATCGCTGGATACTTAGTTGATAGTCTAGTCTCCTAAGTAGGACAGTGAATACTAATATTTTGAGATGGAAGGTCACTTTTTCTTTAGCCTCTCCCATCAGACAAGCACGGGCAGAGGCACACACTTCATACTGCGAGCCAGCCCAGGAATGTGTCTACTCACGTGGCTTCATGAATAATGAACAAAATAGATGTTATGTGATACAGACATCTGCAGCACTTAACATAACTGGACAAATAACAAAACCCTCAAAACTTGTTTACTGAAAAAGATATTCAGTTAATTTACATTTGGTACTTATTTCACTCAGAAGTGCTGTGCGATGATGGAGTATGTCGAAAGACCAGATGAACACTTAGTTCTCCTTGATGACGCTGCTCAGCATTGTTCTTGTTTATCCACTGTCACCATAGAGATAAGCACTTTGGAGTCATTGTCCATTGCAAAGGATGTGCAGGACCTTGCACAAAGTAGATGTAATGTATTTTGAAGATGGTTGACCTTCCCACAATCCACAGGTTCCTAAATTTGAAAAGTAATGCCACCTTTGCACAGTTGTTTCCAGATGTTATTCAGAACCAGCCTTAAGTTTCTCACCTTTAGGCTAGAATGTGACAATCCATAGCTTTATCTGATCTGAGATTTAATATGTTTTTGAACAGATGATGAAGATAGTGACTACAGACATGAGCCGTCATTCAAAGACTCGTATAAAGATCGGCGGAGACACGCGCACTCCCAGGCTGAGCAGAAGAGAAGGGACGCTATCAAGGTAAAGCTACAGTACCTTGCAGCTGATCTCTGCAACCTATTTGAAGTCTTGAGTTGTGTATTTTTTAAACTTGATATCTATGACTTTCTTTTGGAAAAAAAAACTTCAGAAAGGTTATGATGACCTCCAGGCAATAGTCCCCACCTGTCAGCAGCAGTCTGACTTTGCAGTGGGAGCACAGAAAATCAGCAAAGCAACCGTCCTGCAGAAAAGTAAGATGTGAGGTCGTCTTATTGGATGAAGTCATGGGTATTTGTCAAAGTAGTTAATACATCATTCGACAATTGTCTCCATCAGTTCAGAGTTTTTTTTGTCAAACTTAGCATTATTACCAAGTTGTTATTTAAAACCCAATATCACAAAAAACGGCAGTGTTACCAGTTTATTTCACACTCCATATGTCATAATCTGCATGCATGCTGCTTTTAGCCTGTAATCACAAATACAGTATAACAGGCTCATTAAGATATATATGCATGTCTGGGTTTCTTTACAAGAAGAAATGGAAGGAATGGCAAACTTGGGGAATCATATTTGGTGGAGGGATAAGACCTATGTAGATGAAAACTTGTTGAAATGTACTTGAGGTTTTGTACAACGAAAAGGTCCCTGACTGATGCATTTGTTTACTTTATTTCTCAGCAATTGACTACATCCATTTTCTTCATAAAGAAAAGAAGAAGCAAGAGGAGGAAGTTACTGTATTAAGGAAAGAGGTGATGGCGTTGAAGATCATGAAAACGTGAGAAAGCTGCTTGCGGGCACCACAATCTTTGACACAGCTGCACGATATATATATATATATATATATTTTTTTTTGGCAAACTAATGCATCCCTACTTGAAGGCAAAAACCCTGAAAGGATATCCGCTTCATTTGAATTCTGAAGTCTTGAATGTTCTGCATCCAGAGAGATGAAAAGATGGATTTTAAAAGAAATGCTGCGCCCGCACAAAAAGAGAAATCTCTCGAGTGAGAAATGCTTTGATAGGAAGCCTTACACAGCAGAAGTAAAGTTACTATCAGATCTGAGAAATACGAGGAAATGCCCTCGACTAAAAGCTGTAAATGCTGCATTTTTTATCTGTTACATTTGCTGTGGAGGCTTACTGTTTCATCCAGTGTATGGAAAGAATAGATCAAGCTTATCCTCTTTTATTTAACAGCTGTAACCATAAGGCGCTCTCACACCGACCATGTTTGGCCCAGACTTTATTTGTAAACAAAAGTAACGGTTGCGAAAGGTTCCTCTGGACCACGGATCGAACAAATCATTGTTAAGATTGTTTCTTTTTACACCAATTTTGAAAGTTGAGACAGAATATAACAAGAAAAGGTACCGAGTCTGAAGGTGGCCCCCCACGTAGGAGATGAAAACAATACAAAGACATGAACTTGGTTCCGACTTTCAGGCGTCTTTCAGTCAAAAGTAATTGTCTTCTCCAATAGGAACTACGAGCACATAGTGACGGCCCACCAGAACCACCCACAGCAGGGAGAAGATCAGGTGTCGGACCAGGTCAAGTTCAACATCTTTCAGAGCATCATGGATTCTCTGTTCGTGTCATTCAACAACTGTGTGTCGGTGAACAGCTTCCAGGAGCTCTCCGCCTGTGTTTTCAGCTGGATCGAGGAGCACTGCAAGCCACAGGTAAGGAAACAGGAGTCATTGAATCAGCATGTTATCAAATCAATATATTCATTATTTTATTTAGATATCCTGATTACCATAACTATAAAGGTAAATCACAACACCTCTTATTTGCTCTGATAATGTTGAGATAATCACAGCCTCTGTGCCTCCTCTGCTCTCTCCCAGACGCTGAGGGAGTTTGTGGTCGGCGTGCTCCGGCAGCTCAGCGGTCAGCTGTATTGATCGAGTGAACCCTCTGGACTCAGCTCCCAGTTCGTGGGACTTGTTCCGGCCTCTCAGGGTGGACACTGCTATCAGCCACGGCACAGCATTTACACTCACTTCAGCTCATCTGTGACTGCCTGGCTGCATTTTGAATTACCTCAACACCCACTGTGGGCAGAGATGGAAAAGCTGCATTGGCTTGTTTGAGATAACATTCTGAAATGGCCTCATCCGCCTCAGCTGCCGATTCATTTTTCTTACTGTGGTTTTGCTAAGAAACGCATGAGGAAACAGAGCTCAGGGGTCAAAACAAATGTAAGTTTGCAAACAAATGTGTTGTGTTGAATGCATTAACCCTTTAGTTTAGTTTTTTGCAGCAGCTGCCTTAGTAAACCTCCCTCTGTGTCCCAATGAGCACAAGTTAGTAGTTTGATGCTGCCACAGCAGGAAATGGAGAATACTTCACCACTACTGTTCCACTGCAGGGTGACCGTCACCTCTCCTAACCCAGCTCTCAGGCCGTTTCTAGCTTTAGTGACACAGACTGTGAAGTTTATATCTAAGCGGCTGTGACGAGCTGACAGAGATGCTGAGATGTCATGGGTGGCCGGCGTTCCAGTTTGACTGGGGATCAGGGCAACTGGTGATTGTGGTCTTAATTCCAGATTTTGTCGGACGCAGACTCCTCCGTGTCACAAAGCACCCGGGTCCCAAGTGCAGTGCTATAGTGACGGCCTCGTTGGAATAAAAATCAAGCACAAACGCATCACAAGTTAATGGAATGTGTCCGTGTCAACATCAAGTTGAGACAATAATATAAATCATGGGTAGCAAAATAAACAAAGTGTAAGGGATTGAAAAAGACACGGCGATGTGTAATATTCATAACTCCCTGTACCTACTATGAACGCAGAGCATCAGTTTGTGAAGCCTGTTATTAAGTATGCAGCGCTTCACCATATTGTTTTGTGAATATGATGAATCTGCAACCAACCAGCAGCATCTGGAATACAGCCAACAAATCACCAGTTGCCATGATCCCCAGTTAAACTGGTTTGTGATGAGGCATCATACAGGTCTGAACTGTATATCATTGTTTATATTCATTCTATGGACTTTGACGATAATCGCGTCACACAGCACATTGTGAACAGATCCTGTTCATTGACACGCAGTTATCCAGTTGCAGTTGTACATGTTTTGTTTTCTTCTAAAGAGGATTTTTAAATACAAAGTGTTGATTTTGCAGTTTTCTCCTGAATCAAAAGAAAATTCTGTTGTTTTCATACGAACATTTTAAATGCTGTTTATATTTTGGTGACAGTGGTTTTTGTGCGGAGTAGCATATCAAATATGTGAAAGCATTTTATCTGTGATTAGAAAAGCTTTTTTTTTAACCATTCAGGACTGTTAACACCAGTCACAGGTTCCAGGAGAGATTCTGCACCGACAAAAGCAGAGATCTACAGACAACTGCAATGAATGGAAACTGTTGATTTCTCATTAGACAAATCATAGTTTTACAGTTTTGTTTCTGTTGCTTTATTCACAGGGAAACAGATTTCTGGTGGTTTTCTCTCAGTTGTTGTATAAAAGCCATTTACACTCACAGGTGACTTCATGAGGTTTGCCTTTGGAATCAATCATGATTCAATACACCAGCTCTGCCTTGGCTTAAAAGTTTTGTGATGTTACTATCAAGAAGTAATGATTTAAATAAATTATTGTTGTTGCGGTTGTAGTTGGAAGTGCTGTTGAACTGAATTTGAGGTTTTTGTACTTTACAGGTGGAAACAGAACACAGTCCAGAGCAACACCATAACCACTATGAGTTAAAATAATATCTCTGACAGGCCTGACATTCGCCTGAAATTCATTGAGCTGCACCCAATTTCACACACTCAGATTACAGTCCATATCAATATGGTTTATTTTCCAGCAAAATCCATTAATTATTCCTGAGCGATTGGAACAAATCTCAAAATAATTCAAAGAAAAGGGGGAAACAAAACTCCTGAATCTGCTGCTTTGTCTGGATCAAAGTTCTGCAGAATATTTCCTGTAGTTTTAAACATAATCCTGCTGATAAACAGACTGTGGTGAAAATACAACCCCCCTTGCAAAAAAGATATTTGTTTAGACTGTTGTATTGGATGGCATTAGATTTTACAAGGGCACCCAATAGAGTGGCCACTACGTGTGTATGACAATTGAACGAGTGTTTTTAACCTGTAAATAAAAAAAGGTATCTGAGCAAAATATATTTTGAAAATAAAGTGAGCAGGGGAACAGTTTTCTCCTTCACTTATGACCCCGAAAAAAACTCCAGTGTTTTAAGAAAACTGAGAAAACAATTTGTTTCATCGTGTTGTAAGAAATTCTAATCTCCAAATTTGAGTTTCAGCATCAAATGTTTATGTTGTGAAAATAAAATAACTTTACCATATGTGCCCCAACACTGAATGAAAAACAGCACAAAGGGAAAAATGGAATGTGAATAACCGTCCCATGTTTTAATAAAATATGGATTTTTCTTTAAACAGTTTTCAAAACACATGGCAGAAACAACAACAAACATAAGTACAAAGAATATAAACCTCTTAGAGCAATAATGCAGTAATTGCCATTTTCATTCTAGACTTGTAGGGCATCCCTGAGTGCTGTCTAATGACCAAACATAGTGTATAAATATTCTATAAAAAAGCTGTTGTTCCACTTGCCTTTTATCAACCTGTATTACTTGTTCCAAAGAAATGCTTTAAATAAAATGTGCCGTGGCCCAGGTTGTTCTGATTTGTAATCTACAGGCTTACGATGAAGTAGCAGAACAAGCTTCTCTCAAGTGCTCGGAACAACCACCTTGTTGTCCTCGTCCGTCTCGACACCAACTTCATTCTGTAAGAGAAGCATCAGGTTGTTCATTAGTGAAGAAGAAGAAATGCTGCCACAGAAACCAAACATCTAGGGTTGTCGCACACGTATGGAACTGAGTTGTGGGAAATGGATTTGATGAGCTGCTTTCACTTACTAGGAACTCCTTCTTGCTCTTAGGATATCCCTCCAGGATTGAATCTATCATGTCGGAAGCCTGAAAGAGAAACACACACAGTTCAAAACTCAAGTGGTAACAATGACAACAGATGTTTTCAGATCTAAAAAGCTCCCTTCTAATTTACCTTTTCATTCACTGCTTGTAATAATAGGAGCAAAATGTTCTTTACATCATGCTAAATTTGTATTGAATATTTATACAATGTAATATTTAAAATTTGGCAGTACAAGAGCTACAGTTGTAGAACATATAATGTGGCACCAATTTAAAAACCTACTCAAAATGTACATTTAGGGAAGCAACAAACTTTGAGCCATTAATATGCAGATGTTTCTTGGTTAATGGTTTAGTTTGTTAAAATGAAAATGGCCATGCAAATTTTTCAACACACTTATCAAATTCAAGAATCTAGAGGCAGAAAATGTTTGTGTCATTACCAATCGCTTCCTCTTTTTCCACTCTTTCACGTAAACTGTCCGCTCTTTGTAAACCTGTGAATTTAAATATTACGAGGTTATCGTAAAGTCAATTTAAAAGATAGAGGAGGAGCTTCCTTAGATAGTGTCCTGGAACTAGGAAATGCCCTCTGCACCTTCTCTTTCTCTTCAGGCGTGACGTGATTCGTTGCCGCCTTTATCTTCTCCAGGCGCGCTCTGTACCCGGAACACTCTGCTTTCAGCTCTTGGATCTCTGACTTCATTTCCTCTGCTGTCAGGGAGCTGTTGAGCTCCTTGAGCTCTGTTATCACAGATTTCACACAGGGTTACACAACATCCCGGCTAAAAGAGATAAAGCACGACAAAAGCGTTCTTCCTTACACTTGGACTTCTACAAAACATTGCTTGCACTATCAAACTACAACATCCTGTAGCCTAAAACAGTACAAAGAGCTAATATTATGGTACTGAGATGAATCTAAGAAATCATGCACCACGCTCCATCTTGAGACGCTAACTAGCAGAGTGTACTCCACCTGCATCTAACTGTTTGCAGCTCTGCGTGAGGGACTGAGCCTCTGCACTGAGCTCCGAGATCTGACTGTCCATCCCCTTCAGGTCTGTGTCACTCACATCTGTGAACTGGGCCTGTAGAGGGACGGCAGACGGTTTCAGACAAAAAACACATATAAATAACCGTTTGTGCACGTATGTTGAGCACCACATGTCCAATGTAACACAGATGAACACACTAACCTGGTCCGCAAAATAAATCTTTTGCTTGCCATATGTTTTCTCCTTTATTTTGCCCTCGAGAGCCAGTAGCTCCATGGCTTTGACCACTGCCTGGTGAAATCAGAAATACACAATCATTTAGTCATATTAACACAAACAAACACACACATCAGTGCCTCTTACAGATGCATTTTGAACTCACAGTTTTGCCAAGCCCGTGCTGCTTTTGTAGATTACAGAAGACATCCTGGGCGCTGTATGGCCGGTTCTTCTCATTCAAATAGGCGAGTATTACCGGTGCACCTGAGGATGACAAGCAGGACGATGTGATCATATAATAATAATAATGCACTTTGTTTGTATAGCACCTTTAATAGAAGAAATTCAGATCACAGGGCTTTACATACAATATAGATGCAAATATAAATATGTTTACAGAAATAAAAACATGTTAAAAGGTATGTACCTACGAGCAAATAAACGGACACATTAATGTGACGCATGGATAATAAAAAGTAAAAACAATAATTCAGGAATCTTAATAATTGATTTTGAAAGAAGATACGAACTACTCTGAAAACATGAACCAAGTAATGTCATAGTAGACTTTAAAAATGCCATGCATTCTACCATAAACCCATTTCAGTGCTTGTTTGTAAAATACACAGATATAAAGTTTCACATTAGTTTGACAATAGTGACCCCTTGTGACTGTTGCATTGTGGGAAACATTGGCCAAATTGCAGACAGCCATCTGATTCAGGATCAGTTTGTTTCTCACTGATCTCACAGCATTGAAATCCCAGTAAAAGCCAGGAGATTTACAGCAGGTGAAAGAAAAGCGTATTAGTTACAAGCATATTCATTTTTAAATTAATATAAAGTTCTCTTCGATCCAATGGAACCAGTAACATGTTGTTGTTATATTCAGGAGAGATGCACCGTGGAAAGTGGGCGTATCGTCACGGGGACGTTAGAGAGCTCTGAGGCCAGCTAGCTTTTCCTGCTACCAGGCTACAGGCTACGTAGCTAACGTTAGCTGTTAGCTTCTGGGCTCAGCTTTGTAACGCATCAGCTGACATGTGGTTCTCTCGGTGCGGGTTGTCTCCGAGTCACCTGACTTCCCACTCTGATAAAACGACAACTCTTCACCCACCGTTTTCTTTCTTACTCATCTTCACCTCGTCCGTGTTCAGCTTCACCAACCGAGTCTCCCGCGAAATGTGCGTCACGGAAAAGATCGCCTTTGTCGTAGGATGCCTCACTCAGGTGGAAATCACCCTGATGGATCAAGTCAGACGTGGATTTAGTTTTAGAGAACATGGATTGTGTATTGTACATCAAGTGTAATCTGAATAAATCATGATTTCAATTGTTTATTTGCTAAATTGTTTTACTTTGACGATTTCAATACTTTTTTCGCGAGGTTTACGATATTCGGAAAAAACGAGCAGAGTGAGAGCTCTGTAATAATTTAATTGTCTCAGATCAAGTCAGTACAGCTCGTTAAGCTTAAAAAACATGTTATATACTATTTTATATTAATGCACATTCTATATAGTAAATTAACTACTCATTTTGGAAATAAAATACAAACAAAAATCTTCCTCATAATAGTATATACATATACATTTATATACATGACTTATTTAGGCATATTTTATTTTAAATAAATGGATCTGGGCAATTATGTGTGTTAGAACATTCAATTTGTTCAGCAGACTTAAACCACAGCTGAGGTTCACCCCAGACAGAACCTAACCGATACTCTCAAGTATTCAAATGTGTTGTGGGGGGTTTTGTCAGAGTTCTAAAGTTTCTGAGACTCTACTGTGAAGACTTTGCCAAGTTCAGTCATTAATCAGACACTTTAGAATAACCTAGAGGTCGTTGTCACATAGCACCAGAGACCAGACATAATTGCAAACATTTTATTCATCATGATTTGCACATCAAAACATATCAAAACCAGATACAGAGAAGAAAATACAACTACTATGCACATGAACCTATCAAACTGACAACAGGTTACTCATTGAGGAGGTGACTATTCAGAGAGCAGCAACTTTCTCGGTAACTGAGGTGATCAAACAAACTGATATGAACTTCTCCTCCTCCTTCTCGTTTTTATGTAGCATCAGAATCCCAGCGATGTCCTGTCAGTGCACATTCCTACATCACTTTCATGATTGTGGATCCAGCTCTCGCAGCTACAGCTTGTCTTCTCTAAATAACACAATGAAAGCGAGCTATGTGTCTCCCAGCAATTTTACACTCTTTTAAATATTTTATCTTAACGATAGCTTGTGTGTGTTTGACGTGCCGTGTCCATTGAATGATTATGACACACAGATACGGTTTGTCCATCCAGTAGACATCTGGCTGGTCAGCCCACACAAAGCCAATAATACTTAGAAAAAGAATATGAGGACAACTTTCTATAGCCCATTTTAATGTAAACATGTTTCATCATTAAAATAATCCATCGATAGAAGAATATTAGACTTTTCTCTTTCAAATGTTCAGCATGACTGTCAACTACAAGAAAATCTAAGATGATAAAAACAAAGAAATGTGATTGAATATCTCTTCTGAAAAAGAAACCAAGCTGAGGGCTCGTTCAAGATATTAAACATGGACACAATGTTTGACTGAGCTGTATTTAAGGGAAATTAACTTATTCAGATAAAAATATATGTATCTCACCCTGCGGCACAAAGAAAAACAAACTTTAAATGCTCCACTGGGTCAGAAATCTTAAGACGAATGTGACTTTTAAAGTTATAAAATAAGCAACAACTGATAATATATGAATATGTCTTCAGCAGAAAACCACACAGAACCGTAACTGAAACTTTGATTTGGTTATTATTCATCTTCTTAATAGAGGAGAATGTCTGTTCAAATCCACAAGTCTTTGGAAAAGAAATTAAATTCTTCTGTTTAACTGTAATATCAAATCACTTCTAACAGACCATAGCCTGGTGTCAGCTGAATGGAAAGAGAATGAACATCTAGAGATATTAACTGTTTTTTTGACTAAATGTCACAGAAAAAGCAGGGACTGATTGATCCATCTCAAATATTTCACTCACTTAAAAGGCAAAACATGGAAATGCTGTTTCACGTTGGCGTTTAATCAACATGGCTCAGCTCAACCAACAGGAATGTCATGTTTGGTCCCATGTTAAATAGCCCTGTATGTCTAGACCTCCCTGTAGAAAAGATTCATGGGAAATGTTGATCTTCATTTAATGTCGATAATAAAAACCCTCTTAACTGCAACATGGCTCATTAATGCTGGTTTATTTATTGTCTGTTTTTTGTAGCTGCATTTCCTATTGCTCAGCCTACAAAGTATAAGTTGTTTTTACTGGATGATCAGGGTTTGAAAGTAGAGGAGAAACTTTGAAAAAATAAAATACTTCACAGTGATAAACTGATGCCAATCAGAAGCAGGTCTGCTGGATTCTATCATCACATTCACAGCTCATCAACATGCACACACAAACACACATACGTACATTCGCAAACTACTGTGGTTTACCCAGCAGGCTAGATAAGAAGTTAGACCCCTGGCTCTCTCCCCGTCTACTACCCTCTGCTCCACCAGTGGGATCCATCTGGTTCAGTTCAGACTGATCCAGCATCTCAAAGTCCTCTCCGTCCATGTCTGTGTCCAGCTCCGAGCTGGACTGCTTGCGGTAGCTCCGCTGGGCTCTGGCCTTGGGGGGGCCTTCTCTGCGCTGGGCAGCATGAGGCCGGGGCTGCAGTGCACCGGCTATCGCCGCCTGGATCATGTTGCTGGCGATGATTCCTGCCAAGTCTCCAGTGAAATCAGAGGCAGGTGGCAGGCCGCTGAGAGAAAGCTCTTCATCCAGATCCTCCTGGTCCGAGTCCAGATGAGCATCCAGCACTGAAGCCCGATGGCTAGCTAGCCCGGATAGAGCCAGGCTAGGTAACCCGATGCTTGTATCGTCGTCATCATCCATCAGAGTGGCATCAGGATTTATGGAGGGGAAGTCCTGGAGGTCTGCAGCAAAGGATTCCTCAGCATCACTGTGTCTGTCAAAGTCTGAACAAAATACAGAAAGCGACAAGGTCAGAGACAAGAACAAACAAGAAAACAATGAAAAGAAAATCTTTGCACACTTACCCTCAGAGCCCTCTGTGAGTGGGGTCTGACCACGTGATAGATTAAATGTTCCATTCTCGGTGTAGGACATCTCAGCGTCAGAGTGCTCAGAGTCTGTCAGCGCAAGTTCCTTTGCAACAACAGCATCATCAAACTATAAGAGACAATAGATTTTAAATGTTTAATATTTTTTAAGTTGTGCGCTACATTTTCTTTTTAGATGTGGCACAAACTTTAAATTGACGTTTTTGGCTCTGTTAAGAGAAGATTTGGGAAACACTCTGTACGACCCCATCATTATTTTCTCTCCGTTTGCTCGAACGCTCTTTGTAAGCTTCATCACCCACACACAGGGCAAAAATAAACATGACAGACACAGCACATCATGTGAAGTTCCAAACCTCAACAGGAAGCAGCTTAGATGAGCTACTGTAAATAACCCTCATGGAATACAAAGCCGTAGCTATGTAGTCCATGTTTTATTTTATATCTCACACTTTCCAACAGCAAGAGTCTGCATTAATTCAGCTGCCTTATGTTTCCAACTGTTTTCATTGTCTCGTTAAATTCACAATGGAGAACGCACCTTGAAACTTTATAAACAGAAGGCGTGAACGATCAAACAAGATGAGACTTGTCTCTGCACATATTGTGGTGAACTGTGCATGTGCATAAGTTAGTGAAAGTGAAAGTAAGCTCAGAGGGGCCAAAAGTTCAGCACATTGCCATAACAACTGTGAGAGCACAATGTCAAGTGACATAAAATAAAAATCTGGATCTAGTGAATTGAAATGTGGTTTCATAGGGGGACAGTTGGGCCTTGGCGGAGGTATGTGACATTCTTATTGAAACATTTAAAGACTCACTGTTGGGCAGAAAGCAGCCAACTCCTCTTCACTGTCGCTGGCTTCACCTGAACCACGGATCGGCCTCCGCAGAACTGCAGAACAATATTCAACTTTAAATATATCAAGAGTTAAGTATTTGTATCTTATATATCATTTAACTTGTGTGATCTAAAAACACATGTATTTGTTTCTGTTGTCTATAGGAGCTTTTTACTTAAATTTGCAATGGCAGTTAAGCATGCAGAAAGTTTACATAACTAAAAGTTAAACTTGCTGACACCGTAATAGAATTTCATGTACTACTTACACTGATTATCAATAGGCTTTGACATCATGTATCCAGTGCCACTGAAATCCAGCCGCTGCAGGACTGGCTCCAGCTTCACCCACACATACTGAAAAACCCTGTGATAGGCTGCCAGAGGGGCCAGGAGAGTAGCTAACACTAGAGGATAAAAGCACAAATAGATTAGTCATCAAGGAGAAACAGGTAATTCTGTTGTGTTGTGTACGGTATGCGATAAGAAGAAATTGTGGTTTCTTCTGTTTTTTACAGTTCCAGTTTATCTGCTCAGAGTAGATAGACACTAACATGACTGTGTAGAGATAGACAGAGTGAGACAGAGGCAGCAGCAGGGAGTTAACATGTAGACTACAAGCTGCTGTGGATTGTTTCAGACGTCACGGCTGAGGGCCTTGGCAGGTCTCTACTCCCAAACTCTGCAGCCTACACTGGTTGGAGGTTAGGAGATTAGCCTGCTTTCAGCTTGACCTCCTTAGCTTTCTGTCTGGCTCCATTCCCTCCTTCACTCCTGCCCTGTGTGTCTCATCCTGGTTTTAATCACCTCATGGACTAGGCCCTGGTACTGAGGCACCACAGATCTGGTTTCACCACCCATGCATTTTTAATAGAAACAGTCAGACTTAGTTTCCCTGTCATTGGGGTCATTGTGAAGGGGCCTGGGTCTTTACTTAGGGCAGGTTAAACTCCTGGGACTCACAGGCAGAGTAGGAAAGCACCAAGCCAGGAATGCAGCGGCCAACCACAGCCAGACAGGTGAACACGCCACAGGTCAGGATGCAAAACTGACAGAGCAACAAAACACACAGGGAATGAGGTCAGGTGCATGTATTCATTTCTTACATTTCAAATATATGGAATGAGGTTGTCTGGATACCTTGTGTGGCCCTTACCTTGCCAGGGTTGTGTCGTTTGTACTGAACCATATTGGACTTGAGAACTGTTCCGCTGACCCAGGCCTCAGCAATATGGTGGCACAATTCAGGCACACTGATGATGCCAGGCTGCACCAGACCCCAGCTGGACAAATAAACAAATACATTTTAGTGGTCTATTGTAGACCTCTTATTGTAGTCTCATGTATAATGCTTTAAGAATTACAGACGGTGATAAATTGTGACTGAAGTTACAAACCTCTCATTTTCTGATTCCTCCACGTTTTGGACTGTTGAGAGAAAAAATATTCATCACTTTGAGAAACACTCCGTACCCTGTCACGAACGTGTGCAGTATAGAAAATGTACGTAGCTTAAACATGTTTTATTTTTATGTTTTTTTTACATTTCTACTTCATTATATAGAGACAGTAGAGACACACGAAGTGAAGGGAGAGAGAGGGGATGACATGTATCATAGCATCTGGATTTGAATATGTGCTGCTACAGAAAAGACTCCGCCTTGTTTGTAGCATGTGCTCAACCAGGTGAGCTATGGGGGTATCCCATTGGCTTAGACATATTATGTTCATTTAGCCTTCTGTTCTCTCATCTACAGTATCCGCAGGACTTTGTTCACTCAGTACAAATTCAAAAATGTATTAACTGCTCCTTGTGTAATACGATCCACTTGTAAAGTCCATGGCGCAGGACTGCATACCTATTCTGATAACAGAAGTACATTTGAGGCAATGATGCAAAAACAGGGGAATGATCTAAGATACAATTAACAAAAAGCAAATTGGGCAGGCCAGGGGTAAAATTTTATGAAATACAAGACAGGTCATACTCTCTAGCACGCACCTCTTATTTCTGGCCAGATCTTGTTTCTCCAGGTATCAACACTGATAACCACAGCCAGACCAAAAGCCAGCAGGAACAGGAGGCGCAGTGAGGTCAAGGCAAAGAACCTGAAGGGCAACAGAACACATGACGACAGCACATCCCAGTAATGTCACCCCAGGAGTAAACAAAGTTATATAATTCAACCACCTAGTGGAGGATTGATAAAACTATAAACCCTCAAGTAATGATCTATTCTTTCCCATAGTTGGAACTGAAAAAGTGCCTTTTCCGATGTGTGCTAGAGCTCTTTAAAATTAGGTAATTAAATAAAATGAGAATACAACATTTTCTCTTAAAAAGTAGTGAAACTGTTGTTATATAAAAGCTTCAGTCTGTACTTCTAGATTAGAATATAACACAGGAGTTGTTCAGGCAACCTCATTTCAATGCCTTGGACCTATTCCATAAGCATTGCTCCAATTTCTGATCACAAGACTTCAACATTTGTTGACTGTTATAGGATTCTGCCAATCAGCAGTTAGAGATTAACCTAACAAAGAATTTGTTGGCACAGTGATGTGTATAAGTATTTGGGGGTAGCAGTGCAATTAGTAGCTGCAGATAATTAGGTCATTGTGGAACTAATAAATACAAGGATGTGTGTGTACACTTGAACTAAAGTACAAAAACAATAGAACAGACTGTCAACTGATACTGTATCTCTACTGCTCCTTCTGAAGAAGCCATTTGTAGTGTGGAAGCTTTTCTATACTGCCCCATCTCCAAGTGATGACACATCATTTTAGTACATTAATTGATTTCTTTGGGCAGGAATTGGCCATCACTACTTAATGTGTTCTATACTACAAGTAAATGGGAGACAGTTTGCACTGTTTGAAATGCCCAGTGGTCTAATTGATTCAAAGCAGAATGCCTGAACACCAGAAGCAGGCCAGCCAGTCCTTCTGTCCCTCATTTGGGTCCCAGGTCAGTGATTCTGTTCATTCAAAAATATTTCAAATTTACCCAAATCTACTCCCAAATTTACCCAGTCTTCCTCATTCATTCTTGATTTCTTCTGTACTGTTTTAACACTGAATTTATGTTATAACTGAGTGAATATATACCAAAATATTGTAAAGACAATTATTCATAACAATACACAATAGTAACAGCAATAGTAATTTCAGAGGAACATTTTGTACTTTAAACTAAACTATATTCATTTTAATGCCAAAGCAACTCATTTATATAACAAGTAGACACCCAAAGAGACTCTCACTTCACAAGTTTCACAAGTCACACACATGGACTTGTGAATCTCTCACAGACACGAGCCTGAGCAATGAGACAGGTACAGTGCACTAAACAGCCACCTCACTGTTTCAATATGAAGGAGCCAGTTCAGAGAGAGAAACATTGGAGTTAAGCTAGACGCATCTGTGGAGTGAGTCTATAAATAGAGCCACCAGCCAGCCATCTGTCTACTCTCCAACTGACAGGTGAAGCGTTAGCATTGTGTAAAAACACCAGCTGCTCTCAGTCACGTTGGCATTTAGTCTGTAATGTGTGTTACTGTAACACAAATGTGCCGTCAAAACACACAAACTCACCAGAACACAATGTTGACCGCGGTGTAGAGGAGCAGACACTGGAGAGGTCTCTCCCACACCAGGACGGACTGCAGGTAGGTCAGGACGGGCTCGTAGGGCCCCAGCCTGGACTGAAGAGCGGCTTTGACAGCCCGTACCTGGCCGTCTCTCTCGCTGGAGCATGGGCGACTTCGAAGGCAGACACTAGAGCCCTGCGTGTCGGGGCTGTCCTCCATGGATGCGCCTTCCAGTGTCCCAGTGTGAGCCATCTTAAAACAAGCAAAGCCTGTGGAGTAGGAACGTTAGAGTGAGCGATGAGGACTTGACAGGAAACAGGTAGAGAGCCGCAGCACGGCTCAACACACCGGCTAACAGATATCCGCTAACGGATTTAGGCTAGCAGCTAGCAGCGCCAGTGGACCCAGCGAGTTAGCGACTATAGCGGAACACCGAACTGTGTTCCGACCACACAAGCTGCCGCGCCTACTGCGGGGATGTGTTTAAAAAAGACTGACACTCACTATTTAGTCATATTTGCAGAAATGAAGCGCTCTCCTCGGGAACAGGACAATATGGCGCAACCTGTTTTTCTCAAAGCGCAGCGGTCCAATCAGAATCCGCACGAGCCCCCCGTGTGATGCGGCGTTCAGGTGCGATAGGAATATTTGAGTTTTATTTACTTTGAAGCGCCTCGTGGACAAATCCACTAATCAACGCCCAGGTTGAAATGTTCGTGTTTCTATATATTTGTTTTTTTATATAGCTTTGAAGGTGCCTGGTGAGGGTGAAATAAACAACAATAACCCATAAACATTGAAACGTCAAACACAATAGTAGACGCGACAGAATGTACAAGCCTTGATTACAAATACATTTAATACTTGTTAATTCATTGTTTATTTGTTAAGTACTAATCCTATTAGTTAATGTACACGAGTCAGCTTTGATTATGTAAACTAATAAAGAATGTCCAGCTTGGTCGGATCAAAGTATTTTGGATATAAATTCTTTAACATGTTGACTGGTTCAGCTATAGATTTTGAAAAAATATATAAGTATATAATTCAGAATTTGAAAACACATACAAAACAAAACTACATACACCGACACAGTAGGTGGCGCTGTGCACTTTCAACCCCAGTTTGTTCCTTCTAAGCGGGAAGGAGCGGGCAGCGTCTCACTCTGCGGTCTGGTCCTCTTGTATCTTTTAGCTAGCCAGCAGCTAGCAGGCTAGCTGAACCAGGAGCTGAACCAAGGACCAAACATGCCTCGGGAAATCATAACGCTTCAACTTGGACAGTGTGGAAACCAGAGTACGTGGAAGACGCACTTAACGTTAAGATCCTCCATCTTCTAGCCAGTGTCCTGTGTTCACCAGAGTCAGCTAGCGGAGATGATCTGTTAGTCACCATCAAGACAAGCTAAGCTCAAAACACAACTAACTCCACTACAGTCAGTATAACCGAGCTAACCTGTGGCTACTGGGATTTCATTGCATACAGTACCATCTAATGCATGTTGATGTTAGCTACCAGTCGTAGTTTACTGTTTGTTTATAATGAACTTATCAGGTCAGCAATAGTTGATTAGAATGCCCCAAAATGTGAAGTTGATGCCAGCCCTGCTCCTTCTTCCGTTACAGTCGGGTTTGAGTTCTGGAAGCAGCTGTGTGGAGAACATGGCATCAGTCCAGAGGGGATTGTCGAGGAGTTTGCGACTGAGGGCACCGACAGAAAGGACGTGTTCTTCTATCAGGTAACTGGAGCAGGGAGTTTTCACCTGTCTCCTGTCTGTCCTCTCTCATGTAAAGGACGTGTCTGTCCTCAGAGCTGCTCCTCATTGGATGTCTCCTGACCTCACCATGCGGAGGAAACTCCTTAACGTCAACAGATCACACAGTAAACCAGTTAGTGGCCCAAGTCCCCAGTACAGGAGGAGACATTGTTGTTCTCTATTGTGATTTCAAACATTAAGTTCCGATTTGATGGTCGCACGGACAATCTATTGTGCAGGTGTTCCTCAAAGTGCTCAGTGAGTGTATATACAGCGCAGTCTATTGATATTGTGTGCAGCCAAGGTTGTTCATCACTAGGTGGCGCACTTGTAGTGTCAAATGATGCGGGAACACAGCTTTCCTTCAGACAGCCCAGTGTCACCAGCTCACCTCTGTGTTCTGAAACTCCACAGGCCGACGATGAGCACTACATCCCCCGTGCAGTGCTCCTGGACCTGGAGCCCAGGGTGATCCACTCCATCCTCAACTCCCCCTATGCAAACCTTTACAACCCAGAGAACATCTACCTCTCTGAGCATGGAGGAGGTGCCGGCAACAACTGGGCCAGTGGATATTCACAGGTGATCACTGAATGTTACCCTCTTTCTCTCTTAAACCTCGCTTATTATGAAAACAGCGACATAACTTGATAGACCTGTGATGCTTTTCCTTTAGGGCAAGAAAATCCAAGAAGACATCTTTGACATCATTGACCGCGAGGCAGATGGCAGTGACAGTTTGGAGGCAAGTTGATCCTTTATCACACACTGACTGTACCTGGTGCTGATCAGAGCTGTGGCTGTGTGGATTTTTGAAACAAAGTAAGATCTGTGAGTTTAGAAATAATACCCAGTACAGTTAACTACCCCCTCATTTCACACAAGAACAACTTCCTACTGAGCTTGTATCTCAAGTATTCAAGAAAGTAGTAAAGTGTTGTTTATAGTGAATGTCCTGGGTCACAGAACGGTAATTTCTTGTGGTAATTTTTCTATCTCTTTGTACTTGTTATTTTGTCTCTTGTTGTGACCACTTATGTCCTTTTGGACATTTTGTATCCCTGTAGTCGTTGTCAGACTCTGTTAGTAACATTTAGCAGGTTTTTCTCAGAAGGCAGCCCCTCAAGTGGCCTGCTGACCCATTGGGGCCCTGAGCCTGTAACAAATTGGCCTGTTCTGTAATGCATCTGTGGTTTGATTAGCACTTTGTCTTGGATACTCTTTTGACTTTGTTTAAACAATCCATGTAGAAAGGAGTGATTTGATAGAAGCAGCATGTCCAAATGGTGTCAGAGCCTGTCATCTTGAAACCAGCCAAATTCCAGCCATCCCTCATTATTATTCTTAGCCTCTCTTTTTTTCCTTGGTGGACTTTCTTCAGCTGCCAGCCTCCCATAAAATAACACTCACATTTCCCCTCTACGGTCTGCAATTTCTGTAACTCATTCACATTATGACCCCACATTATTATTTAGTGTGTGCACTCATGTGTGCATTGGATAGGAAGGTGGGCCGGGTTGCCGCGAGCATGTGTATGTTGGCAGGGTGTGGCATGTAGAATGTCTGGTGATAATAGCCGGGCGAGTGTAGAAGGCAGGTATTACAGGGCTGTCTTGGGGGGTATAAGGGAGCCCATTTGTGAGGTGGGGCTGCACTCCCATTTATATAACTGCTGAGGAAGAGAGGCATTTGGTCACCCACACACGTTTCAGCCCTCTGCATCAGTGGAATTTACAGTGAGTTTTTAGACTCACACGTGGCACATGCTGTAGCTGTGGATCTGAACAGCGAGTAACGAGTAACACTTTGTCTTTGCAGGGATTCGTCTTGTGCCACTCCATCGCTGGGGGGACGGGCTCTGGGTTGGGATCCTATCTGCTGGAGAAACTCAATGACAGGTCCACAAACACACATGCAGCTTGGCCACTTACATTTTCTAGTGATCTGGTGTGTGTTTATGTTAATAATATATATATTGTGTTATGATCCCCAGGTACCCAAAGAAGCTGGTGCAGACATACTCTGTTTTCCCAAACCAGGATGAGATGAGTGACGTGGTCGTTCAGCCGTACAACTCGCTGCTGACGCTGAAGAGGCTCACCCAGAATGCAGACTGCGTGGTGAGCAGTAGCACTTGTGAAGGAGTGTTGTGTAATCAAATTGCTCCCTTTGCTTCACAATGCTGCCATGGGACTAAAAAAACCACAAGATGACATAAACATGACTGTGTTCTGAATTAATTATGTTTTTTACAACCCCTGTTTAGCTTTTGATTTTACCACTTGAGTCAAACCAAAGGTAAAATCCAACAGAGACGCCAAACTGTTCCACAATCAGTGTGCTGAGACAGGAAACAAAATCATTTTATTAAGAGAGGTGGTCAGTCAAATTACCAATAACGTCATGATGTGATGTCAGACAGTTAAGTACATTTGGCTTCACGTGTTCTGACAAAATGTCAGGGTTCAAACCGCTGCATGCACTTGCGAGTACACATGTCAAACAGTGTTAGGACATCAAACGTGTATAAGAGCATGTAAGAGCTTGATTTAAGTTTCACAGACCTGTTATGCACTGTTGCCAGTGAGCCTGAGAAAATTGTATTTTATTGACAAGAGCCACTTCTACACTGGTCAAGTTGTAACCAGGCGGTTGGATGTGGATATTTAGCCTTTAAAGGAGAACTCCACCCAAACAATCATAAACATGATGGTGAGATTGTTCCCTCTCCACTTATGAAAGGGATTTGGTAATTTGACTGCCCAGCTGTCCTTCCTATAGTGATCCACTTAAAGCTTACGGTTCATTGGTGTATTTAACCGTGCCCTGAAACAAGCTTTGATACATTTGAGTCATTCTAGTCTGCAACACTGAAAACGGAGCAAATAATTTAGTAAAGAATATGAGTCTTAAGATTTTACTTTTATCGACCGGTTTGTTGAACTGCTACTTATTTAAGGCGCTGCTGTGCTTGTGCAGCTGTGACTATTAAAGAGGCAAACTGCTGTGCCGGCCCTGACGCATCGCAAATCGAACTTATTCGATCCCATTCTGAAATCAGTGATTGTATTAGTCTGAGATACTCTGACAGTCTAATGGGGTTTCCTCTCTAATACCTACTTCCTCCAGGGTCTTGCATAAGCCCCTCATGTGTATTAAATTAGCTGGAAAGCTAATAGAATCTGCCCAAGAATTGGTCCCCCTGTTGTAACTGTACAGTGCGTCTCTTATGTGCAGCTCTCCTAACAACAGCACACTGTGTAGCTTCTTTAAAAGGTTCCTTGACTGCGTCATTACTCTGATACCCTATCACTCTTTCTCTAACTTCGTAGCAGTGTATCGACTTTCACCCATGTTGTTTTGCTGGAGGGGATCTATTCCTCCAATTTTCTCTAAGTTTGTCTAATAATTACTCTGTGGGCTTGTGTGTCAGGTGGTGTTGGATAACACGGCTCTCAATCGCATCGCCACAGACAGACTGCGTATCCAGAACCCCTCGTTCTCCCAGATCAATCAGCTGGTGAGTGAAACGTGTCATCCTGTCAGTGGTCAGGTTTTAGTTTTTCGCTCTAGTGTGAATTCAACTCAACTGCCAGGGCATGTTGTCTTTGTTCAGAATGCAAACTGAAGGAGACACACCTCGCTCACTACAAAAAATTACGAGATTCACAAACTAGTTTGGCGAGTCAGTTGCATGTCAGACTGGATCTCAGCTTTCTTAGGAATGAGTGGCACATGGCCGCATTTTCCAAATGATACGTCAACTTTTCAGTGTTTGAAAAGAACCACGCACTCTCGTTTAGTGTTGGGCGATTATTTGTATATAATTTCATATAATTGTTTATATTAAATTATAATTGTATATACATTATAAGCGTTTATATATTATAATTATACAGCTATATAAATGTTAGAATTTTTTTCAAAGTGTGAAAATTATTTCAGATGAGGTAGCTTAGGGTGCTTTTCACCTGTACTTTATTACAAAGATCATTTTTCTGTTAACCAGATTCCTGCAATATATCCCTTACCCTTTCCAGATTTGATCTTATTTTGAAGCTCTAACCAGTTATTTTAAAAGCTCTGTGTCTAATTGAACCTTCATACACGCAGGTTTCCACCATCATGTCTGCAAGCACAACCACCCTGCGCTACCCAGGCTACATGAACAACGACCTCATTGGCCTGATTGCATCCCTCATCCCCACACCCCGCCTCCACTTCCTTATGACTGGTTACACACCACTCACTACTGACCAGTCGGTGAGTTGTGGTCAGACCACTGAGAGAAATTAAATCAAACTGAGGAACATTTGTTTACTCACACCCAGTGCAAAGTTCTGCAAGGTTAAACCACTGTCAGTCGACCGAAAGTGTTCTTGCTATCGGCATTTACTATTTGAAATACTGAGAAGCAGGCTTTTTACTCTCCCCACTGTGCCTCAGGTTGCTAGCGTGAGGAAAACCACAGTGCTGGATGTGATGAGGAGGCTTCTGCAACCCAAGAATGTGATGGTGTCCACCGGAAGAGAGAGGCAGCCAAACCACTGCTACATTGCCATCCTTAACATCATCCAGGGAGAAGTTGACCCCACACAGGTTTGCCTTTGTTTGTGTGTGTAGGAAGTGTAAATAATAACCTTATGTGTTACACATCTCTCAACGTTATCTGTACAGCATTTAATCCTATTTGAACTGACTCTGCCGCAGGTGCATAAAAGCCTCCAAAGAATCCGAGAACGCAAACTTGCCAGCTTCATCCCGTGGGGTCCCGCCAGCATCCAGGTGGCGTTGTCCAGGAAGTCCCCCTACCTGCCTTCGGCCCACCGAGTCAGTGGTCTGATGATGGCCAACCACACAAGCATTTCCTCTGTAAGTGCTTATCTCAGTTTGGACATCAGCCTGTTCAGCTACATTTCCCTCCAGTGTTTATTTATACAACACAGATCTGCGTGTGTCTGGAATGTTCATTATTAATCATTCAACTGTTACTGGCAATGAGGATTTTGACAGGTTGGTACTGTCAGCCAAAGTGAGCAGGTATTCTCTGCTGGGGGTCCTATAGTTAACAGAACATACACAAGTCTATATTTATAACTAACTAATGGTTCGCCATAGGATTTCTCCCAGTCTGTCTATGATACATTAAATGAAAAGTGTTTGGGGGGGGAAGTTATCACGTATTTGTTCGTAAAATGTGAATTTACAGTTTGTGTATGCTGCTACCTGAAATTGTAAAAATGACCTAAAAATTGTTGTATTCATATTTTCCATAATGTATCACTGAAACAAATCTACATTTTAATCTTGTGTGAAATGCATCTTCCTAAAGAGTAAAGTTGAGCTGCCGCAGCAGCAGTTCTAGGGGAATTCCACCTAAATTAAGTTTGAGCATGTTATGCTGCCAAACATGACATTTACTCGAAAATGTTGACCTTTTATTTTTGCTGGTTTCAAATATGAACTGTGAAACAAGAAAATGTTGTGACACTGTTGAAATAATATTCATAGTCACATCACAGTGCCTGAATTAGACTTTTTTAAATACTTCAGGTCTAAATTAAAGTAAGGATAATTTCCAGTCATCTTTGGAAGTTACAGTGAAGGTTTCATTTTCCTTTCTAGTCAAAAGGAAAGTGGGTTTCTAAAGAACTCAGGACAAGAACCTGAAATCCAGCCCCTTTCCTGGTGCTAGTTTTGATGTGCTCTCCGTTTGTTTCCCACAGCTGTTTGAGCGGACGTGCCGGCAGTATGACAAACTGCGTAAGCGTGAGGCCTTCCTGGAGCAATTCCGCAAAGAGGACATATTCAAGGACAACTTTGACGAGCTGGATAACTCCCGTGAAGTGGTCCAGCAGCTGATAGACGAGTACAGCGCAGCCACGCGGCCTGACTACATTTGCTGGGGCTCCCAGGACCAGTGAATGGACTTACAGGTGTTGAGTCTCAGCCACAACTCCTCAATGAACACGCGCTCTTAGTTTATCCTCACTCCATTCATCTCCCTTATACACACACATGTCCCGAAATAAACACATTTGACTTGCTTCTCTTGGAAAAAATATTCATTTTAGCAGCATGTTATATTTATGATTTGTTTGAACGTTCACTCAACCACAGTGTGCAGACTGAGGGATGATCGGTAACATCCACTATCATAAAAACCAACCAAAAGTTAAAAGGCTAAGTTCGGAAATGTAGTTTATATAAGTAAATAGTCTTGTGAAGTAAAAGGATGAGCGCTTCTTCTCTGCAATTCTGTGCAGGAAGCTTTAATGTTTTCTACTAAATCTATTTGATAGTTGTTTCCTTTTCTATTTTTTTGCCTTTGTTTCAGCCATTTAAGAACCTGTTGCCTTGTTTTGTTCTACTTCTTACATGAGTTCTAGCATAGCTGAGTTACAGGGAAATGTCCACAGACTATAAAATGACTGCCTTCAGTAAATGGGAGTAGGACTGGCTGGATGCATGATGGTTAATGTCGGTTCTTGTATCCCAGACATTTAAAATGGTGCTTTGTCCCATATTTGCGCTGCTGATACACTCATTTGTACATGACCTGTAATAATTAAGTTGAACTTGGGTTTAGGCCAGAACAAATTGTATAAACATATCTATGTTCACAGCATTGATATGTTAACAGCAAATGCCACCCAGAGTAAAAGGAATATAAGTTTGTACAGATGACTGTCTGTGTACAGGGCTGGACCTCACTGCAATGCTTCATCTCTATGCCTGTAAATAAACTTAAAATAATATCTGGCTTACCAACGTCTCTATTCCTGTTGATGAATTTTCCCTCCCTTGTTTCTTTGCTTCTTGGACCTGCTGATAATAAACACATTGTTTTTGATGTAACCACACAGGTTCATGTGACTTTTATTAAATACAAAAATGTAACAGCATTTTCTCCCTCACCTGGAGCTGCTGTGTCCTGATGCCCAGTCAATGAACTCTGTTAAGGCTCATTACCACAGGGGTACGTAAAGGCACTTAGCAACACTTGCTCAACCTGCCATTGTTTTTAACCAGAAAAGCTTGGAGAGAGAGCTACTCCCAGGTCTGGCGCCAAACTTGGGCCTTTTATCAAAATGTTTCTTTGTGAAACAGTCTTACACTACTTCACTAGCTGAGGCCCATTTCTGAAAATGAAATGGGAGGAAATGAGCTGTGAGGCTGAACAATAGTACCGAACACTGAATATGGTAAAATGGTGCTGTTTTTTATTAATTACATACAGTATTTATAGTTTTTATTGCACTTCCAAGTTGGTTAAAAACAAACAATAGTGCAATTAACTATACACACACACACACATTACATAAAAAGGTACCGTGCAGCGTACAAACAAGCGTAATATAAAGCAACAACATCCGCAGTTTGATTTTTTTTTCCTTTTCCTTTTCATACATGTAGCTCAGAGCTGCCTGCAGCTGCAGTAAAAAAGAAGCATAGAGAGAGAGGGCTATGACTCATCAAGGTCGTCCATATTGAGAACTCTTTTAGTTTTGTCGCTGGTTATCGCATGGGGGTTGTTTGGCAGACAGTCCTGTAGAAAAATCATCTTTACAAAGCCAATTATTGTTTTCACGATTCCTAAATGGTTATCTACAGTAATATAAAGGTGTATACAACAGGAGGGTTTAATATTCTAAGATATTCAGGTGTATATCAAAAAGGGGGATTTGTCTGCTTTGGGATTATTAAATGTTATAAAAGCTTATTAAAAATATCTTTGGTCCGTGCTCAAACTCATGCCTTGGTGAAACAAAAACACAAACAGTGAACACAAAGGAGCTACACAGGAGTTACACATCTGATCATATGGAGCAGAACCAAAGGCATTCATGGCTCTGATCGGTTAAAAACCAATATCAAAATGCACCTGGGTCTGCATTTAAGACATAAAAGACAGTAAAAAAAAAGAAGCACATAAATAATACTACAAAAGCACCTATGGCATGAGTAGAAAGTTTCTGTTTAAATAACAGGGGACAGAGGGGGGCACTGCATGATAAATATGAAATAATCCTCTGAATGGGGCCTTTCTGTGTGGTCTGGGTTTCGATGTCTTCAATGATTAATACATTGTGAAAATAACAATAATAAACAGTGAAGCACCTGTTATTGTCAGTGGAGCAGAGCTGCGTTAGAATAGCAACTGACACAAGCTAAGATTGATCCAATCAGTCAAGTGTTAACCAAGTTCGGTGTCGAGGATTACAGCCAAGACGAGCAGCACGACACAAAGGACACATCAGAGCATTTGGTGGAAACAAAAAAAAACATAACAAAAACCAAACGGCTCCAAAATGCTTTGGTTTCTGTGAATCAACGATCCCACAT
Organism: Pseudopleuronectes americanus; assembly: GCA_038501795.1. Taxonomy (NCBI): domain Eukaryota; kingdom Metazoa; phylum Chordata; class Actinopteri; order Pleuronectiformes; family Pleuronectidae; genus Pseudopleuronectes; species Pseudopleuronectes americanus. The sequence goes on from CM076732.1 coordinate 10,845,029, forward strand.
CCTGAACGTGTCGTCCAGGGAAGAAGCTTCTTAATCAAATGCACTCGCAACTGAAAAAATCTCATCGGTAAGAGTCTCTAAATGGACCCGGCGGCCAAAAATGACTTGGCTGCAGAGTTCAACATCTGCTTCTGGTTCCAAGTTCACATGGCTCACCGCATCAACAGTTCCAGGTAATGCAAGCCCGGCTGGGATCTTATGAAAACTAACTGTCTCTGATGAACATGAGTGTGTGTGGGTGAGGGAGTGAGAGCCGGAGGCGGGAGGGTTTGTCACCGAACGTTCTCAAAACTGGTTCAGCGGCGCACGGGAGAGGTCTGCCTTCTAGGAAAGTTAACACAAATATGGCACACTGTGAGCCAGAACTTCGTGAGGGGGAGGACCACAGCTAATTGTTACCACAAGTCCAAAGTCTTGCCGTCTCTCCCTGACGTAGCAACTAACGTCTCACACTGTCGAGGTTGGGTGGGGGGAGGGGGGTGTTGCCATGTGGGGTATAAGAGGTGGTTGCGTGACAGGATGGCGTGGGTGTGTGAGTGTGTGTGTGTGTGTGTGTGTGTGTGTGTGTGTGTGTGTGTGTGTGTGTGTGTGTGTGTGTGTGTGTGTGTGTGTGTGTGTATGGGGGGGGGGTACGCGTGACACCTCATCAGCAACCGCACTGGTTTCTTTGGGTTTCTAGGCCTCGCTCGCAAAAAACACAACCCCTCGCCTTCCCGTGCTCTGCCGTTCCTTCACCCTCCCTCCTCCATTGGCCCGGCTCCTTCAGCTGGAAAGCTCAGCGAGGGTTTATTTTCACGGATGGGGAGCGAAAACAGCCCTCTCTTTGTTTTGGCTGCCGTGCGGGTTCCCAGTGGAGGAGGCGCGGGGTCCTGAGGACCGGGTCTGGGCCTCCTAGGGGGGGCCACGTGGAGCAGGACGGTGGGAGTCGGGGGTGGGGGCGGGCTCGTCTGGGCGTGGGTCCCTCTCAGACGGGGTGTGAGGGCAGCTCCAGGAGGGTGGGCGTCTGCATCGAGCCCAGGTGACGGAAGCCCACGTCCGTGCTGTCCGCCTTGGTGATGTCCGCATCCTCCCCTTTCCCTCGCTGGCGACGGATGGCACTGAAATACGCGTTCATCAGCTGCATGATCTCAGTCAGCTGTGACAAGAGAAAGAAAGAGAGAGAGAGATAGTGAGTGAGGGAGGGGGGGGAGGTCAGACTGGTGGCAGTCTCAGTGTCTGTCTGGCACTGTCACAGGAGGGTGGAGAGGCATGATGTCATCCAGCTGCTAGAAAAACTGGATCGTCCAGAAGCCGAGGATGAGGCTGTTTGGCAGATTCTCACGGGGACACACACATTCACACACTCCCATAGACATACGCACACACATCCAGAGAAAGAGAGGCCTCACATGTGTGTGGATATTTCATCACTTTGACACATTTTGCTCGGCAGCTGTTGCAGAAGGAAAAGAAGGGAGGGCAACGGCAGAGCGTTTAATTTGTTCATCTGCGTCTGCGTTAACCTGACCTCGGTGGATGTGACCACTCAGACCACAGTAAGCCTCGGTGACCATTACCCTTAATCTGGTCCTGCGAAACGCCTGCCTAAACATGGTGTGTGAGAGCGCCGTCTGCAAGCTTCAACCTTCACCTACACTTCAACTGTAACTGTAACCCTGGAATCAGCAGCTAAATCTTGCTCTCGCCATTAACTCCAGGCCCGGCCATAATCACCCCCTGCAAATCCGCCCGCTTTCTTCTCTCCTGCCCGGTGGCTAAGAAACCTTGCAAATTCATGTCAGAGCAATGTGAGGCCTTAGGTTCATAAAAGTAGAAAAACCTCTCGGAGTCGTACTTCAATTCGCCTGTGTGGCCAAATAAATAACTAAAAAGCCACTTTTGTGCCCCGCGTAAAAAAACACAGAGGGATTTTTTGTTCAATGTGGGACGATGCAAGCGAATCTGCCCAGTGAAAGGGGAGACTTGTTCTCTGCCGGAAAAAAAAAGGGTCTGTTTGGAAGAACATCGATGTTTCTGAGAAATGTTTTGCCTAATATTTTAATCTAACCACCGCAATAAAACTCACCCCCAGTTGCCATTTGAAGCCAGGAAGTTGGACTTTTGGTGGTTAGCATGGGGCAGGTTGTGTGCTCTCCATTTAGACCAAATTAATGAGTGTTTTTAAAGTGGGTCAGGGCGCTGGAGGGAGGGCTGCATTGTGAGCAGACAGCATGCTTCTTTCACTTACTCTGCAGAACGCTGCACGGCGATAAGGCCACTTGAACCCTGACTACAGTGGAGATGGATGGCGTCTAAGCTCCGTGAAGGAAACGGCTCCAATTTGACTCCCCCTCCCCCTCAGCCTCAGCCTCGGCCTCTATGTGCTAACGTGGGACATAGGTCACTCTACCTTGGTGGTTTCAAATAGCAGATCCCGATCCCCGGCTGTGATCTTGAAGGTGTTGCTGTCGGATACGCCGTAGGAGCAGATCTGGCCATAAGGGAAGGACTCCAGGGCCTCTGCTTCTCCCTGCCGGTACAGGGACACGGATGTAGCAGCAACGCCCAGCCACAGCTTCTGGGAAAAACTCCCCGTCGAACTCTGCCGGGAGGCGAACAGATGTCAGAACAATCCGCAGTTATCACTCAAATTACCTCCAAATGACTCTTGAGCACCGAAGTAGCACAATCCAACAATAAAACCAAAGCATGACCTCACGGTACTCACAATATAAAAGTCCACTTCATACAGCGTGCATCCAAAGCCCGACCACTGGCGTGCAATTGTGAGGTAGGCGGCCATACTGTCCCTGCGGTTGTAGCCGGCCAGACCTTTCCAGCGCTCCAAGATGGAGCCCATGACGGCCGCCGCCTCCTCCTTCAGCCGGCTCAGCAGGCGCATGTCCTGCTCCACCTTCTGCTTGTGCGCTGCCGTGGCCGTGTGGCTCCACAGCGTCCCCGCCAGGAGGCCCGTGGGGAAGCGCTGGGTCGTCGGGCAGCCCTGAGCCGCCACCAGACAGGGCGGCAGGGCCTGTGGGGCGGCGAGGGACATGAGGACGCGAGCTTCCAGCATGTCGCCTGGGAAGAGCTCGTCCAGAGGTGGGCAGGGGGCGTGCGTGCTGAAGTCCCCCATCAGGCACTGGAGCCTCAGGGCCGCCAAGGCCTGCAGGTCCTCCTCACAGGCTGGCAGCTGGCCGCGCACGACCATCTCATGGCACTGCAGCACACGGGGAGAGACAGAACGGAGCAGGATGAAAATAAGTCACAATGTGTCAGCAATAGCCTCAGTCCTTCCATCAATATTTTCTACCCCACCCTGTTTTATTTTGTCCCATAAATCTTTTATGGGAGTCCTCGGGAAAAATGTTCTAATGAAGCTAGTGCTGGCAGCCTCCTGCCCCCCTCTGCTCTACAGCCAGTGCTCTTAGTCACACTTTTTATACACTGCATTTTATTGTAATAACAGCCCACAACACATTAATGATGATAATTAATGAAACCTAATATCCCAGTGAAATACGAGGAATTTGTCATTGTGGGACAATTCATTATCCGGAGTGGTCACTCCAAGAAAAAACTCCTTTTGCCGAGTGGCGTTCTGCTCCATTACCTGCTCAAAGAGGAAGAGATACTCGATGCTGTCCGATGATATGCTGTCAGCATCCAAAAGGCAGTAGAGCTTGAAACACAGCTTCCACTGGGACTTGGACTCGGACTCTTTGGTGAAGAAGCTGCCCAGAGGAGGGACAGAAGGGGTTAGGGAACAAATATACCGAAAAACCACAAATGTCACACCAAGCATCTTCAGGCTGGAGGTTAATATGTTACAAGATGCTGCCTCCCTGATGTGAAATGTTGTTTAGTAACTCTGTGGTCTGCTGAGGTTCGTGTTTACCCGGTCACAGCACAGTGAGGACACAGATACACAAACCTGTTGAAATAACACTTCCTTTTTTAGTCCGGCCTGACGCCTTATCGCTTCATGCAAGAGTTCGCCTCGTACAACCCAGTGACGTCAGCTTCCCCGTGGAAATCCACCGGCTTTGCTGGCAGTGACACAGGTCCAGTTTCCCAGCAGGGTGTAATGTTTAACCAATAAGACCAGACAAGGTCGTCACTTATCAAGGATACTGGATAACATTCAGCTAGGGAGTCGAAACGAGTCAAGATAAATACACAATCCACCGGTGACAAATAGCTCGGATTCCTCAGACGAGACTGTGTTTTGACAGCGTGTGTGTCTGCCTGGTTTTAAAGCGTCTGCTTCCTTTGCGGTGTCTATCTGTGCTACAGGCTCACAGGCTGATTCACTTTACAAACCTGGTCAGGATGTCTGCGATCAGGGCGCCGCCTGCAACCGGCTGCTCCCACAGCGCATTCTGCTCATACAGTGCAAACGTGTTTTTGCTCTCTTGAAGGCCGAGCTTCTCCTGCATCCTGCGAACCACCTGAGGAAGGGGACAGGGGGGAGAGGCTCGTGTGAGACGGGACAACACAGATATGCACCGGTCTGCGATAATCATCAGACTGAGCTCTGAGCAGTAACACGTGAGAATATGAAAGAAAAAGTTGTGCTCAAAAGAAGAATCCAGATAAATGCGTCCAAACCTCAATGGCAGTGGTGTGTGAGCTGATGTAGAGCTGGCAGGAGCCGGGGCCAGGGTAGTGCACAGTGCACAGCATCTCCTGTCTGCTCATCAGCATTTGGATCTCCTCCCAGGATGGCACACACTCCCGACACTTGGTCTTCTCCAGAGCCTCGCTGATGAATGACGCGTAATTATCCATCTCCGACTCAGGACTCTGGCTCTGAATCCTGCAAGAGAGGGGTGCGGATAAAATGAATATATGCAATACATCAAAAAGGGAGAACTTGTTAATGCTCATGACTCAAAGCCTGTAAAGTGCTCTGCTGCAAATCGTGGACTTTGCGTCATCCTTTTGAATTGACCGATTCTTTATTTTCTTTGGGCTGGCAATGCTAGAAAGCCAATGAGGCGAGGAATGACAAATGTTCTCACTTTAGCTCTCAGGGACTTAAAGGCCCAACCTCCCTCAATCGTTCAGAGAAAAGGAAAATAGCAAAGAAAACATGTTTGACTTTTGGGTAACGAATGAAACAGGAAAAGGTGTTTCCGCTCCTGTGAACCGAGGCGACCCGCCACTTCCTCCCAGTGGAGCGTCCAGGAGTGGTAGGTGAGTGCGCCTGGTGTTGTTTTAAAGAGATGGGACAAAAAAGTCAGCGTGACGTCTCGCACACTGCACTGAGTGTGAAAGGTGTGAAACACAACCTGATGGAGTCACGAGCTCAGCCCTGTGTCAACACCGAAGGGGGAAATAGGAAGGAAACAATTATAGGACGACGTTCGTCCCAAAACACACAAACGGGACAGAGAGACGCAAACGAGGGGGGCCTCCAACTTTCTGTCAGACAGAGAGGGGCCCTCTCCTTCCCTCCGATGGTTCACTCTCTCATAACTGTATGGCCACAGGGTGGGATATGTCCTGCTAAAATATAATTAGGAATGTTCCACTGAGTCCGTGTGATCCGGCCTATACTCTCCTCCTCTCTTCACCCCTCTCTGCTCTTTCCTGCGCTCCGGCCTCCTCCTCCTCCGGCCTCCTCCTCCTCCTCTGCTTTCTTTCTTCTGGCCTATTCTCTCTGACAGCAGACATTCCCCGGGGGTTTCTCAGGGCACTGGGGGAGTGGAGGAGGAGGGTTTTTTTCTGGGCCCACTGCCCAGCTGCAGCACTGATCCACCGAGTGAGAGAGTGCGTGAGAACGCCGGCAAGATGTATCAAAACACAGGCAGAGTTCCACGGTGTTATTATGAATCGCCGTCGCATGCGACTGCTCCATTAGCTGCAGGCGGATTCCCAGTACAGAAATGGAGATAGAAAAACTGCAGGGCTTTGATGACATGGCGTTAGACAGAATATCTGGAGCAGGAGATTAGGACAACTAATAACTTAGATTGCCTCACAGCTAATTCAGACTTGCATATCCAGCCCTAAAACACTGGATCTGTCTGAGGGAGCATGCTAACAATGTGAAGCCATATCACGCTACCATATCTAAACATATCTAAGCAGGATCCTGACGCCTGCTTTTTAAACTCCAGTCTGGCCCCCAGGTTTTCCCTGCTACGTTAACATTGAACCTGTCTCCCCCCATCAGACTCCCAATCTGATGACACAGTAATACGGGAACGGGATGGCACCTTGCTGGGAGAACGTCAGTTCGTATTTGACTTCCCTGGTTACGCTCTTCTCACATCATTTTGATCGATATCAAATAAACACTGCGATATTACTGTTAACAGACAACTGTGGTTTTCGACTACCTTAAACTGTCAACATAGATGAATCTGCTGTAATGTTTTCCACGTGTCAACCACAAGTCATGTTTCCCAGTTGGACAAATTAGAGCCAGAAAAAAAAAGGAGAAGAAGAAAAATTTTCCACTTGCAATTTCAAGACAGAGATGGCGTGAGCAGGTTTCTTCAGTCTGCACGGTGATACTAAATCCAATAGGAATAAATCCAAACTGAATACTGCATTCATATTGCAAAGGGAAAAAAAATAACCCTAGTATTTGAAAACAGAGGACTAAAAGGATTCTAATACTGCAAATGAAATAGCAACTAGAAAGGAACTATGGTGCAAACCTCCGTTAACAGTCCCCTTAGGAAACCATTTTTTTATTTGGACCAAATTGCACACACTCAGATTCCCCTGATCCGGACCATTTTCATTCCATTTAGAAACCTAAATACAATCACATTAACAAGTGGATTTTTGATTTCAATTAGTCCAACTTCAAACTCCCTTTCTCACCTCTTGAGGTGGAACCGCAGATACTTGAGCACGGTGGGCCCGGGCAGGAAGGTGCAGCTCATGCAGGTCAGGAGCTGCCAGTAGCGGAGGTGTGCGGCGGTGTACGGGGCAGGCGTGTAGCTGGTTTGCTTCACTAGCTGGCAGTAGACCTCGTCCCGGAGTGTCCGCAGGTCCAGGCAGGTCTGCAGCACGCCCTGGATAATGGGGACCGGCTCCCGTGCCGACTCCAGCTGCTGCAGGCAGTTGAAGAGCTTCACGGCCTCCTCACGCACCGAGCCGTAACCCTTCCCACTGTGGTCTGGAGAGAGGAGGGAGAGCAGTGGAATATTGTGTTCAGGCTTTTTAACTTCTAACTTCTACTAGAGCAAGATCACTGAGTTGTAGCCAAGGCTGATGTTGTAATACAGACCATTGTTCCTCTTACTTATTGTGACATGGTTCCTATTGTCTGTTCTAATCTATTTGTGCGTGCCTATTCTCACTCGTTTTTTAATGAAGCAGCTGATGAGAGCTTGTTATTCTAGTGGCCTGTACTGTGCCTTCTGCCTCTCAGCTATTCAAACAGCAGATTAATCCCAGAGATCACTCTGCTTCTTTCCACTTAGAAACACAGTCATTGAACTGCAGTGGCATAAAATGTCTAGTTTACTGTAGAATAGTTACTATTAACTCAGTGAAGATGCGCATCGGGCTTGAAGGAATACTTTATTTATAGATGCAATCCGGACATGAAGAGGATTTCAACAAATAAGATAAAACTGTGTTTCAGAAACAAATGACCGACCCTGTACCTTTAATTAGTCAAAAACATTTTACACATATTAGGGTGAAATGCCTGAAATAGTTTGGTGACATGTCAAAACTTGCAATTGTTGAGATCTGAAATGACTTTTGATAAGTGGAAATTCAGTTGTTAGATCTGGATTTCTTATGCGATATCTATATAAATAATGAAATTGAGGATAAATACAATTTGTAAACAGATAATTTATCTTTCCAGGGCAAAAATCTAATTTATATATATATATAAATATGTCATTCACACTAGTGAAATCATTATATAATTATACAGCCTGCAATAGTCCCAGCCAATCAGATTTTTGTAATGTATGACATGCAGATGTTAACTACTTACATGTGTGCTCCAGGCTGCCATAGGGGAAAGGAAGCAGAGGGGCGTACAGGGGGCCCTGGGTGTACTTCAGGATGGGGTTGTGCTGGTAGATGTGCTCCACAACCTCGGGGTTGAACTTATTCTCCTTAAGCACACAAGCAGAACAGAATTGTGACGATAACATCATTAGACGCAGTAAAGAAGGAACTTTCGTATGACTGCAGTGAGCCCGTGGTCAACCTGTGGGCGAGTCGGCGAGTGGGAGTGCGCTCGGTCTGAGACCAGGGTCGACTTGACCCGGGTCACTATCCAGCTCTGGCAACTTTCAAAGCAGAAGGAAGGTCAAGCGATGACCCGGCAAACCACACCAGCATGACTGACACATTATATTTTATCTGCTGGTGTCAATGGGTTTCGTGTGCGTGTGCGTGTGTGTGTGTCTTTCACTGCCTCTATGGAGCGATGCCTTGCAGTGGTGCAGATGGCTCCGCTACTGCCCTCCAGCACCTGTTGCTCATTAGTAACGTTGCCACTGCCTCTGGCTACGAGGCAAACCCCCACCCACCCCCTCCTTAGTGGGGCAAAGTTGACACATTCTTCTTAAGTGTTTGGTGCACACTGGTGACAGGCCTGTCTGTTTGAACTGTGGGAATGAGTTTTCTGTGGCGCACATGCAGCAGGATACGGCACCAGAACCCAGATGATATTCATATGGTGCACGTTCATGCTTGGGCCCCCAGGTGGTCTCCAATTCCCTTTGGTCTTCCTCTGACGCATGCAGTCGTTCCATGTTTCGTGAAATGTCCTTATCATCTATGTCACATGACAAGATGGATTCCGCTGTCGTGCGAGCGTGGGAGAGATGGCGCTGCAGAGGGCGAACTCAGCTTAACCCGAGAACAAATCCATTTCATTTATTGAATGAATCCAGAAATCTCTGTCTGCACCCCGAGAACCGTTCATCTTATCAACTTCACACTGGGCTTGTGTATTGTTAAAGAACCAGGGAAGTGCAGTGTAACATTTGTGGCAATTTGGACACCCCATAATCTCAATATAAATATACATTGAATGAACAGTGACCCTCTGTAGCACCCGGCTGGTAGTCATCAACACACATGTTGTTGCCGATCACGACGACAACAGGACCTTCAAGGCAACAGTTACAACTGATTCTCCAGTTCAGGATTCTTGGCATCAACAGATGAACGGCTCTTAATGCAGCAGTGGTGGTTCAGCTTCAGGGTTCTGCGAGGAACCGGTCTTTCCTCGCCGCAGCTCAATAACTGCAGGTCACGTTTACAGTTGCAGGGAGAAAGCTGCAACCAGCATCACCACAGTCTGAACAAACAGCCCATTCCAAACAGACAGGTTTAGAACAGGCATTGGACTCAATCTAGAAATGGGAAAAAACAGCTGGTCTGGCTCTATAACTTGTTGACACTGAGGGGTTTCAATCTTTGCTTCCAATTCTTGTGCATTGACCAAAAATGTTGAACGACTTCTTTAAAAGATCAATTCTGGTTTATAACAAATTGGCAGGGGCGGATCTAGGGGTGGGGCCAAGGAACAATTCTCGAAATATTTTCCATGATCTGTAAAAAAGGAAGGACTTAAATGTGCACCTTACTGAATTGGGAATTGTGCATGGATGTTGGGAAGACAATTGGCTCCTCTGTGTTCTCAATATAGTAAGAACGCCAATATCTGGTATAACTGCAACATTTCTAACGTTATAACAAGGTCAATAGAGGTCAAACATACAGGAGGTCAAATGATAAAAAAGCTGTTTAGTTAAAGATTATTAAAACTATTTTATTCGGGGGTAAAAAAGCCAAATAAGTGCACCTCAAATGTCACAGATGATCCCACAGTGAAGAGTAAAAGTGTTTACACAACTAGTGTAAGAGCAGTAGGTCGGAGTCGAGCCAGGACGTCTGTGTGTTAACTGTGAAAAATGTTTACAAGACAACTTAGCTAACAAATTTACAGTTTGCTGTTTCAACTTGTTGTTTTAATGCTGCACTCCCAGATTTCAGCAAATGACTTGGTGCCTACGGTGTTTCTATTACAGATAGGAGTAGTGGTCTTACCCCCATTTCAATAAACGAATACTGTCCTTTAAATGTATCGTGCGGCAGATTTACAATTGAGCTGTTCACCCGGCTAATCTGTTCTTCAGATCTTCTCCCCATTTTTTCTCTCTTTTGCACATGGCCTCTGGCTGTAGGTTCAAGGCTGAAACTAAAGTCCCTTCTCTCCCTTGTGTCTGTGGCTGGAACTTGAATCTATGCCTTAAAAGAAAAGCGTGCACGTCTGTCTGCACAAGGCCTCGTCTGTTCATTCGCTCTCTTTGATTTTTGCAGCAGCGGTCCTAATCTCACACTGGAGAGGGACAATACCTCGTTTATCTGCGTGAGCCTGTGTGCCTGCGTGTAAAAGGTGAGAGAGAGAAGAAGCGACAGACTGAAATGAAACGTTTAAGACAGAGTAAAAAGTGGTCAGAGGGAAAAAACAGGCCAAACAGCGAATGAGGAGCACTTTGAAAGCAGTCCCCCCTCTCATCCACCCAAAACATAATCTTGGCCCCTCTTGGCAAAGCGCACAGGCAGACGGAGGCGAGCAGATTAACCACTTTTCTTTAGAGATTAGAGACTCTCGTTGGGAGATTATGGAAACAGGAGGCCCTGCGCAGGACTGCTTATCTGGCCCTGCTGCTTCAGGCCGGGCCCTCCTCCACCTCCTCGGCCAAATCTGCCCCTCTCTTCACCCCCGGGGGCAGACTGATGCAAGACGAGTCATATGTCTGCTCAATGAGATTCCAGCACGCTGTGTTCTCGAGCAACCCCCAGGGCTAAAAATATGTCCGTCGCTTATAAACACACTCTCTCCACGTGAGAAGGTAAAGCAAAGAGTATCTTCTCGAGCTCCAGTGCCTGAGCGTGCAGAATAACCGGTTAAACCTCTATCTTGAAATGACTGTTGATGATTCAGGTTTGTTACTGTGTCCTGTCCCAGTGTGGTGGAATAAGATGAGGTCACTCCAAAGAGAAAAGCCAGCAGAGGAAACTTTGGACTCCTGGCTCCGTGTGGCAATGTGGTCTCCATGGGAACATAGCAGAGGGGAAATAATGTATAGCCCAATGACAGCTTGTTGCTGTGTCTCAAATCGGATATGTCAGTTACTACACTGCATGCAAAGTCTATACATATAGTGTAGAGTCATTTTCCGCAGGGTAATGCTTCTCAAATGAAGCTCTTTCGTTGTGTGGTGCACTTTGACTTGAGCTGACACCCACAGAAATATCTACCGGCTGCTTTGCTAAATTGACATGAAAAATAATATTTTACTTTCTTTTGCATGCCCCCTGTTTGACGTATAGGTGATAGGGGAAATAATGCTGCCATCGGCACCAGCGAAATGGTGGCGTTGAAGACCCAATGGTTGTCCCTCCTTTTTTGCTACTCAGCCAATATGGTGTCCATTTAGGTTGAAAAGTGTAACCATGAAAACCGCCAAATTTGTATAATTTTAAGTCCAAAAGCCAGGTACCTACAGTGTACCTACAGAGTATTTTGTCATACTTGTCAGTTTGAAAGCACTTATGCATGTGTTTATCACAAAATCATTCATATATTGCTTCTTGTTGTGTGTGTGCATCTTGTGACCTACCTCGATGTCTCGGATCAGGAGCTGTGTTGGCGTTTCCACCGGTGCTTTGGTATCAATGATTTTCTGGACGGCACATGCCCAGTGCACAGCCTCATTGAAATGCTTTGTGTATAGCCTGTAGCAGTGCTTCCGCCCATATACTGTGATGCTCCAGTAGCCTGAAATAAAAATAAATAGTTAAAAAACGTTGCATTTTAGATGACTGGAGTTTCTAAACACCTCCACTAAAGAGTTTATGTTTAGACTGGGTTTGTTGGTCTGATAGTTTACAGGATTATGCAAAAACTACTGGACAGATTACCAATAAACCTGGTGGGAAGATGACGTATGGGTCAGGAAAGAACCAATTAAATCTACGTGAAGATGTGGACTGATCAGGGGACTGATCTAGGAATATTATTTTCACTTTGTTCAACAGTGCGAGATAGGGCATTTTGGTTATTTTTATTGATTTCTAAGATAACTCATGGATCTTGATCAGTCATGTTTAGGGGACTGCTATTTATGAGTGTATTCAATTTGGCGCAGATCTAATCAATGTAAGTTAAATGTTATTTTATTTGAAGACTGTTTGGTTTCGGCTGATTTATGGGCTCTCTGAGTGAAATTCAAGTTTGAACTAACACTGTAATAGTCAAGTGACATTTAAGTAAATGGGGAAGTGAACACTGCAGTGTTCACTTCACGGGACACCCTGCCACGGGAATGCACAAGACGTGCTTCCTCCTTGTGCAGAGGAAGTATTAGCCATACCCATGTCAGCCTGCAGCCCCGTGGCTGTTGTCAGCCTTTCCTGCTACGTGCCCTGACACCACCTCAGTCTTTGTTTAGGTTCTCTAAAATACAAAACCCAAAATGAAACTGCCAATGCCTAGTATGAATCTGGTTGGTGCCCTTGCATTAACTCTGGTGTGACGAGGCAGTGATGCCACAGATAAAAACCCTTAAAAGGGAAGTGGCTTATAGGAGCACAAAGCTATTCAGTCGTCAAGCAGCCAATGGAGCTTGTGACAAAGCCACTTTTGAAAGCACAGTTCTGTCCAGAAAAGTCCCATGGTATATTCAGTTCCTAAGAATTATGTTTGGATTTTGGTCTGGAGATTTTAAGTGTCTTGGTGAAGTCAGCAGGACATAATCCCCTCCATTGACTGACAGGCGGACAGACTCAAAGGGAGGGCAGCGTGTTTGAGTAATACATTAACTCAAAAAAAAAGGACAAGTCATCCCTGTGTCTCTCCCTGTCCGGCAAAGATTCTGCTCTTTCGCGTCAATGTCTTTTGTTTCCTTCATCCGAGAAGTGGAAGGGAGATGCCCAAGCTGATTACTCAGACGTGAGGTTTCTAGACCAACCTTGAACCGTGTTTTCGACCAAACACGGCTTGGGGCTTCCCAAACTTACTCAGAATTACTGCCCTGGTGGGAAGGGAAATGGGACCACAACACGTCACGGACAAAAAAAAATCCCTTAACAACTTCCTAGGAATCTTGTAAAGTGTGTCATCTGGGTTACATGTGTAGAGCTGTCGTAGCTGCAGCCCCGTGTCGTTGTCTGCATTTGTTCAAGCGCTGCTCACCTGTTTCCTTGTAGGCCTGCTTGTCGGGCCAGATGACGGAGCAGAGGCTGGTGAGGACCAGTGTGCCCAGTCTGCGCGCTCCTTTCTCTGGGCCGGTGTAGTAGTCGAGTGAGTCCTGGCTCAGCACAAACCAGTACCGACGCTGCTTAATCCAGTTGCCTCGCACCTCCCGCAACAGCCACCCTTTAAACAAAGATATACACACATGCTCGGAATGACTACTTGAAATGAAATCATTATCATACATCAAATAGCAGAGCTGTAATGGTTATCTGATGAATTAATTTGTCTATCAATGTTCATTTGTCAATAATTTTGCTAATTAATAAAAAAAAGACTTCAATACAAAATTCAAAACACTCATGTTGGGCATGTTGTTTTTTCTTGTTACAAACTAACTATCTTTAGGTTTTGGACTTTAAGTTGGGCAAAGCCGGGTATACTGTTTACACCTCTGTTTGTTTGTTGGTCGGTATTTTTGATTCTGAGGTAAAAACTACTTTACAGATTTCCATAAAACTTGGTTGAAGGATGCAGTATCCTGTAGGTCAGGGATAAACCCATTATATTTAGCTGGGGGTCCCAAAGAGGGGGCGGATATAGGAAATAGTTTTTTCACTTTTTCACCGTGGTTTTAAGAAAAATGAAGTGTGTAAAAGATGGTGCAGCTCATTTGAATTTAAGGAGACCGTTCCCATGTTGGTGGAATGCACTCTAGTGTCACCTTGAGCTCTAAACATAGGACTTTGTGATGGACATTTCTAAATTCACACGTAATTGACTCACAGCCCCATACATCATTGGGGCTGGGTATTGTTTGACAGCTTTTAATAATCCTGCCAATATACTCTATAACTTTAATCTAGTTAAGAAAACAAAGCTCAGGTCATATCAGTTAATATACCTTGTAAAGGAGGATATAGATCAGATAGAATCAAGTTATTGTTCGTAGTGATGCATTTTTATTTAGTTTAGTTTATAAAGTGTTAAGTGCTCAGCAACTAGACACTCTGACAATCATTTCCTTGGTGGTAGGTGGGCTATAGTCATGATGCTGCTAAACCAGTGCTGCCACACCATGTATTCCCTAAGAATAAATCCAAAAGCCATGTAATTATCCATAAAGTTTGCAGCAGTCCTTATGTGACTGCCTTGTTGGGGTAAAGAGTAGGGGATAAAAATACAGCCGGTTAATGGCACAGGCTTTAAAACCTGCATGCAGCCAACATAATTACCACTTTAGAGGTTGACAGAGTGAGAAAAGGAGGAGAAGAGAGTGAGAGCTACTGGAACAGTGTGACAGCTACAGACAAAGAGAGTAAAGCAGACATGCCTTCATCCAGCGCAAAGGCATGCCCGCCGACCCTGCCAAGCCTGGCTCCACAATGCAAGGCTGTTGTGTTCCCAAAGTCCTGAGGGTTTGGAGAGAGAGCAACGGCCCAGATCCACTGTTCCCAAACAGCAGTGAACCTCCTCTTCCCCCTGAGCTATCAGTTCAAATTGTCCCTAATAAATATTTAAACTAAGAGTAGATAAATAAACAAGTTTGGCAGGGTTCGGTCCAGATGCTGCCTCAGAGAGAAACAGACGGAGGAGGATAGAAGAGTCCTGGTCGGGGGGGGTCAGCGTTCCTCCAGAGGTCTGATGGAGAGAATCAGGCCTCTGGATGAACTGGTTCCTGGCACTGGTTTCAATCAGGCCACCTGGAACGACACTAGGAATGGGTGGGAATATCTGAGGTGGCAAGCATGCTATACGCTGGCAGCATGCCACATGTGGGGGGGCCGTGCATGGGAGAACATATGGTTCCTGCATGCACACTACCGAGTGGTTTCAAAGGAATAATTAGGCAATGTACCCTGAACTTCCTACCACGTGAAAAACAGCAGTGACGCCACGCCAGCATCACAACTTCCTCTGTGGTTAGAAATCTGCGTGCCACCTGTCCACCTGTGCCGCCGGGGATTTGATTCCCCCACCCCCTTTCCCTCAAAGTGGTTTTCAAGGCAGCGCAAAGCCTCCACTGTCTCTCTACTACCCTGAAATAAAACTGAAGAGGGAGGAGGGGGCCAAGGCTCAGCCTCTCAGGCCATGTTTCCTGTTTGAGAATGTTTTTATATGATATAAGTGCCAGGTTTGAACTCACCATAAACCCACCCAATATAGCCCAAAGCAAAAACCCTGGAGGTACTTAACACCACATCAGAGGGGGGCAGCATCAAAACCCAACGTGAAAGGGGTATAAATAAAAAGCATGAGGTAAGTCGGGGCTGAGTCTGCTGACGGGCTGCGTGTGGGAGGCAGACACGCTGACTGGGTGAGAGAAGGGCATGGCCGGTACGGTGACGCCTCGCTCGCAGACACAGGACATCCCCGAAGAGACCTCTCTACTTTGGGAGCTTTTGACAGAGTGATAGGAAAGGAGCGCGGAGCAGCAGCAGCACTAGAGTCCCGGGACCCCCTGTGTACCCCTCCCCTGGTCCTCCATCTGGATCCCATCTCTCTGGCCTGCTAATGCCTCCCCTGGGGGCCATGGCTCGCCCTTAATTTGTTTCATTTGTGACCCCTGACCCCGCCCACGCCCTGCCCCCTCAAACACGGATCAAGAAGACAATCTCTCTCTGTGCACTTCCATCTCTCGGCTGCAGGCCTCCCATTTTCCACGGGTTTGATATGTATAAAGAAACTTGAGCTTTGAAAACCACTTCAAAGTTTAACTTGAAAAACTGTTTCACATAAATGTTGGAAACTCTGCTCTGCAGGCCGGTGCATGCTGACAATGAACATCCATAAAGGATCATCAATGAAATTAAAAGACTTACAGTTTCAGGTCAGCTAACGTTATCTGCTGGCTGTTCATGAAGTCGTATATAATGGAATTCAACAATATAACTAAGAATGAAGGAGCCAGACTGTATAATTAAAAGCAACACATAAATAAACTGACTCACAGACTGAGCTGTGGTTTACTGGAGCATGAGAAGCTGTGAATCAAGTGAGGAGCAGTTCATTTTATCTGTGAAATCAACAAAGCTCTGTCAATAAACCGATGTCAGCATCCCTGTCTGTCACCACTCCATGCGTTGTACGCCACTCATCGGTCTATATCTGCAATGTCTGTGCCCTATTTTAGATAGAGGGGTAATATTTCGCCCCATGTAGCCTCAGGATGTCCTGGAGAAGAACAGGCACACACAAAGAAAAACACAGTGAACGAGGGGGAAAGGCCCTAATGGAGGGGTTCTTGACAATTTGTGCACAGCAAAATGGAATGAGTGGGATTATCTAAAGCCCTGAGGTGTGCTACCGTTGTGGTGGCTTTAGTAGTGTGGTGGGTTAAAGGATGGGGCCATGGAGCATGAGCTGAAATTCAAAGTGACAGTGTAATCAATGGCACAAGGAAAGTGGCTGTCCTCTGTTTTTGGAAAGCAGCCCCTCACACGTCTCCGCCAGCAGCGACAGAGCGAGGGAGGGGGCCGCTGGCCGAGGGCGCATGGTAACTGCTGTCAGAATTAGGGAATCTGACTGACGCCACTCCAAACGGGAACGTAACTTATCCAAGCGCTGGCGTTTCATCGCTCCCTCTCAGTGGCGGACATAAAAAAGGAAAAGAAATTCACGGAAATATCCTATGAGATCATTCCTCAAAAGCATCCCGAGCGCACGACAGGAGCTGTCCCCGACAAGCACACACAGGGCCGGGAGACCGGGAGCAGCTGTGGGCCACATGTGGTCAGAGTGAGGCTGGCTACAGGGCGACAGCTCAGCATGAAACTGCGACAGTACTTATTAGGGTAATGAAAAATATACTGCGCTTAATGAGATGACCGGCACCAAGATGGGCCTGCAAGGGAGTTATTTATTAACTGAAATTCAAAGCAGGGCTACAATTTAAGATGGTTTTCATTGTTCAACATGTTTGATTAATCTATTGATTATACAGTTTGAATAATGCAGTGACAAAATCGTATCATAATTTACTCTGGGTGAAGTCTGCAAACTGAAGTTTAGTTTGAAGAACAGTCCAAAAAGCAAAGAGTATTAAATTTGCTCTGATATGAAACAATATCCATTGATGGCTCCAGGTATAGACGTGGGGAAATAAGAATCTGATTACACTGATAACTTGTTCTTTCTGCATATAACAAGAAAACCTTTGAAACTTTAAACTGAAAGCACCAAATCATGGAATCGATGAATGCAGAAAATTTTTACTTATTGATTGTAGAAACTTTTATCACTTTTTTTCCAGCTACAGATCAAATAATCGACTTCTCCTTCTAGCCGTGTGACTGTCCTCCCCACAGCAGGATCATAGCAGGTGGATGCATTCAATTTAAGGCTGAACAAAGCAACAGTGGTGCAGGAGAATGAGACTCACCTTTGACCAGCAGCTCGGGCTCTTCCTCCAGGCCCATCTTATTCTTGTCAATGATCAGGCTCTTCATCTCTTCAGGCGCCTCTGTCACGGTGTGCCTGTGTGGAAGAGCAGGAAGAGCGATGTGAAATAACTTGCCTCTCACCTCAAGTCTTCCCCCGACTACTCCACCACCGCCCCATTGGGTGACTAATTGGCCTGGAGACACACGGTTGGCTGTGAACAGCCCCCCTGCACCCCACCCACCACCACTCTCCAACGTGCCAACAACTAGTCTACCCCGATACTCTCAGTTGGGGGGGGGGAGTCACGCAGGAGGGGGTGGATTTGAAGAAGTGCCACGAATATCCGTCCTCCAGCGTTCTCCCACTTTCCCTCCCTAGCAGCACGCAAGACCGCTTACACACATACACACACACACACACACACACACACTGATGCATACCGCGCCACTGTGGACAGCTCGTCTCTCTTTTATCACTCCAGCCGGCGAGCCGAGCGGGCGACTGAAAATAAACGTGACAGAGCGACGCCGGCCTGATTCCCGGCCAGACAGCTCATGCCGGTCAGAGGGAGGCAGAGGGTTCAAGGGGTCACAGCCTTGCCTAGTTAAACCATAAACATCAAAAACATCTGTAAATCTACTGCACCGCTTGCTCTGTCGCTCCCCGTTTGAATGCCTCACCATCCCGTTCGCAGCTCCCTCCCTCGGCATCTGGTCGGGGGCCATGCCGTGGGCGTTGTTATCTCAGGCCAAGGTCCATTTCCAGTCTCTGCGATTGTTTGGAGGTTTTATCTCTCCTCATTTATTTGCCTAATTGCTCGTTTATTTTCTCTATTTCCTGGGTCTAACAAGCTTTGTTAGGTACAAGTGAGAAACCCCTCCTTCCTTCCTGTCCTCCTCCTCCTCCTCCTCCTTGAGGTATCACTGCTCAGGAAATGAGCCAGGCCCTCCCTCCCTGATATCTGGCCTCTGGTTACCTCCTGGCTCTCCGGCTGATTTATGTCATTATTGATCTGATAATGCTTGGAATGTTCCTCCTCACGGAAGGCGGTAATAATCAATGAGTCTGAATATAGCCTTATCTGGTTTGACTCAGCTTACACGACTGCAGAGGCCATTTCCTGTCTTTTTACTGACCTGATCCTGTCTACACAATGGCATATAAAGTGGATCCATGGGACATTACCTCCCATTTATACAATTGTATCCTTTTATTAAACATAATTCTAGATTGAAATTGATTGCCATCTCTGATGTAAGCTAGTGAAGCTCTGTCTATCCGGTGGGTCCTTTTTTCTTTTCACCCCTGTCTGTTTGTTTGTCGCTTGACTGTTTGTAAGCAAGATTACGTGATAACTACACAACGACAATTCCAGAAACTTGGTGGAAGGATGCAGTCTGGGTTAGAGAAGCACTTTTTCTCAAATTTGTTGACATTTGCATTGATTTCCCAGGAAATTTTTCATGGATACTAAAAGGGCAAATCAGGCATATTTAGGAGACTGATTTCCATGAGGATGTGCAATTTGGTGCGGTTCGATTAAATTTAATGTGACTATTCTGCCTTGACAGAGATTCTAGTTTTCTAAACTCATCACCAAAAAGCAAGAGTGAGAGTTGGACAATCATGATCCTGTCCCATTATACCCAGTCAGGCTGTGTTACTAAGCCTGTTTGCTTGCTCCAGCAACAGCCTGCAAGGACCTCTGAGAGTCTGTGCATCCACAGACTCCACTTAAAGGCATTAAAATAAACACAGACATGCGAGGACGTCTCGCATTTGAGGTTGTTAATATCCCCTGCTACATAACAGAGACATAGGCGCAGACGGGCAGAGTTACTCTGTGTGCCGCCCAAACAGGACAAGGATTAGAACTAAAGAAAAACCTGCGCCTCCATCTGAAAATATAGGCTTGTGTACACGGCAGCTGTGTTTATGTTCAATGCATCCAAAATGTCAACACACGTCGGTTCTTAATCTAGGTTTAGGTTGAACTAATATTACAACAAGGACAAATTTAAACTTATAAACAACTGCTGTAACCAAGAAGAGTGACTTAACTTTACAGTAAGTGGAAGAGGCTATAAAGTACCCAAACATCTTGGAAGAATAATCTCGCTGAAAATCAACCTTGGTTCTCATGTCTGCAGATTGTTAAGTCTTGTAGACATCTTAGCCATAATACCAGCACAGACAGATATCGGTTTTCCTGCCCCTAACTGGACGATCCTTCCGTCTTTAACTTGAAAGACTTTGTAAATCAACTTCAATGCCCCTTTTAGGTCACGCAGAGAGGAAGCACAGGGTATTACAAGAGGACAAAAGCACAGGTCCAAACCCAAGGTTTGACCTTTAGAAACACAAACTAGCCTGACCTTCAATTTAAGTGTTGCTTTGGCAGAGTCAATATGTGCATTGTGTCCAAAAAAGCCCGGCTAATGTCCAAAACAAGGAGACCGGCTGGAGACCTCTTTGTTTCTTGTCTTCTAGTGTGTTCAAGTTTTTATCAATCAACATCTGCATCACATGATTGAACCGAAACGCTCTTTTCTATCACTCTCCTGAAAAACAACATGCTATTCAGCTCAGAGCAACTGCACTGTTGATGTGGGGGCTTCGGATCTCAACAGCTGTCCAGCCGCCCCGTACCACCACCCCCCCCCAGCCCCTAGCCCCCAGACCTACAACCCCCACATTCCCAGAAGCCCCAGCAGAGGCTGTGACGGAGGGGGCCCATCGTAGGCGGCTTCCTGCGGACTGCAGGAAACAATTTGATATGGGGATTAAGCAGCACAGAGAAAAGAGCGAGTGCACATATACAGAGAGAACACCTCTGTTCCCTGCCCTGAGGACTGAGCATCAGCTACTGCGGGGGAGGAGTGTCATTTTAAAGTCACACCTCGGAGATGTGTCGAAAATCAAGGTTCAAATCGATTATTTCCTCTGCTCTGACCTTTTTTATTGAGATGAAATCGCAGACTGGAGACCAGTTATTCTCCTCAGACACAGACAAGATCTGTTTCAATCGGGAATGAGCCGTCACAGCGATTCAGTTATGGAAGTTAAAACAAAAACATCTGCAGGCTCGACTGCATAGAGCAGCTCAGAGCAGCGAATATAAAATGTAGGCTCTCCCTCGAAGTAGGAGAGGGGAAGTCAAAAAAGAAGAAACTTGATTTGCAAGAAGAACAAATATTTCCCTATATAACAGCACAGAGTTTATTCTATAGCAAATTTAAAGCACAAGTTAACATCCTGTGAAATTAAATGTCCTCTCACATTTTTATATAAATGAGCGACAGTGTGTATGTTGTGTAATCTGACTGCTGGTTAGTACAGTGTGAGTGAGACACAGAGTTGTACTCATTACAACTCTCACTATTTGTCACCACCGCTAACTTATGTGTTCCCTGTTTTCCTAGTTCCACATCTGTGATAGCTACTCAACACAAAATTTAGTAGGGTTGCAGTAATTATTTATATTTTGGAATATCCCGCCATTTTCTTCTCGATCAACTTGAGCAATAGAACTTTCCTCGGCTCAGGGGGATGCTTTTGAAAGTCTTGTGAATAAAATGAAAAATCGACATATTATGTTAACTGTCGTGGTAAACAAATACTGCATCAGGTTTGAGAAGCTGGACCCAAAACCTGTTCAAAACCATTACCTTTTTACTGTTGATCGATTAATCAACTGGTCAGTAGAAGCTGGAGGTATTAAGTTAATTAATCAATTGTTAACATTCTAATGGCCGTAAAAGTATCCAGAACACAGCGGCTTCATGTATTGCTGGACTTTCTACTTCATCAATTTGGAAAAATACCTTTTAACCGGAGCAAAATCTAACACACAAATAGTCACTACCTGACCTTATATTAAACCCATCATTTTAACACTACACAGCATAATGGCATATAATTAAATATAGTGTTTCAAAAAACACTAATGACCTTGTAAGACAGACTACTGCATTGTTGAAGATCCTACATGGGTGTGGCCGACCTCCACTCCGTTCAGTCGGGTGCAGATTTACAGGAGGTCACTGAATTCCATGTACAGAAACATGCACACGTCCCACCTTTTAACAGGTGAAAGAAAACCAACAGGAGAGTCAGGGAGATGTAAATCAACTCCCAGAGAAGAGCTTCAATTAGCCAAAGTAAGTGATAACACCATTTGGACTGTGAGGTTAAGTGGCTAGCATTTTATCACTGTGAATGCAATTAATTTAATTCACTGTAGCCGTGCTCCCTCTAAATCTCATCGGCTTCGACCTTGTTTTTCCTTGTTCACTGATTATATGATGAATAATGAATAAAACATGCTGTTATTGGTTAACGTACAAGTTACAATGAGCACTTCCAAAGATTAAAACTGGTTCAGGAATCAGAGGCGCTGTCTGCTCGGAATCGTTTCAATATTTATTATAAGCATCCGAGTTGGTAAACTGATCGCGTCAGAGTGTAGGTTGTAAAGAAATATTTGACGGCCACAATTATCCTTCACCTGGCCGACAATGTCACCAAACTAGTTTCTGACAGTTAAATAAAGTTGAATGTTTGCACTAATGTGACCTCTTCAGCTAATTTAAAAAAAGGAGTTATACATAGTTTGTATCAGGTCCAATTCATCACACATAACAAAGCAAAGGTAGCCAAGTTAGGCTAGCTACAGGGGTTAGAATGCAACACAGCCAAGTCCGACTAAACTGACTTTCCTGTTCTCCCATTCTAAAGACTGCCTGTGAATGCAGCATAATCTACTGTTTCAAGCTAGAGACGGACTCAAGCCTCTGGTCCGTTCATAAAAACTGTTCATCACGACTGATGAGCGAATTGTCAAGGGGCCTTTCACGGTGCCACGCTTAAATCTGCCAAGTACGAGAAGCGCAGTGAGTTGATTAGTTTGTGACCATACGTAGCCGCTGCGATTGAGTGATGAGTAATTGATTTCAGTCCAGGGTCTAATCACAACGCAGAGACGCTAATTAAAGTGAGAAAAAGCTGTGTCCTTGCTCTCGGGCTCAGATGACCGCATTGGAAACAGCCGAGACTCGTCCCGGGATACAAAGCGGGTCCTTGTCACCACAAAAAAAACGGGCGCATTTTCAAAAAGTGACCCATGCGCGGCTGCGTCATAGAAAAAATACTTTATCTGATGCTGACGAGATAGCCAGACGGGTTCAAACACATGAACTCAACCCAGTATGAGAGTCAGATGTCCAGGCTTATCTACTGGTCCCGAATGATGGGCCTGCATCACTTCACACAGATTTTTATTAGACGTCCGAACAAGCATAAAGGATAAACAACTTTATCTAAAACAGAATCATAATTCGAGTTTCTTTTTGTACAAATCCATCCTCCTCTCTTTTGTCTCGATCCCCCCCCCAGTGCACGAGCTGGCTGCATGGGCCTCTGGCTGAAGCTGGGCTGGTGGGAAAATGGGAATGTGGTGATTAAGACTGGGCCTATATGACCTCCCAGCTAAAAATACGCTGTTTACTCAAGACCACTGCCAAGAAACTCTGGACGAGGCAGAGGGGAGAGGGAAGAAAAGTCATGTTTTGAGAAAGGAGGAGGGTGTGGACAGGAAGTCAGCGATGGTGACTGAAGGAGAGTGTGTTGATTAGAAAAGAAATCTTCTGATCTAGCGTTTTTAAAAATATCCGAATGAAATGGCTTTGATCGTGATGATGTGAACTCAAACATTCTACATTTCCTGATGTCGTTCAAGGGGTCGCTGAGTGATGGTTGGATGGTTGACAGACAGACTGACGGACACTCAGACAGCCAATTACCGGGGGCCCACTTCTAAGCTTTCTACCCAAACACTCATATGTTTCATGCACACACACACACACACAGTCTGTCTCTCATGCACAGACGTACTGTATATCCACACACATGAAATACATTATCAAACACTGGTCTCTTTCAGCCATCGCCGCCTGGCAGCCCAAACCACAGCATGTCAACTCTTTGACAGTCAAAGGCCATCAAAAAACAAGGAGAGGGGGGGCTAATGAGGGAGCAGATGGAACAAATGATGAGAAAGAGAGATGGGGAAGTCCTCTGGTGTCCATTTCTCCTTCTGCTAGAGTTTTGCACTCTGCCCTGCCCTGGCTGTGAGACGCAGTGAGGAAAGTAAAACTAGTGATGATGCAAGACAGATTTGAGTGTGAACACAGCAGGAGGGAGCAGGCTGGCTGGCACTGTGCTCACTGAAGCTCTGGTCAGACCTGGTATTACCATCTGTCCAGAGAGATCCCATCACAAGTGGTCAGAACTAAGTATGCAAGTTCAACCCTTACATTTAAATGTGTCCTTAATGTGTCTCCTGCAACCACATTTTGCTTCCCCGCTCTATACGCAAATATACATGACACGTCATTTACATACATGAAAACCAGAATTTGTTGTTTTTACCCAGTCTGAGTTTAGAGCAGTTGCTGATGACAATGTGTGTGTATGTGGGCGTGTGCGTGTGTGTGTTGCTGTTAATATTGTGGCATCGGCTTCATAAAAAAAAATTTGCGTGAACGTATGGACGGAAACTGAGAATTGTAAAAATAAGTTTAATCTGTAGCAGGTCAGAGGAGGTCCGTTGAGTAGGCGGCCCTTGATAAACTGTATGTGGTCCAGACAGTGAAACTATTCGAAACTATTATTTTACTCATTGTTTTGATATGGTTCAATTTGTGTTCTACGAAGACATAAGAAGCGCAATCTTTAGTAAAAAAAAATCCACTGTTTTCTGTTAATTTCATCTGGCTGTATGATTTTGAAAAATATTTTTGTAGTAGATTTCATTTGCCACGCTCGACATAGAAAGCTGAATATTTGGATTATGACTCAAGTTGTGAAATAATACTAATACTAGTAATAATAATACTTTCTAATGACCTGAAATGTAATGGAATGTTTGAGCACTGCAACTGCACTTTTTGTGTCTTGTAAACCAATGAGGTTTGGGCACTCTTTAGAGCATGACACAAAAATAAAATCAAACTGCGCATGTGGCACGTGTCCACGTTTGCTTAATAAAAAAAATCTGAAAGTCTCATACAAAAAAAGCATAGTACTTCCACATTTTAAAATGACTGACAGCAAGACTTTATCCCGGAGTTCTGGGAGACCTCTGAGATGGCCCAAAATGTACACCACATGTGTCTGTGCACACCACTGTCGAATGATCTGAGCACCGCCATATTAACCTCAGTCTGGTAGAACAAACAACAAAAAATTCCCCCAATGAATCAGCATCATATCTGGGCCCATTATTCAAACAAATCGTATTTATGCCTCGTACTGTGTGGTTTAACTCAATAGCTCAATAAAAGTTCAAAGTAAACCCGAGCGGGGACGCCTTGTAATGACTAGTGACTAAAGATAAACATATATGACCCCATTTGCTATAAAACAATGCCATGACTTATCAGATCCTGGCTTTGCTTCCCTTCCATACGGCTGAACTCCTGGGCGTGTCCACTCACTGGCCAGGTAATGACCGAGCACTGCACTCTCTAATCTCTGCCCTCAGTGTGATGATTACAGCCATGGCTTCTAACACACTCCCTTCAAAACCACCACCACTATATTGTCAAAGTGAAACACTTGCATGTGCACGCACACACACAACCACGCACACATCCGAGCCACACCTCTTCTGGGAGTGCTGCTGATGTAGTCCTGAGTCACCCCGTCTGGATTGCCTACCTTCCTCCTCACGTCGACCCATCCTGCTCTCAACAGTCGGCGTGACGGCAGCACAATGTGTCAGCATCAGCTCAACAACCTAGCCCCCGGGGCAGCGCTCTGCGAGAGTCGCAGCAGGACACTCCTTTATGCACGTGCGGTGTGTGATCGTCCTACAAGTCGAGCTTTGTGACTCACTGGCTTTAAGTCGGGAGATGTACAGTGGAGATTGTGGATGGGGAGGGGGTTTGAGGGGATGATAAGGGCATGATGCCAGAGATAGAGTGGAGCAGAGCCAGGCTACATCACTGAGATCACAGCTCTGTACTAATAGTCTGGATCAAGCCCTCCATTAATCACTCCTTCCCTTTGTCTCTTGCATTCGCTCGTAAACCACATGACCGTTGTATTATTTCTCAGTCCCATAGTGGCTCCTTGTAACAGGGCAGTTTGAATGCACAATTACAACTTCTGCCGGGTCACAGACTTCTTGGTTGAATATTGACATTATTGGCCCTAACGGCAGCTAAGCCGACCCGTGAATGGAAAAGTTCAAAATTCGAAAGGTTAACGAGTAAAAAAAAGACTTGGCATTATCCATAAGCAATTTAAGCAACGCTGCAACTTGCGAATATTGGACTATCTGTCAATACAGATTCGATGCCACTTGTACCGATACACACGTGAAAAATGTGTGCGGCTGTAAGGTTAATAAGCACATGAGAGAAGCCCTGCAGAGGAAGTGCAAACAAATCAACTGAGAGGCCTGTAGTTACACATGTGCCAGGGACAAATACAGAAATCCACAGCGCCCAGAGGAAGTATACAAGTAAAAGAAGGAACTATAACTTCCTTTTTTTTCTAAAGGGGTGGGGGGGGTGTGTTCTCTCTCTCCTTACCCATTTGTTCCATTGGCTGTACGAGCTGGTTGAGAAACAGTCACATCAGCTGGACTCTGTCAACAGAAGAGAGAGAGAATGGGGTAAATAGATGATAATGCAACACAAACATTGGCCTGTCCTTAGAACGAGCCCACAGGTCGCAGATGGTCCCTCAATGGTTTGCCTTCAGTGGACATGTTACAGTAGACCATGCAGCCATTCCTGGCAATCCCAGCACATAGCTGCTCTGTTCCTGTAATGCTTGGCTCTCACTTGCAACGGGGTGAGCTGGTGGGGAGAAATATGGCATGCAAAACAAGCTCATTTAATATAGGAGAGACGGGAACAGAGGAATCGTTTGTGCCGTGGCTGCGTGCAAACCCCAAAATGCTTTTATTGTGATCAGTCATTTCTCTGCGAAGGTTGTTAACCTAAAAATAAACCTGGTCTTTGAGATTGCACTCATTGCAGGAACAGCTGCCTTGATCGTTTCTACCCGCAAGTATATAGAGACGGAAGCTGATGTTAAAAGGCTGCCAGATGAAAGATAACAGGGAGATCGCAGAGGGGGATTCTATAAATAAAGTTATGTAGGTGTGCTGATGATGACTATCTGGCAATCACAGTCAGAGAAGTTATATAAGTTATCCAGTCTGCTATAGCCAGATAAAAATATCAAATCACATTCCCTCTTTCTTGGCCATCAGTTTTGGATGGAAATTGGAGTTAGTGCTTCTACAGGCTACAAGTTAGTCTGCCACTGACAGACAAGTAAAATCAAATTTCACTGGTGGAACAATGAACTTTTCACTGCAGGACTCCCCTGGTAAGCAGATGATGTGAGAGGATGTTTCTTTTCACTGTTCCTCAGCCCTTAGATTCCCAACCTTACTTTGGAAAGCCCCAACAGACCTCAGCGCTTGCCTGTGAGCACTATGGGCTGATTCCCTTATGTGTGAGACAGACAGGCAGTACTGGCCAAACTTGTTGTCTCTGTGAGCCACAGCCTTGAGCCAGCTCCTGCCTGCCCCGGCCCAGATTGGGTGTGTTGGCCTACCTGAAACACTATCCAGGTCAGATCTGGGCCCCTCGCAGTTTACACACACACACACACACACACACACACACACACACCACACTTTACTACTGGGCAAACTAGCCTAAGTTTAGCCCATGCCCTGCATAAACAATCTACTGCTTCTTTTTTGGGTTGCTCAAAACTAACAAAGAAATCATTAATGACAAATGTATAGGCCAGTATGGGATCTGTGTTGTATTTACAAGGCAGATGGACTCTGAAGCAAATGAGGAAAACACGACGGTTCGGATAATAAGAGGCAATTAATGTTTAACCAAGGCAGAGATACAGTAAATGTCGAACCAGACAGGCAAGAATAACTGAGAAGCACCGGAAAGCGACTTTTGAATGGAAGAGAAGTGTGTAAGGTAATTCCCTCCCCCTGTCTGTTATCCATAAAGGATTCAGCCGAGCCAACAGCCCCGGAGAAGAAAATTCAGACAGACAGCCATGACTGAAAGCGACAAATCAATACTAATCACATCAACGACTGCAAAGCTGTAAATCCACGAAATAAACTAATCAGACAATCAATAAACTAATGGTTCAGGTTGATCGAGTTACAAAGATCTAGGGAGTTCTCCACAAAATGTGACAATTTCTAGAAATATAGCTTTCCAGTGAGTTAATGGGGTGTGGGATGAGGAGTGAGGATAGCGTGCGATGCAGAGCCCTGGCAAAAGCTCCCCCTTTGGACGGGCACTGGATGAATCACTCCAGACTAGAACAGAGCGTGGAGGGAAAGAGGGAAAGATGCTGTGATGTGTTTGTTCCGTGGCTGACTTCCGCTCTCGCTTTCCCTCTGTCTACTCTCTCTCTTTCTCTCTCTCTCCCTTCAGCTCTCCTGGGAGGCTGAGTAACCAGGAGGAAATGCTTGGGCTCAGCCAGTGTCGGCCTGAAGACCAGATGTGTGGCCTAGAGGTGGTGAGGCAGAGACGCAACGGAAACCAAATATAAACCAGCGTACCGTGACACCTCTGAAGACAGAGGGCAGTAGTGACGGTTATTGGGACCCACTTTCAGCGTGGTGGGACTGAGTCTGCTTGTCCCAAGCAACAGGATGCCCTGCGGTGCTCCCATCCACAAATACAACTGCACAGGATGGCGCTACTTTATGGGCAAACGTGACTTCACCTTGCATAAAAGTTGAATGAAGTTTCAGTGGAAAAATTAGTGCGGCGCTGTCCTAACACAGGAGGCATTCAGCTCTCACTGTTTGGGCAGCTGTTGGAGAGCAGCTTCATTGAATGGGGACTGTAAACACGCGGGGAAAAGGGTTCTGACATGGCCCCGCGCTCTTAAGGGCAAAGCCAACACAAGCGTCAGCAGCACTGACTCATGGTTCCAACCTCACTGAGACCAGTCCTGGCAGGGCCAGCGCGTCACCGTTGGCTTTGGTGCTGTGGATGCGGCAAATCCCGGTGTCCTCTGGCAGCATGTTGGAAAACAACTCTGGAGATTGTGGTGAAAGTTTTGGACGTCTTAAGCGAGGGAGACCCAAGTGGACCTGCGGGTTGCTGTGGTCATCCCTGGCAGGAGGTGGACGGAGTCCTGCTAAATGCTGCATTTCAGCATTACAAAGTCCAAAAGACACACTAACACACACCGAGGGAGGTCTGAACTGCTGTCTGAAAATGTGGCTTGTCAAGCTCTTGAAGATATTGAGCTCTTTGGGTAAATGATGGAACGTAGCCCTGAGGGGTTTACCCTGGGAATCTTCCACCCCCATCCCCTCCGTTGACACCATGAAAAAGCCAAACAGTATCTGCTACATCTGTATATTCTGAGATGGGGGGGGGTCTCTGGGGAGCATAACCAACAGAAATTGGATAAGAGTGGGTCAGCTGATGATGATATTGGCTTAGAGTGGTTTGACTGTGGCCTTAATTATTGGCTGAGCGTACACTATTGACACAGGGTTACAATACCCAGCATTAACCATTGAGGCAGATCAAAAGAAAACAGGATTGGTGAGAGTGGATTGATTTTCTGCAAGGATCATGGAATCAATAATCAATAACTTAATGACACCTGGGTAACAAAAATAATTTTTCAAAAGGCCATTTCCTGTCTTTGGTCACTTGGTGAAACATAGGTTGCGTAAGTCAATAAAGTGGATTCTCCTGTTAAGAACTAATCTGATAACCTGAACATGATAGATTAGACTGGAGTGCTCCACAAAGGAAAATATACCACTCTGATTAATAGAAGAAGTCATTTTTATGGACGAGGACAAATCAATTTCTATTTATGAATATTTAAGAGTAAGATATAAATAGCACCCAGGCCAGAGCCATCAGTGGTGTCACACCACTTCAGGGGAGAGGGAGCAGCTTCCAAGACAAGGAGACATTAGAGCTCCAAAGGAATCACTTTTTTTCAAACCTATAATAAAAAACTATAAATACAGCTTTCATTTTGGAATTATTGTTAATATATCTGTTATGCACCAAGAAACCCTCCCTTCCTCCGATTAATATGATTGAAACTGACAGCTCTGAGTTCAGTGAGCTTGGCTCAACATGCAGTGACAAAAACAACTTTATTACAGCTAGGTGAAAACTATTTCTCCTATTCCAGTTACTACTTGGTCACACACCTGCAAATGCAATTGAAAGCTCTCATGTTAAAGTTGTCAAAAAAACTTTGGTTGGATTCTCAGCTTTTACTGGTAATATTTTTATCCCAGTAATTTAGATTTCATACATGGACCTGCATGCAATCCTTAAGTCAAGGTCATCTCACAGAGGGCGTTCTTCTCCAAACAACACACGTAAAATACATTAAACCAACGTTAAACTGTATCCACCCAGAGCAGCACATTATGGGGTATAGATTCCATTTTAATGAGAGATCAGGGGAAGTTATAGGGAAAGGAGATCTCTTTGTTTTGCTTTAAAAGACCTTTCCACTGAGACATGCTACTATGATCCCGTATTGATTACAGATTGGAAGCCCAGTTGGGTTCCTCCGACCACCGATGGTCAGGCAGATGGATAGAATGTTTGCCGAAGAGAAGCGTCCTCCACACCAACACCTCTGTCGATCACCAAGGTTATCGACAGAGGTGCTGGTTGTGTTGGACTTCTGTTGAGGAATTGAACTTATCCGTTCCCAACGTTTTCATGCACATTGCTGCAGTGTTGCACTAGTTGGCTGCTAGCAGATAAATGCGCCAATAAATAGATAAGCACTAGTGGCTCCAGGTTGCAGGCTACCACTTTCCCCTGTGAGAATTCTCCTTGAACCCACAGTCTGATGTGGGGAAATGCTCCAAGACTCCATGGTAACGTGCAGGTAGATGTTCTACCAAGCTGCACATAAAGAGCTGTAGGTTGGGTCATAAAGAGAGGGCCTACCTCAATTCAAGGCAACAATGCACCCTCACAAGGGGATGGACAATACTGAACTCTCTGTCGCTGATCAGATGACTAACATTACAGAGAAGACAAGGCCACAGTCTTATTTGCAACTGGGTGGACGAGGGCCAAACACACAGGATCAGTGCAACACACTGGGCTTGGGGGGTTGCATCATTGTGTGCGTGCGTGCATGTCTTTCTATGGTTGTGTGGACACAACTTTGCTGGAAACATTTCGAGGACAGCTCAACCACTACCTCAGTTTGAGGGTTGAGGTTAGGAATACATTTAGGCTGGGGGTCATATGGTCAAGGTTGACCCACAAGGCATTGTCATTTCAATGGGTGTTCTCCTAACTGCGGAGTGTGTGTGTGTGTGTGTGTGTGTGTGTGTGTGTGTGTGTGTCTGCGTGCGTGCTTCCATGCAAACCTTGACGTCAAACTGGGCAGCAGCACAGTCTGCGATCGAGGCTCGCACAGAACAAATAACTCAGTTAACAGAGAGCATGTGAACACTGAGAGCTTGCCACTACAAACCGCGGGCTATGCTGTGAACACAAGCTCTCAAATTATCAATACATGTTGACTTTTCAGAAGTATAATGACACTTTCTTATCAAGGGCTGCAGCCACATCTGTTTGCACAAAGCTGACATTAAGTTGACCCTGTTTTATGAATTGCTCAAGGTGCAGCCATGTGCACGACGCGCAGATACGTCTTTCCTTTTTTTGGGACATTTCTAGATGTGCATGTGTGCGGTGCGTGGGGAGCAGCTGAATGCGGTGCATGCAGGTGGGGAGTTAGGTTTTTACCCGGCCATTGGGAGTCAAGTCCTCCTTGTTGCGCAATTCGAAAGACTCTTCCTCCTCTTTCTCCCCATAGTCGCGTCCGAGCAAATTGAAGCCCTGCCTGCAGCACAGAAACCAGCAAAGTCCTTGCAAAGGCATTCAAATGAGCTTCCGTGGGTCTTTTAAAGCGGTTCTCTCGATTATCTCCAGGTTGGGTTTCTTCCACGCTCACGCCGCGAGGAAACTCCAGGGGCTGCGTGAGAGCAGACGGGACTCCCTCTCCCGTAGATGTCCGGTGAAGAGGAGGAGGAGGAGGAGGAAGATGAAGGGAAGCATTAGATCGCTCTCTCCCCTCTGTCAGAAACACATGGTGGATGTCTACTAACTAAACACGGCGTCAGTTTTACAATCCAGAGAAGTGGGTCAGTGGGGGAAATCCTTCACCAGTTTCCAGATCTCCACTTTCTTCCCTGAAGAATTGTAAAAATAAAAACAAAACTAGCTCGACATCCAGGTCAGGAAGTGGATGTTGAAGATGAGGGGTCGGATGAGACTGAGAGAAGTCATCCTGCAGCTAGGAACAACTCAATGTAAGTAGTGATGTGTGGCAGCGCACCTCAGAGCAGCAGCCACTTTTTGAACAAAAGCGTGCTGCAGTTGAGACAGCACAAAGGCCCCGCCCACAAACCTGACGACTCCAATGTGATTGGCTAAGGTCAGACACTCCCCGGAGTTTCACGCCCCCCAAGACACGCCCCGCCCCAGTGACAGAGCATCACATGCACGGTTTCTACACTTTATGCTCATTATCCAGGGTGTGTTTTATTTGACTTACCCCTAGTATTCATACCATAGAATAGACTATAAAACTAGAAAGAGCAAGTATTTAGATCCTTAACTTCTTTCATAAACTCTTTCTGTGTCAAGTTAGGTTTTGATATAATGGCTAAGATGATCCAATATGTGAAATGGAGTAAAACAATATGGCATTTCCCTCTGAGATCAGACTGAGGAGAAGTATTGAGTAGCATGAAATGGAAATCTTCAGGTAAAGTAACCACTTTATTTTTTATGTGTGATCAATTCTGAAATAAGCCCTTTCAAAAACTAAAGATTCAGTTTGAAGTTACTTTACCGCAATTAATGTTGTTTCTCTTATGGAATAGCCGATGACGGATAAAGTATTCAGATCATTTCCATAAGTAAAAGTAGTTACAGTACAAGTAAAGATCCTGAATTCAAAATGTTACTTTTGTATTGTCAAATTAAAATTACTGTTGTCATGTATATAAAACTAACCAGAACTCAATATGGAAGAACCATTGTCTGTAAGTGATGTATTAATATACATTGGATCATTATTATTGGTGTGTTACCATTTAAGCGGACAAATAATATTACAACTGGTTGATATGACTTTTCAACTATTACCTAATCATTTAATCTATAAAAAATGTATTTCATTTGCTTTACCATTGTGAGTGTGTGATGATAGTAGCATGCTCAGCATTTTAAGTGTTTTGCTTTTGCTGTATCGGAATAGCAGGACATGACTCGCTAATGTCACAAAACTTTATTTGAAGAAAAGATAAGGTTTTTCTTTGCCATGATATTGATTACCATCATTGCTCGCTCTATCTTGCTCTCTCTCTCTTAATCTCTGCATTCTCACTAAACTCTTGCTTTTCTTACACACACACACACACACACACACATTCTGATTTGTGCACTCACACACACACACTCCTCCCCCACTCTCTCGTCTTCCACTTTGCTGAACAGTCTGCAAAGATACAGCAGGAGGTAAGAGGACTGGTGCTAAATCCAGACACGTGATATATCCAGTCCCCTCGGCGCTCGCGCTTATTTCTGCCCTAATATCCCTTCATTTCCCCTGCTCTGCTCTGTGCAAACCCACCCCCCTCACACACACACACACACACACACACACACACACACACACACACACACACACACACACACACCACACACAGACACACACACATACATACACATACACACACACACATCTCAGTCAGCTGGTTTTAACTCCTTCCTCACCAAGGAGAGCTTTTTAGCTTGATGGATACACTCCTTCGATTCAGTTCTCCGACCAAACACACACACACATACACACACACTATAAGCAGTTTTTTCAGTGTGCACATACATAAGCACACTGCTCCTTCAGACACTCTTAACCCTTGTCCCCGCTGGTGCCCCGAGGGCTTTGGGAATCAATAAAAAGGCTCATGGATGCACCTTTTCAGCTGGGGTGCATTCAGCATTATGGACAGTAATCCTGTCCACCCCCCATCCCGTCTTAGACAGGCCCCTTCAAGTAACACACACAGACACACTGCCCCACATTTCAGCCGGGTGGATACAGGAAAGAGATTTCGGTTTAGCTTTCCACTTGACATGTAGGTGTACGTTACAAAAGAGCTCAGGTGCATTTGCTTGAGTGACCGTATCTCCTCAACTCTTTTCTTGAAAGTACAGCAGCCTTGTGTCCCAGCCCCCTCCTCTGCTCTCCCTCTCTCTCCCTCTCCTCTCTCTCTCTCTCTCTGTGTGTCTGTATCCACAGTATCTCTCTCCAGGCCCGATCCTCCCTGTCCTCCCCCATATCGCAAAACAATACGCTGGGGGCCCCTGCTCCCACAGACCTGGAGGAACATATGTTTTATTTTTAGAGCTCACTCCCTCAGCCCATGCTGGTAAAGTGGGGGGAAAGAGGGACAGCCCTTTCTCTGTATAGGGTTTCTACAAGAGATGTAGTCAGTACAAAGAGGAAAAGTACATGATTTACTATTTGGTGGTATTATTTGGGTTTTAAACTATTCAACTCCTACCCACACTATCTCTTTCACTGTCCTCCCTGTCCCTCTCTTCGCCCCCACTACCACACGCACTACCAAACACACACACACACACATGCTTAGATACGCACAAGTTAGCTGATATTGTGTGTCAGGTTGAGACTCCAGATCAGGAGTAGGCCAGATGAGGCGCTCCAAGCCTGAACAAGAGCCAAGCAGGCAGGCCCCAGCTTCAAACTGCCAGAGAAGGGGGGGGATATAAAAGGACCTATAGATAGCTTTTATTATTACGAAAATAGCATGGACATCTTCAGAAGCAAGACAAATAATAACCCTTCCAAATCAAATCAGGTGCAGATTTACTCTTTTGATCTCGATATAACTTATATCTTCGCCATGGCTCTTAATAAAACTTCCTCCTGTCTTTTTGTCATTTCAGGCTGGTCCCACCCACTTCCTGCCTTCCACTCCTCACAACACCGTTTGTTGAAATTGGCATGTGAGGTTTCCAACGGAGACGTGGGGTAGACGCAAGTCGCACATGTCAAGTTGATCGGAGACAGAGCAGAGCAGGGGCCTGTTTCTCTCTCTCTCTCGCTCTCTCTCTCTGCGCCTCTCTGTGTCTCCCACTCTTTCCCCTTTGAGTTTATGTCTGCAGGATCCTGTTTCACTGTAGCCCGCATCACAGCCAGACTCTGATGTTGGTGAACCAGATTGATTGTCAACAGAAATGGATGTGAAATCTGGTCGGGCAAAGAAGCCCCTTGCATGTGGCCATATGTAAGTTTATCTTGTGAGTGTTCTCCGGGTGATGATTGATGAGAGCTTTCTTTATGTTCGAGGAGGACCAAGGGGGTGTCTGCTTTTGAGGTTTCATTTGAAACTGAGGGCCCGATGTGGTCTACGAGCGCACATCGAAACAAATTCAATAAAGAAGCTCTGTGTCTGCTGGAGACTGCAGCTCAGTCTCTGGTGATCCTGGCTGGCTTTCTCTTCAGAAGACCTGAACAAGGTCAGAGTTTATCTGACAAACCCAAAGTAAGGATTTAGGATAGGAATTGACCCCCGGTGATCCCTCACCCCTGGTTCAGACAGGATGTCCTCTCTGCTGTGTCCAGCATTGAACTTAACCCTCACCCTGCTGTGCCACCGCCCCCTCCTCTACCAGCAGTGTGTTTTTGGTCCAACAGGGGTTTCAAGCTCCGAGTTAGTGAACAGAGGAGTGCTGTTTGACGGCTGTTGGCTGTGTAATGGGATAGGGCCCTTTAACTACTGCACCACTTGACCCGAAGTTCCCACTGTGAAACATCCAGCTGTGCATGTGAATCGTTTGTGACAGAAAGGCTGTAAATAGGATGTGGATAGTGGAATAAAATGATGAAGGAAGAGAGTTGATTAAAAGAATGATAATGAAATGGGTAAAATCTACTTTTAACTGCACACACATCCTACCCCAGCGTGTTCCACAGGGTTTTATTTGTTTTATTATAAGAGAGACAGTGGGACCCTTGTGAACACAGCTGGATTCACATCGATGGCATGTCCAGTACCTTCCGCCTTCCTGCTTCAGGAGCAGTGTTTACCAATCTTTGGGAGGTTGGAGTGTCTCACCCTGGCAGTGGGCACATCTGTTTCTGGGGGGGGGCTTCAACTTCTGACCTTCTTGCAATCCTCAACCCCCCTCGCATATAGCTTCATCCCAGTAACCCTTAGCGCCCCAGACTCTTGCACACTGGCATAGCCTGCCTTCAGAACTTGTACATAGAATGAATATTTGTCTTGCACGGAAGCTTCTCAGGTTTTAAGAGACTGACTGATGTCCTGCGCCTGAGGCATCTTCAATGGGCACTGTAGACAATGAATATTTATTCTTCACTGCATTTACAAGTCGGGAAAATAGGCACAATGTGACATGCTCATTGCAAAAAAAAATGTTTCCTGGACTTTGTTTATTACAGCTGTTTTGTGTATGTGGTCTGCAACCATCTGTAATAAGATTTGTGGCTGCAAGCATTTAGAAATGCCATCGCCATTATTCACGCCATCCATTTAATTTATATAGTTGCATAATTCCGCCTTTACAAGCTCTGCACCACAATCCACCTATTACTGGAATTTGAGAAGCAAACATTCCTCGGCAGGGGGGAAATATGAAAACACGAGAAGACACAATAAAAGAAGTTATCTCTGACCGCCATCAAACGCCAAGCGAGGAGGAGTTGTGCTGGAGTCAGAGGCAGAGAGAAAAGATGGGAGGTTGATAAACATGGAGAGTCAACCAGAACAGATTAAAAAAAACAATAATCCAGGAGGGCTGAGGATACGATTTGGAGACAAAACAACCAACAATGCAAACAAATAGCAGAGACATGCCCTCATATCGTCTGGTATTTTCACATCAAAGAGGAAATAAAGAACATGCGTCACCAAGTGTGCTGAACACATGATCTTACTGCTGGTTAATGTTTTTAGGAAGATACTGAGCTATTAAATGACACCCTTTCTTATTATTGTAAAACATATATTACTTTGTAGAAGTACAAAGTAATATAAAATGGAAATGTAAGTTATGAGTACCTAAAATTTGTAGCCTACTTATAAACAGTCCTTTAATAAATCGACTTGTTTTTATTTTCCTCTTCTTCATACAGGTCCTTCTGTTGTACTCAGTCGTGCGTGTTAGCTCTTCCTTATACCTGTAAATCTCCCTTAATTCTACTGAACCTTGTGTATCATCTCATGTTTGAAACAGGTCAAATTAGAGTAATTGATTAACTTATACATGACAATAATCAAGCGACTATCCAACCAACAATGAAGTACCTGTGATACTCTCTGCCCGTATATATAGTCCTAATTAGCAAGTGTATTGTTGTATTACTCATACATATCCTGCTGCATATAATAAGGGGGTGAAGCAAGTAATTTGATACTTTACTTACAAGTTAAGTAAAATTATCAAATAAAAGTAGAGGAGTAAAAACTACAGAGTAGAAGTATACAGTTGCCTAAAAATGAAATAACTCAAGTTAAGTAAAAGTACCTAAAATGACTTCCTAAATAATGTCCTTTTCGGTTTTACTCAGTCGTGAGTGTTACCTCCTCCTTATTCCTGTAAATCTAACTCAATTCTACTGAACACTGGTCTATTATCAAAATGCCTGAGGCTGGCCAAATTAAAACAATGAATGATTAACTTGTGGTGTTTGCTCTGGAGGCAGTTCTGTTAACCGTCGTGGTACTGCAGGTTAAGAGCTGCGGGTGTTGGCATGAGGGAGAAGATAACTTATTGACAGTTAGGGAGGCTGAGCCGAGAGCCAGAGTCCTTCAGCTATTTTTAGGATGCTGACTGTGTGAAAGTGCACTGAATTGATGACACATAGCCAAAATCTGAACCTGTGCCGGATTTGTGGCGTCTGTGTGCACTTGCATGTGGAAATTTGCATGTGCACAAGAAGAGAAAGCACTGTTGTGAACATGCATCCGGTACAAAGAATACAAAACTGCGTGCTTATATCTTTCTGTGCATAGCGGAGGAGTGACTTTGATTGGTGGTCACTGTGAAGAATGACTGAATGATGGACTTATTAAAAGGTCTTGCAGAATCATTGGGATCTCTCTGCTATTTGTGGAGGAGTGGAGCCTTGTGTGTCTGTGCACAGGCTTGCTTGTGTTTCCTGTGTTTAGATATCAGCCTTGAGAGCGGCTCTTAGCAGTACAAGCTGTATAATTACTGAATATGGAAAAAGTGCCCTCTGCTCTACCTCAGTCTGGGCAGCGGCCCTTCACAGAACAACCGAGTACACGGCTCCATTGGTCCAATTTGCGAGAGTGCATCTGGGTGTCTTTACAGGGGAAACCATCCTAAAGCAGAACGTCACACTCCTCCTCACTCCGAGTTCCACTGTAAACAGAAAGCTCAAAACAAGAATCAAGAAAACCACAATCCAGAGACAATGGATGGGAGGCAAATCTGCTGGACAATTACACATCTTGTTTTTAGCTTTTTTTTGTACAATTTAATTGTTTAATGTTCATAAAATATCCTGCATTTACCATTATGAGGAAATCAAACATAATATGACTCTGCACATAATGGATTTCTACCAGTCATGGTTAACAGGGTGGATTCATAGACTGGAGATATTTACTGTACGTTGGCAGTGGGACAACAGACAAGGTAACATGATGCAGCACAAGATTTTGTGTCCACCAATGAATTTTGAATCAAGGTCCTGTAAACATTCCTGAGTAAGGCCGTCTATGAAAATCACTTCTCTCAGTCGCCAACACGTCCACACTTTCTTCCTCGGAATTCAAATGTTATTCTGAGGTAATAAGACAGGAAAAGAGAATAAGAAATTCTTTGAGATGATCAGTGATTCAATCTTAGATAACCACACCACGTTACGCGGACACATGTGCACTAGATAGTGAAAATGTTTTTTTTACACCACTCTGCACGTTTGATCAACATTGTCTCACAAGAAGCTGGTTTAACTTGGGTGTGTTTAAGAAAATGAACATCGCTATATATATAAATAAACATGTGTGTGTAGGTGTGTGTGTGTCGGTGCATGTTGCTCTGTCTCATGTTTCTTTCAGGACTTGATCCAGGCTGGTGCTGTGACTTCCAGGAGCAACGTTCTTGGCCGCGGAGGATAAACCCTGTACAGAGGGGCAGGGCTGCATTCTATCTGTGCAACATGGCCTTTCACAAACACACCGTGCCCCACAAATCCTACATATGTTTGGCATGTGGCTGCACTCGTTCACTGACGGTTCATCATCATGAACATATCTACACTAATGACCCCGCTCTCCTTTATCACCAGAGGAAGCAGAGGAGACTCCGATTTGATCATTTTATAAGTCCACGAAGTATGACATCACTGCGAGACGTTTCACACACTTCCTGCAATTCTGACTTTCATAATCAATAGGCCTCACTGCCGTTAGCTGCATGAATTTCTGCCCTCCACATGTCCCAACTCCAACCCCACCTGCAGGCTGTGAGCTGAGTGGAGCTCAGCATTGAGAGGACAAGCCGTTCTGAGGCGCCGCTGCCAAATCTGCTTTACTGGAGCCAGGGAGGGGGAAGGACAGGGTTTGAGCACGTTGAGCTACATATCTCAATGTGTATGTGCACAGTGGAGCTGTGGAGAAGGGGTCAGCGGAACTTCTAGGAAAATACTCAGCTCAGGTTTGAACTATTTCCCAGTGTCCTGAGCGAGGAACACTCAGTCGTATATTCATCGAACGTGACTTCTGTTTATCCAGCCTGACCACCTCCGTACTTTGTCATGAAGGCTTTTCATCCTCACTCATCATCCGCCCGGCAACTGCCATTCGCTACAGTTAGCAGTTTACATCAAACAAAGCCCAAGGCAGAGCAACAAAAGAAAAAAAAGGCAGTGGGCAAACAAACTGGGAGGCAGACTAAATAACTGCGGCTTGTCTGCTGCATGAGCGAAACACAACCCACTTGTGTGTGTGTGTGTGTGTGTATGTGTGTGTGTATCACTGGCTGTGGCTCTGCATCTGCCTATGTGTGAACTTCTCTCTCGCTTTCTCTCTGGGCGTGAATGTAGTGTGTGCTTTGTGTGCGTGTGTGTGTGTGTTTAGTGTGTGTGTTGGCAGCAAACATTAGAAACAAAAGTCTCTCAGCTCCGTGCATCTCCACCAGGCCGCAGCTGTTGTCAGTCTTTAAACTTTATGCAGGTGGCAGTGCCGTTGTCTTTGTGAAGCTCTCGTTGTGTGTATATCTCACAAGTCTCTGCAAATTAAATCCCCCTTCAAAAATACACGTGAGCGCGTGTGTATTTGTCAACGAGCATGTATGCGTTTGAAGATGGTTCGGTGAAAGATAAGTCATGACGTGTACCCAAACATCCCTCGGTTGTTTTAAAAGAGTATGATGAGCGCAGACAGAGAAATTACCCCTGCAGCTGAAATGAGGACATTGAATAGAAGAACGTAAACAAAACGTACCCTCATCTCTTTCTACAGTAGACTTAGATGACAGGGTGGATACCACACTCACGTCTGTACGTTAAATATTGAAAGCCAACCACCAGCAGCCAGTTAGCTAAGCTGAGCTAAAAGAATGGGAACAGGGTGGAATTGTCAGTCCCTCCAAAGTGGCACATTGTCATTGCTACTCTTCAGTTTTTGTTTACATCAAAGACATAAATAAAGATGGATGATGCTTTTCCACTTCCTCCTAGATCTATAAATGAAGCCAAAATATCCCAATGACGAGTGCTGCCAACTTGCGTATTTAGTATCTGGTAGTGAAGTCCTGCTGATTCATGCGCTCAACCAATCGTGAGTCAGTCTCAGTTCTCAATCACCCATTTTTATAGGATCAAATAACTATACTATATAACCAAACCTATCAGACAAAAATGAACCCTTGAACATACACCAGTGAGATAATAGCTACCTTTAACAACAGAAACATCTTTGAGAAAAATCTATTTGGCTTGAACATAAGTCCTTGTCGAATCTAAAACCAGGATTTATGACCTACACAGCACCCAGATAGCAGGTGCCAATGGAGATGCTTTGGATTTACTTTTACGTAGTTTTCACGGCGTCTATGGTACAGATTAAAGAAAAATCACAAATTGTTGTTACGTTTGAAGGAAACCACACTAGCTATGTCCCCATTTGTGCTAAGCTAAGCTAGCCAGCTGCTGGGTCAGAGGGGTATTGATTTTCAGATTTCATAGAATGCTAAACTATTTTCAACCTAAAATACTCACCCAAAGCCACTATCACTTGATTATCTAAATATTTACCTGAACTGAGTTGGTTGGTGAGTCCACTCGGATCTTTGAGAGGTCGAACAGGTTGCAGCAGCTGTCCTGGACACACGGATTGAGCTCACACTGGGGGGGACGCTGCAGAGGTCGGATACCCAGCCTGTGCATCCCCCGCTGGGCTTCTTTTCAGCTGGGATTGGCCCTTAACAGCAGGAGGTATGGACACCTAAGAGCTGTTTTAACAGGCCTGTTTACAGCAGCTCACCTCCCCAGGGACATTGGGTTCCCTTAGGTGTTGGCCAATTTATACACCTGTCCTTGATTCCGGATAGAACACCGTCTTGCTGAATTCTCAACTTTTCTGATGCAAATTTTCAAACCTGCAACCGTCAGCAGAACTAATTTCTGTTTTGTGTTGGTAATATCTGATACACAAAAAGCAGCCAGTGCTCCTCACGCACACCTGAACATCCATCTTCATGACAGGTTGCACTCACCCATGATGACAGCTCAGCAAAACTATCATGTGGAAACATCTGGGCTTGAGTCATTGCTTGACCCATGTTTATGGGTAGGCCTGTGTTTGTGTGCCCATGGTTGTGGGTTTTGATGGTGCATGTCTACTTGTGAGAACTGTGTGTGTCTGTGTGTGTGTGTTTTCAGGCTTGTACTCTCAGCACATGTCCAATGCAGCATACGGTGGCACCCCTATGGAAAATACACACAGTGCTAATGGGGGCAGACAGAAGTACAATCTGATACAAAAAAAAGATCCCTGTGAGAAAGCAAGCCACCATGAGTCTCCACCTGTTGTTTGTCTGGCACTTGTGTGTTTTTTTAAGAAATTTGACAGAGACAGGGTGAGAATGACCTTTACGGCATGTGTCTTTTTGATTTCGAGTTAGTTGAAAGTGGAACAAAAAAAAAGGTGTGAAGGAAAATGTATATCTGTGCACAATCTTACAGCTTGCTCTATTTAACTGATGAAGATGATGTGACATATTGATTTTTCTTACTCAATTATTTGCTAATTCATTCATAATGTATTTCAGGGTTTAAAGTATTTTGACAGCCTGCATTTTAAAGTTAAGGTGAGGAATAGATTGTGGGGGAGATTTACACAACATCCCATCAGTCATATCACTCAAGCTGCCATGACGTCTAATGTAATCAGATTCAAGTCTGAGTTTCATCTGACATCTAGTGGTCAGCTGCAGTACGACAAGAGTTTTTACCTGCAAATGACATACTTCATATGAAAGAATGAAAGAAACACATAACTTCAATGTGTAAAAAATAACTCTTAACGTTAATATTTGATCAAATTTAAATCTGATAAAATGTGATGACCTAATTATTGCTGAATATTTCAATGTATGATCTTATTATTTCCCAAAAAGGTGACATATACTACTACTACAACTATTAATAATATTATTAAAGGTTGCTTTACAGAATAGAGAAAACTAAGACGTTATTATATTAAAACAGTAGCAATAATAAAGCAATAGTATTTATTAAAAATGAGCAAAATAATATTGACACATATAAAAGTTTCACTCATAACCCAAAGTAATAGTTAAGTAAATGTGTCAGTGTTGTACCACATTATTTCTTATTTTTGCATATTTCAAATACATTTTATAAATATTATCTATATATATTTGTATGCGTTAGTAAAATAAATCATTTTTTATTGTATATAACTGGCATTGTTCCAACCAACTGCCATACAAAAACCAACGGATTTAAATATTACACTGACATGGTGCCAAAAAAATCAAAATGTGAGTGAGGTTGTTTTAAGCTTGAATCACATTTGCTGGAAATGATGTCCGGGATTGCTCTTGTCCTATTAATCAGTTTATCACTGAGCCTGTGTGTTGTTTTATCCAGATGAGTGGTTTAACCTCCAACTGGATTGCATTAGGTCTCCATGGTTACTATAAGGTCAAATGTAAAAGGTCAGGGACAGGGAGACAGATGGCAATCCAGCCTAATAACAATCCCCACAGTTATAAACAAGGTGCAGATGTGTGGGAGGGAGAGCGTCTGTGTGTTATCGTGTGCCATGAACCATGCACCATGAACCATGTGCTGTGTAGGTTAAAGCGCTTTCTCACTGACGCTCTCTCAGTTTCACAGAGAAACAACATGAAAGCAAAATAAAATCTCTGTTTTCTGTCTGCGTGATCATAAAAGAGTGAATGTAAAACTTGATGCTGTGTTGTGGTGAAGCCATTGAACTTCAAAACTTCAAAAAAAAAGGAGAAACCATTGCAGAAGTGTTGGATATAAACCTGTAAAGGCTGTTGTGTTTTGTTTAGGCCTCATTCTCGATTATTGATGATTAGTGAAAAATATCAATATAACAATCTCTCAGGAACACAAAAAAGAAATGTATGTTTCTGCTGTGATTCACAACATCTTTTTACCTGTACCTATACGTATATATATATATATATATATATATAATAAATATTTCTGCGGTACAGACCACCTCCTCAGCCCATTCTCTTCGCCGATTGCATGTCCTACTTTATTCTCCCACGTTGTTTTCCTCTGTTTGCCATTGTCTCCTGTTTGCAGATATTCAATGGAATTCCAGGAGGAAAACCAGTGGCAGGGAGCTTACAAACGGACAATCTGATTTGATTGAAAACATAGTAAATCCCACACTGGCCCCCAGGCATTCAATCTCACATCATCGCTGACACACTGACGTCCCATAAGCCCAATTCCTAATCCCAAAGCCTTTTATTTTGTGGTCAATGTGCCACCCTTTGCCACAAATCCCCCACTGCCTCAGTTTCACCCCGCCTCCATCCCCTGTGTGTGTGTTTGTGTGTGTGTGTGTGTGTGCAGGGATGAGACTGGGTACAGGCACAGCTGGCATCCTCATCCTGTAACCTGTTCTGGTCTGGACGTCATTGTGAGTGCAGTAGTTTGAACTGTGTACCTGGACAAGGTCAGACGCTCGGCCAGCTGAGCTGCGCAGTGTGCTGTGACTGCTGCTCTCTG
The DNA here is from genome assembly GCA_038501795.1 of Pseudopleuronectes americanus. Classification (NCBI taxonomy): domain Eukaryota; kingdom Metazoa; phylum Chordata; class Actinopteri; order Pleuronectiformes; family Pleuronectidae; genus Pseudopleuronectes; species Pseudopleuronectes americanus. The sequence goes on from CM076732.1 coordinate 10,889,001, forward strand.
TGTTTCTGCTGCTGATAGAGGATACTAAGGACTCCTGATCTATTTTGGGGGATAAGTTCAGATCTGCTTCCTGGAGGGAAAGACTTTGTGAAGACCCTCTTCTAATGTAGAGCGTGGGCAGCCATGATAACTGTACCAGAGGAGGATAGGAGATGCCAGCGAAGAAGAGGAGAGGAATATCCTAAATATGTTTGTCCACTAACAACCGAGGAAGATTGTTGTTGCTGACTTGTTTGGAATCTGCACACCACCTCAAAAGATTTTTACTTTTCTGGGGGGGAAAACAACCAATCTGCAGCGGATGTGAAAAGTTTTTTTTTCTTCTTCCTCTCATCCAGTCTCCTGTGCAACAAAATCCTTCACTCCCACCTGTCCCTGTGTACGAGCACTCAGCCAGACGTGGCCCCATATGCTGGATGATACCACGCAGGTGCCACACCGGCGAACGACAGACATGTGAATCCAACTGTTTCAAGAAATATAAAGGCAAGATTTGCGCGTTCTCGCCGCAGCATCAGCACCAGCAGCATCCGATGCGCGTCCCCGCCCCGGTGGAGGCTGCCCGAGATCCCGGGAAGAGGAGTTGGAGCTGCGCGAGTTAAAGTTGGGCCGAAAGGGGGGCGAGAGGATGCTGCGGAACAACCGACGGCCTCATTAACTGTCGCATATGTGGAGAAACGTGTCCATAAGTCAAGGATGACTTGCAAAATACTGAGCATATGCCTCTTGTTTTTGGGTTTTCAACATTGCTCCACACGTAAGTCCCGTGAAACAGTCATTATTCCATGTGTGTTATTCCTATGTTATTCCTATTTCAACGTATATATACATGCATTTTGGTCAGACTATTCAGCCTGTGATCGTATATGGTGGAGGAAAAAGTTGCATTCGGTATAATAAGTGGGAAATAACACTGGAGGGCGAAATGTATCCTGGGGGTGTTGGGATTTTTGAAGGGCAACACGCGCTGCGATTAAAACCGGGCATGGTCTTCAAGCATAGATCATTCAATGGCACTGTTCGCTTTGGATGTTGAAATCGAAGTGAAGCGTTATCGGAGCGGGATCAGGCGGAAAAGTGCGGGAGCGAACCGCGTCGCTCCTGCGGAAAGTGCGCACCATGCTGCCATTTGCGGCGCTCTGCACTCTCTGCATTGCAGTGCTTTCTGTGAGCCGGCGTGCAAGTTTCTGCACCGCGCGCCTTCAAACTCTCCGCAGCCCAACGGTGCCAGTTCTTTCGAATGTGGTCATCTCCGCGGTGCAGTGATAGTGCGTGTTACTGTTGTGGGTGATGCCAAAAAACACATTTTCAAAGTGACAATCGGGCGTGCATGGCTCCGCGTCCTGACCGGGACCAGCCCACTGCAGTACTTTTTTTTGGAGAGAGACTGTGTCCGCATCACCTGTCCACAGAGCCCCGCATCCTGCACACGATGAGCGTGGCAGTGGAATCTTCCAAACCCGCTGGCCGATGCATCAGTCCTGTGGTGGATTTCGAGCTGTGTTTTTTTTGCACGCTCCATGCATACCGATGAGCTCCAGGTGATGCGGGTGTCAGGATGACCTCAGAATATCGCAACTGTTAACTAACCCCTCATAGTGCATTGCGTGACTCATTAGTTTAGACTTCAGAGGAAGATCAGAGATGAGGGGTGGGGCATCACGTGACTTCTGGATAGTTTGGATTGTCAGATTCTTGATGGCGTGAATTGCACTCATCACTTAACCCTGAGGATCAATAGGCCAGGGAACCTGACCTGTGTTTTAGTGAAGCATCAGTTGAACAATTTGTTGCTCTGGTTATTTATATAAATGGATCCACATTACTTTATGCAGGCTAATTATCCTTTCTGGTTTATTTTAAGATGTTATTTTTAGTACTGCTTTTTATTTTATATATATAATTACTATTATATATAATACTATATACAATATATAATTGTTAATATGATCACTACTTCTGCTGATTTCTAGAAGCTGTGTCAGAGATGTCTGGGAAGTGATCTGTAGAGGATTGAAATGTATATAACTGCATGCACTCAAGTAGGAGTTTGGATCCTCATTGGATCACACCTCTAAGTTGAGGCCTGTGGGATTTGCTTGTTTGAGATGCTCGCTGATGCTTATATATATACACATATATACACATGTATATACACACTGTATGAATGTGCACAAAAGAGCAATGTCAGTTAAAAAGGAGCCTCAAGTCCCAGAGCACTGTGACCCGACCTGGGGTGGGGCTGAGATCCACTCACAATAAGTTGTGTGTGTGTGCTTGTGCAGGGTGTGTTGCGTATGAATAAATCTCAAGTTTATGCCTTGTTCCTTCTGTCATGGTGAGCAGGCAGCAAGGGACTGAGTGGATTGATACCATGAGAATGAGGGGAGTGTTATTCTGTGCAGCGCCATTAGCATGCTGCTGTTTGAGATCCAAATGTAAGCCTGACTGTTATATGCTGTATAGTTTGGGGTTTTATCCTGGGCAGTGCACCACAGTGGGTGGTGCACTGCCCAGGGTATGAATAATTTAATGAAATCCCCTCAATAGAGCATGCTATATTTCACTTCCCTTATGTTCGTTGCAGTGTTGTTTTTTTTTAAACATTATTTTTGGTGCATTTAGCTGAACTGCACACATGCAGGGATGGTGTCACAGTCCTTTGGAGCTACGTGTCATAGGCATGTGACAGCCAGAGAAGGCGCCCCCTCTGCATACTGTATGCAACCCGCAGTACTGATGTGTCAGCCCAGACAGACCAGCCTACACATACAGCAGAATGATGATTCAGCAGGAGTGATGCCCCGCACAGCCACACTGTTCCCCCACAGCTCCTTAATGATAAATGGAGAGAGAGGTTTCTCTGTGTGGCGCAGAGAAGGGAGGGGTTGGAGGCTGGATCACAAGTAGAGGGGTTAAAAGGACGCTCTGTGCCGCACTTCAGGTACATTTTGGCTGTAACATGACAACGCCCTCTTGGGGAGAGAGAGGCACAGAGCTTAAAAGAGAAGAAAGAAGTAAAAAATAGCCCTATGACGGGGAGAGAGAATGTGAGGATGCAGGGAGCTCCAAAAAAGAAGGGATGGTTTTCGGAGTTTGGATTGAGATAAAAAAGAGAGAGAGGAGCCAGAGTGAGGGGAAAGGAAGAGAGGCGATGAATAGGTGGGGGTGCAGAGTGCGTGACAGACTTAGCATAAGGAGGAGCTGAGGAGCCGGTTAGCCTGAGGTAACCTGCTGCAGTCTGGGATGGAGCTGCTCTTCACATTGAAAGTCAGATGGCTCCCCTTTTAAACAAAACAAATTAATTCATTTGAAGCTAATAGTAGCATTAGATACTCTGTCCAGATATTTTTTTCGTTTGAATGGCTGTTTGAGCAGAAGGATCACATGAGGAGGCACCGCAGTGCACTGATGGAATGATGCAGCATGACATCCGGTATTGATCAGCAGCTTTATCCCAGGGATTTGTGTATGAAGAAGACGCTGAGACTGGGACAGAAAGTCAAGGTCAAATTTCACTTGCTCAGCAGCTGTCTTCCATCTGAGTGCCCTGCATGTCCTTGAGTGAAAGGTGACCAAACTCGTGCCCACGTTGCTCACTCGCTTTTTTTCCAGATGAAGCAGGAAATGGTGTATCATTGCTGTATAATGGCTTATGAAAACATACAGTATGTATGTTTCATGAGACATTTAAAGTAGAGCAAGGCAGTGGATGGAAGCTTTCTACTTCCCCATTCATTATAAGGATCAGCTCTGATCGCCGGGACTCCTTCTCCTCTGCAAAGATACTGAAAATGTTATGCCATGCTGTGCTGCACCTTTCCTTTTCATTTTGCTCCATGTGGGCGAGTGGAGAAAAGGTCATCCAAACATGCCCGAGGCGTGACACAGTCATATGTCCGAGGAGGCGAGGACGATCATTCTGATTGAACTGACAGTTCTTTTATAAAGGAATGGGAGGGGGCCTCCGAGAGGAAGGCCACCAGGGCACGGGCCAACAAAGCAGGGGCCAAAGGACAGCACAGGCATGGCTATTTCCAGTTGAGTTGGCTGCAGGGGTTTCCAGGTGCTGGCTGTGTGGAATATGCTCACAGCTCAGGGATTAGCTGGAAGGGAGAGGAGGAAGGGGAGTAATGGGTTGGACAAGGCAGGGGAAAGAGCTTCTTGTTAGGAAGAGTTGTGCCAGAAGTCAGGAGAAGATGGGCAGCGAGTTCATCACTGACGAGAACCGACACACCAACCAAGGGATGTTCCTTGAAGACATTTTCTCAAAGTAAAACCATTGGACACTCACTGTGGGTTTCAACATTTAAATGTATCTAAAAGCAGTTTGCATCCAACATTTCCTTTTTTAAGCCACCTGTGCTCCATGGACTCTGCTTTTTTAGTAACAGGAATTACAGCTCCCAGCGTTTGGAGAGGTATATACAGATAAAAGATAAGGCTCAGCCTGGAGCTGCTTTCATTTACCTAATTACTATATTTTTGTTGATCCTCAACAAAACCAAATCCATCAACATTTGAGCCTTTCTATTTTAAATCTCTTTGGGGGGGATTAAAGAGCAAAATTCAGCATTAAAATGAGGGAGTGTTTCTCTTGCGGTTCGAGGTGAGGCCATTGTGCGCTTGTCTGCAGGAGAATTAGGTTTTAATAGTTGTGAGCTGACAGACGAGCTTCAGTAAACGGGTGATGGTCCCGTCAGTATCGTGACCAAATACAGAAAAACAACTACCCACGACACAGCTGCAGTCTCAGCTCGACTTTGACTTTCCTACCCATGATACCCAGGAACCTTTTCAATGAATTACACAGACATATTCAGACATGCATGCACTGACAGGTGTTTACAAACTGAAAACTACCGAGCAGACTTTCGGAAACTTGGTTGAAGGCTGTGGTATGGGTGAGGGAAGAACCCCCAAAAATGTGGATCGGTTTTGGCTGCAGGGATTTTTTTCCAGAGGGAATAATGTAAAGATCTTGAATCAGATATATTTAGTGGAAAGATATCTGGTATATGGAATTTGGTGCAGCTTGATTGAATGTACTGACTGTTGGGGCCTTGACGATGCGTTCTACTGAGCGCCATTAGGCTGTTCAGTGTCAATCTTCTACCTCATTGTCTGGGCACTTTAACCAGTAAAAAAGCCTCAAAGTGTTTTTTGCTACGCTTTTAATTAAATTGGATTGATCTGGCTAAATTTGAATTTTATGTCTAACAGAACAAGTAACCTCTAATTAAACTCCTAATGGTGTTTTCTTATCAGGCTGTGCAGCAGCACAGTCTTTCTCACTTGGAACGCTTTCATTATGAAAGCCAATTGTGAACGCTGCATTATGAGAAGACCCTTTTAATAACTCCTGACCTTCACGTCTTCTTTTATTGTCTCTGCAGGAGAATGTGTCGATCCACTGATCTCCGGGCTCTATGCCTCCTCCTTTCTGGCCTCCTCCAGATATAACTTTCTCTACTCAGCCAATTTTGCCAAACTGTATGGTAAGTCCTCACTTGTAGAGTAATCCATTCATGTCACGACATTTATCTCTGGCAGTTATTATACCAGGAAAAGGACAAGTGTAGCAATAACATTAATGAACCATTTCAGCATGTAATAACAGGTTCATGGTAAAGGCACATGATTTGATACACTTGTGTTTAAATAATATTAAACTTGCAATTTCTGTACGTCACCCTTGGTGAGTCATTAAGAGGTTTGGGCAATAAAACAATATCAATAATTAGCACAATATAATTTGTTATCAATAGCGATATCACAAAAGTACAACATATGTTGAAATATTGATCATCTTAGATTTGTAAAATGTTTGTTTTTTTTGTAAAATTTTGTTCATCAAGTGTTGGTCATTTTCTGCTCTTAAAGAAGAGTTTAAACCCACAACTTTCCTTTTGAGGGGGAAATGACTCTTCAAACTTAAAAGAAAAAATAATGTGAAATCAATTGTGATAATAACTGATATCTGTTGATTAGATTTTTTTGGCCATATTGCCCAGCCCTGGCCCTAAAACAGGTATAGCATCATACAAACACATCAAAGTCTGTTCACAGGTCCTCTGGAGAACTGTTAGTCTGTTAACATCGGAGACTACAAGTTTGAAAATAAAAACAACCAGGAGGCGAGTGAACTCACCAGACCTCTGCAACATTCTCTCATTGAACATGAACCGCTGGCTGTTAAGCTACATTGTCTAGTTAATTATATTACTCGTAAGTGCTTGACCAGTTCCAGACAAAACTAACTGACTGACTTTTACATGCTCAGTAGCTGAATCCTCTCCAAGTTAACTCAAGGTCAAAAATGGCTGCCATAAGTTCAGTTAATGTCACATTTGATTTGCTCAGGATTTCATAGCCATCACATTGTATCCATCACCCCTCTTTCAAGCTCTCCTCTTTCTCCTCCTCCAGGCAGCAGCGGCTGGTCGCCATCCCATAGGGACCGGCAGCCATGGCTGCAGGTTGACCTGGGCAGGAAGTACCGATTGCTGGCTATCGCCACCCAGGGGACCTTCAACTCGTACGACTGGGTCACCAAGTACTCACTGCTGTATGGAGACCGACCGGATTCCTGGACACCGTACATCATGAATGGAGGGAACTCTGTGGGTGAAACTAATCCAGAATGGTTGTGGTGGGGGTGGGATAGTTCCAGGATTAACTAGTCAAACATAATCTTTATAGTTGAATCTACATTCATTGTGTGTCCCATTACAGTTATTGTCACAGCGTGGCTTACACACACAGGCAGCACAGCCTGTTATCTTCCTCTACACTTACAAAGCTAATCTCATCATCATTTCATCTCCAGTCGTTTAATAAGCTGTTAACACCACTGCAGTGACTCAGTAAATCTCTCTACTCTTTTTCCCTGTGTCATCTGTTTGCAGACGATGCCTGGAAACTGGAATTATTATCAGGTGAAGAGGAATGTCTTCCATTACGCATTTACCGCTAAACACATCCGTCTGCTGCCTCTGGCGTGGAACACAGAGAACGGAGGGAAGATCGGCGTGAGGCTGGAGCTGTTTGGCTGCCCATATGGTAAAAATGACTGACAGTGATACACTGCTGCTGAATTCAGATCCGGGGACAATTAAAAATCTCAATCAGTTCCAGGGTAAAAAATTACGCAGATCCGTGTCACCTGATTCATAACCTAGCTAAATTCCAACACATGTGCAACAACGATTATTTTAGATAATTGCTAAAAGCTTGTAAAATGCGACATAAGCATACATATAAACTCATAATCCCCATACTTAAAACAAAATGAGCAATATTTGACATCTGTGGTTATTCAGGAAATCTTGAATATATCATTGAAAATGTCCCCCCTTGTTTCAGATTCCTACGTACTGCAGTACAATGGGGATGAATCGGTGGTGTACTTGTACCCAGGGAAGAGGTCCCGCACGTTGCACGACCACATCGCCATCAACTTCAAGACTCTGGAGCAGGACGGTCTGCTGTTGCACAGTGAGGGGATTCAGGGAGACCTGTTCACCCTGGAGCTGAAGAGAGGCCGTCTCTACCTGCACATCAGCCTCGGTACAGCGCCGCTCGCTATGTCTGAGCAATTGAGAAATGTTTTCCAGTGTTTTGGGCAGGCTTTGTGGACAGGAAATGAAAGAGAGAGAGAAAAAATTCCCAGACTAGAAGGATCTGGTCTGCCCTTCGTTTTCTAAACCACACAGGGGACACCCTTACAGTTAGAATTTATGGAAGGGACTTGCGGATAAAGGAAAGAATGGCCTATTTGACAATGGCATCAATCTTGGAAAGAGTCAGGCTTCTCTCAATCCAAAAATCTATATTGCTTGCTATGTGGTTGGCTGGAGTCCTGCAGTATTTTCTCTCACTTTTACATTTAGTTTCTTGGAGCTGCTCTGAGCATTTATTTCATTGCCCTATGTTTTCTAGGAAGCAGTGTTGTGCACAAAGTAAGCGGTCGAACCACACTGACCGCTGGCAGCCTTCTTGATAACCTCCACTGGCACTACGTCACCATCAAGCGCTACGGCAGACAGGTGAACTTCACAGTGGACAGTCAGACAGTAACAGCCATCTGTAATGGAGAGTTTACCCACCTGGATCTGGATACAAAGGTAACTCGGCATCAATTCATTATACTGATAATAATTATGAAATATGGATTCTGAGCTAATGAGGGTAACTGACTGTGTTAATACCGCTTAGCTGTATGTAGGCGGCGTAATAGAGCAAAACCTGCCTCACCTCCCCACCACACCAAATTTCCGGGGCTGCCTGGAGAACGTCTTCATTAATAACATCAACATCATTGACAAGGCCAAGAGAGAAGAAGAGGACATCCAAATACCACGAAAGGTAGAACTTTACAAATCATAACTTGACCTGCTTCATGGTCCCAACAGAATCTCGACCAATGGAAATGTTTTCACCAAAATCAATGATTTTTCTTTCTTGCCCTCAGAAAAAGATGCACTTCGCCTGCCGCGACATTCTCCTCAAACCAATGACCTTTGCCGGGCCCAACAACTTCCTGCAGGTGCCCGGCTTCTTCCGGAGGCCTCGCATGTTCGTCAAGTTCAAGTTCCGCTCCTGGGACTACACAGGGCTGCTCATGTTCACACGCTTCGCTGATGACCTGGGTGCCCTCGAGCTGGGTCTGAGTGAGGGGCAGATCAACGTCACCATATTCCAGCCAGGAAAGAAGAAACTCCAGTTTGCTGCAGGTAGCCATGTGGAGTCCGTTCAGATTTAACAGAAGAGGTTTTGGAACATTGAAAGAGTCATAGGCTTTGGAAACACGTTTTTTTCATTTTCAGACCGAAGTAGGAAAAAATACAGAGAGAAACTCCAGCTTTGCTTCAGCAACATGCACCGATTTAGCATTTGCAGAAATTCAAAGCTTGATAGACCTGCCATGCCTTGATAAGTTTGATGGGCAGTGATTGGACGAACCTGTTTTAGGCCAGGGTTTGGTAGATAATCATTGCAAAATGAATGTTGTATATTGTGCATGTCTCTCATAGTAGAACCACTGCATGACAACCCTTTCTTCCCTCTCTAGGATACCGGCTAAATGATGGTTACTGGCATACAGTGGATTTGGCAGCCAGGGACAACCTAATGACCCTGACCATTGATGAGGAGGAGGGCTCTCCACTGAGGATCACCAACCCTTTCACAATTCGGACTGGGGACCGCTACTTTTTTGGAGGTGTGATGTCCACCTGATCATGTGCTGTCAACAAATTCGATATATCATTCTCCAAATCTGTAGAGTTACATTCCTTTGCTTTCCTGCACTCAGGTTGTCCAAAGACCAATAATACAATAAGGAAGTGTGAGACCAAGCTAAACCGCTTCCATGGCTGCATGCAACACATCTTCATAGACAACGAACAGCTGGATATTGACATGGTTCTGCAAAGACAGTGGGGGCGCTATGCTGAGCTGCTGCTGGGAACATGTGGCATCACTGACAGGTAGGAAACGCTACTTAACTCAGAGAATCTACCTACAGCGTTGCAAACATGACTTTAAGTTCGATAAGAAAGAAAATACATCAGTGCAAGTAGAAACATACTGTGTTCGTACATAAACTCTTGGATTTTTTATTATCATTATATTGTATTACCGAGTTGTCAAAGTATTAAGGTGAAAAAGATAACGATGCTGATAGGATTCATCACGTGACAGTACGTTTCTTCTTATAAACAGTGTCTTTGAACAATAAATATAAATACTTAAGAAAGAAATATAATATATTTTTCGAAATATAAAAAGACTTCTCACTATAAATATCTGTTCTGTTCACAGATGTACTCCAAATCCGTGTGAGCATGAAGGCAGATGCATCCAGTCCTGGGATGATTTCATTTGCCTCTGTGAGAACACAGGCTATAAAGGAGAAGTGTGTCACATGTGTGAGTGCCGGCCGCTCATCGTACCATTGATATATAACTATTTCTTCACAGTTAATTACACCCGATCCTTGAAATGTTTGCCTCCCTAATAATAACAAATTGAAAATCTCTCTCTCCTCAAACAGCTGTTTATAAAGAGTCGTGCGAGGCCTACAGGCTCAGCGGCAAGTATTGGTCTGGAAACTACACCATCGATCCTGATCTCAGTGGACCGCTGAAGCCATTTGAGGTGTACTGCAAAATGAACTGTAAGCAAGAGCTGTCACTAGATAAAGTACAGCTTCACAGCAATGCATTCAGTATAAGCCAGAATGTCTGTGGGTTGTAAATTAAAAGTTGGAAAGCAAGACGTCAGGTTATAATGTCGCTGCAATGAGGAATGTGTGCAGGAGTGTCAAGGGAAATTAAAAAACTGGGCATCAAACAAGAAAGGTCCAGTTGTTTCTCTCTGTGCGTGTATATTAGAATACAAAAGAAAAGTCAATCTCTTCTACTTTTTCTGAGGTAGTGCCTAAGCTTTTTGACATTCTTAACCAAGATTCAATAGCTTTTCCTCCTTTTAAGTTCTTCCCACCTATTCATTGTTGCGGACAGATTATAAATCCTGGACGGTGATCATGCATGACCGAGTGGATGGTACCAAAGTTTCTGGGAGCTCCATAGATCGGCCGTACATAGGAAATGTCAACTACTGGAATGCCTCCTGGGACGAAGTGACTGCTCTGGCCAACACCTCCCTGTACTGTGAGCAGTGGATCGACTACTCCTGCTACAAGTCCCGTCTTCTCAACACCCCCAGTAAGTAGGTCTATTACCTCCACCAGAGAGGTCAGGTTTTCCCCCCTTTGTTGGCTGACAGATTTCCACAAAACTTTGTTGGAGGATGGGACATGGGCCAAGAATGAATAAATAATAAATGTTGGTTGATGTTGATTCAGGATTTTTCTTTTCAGTTTCTTCAAAAATATGATAATTTTTTTTACATTTGCACAGATTTTCCGGGGAACAGTTAATGGTTCTGAATGAAAAAGAATCAGGCATATTTATGGGACTAATATGAGTGTGCAATTTGGTGCAGCTTGATTGAATTTAAGGGGACTGCTGGGCCTTTGTGGAGGTCTTTGCGCTCTACTGAGTGCTGTTCTAGTTGCGTTAGTAGTGAACGACAAGGAAGAAATGACACTTGAATGACACACTAACACAATTATCTTTTCAAAATAGATGGAAGACCTTTTGGTTACTGGATTGGGCGCAACAACGTGAGTCACTATTACTGGGGTGGGACATTCAGAGAGGTCCAAATGTGCGGATGTGCCATCAACCAAACGTGCATCGACGCCAAGTTTCAATGCAACTGTGATGCTGACTATAGACAATGGTGAGAGACGGACACATTAAGCAGGTTTATTCTGTATTTGTGACACTGATGTTTTAACGTGACCACTGTGGCTTGGCAGGTACTCAGACAAGGGCTACCTGGACTTTAGGGACCATCTGCCTGTGAGGAGAGTGGTGGTCGGGGACACCAACAGGACAGGATCCAAAGCACAGTTCACTGTTGGGCCCCTCCGTTGCCATGGCGACAGTGAGTTTAAATTCAGCGTTTTTGGAGTGCTGCTGGTTGTGTTTCTTTATACATATTTTAATGTCTCCCACAGGAAACATCTGGAATACCATCTCCTTCACCAAGCCCACCTACATCACCTTCCCTACGTTCAAGCCTGGATCCAGCGTTGACATCTCCTTCCACTTCAAAACCTATCGTGACCACTGTGTCTTCTTGGAGAACTCTGATGAACACCTTCGAAACTTTATACGGATCGAGCTCAACAGTGAGTTGACTCACTGTTAGCAGGAAATATGTCTCCTCACACAACCAAAATAATTATTTCTTTCTCACTTTAACCACTTTCCTTTTCCAGCCACCCAAAACCTTGCATTCGTGTTCATGGTTGGTGACGGCATCCTTAACGTGACCCTACACTCCCCGATTGGACTCAATGACAACGAGTGGCACTTTGTTCAGGCTGAGCTCAATGTGAAGCTGGCCAGGATCAAGGTTGATTATCAACCATGGGCTGTGAAACGTTTCCCAGGCCAGACCTTCATCACCATGAAGTTTACCCATCCTCTCTTAGTAGGTGAGTGGAATTTGGAAGCTTTTTGAAGATTAAATTAGTCCCCTAAACTTTGATTGAAGAGGAATAATCACTGATATGAGTATTTTTTGATTAGGTTCGGCCAACCGCACCCAGAGACCGTTCCTGGGCTGTCTTCGAGGGTTACGGATGAACGGTGTTCCTCTGGATCTAGAGGGCAAAGTAAACGAAGAACAGGGCATAAGGAGGAACTGTACAGGACAGTGTCTCAATGCCACCATACCATGTCGAAACTGTGGACAGTGTATTGAGGGTTACGCGTCCTACACTTGTGACTGTAACAACACAGCCTTCGATGGTTTCTACTGCCATAGAGGTGAGTTCAGACACCTCCCTCTAATGTGCATCCATGCTTTGAAACGGATGCAGATCTGTAACTCTGCAATAATCTCTTTTAAGACATCGGAGCCTACTTTGAGCTCGGCTCGTGGTTGAGGTATAACATTCGGAAGAAGCCTATAACGGACGAGGCGGCGTGGGCCAACTGGATCGACCCCCACTACGATAACTTCAGCCTCGGCTACAACGACACAGCGGATGACATCGAGTTCAGCTTCAGCACCGTCCACACGCCAGCGGTCTTACTCTACATCAGCTCCTTCGTTCAGGACTACATTGCTATCATCCTAAAGACAGACGGTAGGAGAGGCTCAGATAAAACAGAACTGTATTTCTGATGTAATAAGTAAGTTATTCAGGAGAAGGATGTGTTGTTGATGCATTTTGTTGTGTGTCTCCCAACAGGCAGCGTAGATCTGAGGTATAGGCTGGGGCTCATAACACACAAGTACCAGCTGACTCACCGAAACCTGGCAGATGGATACCCCCACTATGTTAACCTAACCAGGCACAACCGGACCATCAAAACACAGGTCTGTGCTCTCACTGCTGTTACTGTATGAACCATGATCTGCACTTCATGTGGAGTCATATTTGATGTCTAGAAAATGTACACACTGTTGTGCACCTGTCTACCAAATACATACTTTCATTAAATTACAAGAAAACTGTGATGCATGGATTGAAACAAGAATAGTTTCATACCTTGAGTATTTATAATTAGTAAATGTGATGTGAGACTAAGAATTGGATGATAAGATTGTTTATCTAGATATCAGCTACTTCATACCAAATATCTAGAATGAAATTCAGACAAATTTACACAAACAGCTGTTTGTGTAACTGCTCAGTTACAAATATATACTTTTGTCAAATGTTTTGTTTTTGTATCACTGCCTTTTTACATTACTCTCCTGTAACGATTGAGTATATGACTTATTGTACTTTGCCCACAGGTGGATTACATGGAGCCCATAGTTGAAAAGATAACCGTAGTGGAGGACGCCAGGTTTGATTCTCCAAAGTCCATGTTCCTGGGCAGAGTGATGGGTAAGGACTCTACTTGACATGTAGTGCATTCATCTTGTATCGTTCAAGTGGAAGCTCTTATTGAACCCTTTTGTGTCCGCTCCTCCAGAGGTCGGTGACATTGACTATGAGATACAGAGGCATAATGCTCCAGGCTTCATAGGTTGCATCTCCGGGGTGAGGTACAACGTCTACGCCCCCTTAAAGGCCTTCTTCCGCCCCAATGAAACCGACCCTCCAGTTACGACACAAGGCTATGTCTCTGAGTCCAACTGTGGCGCCTTCCCTCCTGTCCTGGGTTATGTACCGTGGGAGGCAGACCCCTGGTTTACCAGTATAGGTGAGTTAATATCTATGGAATCATTATTTGTAAAACCATGAAGAGAATAGTATATTTTCTGTATTATCTGCATATATCTCTTTTGTTTCAGAGTACTTTTATATCCACGATGACCTAGGCCTATTTTGGCTAACAGGTAAGATTCAATTTTACAATGATACACTCTCCTTATTCAGACATTATCCAGTCAAATGTTGCACGTCTACCTCGTGGAGTCCAGTAATGTGACATTTAGCAGTTAATCCAGTTTATTTGGAGCACTGCTCCTCTCCCCTCATTTCTGTTTCACTCACTGTCCCAGATGACACAAATCAGGCGTTTGAAATTCTCGTTCCCTCTTTTCCTAGAATCCTCTAATCCTAAATCAGAACTGGGTTGTCGTTTTCCAACGTGGGCTTTTAAGTGTTTATTCAAGCATCTGACAGCAGTCTCAATTTATTACGTGTGGCACAAAAAAGCTAAAAAGAAGAAACATTCTAATGCTAATGTTATGCCACTGAAAAGTATAATTCATTCCATTCAGGTGAAGTCAGACTTAAAAAAAAATTAAGTTGAGTTTAATGAGCACAATAAAATTAACATATTTAGCTTTGATATAAACATGTGAGCTAATAATAGAGATGGTCACATCCATTATCTTTTTTCATTGTGCCATTATTGTGGTGATAATGGAAATGAGGGCCTAAGTTGGACATATTGTCACAATGATATGTAGCCTACCATTATCATAGCAAATCCAAATCAGGTTTTGTTTTTTTACTGCATAATTCAAAATTATATTTATTAATCTTTAATCTATATCTTTTCTTTGTATTATTATGTATATTTTGTATATTTCTTATATTTGTTTACCATACATAATTTACAAGGAGTAAATTTCCTTTATTAGTACACATTTCTAGAGGTATATTTCAACGAGATTGAAGTAAATCTAATTTGACAGTCTCCAGTGAAAAATGTAAACATGTTTATATGAAAACACGTAAATTTAGATTTATATTGCACCACCTTAATCAATGGTATTAACTGTATCATTATAGATGACAATATGTCCATACACTCTGATGCTATGAATCACTTTGATATGACACTGTTTACCTATAGATTTCTATAAAACACCAAGATTCAATATATTTCTTCATGTTTTTAAACCCAGACCAAACACCACATCTTATTACAAGGGGCCATGTAGAGTGCTGAGACCAGATGAACGGGCGGCAGCGCAGTTTGACTTATGAAGGAGAAAATGAGAGCAGGTCCCCCCGATGAGCAGGAGACTGGAGTTTCAGGATTAAAGTGCGGCACAGACACAGTCCCTGTCTGAGACCTTTACCGGATCAGCTATATTTAGTCTGCATGCGGGCCCAGCTTACTGTTCATGATTGATGCATGCTCCAGCTTAATAGATCATTCGGCTTCAGAGATATTATGCTAATGCAGGACATCAGCGTGTCATTAAAGATTAGAGCGGCATTCAGGCATCATAACAATGGTCCAGTGTTGTTATAGTCCTCATGATGAAATGGTTATCACTGAGAAACCGAACCTATTTATAAAACTTTAGTCGGCCTTTGACAAGACAATATCCTAATAAAGAACGGTTTTACTTGTCTGCAGCTGTAAACACTATAATAGGTTCACATCAGATGTTATATTTATACATTCTCTATACCCATTTATTGAGGGTATGAACCTGAGGGGTCTTTGACAGCATTGGTAGAAAGGTTACAAAAACACTGGGATATTTTGCAGGTCTATTACACTCTGACTGGCAAACAAGCACACACGCCTTCAGGCAATTTAATGTCTCCCGTTCACCTGAATCGTGTCTTTGGACTGCAAGAGAAAACAAAAGCAAATGCCAGGGGCGACGCTGAGAAAGAACGAGGGGCTGAGGGTGGAATCTTTAGCTGTGGGGCGCTGGCTCGAGCTGCTAAGCAATCACGTTGCAGGCGGGAACAAGTGCAGATGTGAGCTCCAGATCTCAGGTACATGTGTGCTGTGGAAGAAGTGACCGCAATACAAATCGTGAACTCATTTTGGACACTGATTTGACCGTTGACTATTCACTTAAGTAGCATCACAAGGGTTTATCATCTATATGACATGCAATAAGCCTATGTATGCATTTGCCATAAACATGCTGGATTACTGCAATTCCCTCTTTGTGAACCTCCTGGCTAAAAATGTATGACCGAGGACAAAAAAGCTGCCTCTAGTTCCCAGAAATCTCCACTCGCAGCCTGCCTCTTACAGACGCTCCTTGGTTTGTGAAGGTCTTAATGGGCCGGCTCTGCAGTATATATCAGATAATGCTCTCCATTTACAAAGCCAGCAGACCTCTTAGATCACAAGGCACCAATTTCCTGAAAGCCTGCTCGGAATCCCTGTGCACCAACAACATTGAATAGCTGGCCTGCCGATCTTAGACTGGCACCCTGATAGAGTTTGCGTCTTATGATTAGGTATTTATTTTGCTTTTTAGGATCATTATATACCTTAATTTGACAGGAAGTGTAGAGAAAGACAGGACACGTGGATAGAGGGAGGGATATGAGACACAACAGATGTCCTTCAGTCAGGAGTCTTACTGCAATGTGGACTCAATTCAGAGAAGTGAATACTTTCTTAGTTCTTGGGTTATTATATCGTCCTTATAGATAATGCAAGACCTAAATTCGCCCCATACTTTGGCTGATATAGTAACTACACAGCAGTAGAGCTCCAATCAAACAGAGCCCACCCCCCTCATCAGTTTTCAGCTCTCTCCCTCATTGTTTCACAGATTTACTGTGACTGTGCTATTTTTACCTTTCAGTCATCGTCATCCTGGCGCTGCTGCTGCTCTTCGCTGGCCTGTACAGCATCTACGTGTACACGTATCAGCAGAAGGGCAGCTACCTCACCAACGAACCCAAGAACCTGGAGTCTCCCAGCAGCTCCAGGCCGCTGACCGACACCCTGCGGAGGGAGAAGAAACACCTCCCGGAAATTGACGAGGATTTCCGGAGTGACTAGCATCACAGGACCTGTGGGGCAGCGGGTGGGGTTTGACTGGGGTGGGGGGGGAGGTGGGGTTGATCAGAGGGAAATAGCACCTACAAGAACCATGGATACCTGTGTTAATTTTTCTAATTTGATTTTCTTTTGTTTTTTTCTGTGTTCCATTCCCCCGGTTGATTGGAATCTGATGCCTGGTGCTCTTTATGTATTTTTGGTCAGTTCTAGTTTTGCAGGGTTCAACGTTAAAACAAACCCGAAATGACGTGGCCCATCTGAGCAAGCGTGATCTGAAGTATCCACATTAGCTTTTTCAGATCGGGTTCAGATCAGACACTGTCGGAAAAAGGATTTTAAGGGTCGTTTATTTACAGTTTCGAACATCAGTTTGAAGTCATTCAGGTTTTTACGGATCGCTTTCTTTTTCCGAGCCATTTCTGAGACCGGTCAAAACCACCGATATCTTGCAGTGCAGATTTATTGCTATCTATAAAATACCTTTGGATGACAATCTCTCATTGAGCCATTTTTGACACCGTTGCTAATAATCAAGCTGGGGACCGAGCTCCGGGCGCATCTGAGAGCTGGTGAACTAAACCAGCACGTCAAAACAAAAAGAAATAATCCAAATCAAACCAAACATTGTTATTGAACAAAAACAACAAACCGAGGAGACAGCAAACCGACAAGCATGGAGCTTTGAGATGTTTAGCATTGAGATCATACGTATAAAGATTGTAAAAGGTGTATACGCTTCTATTTGTTGTATTGCAGCCTATAACAGTGCATTACCTATACTGAATGGCACATGTGAAGCGGTTTCAGACTTGCCATAGTGTCAGTAGATAGCAGCTTAGCCGATCACAGTATACTCACCTTCTCGGACACAGGGCCTCGGAGATGAAGAGTGAAGCTACTGCACCTTCAGAAGTGAAGGGCTGTTGGTGTACTGCAGACAACGGAACAAAAGTCAGTGGGACGAAGCTCACCAGGGGACACAGCGACCTAAATATCCAACTCTTCACTCTTCCTGTCTTACTTGCTGCTCTATATCGCAGGTCAAGCTGCCAGTAGCTCGGTGCTACAGAGCGTTGGACGTCAAAAGGATCAAGTCTTCTCTCAAACCCTTTTCAGCCTCTTTCAGGTAACAGCTGCTCCCTGTTGCCAGGCAGAGAAGGATACACCCAAAACACACACTTTTAAACATATGTACAGAGGACCACACAGATGTAAATGCTAATCTATCACTTCTTGCTCACACTGCTTGAATATTTTTTTGCAAAAACGCTGCACGACAGTGGCCGGCTGCTTGTTTAGCTGCTTTCAGTGGAAAGTTCAAAACTCTTCTTATCGTCCAAATCAAATTTTCTTCTCTGCTAGGATGAATTTTCGTTTGACGTGTGGTGCAACAGAGGCTTAGGGCTATCATCGCTCACTGCAGCTCGACTTACATGCGAATGCACTATTGTGTATGTAGGAATACATTTGCAACATATCAGCTATGTATACGTAGAGCAATGATGCTAACGTCTCTTGTTTGTTTTGCAGATGCACAATAGCACATAGGATGTTACGAGTCTATATGTGAATCTATGAATATTAATGTGTCAAGCAACTTTTTTATTCCTACGGTTTATACCAAACAAGGTGAATTCAGATGAAGGGAGGTATTTGAATGTAAATCCTTTGACTCTGTAATGTACGAGCAGACAGTGAGGCTGCTCTAGCACTGAAGGTTAAGCTCAGGATAAAGAAAGTACAGTACCTGTTCTCTGCAGGAACTAACACTCCTCAAAGACACTCAGTTGGTTTTATTCTGTTGCAGACGAGCGGGGCTGTGCTTAATAAAAAAATAATAATAATAATTGTACAGCGACAGGATGTACAGCTGATAATGTATGAAAATGTACACATAGATTTGGAATTCCCAAGCTATATTTTTGGAGAATGTGCTGTGAGAACGACGAATGGCCACGAGGAGTGAGCAGATAGAGTGAAAATGTTTTGTCTTCTGATCGATGCAAAGAAACTTTTGTGTTTTTGTTTATTTTGTTATATGGACAATCGCCGGTCTTAAGTTCATACCCGGTGCAAAGCCAAACCAACGAACATGGCTCAAACACGCTTAGTCGCCTATTAGGTAAGAGCCAACTCATGTATTCTATAAATGTATTCACCTCACTGTATTCACTGGTAGACGGCTTATAAACATTCAGCTTATATCGGTGTTACTTCATTGCAACTCACTTGGTAATTCATGCGTGGTCCCTGGAGCGTGTGTGTGTGTGTGTGTGTGTGACTGACTGGGTGTGTAGGTGTTTGTGCATTGTGTCCACCAAGATACACCTAACTGAAGTCCCAGTGACTCGTCCAAACAATAACAACAACAACAAATGTGCACTGATGCCAACCAACCACTTACTGTAGTGCACCAACAGTAGTAGATATAGCTCAGCGTGGCTCCTCCGTGTTCAGGTATCGGACGTCTGTTGTGTGAGATTTCAAACACAGTGGGTCTCTGCTGGGGCATGCAGGGCCTGCTTCCTCATAATGGAGACAAGGGTGTGGGTGGGAGTGTCAGAGTGGAGATCAAATGGCCAGTAGAGGGAGCACACCAGCAGGAAGTTGTTGGCTCAAACAGGGTATCTGCAGAACACTTCAAAAAATATATTTAAAAAGGCCATCTATTGAGTACTGTCTTATTGAATTTCAAATTAAATTACATAACAATAGAAACAATCTAAATAACAATCAAAAATGATGTACTATATTAAAAGTGGCATAAAGTTAAATTAGGTTTTCTTAATAAAAAGTAATGATCTGCATGTCACTTTTAACACTATAAAATTCTAGTACCTATAAAAATAACTTATTGACACTAATAAATCAGCAGATACCGGTTCACAGTGATATCATGTGTGAGTGAGGAGAGAAGGCGGCAGGTTCGATTCCTCTGCACCGTCAAACTGAATCCTTCCACAGCGAGGATCAGAAACAATGACTACAGTTGTGTTTGTGATCACACTGACATTTAGGAGTTTTTCTGTTCTGCAGTGCGCTCGATTTTAGTTTTGTAAAAACTCTCACTGTAAATGACCATGACTGTGTAAATCAAGGCAAAGCCAAACTGTCACCTAAATAAAAGAAGCTTGAAAGAAATTGCTTGTGTGTTTTGCTTTGTTTGTTTGTCATCAGGATTACACAAAGATTTCTGAATGGATTTCAATGAAACTTTGTTTAACATTGTGTGTGAGTTAAGGTGGGAGACAGTTTCATCAATTTTCATAGGAATAGTTGAAGGATCTTGATGAAAGAAAATCAGCAGTAATTCAGTGCATCTATATATACTTTTGGGCCCTGAGGGAGGAATTCACTCTACTACTTTTCAGGGAGATACTTTTGGACCAACACACAAAAAGGACAAGTAAAGCGTGTCTTAATGTATAAAGTTAAAGTTTTATTTTTATAGGCATACACTGTACATATCAGCAAACTCCATTTTGTTCATCTCTGTTGACAAAGATCTCATTTCAAAGTGGGAATTAATGTTTCATAAATGAAGAACGGATAACAAATCTGGACGTATAAAAAAAAGATCAGACAAGATGATAAATGATATTTTACATTCACATGTGGGGGGACTTGAATATTTGGTCAAACTTTTTGTTTTTCCCATTGTTTAAACCTTGCAGAAGTTACTCCTCCACTCTGCTTCAGTCTTTTCTCTGCGTAGAAACATTTGGCACTTGTATACGATTTTGAAAGGAAGACATTTAATCTGTGATTCGTTCATTTGTCAATTTCTTGACTCACAAGGTGTGACGGATTCAAGAGCAAGTAAACATGGTTTGAAATGTTTGGTGTGCGCGTACGCTGCTTAGAGTACCAATCAGGAATAGGTTGGTGTGTTAAAAAATGAAAAGAGGGGATGAGATCTCTTCACCATCGTCCACAGGTTACATTCAGTCAGTCGGTTTCTCGTCTGGTTGCCTATTTGTTTTTTTTGTTGCAGAACAATGATATAAATGCACAATAACTTATTTTACCATAGAGATGTGGCGGAGAGGCCTGCCACTGACTGGGGGCTCACAGGGGAACACACCCGGTCAGGATCCTCTGAAGAGGGCAACACAACACTACGATACAGAGTGACTGTGTCTGACTGAAGCTAATGCTGTGGCTAACACGTTTAATGGTTTGATTATCCAAGAGACAGCACATGCATTTCACCGATCACCGTCGGGTTCGAAGTAAAAGCTTACGTTACGTGTCGAGAGGTCAAACAAAAGCCGGTCTATAAGCACAGTAACAAAACTGCTGAGAGAGATTAACACGTTGCATGATGGGTAATTATCACCTCCTTGCTTTGACAAGATGTAACCGAAGAAAATGTGCAATGTGGATTAATAGTATTTCCACTGTAAATGGTTTTGTTTCATAAGCTTGGCGTGTACAGTTTGCTGGGATTGGTGGGTGGGGGTGGGAAGATGAGGAGGAGGGTGGGGTGACAGCCGTCCTTGATGGCGGCGGAGCGGCGTCTGCAGAGCGGCGGCACCTGCAAACCTTCAGGGAGGGACTGTCTATTTTTGGAAGTGCAATGGAGAGGATCGAGACAGTGAGTGTTTGGGAAATGTCCGTCAGCTAGACGTGACGCTGCAGAAAGGGTAAGAAGCGTTAGGAGGCCATGGAGCTACGGGGGGATAGGCTCAGGAGGTTGGCGCCTGGTGCAGCTATGTCATGTCCGCCTCCCTCTCTATCCCCACGTACTTGAGGGCATCAGCTTGGCTGTATCTGTGGGAGGAAGAGGAAACAAAGCATCTTGAATATGCCACAACTGCAGAAAAAACACGATCACAGTGTACGTCTGCCTGTCTCTTTTTTCTTTGTCCTTCGTCTTTTACTTTGAAGCTGATGGAGAGTCACCAAAAGGCCTGTGACTCTACCTGTAGTCGAAGAAAAGCTCCTCTCCTTGCAGGATAGCTCGTTTGGCAAAGATCCCGATGCGATGGTCCCCGTTAACCATTACCACTGCAACGGCAAAACAAAGAAAGACGTCACCAAGTCTCTTAATTCACGTTACACTTCATAGCAGAACAACTGAGTCGGTCTCACCTTTTGCGTAACAGTTGGGATTAACTGAATGATTTGCAAAGCGGATTTTGTTCCCCTTTCGTGTGGCGTCCACAACAAAGTCTACTGAGAGATACCCACAGAGTTTATGAAGGATGCTTAACACACGGCAGGGATAGGGCTGGACTATAGTAGATTACATTTCATTTAGCTGATGCTTTTATCCAAAGCGACTTACAATTAAAACATGAAAGGTAGATTGGGGAATACTTGCCATTGTTCAAGTTGAAAAGGAAGCTGGACATGTATTTGTCGTAGATCCTGCCACGTCGGTCTGCCTCGTCCTGAGAGATCAGCTGCACAAACACAAACACACACACACACACACATAACAGTGTCATCTATCTGAAAGCACGTAAGCAAAATGATGTCTATAATATCTGACCAATCAGCGTTGCCTTGCCTCTCCGCAGTACTCTGAGATGAATTCATTCTTCTGAACAGACTCTTTGATGAAGGTGCCCCACCCGGCGACATCCGATGGAGCCAGCAGCAGGTGCTAAAGACGAACAACCAATATGAGTGACCTTAAACACAACAGATTATATCTTTTATAGCTGGGGAGACCTTCAAGTATCCCCTTTGTACCTTTTTCAGGCCTCTCTGGATGCTGCAGTTCTTGCAGGAGACCATTTTGCTGTCCCACTGGTCCGCAGTCCCGCAGGTCATGCACAGATCTGGGTCACACTCCCTCACAGCCAGGTAGCAGGGACACTGTTTGGTGTTACACTGAGTCTTACACCTGCAGCCTGGGAAGCGGTTCTGGCCTGGAAAACATTCAGAGCCAGTGCTGCTCAGAAAGGGGCAATGCAGAAATATGATGCATGACTGGGCAGAACACAATGTGATTATGATGGATCAGTTCCATCTCCAAATGCAGCTGCAGCAGAGAAGAACAATGGCCGAGAGACTCATTGGAGACCTCTGCTGGCAGATATGCTGAAATACAGTTTTGCAGAGTGTAACACAACACCCTCTGGGCAGATGACCACAACGATCAGGCAAGAAAAACCCAAACGTCTTTTCAGGAGCCTCTGCTTGGTTCTAACCGTCCACAGCGACAGCTCCAGGCGGCGCTTGTCTCCACTGCCGCGGTGCTTTAACCTCCCATGCTCAGCCTGTGTGAGCTTTGTGCGTCAGTGTCATCGAGCACTGCTTAGCCGGAGCAGCCTGAGTCATGCTGATGTTGGAGATGAGGTTGTATATCAGGCGCAGAGCCTGACACATCCCTTTGATTCCCCTCCAAGTCTTTTAAAGCACGCACATGTGCGACCAGGGGCTGCTTCCTGTTTGGCCGCAGCTCTCCCCTGCTACGGGAAAAGGCGAGGTAACGTTCGGGTAAGGAGGAGGAGGCGGGGGGGGGGAGAAGGTGACTGGACCGCAAGTGATGCACAAATGAGGCAAAACCAAACCAAAGCAAATATGTTTACCTCTCCTTATCCCGTTCTCTGGTGTAAGCTCCCTAGAGGGCGAAATACAAAATGCATTCCTCCACCGTGTGGTCATTTTGGAAAACACAGTTCTGGGTCATTACTGCTGCAGCGAATGCCTCATTGTGAATGCGGCTCTGAGTTAAACAGACACCCACCTATCCCCGCCAGAGGACAGCTTCTCCTCTGACTGCTGCCAGAACGCTGCAGAATCGTTTTACATTCTGCTGCCCTGCTCTACTGTGGCCTGGCAAAAAATAAATGAGGTTTTTAAAGCTACTGGGAGCTTCCAGTGGAAAATGTGGTGACAAACAATTTTCTTTTCGCCGCACCAGGGCCGAACGGGCTACTTCTGTGTGTCTGCTTCTTTGTGTTTGTGTAAAGCAAAGATGCTCACAATAAGTGAGAGACAGGTGAGACAGAAAAGGTGACACTCACACTCGTGCTCACACTGACAGAACTTCTCGCAGAAATTCTGGGTCATCACACAAGGGCAGGAGCTGTCGCACGGATGGTCGGGGTGGTCACATGGTTGGTAGTTGTACACCTGATTGGAGGAGTTATCTGGAGCAACAGAGGACAAAACCCTCAGACTGGCACAGGAAGCCGGTTTGTATTTCAGAGGGCAGTGTAGTAAAAGTCACACGGGGATAATTCAGTGGGGGAGGAACGCACCTTTCTTCAGCTGAATCTTCGCCCATAACCTGCAACATCAGACAAACACCAGGGAGAGGAGTTATATCAGAATCCTGATCCACAAGACACAATAATATTAATTTGACAAGGAAAATGTAGTTTAAATGTATTTCTTTTTTCATCCTGCCTGTGTTTCCTTTTCTTCTTCTGGGGCAAGATGCCTCCGTCCTCTAAAGGAACCCGATGGATCAGGACCTCCTTCACTGCGAACTCGTACACCTGGGGGCGGGGGGGTTAAATGTCATGAAACAACATCACACGGAAACGTTAGGGTTACTGCTGTGAAGTAATTTGGTTCCCTTTATTCTAATGATTGTTGTGTAATTTACCGCTCAAGCTGAAAAGCACATTGTCTCGATTACGCCACACAACATCCCCCCCCCACCCACCCCCCCCTCCAACCATCCTCTGTTATCAAATCTCCACTGCAGAGGCCAAACATACACAAACATCTGCGTGGACACACACAAACACACACACATACACAACATCTCCTTGCTGCCAAAACCCGGATTTGGCCTCTTCCCGGAGACGCAGACAAACATAATGATGCAGCTGGTTTTAGCATTTTCCCCTTGATTAAGAAGTGGGCGGGGCGTTCTGGATATACAGAGGGATGATGGACATGCCAATACGCCAATGAAGCTGCTTTAAAGTGTGTCTAAGATATATCAAAAAAATGTGTTTAATCTTTTTGGGTTATCAGCTGTACTGAGCTGAGCAGTTTTGAAAAAAGAGCTCTGAGATCTGTAATACCTTATGTAACATGAGTGTATGAGAGACGTCACATCTGGAACGCATCCCTGTTTATGGTGCCACATGCCATTCTCTCTCTAGTCCGCCCAATTATCCACATCATAAAACCACAGGCACAGGATGCATGTTATTACTATCGCACTGACGCAAGCGCAACGGAAATCAGCGACGCAAGTTTGTATTGTACCGCGTTGCAAAACCACTACACATCCCTTTCAGTATCAGTCATTTTCCACTGTTTATTTTACAAGAAGTCAAGCAACCGATTTCTCATAAAACCTCTTGCTTCTACTTTCTGTTCCCTTGTTTGAAGGGAGATTCTTTATCCTCTTTCTGCTTGACTGAGGCTTTGAGAATCTTTAATATCTACCTCCAGCCTTTTTCTCGTTCCAGCACATGGTGTTTTAAAGGGGAACTCCCAACGTATTCTACACATCAAAGTGCGTTTTCAGGTCTTGGGGAGTATTATTGCTCTATGTGAAAACAGCTGAATAAAGCTTTTTTTTGCTCCTGAGGGAACTGAAAAAATTATTTTTTCTCAAGCGACGACACTTGAGCTTTTCTCTCCAGTTGCCAAAATGTTCTCTCTGTGGTAACTGTTTGGTTTCTTTATCAAATTGTAAGGTTTCGAACTTCCAATACAGAAATGCTTTGAGATGCTTAACTAGATATTTGTAAACTGCTCCTCATCACTGCCTCAAAATAGCACGTCAAGGCTAAACTATAACACACCTGATCCATTTCCATAAGTGTTGGCAGTCAAGTTGCATTGTGGGTAATGTAGTCACGGGGTTTCGACAAGGTTATAGAGCTGGAATGATCAAATCTGTGGAGTTTCTTTTTTACAAACTATGTGTTTCAGTGTCAATAAATAAGTGTGAAGGGAAAATCGCGACTTAAAACTTAAAAACTTAAAAAACTGGATTTGCCCTGATCTATGTCATACAGTTATAACAAAGATCACATTAGAATTGTTTAAAAGTTGTATTGTACATAGCAAAGTAATTGTTTCTCTTTGTGCCAGGGGAAACAAGCTGAGAAGGGAAAACTGAAAAACGTGCAGACATTTCACCTCCTTGCAGCTCTTGGTACCGATGAGACGCGCGATGGAGCAGAAGTTGTTGAAGTACGTGCCGTGCAGGACCCTGAACAGCGACTCCTCCGCCCCGCTCCACTGGACCACACAGCACGGCGGCTGCTCGCCCTCATCATCCCCTGGACACAGCTTGGTGGGAGTCTGGCACCGTGAATGACTCTCTGTTTCGCACAAACACACACATACACATGCATGTATTACTAACTAACTTCTCTTGGCAGACATTTTTTTTCATAATTTTGGAACCTGCACTCATGCAGCAGCACATGCAAACAATTTTCACTTCCTTGGTCTTGGCAGCTTTTCATCTGCACATGCACACAAACAGACGCACACACAGGCACGCGCACACACACACACACACACACACACACACGCACACACACACATAGTACACGGTACACAGTACACAGTACTCAAAGGACCATGGGCTTTGATTGAGCTTTTTTGGATATTCAGGACTGATGCTTGCACACCCACAGCTCGAGGCAGAGAGCCTAATGTTGCTTGGCAACAGGCAGAATGCAGCATTGCT
The DNA here is from genome assembly GCA_038501795.1 of Pseudopleuronectes americanus. Taxonomy (NCBI): domain Eukaryota; kingdom Metazoa; phylum Chordata; class Actinopteri; order Pleuronectiformes; family Pleuronectidae; genus Pseudopleuronectes; species Pseudopleuronectes americanus. Next base: position 10,915,443 of record CM076732.1, read on the forward strand.
GCAGCCACATGCTCCACCACAGAGTATCTTTATTAATCTGCTCAACAATCTGTTTTTTTCCACATTATCTCCAAACGTGTGAGAGAGAGAGAATCTGCTGAGTCACCAGCGAAGCGTGAGCGGCTTCCAAAACTAACAGGGACTCCAAGTGAGGCACTGACGGCACAGAAAGAGGACCTGAGAGCTGTGGGAGGGGGGGCAGAATAAAGATACAGATCCACAGGAGATCGCTCTTATTTCCCTCCCACTGCTCACCACATGCAGATGTCAATAGAAATTAAAGAGAAAGAGAAAAAAGGGCCACAGTAAGAGAGAGAGAGGGGGGGAGGGGGGGAGCAAAGTGTTTATGTTGGGTCTGAAGCATGCAAAACTAATGTTTGGTTTATTTTGCTTGGCAGGCGAAAGCTGATATTGAGAGGGGGTGGGAGAGGGAGGCAGGACGGAGCAGGATATGACTTGAAAGCTATCATCCCCGGCCAAATTTCACTTTTCTGAAGAGCTTCAGTCAGCCTGCCAGAAAGGGGGACTGTGTGGGGAAGTCATATGATGCAGCCACTCACAGAGTCATACAGTGACTCAGAGTTTCAGTAACACCTGAAAACAACTGGGCCTATAGTGTGTGGAAATACAGAGCACACAACCTTTAATGCATTATAATAAGCATGAGTGATTTTCACTTTTAGCTGTGAAAATAGAAGTCTCATAATGACAAATTATGAGACTTCGGTTCTTAAGTCTTCAGCATAAGAACTGAACCAAAACCAGTTTTTCCGTTTCTTGTGTAATTGTCATGTCTAGACAAAGCACCAGATGGTTTATAGTGCAGCTCCCGACTGTGTTCCCTTGTGAGATCTGGGTCCTGTACCTGAGGAGGAGGTGGTCTCATGGTCACTGTCGCCCCCTTTGCCCTCCTCAGTGGACCCGGATGGTCCAGGACAGCTGGAGACGGTGGAACGCTGCTGCTTCCGACATCGGCGAGACCTCTGGGGCCGTACCATATTCTGATCCACAAACTCTTTAGCCCCTTTCTTCAGAGGAGTAGGTGGGGGGGAGAGAAAAAAAAACATGACAAAGAGTAAACAATGAAAACATGGTTGTACAGAATGCATGGACAGGTTGCAGGATTGTGAGCTTGCCATACCTGTAGCAGAAAGCAATCTGCACCACATGGCTCAGTCACCATGCGGATCTCCTTACTCTTCCTCTTGTAAACATTGGGTGTAGCGTGAAAAGCTAAAAGAAAGAAGACAAATATATTCTGACTCTATTGTGCAACAGGTTGTTTTACAGATTGCAACTGTCCACACTGAAACTCAAAGTGTACGAAGAGCTAAAATCACAGGGAATCACAAAAAAAAAGGAATTTGCAGGAGAATTGATAATAAACACAACAGAAGGCATTACGGTGTAGGAAACAGTCGTATTTGAAGCAACGTCTGCAGAAGAGTGTGTGGAAGGAGTGTAAGGACTGCTCCCGCTGCACCGACTTTGCAAAAGGTCCGTCCAGGTTGGGGGTGCAAAGTGGGGGCAGCTTCACCAGGCTGGGGGGCTCCAGGAGGTCCTTGTACCTGCGGAGGCAACAGGGAAAACTTTCAGCCGGTGATACGTATACTCACTTGAAGTTGATGTTTCTCAGCATAAAGCTCTTTCAGATGCTGATGCAAGTGCTCCTTTGAGTCAGGGAGCCTGAGAGCGAGCCACCATTATTACTTTCCTCCCTGACGGCTTGCGTCGCCATGGTGAACTCTAAGCAACGGTCCTGTTCGGCATTGTAAGCGCGGACCCACAGTTTCACTTCGCTTTTTCTTACTTTTCTTTCAGCTCCTCTGTGGTGCCCTTGTACGGGAACATGGAGGCAATGGCCGTAAATATCTTATCGTTGGGGATCTTCCTGCTGCCGCACAAGTCCCTCACTATTAAGAGACAAGATAATAGGAGAGCAGAGTTGGACCACAATTCAGATTCACAAATACTTTTACACATTTTTGCAAAGGAGCAGAGGGTTTCCCGGTTCTCAAGGCCGCTCAGGGATAACATGCTCTGAAGGCAGCTCTCGTGAGAACAGTGTAGTTGTCTTTTTTTTTCTGCATGTTTTATTCTTGGGCCCTTCATCGTGCACGGGTTTTAGATTAGATTAGGTTCAACTTTATTGTCATTGCACAGTACAAGTACTTATACAACGAAATGCAGTTTAGCATCTAACCAGAAGTGCAAAAAAAGCAGTTAAAGTGCAGAGTATTGTGCGTATTTAAAATGGAATGTAAATAAATAAGATATGTACAGTAAGAAATATATATGGAATAGTACAGTATTAACAGGTATTGTATGATATAAGAACTATGAGCAGTGATAAAGGAAATAGTACAGTATTAACAGGTATTGTATGATATAAGAACTATGAGCAGTAAGAAATATATATGAAATAATACAGTATTAACAGGTATTGTATGATATAAGAACTATGAGCAAGTTAAATATATAAAAATATATAAATATGAATATACTATAGGCAGGATAATACAGAAGTAAAAAACTTTGACCGCATGGTCGGGTGTGCTTCAATTTCACTATCGCTTAGTGTTGGAAGTGTTTGTGTGTAGTCCAGTTTCTAATAAAGCCTGGAACGAGAGGTCATTCAATTGTGTAATGAGAGACGGGACATATCAGTGTCATGAACAAACAAGTTCCCTCAAACACACACACAAACACACACACACACACACACACACACACACACACAGTGCCCATGCAGGGACACAGTGGTTGCTTTAGAGTAAACAATGCCAGCTCAAGTGCTGTTGGGACAGGACGACCTTGCGGCAGCTGAACAGTGTTGCAAGAGGAACAGTGTTGCCCTTGTTTCGCGCTGCAGCCCTCCTGTGTGAACTCACCCTCCGTCGTGCTCCTCCTCTTCCTCTTGACGAACGCCGCGCTCCCTCCTTTGGTCTCCTCCGAACCCTCCGCCGAGCTCCTCCTCATCGCCCTCTCCTCCTCCTTCTTCCCTGTCGCCTCCACCACGGCCACCGCCTCCTCCTCTTCCTCCTCCTCCTGGTCCGAGTACTGGCTCAAGGCCTCCACCAGCTCTTTAAAGACCTCGTCGCTGATGAAACCGCCCTCTGGGACACGACATGTCAGAAGTAATGACACAGCGTGAACCTTTGATATAACCCCCAACAGGCTTCAAGAAACAAAGCTAGATCATTAGCATTTAAAAAACCCAAATGAAGTACATCCGAGCTTGAGGGGACACACACCTCTGTCACCATGCACGCCATCGTAGTTGTCGATGAGCTCCTCCAGGAAGGCCTCGTCCTGTTCCAGCACCTCATCGCCCATGTAGGGGATGTTGTGAAGGAACGTCTCGTCCTCCACCTAGGATGCAAAAGACTCCCATCAAGACATGTACGTGACGTCCTGATGCTGCACGCTAACCAAGCTACTTCTGAGGAGCTACATCTGAAAATATCAAACGCACTCCGTCCGTGCAGTGTTACAACGACAGTGTGTGAAAGTACGTCTGCTACTTGAGCTTATCGCCTTTTGCAGATGAGAACAATGATTTGTCAAAATAAAGCGTTTATGGAACAACAGGAAAATCCACTTGTAGATCGGTAACGGTTGATTTTCAACATCTTCCAAATAGGAATCAGGTGAAAGAGGGAAATATTGTGAAATAAATATTGTGAAATACTGTGACTGCATCGCCCACAACACAATGTGATTTACTTCATACCATGAAGTTGTGCTGCAGAGGCGACCAGGAGTACATGAAGGGGATTCCTGCCACTGTGGACAGGGGCCTCATGGCGATGGCTTGAGCTTTGAATCCTGGGAAGCCAAACTCCACCGTACACATCTGTAAAAGAAGAACTGTTAGTGACCAGACACTCAAACAATCCTCTGCCATCTTATTACTATGTAACAGGGAAAACAAACCCAGTAAACCCAGTATAGCTGAGCCTGGCAGCACGTGGGAAGCGAATGATGCCGTCATACTCTCAGCTTGTTATATCATGAGCTTCTACAGAGTCACAGACCATACCATCAGTTTCTGACACACATATTGATTTTTGAATCACATCTGACAGGCAGGTGGGATTGAGAGCAGAGCAGTAGAGCTGGTGAAGTGGACGAGATGGACATGACACTCATGTAAAAATAATAATACACATGACTATAATGGAGCTCAGTAGAGTGCACACCACTAGGCTCAACACTCTCCTTTATGAAACTGCATTTAAATTCACTAGCTCCGGATATTCATTTTGATCTGCAGAGCATTCTATAAATATCTCTCTCTGACACGTATTCGATTTTTCCATCAAGATCCATGAATTAATTTCAGAGAAATCTATGAATACATTGAGGTTGGGTCATGCACCAACCCTACACAAGATATAATGATTATTGGTCGAGTAGTTTTTGCATAATCTTAAAAACAAACGATACGAAGACATACAGTAACCTCCTTGGTGGAGGTAACAACTAGTTGACCCAGACCTGCTGGTGAAGGAAGATGATGACAGAACTGTACAGTGCAGGCATGAGGATAGTATTTAAAAGATTGGGATGCAACAGACTTTATTACACCCTCTTCAGCACACACACACAGATGCACACACACCTTTTTTCCGGCCATAGCTCCACCAGAAGTGGACAGAGGTGTGGGCTGAATCCTGAGCTTGGACCACTCTGTGTTCAGGAGATTCGTCTGCTGCTCGATCTTCTGTCTGTTGGACATGAACAGGCTCTAAAAAACAAACAGAGCAAAGTCAATGTCACACGTGCACCGGGCCCATATACAAACACTGCGAGTGCTGCATAAAAAAAACACACACCTCCTGCAAGGAACCATGCAAACAGTAACAAACCGAACCGTTCATTTCAGTTATATGGAGATGTATCTATAACTGTGCTCACCCACCTTGACCTCCTCTGCTTTCTTAAGGCGTTTTAATTGGCGCAGGCGCATATACTCCGACTTGACCCTCCGCCTCCACTCCAGCAAGCTGCGAGAGTTGGCGAGGGAGGAAGGCTGAGATCTCGGGGTTGCTGGGGCGGCACCAGTGGCAGGGACTGGGTCTGCGGCAGCTGCATCCTCCATGATGCTAAAAAAAAAGAAAAAGACAAGAGATGCTATGTGGTTAGGAAATCCAGCATCACCGGGTACAGGCTGCACTGGGATTAGATGCTGAGTTCAACAAGAGGTTTTTTTAATCGCAAAAAGTCATTTTCAATAATATTTGGTCCTCTGACAAAACTTTATAAAGTAATAATTTTGACTCTTTTAACCAGCAATTGTCAATTCTCTTTAACAGCCTACAGATAGCTGTGGTAATAGTAATATTATCATAATAATAACAACTTTATTTCTATAGCACTTATCTGAACAAGGTTACAAAGAACTTTACCAAACACAGGGGGTAAAAGAGAACAAAACAAAACACATAACATAATAAACAAAACATAATAAACAGCATAAAACTAAATATTAAAATATTAAAAACAAATATCTGATAAAAAGCGTTAAATCTAAATAGTTGGTATTGGTATTAAAGATGGTAACAAGCTGTACTTAAATGACTTTATATAGTAAGTAGGATGCTCTCTCTTCCTTTCTGCTTCTCACTGATGCAAAACTTCCCCTTTCACTCAAACTGGAAGTCTGTTCCAAAGAGCGCCCCCCACTGTTGGCAAAACAAAACTGACATCTCGTGCTTTTTTTTTAAAACCTCCCACACACAGGTGCTTTAAACTGTTCAGAGTCTCCATCTTCCTCCTCATCATCGGTTTCTAATGTCACGGAGATAATTAGCAAACGGACACACAACGCGCACATGAATAAATAAAGTGTGAGTGCGTGTGAAAGCACGGGGTGGGGGGGGGACATCCACATTGCTCGGGAGTGGGCGTGCCTCCCCACCAAAACCAGCACGAAGCGGAGCAGAAAAAGTGCGTAGTAACAGTTTTCACCCGTTTCCCGTGAAAACTGTTACTACGAACTTCTCTGCGGGAGCCGAAGCGCGATCGGAAATAAGTGTGCGGGTCAATAAGAACCGAGCGGGGGGGGGAGCTGCTCCCGTGCGCGTCTCTCCTCTCTCCTCTCTCCCACCTCCCGGACTGACGATCCGTGCACACACGTTTCCAGCCTCAGCTCAGGAAAGTGCGCTGCGTCCCGAAGCAGCAGCAGCAGCAGCAGGAACATCAGGTCCGTGCACCAGCCCCGTGTCCATCCCGACGTGCGACACTTTAAACAGCGCGATCACAGCACATTACCGCAATGCTCCCCCCCCCCGTGTCCACCCAGTGTCGCAGTTATTAAATACCTCCAAATCCACGTCGTGCGTCCTGCTTGCGCCTGCAGCGAGTCTCCCCCCCCTCTCCTCCTCCTTCTCCTCCTCCTCCTCCTCCTCCTGCTGCTCCTCTCTCTCTCTCTCTCTCTGTAGCCGTGGGATCCGGGGCGGTTAAACGCGGTTATTCACCGTGGATCTGACGCAGGAGCCGTCGGGATCTCTCGGAGAAAAGCAGCCCGGTCATCCAGGGGCATGGTGCTGCCGGAGCGTGTTGTTGTTGTCGCCGCCTGCGAATAGCTGCGCACTTGGTGGAGCTGGAGCACCACCCGAGCAGCAGGGTGACGTCTTTATTGTGATCACAGCCTTTCCCTCAGCCCGCGAGGATTTATTACTATTCTGCGTCCTGGGAATAAAAAAAAAGAGAAAAAAGTAGCGTAGCGTGGCGGAGCGGAGCGCGGTGCACAGACATTCACACACACATATACACACATGCACACACACGCACACACTCACAGGCACGCACGAACAGGATCTGATGCAACTGTGCGTCCGCGTAGTAAAGAGCTAGATCGCCATTTAAATACTGCGTTAGCTCTCTGGGTGCTCGGTCGGCATGTGATCCCCTCTCGGATGAGTCACGTCAGGACACTCACGGGGTGAGGCAGAGTGAGACACGCGCTATAAATACAGAAAACCGTGCTACATTCATTATGATGATTATTTTTTTGAAGGACTAAATAAAAACTCATTATGAATATAATAGGCGCACTCACTTGAGAGTACATCCTGTATTAAAGTTATCTAGTATGATCGTTTAAACTGATTATTATAGGTTACGGACTGACCAATAGTTTTCTAACATTCCTGCAGACCTCTGTGCTCTGTCGGTTGGTAAACAGCTCAGTTGTAGTTCCGCTCTCTGCCTCCCGGGGGCGCTCGACACGCTTCACCCAGGATGAGGCTCCTCAGGCCACTGATGCTGTCACCAATGACTGCTTCACGTGCAATACGAATTCACAGAGCTCGAGGTGGAAACATGGCATCAAACTACGTCTTGCAGCCTAAAGGGGAAATTATATAAATGCAGTATTGATATCGATATATACGATTTAAAAGCCTTGGTGCAGAGGATGAACACGTAAAGTAGTCTTAGAGTTCGGTGGAGGACGTTTTAGTTCTATAACCTGATTTGACCTATACCATCTTCACAAGTCAGACTTTTTACACGTTCTCGTGTCTGCTCCGGTCTGCTCCTGGTCTGCTCACAGATACAGAAGTTAATACTTGTGCATAAATCATCACCATAGAAAGATACATTTCACAGAAAATTATTTCCACAGCTGGTTTGTACAGCAACCTAGATTTAGGGGTGACCACAGGAGGATTTATAGTACTTCCCAAATACAATAATAAACACTAATATTTGCTCACATTACAACATGTATAAGCCACTTATAACATGCTTATAAACTGCTCATCACTGCCAAATAGGGGGGGTTAAAATGAAAGCGTTGCATAATATACATAAAGGTTTATTAATGCATAAGTACACATGGGTGCGTTGATAGACAAACCTATATTCCCTCTTCACATAGATACGTATTTTCCCGTTCTATAAAAAATGCATTGGGGTATTACATATGACATATTAGTTCTCCGATCATACAAAAGTAATACATTTTAAGGATATTTTGAAATGTATTTTGTGTAAAAAGGGAGTGTGTGGTGTACTCAAGATCCCACGTAGCTTTCTATGGTTTTTTGAAGTTAGTTGAAAGATGGAGGCTTTGCTGTAAAATATTATCATCCACACTTCTTCTCATGAGTTATAAATATGCAAATGCTTGTTATTCTGTCCAAATTTTCAATAATCTAATGCATTTTCTAGTTCTTTTTTTTTCTTCAAAATAAACCTCTGAAGGATTGAAGGAAACCAAAGAGATGCTGCTTCTCTGACTCACAAGATGGCACTGTTCAGTTACTTTTTATGACATGACACAATACATACTCACATACATGTCTAGCATGGATAAATAAACCTCTCTGGGAATGTGTTGGTTTCTTACAAAGAAACTATACAGCTACACAAACGTGACATGAGTGCCCCTCTCTCGGATCACTGTGTTGGTGTTGATCTCTGACTCTGTTGTTTATGCTTTGTATTTCCTCCGGTTGTTAATTATGCATTCAGCAACCTAAAGTATCTGAGATGATCCTGTGTGTTTATAGTGTTTATAGTGTTGAATATGAAGTCTTCTAACACTAATACTGAGCTGTCAAATAAAAGCAAACAGGAATAAAAGCATGTGGGGAGCGACGCGATTATCAGCAGGATGTTTGTAAATGTAAACTGTGTGTTTAGCTCTTGGCGGCTGTCATTGGGACTCACTTTCAAGTATGTTGAAGGTTTTATGATCTGTGACTTAGGAAAATTCACAAACACGGACGTCTTAAGAAGCGAGGGATGAAATCAAGCTAACAATGCAACGCTAACTAAAATATGTGGTTGAATGCTATCGTTAGCTATTGTCTAATGGTAGCTAATGAGCTATCCAATATGTTGTTTAACCTTGAAACATGGAAATAAAAACTGTTCGTCAGACACTCTGTGTTTGTCTGACTTTTTAACCTTGATCACAGCAGTAGCTACAACATTATTCGGTTCATAACAATGCATTAGCGAATGAGCATCCTTCCCAGGTCGGGATGTCAGAGGAACATGTCTTCTTTCTGATGAGCTGCACAGACCACGAAGGCCTAACCGAGATGAGAAAGTCTCAACAGAAGCCCTCCATGATCGTCCCGCCCTTATTGCTGTTGCATGGTGACAGAGCGATACTCAAGCATTGGCGTTTTGTCGCTTTCTGGCGTCATTACCAATGGTTTGTCACTGAAGTGCAATGAATCCTGGGATAGGTTGGCCCGAAAAGGATCTATCCAATTGAGCCTTTGTTCTCTGGGATTTAGCGTTTCTCGTCATTCTAAAAATCCTTTGGAAAGGGACAGCCAAGTCGAGCTGCTGTCACACAATCGGTCTTCAAATACAGCCTCCAAAGGATTGCGCCTCTGAATTGAGAAACAGCCATAGTCTCCTAATGCTCTTAATAAAATCAATTCAGCTAAATGTTTCAGATCCTATTTGTGGGACTTTCCAAAATTGAATCAATCAGATATAAAAAGAGCAGACTGCTTTATCAGAAATAAGGTTTACTGTGGCCCCAAAGTCACCTGGTAGCATCCACCGCCCTGGCAGCTGAGAGCTCTGGCCATTCAGTGACGTGGACAAGCGCATCAACACGGGTGGAGATCCCTGCTGCGTCTCATTACAACAGAAGCTCAGTGTTCTGTCAGACGCAGATGTGGTCGGAGGAGACAGAGAGAAGCGGGGGGGGGATGATGCTGTCATCATCAACGATGGTGTAACAGCAAAAAAACAACATATTACTGACTCACCACCGCCACTGATGCACCATAAATCTTATGCTCTCCAAAAACAACAAAAAAACAGAAGTCATGATCTGGAACACGTACTTTCCAATGATGACAAATTAAATGGGAACCAATAGCATCAGAGTTGCAGGTTTTGGAGAATACCAGTGCGTGTGTGAAGAAATCCGAGTGTCGTCAACAGAGCTCAAGATGTAGAAGTGATATACTAACACTTTCAAAACGTCATTCAACGTGATATAACATTAATATTTGCTGTTTATATGAATTACTCTTTTCTCGGACGATAGAAGTATCAAAAGGGTTTTGGGGATTTTGATTGACAATCATACATCTCCCCCTGTGAGTTGACCACTGGTGCTAACACACACACACACACACATACACACACATGCAGAGAGAGAGAGAGAGAGAGAGAGAGAGAGAGAGAGAGAGAGAGTAGAGAGAGAGATGAGAGAGAGAGAGAGAGAGATGTGAGGGGGGTCTACCTAACTCCTCACTTTGTGATTGGAAGCAGAGGGAGGGATGAGTGAAGGAAATAGATAAATAGAGAGAGAGAGAGAGAGAGAGAGAGAGAGAGAGAGAGAGAGAGAGAGAGAGAGAGAGAGAGAGAGAGAAAGAGAGAGAGAGCGAGAGAGAGAGAGATGGTGGTGCACCAATGGACCACAGCAGTTTTGAGCTAATCAGAGTGTCCCTGCTCTGTTGTGTAAATCCACCCTTCCTGGGAAATGAGAGCTTCCTGTTGCTTTATAGAGTCTTCCTGTGAAAAGGTTGAGATATGTAATCCCTACGCACCAGTGAGGACGCACAGAGCACTGTCAGGCACAATGACAGCCACCAGCCTCTCGCCCATGTTCTCTGGCTGGCTTGTGACTCTTCTCTTCTGGGGTAAGTCGAGGATCCAGCACGATATAAGCTACAGTATAACTTCTTTTCTTGCCCTCTGTCTCACCTCTCAGGAGGAACGCTCTGGGGGCTTTCAGTGGTATTGTGTTGCTTTAAAGAAAGCAGCTTAGCTTGTCTCATGATTAAGGTTTAAACCTTTATACTAAACTGTCACGTAGTGAGTGCCATCATGCCATGACAACCTGTTGTAGATGTTGAAAATGTTATCATCAGTAAAGGGTAGGGAATAACAATTTTCATTATCATTGCTTGTATATATTAAATAACATAAACATTAAAGTATTATTCACGTAAGAAGGACATGGATTGTATATTTTAATAATCTTTGTGTTGTATATAGATATATTTCCTTCAAGCAGAAACCCACAAAGGGAGGATACAGTGACCTGTTTGCTTCATAGTTTTCTCAACAGGCTATTTCCTTTTCTTGTAACTACATGATATTTTTTGTGCGATGGGATATTTTTACATTAAAGTACCAAACCAGGAGTCATTTTGTTGTATTTTGTACAATACAATGACAATGAAGAGTTTCTACTCTATTCTATTCTATACCTTCTTACTTTCACAGCTTGCATACTGGATTATATTTGTACAGAATATGTTTGTATGTACTGGATTATGATTACATATATTGGATAATAACTGTATATATCTCTTCGTACCTATAAGTTTTTCCATATACTGCATTATATTTGTATATGCTGTTTACTGGATTGCAGCATTTCGTACTTTCCATCATCATTTGAATGTTCTGTTTTCCCATTGTTTTATATCTGTTACAGCAGGATGCACGACAGTGGATGGTCTGGTAGATGAACACTTAGCTGCACAACCTGCCACAACAATAGGTATGTTGAAGAAATATATAAATACATATATATACATTTATATCTATGTTGATCACATGGATGAAAATGAATGCGTTGACTAACCCAATGCCATTTCTCGACAGGGTATCACTCAGAGGAGATGACTGCCAGTAAGTTTACAACCTTTTTCTATTTCACGTTATTTTCAACAGTCGAAAACTTGTCTGTGTGTCTGTATATATATATTCAATGTATATTTCAAATAGTGATTAAGTGTTTGAGTCCAGTGGGGGGTTGTTCTGGGTCAGCTCCTTACATCCATTTTCTTGGCCTGGAACAGACACACGGAGAAAGCAGAGCTCGGAGATGCTGTTTTCTGCCAAGACCCCCCTTTGTGTATTATCTTGAGAATCCAGGAAAAACTCCTGGGGAGGTCTCTACCAGCGTGGGGGTCAGCAACAGCAGATAAAAGGTCCATAATGGTTTGGGGTGAAAGGTTAACTGAAACCTCATTATGAGCGGCCCCCACCTGGCTCGACTTCCTGAATTTGTTCGTCATTCACCCCATGCAACGTCTGTGATCAACGCATGAACTCAGAGTTGTGAAACAACTGGAACTTTGGAGCAGCGCCCCTTTCGCTGTTCCTCATCCTGTGCCTTCCCTTTTTTTTCTTCTCTCCTTTCCCCCCTGACTGTCCCCCCTCCTTCCCCTGCCAACTCCCCCCAAACTCTGAGCTCCTCCTCTGCTGAAAAGACACATTTCCTGATGTCATTACTAAATCAAAATGCTGCTCGGCAAACAGATGTTGTGAGAGGCCCAACATGTGGATCCAGTGAAATAAATGAACGAGCTGGTCGTGAGAAAACACGAGCCGTGCATTTCATGTTTCATTCAATCAATGAAGCCATCTCTCTCCCTCTCTCTTTCTCTCCCCCTGCTCTTTTAAAGTTGTGAGTGGCGACAGTGAGAAACTACCTCGTAGATGAAACACACTGGTGAGCTGCTCGTGACAGAAAGAACAAACACTTGCCGCAGCTATGGTGGAAATATCTGCTTTTAAACAGCCCGTCAGCTGTGTCTCACAACTTGTTCCAGGTTTGGTCAAATTAACCTAAATATGAAAATCCCGCCTGTCTGCACAGCACACCCTGCAGCGTCATGATTATATCCACCCCAAAACGCTAAAGCCCTAAATGTTTACTTATGTTTCCTATTTGGCAGAGGCAGCCCAAAAGGCAAATAAATCACATGCTGTGAGCTGGCCAGGCCGTCGACTGTGAGAAACTGAGACTAAAAAGCAGAACAAGAGTTAAAGAGTAAGGGTTTTCAGATGTGGGTCCAGCCCAGCTTGGGTGTGCTCCCTTTTATTTGGGAGAATGGAGAAGACAATCCTTGTTGCCTCCACCCCTTTAAAAGGGAAGAAAGTCCTAAAGAAACGCGTGTTGGAAAGGGGAAGCACTGCTGCCAAGGAGCAGGGCCGTCAGACAGATCTTCGAAGAACATCTGGTAACCGCGGGTAACACTGTTTGGACATCTGGTAACCGAAGGTTACACTGCGACTCTTCCATCCTGCCGGGTTTCCTGTTATGCCTCGCTGTGCACAGACTAAGACGTGTAGGTTTATTATACATGGTCATCAGCTGGGGGAATCGCACCTTTATTCGTTTTCTTCTGACATGAATGGAGCACTTGGTTTCATTGGGGTATTCCTCTCCTTTCTCTCCGGTGAGTGTGTGGTCTCCCTCTCTACAGCTGCAAAATGCCTGCTTCAGCACAGACATGTGAAAGAGACTCATAGCTCATGATAAGGAATTCATTTTGTATGGAAACTTAATGGACTGAATTAGAATGTTTTAGCATGATAGCCTGTACAGTTTACTGTAAATGTTTTTAATCCAAAAATCTGACTTTTCTCCCTCTCAGACACCACTTATGGAGAGGCTACCGTGCCATTTGGTAAGTGACATGCCCTTTTAACCACAGATAGCCACACAAACTTGTATTTCATCCTGTGAACGTCCAAATTTCAGAATTCAATGCAGATCTTCTTTGTGTGCAACGCATCTTTACTTTCATTTTATAATCTGTTTATGTTGCTTACTCTTTCTTTTTGTAAACTATGTCATTGCAGCTTGTGGGAATGATACTCACCGATGCCCGGAAATATGCAACTTCTGTAGTGACATGTACGGTGCTCCAACAATGGATTGCCTGTCAACCCTGATTGGCCATTTATGTCTCAACACTTTTGAGAGTTCAATGGCGTCATTGAACAGCACTGACTGGTGCATGTGGGGTTAACGTGAGCGGGTAAGCAGTGAGTTCAGTGTCTGCACTTTTTGACGTTTTAAATATATACATTTTTACTAAATTTCTGAATCCCCTTCCATATTCTCCCTGTCTCCACACTGCAGTTTGTACAGTAACCTAAGCCACTGCACAGAGGAGATGTCTGACTGTCTCGTGATCCCGTGGCCCAACCTGCTGGTGGAAGAGACCTTTGTGGACGTCCACTCCAGGTTCTTCCAGGATTGTCCAGAAGAGGAGTTGAGCGACCCGCCGCCAGTTGTCGTCTTAGCCCTGGTGATAACTCCCATCTGCATGATCCCGGTCATGGTCGTCCTGGTGGTGTTCAAAACTAAGAATGGCGATGGCAGCTAGTGAGGATCTCAAGTCTTGGTTCACAGTCACCAGGAAAAAATCACGATTTTGGACCTATGCTCTGTCTATTCTCCCAACGTGAGGACTGATCATTTCCACGCAGGCTGCTGCCGCCCTTTAATCTCACTGGTGAGCTTTCAGATGAGTGACTGTTTCTGACACGTTAACCTGCACTTCACTTCTCGGAGGAATTCTGAAACATCAGATGTCGAGAAAACCGATCAATAGAAACTTCTGAGCCAGAGTTCATAATGTCATATTCTGTGGCTGATCAGAGACAAACCCCCTGGTGGTAACAGACGCTTACTGTGACAAAATCCTTTGTTATTATAAATTCATGTACTGTATCTCATCAACAATTTTTAGGAAGAGAGACTGTGACAAAAGATTTGTTTTCAACCTCCGACTGGAAATTGGAACACTGATGGTTTTGGTTACTTCCAAACTGGATGCACATGTTGGGAAAACGGCTCTATTTGAAATGGAGAACACAATTTTCAGGTTTATGATGACAAAAGTGCTAGAGCTTGCAAAAATATATATTTACCGACAGTCCTTGTTAAGTCAGACACCATTTGTCTTGGTTAAAGCCAAGATTCTGAAATTATGACTTATTGCTGAACTCGTGAACTCTGCTCTGAGCCACTAATTAGACAACATACTATTCAAACCAAGGCTGATCTGGGTACAGGTATGCGTTTGTTGTTTGATATAAGCAAATGGTCATCTACGTGTACACAGGGAGAACAGGGGAAGGAGTATTGTGTGAGGTATGGATGTGGTTATGTGAGTCAGAGCATATGGTTTGGAGGTCAGAGGTTACAGATGGGACACAATGAATGGGTACGCCCAGAGAGGGAGATCTTTTTCCTGGTATTGTCTAATTTTTTAATAGTAAAATTGAATCCTGAAGCACTTTCACTCTGACAATCCTCACGATCTTATGTTGATGAGCTGAACGAAGTGTATCTAACGTCTCAATCCAGTTCAGACAAAGGGACATATTTAGTTGTCTGTGCAGCATAGTGATAAACACTGAGTGATGACAAGAAGATAATCAAGCTATCTTTTGCTAGAATCTTGATACCCGTGGGTATGTGTTGTTATGACGACAAAGCCATTGTAAGCGCTTTCAGATTTGGAACCAAATGTGTATTTATATACTGTGTTATTTTTCTGCTATTGTCAGGACTTACCGTGCTGTGAGAACACACCCTGCCTGCTCTCACACCATGTACTGTATGTACTTTTTATATGTTATACAATTAAATCTACAGTTGGAATGTTGGCTCCACTTTGACTCCCTTCTTTGGTCAGCTGTTTATTTGTTTCATGTTCACAGAGATGTGACATCTCTCTAGCAAAAGGGCCCTTTAAAGTTTGTCAGTATTTGATTAAACACCATCCTTTCCTCTCAGTGCAGCGCAGATAGCATTGCTTTGAGCTCCAGGTAGAGTTTCACTGTATCTCCAGTAAGCTGTATGGGCTGGATTGACGTGCAAGTGCGTAGCATAGCGCATTGCATAGTCTCCACAGACATGCAATGAGGGAAGCGGTGACAGCAGTCATGTATCACACCCTCATCTGGCACACACAACTCTGCAGGGTGGGCCTGTGTTTGTGTGTACATTTTGTGTGTGTGTGTGTGTGTGTGTGTTTGTGTGTGTGTGTGTGTGTCTGGCAGGGCTGGGGTGGGAAAGTGTGTTTGGTGACCTTCCTCCCCTCTGGATGTCGGGCCATCCTCATCCCCACCCCCGTCTGATCTCATCCTGCTCCGTGCTGCTCCTCACTACTGCAACACGCCAGAAACACTTCAGACAGTTAAATGTAATATGTGATCTGTGAAAGCTATATTAATCATATTTTATCAGTCACGTTTCATCAGTTGTTGCACTAAACCATATGTGTGCATGATCAGTATAGGAGACCAATACTCAGGGTCCACATTCAAATGGAGCTGCCACAAACTAAACCAGGCCAGTAAACTATGCCCTCTAGTGGTTGCAAGTGGTAATGTATCAAACTCCTTAATGATTCAGCAATATTGCTTGCCAGCATTTACCAAAGTGCTGGGGCGTATACTCAGGATAACATGTAATGAGTTTTATGCAGACAGATTTACAAATAATAAGTGACCCTAATAAACCATTTTGTCTGTGCAAGTAGATTATAGTTACATTATCAATGATTACAAGACTACACATCTTTAAATTATGGCAACTCTAAGATTAGGGCTTCAATTCCTGGTAGTATCTTTTATCACTTAGACTTCAAAATCGTGCAACACAATAAGATCTATGTTGTGCAAACCATGAGCAGCCAATGCCCTTCACGAAGACCTCCACCTTAAATCTGAATCTGGTATAAAGCTAAATGTAAATTACTACATTTTAACTGTATCCTAAATTAGTCTTTCTTTTTATTCGTCCAGTGACATCATCATAAAACCAATGTGACCTGCAGAAATTGTTTTTAACAAACATTTCATTTTTATGTGCACAAGCTTAGTCTATAGAAAAACTATTGTGTGCATTCAGCATTATTGGGCATTGAGGACCATAAAGCTGGACAACAAAGTGAATGGAGGAAAGTAAATGGGCGGCCGTGGCTCAGAAGGTCGCAGCAGGATTCTCCATTGTGGCTTTAATTAAGCTGACTTTGCAATGTTTATGGCACAGCTGTAGACATGTGAATATATATTTATAAAACGGAGGACAAAGACCGCTGCACAGACACTGTACTGATCTCACTCGCATGCCTCAGCTGTGTCTCCAGCTGCAGGGTGGTGGGTGGGTGGGTGGGTGGGTTTTCAACTCTGTGACCTCTGGGTCTTCGAACCGTGGGAGCTGATTTCCGTCTCGTCCCAGAGATCTGGCAGAGGTGGTGGAAGGGCGGCAGGTAAGGGCGTCTGCACGTCAACTGCTGGTCTACTTGGCAGCAGTTGCTGACGGAGCCTTTTGGCGTCGTCGCTGTCTGATGGTGTCAGGATCACTGCTTCAGGTGAAGGAGTATTGGGCAGCATCAGCGACACCACATCCACCTCCACAGCTGCAGGAGAGAAAGTCAACTTCCTGGAGCAGCCTGTGCCAAGTTATCGTTGAGTTTTTTTCAGCATCTCATTTGATTTATGGGATGTTTCAATTTGCATGATGTTTCAGTAGTTTACTGGAGCATGTGTGTACTAAAGTTTGCCAAACTTTATAAAGAATTAAAAGATCGTGCCCACTGAAGCGAGTCATTCATTGTGACACGAGTAATTACTTTGTAGTGCGAGATCTCAACAGCTGGCCCTACTGCGTCAGAGCTGACCCTTCAGCTGGATGACACCATGATGGCAGCAGACGACTTACATACAAGTAGGTGGGACATCAACACTGCTACTCAGTCGCTCGGAATAATTCAAGTGAACAACCGTCTTCTAATGCATATGGACATATGAGTGGCAAGACGGAGATACATTCACCAGTTGTCCAGCAGTGATGGGAAAGGAGCAAAGCCAGCAACAGCCTGTGAAGGTCAATCACCTGTTTCATGAAGATAATGTTGAATTGAATTTCTGGAACAAATCTGCAGATGCAACTTCAAGGGTAAAGCTTTTCCACCTCAGAAATAACCAGAGAGAGTTGTGGTTAACAGAATCAGAATGGTGACATGAATAACGAGCATTTTTAAACCACATCCAAGTTTGCTGGGGAGGAAACTCTGAGTTATTATGTAAAAGATGCTATTGGCGAGAGCAGAGAACCAAAAAATTGCAAAAAGAACAGCATCTGTTTATGAAATCGTTGCAAAGCTAGATTAGAAGAAAACTGAGGAGTAGGCTACTTGCTTGTTATTCCAGATCAGGAATCTGTGTCAACTGACACATAAAAGAAAGAGCAGATGTTGGTCTCCTGGTTTATCTCAGACTGAGAGGCCAAGGCAGAAACGAGTAAATAAACAGTGGATGTGCAGATGTCTTGTGGAGGCTCGAGGAGGTTCACTTCATCACTGAAGACATGAAGAGCCACGTGTAGACACACGGAGCTCTCTTGTGCAATGTTGGGTTTAGGCTAGAAATCAACAACTCCTCATGATTCATTTATTAAACCTGGAATAACAAAATGTTCTGCCACTTGGAGGCAGCAGAAACAAGCAGTAGGTACCACAATGACATGTTATCACCTTTAATACATTAATAAACAGCTGCTGAGTTACACACCTGGAAGACACTGAGCATTAATACTTTATATTTAGATTTTTGGTCTCTACTGACTAGATTATTAAGTTTCACTAATTGTTCCACTATGTTAAATAGAGTCACTGAGCGTGTCTGCAGGTTGTTGCTTTTCCCTCTGACCTGCTTTTCTTTTCTTCTACTGAAAACAGACAAACTGATCCAGTGAGAGTGAACATTAAAGTCCATAAAAAACCACAAGAACAAGCGGAAAGTCTTTATAAAGCTCCACAGAGCGAACAGGAACTGCATCACTTTAAATGACATCTCACTCACACTAGTATATGTGAGCCATTAGTAACATAATCATATTGATTAAAGCTGTTGAAATGTGCAGCTCATAGCTTTTTTAGAGGAAATAAAACAGTTGATTTTATTCACACACTGTATTTTATTCCTATGAGTAAGCATTGGATGTAATTTCTGTAAACCTCAATATAGACCAATATTTTTATTAAGTATTAATAGAACAACACAAAAAGAGTTGTATAAATTGTCATAAATTAACATTTTGAAGCTGAATATTTATGACAGCATATTGCTGCTAAAGAAACACTGTGGCATCTCAGTTTCTTTTAATAATGTCAAGAGTTACTGTAGAGAACAGTTTGTGTTCCCTCCCTCGAGATATTGGTATTGTTGCATGATACACGTCTGTGTCACTGTGCATGCTGAGAAGTTTCAAAATATCAAACTAACAGGATCAGACAATTTCCAAAGCCTGCCAGGAGTAGCATGACCTCAGGCCCTCGCATCTCATCTGAAGGACGAGAGTGATGAAATGCGATCCACAGAAAATCTGACAAACCAAACAAACAATGCAACTCCGGCCTGGCTTGATAATAATATATCAGATTTTATTGTTTTACCCTCTCGTCGAGTCGCCCCCGGGGGAGGCTGAGTGAGATTGAGGCCTGTGACTGAGCTCCGATGACGGGGCTGCAGGCGCTTGTTGCCAGTCTGACACACATCAGGGCAGAGGGAGTGAACCGGACCCAGCTGGATGTCAAGATATGTTTGAAACCAGGAATAACAGAGGAGCACGGGGTGAGCACCAGTAATCCCACTGCCTGCCCATTATAAAGGACTTTTCACCTTAAAAAACATTGATAAAAACCACATATTTGTACTATATACAGAAAAAATTGCTTTTTTCAAGGTTTTCCTAGTCAGAGTAGTCAATTGTTAGGAACCCCGTGTGGCTACCAGAAGTGGCCTCTAGATGGCAGTCCATGAGAGCATATTCTGTCATCGAAGGCCCTTCAAACTGCAGCTTCCAAGTGCTCTTCTATTCACTTTGAGGGAGAAGAGGAATCTATTATTTTCCCATTTGCAGCTGTGGTCACAGGTATGCAGCGGCTTAGGCTGTTTAAAGAGCTGCGGTTCTCAGGTCACGGACACGGACCCGTCTTATTCTTCTGTTTGGTTACTCCCAGTTTGAGTCAATACACACCACCCAGTTCTTTTGCGCTGATAAATAAATTTCCAAGCAAACAGAAAGACAGAAATTCAAACAACCTTGAGAGCTGAACCCTTTTATGCAAATAACATTTTATGATCTGTCTCCCGGCAGCTTTGTGATGATCGGCGCAGGACATCTGAGAATGTGAGAAAAATTAAAACGTTGATTTATTTTCATGGGCACAGATGGTGATGATAATCAGAGACAGAAAAATAACCTACTTCAGGTACAAAAAGAGGGAAGATGGAGTTCCTCGTTTTATTTCTCATTGTATATTTTTTTGGGTGCAAAAGACAGAACATAATGTACATGCAGAATTTAAAAAGGCTGAATAAGGTTGAAAGAGTTTCTTGGTCTCAACTGAGGTTTGTTCAGGTTTTCCTCTTTTATTTCCCTCTGAGATTCTTCTTCCAGAACAATCATTTCCTCTCGCTCACCTCTGCTCATCTCCCTGCAGCGAGTTTCACCGGAGCCTCGCTGTTGTTTTTGCACGATCACCTGATTTCTGTCTCATGAAAAGATGAGGCCAAGCCGCATGGTGCACCTGCACTTAGGATTTCAGACAGAAGCCTTTACCAAGAGACACAGAGAGATTCACTCCTCTTTAGTGATGAATAGCTTCCGTTTCAATCCACATGATGCTGAGCTGCTTATGTTTATCTACACAGGGAAAAATAAATTTTTCACATTTCCCTTTGTTTCCTGTTTAAGGCGTCTAATCCCACACTGGTCTCCAGAAATGCTTTTTCAAACCCGAATACAAATCACATAATGCACAAAGGCATTTATTTGCTATGAAATATCCATATCTGCAGGTGCAGGTGCGAGTGTACCTGCACTTAGAGATGCTCATCACAAAAGCAGGCAAACACACATACTGTACATACCAATGAAGGCATACAGTCAACAATATAATGCACGATGTGAAAGAAGACTTAGGTGCAGGTGCAGTAAACACAGAGGAGGAGCTCAAAGGGAAAATTTGAAAGAAAATGTGCGGGAACTCATCCGGTTTTTCCGACAAACAAGTTTCTGCTTAGTGTCCCCATCTGTTTATAGGGACAGTGTGTCGTTTTTCTCCAATACCCCCCCTCCACAATGCTTCAGAGATTGAGCCTAAACAGGCCTGGTTTATTCCTCTATATTATGTATGGCTTTTATGCAAATGCAACATTGACAGTGAGCGAAACCCTTTTGATCTGGGCTTTCTTTGTGGCTGCAGCAGTAAACGCTGCAAAAGCATCACGGATCTAATGGGAAAACAGAATCAGGAATGCAGCGTTGAGATTGTAAATAGGATCCAGGAAGCAGATAGGTTCGCCTGCGGTGGAAATGAAGAGCTGGTATTCTGCCTCCTGCCTCACATCCCCACATTTCTTCCAGAGGTTAATGATTGTATCCACAGAGAATTGGTTGAGCCATTACGGCGAAACCAGTGCTTTGATGATGAGATGACACATCAAGATTGTCATTTCTGCCCAATTAAAGAATGATGCAGCGGTAAGTGAGCGAGTTGCTGAGCAGTTGTAATAACAGGGTCCTCACCCAGATCCATGCCCGTCTCATTCACCACTGCCTCGTACTCCCAGCTAGGATCGTGAAATAAACCCAGTGTATCTGATCATTTTATCCTCAAGTTTACTGGTTCATAAAAAACAACCGGTGATTGCATTGCGAGCAATAACTGAGGAGTTTTTACTGTTCCCTCTTGTTCTGTCAGGAGGCAATAAAAACCCTCTTTATCTCCAAAATCTGGGTAAAAATACTGATTTAAATTTACACAAAGTCACATTTAACCAAGAATTAACTCGCTTTTAACTTTTTAAGTGTTTGTCGAGGCATTATTTACGATTATTGAGCAGGGATGTCGGGACTGCAAATATTTATAGTTTCTGAAAACTAACTCAAAATAATAGTGTTATGAATCCAATGGCAACAATTATATTAAATGTTTGAGATGGATTGTGGATCTTAAAACTAATTTAATCAGAAGGGCCCTCAGTGGAGTGTATTCCTCCGTCAGGACCCAACAGTTCCCTTTTGAGACCACATTTAAATTTGGATCTGCATCAAATAACACACACTCATGAATATCAGCATTCTTAATACGCCAGATTTTTCCCATTAAGATCCTTAATTTAAATTAAGTAAAAAATATAAAATCCTGGATCTGCACCAAATTGTAATGAGTTCCTTCCTGGGTCATGCCCCGTCCCTCCCCCAAATTTCATAAATAGCAGTTGTTTTTATGTAATATTGCTAAAATAAATAAACAAAAGCAGATAAAAACATAACTTCCTTTACATTCCTTGGTGGATGTCAAAAAAAGGGTTAGATTCATGTAATATCTCGATGTAAAGCGGCTGGTGTAGTGATGACGGATGTACTTTACTGTTGAGCAACACAAGGAAGGGTGTGTCCCCCTAAGCTGCTCTCACTCAGCTCCTATGCGGAGGGAAAAAAAAACAGCTATCCAAATCTGAGTTTAACTCCAAAGTACAAAAATAATCATATTTCCATTCAACATTATTAATATATATTTATTTATTTTGAAACACTCCTCTAAACTCAATCAACAGACACTCGAACACAAATAGATTCAGCGAAAAAAAAGGTTTACTTTATTCCTGTGATGACAGTGTCAAGGTAAATACAGACAAGCTCTCAGTGTGTTTTATTAAGCTGCCCTCATCCTCCACTGACTCATCCTTTGATTTCCATTTCTAAAGATGCCGTTTTGAACTGGGAGGCTGTTGAGACAGACAGAGGCTTCGGCTATAAAAGGGGGATATTGCATCCTGGATTTATAAACAAATTAAACTCTGATCCTAAGCTGATTTACCGAGAGGTAACACCCAGGTATACAGACACATGTCAGCAACAATACATCTGTTGAATCATGCATATTGACTGCATTGGAAAAAGCCAGAGGTGGATGATGACTTCTGCTGCTGCATGGGAAACATGTCAGCACAGGTTGGGGAGGGGTCTCTAATATGAATGTTGGGCAGGGCTTGGGGTGAAAAGCTTATCCCACACCTCCACCTTCATGATGGAGTTACCAAGGGGACACATGGTGGCCTTGATATCTAGATAGTCGCCCACGTGATTGATCCCTGACCCGTTGGCTGCCTCCCTGACAAACCCATGCTGCTTTTTGTCGTAGTACATCTCTTTGTACAAATCCTTATCGCAGTTACGACCCTTCTTATAGATGCCCACAGCGAACCAGTTCTTGTACAGGTTGTAGTCCCAGGGCACGGCGAACATGATGGCCAGCGTCTCGATGTAGTCGTTCTTCGACCGCTCGAAGAGGTCGTAGGTCATCACGCCGACGCAGCCGGTCGCTTTGCCGCCCGACTTGGTGAAGGTGCAGAGCTCGGTCTTCAGAGGGCGCACTGTGGGCTGAGGTGGGTTGTAAGTCTCTCCGTTCTCCAGGTACACCCTGTGGAATCAGACGCACAGGCATTAAGAATCGCCGTCTAACTTTAATTGTGTACGCATCTGAAAAATACATGATTCCAACAGGGTCTGGTTTTTACTTGGGGTTGAGGAGGCAGTAGTTGTTGGTGACATTTGAGATTTCAATGAGAGTACTTCTCCTGCTGCTCACGTCGGCTGCCACGGCTTCAGCTGACTCCGACATGTTGCAAAAGGCTGTGAGATCCGCTTGTAAAACAAAGGCAGTTAAGGTGTCAACCAGCAGAATCAAACAGCTGTGAGGGGCACTTCTCCAGCACACTTGGCACAGCACAAAACATCCGTCCTGACCTGTGCTCTGCTCACAATCTGTACTGGCATTATGGTGACCTTCAAAACAGACTGGCACTGAGTGTGAATGATGCACTTCAGAGCCTACTGAGAGTTTGTGAGGTTGTGAAGAATCAGAAAAAAGAGCTGCAGACACCAGAGAGCACCAAGCAACGTGCGATAATGAAGTTAGAGTGAACACACTACACAAAAAGATTTGGTCCACAGATACAAATTATACAAATGCCCCATCAGGCTTGGATCTACCTCCACCAATTCCTTATTTCTTATGAGTCATGAGCCAAAGAACCATTCTCTGTACAAGTCTCAGGACTTACCTGTCGAGAACCTCTGTTTGCGATTCCAAATCCCAAAATGGGAACAGCTACCTGAGAGGGAGGAGGCGGAGGAAGCAAGGCATCACTCAGCGAACCCTCCCATTTGTAACACTATCCCAGTGGGACAGTGGCACACCCTCTCCCAGCTCATATTCCCCAGTAAGCCAAAGCCCACACAAGCAAGGAGACTAAGAGAACAAACATCCCTGTGTTTTTCCGTCTCTGATAAATCAACCGCGCCCTGTTTACGTGGAAAAGTTGAGCCGCTTCCAGCAGTTTGAATTTGAATCCTGAACCTGTTGGGTGAGATTGGATAATATTCTCAGCTCAGGCATTTTCTCCCTCGGGGATGTGGGGACCTCAGTGACTGAGTGACAAACTGGGTTGATATGGGAATGTCATTCCTGTGGTTTTGCGCAACTTAAAATGTGCGACAAGTCAAGACAGAAATTTCTGGTGCAACTTCTCCGTCAATCTTTCTCCTGCAGCCCCTCCTCACATGAAGCACACAACTCAGAGCCGAGCGGAGAGCCTCACAGCCACTGAACAACAATCTTGTTATCTTGACAATTAAAAAAACATCTATGCTGATATTCCCATCTGTTGCTGCTCATTAGTATTAGATGGATCCAGCTAAGAGATTAAACAATTACCAATGTTCATCAGCAATAATGAATAACAGGGCGAAAACACAAAGTAGCAAAAGCATTGGGTTTGAATGTTTTATTATCATAATCAAAGAGAAGAGAGTGTATAATGTACATGAGCCCAAACAATGAGCTAATGGAGAATCAATGCACTGGCTGTCAGATATTGATATCCTTCTGCGGACAAAGAAATACAGACGACAGCAAAATCATTCTTCCTCTCTTCTGGATGTTTTTATTTCTGGATCACAATACATTTTAAAATGTAATGATGTTTATTCATTCTGCTGTACAAAGGCATCTAAAAAGCAGAAAAAACAGTAACTCCTTCAGCATTAATGACCCATTTTATCATAGAGCTCCAGTTTAACAATGGCTTTGCCAACAGTGGACATGGTCGCCTTCAAATCAACATACTGGGCTTTGTACTCCAGCCCGCAGCCGTTTGCATCAGAGCGGGACAAGTTGCTGAGGTCCTTCCCGTCATACATGTGGTCGTACAAATGTTTGTCGCATTCGCGGGAATGCTCCACCACGCCCACGGCCAGCCGGTTCTTGTACAAGTTGTGGTCATAGGGCACGGAGAACAAGATGGCCATGCGCTCGGAGCAAACCCGACTCTGCATATGGAACAGGTCATAGGTCAGCAGGCCGACGGCGCCCGTGGCGGTGTTGTCGTCCTTGGTGAAGGAGCACACTTCGGACTTGGCGGTGCGCACGGTGGGCTGGGGCGGGTGCTGGCAGAAGCCGCTCTCCATGTACACCCTGCAGAGGGAGAGCAAAGAGACAGTTGTCAACTTTTATGTCACACTTCCTGGACTTTTGATGGAAAAGCAGAGTTTTGTAAGTTCTGCGGAGATTGTCAGGATACTTTTTGAGTGCTGGGCTTTCCAGGGTGAGGCACCTTATGCTGATGGATGGCGTGTGACTGTGCAAGTACTGCCGTGGACTTCTAAGCAACAGTGAGCGTACCTGCACGCGGTGTGCAATGAGCCGGTTTGTGTCACCGCATGATGGATAGGTGGATGTTCTCAGCAAAGTGATGCTACACATGAAAACCACCCATCCAAGATATGGTCTGTCCTGCCACAGCTAGATAGATGTAGAGGCACGGCACAAATTCCAATAGACATGGGGAGTTTTTATTTATTTTATCGTTCTCCTGGTCGTTTTCCATTTTCACCAGAAACGGAAGAAACCGACACATTGCAGTGTTTAGAAAGACAAATATATAATGTTTTAAATTCATTTATTATTCCGTCTTCTTAAATAAAGTCTAACTACATCGAATTAACATAGGATTTTTAATGGAAAAGTTGGATTCTTACAATCGACATACTGATTTTAGATATGTAATTTGTTGCTGTAGTTTCGAATCACTTTGCATTATCCCTTTAAAAAGTGCTTTTCCCTGGAACCAGTCAAACTTGAAGGCTCCACAATGAGATCATGAGAAATAAAGCGCTGATGCCAGTAGCTTGAGGACTTGAGATTTCAAATTTAGAGGAAAAAAAACAACTTTTAATTAAAGCTTTGCGGTGTTTCATAGATGGCATAGTGTAAAAGTGAGGAGACCACATTGCAGGTGCTTTGACTCAAAATAGACCATAGAGAAAATAGATTAACAACAATGTGATATATATTTTTTATATGTATTATCTTTTTAAGATACTTCTATTTTGTTCTACTTTCTATGCAATGAAATCATTAATTCATTAGTATTTGAGAAGAAAGGTAGTAAACATTCTTGTTTCTATATCCATTCAGAAAAGATCTTGAACATCGTGTTCTTTCAATCATTAGAACGTGTTTTATTATTGTTTTATTCGTCCGCACACTTACTTGGGGTTGATGAGACAGTAGCTGCCGCTGACATTGGTTATTTCTACGGTGCAGTTTCTGTTGGTGGTGAGAGTCGCTGACACAGCTTCTGCTGTTTCTGGCATCTTGACTGCAAGAGGAACAGGACTCAAAGCTTAGAACAGTATTTCCACCAACAGGTCACAATATAGCAGGTAAAGTAATGTGTAGACAAAAGAGACAGCACAAGTCAGATTATTCAGGTTGTGTTATTTTACAATGACTGTATTTAAAAAAGAGCTTAATGTATTTCCCTCACTTACAAACCACCAGGAAGAATTTATCACTAAATGCTAAAACATAACAGAGTGTTCAGTTTGTGCATAATCTTGCTATAAGTAAGAATAGTTATATTCACCTTTTGGAGTGAAACGCCCGGCTTGTGTTCGACAGCAGTGTTGAGTTCCTCTTCAGAGGTGGAAACAAACTCCCTTGTGCTCACAGGGCTCGTTCCAACACAAGCAAGGGTGTGTCCACCGTCACATGAACATAGCTCCGTCACAAATGGAAAGTTATACCTGGAAAGGGAGAGCCTGGGCCACCCAATATCCAATTATCACAAAATACTGCACAATACACATGATCAATAATGGTAACAAGGTGGATCATGAAAGAAATCCACACATTTATTGGACAATGTTTCTATTTGAGATGAAGAAAATAATTTTTTCCCATGAATAAAAGTGGAATTTTGTGCAGCTTAATCTTATCGGATAATCCGTGTGGGTTAAACTTGATTTAATTCAGTTATTTCATTAGTTGTGGGATAAACTTTGTTTCCCCATTTTCCAGCAAACTCATCTTTAGCTCCTGAGGGACTCTCTGGAGCTCGGAGCGTGTGCTTCATAAAGATCCTCACGGAGCTTTTCAAGTTCTGACTCGCTCAGAATGTAGCCACCAGCTCACAGGCATTGCTTAACGGATTGCCTGTCACTGTTGCAGGTGATACACGCCGTCTGACTCTCACATCACTAATTCTCCTGCTGACCGAAGCTGCTCCCAGTCGAGCGGGCGAGGTAGAGGAGGAGTCGCTCCCTTCTTCCATGCCACTTACAGAAAACAATGCATTATGCAGGACGGTACAGTGCAGAGCGGTATTCAATTCATTTCTAAAAAATTACAGGGCATGTAGGTCTCCCCAATTAAGTATGTTTTGCAAACTTGGTGTGTTTTGAGCCGTGTTCATTATTCCGCGAAGCAATTCAAGTAATGTTATGGCAGCTGTTCTGCTTCATACATCAGGCGTCTGGAACTTGATTTAAATCCTTCAACTCGAGCGCTTGAAGTCACCAGATGGCACCAAACATGCATTTGCAAAAAGTACATTTGCACTACATAGAATTTGTCAGTAACTGTTTCTGTCTGATGGATCGCCAGTGACCATGGCAGAAAATCCCTGTCAAATGTTTAATACCCAGCCTGCCCTTCAGTGTGTCCGGTGAGGAGAGCAGGGCTGGGTCTTAGGTGCAATACTTTATATCAAAAAACTATAAATTATAAGGAATAAAACAGGGTTCATATACAGCAGTCACATAATAGTGTTTTATTTGGAAGGAATGAAAACTCTACAGGATCTGTGATGTGAAATAAAATAAGATGAAACAAATCCCTTGATCTCAGTATTCACCGAAGACAGGCTCACCCAGCAGATGTGTGCATCAGGAGTTTTGGGATGTGGAATCGAGTCTGAATTGTCCCAAAATGACCACCGTACTATGGACAAACCCTATTGACATGACCTCTCCTCTGCTGCCACCCACAGGACAAACTTTACATATTTACCTCTGAATTGTCCTCATCACTTTTACAATATTTAACCTCACTTTTTTCTTTGTAAGAGTAGCAAAGGAGTCCTTTTTTTAGAAAATCCATTTCTTTCCAGTGAGCGCTGCAGCCTCAACGGGTCACAAGGCCACGAGTAAGAATGCACGCCCTTAACCTGACCTCAACCACTGACCCCAGAATCAGCTTTTCCAGACTCGAGACACAGCGTTCGACCCCAATGGGACAAGCAGTCCCCACTTGTCTGGATTTAAGTCCAAACTGTGTCGTCAAAGCACAAACACACACACACACACACACATGCATGCATATGGCTTTGAAGGACACTGCATTAACTTCCTGGAGACTCTAACCATAACCTTTAAATAACCTTACCCATAAACGTGTCCACCGTTTAAAATTCGGATTAAGTTTTAATTATTTAAATGATGCGGTCTTAATTCTTTTTGTCCGCACAAGGAGGACAGATCTCCATGATCCGACTGTGTAAACATAGTTAGCATGAGTAATACCTGCACCACACACACAAACACACACACAAACACACACACAAACACGAATCTTGTTTGCCCTCCATTGCACAACAACACATGATAACCCCTTGACTTACCAGTGCCACCATCATCAACTCATTTTTCTCAGTATTTTGAGCAGGTCCGTTGAAGTTAATCCCACCGCGGCGTTATCTCCTCTTCAGTTTCTGAGAACAGTCGGTGAGAGGCAATTAGGAAGGTGACAAAAGGACACAATATCAGTCATCTGGATTCATAGGTGGCTGCGGCTTTTTAAAGCATTATGATGACAAAGATAAATGCGTGCTGACGACGAAACCAAATTTAATTACAGGGCCTGTGGTATCGGTTCCTCAGCCCCGTGTCACTCACGCCAGTGTTTCTTTTGTCTGTTGGGCATCTCATCTTCCCCCGGTGAGTGAGGAAAGTGAGTGTCAGGTTAATGTTTCGCTGGAGCTGACAGCATAAATCCTTTCTGTCTGAATCTTATGATGGATTGTAGCAGCCATCATCAGCCCCAAAATATGAGTTGAAGCTGAGCAGATCTAATAACTATCTATTACTACTAAACACCGTTTCCATCAGCATGCTAGTTTACTTTTTTTGTCTTTTCATCCTTCATTTAACAGTAAAGTGACATTTTATGACAGCATGGAGGCACTGAAAATCACTGAGCCATGAACTGCAGGTTTATTTGAACTGTGGTAAAGACTGTGATACAGTAAACCTTGTCGGAATTAAAATAATTTTGTTAACTTTATAGCCAGGATGTTGGATAAATACAACGCACATCTGAACCCATAGGCACACGTAATATAAGGGTCTGGTTGGTGAAAACCAATGACTATAATATAGCTCTCACCTGACGTGAAAACATCTTTATCGTCCCCTGGTGGTCGGCCACAGTAAAGGTCTTAAACCCTGTCCCCTCTTTGTTCCTGGTTAGGCAAAATGAAAAAAACACGTCTAACAACTAGTATCGCAGTGCTCCGTTTTCTAAGAGTTTAGGTTTTATTTAGTTATTGCAAAAATGGATGATTGACAGCTAACACTGAGAACCTGAAAATGACAACCAAGAACTTCCTGAAAATGTCCAAACTCAAAAACTCAAACTGGACCTCGAGAACCATAGACACACACACACACACACACACACACACATACACACACACACACAAACACACCCACACACACACCACAAATGCACCTCAAAAGACTTCAATATATACACCTGTCAACAAGAAAAATATTTTTCATAAGATTTTGGCTACACCTTCATGACGGATGGGAGGCAACCTGCCCGACCTCCGCCCTGTGTGTCTGAGAGAGTGTCACCCGCTGCTCTGTGGCCTTGACACTTGGCATTCTGACAAAATGCTGTATATGAAGCTGGTGTTTGTGTGCGTGTGTGTGTGTGTGTGTGTTTGTGTGTGTGTTTGTACAGATTTTGGTGCATTTGTATCCATTGTGTTTTATTCCATTCAGTTATATATATTTATGTATTGTAAACACAGAGTACATTTTCTTCCCTGTTCTCTCCTGTGTTGACAGTGGCAGCTGTGAATGTTCCTGTTTCACTTTCCCTCTCTCTGATTATTAACAGCAGCAATTATTGATTCCACGGGTGTGTTTTTTTAAAGACTATCAAGGACGCATCCCGGCGCTTGTGTCCGTTATGAGACACGTTGACAGCTGGTCATCAAATGCTTGATGTCTGCTTTTGTTTTGACCTTTTCCTGGAATCACATTCAATTCACTTCCAATTGTGGTATCGACATCACGGAGCTCTGGGACGTGGAATTGGCCACTTAGGACGTGTGAGAACAACCATGATCTTAAATTGCTCCTCTGGCGCTGGCTGGGACAGATGTGCCCGACTGA
The DNA here is from genome assembly GCA_038501795.1 of Pseudopleuronectes americanus. NCBI lineage: Eukaryota > Metazoa > Chordata > Actinopteri > Pleuronectiformes > Pleuronectidae > Pseudopleuronectes > Pseudopleuronectes americanus. The sequence continues at coordinate 10,946,011 of CM076732.1, forward strand.
TTTTAGATTGAAATGACATTGAAGTTTAAAATATGGATAAAAAAATCTGCTGGTGCTCCTGCTCTCCAATCGTCTGAACAGTTTGTCTCTACGATTTTTACATTTTGTTTTTAAACCAGTGATTGAAAAGTGAAAACTTGATCAGCTTTGCTTCGGTTACACACTAACACCTTGTGAGATTTTCAGCACGGCATATGAGGTAAATCCCTCTGCAGCTCTAATGATGTGTAACATCAGAACAATTCTCCCTCATGATGGCACAGTATGGTTCTCTCTTCATGTCTTTGCTGTAATGCCGGGCCATAACTATTGTATTCAAGTTCCTCAAGTTAAAACCAATCATTTTATTTTGTTACCGGGTTCCCTCCTAAACTGACATCTTGTGTGCAGGATATGATATAAAAACATAATTATCTTATTTTAAATATGAGAATTTTAACGGTGTCCCTCCTAAACTGACATCTTGTGTGCAGGATATGATATAAAAACATAATTATCTTATTTTAAATATGAGAATTTTAACGGTGTCCCTCCTAAACTGACATCTTGTGTGCAGGATATGATATAAAAACATAATAATTTTATTTTAAATATGATAATTTTAACGGTGTCCCTCCTAAACTGACATCTTGTGTGCAGAATATGATATAAAAACATAATTATATTATTTTATATATGATAATTTTTAACGGTGTCCCTCCTAAACTGACATCTTGTGTGCAGGATATGATATAAAAACATAATTATTTTGTTTTAAATATGAGAATACAACGTGACGCAGGTATTTTAAAGCAGGACACACAAACAGAATCTCAGATATGTGAATGTGTGTTCTGTACATCTAATTAACAGGGTTCTGCTTCATTGATGGTTGAATAAAAATGGTGATTTTTACATTTTGTTTTTAAACCAGTGATTGAAAAGTGAAAACTTGATCAGCTTTGCTTCGGTTACACACTAACACCTTGTGAGATTTTCAGCACGGCATATGAGGTAAATCCCTCTGCAGCTCTAATGATGTGTAACATCAGAACAATTCTCCCTCATGATGGCACAGTATGGTTCTCTCTTCATGTCTTTGCTGTAATGCCGGGCCATAACTATTGTATTCAAGTTCCTCAAGTTAAAACCAATCATTTTATTTTGTTACCGGGTTCCCTCCTAAACTGACATCTTGTGTGCAGGATATGATATAAAAACATAATTATCTTATTTTAAATATGAGAATTTTAACGGTGTCCCTCCTAAACTGACATCTTGTGTGCAGGATATGATATAAAAACATAATTATCTTATTTTAAATATGAGAATTTTAACGGTGTCCCTCCTAAACTGACATCTTGTGTGCAGGATATGATATAAAAACATAATAATTTTATTTTAAATATGATAATTTTAACGGTGTCCCTCCTAAACTGACATCTTGTGTGCAGAATATGATATAAAAACATAATTATATTATTTTAAATATGATAATTTTTAACGGTGTCCCTCCTAAACTGACATCTTGTGTGCAGGATATGATATAAAAACATAATTATTTTGTTTTAAATATGAGAATACAACGTGACGCAGGTATTTTAAAGCAGGACACACAAACAGAATCTCAGATATGTGAATGTGTGTTCTGTACATCTAATTAACAGGGTTCTGCTTCATTGATGGTTGAATAAAAATGGTGATATTACTATTTTTTCCAAAATATATTTGACTTGTTCGTCTGGTAATTTTAAGACTTCATTTTAGTGCAATACCAGTGGGAAGGTTTCCATTCAAGTTCATGCACCTATAATGTTGAGCTGTGCAGAGCATTTTGAACACGATCCTGAAAGGTTGCACTAGATGATCATGAGCAAACTGTGAGTCAGCAGTTTACAAAAGAACCTTCTGTGAAAACAGAACAAACTCAGGTTACAAGTGCGTTTAGCAAAGCCCTCGTTTTAATGATTCGTCCTTATTAACAATGGTTCTGCTCATAACAGCTGGAAACGAAGGCTGGTTAACTGGGGGACTCTGCACTTTCCAGAATCCTGGACTGAACCAATTCAAGGACCAGAGCTAGTTTGGTGGAAATAAAGTAAATGAGGCAAAGAACACTCTGTTTGTGATCAAGTTGTTCATATTTAGTGTCATTTATTTCAGTGATTTGTAATATCTACAGTAGATTTCTATTAAACTGTTAAACTAAAGAGAACAACACATATTTTTGTCAACACACCCTCATTCATATCAGTATCTCAAAAGGTTCTATTGAGCTTGAGCAGATAACAACACCCTGAGACGGAGAAATTCACGGTCACCACGAGTGGCCACTCTCATTCAATGCCCACATTCAGAGAGATGACCACTTCAGATGGTCTGATAGAAACCCTGCCAGCTCAGTTCAAGGCAGCGCTGCTCAGGATTCTATGACGTAGAGCCGCGCACAGTGGATCACATCGAGGAAATATGAAAATGTTGCCACAGATCCAATCATTGAATGTAAGTACCCCTCTTTCTTTTTAATAAATATTGCTGCCCCATAAACTCATACAATCTCATCAGCCCCGAGAATGGGAGATTCTGATTAATCCTTTCAGTCACACAAATGGTCTTCAAATGTAAAGGTTCTCAAACGTGTGGTAATGTGTCGGGGGGGTGGGGTGGGGGGGAGCGGAGGGGGATTATGCAAACTTCACAGTGATTAATTTTGGCCTGGGACGTATCTCCTCTGATGGTAGCCGGGAGAGGAGCATATTGATTGATTGCTGCAGGGGGTGCGAGGTTCTGCACATTTACTTTTTGATGAATAGGCTGTCAGGGCCCACGAACAACCAAATATGGGCCCCGTAAATGAATGTTTAAGCGATTATGGTATAAGTGTAAATATTACACATCCATTAAGGAGGATTACATTCGGTGCCACTTTGAAGAGGCGAGGGTATAAAGGGGACGAGGCCGCGGAATGTACACGAGTCGAGTGGCTTCACGGAGAAATGTGGTTTTAATCTGCATGTGTAATGTTTTAGAATCCTAAATGGGAAAGTCCTTGACATTAATCTGCGCCCGTGTGTGTGTTTATGTTGGGGCGATGTGTGTGTTTTCGAGAGGGCAAGAGCTGAAGATGTGGGCTTTAAGTTGACAGAGCATGCCAGTGCATCCACCCGCTCAAATTACCGACGCACTGGAGGTGAGAGTGGGAATCAACGCCTGCTCGGAAGATGATTCGTGCTCGGTGCGTATTAATTCCCCCCATGTGAAAAAAAAAGGAAATCAATAGCAGCATGTGCAACAGGGATGCATTGGTGTCACCTCTGGGGGACAAGGAAGGGGAGACGGCTCAGGAGCAGATTTACACAATGCACGTCAACATGACTAAAACACAGCCAGCACCTTGACGGCTCATCCTGGACTCCGGCCAGTGTTTAAACTCTCTCTCTTTTTCTCTGGCTTTCTATAGCTCCCTCCACCTCACAGCTCAACGTGAATTCAATACATTTGCCCAAAGTGGAACTCGTGTTTTTTTAAAGTTTTGAAGCTTCAGCATTTGATCACTCAAAATATGCTAATATATCCACCATATTCATCATTCGCACTTCACAACTCCTCTCTGTAACGCAACATTCAACCCTCATGTCAGCGATCTATTTCAACGGGAGAGGGACTATTTCTTAGCTTGATTCATGATTATGTGAGAGTGTACTTTATTGTGTTAAAACCAACCGACAAACACAAGCTGCTGTTGGAGAGAAAACACACACATCACGATCGACTCACAAAGGGAAAACCGATTTCAAACACAAGTCGAGATTGTTTCCTCAGAGGAACACAGCTCAGAAACAAAAGATCGGAATAGAACCTAATCTGTCATCTACACTGTGGTCTCGTTATATGAATATTTGATGCTTTAATGTACTTTAGCGTCTTTCTATGTATTCTGAGAAAAACAACAACAACATCTTGACCTTTGCCCTCTGTGGCCACTTTAGCTTTGGGGACGACATCTGCAACAAGCAAACACGCCCGTCTATCGAACAGTTTTCCATACATTTCCATAGAGTCTCCTCGTCCTCGCTTTCTCTTGACTGAACGATAAACACCGGGGCCTCTGTTTGCTGCTGATCTTCTGAAGAGTGGAGAGACAGAAGATCAATAAAACTCCCTCTATCCCATCTGAAGTCATTGGCTTTTCTTCTGTTCAAATCCCCCCCCCCACACACACTTCACACACCAACCCTTTAACCCCACTCTCTCCCCCTAAATTGTCACTCTGTCGTCGCATCCCCCCATCAGCCCCTGTGCAGCCCCCTCTCTCCCCGACCCCCCCCACCTTCCTCTGCTCCGTCCTTTATTGCTTTATAAGAAATATAATCCCATTGATCCGAAACCCGATGGGAAGCGTTGATCTGTAAACAGACGAGTGTTCAATAAGAGCTGTCCGGTCCTCTGGAGAGGATATGGAGGGATGGTGAGTGTTGGGGTGTGTGTCTGAGTGTCTCTGTGTGTGTGTGTGTGTGTGTGTGTGTGTGTGTGTGTACTTTGCTGGGTTGAGCTGGTACAGGAGAGGTGTGCTCCTGAGATGGGCTGCTGTGAGCGGAGACGGTGGTGGTGGTGTTGGGGGGATGCCAGTGTGTCTGTGTGTCTGTGTGTCTTGGCATCATTTATCAGTTTTATTGCTTTCTTGTCTTGTTGCCGGTTGCCGTCGGCCCTCACCTGGCCCTCCAGCTCCCCGGTAAACCCCGGCTCACATCCCCTGCCGCAGCCTTCGATCACACTATGTTCTGCTCGCGCAATTAAAAGTGCGCGGCTCAGGGTGAACAGATGAAAGGTGTGACATTTTGCTTTTGACTGACGATGAATTCAAAGTGACAGGGCAGACAGACGCATCCAGGCACGGATATGGATTAATTTTTTTTCAGAAGCGTTCCCACACCCTCCGCACAACGCCTCCACCTGCCTTCCCCTGCCGTCTTATTTTGCCTCGGCGCTGGGGCCTCGCTGTGAGGGAGAGCACCCCCCACCCCACCTCATCCTAAATCATTACCTGACAGTTTTAAAAGGGCACAAAGCAATGGATGGCTTTTTTTCTCCGTGTTTCCATGGTTATTTTCTTTCTCTTAACCCTTTCTCTTTTGTGCCTTTGATAAAGTGAGTGGGTCCATCTGTACTCACGCTGCCTCTGTGTCAAGGTCATTTGTCACTGAGCGAGTGAGGCGCACACTCCAAAAGCCAGATGGAGGTTTTTTTTTACCACCGTCCAACGTGTGAGAGGGCTGCAAGTGCAAAATTAGGATTGTTTCTGTCCATTACATTTTTAGTCCAGAGTCAGTGGTGTCATTTTAGTCCCTCCATTCTCCCCCCAAAAAGATTGAGCTCTTCCATCTAAACTGAACTTAGGTTAAACTGAACCGTCTCTGGCCACAGGTTGGGGCAGACCGAGCAGTAATGGCTTTTTGTGGATAGGCCATTGATCCAGCTTTAGAGGAGTGCTACTTGCATGGAGTCAAAAAGATGAAAATTCATAGATACCCATGAAATGTTGGAGGGAAAAACTCAGGTGAGTCACACTCTGAAATGTGCATCCAGTGATTCAAACGATGAAATGCATACTGCCCATGCAACATTAAAACTGAATTAAGTCAGAAACTGCTGCTATATCAAGACTTTCAGACCAAATACATTTTTTTACACTAAGACTAAACAAACGCATGGCAAACACCTTGTTTACACTGATTCAATTCTTCTAATGATTCCTGATTCATGAAAAAGAAATAATGGGTGAAAACCTCCAGCTCCTACACATATAGACATAGCAATGGTAAAAGTCAACAGACTATTCTAAATGTATTTTAATGAATTAGAAAAAAGCTGTAGGAAAAAAAGCTGCCAGCCTGAAGCATGAATCTTTAATCCAACATCGACACATTCACAATATTGATCGGCACGCTCCAGAGAAACCACGGGGAGAGCCCAAGGTCAAAGGCACATTCTTGCTGATGACCTGTAAAACAAACTGTACAGTTAAAAGGTGGCATCAATACTGACCCCCTGAACCCTCCCAACACGGGTCCCTAACCGGGTGTGAGCCCACATGAGAATTCTCCATCTCTGGAGTCCTCAATCCCAAACCAATCAGACTTCAAATCCACTGACCTGGGAGCGCCGTGTGCAGCAGGTGAGTGAGGAATGAACGCAATTCCGTTTGACAGCCTTATTACGATGAAAGAAGAAGCTATATTCCCAGGTCTACCTGTGGCCCAGGGCGAATCATCAAAGTGCCACTGTGTAAATCCACATATTCAGCCCAACGTTGGCCCCCTGCTTCTCCACATGTCACAACACGGTGCACACACACACGGTGTACATACACACACACACACACAGTTCAGCAGGTCTCTCTCTCTAAAATGGGGTCAGCAGTGGTCCGAGCTGCGTGCTGTGCACACTTGGAAACCTGTTATTTGCGGGTTGACCCATGACTCAGCGCACAGTGGGAAAGGAGAAGCGTTTTGATTCACAATAACGCAGAGATGAAAGGCAAACCCCTCCTGGTGTACACGTTGCATGTGCAGCATGTAGGCGATGTTGTATGCACGGGACAAGAACAGTTTCCTTCTATTGAATTAATGGAGGTATCGCAAGTGGCAAGCCATCCATCAAACACCAACCTGACCAATCAGGACAATCGATCCGCTGATTTCTCCCGTCAGCAATAATCAGGTTGGCTCTCCGGCCCCGAGCACATTGTGTCCCACTTTCTGAAGGTAACAGCAATTAGTTTCCAAATGGGAGGAGAGTAACAGAGAATTAGTCCAAGACGTGCTGGCAAAAAGCAAACCTGACTCATCAAAGACAATACGCGGCACTACTGTTGCATAATTAGAATAACAACAAATGATCGTTTCAGAGGTTTAGAAAGCATGTGTTTTTGTTTGTCTTGAAAATGACTAAACTTGTAAAATGTCCAGAAAAGATTATTTCATAAGAGCATGAGCCAAAAAACAAATTAATAAACAGATTTCCTCCTCGAATCTGAGCTCAAACTGGATATTTTATTATTATGGTTGTCGGCCAGCTGTAGCCTGCCTTTATTGCTCCTTATTGGGCTGTCTTATTGCACAGTTTGGCTATTTCTTACTGGCTCTCCTGCATTTGCTGTTTGGAAATCAGTCAGTTTGCAAAGTATGATTCCTCTATCTGTCTGTTTGGTGAGCAAGCAGGTGCAAACCAGAGACGTTATCTCATCCAGGCAAAATGAAGGTCCAACAAATTCAAGCATGGGAATGCAACCTGTAGGTGCCATAGTCATTTCATTCTGGTTATGTTTCTGTCAGTTTTATGACAACTTGATAAATGCCATTGGTAAAGTTTAATGCCATTTTTTAACGTGTAACACAATCACTATTTATTAGACGACAATGCTGCGTAGTAAGAAGATAGACATAGGAAAGTGAAGCCAATTTTTTAGGTGCTTTGAAAAGTCTTCTGTCGAATGGCCAGCAGAGGACGACAAAAAAGACAGTTAGGTCTATGCGCAAATATTCCTACTTCTGAATTGATTTGCAATGACAGAAAACATTTTAAAAGAGCGTTTATAGTCTTTGATAGTTTCAAGTCTTCTTCAATACAGTATGGTGATCATTTTGTAAATTATGTTCCCATTTACATTCAAATAGACAATTAAAAACTGTCTGCATTGGGATGTTGATACCACGTGATTCACAGCTGTTTTCATCCAGGAGGTGCAGGCTGCAGGTGTAGGTGGACGTCTCAGTCAGTCTCACCATCTGCTCCTTCTGGTTTCAAATGTACTCGGATTGATTTCAGAAAAGCTGCCTCACATGTTCCACTTCACCTTTCAGCTGGCAGTCACACCCTTCTCCCAGTGTTAGCCCTTGCCCCTGGGATTCAATCCAAGTACGATCGATATGCTGTGCAGTGTACAAACTTTTATTTCCCCTGTTGTCATTGATTGTGATGAGGCTTGTCAATCTCTGTCTAATAAAATTAGTTTATTCAGGAACATATTTTCTCTCTTCTTCAGTGTACGTTCATTTATCTCTAACGTCCATAGTGTGATATATCTTCTCTGCAAGGCCTTTTGAGGATAAGTACATACTCAACTCAAAAATATCAAAAGAAAGAGCATGGCTGTTAACTTCTACTAATACTACATTTGTTTACTAGTCTTTACTGTAAACTAGCTGGGGAAAAAAGTAATTCATCCTCAAACACTGAGGAGTTATGCCTGCATGCTTGATCTTCAATCTTAATAGAGTGTAATCTCCTCCTTAGTCGTCAACAAATGACTGTGACTGCCGACAGACCCCAGAGTCAACTTAACAAGTAGGCAGATGGCCGGGAAAGAAAAATCATAGTCATGCAATATTCATAAGTATTAATTTGTGGGTTATGTGGGCTTGGACTGGATATGTGTTATTCTCATATTTTCAACCGTCAAGCAACAAACACGCTGGTTCTGTGATGGGTCTCAGCTCTTTTGTTGTTGTTGTTGTTGTTTGCGTTAATTTCTCACCAAGACCTGCCAGATAAAGCTGCAGCTGGCAGGACGAGGGGAAGGGAAGTGCTGTCACAGTTGATTCCTGTGAAACGGGCTTGAGGGCTATTCGAATCTGGACGAGCACAGAGCACACCGACTGAGCTCCCAGACGAAGGAAGGGGAGCATCCTATCTGTTGCAAACATGGCTCCTCATGCCACCATTGTCTTTTGATAAACCTCTACATCATTTGATCTACTTTGCTGCTCCCTCAGACACGTTTCACTTGTATGGTTTCAGAGTTTGGTCCCAGAAATTCAGGCGAGCCAAAAAACAGGCAGAAGCAGGATGCAGATGTTGTAGTTATCAATGGAAACTGGGACTAGAGAAACATGCACCCAAAGAAAATGCAATTATGTAAAACCAACTATCTGTCTATCTATCTGTCTGTGTATCTATCTGTCTATCTGTCTGTCTGTCTGTCTGTCTGTCTGTCTGTCTGTCTGTCTGTCTGTCTGTCTGTCTGTCTGTCTGTCTGTCTGTCTGTCTGTCTGTCTGTCTGTCTGTCTGTCTGTCTGTCTACTACATCTATCTATCCATCCAGTTCCACAGTCATTTTGGTTAAGATTTACAAAAAAGTGTAGATAATATACAGAGTTATTTTGTCTCCAGCCCGACCTCGAGGGCGTCGCCACAGGGGGGACAAGGCTGGCAATTACCTGGGGCTCCAAGATGAGAGGGGCCTGGGGAGATTACAGAAATTACAACTTTGTGAGAGTCCCCTTAAATTCTATAATCAGATATGGACTTCGACGACACAAAGGTGGGAAACCCCCTAACGGCGCCACATGCCAAATAGCTTTCAGCTAAAAGCTCAGAGGTTTGGTTGAAGAGTAGAATGTCTCAATGTGTGTGCATGGTGTGCCAGGGATGATGATGGGGTGTGCACTTACACTACTACTACTACTACTTTGCTAATATTTCTATTTATATAAATGGTAGATGTGATGATCATATTTGAATGATATGGTTTGGTATCATGTCTGCATTGGGGGTTCAGGCCCCATTTGCCTTGGGCCCCCATTGTCCCTTCAAACACTCTTGCCTGATCGCCTCTGGCGTCTCAATAACTGCATGTTCTTTGGTTTGGCAAACATAACTTTGACCTTTTTCATTAAAATGAGTGCATTCTCAAGTACAACCCTTTCCATGTAAACTCTTGAGAAATATGAGACATTCAAAAACATTCAGCATGGCAAGGACAAATTGCGTGTGACATGAGTGATTGATATCGAGAAGTTACACTCGTCTTTAACCTCTTTTCATTGCTTTTTTTTATAAAAGCTGTTCAAAGAACATGAAGATCTCTCTCAGAAGTAACCTCTACACAAAAGCCTGAGGCCAGAGAGTCTTTTTTCACTCACCTACCTTTTGATTTCTTCTTCAGTATCCACGACAACTCCCTGCAGACTTCTGAGCTTTAAGTGAAGGACTGCAGGCTTTACTTAATTGTTTTGTTCACTTCAGACAAATCATTAAGTGTGTGTGTGTGTGTGTGTGTGTGTGTGTCTCTGTGTGTGTGTGTCTGTGCGTGCATGACAGGCCGTCCTCCCAGCCAAGGGAACCTGGGGAATAATCTTAGATTGATCCACAGACACCCAGTAGATCTCCCGGGCTGTTTTGGCACCTGTGCAGATGGCAGACCTTAAAATATCAGTTTCCTCAGAGGTGATAGCTCGAGAAAGTATAGCACAGGCTCCATAATAAAACTCACACCAACACATTGTCAGAGGAGGGCGAAAACAATGTGTTGCCAAGGTTCTTTAGGTATGACATTGCTGGAGATCTCCGATTGTGCAGACTATGTATAAATAGAATCGCCGGAAAATTAGAAGCAAGAAGGTTTTTACATCCCACATGCTGAAGAAATGGAATGTTACTTTTACACAAGATATTCTTACTGACTTTAAAATGCAAGTTGAAGATTTTTCTGATACGAGTACATTTTGTACCTTTTATAAATGCTTTCTATGCTGAAAACAACATATCATTATTTACTTTTCTTGGAAAAACCTGTGTGTCTCTCAAAGCAGATGTGGCTCTATTCACAGGTAAAGAGACACAATGTGTTCCATAGTGTCTTAACAGAAAGATCATGTTCGAGGGAAATATACCACTGAAATATGGAGGAACTGTATAATCTAAAAAATAATCCGAATGAGCCCCATTGTATGGAAGTACAATTGTGTCAATATATTCTGCTCACACTCTATATGTATTTTTGTTTAAGCATCAGATGGCTTCTTGTCAATGCTAAAAGACATGTTAGGCTTAAGTTACATGTTGCAGCCAATAAGAGCCCATGTATTGGATTTAACATTAGTATCATAGTGCATGTTATCTATCAAACCTAACCTAATAATTCCAGACATCTGTGTCCGCCTGTGGCTCTCCTATCTCCAGAACCGTTCATGGTATCAGCCTCACACTTTCCTTGTGTATTATCGCAGACCAAGGGAAGAACAGCGCCACAATTGGCTGTGAGTTGGACACGTGATAGGGTCAATATTGATAAGCTGTGAATGAACATACGACCAGCGCACTGTAGCTGTTGTTCACAATCACGGGCAGATTCATGAAGACAACTGATTCTCCAGTTTGGGGTTCTACGTATTGAGTCAGGCTTCAGAGGTGAACAGCTCTTGGTCGTTACTTGTTGCTGCCCTTTTACAGTTTCAGAAAGACATCTACAACCATCATTAACACAGGCCAAACAATTAACCAACTACTATCTTAAATGATTAACAAAGTCTTTGCTTGGTTTTGAGCCTGACTGTATAGAAATATCTTTCAGATGACAACCATCTTATTCAGATTTAAAAAACACTATGCTACCAGTGAAAATAATATGAGATAGAGGCATTTTCTTTCCTCGTGCAAGTGTGGCGTCAGCAGTTGTCCTGTAAACTTCTCCAAATTAAATAAAGAGCAGGACAGAGGAGCAGTCATTACTCTAAGATGTTATTTACTACCACCTCGGCTGTCATCATGTACTGCTCCTGATTAGTTCGTCTCTGATTAGTTTGCCAATCATCTGTAAATCACTCTGAACTGTAGGAAAGACAGAAAGTGGATAAAAGAAGTGCCGCGTCGGCTATTATCACATAATTACGTGCATGTACATGTGGAGGATAAGGAATAAATGAAAAGTTACTTCCTGTGAATTTTTCTGAGCTCGGTGGCGAAGAGGAGGTCGGTGCTGCAGCCCTGCCCTGGATCTGTTAACCAGCTCCATTTCACCAGGTCTAATAGGCAATCTGTCCCTCCCCATATCTTCACCCTGGTTATGGGCAGATCATTTATTACAATTGTTCAGCAATGTTTTCCTTAAATGTCTTTCTACTTACTACTTATTTGTCCACGAGTTGTATTTTTTGTGCAAAGTAATCCTGTCAGTTGGTCAAACACAGAAAAGAAGTGAAATATCTCACTAACTATTTTTAATCTAATTCAGACATTCATGGTTCCCAGGGGAAGAATCGTATCACCTCTGCCCAGGAGGTAGGGCTGTTTGTCAGCAAGATTATTCAAAAAACTACCCAATGGGTGATCACTAAACTCATAAATCTTTGTTGTCATTATTTCTTTATAACATTTTAGCTTATGGATCTACATTTTTGAGTGTGTGATTTAATTTAAGTTGTGACAGTTGGAGGTGTGTGCAAAATATTTATATATTATTATTTGAACAATTTCATTTCTTTTAACCCAATGAGTTTCACATGTTTCTGTTTAATTCATTTAATTTTGTATTTGGTGTGTAATATAGTAGAAATCACATTTTCGGCGAATTACACTGTAGTCCTGCAGAACGACAATACACATTCATTCTCTTGCCAGTGTGATCACATCATGAAATTATTATCATTCAGCACCACATTTGTGTGTGCACGCGTAGGCCACATGAATGATTAAGGGCCACAGAGAAAATAGTGCTTGAATTTTTAAGGTGATTTCTGTCTGATAGTATTTCCTTTAAAAGCCTGAACTGAGAGGCAGCAGCATGATGTTGGTGATTTAAATGGAAGTGGCACTGGACAGACATTCAGGCAGCCTGTGTGACAAGAGAGGAGAGGAGAGGCAGAGGAGGCAACAAAAAACAGAGAGTGAGAGAGGATGAGGGAGACAGGCGGAGTCAGGTAAGGAGAAAATGGGCAGATGAAATTACACCTGCAGGTCTGTTAGCTTTAGCAGCGAGAGTCGAGCAGTGTGATGTCCCATAACATACACCCCAAGGGTCCGCGAGGAATAAAGAGTGAGTAAACCTCACATATCAAAGTTTCTTTTCTCCTGCACTGCTGTTATTGCTCCTGTGCCTCTCCCTGACAGCCCCGCGATTCATTTCCTCCTGCCTGAAAGACGGGAAATGAATAGAAAGCTTGGATATTGTCAGGCACTAAATGGGAAAGCAGTCGCTCTGGAGACACAATGCAGGTTTGCAGGTAAGAGCGGCAAGTTCAGTTTAAAATGCCACTCAGACCCACTGCGCGGCACACGGCAGCACCTGTCTCACATGGCTGTAGAAAGGAGGGGAGGGACGGTCGACTCCGTGTATAACATTCACACATCAGCATTGGTTATGCTTGAGGGGAAATTCATCTCTTTGCTGTCAGACTGCAGGATCCTCACACTTTGTTATAAATCTGCACCTCAGAATAAGAGGTATTCACATTTAAATATAAAGAATATATAACCTTAAAGATTAATTTATTTAGATGACCACAATTACAGGCTTGGGTTTGTATGCACTGTTCGGTCAGAGTGACCTTTGACCACCAAAATCAAACCAGTTCATCCCGAAGCCATGCCCGTCTCTGGCAGAGTGACCTGGCCACTGGTGAAATCTATATGTGTTGTGAGATTTTGAGTGTGGGTTGAACGTAACCACAAACACCTCTGATGTTTCCTTTACACCTGCTCACATGCTGACAAACTCTCACAGTGTGTGGGGAATGATTATCAAATGAATGAGGCACAATACTGAAATGAGCACAACACAGTGAATAAAAGTGGGATGTGTTATATCTGGGGTTTCTGCAAGGACAATATTAGACGACTTGCGGTTGGATAACCTCCAAGAAGCTTGAAACTCTCTCACTTGAATCATCAGTAGAGAAGATGAAAACACCCGATTCTTTGGTGGAAAAAAATCCCTGAAGTATAATGACTGTGTACATGAAGACTCCCAAGAAACTATTAGGGAAAATAAACTCAAACTCCAATCACAAAGCTTAGAATATTGTTGTATCCTGCAAATGGTTCATTAACTATTCAGCATCTGATATCAAGGATGTCCTTTTAAAAAAGAGCAGTAGGATAATTAATTACTGTAAGAGCCCGAAAATAACATACACACAGTTTTGCTAATTATGATGGGGGCAAAGGAAGAAGTCAGGTAGAGAAGGTGATATAGGCTGTGATCTAATTCAAAGGCTGCATCACTCGGAAGCTGCATTTAAAGACTTGATGGATCCAAGGGGTGGATCCTTCTCAGGCCAATCCATCCCAGGATCCATTGCGCACAGGTGACTAAGCTACAGAGGTACTCTAATACTAGAATATTAGAAGACTTGTTGAAATCAGTGCTATTTTGAATTTATTGGATTTATTCACCCTTTCAGAACTTTCTTTACATAGCAGTAGCAGGAGAGGTTACTGGGCACCACAGAATTTTGCCTAATTTATGAAATTATGATAAGAGACACCAAAGATATAATTTGAAGAAACTGAAATTGTCATTTCATAAATTCTATGTGTGGCCGAGGATTCCCTCTGTGATCATCAGGATTTACATAAACAAAATTCTGGAAAAAAGTAGCCGTGGAAGGGATATGGAAGCGGGTTCTCAAGCCTTGTTAGACTCATAGTCTTTATGTGACTTAAATGCCTCCATACATTTTCATAAGGTTGAGCATTAGGCCACACTGCTTGAATGACGGTAATATACCCCGACAGGCACAAAGCCACCAGGGGGACGTCCAGAATCTGAACCAGGGGCAGCTGTGCGAGACGCGGCCTCACACAGGGCGGATGAGGCTGTTTGTGTCCTTATCTCCGCATAGATGCTCTGTGGGGCCCCGTTCTTTCCCTGTGATAGCATTGGTCCCACACTGGGGTGTGCTGCTCGGCATGGCTGTGCCTGAGGTGGCCGCCTGCTGGGATTTGGACTGTTCCAGATGTGAGGGAGTGAAATGAATGTTTGTTAAACTGAAAAACAAGTCATCTTCTCCTCATCCTCCTCTCATCTTCGTCCCCATGCTCCACCATTGGTTGAGTGGATGAAACGCAGGGTTATTTATGCATATGGCGCTGCCTCCTTCCTTCTTTTGCATGTCTAGACTTGCTCATGTGAAGCTGCTGAATTTGGAGCCTGGTTTAGTGATGTGGATGAATGCATATGTTTGCACACAGTGGTTATAAATAGGGTTGAGCTATATTTTGAGTCAGTGTTAATCAGTGTTAAGACAGTTAAAAGGATAAGAGCAGAGAGATTTCCCTTCCAGGGAAATTAGTGATATGATGACATTAAATTAATATATCATACAGAGTATATGTACATGTAGCAATTATTTAACAAACATCATAGATAAGATAAGATAATCCTTTATTAGTCCCACAATTGGGAAATCACCTCGTTCAGTAATCCTTCATATCTTCTCTGGTGTCCTTTATTGGCTCAAGATTGTAAGAAACATTTCTTGTGACAGCTTCTCTTCAAATCTGGCCCCTGCTTTGAATGTGGCACATCCTGAAAGGACTGTTAAATATCTCACGGCTGTGATGAAGACAAAAAATTGGTTGAGGAAATTGACTTGACTGAAATGTGAGATTGCCGAGTTGAGAGAGAGCAGCAGGAGTAATTCAGCAGGAAAAAATAAAGGTTTTGTGGATATAAGCCCTGTACAAGACAAAAGACTGAGAGATGGAGATCAGAGAGAGAGAGCAAGTGAGGGAACGGATGCAGCAAGCATGACAAAAGGTTTGTGTAATGATGTTGTTCTCAATTACTAACCTCCATCACCCCTGGGTGTCATGGATGAAATTTCCTCCTGAACAAAAAAGACCCAAGTGGAAACGATCAGCCAGAGACATGCATCACTGAACTGGGCGGATTTCATCACTACTGTGCTTCCAGGGTAACCACGGTGGTGTTGTCACTGTTCCCAGTGTTACATGGTATCTGTGAAGATGTCAGTCAGGTCGCAGTGTCTTCAGATGTACATGTGTACACACTGCTGAACACAAGTAGGTTAAATTAAGTTACAACTTCTGAGGCCATGTTGTTCAGGCCATGGACTGTATATAAAGATGGACGATGCATCTCCACTTCAGCACTATACAGAAACGAAGCCAGAATCTCCTGGATACGGACGCTGCCATCTTATCATGGGGAGCCAGAAACTGCACTGTGGTGATAGTGCTGCCGCTGTATCGCGGTCCTGCAGATACATGTGGGTGATCAATCATTATGTCTCACCCACGTTTCTACATTAGCAAATAACAAAATAAATCCAAGCTTAGCAGAAATGTTAGCACTTGAACAAACTGACAGAAAAATTACAGAAACCATTTATTTGACATTTTTAGTTTTGTCCATGTCCCATTTGCTAACATTGAGGAGGCGGGATTATGACCTATGCTGCAACCGGCCACCAGGTGGTGATCGAGGCGCTTTGGCTTCACTTTTGGAAAGCAGTCATGTCATCCATCTTTATATACAGTCTGTGTTTCTTGAATACACCAAATCATTTAATTTGTTTTTTACAGACTGTAAACCAATTTGGTTCATGTCCCTGTATCAGCGGTAGCATCTACGTTCATCATTTTGCAAAATACTAGTTAATCAATAACACAATTATAAGCAGGCACTCCATGCTGCAGCAGAGCAGAGCTCCATCCCAGAGCAGCAGAGACTTCACCTCAATCTTAACAGAGGGTAGAGGTTCCCTTTAGGAGCAGCCTATAGTAACATTGATGACAGCAGCAGCATCTGGAGGAAACACTTCTAACCTACATGCTCACAAAATGAACACTGTACAGTTATCGATCCATACTCTGCATTTATTTGACGAGTTTTTAATTGAATGAAATATCTGCTAACGACAGTTTCCTGGAGTGTGCCTTGCCTCATGCGCATCACTTTCATACCACAGCACTGCACTGTGGGAGAGCGCGTGGATTGCTGTCGGCGACACAGGGGATTACAAGTAAGTGTTGTCTGTGTGAGTCTGCTGCTGCGGAGCTGGGCCGACAGTCGATTTCAAAGTCTTCATGCAGGGGGGATGCTGAATTAAACTTTGCATGCATGCCATCCTTAATCTGCAACCCTCAAAAACATTCAGAGAGAGTGTAGTTAGCCCCAGGGTGCCGTCTCCTCTTTTGGAGAAGTGATACACTGAAAACTCACAAGGCTAAAGACGGGATTATTGCAAACGGACAAAGTTTCCCATGAAAAAGGAAAGAACAGTAAAAGCCCAAAGCATGTCCCCATGACTGCCATCGCTTCTCATAAGGTTTTCTACCTGATTCTGCAGCTGTTTAAAGACCCACCCTGAAAAAAAAACTAACACCCAGACGTCACGGTTCCCAGAGGAAGTTTTTTTTCAGGTTTCCACTTCGGGACATGTTAGCGAGGGCTTTATGACAACCCTCTGACGGAGAGAGATTGAGATCTGTGCTCCCGGTGCCACAGAGTCAGAAGAGTCAAGTAGCCCCCTGTAGACAAGCCATATGGCCTAGGAAGAGCTTCACGGGTGTATATGTGAGGCAGCAAGCACCATGCCAGTCCCTCTGCTGATTTCTCATTACCGAGGAATAAATAGAACAAGACAACAAAACAGTGGCCCTGTTGTGTCATACCCATTCTAACTTCGGTGTGAGGCAGATGGCACAAACTAAATGGCAAGATTTGAATAGTTGGGAAACTGGGCAGCAGCACTAAGCACAACAAACAACAAACTGTGATGAGGAGAGCATTCTGTTCTGCCCTTTTCACCACGTTTCGTGGATAACACCATTGTTTTTTCTGTCTTTGTTACCTGATTTCTGTGCTGCCTAACAAAGTGTCACTTTTAAGAGCAATCAGAATGACTGCACCCGCGCCGGTTGTTGTTTTATGCTACATGGCGGTGGCGTGGGAGGCGGCAGGGTAGGCACAGGGAGCAGGGAGAAGCCAAGTATCCTCTGAGGCGGCTGACGGGCCGGCAGGCGAGGCAGACAAGCACAGGATGCAAAAGGCTGAGGCAGAAAGGCTACCTGTAAATATAGCACAGCAGCTCACAAGCTTTGGTTTCCATTAAACAGCCATGTATTTCCCAGCTCCTGGCTTTATTGCACCGTTGCTTCGGGAGTGGGAGCCCAGAAGGCTCTTCAACATTATTAGCAGCTCACAGTACATAATCCCACAGCAGATTCTCGACTATCTTCAGACCCGACTGAGATATATAGAGAGAGATGAGGACCGAGAACAGGGGGGGCATCGGTTGGAGAGCGGTAGAAGAGGGGAGGGGTGCAGGAGGATGCCAGTCTTTGTGAGTCTAAATCATTGACGCAAGGAGACAGGCAAGCGAGGCGGGCATACATTGTAAAGCCTCTGTGTTTCTCATCGGGATGTCAAGCTAATTCAGTGACAGACACCAGATGGTGGCCTGTCTCCAGAGGTCCCATGTGTTTCACTAAGCCACGAGACCAGACACGGTGCCAGTGCCCTCCTCTGTCATTCCTTTAGAAGGGGATGAAGCCCCCTTTGCTCAGCATCCCCCCCATGCCTCGGCCTGGTTCCACTCATGATGCAGCCGGACTCTTTCAGGTGATGTTGGCCACTGCAGAAAGTCTTATATCCAACTTTACATCACTTCTTGTTCTTTAGAAGAACTACGACAAAACAAGAAAAAGGAGACGGCAGCTTCACCGCCCAAGGCTCCTCAATCATCATGTTCACAGACAGAAAAAGAAACATGACAGCTTTAATTCATCATGTTCGACGGTTGCACAATAAATCCAGCCTTGCCGACCAGACACTGAGTCATCATTATTTACACAATATAAGAGAAGCGCACCAACCCACCTACAAATGCAAGAAAAAGAAAAAACAACCTCATACTGATTTTTGTTGAGTGTGTCATCTGCCGGCATTCGTATGCAAATAGCTGATGTGTTCATTAAAGAACAAATTAATGAATATGTGAACAAGATGCTCTGTGGATCCAGGAGGTGTAAAGATGCACCAGAGCAGCTCATTCCCCCAAAAGAGACCTCGGAGATTTCATCAAAGGAGTTTTTTTATCTTTCGGTGAGGTGTGATGTTGTCTTCATCACAGGAGGTGACGAACTGAAACAGCTAGGAGCCATTCAGTAAACAAACTCTCGTCCCAGCATAACGTAGTAAACATTAAACACAAGCAAGTGAAGCCAGGTTTTTCGGGGCTTCTCCCTGGTACCATTTGTACTACGATCAGACAGATCGCTGAGGAGAGTAGTTTCTGGGGTTTGTTGTTATTTAAATTTTTGAAGATTATTTGGGACCAGACCACATATAGTGCAATAATAATTTTTGCCAAAATAATATTAATATATTTAACAGGGGGAAGGCCTTTTGATACAGAAATATTGTTTCATCTGAGTGTAAACAAACAAAACAAGGGGAAGAACAAACTGCTGTTTATCTGTCGATCATACAATTGTATACTCATATTCATATTGTATACCACACCTGTCAATCTATAGTACTTCTAGTCTATATATAAATGTGCATATGTTTACGTTAATTTCAATATCTTCTTATATGCAATACATGTGATGTCATTCTGTGCCACTGCAATTGACTCAAGTATGTTTTTCTAAAAATCCATCAGTCTGTTGTGAAAGATGTATTTATTTTATACGTATAAATTCTCTGTATCCTAACTTTTGATTTCTCATTTTACTTTTGTAGTTTCACTTGTGTCGACCTCATTTTGAACATGTGCTGCTGTAAGAAGTGAGTTTCCTCTGCGTGGGATCAATACAGTTCATCTCCTCTTCCATGCTGCAGTCACATGAGCATGTGGTGTGCTTTTTAAATAGTTTAGCCATCAGGATGCCGACAACCCACAATTAGACACTTTACACACCAGCTCATCACACGCTGTGTCGTTGACATCGGGGTGTCAGAAGGTGAAGATACAATCTTAATATCCGTCAGCGAAATGTCTCATTAACATTGTTAACTTCTGTGGTATAGTCACGATGCGTGGCACCAGCCTGTTATTAGATAATCACCAGATTAGAGGCAGCGAGGGGGACAGGACGCGAGAGAACAAGCATGGCATTACAGCATCCCTCACAGCACAATCCTTTCTGATGCCACAAATGCTCAGACATTTGTTGCTGTGGCACAGAAAGAGAGCACTCATCATCGTGATAGGACTTTGTGTTCACTCCATGATAATAGAGTGAACAAATAAACAGTGTCAAACCATCAAACCCCCCCCCACTCGCCTGACTATTTGTTCTCCTCTTGTGGAACCTGTAATCTTGTCCACATGATTTTGTTGTTTTGTTCCCGTATTCAGCTGAAAATTGAGGGGTTTTGAATTGAAGATCCCACTAGACACAAGTACTGTATGATCAATGAAATAAATATGATGTACGTAACTTAGTCACATTTATGATAAGGTCTTTGTGTGAGATGGAGAAAGGGAAATAAGAAAACACTAGCAAAGCTCCACTCTTAATCATCATAAGTATATTTTAGTATAAAAGAAACCATATATCTTCACCATCACCTGTATATAAAGATGGACGATGCGCCTCCACTTCCTCCCACTAGTCACATTTGGCGAGAACCCACCGATACACACGCCCGGCTAACCATGAGTCAGTTTCAGCTGTCATGATGTTTAAAGCATTCAGTAACGTCCAAATTCAGAACAACCTTTGACTTTTTGGTCCATGTCTCATCCACAAGCATGGAGGAGGTGGGATTTATAACCTATACTGCAGCCGGCCACCGGGGGCCATCAAAACATTTTGGCTTCACTTTTGAATTCATGAACAAATGCAATATGAGAAAAAAAATTCTATATCTTACACTTTGAATTAAAACATTTTCAAATGACTGTAGAGCATAAAAGTGCTTAATGCAATTTGTACATATATGACAGACGTGGTTCACCTCAGGGAGAGTGCATGGGGCCGGCTGTCTGTGCATGTCATTGCTTCACATGTATAATGCCTCCAAACTCCCCCCCCCTCGGCTGGTCTGGCCTGGCTGCTCTGCGATTCTGTTTGGCAAGATTACTATCACCGCTCACCACTTAGCATCTGCCCAGTCGCATCTCAGAAGAGTCTCACATCCCCCCCACTTACCCACCTCCCTCTCCTCCCCTCGCTCTCACTCCACCCATCCCTCCACTCACCCTTTCTCGCTGCACTCTTTAGCCGCCTCACGGCTCGCTGGTGTGACATTTGCCTTTCAGACGAGGGACGAGGAACCGACCCTCATCCAAACTCTGACCTTTCCCCCCCCCACACGTCTCCCTCTCTGACACATTCACAGCCAATTTCACTGACAGTGAATTCCGCAGACTGAGATAATAATAATAATAATCCGAGATGACATTCGATAACACATTATATAATTGACTTGTGTTTTGAGTTAGTTTGAGCAGGGTTTCTCTATCCAGTGATTTTTACCTGATAACCTGTCTGAACGCCGACCTCACTACTTAATGCAGATAACTGCTGCGGCAGCGGTAAAGGTTAATGAATGCTCAATGAATACCACATACCATGGGCCACTTTGGGCCATTATGTATTCAGCTTATTCAGTGGCTGGCCTACTGATGATCTAATGTAGATTTTCTGTCCACAGCAGAGGTAGAAATATCCTCCCGAGATGGTATAAATATCTCATTATGTCTGGACTGCGTGTGAAGGACAAGTGCTTAAAGTTTACATCCACCACATTATCTGGCTGCTACAGTCCAGCCACTGCTTTACATTCAGAAGTTAGACAAACCAGCAGATGCTCATTAAACAACAGGTTACTCAATTCTCATTTAAGTTGCAAGAAGGTTTAGGAGTTCAGAAGTGTTTGCCAAGATACGGTTTACCTGACACGTCAAAGCAAGGCCCCCCCCCCAACAATCACCTTGTCAAAGCTGTGATCTTCCATTCTCTCCCCTCCAGCAGAAGCAGCAGCGGCAGCAGCAGGGTACTGGTGACACATATGGCCAATTATAGGTGGAAGTGGAGAAGATGATGTGAGCTGAAAGCTTGTTCACACGTGGCGGGTGTCCAGACGGCCAAGGGGGCTGCGTGGTGGAGGGTCGTGGGAGAGGAAAAAGCTCATCAATAGCTGAGGTGAGCCGAGCTCCTCTCGCCTCTCCATTCATCCGCAGGTCTGTGGCAAATCAAACACCACTTTTTAGCCAATCAATACTGCCCCTTAACTTCCCGTTATTACTCCGTAGCCAGAATAAGCGTGAGCGAGGGAGATTCAATATTTAGTTCATAAATCATGCAGTAAAAAATGTCAAGGGGGTAATTGTGGTTTTCTAACACCCTTTAAAGGAAGGCAGATTTTATTAGCGGGTTAACGCAGCCGGGCGACCCTCATTCCTTCTCATTATGGGCCCTCGGAGGCATCATCAAACCTTAAATGTTACAACACTTCACAGCGGACGCTGGCCTCATTTCTCAAGTACACACCTCTGCCGAACATGCACACGCACAAACAAAGTGAGTGGCGCGGAACATGATGTAGTCGTATGTGAAAGCCTTGTTCATTTGTAATGAATGACAAGATTGTTTTGGTCAAACTCATTGTGCGGGCTTCAATCATTTATTTTATATATTACTTCCTGCACTGTTTACCGAGCAAATAAAAAGCCTCCTTCCCACACACAAACAGCAGAAAAAAAACAAGAGGAATGGTTGCATCATTACACTGCTACAGACTACTGGTTTCCAAAAGTCTCACTCTCCCCTCTCTCTCTCTCCTTCTGTGTTTTTCTCCTACCTCGCCCTCCAATGAATTTCAATTGGCCAATAATTTCCCACCATATCCCCAAGTTACAGCGTTCTCTTTTCTTTTCTTTTTTGTCACATCTTTTAGTGATTAAATGGATCGATTTCTGCTCTCTGTGGGTGATTAATCCCAGGGGGTTAGTGAGATTACAGAGACAGGGCCAAAGAGAAGCCTCCTTAATGGATTCACACGGAGAGCCTTCCATTCATAGGGCTAATGAGATTGGATTACAGGACCAGCAGCTTCAGAGAGGAGAGGGAAAACTCACAAGAGGAGAATCACGTCCGATGGGATGAAAGAAAAGGGGGTTTCGTGATGAAAAAAAAACTAAAACGAGGAGTCAAACAAACTGAATGATGTCACGTGGCGTACTGTTCGCCTGACCCCGCATTCTGTTCCCTGAATGAAAACTCAACCTTAACACCTGCTTGGCCGGTGGGGGTTCGTACCTCGGTTTTTTATCTCGTGTGGTATTCTCGCACGGAGGCCTTGTGTATGATTGATCGTGGTCATTATTAGTCAGGGGGACGGGCGAGCAGCGGGAGGGACCCGTTGCGGTGAACCACTGAGGCCGCTACAGTCATTCAGGTGCAGCACATAGCCCAGCTGTTTCAGTCTGGAGGGAGCTGCAGGTGCCGTGACGGTGTTTGGATGGTGGCGACAGCAGGCTCTATATCTCTCCTGCACAGCTGGACATTCAACCAAGAGAGGAAGCCGTGACTCTTGGCGTTCCGGGGGGCTCAGTGTGGTGGCCTGTGTTGCGCCCCCATGGCTATATATCTCCACTTAATCTTTTGTCGGATCCCAGCAGGAAACAGTGTAGTCGTGAAAGCGTGTAGTGTAGTTTTAAAACACATGTATGACCCACGAATCAGAGGTCTAAATAACAGCTGGAGGTCATCTGTGTTACCTCGAGGAAATAGGAGCCAGGGCTGGTGGAAGCCGGTTACTCCAGGTCACTGCACAAACGATAGCCCCATCTCGTCGGCTGGGTATAGACTAAATGCCCTCAGTGTGCAGCTGCATACAGAGTGGAGAGCCCCCTGTTCAATCTTCCCCTTGGTCTCTGAATGGATCCCTGGGTCCGGCATGTCTGCTGCTGGATTTGATATTTGGTATTTGCTTTGGACCACGTTTTGTTTCAGCTGGAAAGTCATCTCTGAACGCCGACTGTTCAATCTAAAGAAGCTGTTCAGTGCTTAGAAATGCAGTGCTAATTTTTGTTAGCAATACACCATAAATAAATCAAATTCTAAAGTTTGTATTTGTTACATTTTTAATGCTGTTGGAAAAGTGAAATAAATAAACAAACACACACACACACACACACACACACACACACACACAGTATTTCCCCAAGGCAAAACAGTTTGTTCTTTGTACTGTTTGTATAAAAGAAATATTCACACAGATCATATGACCATTGTTTTTAGCTACACTGAGCATGTCAGTCATATCTCCCTGCTCTCTAATGAGTAGTGACAGTTCATGAGGGGGGGCGAAGAAGAAGCAAAGAGGAGCCCTGAGGTGCTGCGTCCCCCATCATCAGGGAGGGACAGCTCTGCCTCCACACACACATTCAATAGTCTTCAATGTCTGCTCTGAAAAACACTCCAAGGTTTGAATGTTTGTTTGTGGTGGCCTGGCTGTGTTAATGGGGTTGGCAGTATACGCCGAAATTGTAAAAAAGTCTTGCACTTAAAGGAGAACTCAAACACATCAAAGTCTGCTTACAGGCTTTAAGCACTCATATAATAACTAGGGCTAAATCCATATTATTATGTCTCTGGCCACACAATAGCATTTTGGCTCTGTATCAGTTTTAATGCCTTTCACGTGACCACTCACGTAGACTGGGCATGCGCGTGCTGGTGCAACAGGAAGGTATGCACAGGTACACAGGAAGGTTGTACCATTGAAAAATGCAGAATTCAATTGCACAACAGCTGTAAGCAAAGACAACAGGGTCAGCAACTTTTAGAATTGATTATCCATGCTGCTCTCTACAGTGTTAGCCGAGATTAATGCCAGTAGTTTTCTTGTGGAAGGGGGTCATGAGATAGGAGCCTGACGAATCAGCGAAGGCTACGTTCGGATCGTAAAGACCCAATCAGAGAGCAGTGGTGAGTCTCAGTTTCTGCCCGTCCAGAGAAAAATGCAGCCCCAAGTGTGACAACCAAAGAACAAGAGGGAGATATTAACCAATGGTAGAATTTGAGGCGAGTGCTGAGAAACTACAAGTATTTATATGATGTTACTACGCCTGGTCAACTGGCCAAAGACACTTTGTCCACTTGTTCGGTACGGTTATCACTACCTCCTTGATTGTTACCATTTTTATTGATGTCAGAAACGCTTGACTCTGCGCTGCCTTCTAGTGGGCGCAGGATGCATTGACGTATGTGGGCAGTGACAGTTATATCATCACATATATATATTTTTTTTACATAAATCACTGGCCCCCATTGTTCCTGAGTTACCGCGTTGAATAATGGACGCTATGTCACAGTAAGGCTGACCTTTGACCTTTTGAATAAAAAATGCTAACGCTTCCTACCGACTCTTTATCCTATTAGAAATGTGTGTTAAATTGTGTTATAATTGGTGGAGGGAATCTTCACCCAGGAAAGAAAAAATGTGTTTCATGAGGTGTCTGTGACCTTGACCTTTGACCACCACATTCCAATCAGTTCACCTCTGAGTCCAGGTGCACGTGTGCACCAGATGCAATGAAATTCTCTCCAGGCCGAGATATGGTGAGGTTACAGTGACCTTGACCTTTGACCCTCAAACTGCCAGCTGCGGTTTGGTAAAATCTGATAAATTACCTCAGGGGAAGTCACTCAAACTTCTTTCTCCCCAGCTCCTCTGATATGTTAGCGTTGGAAATGTATTAAATAGAAACTTGGATATTATTTATTTAGAATTTAACATTACAAAGAGAATGGAACGCTGTCATGTTTGTCAGTGCTGTGTTTTGAAAAGTACAGAGACAATCATTAGCCTCTCATTGTAAGAAGATGTTTTAAAAAAATATTTGTATTCTTTTTTAGAAAAACACCCTTTAGATAAATATTGTCTTCATACTGTGTTTATTGGTTTGCTATCATTAACAGGTAACAGCTGCCTTCAACGAAATAAGACATGATGGAAGTAAATGAGGGGAAACTGAGACATTAAATGCTAAATTGTGTTGAAAATCATAATGTAATGTTTTCTCCAGTGAAATGCAAATTTATCAATCTAAACATTGAAAGATATTGCCGTTCTTGAATTCCTTGCATTTTTTCTGTTATTAAAAAAAAAGAACATTTTGAGTAATACTGCAAACACACTCACAAAAGGAAACATTTGCTTGGAACTCATCAAATTCTAACTCTGCAATGTCCCTGAGGTGCTACCACTTAGAGTATAGGAAAACAAATTCACAGAAGCTTGAATGACTCACATAACTCACAAATCTGGGTGAGCAGTGCGACTGTGCTAACCCCGGGTGAGTTTTTTGGGAATCCAGTCCAAGGTTAGTTTCGTGTCACACACTTCCTACGCCAGACATTGCAGTTATGGGGGCTAATTATGGATCGACACTAGGGGGATTTCTGCCTCTTGTGAAAGCTGCTCACGTGGAGGGGTTAGTCGAGCTGCTGACTCTTTAGTGGAGCTGCTCCCTCACACAACGGAAAAGTGGTATTATACATATATATATAAATACACTCGCACATAGACACCAGGGCTTTAAAACCAAGTGTAGCCTATACTTTTTACAGTGTATAATGTCTCGAGGTAGAGAGGCGACAGTTTTCCCTGAGTGCAGAAGCCATTAGTCAGAATGGAGGTGATTTATGGGTTGTCTCCTTGCAGAATTTAAATTAACTGCCATGCTGTACGGAGAGAGGAGGGAGGGAACCACTGCTTTTTGGGTTGCTGCCCTTTGCACTCCCTCTCCAACTCTCTCTCTCTCTCCTCCCCCCCTGCCTTCCTTTCACTCCGTCTCTCTCCATCTCACGGGAGAAAATTTGGAACGATTTTTGGATCCAGGTGTGTTGTCAGGTGGTCGGCTCACTCATGGGTTTCAGCAGGTTTCACTGGAAAGTAAGCTCAGCCAAATGAAAACCCATTTTTTTCACTACTGGAGAAAAACCTGAATCATTAAAAGACACCATGCAAGGTCAAGATCAGCAGATCCTTTACTGAAGGTGCAGTGTCTTACGGAACGGTATATACAGTAAATATTTCACAGTATCGTCCAGAGGCTGCAGCAAAAGTCCCCCAAAAATACAGCACAATGATTCACATACTTATTTTTTAATGCTAAATAATAAATGTGTCTCCAAATGTGGAGATACAGCATTAGTAATCAGGGGTTTCTCATTATTTCAGGATGTACTCTCCCTGCTCCCAGATCCATATTAATGATTTTTATATTAATGATGTTTTGTACTGTACTCTCCCCTCCCTGATGGCTTTATGATCTACAGTATAACTAAGCTGGGGGACAGGCCTGCAGTGTGACACGGGAGCTTAAGGGACAGGAGCTTCAGCAGAGTTCAGCGGAAATTCCCTCCTCGTTGCAAATGATTCATCGGGGTGGACTTCATATACATAAATACATATTGCATAATACTTAATGCTGGGGGAACAGGGCCTTGCCGTGAGACAGAAGAACGGTGGGGATGGGCAGCTGGCCGGGGTGAGAGGTTGGAAGTCAAGGGCCCATGGGTGAGGGGAGAGGGTGAACAGTCAGGGAGGAGATCGGGGGGGTGAGGATGACTCCATATGACATTGTACAGAAAAGCCCATGAAGTACTTTACATGACACATAGGCAGGGTCCTATTTCTAGATGGATAGAAACGTGCTTTTTTCTGCATTAGTTCTTAATTGCTTTTCAGGAAGATTTATTACTTCTGCTCCCATAAAACACATATCGTACACATCCACTGATTTCCCTCCCACAGGTTCAATGAACTCACAGATAAAATCTTCATTATGCATTGGTTTCCTGTGCAGAGCCTTGACCTTTTGTGTACTTTTGCAATTATTGCCTTCTAACTCAGTTTTTTGTATTATTAATGAGGCAACACAATCATCTAAAATATCATTTACAGTAATCCCGGGTTCACTGTGCTATTTAAGGGCAACAAACAAAGCCTCACAAAAAACGAGGGAGAACCTGGAGTTAGTTGTTTCTTTTATCTGTGAAGGAAACAGCCTTAACCACATGAAGACCTCATAATTAAGAACTTATTTTGAGCCAATCCACAATATTTTAAATTTAACCTAATTATGAACAATCCACAACCTTGACCACGTGTTTATCGTTGTTACAGCAACACTGACGTCCTTTTTGCTGTTGTACAGATTAAACAAATAACATGTTAGCAGCTGGTAGATGTTGTTTCCTTTGTTGCCTTGGGAACAAACAAAGTTCCTGTTCCTGCAGTGAATATGTGGCTATAAATGCACCAAAATGTCAAAATATTATTTTAAGTATGAGGAGTACATATTACTGAGATAATTTTTTCAAGCACGGCAGCTGGTGCACTTCAGTGATAAATCTGAGGGTATCTCAAGCATCTTTTTATCACTTGTGCTTTACACTGCACACAGCTTTTTAAACATGAAACGATGAGCATGTTTTCACGTGATAAATGCAGATCAAACATTCCTCTTACCACTCTTTGTCTCCTCCCCTTTGTCTCACCTCTGGGGAAGTTGTCAGTTCTACAGCAGCTCGATTCTTTTCCCCAGGGGACAGAATATTCCTCTGTGGGTTCTTTGCTGCAGTCCTGCCGTGTTGAGGGCAAAACCAGGCCACAGAGAGCCTGCGCTGGACTCCAGCTGAGGGTTTGACAGGTTCTTGTCTTCAATGCCTGGATGAAGGAAACCACCCTGGGACTTCCACCTGGGTCAGACAAGAAGAAGGAGAACAAAGACAGAAAGAGAGAGTAGAACAAAAAAAAATCTTAAGTTATTGACACGCAGATTTAAAATAGTGGGTTTGTTCAGTTGTTGGTTCAAAGCTCGAAATCTCAGGCTTAGTTCATTTAAGTCATGGCAGTACTCACACTTGGCAGGTTTTTGCAAAGTAAAACATAGAAACTTTGAATTTCAGGACCTTGTAGTGAAAGCAATAGTACTAATGAAGGGTCAATAATATTTGATCATGTGTACCTACTCATTTTTGGTTAATGTTTCAAAAAGAAACAAAAGGAGAGAAACAGAGAATTC
This sequence comes from Pseudopleuronectes americanus, assembly GCA_038501795.1. NCBI lineage: Eukaryota > Metazoa > Chordata > Actinopteri > Pleuronectiformes > Pleuronectidae > Pseudopleuronectes > Pseudopleuronectes americanus. The sequence goes on from CM076732.1 coordinate 10,974,789, forward strand.
TTTATGTCATGTCCTTGTCCGAAAACATGTATTTATTTGACCTAGTCGCCTTATTCGTTCAGTTAAATGCTGAATAGATCCTGAAAAATGACGCGTTTCATATTCGGCATATTAGGCCTTTCCAGACTCGTAGCACACACAGTAAGTCCTGCGAATGAAATGTATCCCTGTAATTTAGAATTCTGACCTTTCTTCTGAGGCAGGATTCAAATCAGATGCAAGTGGGGTGGGGGGTGGGGGGGGTGGGGGGGTGGGGGTGGAGAGGAGAGCGCTGTGAAGTGTTTAGCAAGGAGATGAGTTCTCACTTCACGCTGTGAGTGACGCTGCAGTCCTGGCCGAGGTGGAAAGGTCATCCCATCATTGGGGAGCCTGGGGGGAGAGAAGGCAAGAGCGAGTGAAGCCACGAAGAGCGCGCTGCAGGCAAGGCAGAGGGAGCACGAATCTCACACACACAAACACACACACACACACACACGTCCGTCCTCACATTCATTATGATACCTGGATATATTAGCCGACCCTGCAGCATGTCAGCCAAAGAGCAACTCCGCAATTTCTCTCCTCTCGTCACTCTGCAGACGGAGGACAAAGAGTTAAACAACTATTTCCTCGGAGCTCTGCTGCTTAGTCAAGGAAAAGAAGACAACGTGTAAACAAGGACTAAAGATCAAGCCAGATTCATGGATGACAGAATTCAATTTTCCTGCACGTCTTCACCCGACTGTCTCTACAGTATGTGTACTCTTGGCAGACAACTGCATGTGTGTAATTAGCTAGTAAATATTCCATAAAGATATACAGAGCATGCGACCGGGCTCATCCCATTGCACTGAAAAGCAATGAGGCTGATTTGACTGCATGTGACATAACATGCAAAGTGCTTGCGACATGTCATAATCACTTTGGTGTGACGTACCACTATGCAGAGACCCCCCCCCCGCCCCGTAAACACAAAGGACCACCAGACGAACTCTGGACAAGCTCCGGTTTGCAAAGTCAGTTATTATGTCGCGTAAAAATGCAACGCTGTCACATGCTGTAGTGGACGGGGCAGACGTCAGGCTTGATAGACCCGAGGCCCCTGCAGTGAGGAAGAACACACGGCCTGAGGGGATTTCTGCAGGGCCCGTGTGTCTGTGTGTTTCTGTGTGTGTTGCTCTTTTCCTCCGGAGTCATGTCCTTCACCGCTCCATGCATTCACCTGGATATATCCTGTGCATTAAAGTGCACGTTCAGCAGGAAATCACTGAGCCAGAGAAGGCTTTAAAGCAAATACATATTAATTTCCGCAGCACATACTGTATATAAAACTGTTCCTCCCCAGACTCGAAAACAAATGCCCTCTTTCCCCCTTCTCCGGAGCAGAAACAGACTTACTCCACAAACAAAGTGGACAATTCCCACTCCGAACTCAGCCTCTTTCCTTTTCCAATTTTCCTTTAAATGCACAAATGCGCCATCTCCCCTTCGGTTGCTGTCGTCAATTCGGACTTCCTCTGCCTCGCCGTCTTTGTTTTTAATGCCCCCCCGCCCCTCACCATCTCCAAACCACCTCAGTGGGTGCCAAGCAGTCACAGCAGTGGCTTGATCCTGGCACTTATGAAAGGAGCCCTTTGATAAGCTTTGGCCAGGAGCAACACAAGGGAAGCAATCAGAGACACAAACTCAACCAGAGATGAGGCTTCTAGTGTGTTTGCTGGCATGTTTGTGATGTTGTTTTGTTTCTTTGACCCGTTAAACTTTCCTCATGAAAAAAAAATGAAAGCTATTTTTTCTTTTTTTTTACTCCTCTATGTTATATGGTTTTCCCGTGTGTACTTCTGAAACCCTTGGAAACATTTGCTCTGACTCCCCATCTCTTTGTGAGCAGTGAGAACAAAGTGATTAAAAGCTTTTGAGGTGTGTTTGGATGTGGCTGATGCCTGGACACGGAGCTACTGCAGGTTGTTGTTTCCTGCTCCCTGTCCTCACATCTGCTCAGGGTTTCAGAAGCTGTCACCCTTGTTGGAGTCTTTGCTTAATATAACTGACTGTTCGGGGATTGATCTTATTTTTGTAATCATGACCATTGTGCATCGACTAGAGACTGAACCCTACACTGTTAAATCTGTATATTAACAGCACTTAACTGGCAGCAGCTTCACACTGTATTATTGTATTTTAGAGATACAATGTATCACTTGAAATAATTATGCTTTTTTTTATGTAATCTTGTAAAAAACACATCTCAGTTTTGTAAGAAAATTACAATACAGTCTATTTACAGTGTTCACCATGCATTTGAATCTACATTGTGTCATGTGTATTTAACTATACTACTATTGTATTCAAATAAATTCGACTCAATTGTATTTGTATATTGGCTATCTATCTATTTATCAACGTTTTTAATTCAAAAGTTGAATTTAGCAGGTTACATTTTGTTTGCATAAGTTTATTTTAATTTCAATTGAATTCCTGTGGATAGATGGATAGATGGATAGATAGAGAGACACTTTATTGATCTCGTGGTAACTTTAGGAAAATTTGAAATTTGAAATCCCATACTTTTCTTAAAGTTTCTCAATACTAAGCTTTTTACAATTTAATTCCTGTAAATAATCGTATTCTCTAAAAGTCCCACTCCACATAAAACCCTTATTTGTTCCTTAAAAGTACATATTCAAAAGTTTTGCCATGAAACATGTGATTTCACACCTGTATTTCTCATTTCATGACTGGGATTTATATTTCATATATTTTCATATATATATATATATATATATATTAGCATATACTTATGGATATGCTAATATGACCCCACCACTACTCTCATCCCCCACCCTCAACGCAGCTGAGGAACCTTTTCCAGTTACTAAGTCCCACCCACAAGGATAAGTTTATTAGATTTGTAACATCACAAACGCTGAATCCGTTTTCTTCAGACTGGCATTTGTTGTCAAGAGGAAAATACTCAAAATATATATTTTTACCATATAAAAGCCTCTAGGAGGATATGTTGACATATTTGATTTTCCACAGAGGGGGACTTTAAAAAATGAAATCAGTTTTTTCTACCATATTGCACTGAAGGTTACAGAATGACATTGTATAACATTAGAACAGGTTTACATCAACGATTAACTCTTGGAGCTGGACAGGAACGTTGTCCTTCCAAAAACTGACATTTGGAAGGCGTCACAAAAAAAAGCATCTCAGCTCCAGAAAAATACGTTTCTGCCATATGCAACTATTTTGCTTTCAGAACATGCCATCACTTCCATTAAACTATGTTTCACAACGACTGGCATTGGCACTCCTGGATCCTCTCCATATGCTCCGACAAATCAGGCAAAACAAACCAGCTCCACTGATATAAAGCTCAGCTGTCACAGCAGTTAACTCCCTCTCCATGTCTTACCTTGCTCCCCTTCTGCCTCTCCGACGCTCGTCTACCCATCTTTCTTTTCTCTCTTTCATTGCTATCACTCTCTGTTTGTCCTCTCCGGTGTGCATTGATCTCAGTGCTTCAGAGATTTAGAGATTTGGGGCAAACTGATCTGACTGGCAGTTCCAGCTGGCAGGTGGGGAGAACAAACAATCCCCACTCCTAACTAAACAAACTCAAAAACCAATTTAGGCCTTGTGTGCTTCTTCATATAGGCAAACTCCATGTCTGTATCCGCGGGAATAAAACAAAAACAGGCAAATATGCATTGGAGGAACACCTGTTGTGCCTGTTATTTGGTTATGTCTTACAGACTCAGTGATAAATTAGGCATCCAACTGGTGCGGCCTTCAGTTCGCTACTTAAACTAAATGATGACAAAGAGACAGAAAACTGGTTACATGTCCAGAACAGTGGTGACAGATATTCAGGCCTCCTGCTCACTGATCCATCTCAATCCGTCACAAGAGCTCGGCCCCAGCTCCGGCAGAAAGCAGTCCAGGAGACAGGCCACCACGTGATGGGGAAAGAGCCTGAAAGATCTCCCAGATTTAAAGTTTAGACTGAGGCTGATGGAATTTATCAGCAGAAACACCTGGTGGACCAATTACCTGCCGACTTATCCAAAAGACAAGCGAAAGAAAATTAAGACAATGGTTTGATACTAGTCGTTGTTTGTGGTGTTGAGTTAAAAGCTATATTGGCTTCATATTGGAATTCAAAGGGGAAAAAAAGCCTGCATTCTCCTGCTGATTTCATCATTACCTCTCGTGAACCTGTAATGAACGCCACTTTCCCAAATGGCACTATTTATTGACGTGAACGTGCCATATTCTCCCACCTGTCCTGGTCGTGTTTGTCCATTTAACTGCATTAGACTGACGTCTTCGCAAACACTCCACAGATTTCACATGATGACATATGTTTGTTTGCCATCTGCAGACTTTATTATTTGCTCTCTTACTTCACCATTAATCACTCTAAGGGATGAAAATGTCAAACAAATGACATCATTGCTGCATATGGATTTTTTTTCTCCCAACCAGGACCCTTAATTTGATAAAAACCATGAAATCAATACCTAAAAAAAGACACCAATAAGAAATGGTGTCAGCGCATTCAGGTGGAGAAACACGGTTATTGACATAGGGGAAAGGCAAAGAGGGGGAATAAAATAACAGCGGATGTCAGTGGCCCCTAACGGAAAAATAGATTTGCTGCCTTTGCCCTTAAGAAGTGGCCCCTTGTGAGGTACCACAAAGATCATTTTAAAAGTTTTAATACATCCTCTACACATGTAGCTGCATTTTCTGTTTGCATTGAACAACTGAAGGTTGCTGGCTTGTGAGTTCGTTCTTGGCATCAACTTCTGTAATTAGCACCTTTTTTTTTATTGGAGGAGCTGGTTTAGCAGATCTGAGTGCTGTCTTGTGTCTGTGCACATGTACGCATGAATCTGTAGAGCCCATGTCTTTCCACATCTCCGTCTTTATTTTTAGAGGCTGGATGCTGATGAGAAAGAGGAGAAAGCAAGGGAGTGAGAAACAGCATCAAAAGTGGGGAAACGTGGGGTGGGGGGGGCAGAGAGAAAAAAGAGAGAGGGGTGAAAGAAGAGGAGCAATATGGTCAGTTTGGGGGGGGGGCGGCTGTGTTGGTTCCTCTGTGGTTCAGGAGAGTGGTAGAATGAAATGCAATGGGATGAGAGTCCTTCCTCTCAGTGAGCTGGCGAGAGAGAGAGAGAGAGAGAGAGAGAGAGAGAGAGAGAGAGAGAGAGAGAGAGAGAGAGAGATGAGAGAGAGAGAGAGAGAAAGAGAGAGAGAAGGGGACGTAACCACACCAACCTCTCACTCGATAGGGGAGCAGAGGAGAGGAGGGGGCTTCGCTGCTATTGCCGTATAAAAAGCCAAGCCTGAGAATCCGGCACCACAAACTCACCACACACACACACACATACACACACATGCACAAACACAGAGCCAGTGACTGCTCTGTGTCTCTCACACTCTCATCCCTCTCTCCCTCCCTCTCTCTCTCTCGCTCTCTCCCTCCCTCTGTCTCTCACTCCATTCCTCTGGGCTCTGCATCCTTCTCGCTTCTTCTTCCCACAAGTCAGAATGTGTTTGTAAGTACACGCTGAATGTCTCCCTCTGTATGCCTGGGCTTCCTTAAGTCTTTTGTATGTGTGAGTGACTGGTTGCCTAGTTAAGTGTGACTGAGCAGAGCAGTGGGGTGTATCAAGTGTATGTGGGTCTCTGTCTCACCCTCACACACTCGCCGCTCCTCCTGCAACTCTTCTCGGGATCTCTGGATCCCTCTCCTCGGTGACAGGCTCCTCACACTAAGCAGTCACCATTTCTGCTCCCGGGAGACCCACGCTGGCAGCGCAGCCCCTTCCCCGACTCAGCATCGGGAGGAAGACCCTGGTGGCGGCTGCCGTAGGGGTTATGCTGGTCCTGGTGCTGGTGGTACTCATCCCTGTGCTCGTTAGCTCAGTGGGTACAGATGCCAGCCACTATGAGATGCTGGGCACCTGTCGCATGGTGTGCGACCCCTACCTGAACAAGGGCACTCCGGCCAGCAGTACCAGCTCCACCAGTCTCCAGGCTGAGGCTGAGGCATTGAGCGACCAAGGCAACGTGCTTCCACCCTCCACCTTACTGCAAGGCCCACAGGGGAAGCCTGGCAGGCCAGGCAAGCCCGGACCACCTGGACCGCCGGGGGAGCCAGGGCCACCAGGACCAGCTGGGCCTCCTGGTGACAGAGGGGATCAGGGAAGGACTGGGATTTTGGGTCTGGGGGGGAAATGGAGCTATCAGCACAGCCACCTACAGCACGGTGCCGCGGGTGGCCTTCTACGCAGGGCTTAAGAACCCCCACGAAGGCTATGAGATCCTCAAGTTTGACGACGTGGTCACCAACCTGGGCAACAACTTTGATGGCATATCGGGCAAGTTCATCTGCAGCATACCGGGCACATACTTCTTCATCTACCATGTGCTGATGAGAGGAGGGGATGGCACCAGCATGTGGGCAGACCTCTGCAAGAATGGCCAGGTTAGTGCTTTCAAAGTTTCCTCTCTCCAGTGTAAACATGAGAAACTCTGAGGCTCACTCTCCTCTTCCTCGTCCTCTGTGGCTCTGTCCTAAACATCCATAAATTGCAGGAAGTTTTTTTTTGTCTTGGTAAAGCCAGTGAATAAAAAGTGACTTTGCGAGTCAGGCGTGCGCATCTGCCGTGCGCCTCCAAAGCCCAGAGCGCACAGCTGTGACACCCGGCGCGCCCGGAGATAAAGACGTGTTGACTGGTTGTGACCCGCGTTCCCTTCCTCGCATGATGCGTCCTGACATTGCCGCGTGCACAAATGCGATCCAGGGGACGGTCACGGTGTGGGTGTGAGCCGCTGAGAGCCGGTGTGAGCCGGTGGGTGCGCGCCGGTCTGTGCGCCTTCACGCCGTTACATGTGGAGACCGATAGCGCGTTCCGTGTTTTCTCTTTTTCCTCTGCTAATCCCACTTTGTGTGTCGGAGTGCTGGACTTGAAAGTGACGATGAGAAGTTGCAGGAATTAACAAAAAATTTGTGGAGTAGAGATGCGGTGGCATTTACTTTTGTTTTGTGGAGTGTATGTGCGGAGGGACGTGGCGCTATCGTATTTGGAGATTTGCCTGTTACGCATGAGTTTCATTAATCATAATATTATCATAAATTAAAAATAATACAATATTGCATGGACGAGACCACACGCTTCTATAGCCAAACACTCAACTTTTAGATCTGATCATGTCTGCTCGGTACAGGTGTAAGGAGTCGAGGGGAGTGGGGGTAAATTGAAATTATACGGATAATATTTGGACAACACTTTGTGTGTCTGTGCAAACCCACTGCATGTTGCATCCATCGGTCTCTGCAGTCGTGATAAATGCATTAGGACGTCTATATGATCTATTCACGGCTTCTTTGATGCATCGCTTTAATGGGGCGCTAATTTTGTTTTGCGCCCCTCGGGTCTTCTCAGGTTGGTAATGTGTGCCAGTGTAGTGTGCAGCTCTCCGATCAGCCCGTCAGATCGTTTCTCTTCAAAGTGGCTTTGAAATAACGTTTTGCCTTTGACAAAAAAAAATTAATAGGAAAGAAGATGCAATTATTTGCAGTCATTGTTTGATTTGTGGCTGCAACTGTGCCTTTATCAGTTTGCCTTAACAATTAAATGCATTCGTGTTAAATTGGAAAAAAAGAAGCAGCCTTTCACACTTTAAACACTCCAAATATAATCCTGCAAAATGTCTGCAATCAAAATCATTCTCTTTCTAATTTAATTACAACTTTCTAAAAGCTGTGAGAGTTCAATTCAGGGTTAAAGTGCATATAACCAAAGAGACCATGAAAAGGAAGAGGTTAAAGGGCCGCCTTTATTTTATTTCACACATTGTCATGCATCTCTAATGTAGAAGCTACTCCAGCTCAGCTGCACTTTGGGTCTTGCAAGGGCGTAGCTTTGGTTTTTACCTTTCTTTCTATTTTTGAGAAACGGACAAAATCCAACTCGCACTTGCTTTCTGTCTTGAGTTCTCATTCACACGCACTCATGTCCTCACATGAGCACGTACACAGGCTGAATATGCACAAAGTGGACTTAAACTAACTGTGAATACGTTGATTAATTAGGTTTTTTAAATGCGATAGATTTTGAAGATCGCAGATAGAAAATAAAGGCATAAAAATATCTGCTGCAAAGCATTTTCACGACCAATCTGAAATCCTGTAGATCTGTCCCTTTCACTTTGATGATTTGGGCAACACAAGCGTTTCATAACATGCATGGGGCCACACAGTGATGCTCAGTCACATCTTTAAATTATATTACCAAAATGTATTCTTGTATTATTTTTCATCAGAGCTCACCTGAGAGCCTGCAGCTCGTCTGCCTGTGAGTCTGTGTTCCTCTGGCTGCTGCTGACTGGGTTTTCAGAACAAAAACTATGCGTGACATCAGCAAACAAATCAGCTGGACAAGCGGATGTGGTTCACTTCCTTCGTAATGTTTTGATGACCCATATGTGGGAGGAACTGGGCTCTAGAAAGGAGGAGAGAGGCGTTTAAATTATTTCTTCAACTCATTTCAAAGAACTGGATGTTTGGACAGATCACAGAAACGCTCTTCTTACCTGCGCTGAGCTGTGACCTACACTTCAGCTCTTCTTTAAAAGCATCCTTCTTCACATTTGGAGGCACTTTTCACGACACAAATTAGCACAAAAATTGAATTTGATATTAAATGATGTTTGGATATTTTCAATCGACATTTGAAACTTTAACTATCCCTCAGATCCCTCACCGTTGATCAACCAACTCCACGACTGCTGCTGATGGACTGCGGCTCATCGCACATTAATGTACATATCCTTAGACTGTCACTCTTAGTCACGATGACCACCATTTTGAGAAAAAAGTGAAATTTGGCCACTCATAGTTGCTGGTAAGATCCTTGCTGTAACACAGAGGGGAGTTCAAAATGGCCCAATCATTTAGGGACATGTTTCTCTTGTCTTGGAACTATCATCTTCATATTCAAAAGGTAAATTGTGCCCATAGATAAACAGTGTTCTAATTAGTAATGCTGCCTGTGACAGACTTTTTTTTTAACTATACATGTTGAATGATATCACAGCTTCTGTAAGTCACACAAAATGCTATTTATAGTCCATTTCATGAACATTTGGGATTTCTGATTCACCATCATCAGAGAGATGAATCCTTGAAACAAGATACATCACAAATACCTCTGCCTCCGGAAATCCAAATCCACCAACTGCTGCTGCCACCTGCTTCATATCATTTTAATAATCGTAATTTTTAAATTTTTTGGGAACTGAGAATTTCGAAATAAACAGTACAGCATAAAGTGGCCAGGGCCTTACATGGCAAGTGCTGACACCATGATAAGGCGGAGATAAAACAATTGGCTCCGTGAATCTGTTCGTCTTGCCAAGGCAGCTAGAGGTTAACTCCTCCGCCAAGTTCACAGCCGGCAAGAAAAAGAGTTACAGCGATCACCTTCTACATATAATGTCTCACTCAACAGGAATGTTTATGGGTAGGCGTAAAAGCATTGATATACAGTATAATAGGGGAAGAAGAACATATGTTCCAATAAAAGGCCTTCTGTTCCCGCTTCATTGTGCTCCCAAGAGGAGGGTGTGGAGGTACTTAAGTTAGACGCACACAGTGTGCATCCCCAGAGACCTGTGTAATGTTTATAAAGTGGTAACTGCTTCTCTGTCTCTCTCTGTCCTGTGCAGGCAGCTCCTGCATACAGGCAGCAGAGCACTGGCTGTGGTGTTTATTAGGTCGTTGGTCGACAGCGAAGGCCCCAAAGCCTCAATCTGTGTAAATGACGGTGAATGGTTATAAATGTTGGGGCCAGCTTTTGCTACATCATTGATGAAGTGCTGAGATCAAGCGAAGGCTCCTGCAGTCGCAGCTCATTAAGGCTGCAAGAAGCTGCACTGTGAGGTGGAGCAGGGGAGGCCAGGGAATTGCAGACAATACTAGTATTTTATCATCTTTTGGCTTTAGTGAAGCCGAGGCTTTCCAGGCCCTGCAGTGCTCCATCCAGCGTGTGCTCCTCCCACTCCAGGGGTCCTCCCAAGCTGCATTCAATATCAACATCCATAGGTTCACCTCTTTTTTTATTTTCTCCACTTCCTCTTTTCACTTGCCAGACTGCAACAGAAGAATCGCAGCGTTGTCCCCAGGACTTTGACACTTTTCTAGCGAGACCGAAAAGTCAGCTTCCTGGTAAACAAACAAAATAAGGAAATCTATTTTCAGCGCGGTACACTTTATCCGCTTTCCAAGTTCCTCTCCACGAACTCTATTGGCTCCTCCACCGCCTGCTCCTTTACTCGCTTGCCAAGTACTCCACCAACCCTAAACTCTCGCCATTAAAACCGGCGCTTTCCTCTGACCTGCCTCGAACACCCTGAGAGACGCGGCAGTGGCACGGAAAATGAATCGGCAGCAGTGGAAGATGGAGAGAGAGAGAAAGAGGACATAAAATACATAGTTATTGTGCTATTGTGCTACCGAGTCTATTTAATTGTAATTAAAAAGCTTGAACCAGATCCAGGATTGTGTTTGCGCTTCTCCTCTCCTTTCCCTTCTTAATATTGTTATTAATCTGCAAAACCGTTTCAGAGTTAATTAAAAGCAATGACTTCAGCGTCAGTCTCTCAAGAGGACCATAGTGAATAATCACTCTGTCTCCTTCTTTAATAAGCTTCAACGTCCTTCGTGCACATGGCTCTTCCCTGGCAATTACTGCTGCAGTCTCACTACACACACACACACATTCACACGTGCTCATACACACGCACGCAGGCCTTGCACCCCCCCCCATCCCCGAACCCACTGCCTTACCCCAACTGTGCTCTGCCCTCCATCTCTCCTCTACGCCCGGTTTACAGGAGCAGTCAGAAAAGTTTAATCTTAAAAAAAAGAAAGATTATTTAAAAAAAAGAGCCGCAATGGAGCATCTGGATTGTGGTATCACCCCATCGATTTACACACAACACACAACGCCATCAATATTCCCCGTTGCTCTCAAGTGATGCATTGCACTGTAACAGAATGGAAGTTACAGCGCGCCCTCCAGCTCTCTCAGGTTTTTGGGCTTTTCGGGCTCACCTCGCTCCAGTGTCTCTTCAGCGGGTTCTGTTTTGACCTTAAGTGTTTTGCTCGGCTCTGCTCTGTCTCGTGTCATCTCCCTGTCAGAGCGATCGCCTCCGTCCATCTCCCCGCTCGTGAAGGCACCTCCAGGAGGGGTTTTCGGCTCCGGTGCACATGACGGCCGTTTATCCTGCCGCAGTGTATCCAGGTGAAACCCCGCAAATTGTGTTGAGCATGCGGTGTCGATTCCAAACATCAAACATGGGACATGAGCCATCTGGACGAGGGGTCTGCTCTGTTTGATTTGATTTTGACACACGCTCCAGAGAAATGTGTGAATAACAGGAATAGAAATCATTCAGCAGATTATCACTCAGGCTGGGTTTGGGGTTTTTACAGATTTTTACGATAACAAACAAAATATGAAGGACTATTGGGTTATCTCCACTGAAACAGCAATACTTAAGATTGATTTTAACATTCTGGTAATGTTCGGTCCTGCTATTCGTCATCGTGGTGTGACTCCGGCACTGAGAGGCCTCTGTGTGTCTGCCGGGCGCAACAGAGAGACTCTGTCTGAAATAGACAGGCAGGGTTTGAGAGAGCCTCCCTCAGTCCCTCGGCCTCTTCGCCTGCAGTATTGATCCCCTTAAGTGTATATGTGCATGCACGTGTGTGTCTCTTTCCTTCTTCTGACAGACCCGTTTCTCTCTGTCTGATGTACATCGTGGCACTTCTTCTATAATCAGCCTGAGAGGTAGTGGAGGCGGACCTTTGGCCTTGATCTGCTGTGTAATTGGACATTGGATTTGACACTCCGCCGAGTGGAACATTAGAGCTGGCCTAATTAGGTGCGAGGGCTATTAAATGAAGATTGGCCCATGTTGTTAGGAAATACCACACAGATTGGAAATGTCAAGATGACACCAGGCTGTCACCGGCAAGCACGGGGAAGAAAATCTATCATTTATTGGTGAAGTTTCTTAAAGTTGCCTGAAAACTGCCCACCACTTGTCTGTAATAATTCAATTTACTTTTGAGGCATTTTGAGCACTGGGCTGTACAGACAGGCGTGAGAGCCAAGCTGGCGTCTCACATTCAGCAGCAGCTCGTGGAACACTGCTGTATAATCTCATGTACCGAGAGATATCAAGAAAACATACAGTTTAAAATAGGCTATGGGTTTCCTCCTGTGGCCAGCTGACTCAAGGATGCAATGGTGTTGACTCACAAGGCTTCTTTATTATAATGAGGGCCATACGGGAGGCAGACAAGTGCCCCTGGCCCTCTTATGCAAACATCTCTCTCTCTCTCTCGGTGTCTCCCCACGCCCCTGACATTTAGCCGTCCCCCTAAATTCATTCCTGGGCGATACCCACCATCATCCCCTCCCAGAGTGGCGGGCCAATGGCTCCAAATAACTCAGTCTGCTGCACGGCACAGTGTGTTTAACACCGACTGCCTCCCCCTTTATAACGAATCCGGGTAAAACATCAACACTCTCCCTAGTAAGAGAGGATGAATCAGATACTGTATGAATAATGCATGTCAGAGCAAAGCTGACAATTTGCCTATCATCTTAGACACTTAGACGGAAACTCACTTTGAGTCTTTTCTATTTGAAAAAAAGGGAAAATCCGAGCGCCTCAGGGTTACTAGGAAGCTCACTGGAAAAAACACGCTGGGTGTGAACAAAGTTGGACAATTTTACAGTTAAAGCCTCAGCGGCGAGTAGTGATCGTATAGTTCAGGTGCTGGTGCTCGAGGCAGACAGCATACCTCGCTAATTAACGGGATGTGATGAGTCAGACGCAGGAGAGAGAAGACCGGCCGGATCGCAGGTTAAAGTTGGAGATCTATTTTTCTCCCACCACTGTTGCACTGGTGCAATTTTCCAGGAGTCGTCTTCCTCTCGCCCTCTGTGTGTTCCCGGTACGCCGGGCCCCCTTAGCGGTTCCTGCAACACTCAGACCAGGTATCAGCGGGACACGTGATAAACTAATGAACTAATGTCTGTCGCCGGATCTACCTCCAGCGTGGCTGTGAGCAGATTAACAATCAGCGAGAAGGTTTGTGCAGGAAAGTCGTCGTAGTTTCAAAGGAGGCTGAGCAGCTACAAAGAAAACAGCTGGTGAAATGAATCTAGGAGGCCTTTTTCGACTCTCGTCTGACAGATGGCAAATCTCCTGTTACCATTTCACACCTCTCATCATGTTTTCTCTTAGATTCTCAGACAAATAGACCTGTAACGCGTAAGGAGGCCCGACGCTACCTGACAACTCTCTGGCAACCCGTCGTGGGTTTGCCGTCCTCATTATCTCATTAAAACTGCATCCCACGTGTGTGTTTGTGCACAGGAATGCATATGGATGTGTGTCTGTTTGCTTCTCTGTCACATTGAGTGCGTGTATTTGTGTGTGTGTGTGTGTGTGTGCGGTCAAACGTTGGAGTGGGCTCAATAGCAGTGGCAAGCCGGTCTAAGCTGCTATTAAGCATGCAGTTCACGGCTGGAATGTTCAAACACAATTAGACAGCAGTACACTTTGATTTAAAAGAGGGCCGATAGACTCGTCGATTCAAAATGGAGGCTCAACGTCGAGTCAACAAATCCCTGTCGGAGCAGCCACGGGACAATGTCCTTGTCACGGTGACAAAGCCTCTCGTAAGATCACTGTCCCAGAGCGACTCCGCAGGCTCCCCCAGACACAACTCGTAGCCAGAGCCACAAATTGTCGTCGTTTTCATCAACAGTGTGCTTTAACGGCTTATAATGAAAGCAGAGCAGCCGACCGTACAATATGGTCACACCCCAGCTGCCAAATGAGAGTGGTGTAAAGCATCTTTTAAATAAATTGCGATTGGAACTGTTGATTGTAGTGGAAATCCCACGAGGCCAAGGAGGAGTGTTTTGCAACGTGCCGTCTTCGGGGGCAGCATCTTTAAACAAAAAACATTATTATTGATAACTGCGGCGTCCACAGTCACAGTTACACAACTCACGAGTTAGAGAGGACCCACTCTTCACTTTCCCAGGCACACCATCGTCCATTAAGCCCGAGCGCAGCCTGGAATTTTCTTGTGTCTCCACTCAGAGTATTGTTCAATCAAAGCCATCACGTTGACGAAGTGACGGATGCAAACACACGCACGAGCAACCACAAGGAAGACAACATTGCCTGACACCTCATTTACCATCGCTGGCGCCAGCGCTCACAGCCTCATGCTTTGTTTGTCTTGTCAAAGTTGCTCTACATACTCCGTGTCAAGGTCACGCTCTGCCAATTGGCTGTTAGTCCTGCTCATCTCTCGCTATACGTCTGCCGTATCCTACATTTGAACCTCTGGCTCATGTCCCTAACAAGTTCTTTGTGTGAAAGAGGAAAAAAAAATATTATACAGTAAATAAATAAACTCCCAGATCATTATTTCAAAAATAGCGAGAGGTTTTATTCATGCGTGCTTATCATTGAAGGCAAACGAAGGAGGCCTCGACTGCGGCAGTTAGAGTCTCAGAAGGGGATGAGAACCATTAGAGCAAAGAAGCAAAACAAAACAATAATATCAATGTGAGAGAACTAGAAGGATTTCGGGGAAGTTTGCTTCCACAAGGGCTTTGCTCACTAAAGGAAAATTTTATATTTGTACCTCCTCCACATTTTCGGAAAGAAAATCGTGAAACAACACCCCCCTTGAAGAAGTCGTAAATTTGGCTCCTTAAAGAACAATCAAGAAAATAATTTAAGTTACATAACCCATCTTTGACATTAAGGTTCCCGGGTTCTGTGTAAAAGGCAAATATTTTCTTAAACTTTCATTAAAATCCCACCTGACTAACCCACCTGAGCCGACATCACCAGCACCCCGCTTCCGCTACCGCTAAACCCCAAAAGCGGTAAACCTCTAATAAGAGGGTGTTGACTTGGCACACTCAGGGCACATCCTATCATATTAATATGCACTGGACACAGGCGTCTCGGAATCAGAACAGGAGGCTTTGTTTGCACATCGATATGAGCTGCGCTAGATTTAATCAGGAGGATAAACAATAAGAAAAAACTGTACAATATTGAATATATTACTACTGCATCTTAAAAACCTCACCTCGGAATTTCATTATCCAGATCAGCCTATAATTTCACGCCAACACGAAGGCTACAGTCGACGGTTTGGTTTTTAAAAACGTTGAGAAAACCTCAGATCTTCTCTTTTCTGATCAGACTTCTCATCTGTGCCAGGTGCTTTGATAGAAGAAGAGAAGTTTGTCTTGTTCTCTGTGCCGCCTGAGAATGATTAATAAACGCTCCTTGCATGTGCCCATTCTTCATGCTATCCAAATGCTCCTTTTTATTCACTTTCAGCTTCAATAACAAACTCAAGTTGTTTTTACTTAACCATCAATAATTGCTGAAAAAAGCTGAAGAAGTTTCGGCCTTGCTCCTCTCTGCTCCATGATTCAAAGCCGCGAGCTGAAGGCGACGCAAAAGAAAACAGCTCGTCTATGTTTGGAAATCATTCGGAGGTATGAGGATCTGTTGGATAGCAAAAGGATAATAATGACTTAATGGTGTAATAGGGAAAAAAATGAAATTATTAGCTGCAAGTCAGTAAAACATTTTTTCATTTTGGGGGGAAACTTCTGTAAATACAGAAAATGTCTGTATTTACTGTTGAATCGTTGAAGAGACCATGAGAAGCAGCTGTGGCAGTAGAATGTGAATATATGAATCTCACACCTATGATGGATACAATGATGTGTTGTGAAGTGATGGGGTGTAACACAAACAGTCTGGTTTATCCAGGTTCAACATAAGGCGTCACAGATATGGCACCTTGCCACTTCAATGCTTTTTACAGCAATGCTTCTTTCTAGTGCAGGTCTGCCTCGTTGTCGTTGTGTGGATGTGGAGAGAAGCACTTCACTCACTCAATTCTTCCCTGAGAAATGCTTCCATCATTAGCAGCTTGAAATCAAAAGATTTATACCAATAACTCCCTTGATACAAATCCATCCTCGCATGTTACAGTGATTCAAACTACTTATTATTCAGTTTATAAAAATCTTTACATTTGCTATTTTAAGAAAAAAACTTGCACGCCTCTTCACAACCTCCACATCTGGAACTGTGTGTTCCCAACAGCAGGTTGTGGTCGAAAAATCGACAGGAGATGAGAGTTTAGAATTAATAAAGGAAAGAGTATCAATTTCACAAAATCCACAGAAGAAGAGAGTTTGAGTGAGAGTACAAGCTCTTCAATTAGAAACATAAAGTGCCAAAACATAATTTAGAGGAGGTTAGCGTGCTATAAATTATGGAACAAGTGGATTGTTTGAATAAAACCTGTAATATATATATTTAAATTGTGCAAAAATGAATTGTTGGGCCTGCTGGATGTTGTGTCTGTGTGGCCGCCCCAAAGCTCCGATTTAAAGCTCTCTGCAAACACCGAGGGCCAGAGCGGACTTTAGAGACCCGATAATGAGCCACAGGAAAACACTTGGAACACACATGAATTATTGATTTTGATTCAACCCCAGTGACCAGACTAAGTGACTAATTGGCTTATTTAACCAGTCGCTGCTTTAAAGGATGTACAGTCGCTTTCTTTTTTATCTCAGGAGAGAATAATGATCCTCTCGTTCGACTGTATTCTACACCAGTTATGACTGATGCGGGTCTCCTTGTTAGTAACTGTTCAATACCGCTGACAAACAAAGCTGACTATTAGCATTTGGCGAGTGGAACATTATTGTTGTTGCTTCTACTCTGTAAACTAACACATTGGACTTGAGGTGAAACAATATCTTTGAGGCTACAGTCACTTAATTTCATATTGGGTTTACATCTGGGTTAAAAACGTATTATTTTGGGTGATGAAGTTACTGTAACTTAACATTTGAAGGTGGACTGTTCTGTATCCTCCCTTGTGCCGCATTTTTCAACAATTTTGATTTCTCAGTGAATTATGTGAGAATCTTGAGGAAAAAATGCATTTAGGAATTGATGCTTGAACAGTTTCATGCAGATCCAAATAAAAATCTGGATCCAGTGGATTTAAATGTGGTTTCAAGGGATCTAGTCTATTTTTAGCCGCTGTTCGAGGACATATAGAGCTAGAGACCTGTACATAGCACTAATGTGTAGCGAAATGTGGCTTTAGCTATGAGGCTTGTTTTAATTTAAATGCACTGTTGGGCTTCAGGGGAGGTGTGTGCTTTACAAATGCAATAATAGTCTTACATCTGGGGAACTAAAAACGACAGCGGGTCCTCCACTGCTCACCCTGTATGAACCTCTCAGTCCGTTTACAGGTGTTTGGAAGCTCAAATACAAACATGGAAAAAAACAAAGCTGCGAAAGGCCTCTTGAGGATCCAGAGGGGTGCGTGTAAAGTCAGTTTTTTATGTAATAATGGTATAGGAGTGCAGTATTAATCAGTGGAATACTATTAATTGTAAAAACTCACCTGTGTGCCCACCACATATGCAGGCATCATCCAGTGTGCGACTTAAACTGTACGTCTCTTTACTTTTTAAGTTTCCTTCAGCTAAAACAATTGGTACAAAAAGTTGTGCGTGTCCGAAAACATGCGCCTTCATTTACAACATTGCAAGGTCATTCCTACAGACCATCTACTGCTGTGTTAATCTCTTTCACGCCACGACAAACATGCGTGAAAAGCACATCTATTGTTTTCAGCGCCCATTTGGCACCGAAGCTCTACTTTCCTCCCCAGAGAGCGAGTGAGCGGGAGGGGAGCATGTTTGTGATGGAGGCCTTAATTAGTCAGGACAGGTTATTTAGAAACTGCTCCAAAGAGCCAGAACACACATACGCAGGCACGCACACACGCATGCATGCACAAACCCACACACACACAGTCAAACAAAGGTAAACTTAGCTTTTTTTGATCTTTAAATCATACAAATTAATACCAGAGATCCTCGTCACACTTTTCAATGCCTCATCTCCGCTCATCCTCAGCAGTCGTCCTTGATGTTTTTTCATATATTGTATTTCTCAGTAAGTTCCTCCAGAGTCCGACGCCCCCAGAGTCGGCCCTGTAGTTAAGTTTCTCAAACTTTCTCTTTCTGCAGACCTTTTCGTTCCGGGGCTCAATGTTAGGTCTTCTATGAAAGACCGATGGCTAGATTGAAACCATAAATCTGCTTGACAGAACGGCCTGAGGTCTGACTGACCCTCCGGTTGCTCCTGTAGGTTTAATATCAATATGAAGAAGTACTTGAGCCATTGGTGTGTCCAGTGAACAACTTTGGGGTTTGGCATTTCAAGAACTTATAGTTTTTATTTGGGTATTCCCAAACTGACATGTTCTCTTTTTGAACAACAAATTTCCCTTTGGGCTGCAGCAGTAAGTGCTTTTTCAGTCTAGTGACATTTTAGGTGTTGTTTGGTTTCCTTTTCATGGCTTTTCTATTTTCCTTTATAGCTATGTTGGTCTTGATTGTTTTTTGCAGATAAATTATGATGATATTTTGCTATAATTTTGAACCTGTTGGGTGTTTTGGATCTGAAGTCCTGGGCTTTCACGAAAATAATAAATCGATCAATAAATAAGAACTGTGGCACTTATATTCAGGCGTGTATGCAACTGCCTGCTATTCCCAAGCTGTAGCAGCTCCCCCTGCTACTTTCGCCTGATTGTATATATTTTATGCAGATCTTGTACTTGTATTATTAAAATATATATGTATTATAGATATCAGGTGGGATTTGCCCCAGCCCCCTGCGACCCTTTAAGGATAGGCGGTATAGATAATGGATGGACGAATACATTATTTTCTAGTATTTAAATGACAAATGCAGAGGACTGTGCAGCCTGAGAGGTTTGTTAGAGCTTCAGATTTAGTAACACAAACCCACAACTGTGAAAAGAATATTTGACAATATGTGAGAGAATGACTTTAGAATGAGTAATAAGTGCTTTTCCTAAATGAAGTAAGCAAATGTCCCTGAAATGTTCGATATCTAACGAGACGCCCTGTTCTCCTACATGTTCGTCTGCCCCCTTTCTTTCTTCCAGGTTCGTGCCAGCGCCATCGCCCAAGACGCTGACCAGAACTACGACTACGCCTCCAACAGCGTCATCCTCCATCTGGACGCGGGCGACGAGATCTATATCAAACTGGACGGAGGCAAAGCCCATGGAGGCAACAACAACAAGTACAGCACCTTCTCCGGCTTCATCCTCTACGCAGACTGAAGGCACACACACCCAGAGACAGTCGGACGGGAAGTGACAGAGAGGAAGAGTTGTACGACTGTGGGGGGTGGGGGTGTGGGTGTGTGTGTTAAAAAAGCCGGAATCCTTTCTAGTTTTCCTAAATCTCTCCATCATCACGGACACCTCTGCTTCGTATCCATCAAGCCACGGCATCCAGGCTCTGTAGCCGAGCCTGGATGCAAAGCTCCCGAAGGACACACTGAGAGGGGGACGGGCCGGCGGCGTGGGAGGAGTGGGACGTGGGGAGGAGGAGGTGGGCTGGTTTTTTTCTGCGCTCCTCGACATAATGCCGACGTGTCAGAACCTCCTCGCTT
Source organism: Pseudopleuronectes americanus (assembly GCA_038501795.1). NCBI lineage: Eukaryota > Metazoa > Chordata > Actinopteri > Pleuronectiformes > Pleuronectidae > Pseudopleuronectes > Pseudopleuronectes americanus. The sequence continues at coordinate 10,994,442 of CM076732.1, forward strand.
TCATAGTCTCTCCTCTTCAGCCCTGCTCCATTGCACAGAAATATCAACAACAAAAATGAAAACCCCTGCAAACAGTGGATGATCTCACCTCTTCTTTCCACAGCGGCAACAGTCGGCTGTACTGTCAGTGGACTCCATTGACCGAAAACTTGTAGTGTTGTTTCCGTGTAATATCCCTTAGATTGTGTCTTTATTTTGTAGACAAGCATAATACTCTACACAGATGAGATTTAAAAAATAGAATATATTTGTCCAGTGTGAAGATTTCTTGTTAGACCGAGAGAATGGGTTTGTGAGATGTTATATGTGATGCAGCTCAGAGATGTAACTGCTGGAAAAACGAATTCTTCAACTTGAGACTGTCAGTATTACATGGCAGCGGGTGTTTCTCTCCATCACTGGCTATAGCAAGGCTATTATATATATATATTGTTCATGTGGAGAATAACAATATATTCCGCACTGTACCTTCTAATGTGTCTGACAACAGAAACCTCTCATCTATACAATAGCCTCCCCATAAACCAGCGCACACGTTTCACCAACACACAATGTCCTGCTGCTGTTTGGATTAAAAAGTAGAGTTCAAATTGTCTCCTCGATGTTCTAGCTGTCGTCACGTAGATGCTCTACACGGCACAACCAGCAAAAATCAGAGTTCAGATTCTGAGGTAACCAAGTTAAAGAGCGCCCGGGCTCTCTTCCTCCCTGCTGCGCGGCTGCAGTTCAAAAGAAGAGGAATAAAATAATCTGGCTTCTGAAGGGAGGAGGGAGCGAGGGAGAGAAAGTCACAAAGACTGAGAGATTAAGAGCCAAAAGTGAGCGAGGCGGTGGGGAGGTAGACGGGGCGTTCAGGCACAGCAACTGTGAGTGGGCAATTGTTTCTGTTTCAGTGTCTCTGAGCTTCAGTGGATGTCATCCCTTCATTAGCTGCATATTCACTGACACACAGGAATTATGGTAACATTTACTCAACATGGCGGCCTGACAGCTTGCTAGAGAATGAAACTGATTGGGTGAGTGACTTGGCCTATTATGACTGCACGTTTGTGTGTGTTGAGCGTGAAGGGGCGTGTGTGCGCACGCGTGTGCGTGTTTGCCCGTGTGAGTTTGTGTGCATCTGTGTGCATACCCGTGGGTGTCTGCATTTTAGCATGTGCCGTGCCATAGCTACATTGTTCTTTTTCAGAGTTATTCTGTGCTACAGCCAATGACAGATATTTTACTCAGCAGCCAATGAGATTGTGCTCTGTAGGGTGGGGAGGCTCTATAGATAATGATGAGAAGAACAAACAGCTTGTAAATGGAATCTATGAAATGTTTGTCTATCTTATCTTTTGGAATTGTTGAATACATTTAAATAATAAATGGGATTTTTTTGAGTGACTTGTCTCTGGAGAGTTCTTGTATCCCACATACCCTAATAAGGGAAAATGATCTGTGCAGGGTTTCATTTGCTCCGTGGGACCAACTAACCACAGTCGAACAACGAGACTGGGAAAGTGTATTTCTTGCACTGCTTAAACTTAGAATTTCAACGATAGCCTGTCAGTGGAAACATAAAAAAAAAGATCCTTTCACCCGGTCCCTCATTTCTCTTTTTCCTCCAAAAAGGTTAAATATATTTAGGGTGGATGGGTTTCGAGGGAAATATGTCTGTGTCTGCGCTCTCTCCTTCCCATCTTTAAGTGATCCTACGGAGCTTCTCTCCATCTGTAAAGGTGCGCTCGGAGATAAAGACGATCCAACTTAGGCAACATCCCCCAGTTGAGTAAAATGCAGTTTCTGAATGCCGATGAGTCCTCAAGGAAATGCAGGCTATTCCTCATCCTCGACCGTGGCGTCTTTTCACAGATTCTCATCAACAGAGGCGTGATATACCCAGCGAGGAAGTGAGGGTGGAGGAGGAAAGACAGGGGGAGGAAAGATTGAACGAAATAGAAGAGGAGCAGAATGTGTCTTGACAAAGACAGATGGAGACACAAGAGAAAGAGTAGGCCACAGAGAGAAGTAATAGGGAAGGGATAGATGGGGAGGGGAGGGTAAAGAGAAATAGAAGGAAGACGGACAGACACAAGGAGGCTGGTGCCGATTTAGGGTGGTGAGGGAGGAGGGCTGGATTGTTTTCAGGGTAGAGTGATTCTCTGTCGGCGCTGTGTGAGGTGTCAGGAGGGATTAGCCGGCGTGAGGCTGGAGGAGAGAGCTTGAGATAGCTTGGATTGGACAAGTGTCAAGGACTGGACATTCCTCAGACCTGGCAGGAATGGGATGTGACACTGGCTGCTGTGCTGGGCCGCACTACTTTGCCGCTAAGGGAGGCAGTCATCCCTCTCTGTATCGTTTTATTCATTTCCTTCCAGCGTGTAACAAGCTAACCACATGCACACTCGGGGGGAATGAGAATGCTGGAGTCTCGTTTAATGGCACCAGCATCTGTAAATCATTCCAAACGTAATTTTGAAGACATTAAAGCCAAAAAATACACCAAAAATAAACAGGAGGATCACTGAAGCGTCTGCCAGTTGTGTTTTAGTGTTTGACACCAGGCCAGATTTGGTTTGAAATATTCTGATTAATTTAAAAGTGGTTGCTCTTCAACATTAATGGACTTAAAACTGTCAGGAAATTGGAGCCAGGTTTATCATTATTTTTCGCTTAAATTAAACTGCTGTGCAAAAGGAAAGCAGAACAGTCTTTGAATATTTGGTCAAATCAAAGTGATGTGGGAGAATGTGCAGTGAACGTTACAGTGACAGCCCACTATTATAAATACTTATTTTTATTCTTATTCATTTTCTCGATTGAAGTTTCAGAAAAATAACCCATGACCAGTTCTACCAACGAAGAGATGAATCGTAACCAATTAAACATTTGATTTGGAGCAATTCAAAAAATATAATATTATTTTAAGAGTAAAACATCTACACATCCCATAAACCATTGTGAATGATCCCTTCCAAACAATGTCCAGCATAATCTTATTATAATATAGTGGAATGTATAGACATGGTTTGTGTCTACAGTATGTTTATAATGTTTCATATTGTTTATAGTAAACTTCTGTAGTGTAATGTCTGTGTTGTCATTGATCCAATCCTAGCTGACATGTTTTTTGAAGTTGTGGAAAACATTTCCATGGTCAAAGTGAGCTCCACCAATCAGAGATCTCTCCACCGATCTCTCGTAAAACACAATTGATATCAAAAGGACTTGTGACTTCTACAGGAGCATAAAGCAATGTTTCACGAGTCCCTGTTTCGTGACAAGTCTTCCTCAGATGGTTGAAATATTTCGGCTGATCATCAAAATCTTGAAAATGAGTGTGATTTTTTTCTTTTAGGAACAATGATGTTAAGCCCTATTTTGTCAGTATAGTCATAATACCAGGGACAACAATAAACACAACTTTTTTTCTTGCAGCATATTATAACCTCACTGTGCAAAAACATTTACAAGCTAACTATACCAAAACACTGAGGGCAAGAGTTTCTTAGTTAGAAGTTTATTTATCTAGAAATATTCCCAGCGGAAGACAAAGTGTGCTATGGAGAAAAAATAAAAAAAAAGGTGAGAACCATTCGAGATGGATTTGGCAGTGGTCCGTACAGGATGTGAGATTTGATTTCATTCATAACACCCCTGACAAGTTCCCGGAATGGAAGGACAGAATTGTGTCACCGTGTTGTGTTGATCCATTTGTTGTTTCAGTCTGCAACCTAACCTGAATTCTCTTTCCAGTCTGTTTGTGCACTTCATTGTACTACAGCTCCTTTTTTTTAGCAATGTTTTCAGTGTATTTCCTGTACATGCACCCGGCAGATGATGAGCGTTAGACACTCGCATTTCCTTGAGTCAGAAACCTGAGCCCCTGTGTGTCTCCAGCTGCTAATTGGATAATGAATTGTAGGCATTATTAACAGCTCGTCACTCAAAACCAGTCGTAGAACATGAAAAGTAGCATCCGCAGCATCACCCTACTTTCTGCTTCCTGTGCAGAATGTCACATTTTATAGATGTGAAAATTACCTTTGTGTGATTTAACAGCTGTCCGTGTTGTCGCTTAATAATGAGGATTCAAATGTGTCAAAAATTCTCAATGTACTGCTCCTCGTGGAGTAAACCACTGAGTGTGTATTAGTGTATTTCAGACACAGCCATAGAGCAAAAAAGCAGCAGCCAGGTGTCCATGCATTAGTATGCTAATTCACTGTCTTTTGTGTTTTTAAAGGATAATGAAAGTGAAAATGAAGTGAGGTGCATTTATATCAGTGGTGTGAGAAAAGAGGCGACTGTTTCCTGGATGCTTTTTTAAAGTGCTAATTAATCAGATGGTTATATTTAATTTGATGTAGCATCCTTAACAGCACAGCAGAAGTTGTCTGCAGGGCAGCGAGTGAGTTGGAAGCTTGTTCAGGTTTATAAAAGCTTGCCATCTACAGCAAACACTTTAACAATTCTGACTTACACACACTGTCACACCAGGATTTTCTCTCTATGTCCAAAACTGACCTTTTTCTCTCACTTTTCTTTTTTCTCCCTTCACCTATTTTCTTCTCTCCTCACCGTGCCCTGCTTTTAACCCGGTATGACAAACACAAAGGTTAGGAAAGCAGGACAGCTGTTAGTCGATCGGCCCCAGAGCCTCCTCAAAACACACACACACACACACGCCCGCGTGGGCATACACATGCACACGGGAAGCTCCGCATGATAGTACAGTCACACATTAACACTGTCAACCTCGCTGTGTTTGCTCCCCCCCGCTGCACATGATTCCCTTTGTCAGTTTGGGTCGCGGCCGAGGAGGAAGCTTTCCCCCAGTTGTCCCTGGTTGGTCTGAAGCTGCCAGGCCAGGTGTACTCTGCAGTCACTCCTTGCTCCGGGGGAGCGCACCGAGCTGAGGGGCCCGGGCGCTTATCTGCAGGCCCACCCTCAGACTGGGGTTGACTCACAGAACTCAAGACACCTCTGACCCTCATTCCTTTCTCTGACTTCAGCTCGCCACGTCTGCTATCTCCTTTTAATTTTGAAATGTCTGACCACGGCCCGTGCCGGCACTTGAATTCAGGCGCGGTACAGGAGGTGATGCAGTAAATGTTTTCTCACTTTCTCCATCCCCCTCCTCCTCCACAGTGAGAAAAACATGGTATCCTCCCATGTTGTAGAGACACATCTCCAGAGAACTCACTATGAAGAGAGATAAAAAAGAACAAACAAACATCCAACATGCCTTTTTCCCCTTCAGCAGGCAGGCTCAGTGCATTAGTGACCTCTTAAAGTGCCGTCTCCCTTGTGCTTTACACAAACCTCAAAGAAGAACAAACTACTAATAGGGCTAAAAAGCTGACACACTTTCAACAAAGATCAAAACGTTTCTTTGCCACGAGGCAGAACTTGCTACATTAGTGGAACTCAATTATGTACCCGAGACAAAAAAATAATATCCTTGTAGGCAAACAGCGACCAAATGTGTAAACGTTTGTGCAGAATGAGGGCAACAAATATGTAAAAATATGGTTTACTTTTTATACAGTGCATTAAGCTCTGTTGATACTTGCTCTTTAATAAAACATCAGATATATCCCATCATCTAAAACTACATCCATGACATTTACATGTCTTATACAGACGGAAAACAAAAGGCAAAGATTCTGCAGAGACAGCTGCTATGAAAAGAGACCAGCACGCTGAACACAATGGTATGAAATGCATGAAGTTGTCAAGGATTGTGGAGCAGATTTGAAACTTGCAGAAATGGAAGTGTTTGTTTTCTTCATCTGCAAAAATGACCTTATTGGTTCGACTCGTGGGAGGCAGTGGGCTCACACCACATGACTCTAATTGCAGCGAATCTTGGAGTTGTGCGAGTGTGCTTGCCCGTGTGTTCGTGAGAACAGTGGTGCGTTGCGTGAGCGGACATCAGACGGAGCCGCAACGCCCTACAGCGAGGAACAGCGGCGAGGTGGATAAGCTCAGAATCGCAGAGGGCAGATGTCAAAGAGGAGACATTACCCTCCACATTACTCCCACTCCAACTGGATAGGCCATTACACGGGTATGTTTCAGACATTAGCATGCAGATAAGAAAGATATTGAGCGGTGAGAGAGGTGGCCACCTTAGCTGGCAAATCAAGATGTTGTGAGCAACACAGAAAAAAAACCTCCACAAGATGTCTGAGGGAGACGGTGCAACCAGGGAAAAACACGTAATCGTGCCAAACTTCTAAAAGCCACCAGATTCTTGCATAACTTTGAGCAGCCTGCTCGCACTGAGTAATACTTTCTCTCTCCTGCTACCTCTCGCAGTCTGATGGATGTCTGGTATCCCAGTCGTGTTGCCTTGTGTCACCTGTGCTGCACTCGCTTGAGGCGGGGGAGACACAGCGAGTGGCGGGGAGAGAGAGAGAGAGAGCCATGGGAGGTCTGGAGGAGGCTAGAGCGGGAGAGAAATAGGCATCCATGATTAACACATACAGACACATGTCGGTGTGGAGCGCTTGCTGCGAGGTGCTCACACACAACCCGCCTCTCAACGCACACGACCGTCTAAATAAAGACGCGGATGAGAGGATGAGACAATCTGTGGGAGCCATGATGAGCACATTCACACCGGAAAAGTGAGCTGTTGCACAACATTTAGTGAAATTAGAGTAATTTATAAATTTGCTGGGGAAAAAAAAGAATTCAGGCTGGAGTAAAACGTAGCAGCTTTCTGCACAGGTACACATGCGTAAAACACAGATCACCAAGTCTTTCCATACTTGTGAGGACAGGCACTGATATAATATGTTTAAAGCTCTTAAGCCAAGCTATTACCATCCAAACTAAATGTCTAATCACAACCCATACCCGATTCCATCTATAAACATCAAAACAAAGCTGTTTTCGGACATGCCTCGAGCTGCAGATAATCTCCTGACATTATCCAGATGCGGCTGTGTGTGAGAATGCAAATGACTGAGTGACAGGCTCAGGACTTTCTCCCGAGTTTCTCCTGCCAGCCCCTGAAAGCTCTGCAAAAAGAAGACGAGTATCTCAACTCAAGATGAGAAAATGGTGCCAAAAGATGTCAAGAGAGCCAAAGGGCCAACGCTGGTGTTGATCTGCTGTAAACAAATATCTGTGATCTCCAGGGTAGAATGTATACGTTATGTCTTGTATGCGGCACCATCCCTCACCTGAACGCGACGGAGATTCCCCTTGACGCTGTTAACAGGTCTGACCAGAGAATCCCCTGCTGCGTTCTTCTAATGCGAAAGGCAAAGTCTGGAAAAAATCCAGAACAAATTGTGTGGACATTCTGTAAAGTTCCATTCTGAAGTCCTAACCTTGAAAATTTGTTTTTTTCAGAACCCTCACCATGCCAATCCTTATATTATGGTTTTGACCCAAGTACACACAACTGAAACACACACACAGATCTTACATGGAGCGCAAAGTTGCACCAAGTGAGATCAAACTGTCGTTCTCCTGTCCAGCATGTTTAATCATTGATGCACTTGATGAGATTGATCAGGTGCATTGGTGGTGCTAAAATCAGTGCACATTATTTAAAGTGAATCATCATTAGAGTAATATGCAGCTAAAGTACTTAGGCAGGTGGATATTGTGCGTACCTTCCAGTTGTTACACACACAAATGATCTGCTTGTGTGTCTTTCCTCTGCAGTTAAGCATCCTTGCTTCCATTAAAATAGAAATTTACCGAGGTGCAAGTGCAGCTGGAGGGAAATGGAAGATGGCACTTTTATTGGTTTATTGCATGTTGCACTCAAAGAACACCAAGGATAAATAATTTGAACCAAACATCTGGTGCAGCAACTTCCTTTCCCACCATTTAACTCCCTAGACAAGTTTGGACACTCATTCTGAATGCCAGTGCTTTAGACCATGTTCTTGGATTGTTAACATGGAGACATACATGTATCTCACACCTCCTTTTGGCAAGTGCCATAGCAATGAATGGTTGTATAATGATATTTATAAACATGAAGAAGACCTCTGGAAACATGCCAGTTTATGGGGGTTTGGGGGTTTAGAGAGACAATTCCATTATTCTCTTCTACTGCCATATGTTCAGACTACGCAGCATTCCCTCACTGTCTCTCTCTTACTTTTGCCGATCCACCGATACTGAACACACTTTCAACTGCAAATGTTCAGGATGACACTTTCTAAACTGAACACATTAACCTGGTGATTGTCTGGGAATAAGATGAGGTTTCACGTACACAGAGGAGGTAATGAGGTCCAGCAAGGTGAAGGAGTCCACAGGGGAGCGGTGAAGGTAAAGAAGGCTAGAGAGAAGCCGGGGAATAAACCAAAACCAAAAACCGCAAACTCCGATCTGGCTTCCACCTTCCAGTGCTGATCCTGATGTAAACTTGAATCGTGAAGGGGACGCTTTGAGGAGTCTTTGTCTCTGCGGAGTTGCACGAGCAGAAATCGACAACACACACAAACACACAGGCACACGCACACACTTAAGGGAATGGTTCCACGGAGAGATTCAGTGAGCCATCTGCCAAATTAGGCCATGAGCCACGAGCCCACAACTTCACTGTTCTATTCACTTTTCAATTATCGAGCGAGAAACTTAAGCGCAAGGTCTGTGTACATGCATCTGAATACAAACACATATTATTACAACAGATTCTTTTTTATTTTTTCACTCACGCATTCAATATGAGAAAAGATTAATCATTCACGGCTGAGTTATTCATAATGGTTTTATAATGGATAACTTACAGGGTACCACAGCATGTTTTTTTTGGGGGGGTGGGGGGGATGGATTCAACACTTGGCATAAAGATGCACAGTGATGAGATGCAACAGCTTTAACGGGAGAGCGACTCCTGAGGGGGACAAACACATGCCAACATTGATCTACATATACATGCATACACATGAGCATACAAGAGTATAGGAAACTGTTTGTGAACTCACACACACACACACACACAGCAACACGCAAACAGACGCTTCTGTACACAGCCCCGGCTCCGCCCCTTCCAAAATGTCAGAGGTGTACATCGCAGGGAGGGCGTGAGGTGATAAACACGCCCGACTGAAAATGTCAGCGTGTCACCCGTTGCCATGACAGCTGGCAAAGTTTGGCAAGGACTGGAGTGTTTCCGCCAAAGGCCAGATAATTTGCTACAGCTAATTGAGCCTGTGGTTTCTAGACTGACTCTACGCGGGCGGGTGCTATAAAGAGATAGGAACTCTGCATTTCAACATATTAATAGCAGAATAACACAGACAATAACACTCCTACGTGTCTTCATTAGACTGCCAGTGACAGTGATCATTCAGGGGAGAAAAACGGTTAGAGACACTAAGGTAAGTTTATACAAAAAAAGTCTGAAACATAATTTTTTCCCAGGAACACTGGGTTGGTGAGGGGTGTAGGAAGCTTCCTAAGGGGAGAAGGCAGATGGAAGGAGGTGAAAGCTATTTAAAGGAACGTTTGGGGGTCTCTGTGGTTGTTCCTGTTGATCAGTCACCAGTACGCCCACCAGTACGTCCACCCTAAGGCCACAGATTCATGCAGAACCTTTTTAATACGACTTGTTTCGTCCAACCAAGGTTATTAAATTTCCCACGGGATTAATAAAGTATCCATCTATCCATCCATCTATCTATCTATCTATCTATCTATCTATCTATCTATCTATCTATCTATCTATCTATATAAAAGACGCAGTGTTGGAAGTGGTGTCAATTGGTACAACCTGGTTTGATGGCAAGATCTGTATCTCACACGCCGGATTACCAGAAATAAAGGCCCAACTGTATTATACAATGCATTAATACACTTACGATAAATACTTGTTTCTTTTTATATATAGTGACTCAGTACTATAGTAGGTCTTGAGATTGTTCTACCATATCGGTTGTGTGTTAGACTCCCTTATATCGAAAGATGTGTCTCATATTTTAAATCTATCTATCTAATTTACATGTAGAACAATAAGTACACTACAGTCCAAGTCGAACAATTCTCAATGCAGAACACAGGCAGTATTATTTTGGGGGTTTGGGTTAGGGCTATTCTATGTGTATATGAAAGCAGATGAATCTAAAAGCCTGTAATCAAAGTTAATCTGCCTCTGTTTACCTGCCTGAACGTGACCGGTCAAACTTGAAATGGAAACCAGAAGGCGTCTTGCCCCACAATCGAAATCTTCGCCATCAGATTCAACATATTCACATGACGTTTATTGAGATTATAAAAGAGACAAAATCTCAAAGCAACAGAAGCTGATGCTTAATGGTAAATAGGAGATTTTAGTGCCATGTGGTGGAGGTTAAGGGCTAAGAAAGAATCGTCTGTAGGTGCCAATATATTTGAAAAGTCAAGGGGCTACATAACATCTCTTGTTCTGGAGCTTTTCACCATATTGCATGGTCTTAATTACCAGATGTCCATCAGTCAGAAGCCTGCAATTATTTATGTTTGGTATAAAGGAATCCCTAAACTCTGCCATGGACAAGTTATTTTCATGTGAACAAATGTCTCACTCGTTTTAGACTTCAAGTGATCATGCAGAGGTGGAAATGCAGGTTCTGTCTTTTTCTTCATTCAGCTTTAAATAAAGAGAATATATAGTAAATATTAACAATAAAAAACGATGACATTTCCAATGTGTAATAACCTTTGTTGTTTCTCCATGATAAATGCCAGAACTTTAAAGTCAGTGTTTTTCTGGTGCTCTCTGGTTTTTGTGATGCAGCTGCTGCCTTTGTCCCTGTGGGCGGGTGTAAGGCTCGCACTTGGCTAATTATTATGGAAATGTGATAAATTACTATTGTTGGCTATAACCTTGCAATTTACAAGTGTTCTAACGTTATGAAAGCCTCGGTTTAGGGAATCTATTTGCAGCCAAGTTTTAAGTTCTAGGGAAGATGCTTATTTTTGATAATACACAGTATATCTGGTCATGTTATCAAAATGAATGGATTGTATGTTTGCTAATATCATTTATATAATCTAATAATGTAATTTTCAGTGGTATTCAAGAAAATCTGAGGCCATGTAGTGATTATTAAATATCAAAGAGGGTCAACAGTGAAATTACAGGGATGTCGCGGCAAAAGCAGTGATGACAAAGGACAGTTTGTGTAAATAGTTGGGTGAACAGCATAGTTGCTTGTGTAACTGCAGATGGCCGGTGCCAGCCATCTGCTTCTACAGTGGCTGCGCCGGGTCTTACAAGTTACCTCGGGCTGGAGACAGCTGTCGTCGAGGGAGACGAGGTGTCAGGTGTTGCGAGCGGGTCCGACTCAGGGGCAACAAGCGCAAGACTAAAAATTTGATTGTTGCAGCTTTAATTAAAACTGAGGAAAAAATGTGTTTTTATTTCATGTGAGCATCACATTAGCTCAGTAGTTAGCTGCGTCTAAACAAGGGATTTAATTTGTGTGTCCTGTTATAGACCGGTTCTGAAACTGCTCAACTGCTGCATGTATATACTGTATATGTCGGGATAAGCTTTTACCTCCACGGCTGCAATAGTAGATGCAGTTTTGTCAGAGGAGGGGCCCTAAAGTTTCAAACAGAGTAATCCCTATTAATTAGCTGGGAAGCTTTTACGATACTGTACTGTATATCGACTGATCACTACATAATATCACCGGTGATTTTCTATTTATTGATATTCAAATATTCTCTGCTGGAATTGCCACAACATTCACAACCAGTTTTAATGCTGTGGATGATTGGTGTATTGTGCAGTCACGTCAGGTAAATCTCCTCTCTGTTTCCACAAAGATAAAGTGATTATCCAACTGATTCCGGATCTGTGAGTCTCTCTACACCTGCTCAGACACATGTAAGTCCTGAGAGAATTTGGAATTTCGAAGACAATCTGTGCTCTGCAGAGTAAATAAAGTAACAAAGTAAATAGCAAAAACAAATTCAAAAGCCGTAAAAGCCTTGAATTTCACAGTAGAAATGAAAACATAATTTTTGTAAGGGATGCATATGTTTCAATGACAACGAGCAAATAAACTGATCCTCAGACAATAAACTAAGGTGAAATGTTGTAATGTGTTCCTCGGCAGGGAGGAGCTTGACATTGTCGATGAATTGAAGTATCTTAACGTCACATTAGACTCCTCATAACTTTTAAATGTTTGTTGTAAATGTTATTTCTCACCTGCCTGAGGACACAAGATGGAAAATAGCATTCTAACTCTGGCATATTTATATTCTGTATTGTATACTAATGTTATTTAATGTGCTGTGTCACTTTCAACTACATAAATTAATAAATAAAAACGGGGCACTTATGAACAGTAAGTACTGAACAGTATATTGCGTTACTGCAATAATACCTGTCCAACATCTTTATTTCTTCATTGACAGAATGAAAACTGATCAAAAGGTTTTCAGTAAACTCTCCAATAGAAAAGGATCCAAAGTGGAGCAGCGTGAGGAGGTAATGATATTGCACAGACATCACATTTACACTTTATCACATCTATAGCATGTCGCAGGGAAGCTCTCCTCTCTCACCACCACAGGACAATATATGAGAAAGGAAGCAGTGTTAATTTGCTTATATAGAGCACTATTTATAAATATATAGATATACAGTATATCTATCTATCTCTATATCATATATATATATATATATATATATATATATTGCTCATGGGAGAGCAAACTGAATTTTGGACAGCACACAGCATTTATTTCAGCTGCACCTTGCAAACTTGTGAGCAGTGGACCAGCAACATTCACTCTTGGACCTTTTCATATATCAATGCATTTATTTCTTCCCTCAGGTCCTTGGGTCTCAAGCCGTTCACATTTCTGCTTGTTTTCATGCATATTTCTGTCCTTCCTCTCATCACAGAGACTGACAGTCAAGTTGGCAACATGTACAAAAAGCACAACTTTCATTCCTCTGACGTCTCCAGTTGTTTACTCATTATATGATATGAGTTGACTCAGCCCAAATGGAATCAATTAAGAGGATTTGTTTGCTTTGTTTACTTTGTTCTTGGAGAACAGACAAACGTCAAACCCTCCCCCCCACACAGCTAATTCGGGTCAGTGTTGGCATGAAGACTGAGGAGGAATAAATCCAGAGTTTATGAAAACCCTCACACACCGAAACAAGCAAACAGATGAGTGACACCCTGACGTCTGGCGGTAACTCCAACACGCCGTGCATCTCGTACACTCTGACAACGCACTAGCTTGTGCAACACGGCCGGCGCGATCCCATTCTGATCCTCAAAAGGTCAAGTGTTGACTTTGACAAAGGCCAAACCGCTTTTCACTCTCTTCCCCCCCCCGTTGCTGTCTTCACCCTGAGCTATCTGTCTCTTACCCTGTGATCTGTTTCACCTACTGGTTTGTTTCTATCTTTAATTTGTATCTGTGTGTGTGTGTGTCGTGTGCTCGACTTACTCTGCTCCAAATAATGATCTTTCAACTCATGTTTTCTTTCGTTATCCAATATCCAAATAATATTCAAATGGAAGGAAATCTGAAAGGTAAAAGTAGTAGATCTTCTTATTTTAGAGGCTCCATATGAAACCACATTAAAACTCACTAGATTCAGATTTTTATTTGGATTTACACCAAAAAATATCTGTCACTGAAACACGCCTGATCGTTTTCATCAAGATCCATGAATTATTATCATTAATAAAAAAATCACAATGAAAAAGATCCACCAAGTTTCATGGTAATCTGTCCAGTAGTTTTTGCACAATCCTGCCAACTAACAAAAACAGAGAAAAAAATCTAACAAACAAATCAAAAAAACAGACAAACAGGGAGGTAATCGTGAAAACAATAAAAAAAAGATTTAAAAATATTTGATTATTCAATTGTAGTGTATTTCCCAATCTGTCAATATAAAGATAAACTAAATTAAATGTTTAAATATCATAAGATATATAACATTTTATTTTATGCTTTTTGTAAGTGCACAGCCGTGTGTTGTGGTTTTTGAATTGTGGTGGCGAGACGAGATGAAAACATGTGTTGGCATCAAACCCCCCCCGGGGGATAAATGTCCAGTGTACCTGAAGCTCTCACTCTGCCCAGCTTTTACCAGCCAGTGTTTCTGCCCACTGAATTCTTACAGGATAAAATCTCTTCTCTCTCTCTCTCTCTCTCTCTCTCTCTCTCTCTCAGTGTCTGTCTCTCCTGGGCTGCTTCTCTGTGGCGCCACAGGGGAACAGTGAGACAGAGAGTGAGCCTTCGAGAGCAAATTATGTACATTTAAATGAACCGTTTCCTTGAGTCTGCTCAGCTCAGCGCCGAGAAAGAGTTCAGACGGAACGAAGCTGGAACGGGAGGTTGAGAGGATGAGTGTGCGTGTGGTGTGTGTGTGTGTGTGTGTATGTGTGTGTGTGTGTGTGTGTGTGTGTGTGTGTGTAAGAGAGAGAGAGAGAGATGGAGAGAGTATCACGATATACAGTGCCGCCCTGAGTAGGAGTGTAAAACTTGAGTGGACCCCAGGCCCTCGCTTAGCCTTAATAGCTTTCCTGTCCACCTCCTCCTGCTGCATTAGAGTTACATTTCCACTCGGTAGGGACGTTCCTTCTTTTATATATTTATTTATTCTATTTTCTGTCCCGGCCCTGCATCTGCACCGAATTCATCCACACGGCCGCTTCACGTTGATCCTGCTGCAGGGCTCACACTTCAAAAGCCGCCTAAACACTCCTGCATGGGCTCGGGTGGCGATGGAGAAACAAGGAAAGTTTCAGCAACAATCAGTCCTGCTCAGTCACACACACACACACACACACACACACACACACACCTGTGGCTTTGTTTCACATTCAGACAATGCATCATGGAGCCTCCTTTGTTTGTCAGGCTGTTCCATTATTTACCTCCTCCCCTTCCCCTGTCCACCTGGGCCTTCAGATGCCATTTATCATCCCTGTGAAACTCTGCGTCCGCAAGAACTTGAAAACCTGATGAATAAGTAAACCAGTTCCTCCACCCTTCCACTCACTTCCTGTCCTTATTCGCAGGGAACAAAGACAAAGAGTGGGGATGCGGCGCTGCAGTCACTGCACTAAGTGGACTCCACAGGCTTTCACTTCTCTCCTAAGGAAGAAACAAAACAAATCTCTGACCTCCAAAAGGCCGCCTTTGATTCTCAAAGCCTTTAAGTTGCTTTCAGAATTTCCATATAAGTCATTAAAGTCATTAAGATACGCGATAAGAAGAAGTTGGAATTGGTGTTAATTCACTCCCTCGCGAGATGACACCGCCTCTTGCCTGTCCTCTCTTCTTACACTTCTTGTACTGTAGCTATAAAAGTACAACCCACCATCATCCTCTCCCATCAGCTCCCGCTTGTTTTTTTCCAGTGAGCTTCCATACAGGCTGCGGTTTGCCAGCCAGCGCTGCCTAAGCATTCCTGTCTATCCGATGAGCTTGAGTCAGCCAAATTGTGATCTGCTGTTAGTTATTCAATTACCTCACCCGACTGGACCCCTGCCCCCTGGGGCTGCCGATGGGGGGGGGGACCGGCGTAGACGGGTGTGCCGTGCTGCGTGGAGCTGCCGGCTCCCTGCGGGGCGGGGGGGAGACCTCCCTGCAGCATCACGCTCATTTCCCACCATAATAGAACAGAATTAGTACAGATTTGCCCAATTAGAGATGCAAGAGTTAGTTGCCATGTCATTCTCTTAAATGCCGCTAACTGTTTTTTTCTTGTGTGTCTCATCGCTTGTGGTGAACGTGTGTGTCTGTGTGTGTTTGAAGTAATTGATATCGTGAAAGTATTCCCGTGTGGACCGTAAGCTCCCAACAACTTTAAGGCACACTAATACCAACAAGGCTCTGAGCCACAGGCAAACCCTGGATGAAATATCTGCTGTGTCTGCCAGGAGACAAATCTATTCTCTGCTTTCAGTAAAATACTGTCTATGCGGCAATATCTTATTTGTAGGCTGAGAGCGGAGTCTCACAGGGACCAATTGAAGCGAGCTCCTTCCATCCCTGTGCTTTGTGTGCTAATTACAAGGGTCAGAAAGACTGATGGCTTAACAGAGGAGGTTACCGGATGAGGTCATCGGCGTCTGACTCCATCCCTTCCTCCCTTACTCCCAAACTTTTTCTTTCTCTCTCTATTTTTTTGGTGCTCGTCCACGGGATGCTCACGTCAGCTGACTAGAAATATCAAACCCATGAGCTGCCGTGAATGATAACGGACTGACGCGGGCGGGTTGCCATATCCTCTGGATGCCATGTCAATGTTTGTGCTCCAGGTAGCACCAGTGGGTGTACAAGGTCATGTAAAGGATCTGCCTTCTCTTCCACTACCCCTTCAAGGGTTTCTGTCTTTATCTCTCTCTCTCTCTCTCTCTTTTTCGCGCTCTCTCTTTCATTTTTTTTCACTATATGTTGACACAGGAGTCAAGCCCCCTCTTGTGCTGCTCCTCCAGAGACGAGAGTCAGTGTGTGAAGATAACATTTATGGCATGAAGTGTCACCTCCCGTCATGTGGCAGCTCAATTAACGTCCCACGCGTTAACCAGAGAAAACACCCAGCGCGTCGCGGATTCAAAATCAGCCGTCGTTATCATCAAACTTATAACCTTCCTTTAACCTTGTGCCGTCTGCGTGAGAGCAGGTTAGAAAGGGGAGGCAGACATAAAGACAGGCTCAGATTTTTTCCCGCCTTCACATCTCATCTTCACACTCCAGTCGTCATTTTTTTTTGTCTTTCCCACCTCTGAGAAATCCACCGTGTGTCAGCAAACATGCTGCGGCCTGATACACAGTCTATTCCTACAGTTAGACTTTAAAAGCTGAGCTGTGCACATTCCTTCCTCCAGGATCTCAATGGAACAATTGGCGTACACACACTTGCTGTGTTCTCACTGACTCATACAGCACAGATGTGACTCGATATTCATCAGCTCAAATAGCACGTATTAAACCATTAATGCAACGCACACCCGCACCCACTCTCCGAATGCCCCAATTAGTCTTCAAATGAGATGTCGGCCGGCAAATCATATTGTCTCATTTCACAGAAATCAAGGGGGAGGGGGTCCACGAAGAAAGCAAAGCGTAAGAACTGCTTAACTAGACCTCAGCACCATCAGGACACACACACACACACGTTCATCAGGGTGACGAACATGCCAACTTACATATGTAATACAAGCAAACACATACATGTGACTGCGGCCGCATTGCAAACACAAAGTCAGTAGCTCCAGGTCCTAAATGCACAGGCTGAGTGGGTGGGTGAGGGGTTCCCAGTCCCCGGAGAAGAGAGAGCGCCCTCCGGTGATAATTAGCGCTGCACTTCAGTGACCTTGCTGAGGCTCGCCCAGGAGAAGAAAGAGCCTTGAAAGTGAAGAAAGAGCGAGTTGCAGAACATGGAGGCAGTTTATGGTTTGTTGTGGACATGGCGGTCGACAACAGAGACACGAAGCAAACAAAAGACTGCGTGGCTGTGATCGAATCGTGTTCTCCAGGACTCTGTTTAGTTTGTTGTGTGATTGCAATAAAAACCAATAATGTAATTGATATTTTGCAGAGTGTAAAATGTCATAAGTTGTAATAAACATTTTAAACGTTTTTTTTCAGGGGGCTCAGAGTGATATCTTCAGTTTTCTTAATTTGCTCAGCCAATGGTGAAAAACTATGGGGCGAAGGGGATAACGTGGGTCATCCACTGAGCAGAAGGTTGGTGGTTCAATCCCCCTCTCTCCTTTCTGCATGCCGGAGTGTCCTTGAGCTATGCCTGCAGTGTGTGAGTGATGTGTGATCGAGAAAGTGAGTGTGTATGGGTGAAGAGCAAATATACTGCACATTTGAGTGGTCATCAAGATCACAAAAACACATTCACCGTTTTCAGTTTAGGATGATATGAAAGAGAGAAAATAAAAAAATCATCATGTTTGACAAGCTATAGCATCCATTTTTTAATGAAATAAACAAGTTTCAAAAGTTCCAAATCAGCTATCCGCCCACCACAGGGATGCTGTAGTATGTGTTGATTAATATCTGATTAATATTCATGTACTGTACGCCTGGAGAGAATCTCTCCATCCCTCCTGAAAAACCTGGAGAGACGCTAGAACTGGGAACCTGGACAACATTTCAACATGTAGACTGAAGTGAATTCACGTGTATAATTCCATAAGCCTGTAGGTAAAAGCATTTTCTCCAGGCCGCATGGATGATCAGTCCCCCATTAAACCAGTCGTGTTGTTTAACAGACGAAAAAAACTGTGAACCAGTGGCGCTCATGTCCACGGAGCTGCTGGATGATGAAGCATCTGAAAACCATTTCTATTACTCCCAATCGCCAGGAGTCCGTCGCTGCCAGTGAGACGCCGACAACCCCCCCCCGAGTCCCTCAGGGTCACCTCCACCCATCTCCCCCCTCCAACCACGCAGCTTTGGCTAGCTGTTGTGACAGCGCTGGTGCTCAGGGAGCATCTATTTTCCAAGCAGACCTTGATCTTGGTCGACTTCGCATTCAACCCTGAGCGTCGAGATCAGATGTGCCACACATGAACCCGGCCCGATCAGCTGCTCCATCTTGAGTAAGTGGGAGAAGGCCTCTAATGGGTCAGGGCGAGCTGGAGAGGAACCACACGGGTCCTCCGAGCAACCCTCTCTATGAGACGTTAAGAACAGTCCAGCTGCGGCCGGTGGCTGAGCGGACACAGACAATTAATGAATTGTTCATGAAAATCCCTCACTAATAAAACAGATAGAGATGCTAGCTTACACACAGCAGCATCGCCGATTGAACCCTTAAATACCCTCTCCAGCCCCGTTCTCCTCTTTCTCAGTGAGTTACCCTCTCCTTCAACGCACACACAGACAAATGATAAAACTCCAGTGTTATTGCAGATGTCCCACCCTCCACAGGCGGATAATTACAGTGTTAGTGATGGGGTGAGGTGGAGGGCGGGGTGCGGTGCAGACGCAGGGAGGAGGGGGCGGAGGAGAGAGTCGAGCAGCACAATGATTCATCACCACGGTGCTCCACACACACACACCCCCCCTTCTCGGCACCACGCCCGCTCCAACCCCTCCCACCGGCACTTTGGCGGCGCGCCCGCGAGTGACAAGGTGACACCGGCTCTTTTTTTTTCCTCCAGTGCGTTTCGGCTCCACGCCACTCCAATCAAACGGCGAGCGGCACCTCTGCTTCACAACAACACACCCAGCCGCTGACTGGCAGGTGGAGAGGCAAATCAGAGCCGTGATCGGACATAAATCATTCGCCGGTTGACAACTTGCTCCCCAATGCTGATTGCTTTCTGGTTATCTTCGGCGCCCCGGCATCATTGTCTGTGTTAGGGGCAACATATGTTTGGTGTTAAACAGGAGAGTGTGAATAAAAGTCAGGATGTTTATGCGTTCGCAGGCCTGGCAGCTCACAATGAATCTATATCTCTGCAGCATTGTGAAACATCTACTGTAACTGAAGTTTGGTGCATGTGGTTGGTGCTTCATTTTCACAGCACTGTCACTAGAAGGGCTGCCACGCATACGGGTAATAAACACAAACACTATTCAGCAAAAAAAATGAGCGCTGCTTTGAGATTAACTGTGTCATCAATCAAGAGCGGAGTGCGTTAACAGATTAAACATTCATTAGCTCGACGCTTGAAATTCAGCAGTGACCATTATAGACGGTTTCAATTCATGTTTTCCTCGACAATCAGACTAAATCTGTTGAAGACAGAGCTGGCCCCATTTCCTACAATTCAAGCACAAACACAAGGGACGGCTGGGTGTTCATTAACACTCCACAATATGTGGATGCGTTCGTTTCTGGGCTCTACAGTCTGTGATCAAAAAACAACAACAAAGTGATGTAAAATCATTCAGCAGAGAGGGAAGAGTACAGTCTGCCATGAGCTAATTCATACATTTTAAATGATTTAACTCGCCAGTCGAAGTCAATGCATTTCATTGTGGTCCAAAAATAGAAAGCCAAGGTGACACTGTGGATCTACGAGAGCAACAATAAAATCAACAACAACAACACTGCGATTAATTTTGAACACAAGGATCTCTATTATGACATTTGTCCTGTGACTCCCTTTAATGACTCTCCCTAATGCGTCTCTGAAAGGCAGCTATTGACAACTCGGCTGTCACTTTACAGTGAATTGTTTCAGGGTTGACCTGGTACTGAACTTGGCTTCTGCATTTGGCCTCTTGACAGCTGCATCTCTCAGCGTGAGCATCACTATAATGGTCAAACAGCTGAGGCCACATCTCATTTAAAGAATGAATGCTGATGATGCGAGGTACAGTTTCGCAGGCAGACGTGGCAGAGTGATTCACTTGAGTTTAGCAGCGTGGCTGTTGAGGCGTGCACGTTCAAGCCCCATGTACTATGCTGCAAGACATCGCTAAATAAATAATCATCTTCTTGGAAATCACGGGTTAAACTTTAAAAATTGAAAAAACGGTTTGTTGTCTCCACCAAGGAGGTTGTGGTACAGGACTGATATGATTGTGTGGAATTTGGTGCTGATCCAACACAAGAAATTTGGATGAGTGGGTTTAAGTGTGCTTTCATAGGCTTAGACACTTTTAGTTTTAGACGCTATATGGAATTAAATTTGATGCAAATCTGGACAAAGGGGCAGATCCAGGAATTTTTAAGACTTTAAGACTCTTCAATTTTATGAGATCAGACCTTGGTTCAGGTATGCGCTCATACTGTTTGTACCTCGAGGGTAAAGATGGTGGTGGAAGATGTTTAGGTAAAAGGTGAAAGTGAATAAAGACAAATGTCCCCTAATATATAAATTATTTCTAATATTTGTTCAAAGGCAGAGAAAAGTATGTCATCCTGCCACTAGGGGCATTGTATTAGGAAACCTGTTTATTCAGAGGACTCCAAACAGAGATTTTTCATACCCACAATTAGGGATTCCCAGAATGCCTGTGAATCACTGGCAAGCTGGGATAGAGACCCACCAATGTAGTTTTTTCTCCATGAATAAGAATTTGAAAATCACGATAATGATTGTAATATCTTAGTTTAATATCAATTCAATGTATAATGGTCACTTCACAATAACCTTGAAAAAAAGATCGCTTTGTTTTTGGCATGATGGTGCCGTATCATCACATGATTTCATATTGCATCCCATGGGATTGGGCCTTATAATACGCCTTTTTGCAAGAACAGCTCAGATTTGGTGACACAATAAAACTTGTAAACATCTGTAGGACTATAAATCATTATCCATCTTCAAAAACACTCCCTTACAGAATTCATCTCCAGGTTCCAAACACATTGGATACATCTGCAAAGTACTTTGACTTGAGCCTGACTGTCTGAGACGAGATTCAGCTGCAGCCCAGGCTCACATGAGAGGAGATGCATCTTGTTTGTTTGTCAGTGAGCAGTTTATACAGCATGAATTGAATAATTGCAGAGAAGTTACTGAGCCATAAAAAAAATGCGAGCACACAGGCTTCTAGTAAACAATGCTCAGTGTATTGAATCAGCACAGTACAGCGGAAATACACATTCAGAGTACTTCAAATCTAAATATTGCGTGGTTAATGGAAACTAAAGGGGACACGTATTTCCTATGAATGAATGAGTCAGAATAAAACAAGTCCCTCATTGTAAAGGAGATTTAACATTCAAGTTGAATTCCTTGTTGTGTATTTAAAGTATAGATATTATTCTGTTACAGATCATTTCTTCTCGCATCACCGGGTCCCTCAAGCACAATTTGTCAGAACCGATGAGGTGTTCTCCGCAGCTCGTCTCCTACACTACAAACCCCTACAGAGGTGTAGTTATTTTGCCATCAGCTGTATATTTCAGAAGATGAGAAACAGCTTAACGCATTTGAAGGAAGAAAGGTGTTTTTATAAATATACAAGAGGGAAAAAAAACTCTGTTTAGAACTTCTAACAAATACAGAAGAGAAAAACTGAGGTTTACTCAAATGGCTCAAGGACAGTGTGTGTGCTGCTTCATCTCCACCACAGCTACACACTAACAAAGGGGTCAAAGCTCGTCGAGGCGATCAGATATTGCAGCCCCTTCTACATAAGTGGACAATGCAGTAATGCGGTGCAGATTGATTTCTATGTTTCGAAGACAAACAGCGTTACCTTGTTGGAGACATTGTTCCTCTTCTCCGATGTTGATTAAAAAGTGGAGAAGCGGGGCGGACCAATTTGCATCTGACAAGCCGGAGGTAAGCAGAAAATGATAATGAAGGATTTAACCGAACGCTTGTGCGGGGGGGAGAGGAAATGGATAAGGAGTATGGGAAACAGCTGAAATCGAAGCGCTGAGCTTTTATTTTTCTCAATTAATACACTTTGCCTATGTGCAATGTTGTTGTGTTAATAGCAAGACGAACATTTCTGAGTGGGCAAGTTCTTCCTAAATAAGGAAGGTTGAGCCACAAACACACACACACACACACACACAGACACTCAGAGACACACCCAAAAAGCCAAATCTGCACAATCAGTGGGAGGTGTTGTAACAGTTTGCCAACAGGAGACACTCACGCTTTGGTGCATCTGGACGGGTGCTAGTTAGAGCCCATGACTTCCTATCCCATATGGGAATCGTGGATGACTTTGTTCGTCATTAGCTCTTCACACAAACCCCCGGCTCCGCATGAGGGCCAGTGCCTCTCCGTCTCCCACTGTGATCTCCTCTCTCGCACGTCTCGACTCACACCTTTGTTCCCTCGCCCGTCAAACCCACACATCATGACACAGTGTGTGACCACATGACATGTCATCTTCCGATATATACCTCTGTTGTCGCAGGCAGCAGGTGCTGATTACTAAGGATGTCACCCATTGTGCCCCGTGGTATCACACTAAGGTCTGTGATCACGATGAGCACCGAACCTCACAGTGTGCGCCCGATTCTGCTGGGTGAGGGAGGAAAACTTCTGCCACGGCGACAGCTAATTTGCAGCCTTTCTCACAATCCCATGCTGCGAGCTAATTGTTTGCCTTTACGTCTGTCTGAGCAGTATGTGATGTGCTGTATGATGCTGAGAAAGTTTCTTTAAACTCCCGATATATTAAACACAGACAAGAGCCGAGAGCGCACACTCTCCAGAAAGGGGCCACAGCTCGTTCTATTTGTGCATCCTCTCAAAATAGGTGGTGTCGGAGGCTTGGTTGTGCGGCGATGACTTGTAGGTCTTGCAGCAGTTGTGGCTTGTTTTTGTTCGGGAGAAAATACAATGTTCTATCGGCATTGTTTCTCTCTCTCTACAGAAAATGGATATCCTGTATAAAGTGGATGGTGCCATAGTTTAAATAGCTTACTCCATCATGGAGTGTCCCGTCTTCTCTGCTTCCTTACTCTAGTATGATTGGCCAACAGCACAAACTCAAACACTAAAGTTTACTTTTCCCTCTTCAAACAAATCCTCCGATCACCGTGATTTATTCCAATATTTTGCCGGTAAGATGTTTGTGTGACCAAGCTCTTATTCACAACGAGAGGGCTAATCTAAATTCACCAGAGGGATGTTGTTTGCTTTGTCCCCGATCACAACTCTGGAGCTGTTTGTCTTTGTCTGTTTTGTGAACAAGGGATAATTTGGCCGATCACATTTCTAATTCTCGTTTCTGTGAGTCACAGCCCGGATCAGCAGTCCACCCAGCTATCAGGCAATTATGGGGGTTCAGTTTTTTTTCAGACAAGAATCTGTTTTTTTGCTTAAGGAAAAGGTGAAAATATTGGAAAGGTCAATGGCAGATCCAAGCAAATAAATACAAAACTAGAACAGTCCCCTTAAGTTGAGTCAAGCTTAACCAAATTACACACACTCATAGATATTGGTTCCCTAAATATACCATATTTGTATCAGGGACCTGGGAAAACATTGAAAATATAGAAAAAGTGTCCCATTTCACAATATTTAAAGTAAATGATAAAAAATGAAAAACTCCCTGCACCAAAACTAGATTTTATCACATCGTCTCACCAAGTTTCGTAAAAATCTGTCATGCTTTTTATGTAATCTTGCTTATAAACAGACAAATTAACAGGGGTGACAACATCATGACAGAGGTAATAGAACATTTACATTTTAAGTTAGTAACTGATGAAATAAAATAAAAACGAAGGGTGCAGTAGGTATAGACATCATTGTAAAGCACAGCGGTTATGATGGCAAGCAAAAAGGTCTAGAGATAAATACTCCTCCATGTGGACACTGGCATATTTTTGTGGAGACAAAAGTTTGCACCGTAGCCCGCGAGTGGGAAAGTTGCATGACACCAGCAGGGGTGTGCTCGGCTCCATTGCACATACAGCAGCCGGCAGCCAGTGCAGTCGACTGTGGCAGGAAGCACACAACTTTGTCTGATGAAGCTGTCCATGCTATCGTCTGCTGTCACCGTGGAGGAGTGGGAGGCTGGTGTCCTATCATAAGGGCAGCACCCGCAAGGATTGAAGAGGCTCTTCCAGATTGTCTGAGCATGTACCTGAGTGGCTATAAGCCAATAGAGCCCGGAAAGAGAAGGACGCTGGAGTAAAAATAGAAAATATAGATTAAACGTTTTATTTTTTCATCCTTCCCTCCTTTCGACTCTCCTGCTCTGTGCTCCCGCAGGCCGACGAGGTGGAGCCAGATTAAATCACTGACGTACACACGTCTAATCAGCAATGACGTGTGAACATTGCCCTTTTGTTTAGCAGCCAAACTGTGTGTTCTTAGGTGTGTGTGGAGTCCGACACCACTGATCAAGTGCTCTGCATTGTGATGCAGGCTCAGCCAATTGCAATCCTTCAACCGACAGAGCCAAATGTCATGAAAAAGTCACAGCATCTGACGCTATATTCTTTTGTTTATTCAGGCCTCAAAGTGAAGTTTAAATCCACAAAAGTCATGTGTAATATAAACAACATGAATTGCCGCCCTGTGGTTGTATCCCTCCACCGCCCAGTGCGATTTCAGTTTCCATACATTACTTAACCAAAATCATATGACCTGTGACTAGAGCTCGGCGATATGACTTCAAATCATTATCATGATTTTTACAAACTCTCACCTCGATTAGGATTAATGAACGATAGTTTTACACCCCCCTGCATGCGGCGCATCACCTGGTGCCAATTAACAAGCGAAGCTGCTCCTCTGCTCTTTTCTAATCATTCACACGTAGAAGTGATCTTTTAAAAAACCTGCCAAATTCCTATTAATACTCATGAATAAACGGGGGCTTGCTTCTTCTGTAAAATAAAGTTTAAACACTGTGAAGTGTCATAATCTAAACAATGTGTGTGTGTGTGTCTGGTGCACTTCACACAAACTGAGCATCACATTTATTTATCATTCGGGAAAGTATCAACTGAATTAAGAGACATTAGAAAGATGAAGTCGGTTTAGGGTTCTAAATTTCGATAATGATAAATTTTCGATTAAATGCCCAGCCCTACCTTCGACCTTAGACTATTGGAATCTAATCAGTTAATCCCAATTTTGAGAAATTCCCTAAAGGAAGACCTGCGATATTATGTTAAAGAGGCCAAAATGTATTTTGTGAGGCCAACACAACCTTGGCCTTTGACCTACGCCCAAATCTAATTGGCCAAATTTCAACGGTTTCGCTTGAGATCATATGTAGTTAATGCATTCAGAAGCCAAAAGAGGGGTTTGTGAGGTCACACTGACCCTGACCTTTGACCTAAAATGAGTGACAGTGCCAGATGTAACAAAAATAGTCAGATTCACAAGAACATGAGGTCACCATGACCTTGACCTCAGATCATCAAAATCTAATAAGCGTTTTTCTAAATTTTCAGTAATTCTCTAAGGCTATTTCTGAGATGTTGCGTTCACGAGACCATGAGAGATAACAGCAACTTTGACCTTTTATATATTAGCCTTTGACCACAAAAATACAATCTGTTCATCAATGAGTCCGACTGAATTTTTTTTTAAAGTTGGAGAAACTCCTGGGGTCCTTGAGATATCGTGTCCACGAATGGGAAGGAAAATCAGAAGATGAAATGTCTCCAGCCACTGGCCGTCACCGGCGTGGAGGCATAAAGAGAAAAACACATAGATTACTCATTCTTCTATGGCCACTTGCTGTACATGAGTCACTGTAATGAGTCAGCCTCCCTAAGTTACTTTAATGCGACTGAAACGGCCACTCTGCCAATTGCCAGCCTACATCTTGTGGTTCTAGCATGGTGAGGACATGTGGAAACATGGCATGTGAAGTCCCGCTGAGTTCTGTCTGCCATCACTGCCTCTCTTGCTGTCCAAAAAGAAAAGTGTATCCACTTACCATAAAGCACAAATACAACCGATTTCAATCCTGAAAATAAAAAAGTACTTAGGAAAATAACAATCTACTTCCACTTGAATGTAACCATCGCTACATATATAAAAATGTTAAGAGAAAAACTAGGGATAGTTTAATCCATAAATTATTCTCTCCATAAATCATTCTTGTCCATTAATTACTCTCTCCTGACTCCGGTATATGTGGGGACACTCGTCAGCTGCTTCTTCTGACTGTTTTTTTACTTCTTTAATGACTCATATTATATAATTAACCTGTAGGAAACCTCAGATCAGTTGCATAATTAAGTGCACAGGTGATGAGGATGGGACTTCTGCATGCTTGGGTCTGCAAAGTCTGCCCATTTTTATGCAATCAAATCTTGGCTGCGGTGCAAAGCTCAAATCCCCGAACCAATGGAGCTTTTCTACACAGGGACATTCGCACAACTCTCCTATTTTATTAAGTTTCTATTTCATGTGGCAGTGCTGCAGATATTGAAGTTTATCAATCGTGGAGAATGTATGTAGAGACCGATGCATGTAGCAGTGGGGAAACAGGAGACAGAAATAGAGGGGCCAAGAGTGTGGGGGCCCATTTTCATTTTAATCAGTCAGCTTGTTGGTTCAGTTGGCTTTGAGCACTCTACAAACAAAACCAAATGGCAGATCCTGGCACTGGCTGAGGCACACTCTCACACACACAAACACACACACACACACACACACACACACACACTCAGACTCACACACACACACACTTCGGGCAGTGAGATGAGAGAAGAAACATATCGAGAGGCAGTTTGGGAAATCAAGGTTTCATTAAGCTGGCCAAACACGGTAAGACTCAGCAGTGATCAGCCACTCAGAAGGGGGACTGCTGAAGATGGAGGACGGCTCAAAACTGGACTTTTCTCTTCCGTGAGACTTACGGCGGCTGAGCACACTGCAGGACGAAAAGAGGATCGGTGTTTTATTACCCTGAATGAGTCAGATAAGGCAGATTCCTCACTGTCTATTAGAATTGGCCAATATGGTCAATAACAGGGACGCAACTGATATATGAATGACATGTTTAGAGCCATAATGAAGATAAATGGAATCCTTCAAAACTACTCATGTCTGATAACCTCCAGTATTGATAACAGCTTCATTATTCTCCTCCTCCTCCTCCTCCTCCTCCTCCTCCTCCTCCTCCTCCTCCTCCTCCTCCTCCTCCTCCTCCTCCTCCTCCTCCTCCTCCTCCTCCTCCTCCTCCTCCTCCTCCTCCTCCTCCTCCTCCTCCTCCTCCTCCTCCTCCTCCGCTCCTCATCTCGATCACATCCACAGGTCCTTCTTTTTTCATGTGCGTGTGCTGAACAGGAGGCCGATCAAGTTTGTGGCATGGGCAGCCCGCGGTGGGGTTTGTCCGTGTCAATCACCGCGCTGTGATCTTCAGAACACGTGTGCAGGTCATGCTGCTCAGACGTTCAGACTACACGTTAAACAATTAGGGGGGAAAACCGCCTTTGCACCCAGGCTTAATTGGGAAACCGTCAAGCTCCCGCGGCTGAGAGCAGCCTGACATATTACCCAGATTACTGTCTCACTTGAAGGCTTTCCCACTAGCTAAGGCAGGCCTCCCCATTTCTCTTCCCCCCCCAAGTCTCTCCCGCTCTCTCTTCTCCATCCTTCAATGTTTCTCACACGGTTATTCCTCTCCCTGCATGAGATGCGGTGTCTTCGCTTTGGAAATATATTCTGCAGCCTGACACACATTAAAGGACAAGTTCAACGTTTCTTGGAAAGGCAGCAGCCAGACTCCCAGAACATTTGAAGTTCACGAAGATATTCAACAATGTTACATGGTTTGTCTACTCAGTGTAATGCCCATGACTAGTTTAGTCTTTTACAAGTTTTTGTACAAATTAAAGCTTAATATTGATGGAACATGGGAATAGTGTTATTTGCTTGAGCTTGGCAAAATATCTTGTCAAATATTGTATTTACTAAAATATAAAACTTTTTTTTCAGCCTCTGCTCTTCAGCTCTCGACAAATGGAGGAGCTACAAGAGAAAGTGCCCTCGACTGACGAATGGGGATGTGATACAGTGTCTGTAATGGGTCTGTGTCTGCTTCCAGACTAATGTGTTAACCTGAAAGTCTGAGCCCAGGTTCATGTCCTTGTTGCAATACATTTGATCCAGTTAGTTTTGGATTTACATTGTAATTTAGGAAGCACACTAAAGACTTGTTTATGACATATTAACTTCCTGTCATCATCACCTCAGCAGGCTGTGTCTAACTATACTTGACATTGATTGATATCGTATTTATTTGCTGACATTTTTGAATAGGTGCATATGAAAAATTACTCTTTCCGTTTGAATGCAGAAAATGAATCAACCATTTCACTTAGTAAGTTGCTAGCATCGCAGCAGCAGAAATCGCTAGCAGTAAAAGGAACGTCCTCATGGTTCAAACTATATATCGTCAGGCAAAGACTACACCCAATCCTGCGAGCCACCTCCTTTTTCTTCTTCTATTACTTAATGCTGTCTCAACTTCCCGCTAGTCTAAACTATCCAACAGTACCATCGTTTAATTTGATTTCGTACCTTGACCCCTTCTCTTGGTAAGACTGATCTTGGTCCAGGCTAAGATCCGAGGATCTGTTATTTTATTTCGGGCTAAATTGAAAAAGTCCGATGGCCAAACAAGGTAAGTGTGAAGGTGCCTTACATACAATCTCATTACTGTATACTGTTACGCTTCAGTCTTTTTTTTGTATTTATTCTTTTAACAACAAGAGCAAAAATCAAGTTCCTAAAAAAAGGTATCTTTTATATTTGTTAAGGAAAAGATAACCCAAAGTCATTAAAGGATAATTTTAAACGGCTCACAGTATTAAAAATGTTCCATGCAGGAGGTTGACAGACAAGCTATGGCCATGTACTTCAGTGAGCAGCTCCCACAGCCCAGTTACTCAGCCGTCCGTCAGTGTAAAACATCAAACAGACTAATGTCTATCAGACCATAATGGAATGAGTATTCACAGATGTATAATTATGGGATTTCTTTGCAATCCAACAATTATCTTAGACTGATGCTGATGTGTCTCAAAACGGCATCAAGATCATTTCTCTCACACATTTGAGCATTTCTGTAAAACAACAAACAAGCACATTAAAACCATCAGAGCATCAGCATCAGCCGAGGGTTTATTTATATCATCTGCCATCGTATCAAAAGCCCCATCTCACCCCCAACCACACAGTGCCGCCGTCAGAATTGATGTCCCACCACGATAAACATTTTTAGACTTTGAACCCCTTGATAAGCAACACAGCGCCGTCTCTGAAGTCTGATAGCCCTTTACGTAACAGGATGTAACATAAAAAACAGACAAATTGCCGGGACAGCTGCATAAAAATCTCTGCTGATCAAGATGAATTTGAGCAAAGATTACTGATTAGACAGAACTGCCTCCGTGATATAACACATCCCGCCAGCTGTTACAGACAATCCATATAATTGTATCCACCTTTCCCAATGCCTGATCAACCAGAATCACCTGCATTTGTCAAAAAAAATAACTAATTTCCACGAAACTTGGTGGAAGGATGTGGTATGGATCAGGGTAGGGCCATAACATTTCGGTATGGCTCTGGGAAAGGGGGTGTGGGACTATATTCTTTCTTTGGCATTAGGATATTGTGTGTTATTTAACACTTTTTGGTGATTTTTCAGATAATTCATGGATCTTGATGAACAAATTCAGACATGTTTAGGGGACAGATATTTATTAGTGAGTGCAATTTGATGCAGATCCAAATAAATATCCAGATCTGGTGAATTTAAACCTGGTTTCATAAGTGGAATGTTGGACCTTAGCGGAGGAATGAGCTCTACTAAGAGACATTCTATTTGTACAATAAAACATAAATGCAAACAGAGCATAAAAGCTCTCAGTTGTTTCTAACATAGCGCGTAGATGAACCCCTTGTCGTTCTCAAGGTGGAAGATTCTGAACACTCGACGATCTACAAATAAGGCCGAGGCTACGCTCCACTAAAAATAAATGGGAATAATACACGGACTTGGTCGACATCTGTTGAGGTTTCAGATGAGGCCAAACACAGCGACTGAAAGAACCTTGAGTCTCTATGTTCAGCTGAATTTATTGAATAGAGTGTCCTTTTTCATTCTCTTGATTACTTTCAAATTCAGTGAATATGTGGTTTGGACTGTTACAATTTTACCAAATAAGTTTAGGAGGCGTGAAGAAGAATTATGTGATGTTCCTATACATCAAGAAAAAATTATGAAAAGTGCTATTTGTTGCTTGGAAAACCTTATAAGTGCTGAAATACTGACAGCAGAAGACACAGACAGTTGGTGTATGTTGTTAATGCACATAAAATCAGGATATAATAAAGCCATGAAATAAATATTTAAATGCTTCTTCAGGTATATAGTGAAGTACAATGCTTGAATAAATGATTTTTAAGTCAGCTCATCAATCCATTTTTAAGATTTTCTTTATCCAGGTCAGGGTCCAAAAGTTTCTTCATCCGATGTCAAATATCTACAGGCAAACATAACATTGATCCGATCCTTGAGCTCTTTTTAATTTCTCTTTTTCTGCTACACCAAATCTTTGGAAGAACTAAGAAATTTTAAAAATAAACAACAATTTCGTAAACTTCCTGAGGCTCCAGCTGCACTCACTCAGTAAACTCTCCACTGCCTCCACCAACTTTTTACTGACTTGACACTTTGAAGGGAGTGGAGCTGATGGAGGACAGGACAGGCTCGGGGATGAAACACACATGGACAGTTGACAGACACCTCCTAACCCCTCAGGGACTTGCTGCATTTGTCTTCTTCAGGTTGTTGAAACAAGTCATTGCTTTGTAATCTCGAAGTTGGACCTAATGTGGTTTTCATTAATCGCGTCTCGGCCGCAACGACAGAAGTCATGATGCGTGTGCGGCCAAAGAACCTCGGAAACATCATCAAATATAGATTTTTATATGAATGATGATCATTTGTAAACATATGTACATAACTGGTATCCTTTCATCTTTTCTGATCCACTACTGAACCCTTGGTCTTAAGGACGGCAGCCAAAGACTGGCGTGTTCAGGTAGGAGCGGTGCAGGAAGTCTGTGTGTTACTTTCTTTTTTGTCAGCCACTGACTCTCTTCAGTGGAATTCAGTGGGATTAGGAAGTAGATTTTGCTTTGTTTGTTTTATGGTTTTGGCGCCACCCGCAAACCGTTCCCCCGCGCCCTCGCCTCAACTGACTCATTTACTGCTGTGTTCAGCTGCTGAGCCGAGAGCTCGTAACTTCTGCTTTTTGCCAAACTGCCGATACAGTCTGGTGAAAAGCAGAAGTTATGAGCTCATTGTTTCTCTTCCACCTACAGGGTTGTAAAAGACACAAATCTGAGCATTGAGCAGAGGCTATTTCAGTTTATTATTGATAGCCACCACAAGTTCCTTTTAGGAAACATTTTCCTCCTCATTATTAAGCAGTTGTTTTTAGAAAATAAGTGTTCTGTGGAAGTATTTTGCATAAACGTTTTACATAACCTGCTTAGATATTATCTTTACATAAATTAGATTACAGTAGGACACATAGGTGTGATATGTGAGTATTATATAATGTCGTGAAATTAAGATCAATCAGTCGAGTGCAAGGCCAAATTAAAGTCCCCTCACACACAAATTACACACACATATAGATATCAGTTCCCAAAATGTGCCTGGTTTCCTTTAATGCATTGCTTCTCAAGAAAGTGACAGATCTGGATCCTCTCCAAAGATCCTTCACTTTTTTAAACAGTGAAAGATGTGTCAAAAAAATTGATACCTTCCTGCACTGGCAGTACTCCAGCTCTACTCATCTG
Source organism: Pseudopleuronectes americanus (assembly GCA_038501795.1). NCBI lineage: Eukaryota > Metazoa > Chordata > Actinopteri > Pleuronectiformes > Pleuronectidae > Pseudopleuronectes > Pseudopleuronectes americanus. The sequence goes on from CM076732.1 coordinate 11,026,613, forward strand.
TGTTTGTTGCCGGATTCTTTTCCTATTTTTTCACCAAGAAACAACTGGGTCCAGGTTTTCATTTAGATCTGCAACAGACAAACTCTTACCAACTCCCTGACTATTACCTCTTTTCAACCCAAATTACAAGGTATACCTACCAAGGTTGTGATTGACTCGGTTCCCATTGCCAGCAGGAGTTTGCCTCTGCTTGTTTCCCCGGTGTGTCACGCTCAACATCACAAATTGAAGCACTGTCTCACCCACGTTCCCCGAGGTTTCACATTCCGATCACCGCCAATCAAAACCCACGTCTGCAGCAGAGTCATTTGACCAGGGAGTGAATGTCGATGGTATCCGGTCATGTTAGTGGGTTAGTATTTTTAACCAGTGATAAGGCGCTCATGTCTGTAATTTTAGAAAAAAATACCTTCTTGCTATGTAAAGGTGAAAAAAATTAATCCTAGATCCACTTTAAAACGCATCCCCCCTCCATACAACATCATGGAAAATGGTGGATTGTTTTTTTTTGCAAAACCAGCTAAAAAACAAACAAATGCAGAAAAATGACCTTCTGAGATAACTTCCATGTTTTTTCCAGGATAATCATTTATTATATATAACTTTAAGGAGTCAAATTTCAAGTTTATAAGGGTTGTAATGTGTTTGTATTGGTTTCATATCAATGCTAGTTATATTCCTGTTCAATTATTTTGTGTTATGGCTCATGCAATTTCCACAACAGCTCAAACGAGGATTTCCCCCTTTAATATGACCCAGTGTCCACAGACCTCTTACTGCAGTGACGCTTAAAGAAAAAAAACAGTGCTGATTCCCTCATTTAGCTAAAACATGGAATTATGGCAGAGAGCTAATATGTCCCAAGGTGTTCGAGCATCTCCGAGCTGAGAACAGCGCGGCCTTTACACTGTCAATTATCAAACGTTTCATAAGTCAGCCTGAAAAATCCAACAGTGTTTGACCACTTAATGTGGGCCACGTTCGGCTCATTGCACACGTTCGCACGGAATTAACCTCTGAGTGAATTCATCAAGTTTTAAAGGAGCATGCGGCTGCAGCGGTTCATTATTCTGCATTGTCATCTAAAAGAATTTGAGGTTGTTGCAAATAGTTACGTTTCTTAAATACTGACAGTAGTGGCCTCTTAACTTCCTTTGCATATAGAGAGTACTTAGAAACAATGGAAAACAAGTCCGGAATAAATGTCAAACTCTGAATTTTCATCCTGGCATTACCCACTGACCCGTACAGAAGCCCCTCTCCCAGACACTCCCCTGCAATGTAGCGTTCAGCCTTTCACAGCAGCTGCCTTCAGAGGTTGGAGTGAACATCAAATTCCTTTTAAGGCAACTAAAAAACCTCTGATGGTTTCATAAAGGCCTCTCTTCTTTTTTAACGACTATCTGAATCTATTTCGAAAGTATTAGTTTCACAGGGTAGGAAGCAGTTCAACGCCCGAGCTCCAATCATTCTCTTGCAGCGTCTCCTCGTTGCCAAAGTGTGAAGGGCTTTGGCTAATGAGTTTAGTGAGGGTGTGAAACGTGTATCCTCCTCCGACAGGGAAAAGGGCAGGACTGGGCCGCCGGCATCTGCAGAATCCGCCCCGGAGATCCGAGCGGCACCTTATGTGATTATTTATGTGAGTTTGCGACGAAAAGCCCGCACACGTCTCCTCCTCCTTATCTTCTGCCTGTAGTTTCAGAGTGTCACGTTGGCACAATAACTACAAGCAGCAGGTTTGCAAATTGGCTTAATTAACACGTGGAAGCGGCTGTGGCAGGTAAGGAGGGATTTACAAGCGTTCCTTCTCATCCAATAACCCCTCTCTGCTCCCACTGCCAGCCCAGAAGAAACACTGCGCTGGATGTGAAATTATTTTTTCGCTGTGCAAATATCACATCACATACAGTCAAAGTAACTGACCTGGCTTTTTACGGCTTTTATACAGTGCCAGACATCCCTCGCAGTGAATATATATTACAAAATAAAGTTTTATGATGTGAGAGAGATACTTCAGAGTGATAAAGGTTTCTTCAGGGTAAACCAAGTATCATCCTCCTACTGTAATTTTGTGCCGTGAGACTCTGGAGAGGCAAATAAGCTAATTTTTAGCTCCATCTCCAAGGCAACGAAAGACAGAAGTAACAGCAGCGTTCTTTTTTATTGTCGACTGCCACACAGACAAAACAGTAATGGAAAATAACTGAGCTGGTGTGCACGATGCTCACCAATCTATCATCAAGCAGCAGCGTCTAAACTCCATCACCGCAGGTTGCTCCTGAGCAGCATGGATGTATTTCACGACTGCGACCGGAGCAGGATAATGTGGGTGCTCGACAGCGAGTGGAGCAACCAATAATCAAAGTGGAGTCAACACCGCAGACTACAGACTGACACTGTTGTAAATATAGCCCCATGTGTAGGTGGTCAAAAGTGCTTGCAAATGAATAACAAGCTCAGACGTGACCCGAGAGACACGACGAGGCTAGTGCAGAAATGAAAGGTGGCGCTGTGTAGCGGTGCCCAGGTCCTATCTGTCACTGCATCCCAACAACACAACAAGTGTCTCTGGAAAAGAAAAGGGAACACGGGGGAACAAAGCTGGAAACAAACAAATAACTTTATTGGGGGGGGGGTGGATTCCCTCGTGGGCACTGGCATCACTCAAGCATTTAATTGGACGCGACTGACATTTGCAGAGCAGGGTGTCGCAACGTTCGTGTCAGTGCAGAGGCACAACTAGCTTCCGTGCACACGCGTCACGCTCCACTGAGTCAGGAGGCGCCGGATTGTTCCTCTGAAGGCGCCGGATTCTTCCCCGCAGAAAAAAAAAGAAGGGAAAACTCACAGTCACACTCGGCGGAGTCAAACACATATGCTCACACATCCGGGGGGGGGTGACGTGGAATCGATGACCGTGATCACTCGGCCCACACATTTTCACCCACCAGCGTTGGAAGACGTTGTTGACAAGCAGCCGCGCACAAATGTCACAAGGCCCATTAATCAACCTTAATAGCGATTTAAGTGCCATTGACTTATCTGCTGTATCATTCTGTATGTGTTCAAGATGAGGGGGGGAAAAGGCCAAACGCTTATGATTGAGACTGAATCATTCTAATCAAGCTGACCAGCTCCTACCATGAAAGACTGAAACGTTTAAGATAACACTCTGCTCCATTATTTTAAATGCACACAACCTCCTTAAGGCACTGATGTGTAGCCAGGAAAAACACATGGATGGTATTTCCCTCTACGGCTTGACATCTGTGGCAAAACCTTTTTTCACGTACTGAAACAATAACAGACACGGCTGGATTGGCCTAAGAATAAATGCAAGTGAAAAAAAGTATGTTTCCTAATGAGATGTAGGCCTAAAATTAATTGTTAATTGAGGAATACTCATGACTCAGTTATTACTGTCTTTAAAAATGACACAAAACGTATTATCTATATATGGCTCTCTGTTGAAAGGCTTAAACAGATCATCTAAAGAAATAGTTAATAATATACATTTTCACTGTAAAAAATATCTTTAATATAAGATTCTGGCACGGAAATAATATATTTTGCAACACACGCTTTGTGTAAAGACTTTTAAAGATAAAAAAGGAGAATAAAAATAAAAAGATTAAAAACAATGTTTTTTTTAAATTTTTTTTATTTTTTATGTGTTCCAATAAAATACAGTGAAGATAAAGAACACGGCCCACTGGTGTTTCTAATCCTACGTTACCATCTTAAGAGAATCAGCTGTAACCAGTGGATTAGTGTTTTAAGGAGCCATCATCAAAAATCAATATCGCAGCCAGTGGAGTTAAACCCAGGTAACAAGTCTCCCATGACTACTGGTATTCTAATGTCCTCTGGAGGAAAGAGTAAAAATAGAGGGAGACTGGAGGAGAGAGAGAGAGAGAGAGAGAGAGAGGAAGGGAAGCAGCACAACAGAGACACACAAAGAAACCGTGCTAAATATGCACTGACGGTTGTGTGTTGTCCACAAATATAAGATAACTTTTTCATGTGTAACAAACTGAGCCCACATGTGAGACGCAGCACACGGATTCACGATGTGAGGGAAAGATGAATGTTTCATACTCTTCATACTGTAAATATACGTTTCACCTTCCGACACTCAGACGCTGCTGAGACCCAAACCACTCACGCTCTCTCACATATCACTCGTTCTAATGAACTTCATACTGTGGCGACTGAACAGACCTTATATTTACATGTTACAGTTTTATTGTCGTAAACGGTTTGAAGAGTTGAACCATGAAACACCATTTTTCATGTCTGCCTGTAGAACTCAGCATGTCTCCCTCTCTCCACCTCCTCTCATCTCTCCACCAACTGCCCCTATGCCCGTCACCCACGGCTACTGTGAATTTCTAATATCAGTGTTGTTATTAGTCTGATTATTAAGATATAATAAGGTAATTCTCTGTCCCTCAGTTGTAAAATTTGACCCTTATGCTCTTTGTCATTAGTAGTGTTATTATAAGGTTCAATACACCACCTGTTCACTAAGGCTTCTGTCCTCAGTTAATTTGTGTTTATTTCTGTGGTGTTTTGTGCAAATTACGTCCTTTCTTTTCTCTCTTTGTCTCGATTGACAAATGTAAAGCATCCGTCGGTCTCTTGGAAAGAGCTATATAAATTCAAGCTATCATTATTATAATTTATAGACATATGAATGTTATAGATTTTCTATAACTAGTCCTATTATTGTCTTTCCACAACCTACTTTTTAGCCTAATTATTATGATTTTACATCTTGTGGGACCTGCATCCTTCTTCCTGCTCAGCACCCGACCTCACCTCCCATCTTCCTCTCTCTCTCTCTCTCTCTCTCTTTCTATCTCCGTCTCGACCGCCCTCACCCCCGCACCTTAACCCAGGCTTTGCTCAAGTTTTCTTTCTATTTCTATCTATTAAAATAAAGTTTTTCTCTGCCGCTCCTCATGGGAGAATACCGGGTCCCTGTAAATAATATCACACTGTACGGTCTGAGACCCCTGAGTAGACTTCTGTTATGATTTGGGGCAATACAAATAAAGCCGACTTGACCTGGCCCCCCTCTGCTCCATAAAAACCTAAAAAAAAAGCAGGTGCCGCTCAATACTACGACTGTTAAAGTAAACACAGAGTTTTGGTCTTACTGCAGGCATGGCTCTGCAGCTGCGTCTGGATCAGTGTCGCTTCCCCTCGCTACCTGAGGCCAATCAGTGGCCGGTTTGATGACCTGCCAGCTCGGGTCGGTGCCAGGACCTGTCTCTGGGCGGTTTCCGTCAATTGTTTTTTTCTCATGTTCAAATATTTCAACTTGAGCAAGTGAAGCGAATGACGTCGTCCGGCACGAGTGACACAACGTTTGTGTTTTTTTTGCCTGGACTTGGTATGTGATCTCATCGTGTGAAAATCTTCATTTCCATTTCGGTTTGGTATCTTAGCTTTTACCTCTGGTCTTGTTTTTTTATTGAGAAGAGATAAATCGCCATCAGTGTGTGACTGTGACATTTTTTGCTGGATGACCATGTTGATGTCAACTTTTCAGGCGGTAAGAAGAGTAGTTGTGTTTAGCTGGATAATAACACAGCTTGTGACATTTGAGAGGATTTTATCAGACAGGAATGATCTTTGCCATAAATGATTGTAGTGTTTCACAAAGTTTGCATACCTGTTACTGAAAAATACTAGTTTGAAGGTACATTTCTGTTTTTGTGTGATTGTGTGTGTATTAGTTTGTGTGTGTGTGCGTGTGTTTGCAGCTGCTTGACATGTCTCGGGCTGTGCGATTACATAAAGTCTGCACGCCAGCTGAAACCAACATCGCTCTACGCCTGCATCTAATAAAGCCGAGCTCACAGGCTCAGGGTGTTTCCTCTAGCATGCAGTGTACCAGGGTGTGTATAATACCTTCTGTACAAATACCAAATGCTTCTCCTGCCTCCCTGATCCCACATCACCACGTCTCAACTTCCAAGCTTAGAAAAGTTCGCCTCACGGGAGCTTGTTGGCACCGTGAACACACGAGAGAGGTGAGAATATCCTTCAGTGACGATCTTGCTCATCAATCCCACAAGACTCATTAACCTCATATGAGTTATAAAACATAATTAATTCTATGATACTATTATGTTTTCTGTAAAGGATATTTCCCTATATAAAAGCCTGAATGGTGTTTCAAAGCATTTTGGGGTAACGACTTTTCTATTCTATCTGATATTGTTTTTTATAAATTGTCAGTTGATGTATTAATGTAGAACTTTACCAGTGTCATTTTTTACACCATGATTTTCTTTTGATCCAATCAAAAAATGACACAAATCAATTAGGGAATATAAGACCTATAATCATCTATAAAGCAGATAATGTAATTGTCTTTAATAGCATTTTGTCATAACCGGTAATTAGTATAATAACACAAATTCCCCTTAATTGAAGATAGGTCAAGGTGAAGTAGCCTAGAAGAGAAAATAACCTGTTATACGCAGCAGAGACAGTAGGTATATATATATTTATACCTGAATATAGGTTCATATCAAATTAAACATATATAACATATACATACATATATATTAACACATTATAGATACATATTTAAGAGATACTGCATCATATTTTCAGATATTTAAGGGTTTTTAAGACCTTAAATTTTAGATTATTGAATTTTAGATTTTTTTAAGGCCCTGTGGAAAAGCTGAGTTATATTTCATTACGGGGGGAGCTGCCCAGCTGTGCATTGCATGTACACTATTCATGCCCACTCTTAAAGAAATACGAGACAATCACTTCAATGAAAAATACGCATGGATGGTACAGAGGGAGATATTCTATACTTACTGACAGAAGAAACCGAGAGGGACAGAAAAAGGAAAATGAATTGGCCAAGTGGAAGATATGGGACTTCCATGATTTATAAATAAAGATGTGTACTTTCTCACTTCCTAAATGGAGGTCCGAGGACGGCAGGAAAAGAATGGAGGCGAGAGGGAGGGAGGGGAGAGAGAGTGCTGCAAACGTTTATCCCTGCGTAAACACGGAGTTTCACTCAGCTCACACATGTGGAATCGCCTCTCTGGTCAGTCGGACGCACTGATGGAGATAAACCAAAGTGACATCACGGCTGCAGCTATGACAGCTCAACACTCTCCTCCATCTCGTTTCCCGTCCTCTCTCTGTCTCTCGCTGCCTGTCTCTGTCCCTGTCCTCTCGAGGGCACCTTGCCACTGTGAAAAAAAAGACACATTGGTATTGTTCTCCCTCACGCTAACCAGCCCCGCCTCCCGCTCTCAACCCCGCATCGTGTTTGTCTCTCCGCTGATTATCAATGCAACACCTCTAATAAGATTCATCAGCCCCGCCACTTTCCCGCCCTCCTCACACCCACTTCATTTAGGCGGGGAGTGAGTATCAAAGACGGTGAGCAATTTGGGATAAAAAGAAGATGAATGTGCCTCCGTGTGAACAACATGCTCAAGAGCCCCTCACTGCAGACAGGGGAGAGGACCCTTGCGTTTCGCGACTTGTTAGAGCCTCCATCTTCATTCTGAAAACATTGCCTTAAAAGGGTGGTGATGTTACCTCTCCGGGCAGCATTATGTTTTGATATAGCGGCTTTATTTCTACAGAATGGGCTATTCCCAACGGCAATTATCAACAGTGCAGAAGAGATGAGAACAGTTTGAAGATGCTGGATTAGCATCCTCCCATCAGAGAAACATCATTTGGAGACATTAGCACGGGAATAACAACAGTGTATTTGAGATAAAACACCACAGGGAAGAGTGGGGGATGTGGAAAAACCTTCTGGCAGATGTGCTTCTAATTGTTCAAATATCAGTGCTCGACAGAAACACTGACATCAGACAGAGGTTACAACCCAGATCTCAGAGTACACAGCATTACACATTAACCACCAATCACTCCAGTAAAGCAGAATATAACCGACTGGGAGAAAAATTGAGATCTTTTTCTCCAATGATTAAGACCCTCCCATCTGTTTTCTTTCATCCGGAGTCACAACAAAGCAAGATTGGGTCACGATCAACACACAATCCAGGTGGACAACGATGACAAACAACATTTCTCTCCTCTCCCCGGATGGAGAGACAGGAGGGTTCCAGCCGTTTTCTCAGCGCGGAGCCCATCTCAGAAAAAGACATGCCATGATGGCTCAGTGTCACTCTTCGTGTGACTATTTTTAACGCGGGATGGCAAGCAGCGAGAGACACCGAGGAGATCGCCTCCTACTGCCGTTGGTATCCAGGAGAAGAGGAAAAAAAACATTGAGGCAACTAATCTGTCTGATTGTCAGTGTGAACACATCAGTGCACAGGTTTCTGATAAACACGCAGTGACAGCTCTCAGGAGATATCTGAATATCTGCCCTACTTGTCCTGAAATCAATATTCCAGCGTTCCAGTGCATCAAATGCCCAAATATGCATCATATACCTCTACAACATGGACTCACCTTTGGCTTTAAAGATATAATATGTATCAATTTGTCATTAAATGTAAAAACAACTAGACCATGTTATATATTTGGTTGTCTTGTGTACTTTATACAAACTGTTTCAAACAATGTTCAAACCCAGAGAAAAGCCCAACTTTATTCATGGTAACATATTGTTTTTCCTTCCACCGTTTGTGTTGATCACTTCTAATGGATCATGATCATTCACCTGACTAAAACTTGATTACATAATCCGTGAACATGATTTGCGCCTGAGTGACGTCCGGTAGATTGTAATGAGCGATGGTGGTGAAGACAGCAACTCCCATGATCCCACGCTGCTTCACGACATCATCAACCGAGCTGTTTTGTTATAGTTTTGATTGAGACACCCCTAGCTGCCTTGGTTACATATTGCCTGTTTAATTATAGTAATACCATAGCAAATACAGTAGATGACATAACAGTGAATTATTTGCTGTTGAAGCCTGCGAAAGACTTCTACTCTCAGATCCAGCTTCCTGTGCGATCACATGTGACAAATGACTAGATGAGTGGCCGAACCCCTCAGTAGCTCATCCATACGCCCAGGGTCAGCCACGTATGAGCTGGTGGCACAAGAGAAAAGGAGCTGAATAACACGGATGACACCGAGGCCGGGGGATACAGTGGGCTTCTCTTTTTTTCTTTTCTTTTTCTCCTCTCGAGGCTCTTCTACGATGTCTGTCCATGCAAATTCAGGCCGTGCTGCGTATAAGCTCAACCGGCTGGAAGTAAGCGGTGCGAATAAATAATATACCTCAAAAATGAAGGTCATCATAAATAGAACGGCCGCGGTTGTTGGGGCTGGTCTGCTGTGTGTGATGGGGCTCGTGGTGAAAAGTGCATCCCCCACAAGGCTGTGTGACATGGACAACTGCTGAAGGGCTGTCCCCAACAATCACATCTTCCTACAGAGGGCCTGGGACAGGGAACTAAATAACACAAAGGACGGCAGCCTAAAAATAATTATTGAGCCTGTAGAGATTCCCCACTTAATATGCCAGCCATTAAGCATCATCTACATTTCACTTAAAACAGACACGATATTTGAATATTCTTGAAATAAAAACTACAACAAATAAAGTATAGGATTTTTTTTTAAAGGTTTGCAGCCCTCTCTTTTTATCCAATTTAAAAAACTGATTTCAAGCCACAAAAACAACCACCGCTTTGGAAAACTAGCCCAGAAAAAGAAAGTAGAAGCACTATTGTCTCTTTGTTGCTTCCTATGGGCCATACTCTCTATCTTCATTTCTCACACAATCTTCACTGCTCAACATCCCCCCGACGCACACACACGCACAAACACACTCCATATCCCTCCTCCATAACCTATCCTCCCGTGTTTGCCCATGGACACTTATCATCGATGCACACAACATCTTTTCCTGCATCCCCATCGATCCCCCTATTTAAACAAGCCTCATTTGCAGTCTCCTCCTTGACATTTTTTCCCTCTCCTGTCTCTTTCTTTTCCAAACTCTGACAGGCTGTGCAGATTTTGGCAGTTTGCTGCTCTCCCCTAATCCTTCGCCAGACTTTCCTCCTTCACAAATATACAAGGATTTCAGGAAGTGGAGAAAAAAAACGCAGACATCAGATGGCAACGGAGACATTCCAGCTTGTGATATACAGTTTTTCAGATTGCAAAAAGTCAGCTACTATACGCACGGTTACTGAGGTAACATGTAAATGATATAGATTTCCCTGATGTAGAAACGTGAAGGGAAATGCCAAGTCTCTTATTTCTTGTGTTGAAATGTAATGAGTGAAATATCATAATTATGGCCCCTGACAAAAGAAAGCAAGAATCAATTTTCCACAAATTTTTAATCTGTGCAGTTATTATACTTAGTTTTACTCAGGGATTTAATGATTTCACCGTTTATATAGTATGAAGTGTCTGTATTGTTTCGCCATTATGGTTAATTAACTGTCATATAGGCTACCATAGACCTACACTCAACATCTATAGCCAAATGCATGGCTACTATGATGTGTTTTAACTTTAATAAAAAACAATACTAATAATATATTTATAATAAGTCACTATAAAGAGCCACATTTTGTATGAATCACCGTTTCCAGAAGGTATAAGAAAGAAAGGAGAGAAAGAGAGAAGAGGGCAGAACTCAGAGGGATTAAGGTTGTATATGTGCTCCACTTCGGGCTGAAGGCTCTACTTTGAAACATCTATCTTTGTTAACTGTATCGTGCCTCTGAAAATGGATCTATCTCTGCAGCTGTCCACCCTTCCGTCTTTGCCCAAGTGCTTCACTTTAACATCACTACCCTACAAATTCCGGTACGCACAAACACACAGTCTTGAATATTCCCTCACCCAAAAGAGAGTTAATTGTATATTGCATGCGCTCTTTCTCTGCTGCTCTCTGCCTGTCTCCATTAGTCACTGCTCCACACACACAGACACACGCGCGCACCACACACACACACACACACACAAACCTGCAGATAGCCAGGCTGTTCCACATGCTTCCCTCTGTGTGCGTCTGCTATAGATCAATCTTTATCTCTTATTCAAAATGTTTAAATGTACATATCATCTGTTCTTTTGTATATCTATTTAGTAAATACCAGAAAATAGTCAATACCAATCACTTCATGAAAAAGAATAAAGATATGTGTGTCCTCCAACATCCTGGGGTTGTGTGTGCTTGAGGGAAACAGCTCAAGGCTTCACAAGGCACGAGAAAAAACAACAACTTGAAACTCTGACCAGAGTCTTGGAGGACAACTTGCATTGTGTGTAACGCAGGCCCCAGGTTTAACAAAGAAGAAGAATCCCTGAGATAAAAACAGATTGGTGCACAAAGTATCCACTCTTCAGAGCACATGCGATGTCTCAATATTTGATTATGGAAAAAAAGAATTATATATGACATTTTCACTTTTTGTTACTAATAATACATCCAGCAGGTACAGGGTAATATTAATCAAATTTATATGGATTATTGTTTCTGATAACGTTCACACTACTTTTAGCTCTATTTTTGGTCTATATTCTCCAGATGGAAACAAACACAAATTTTGCTGCTTAATGTTCCACTTTGGGCTGGGTGGGTTGTGTATAATTGTTCCTCAGACCTTGTGTAATAAACACAAAACAAACAACAACAAAATTCAGAGTACACACTGGTTGAAAGCTGGACCAGCGAAACAAGGAATTAGCTGAAGAATGCTGGAAAGCTCCAGGGTAGCTATACATGTGCAGTCAGGTAATGATTTTCTGTGGAGTCATACACTTAAGCAATACTCTTTACATACAAATCATGTGATCCATAGCTATTTCAAAATACTGCCACATTAAAGTTAAACCTAATTTGATATTATACGTATGTATAAGCAGTACCTCCCTATTTGAAATCTTAGATAATAGCACTCTTGATCCCCTTATACAAGGGGCACTGGAGAAGGCACTAATCTGCAAGCTGACACACATTGTCTACCATCCATAAGTCCTGTACTGCTAAGTCAACCAAGATATTTCCTCCAGGGATAAAATACTTTCTTCTTCTTCTTCCTCTCTCTTCTTCTTCCTTTTTTTTGCTCAAACTCACAGACTCAGACCAGCAATGTCCTCCTTTTTCCTTTCACTTCTTGCTCTCACTCTAATCCAGAAAATGCATATTCAGCCAGAGGAAACAAAGGGGCAGAAGAAGGAAGACGAAGAGAGTGAGCGTGAGAGGTCGCAAGAGAGAAGGAGACTGAGAAAGAGAAGAGAGTGGGTCCTGCATCTCAAGCCCTCCAGAGATCAATTGTACAAACTTCTCCACAAGTGCTCTCCTTTGCCCCGGTACACTCTGAACTAGCCGAATCAATGCTGAGGCATGTGTGTGCGTGTGTGTGAGAGTGTGTGTGTGTGTGTGTGAGAGTGTGTGTGTGTGTGAGAGTGTGTGTGTGTGTGTGTGTTATTGGACAGGGAGCAGGGGAGGACAACTCTGAGGGTGGAGGAGAGGGACGGAGAGAAAATGGAGGGAATAGAAGAAGCAGCAGTAAACGATAAGAAATTCCTCAGATCAGATATTCTTAAATGTCACCGAGCTGAAGTGTCTCTCGACGGCGTCGTGTGGAATACAGCGGCCAACAGCATTAACATTTAAACACATCCATCACATTCAACTCACGACTGTTTTGTTACTGTAACACAGACGAAATCTTGTCTGTACCATAATTTTTAGTGATTTAAGTCTTATGAGTTAGTAATGATGAAGGGAGTATTTACTTTTTGCTCTCTAGCACAAGCCACAACTGGAAATTGTATTTGATTGACTTTATTTTCAATCATCTGTTTCTGTTGTTTTACACTATAGGGTTAAAAAGAAACGGACATGAAGGATGCTCATACATAATCTGCTTTGTGATTTTTGAAACTTTCGCACTGAGGAAAGCAGACAATGGAGCAGAGTGTCTCCTTTATTAAGGCCCCTCACACTGGGTCTTAGTGGGAGATTTTGGCTTCACGCCTCCCTACCACGGTTTCAGTAAATCGGCTTTCTGTGGCCATGACAGTCATTAGCCTTGCCCCTGGCAGTAATCCTCTAGTTTCTGTCTCTAATGGAAGCAGGAAGGGTTGATAGCATTCACTCCGTTACTGCTTCTGCTGCTGGGCCCCATAGGAGACCTGCAGACTGTCCAAAGACCAAGCCTGATGCACCCCCCTGCTCCACGCAGCAAAGCAGCACCTGAAAACACTACACACCTCGCTCACACTTGTTTGAAGTTGTTGTCGAGACGGGTTCTGAGCGAGGATGCCGAGGGATGGTGGAGAGTGGAGAGTAACTCCACTGTACTTGAGAAAAACTTGGTGGCAAATGGTAACCAGAACCAAATATGCATTATTTTGGTGTGAAAGCACAACTTTAAAAGACAAAGAAAACTTACATGTTGTTATTTGTTTTCTGCAGATGTGTGTTTGGAGAGCGAGCGAGCGAGAGAGAGAGAGAGAGAGAGAGAGAGAGAGAGAGAGAGAGAGAGAGAGAGAGAGAGAGAGAGAGAGAGAGAGAGAGAGAGAGAGAGAGAGAGCACTGACCTGGGAAATGAAAGCAGAGACTGTCATCGCCAGAGAGTCAGGCGCTGATTTAATTTGAGCAGCTAATCTTTCAGAGTCCAGACCTGAGGCCATCCACTGATGGTGTTGATTCGAATTGTAACACATGACAGTACCTTTCTTGTCTGCAGTGTCCAAGCAAGTCCACCAGCTGTCGGTGAAACGCACGGCGCACACGGTGACAGGAGTGCAAACCGCACGCAAGACAGGGCTCCAGGAGTGGGTCAGGGATTTTCTATCACCCAATTTCACGTAAACCTAGCAGCTGACGGAGCCTCTTCACTTTAAAGACCATAACCACATCAGCATCTTATTATATAAGTAATGAAATCCTACACAAGAACACCATTTTCTATATTTTTCATAAAGATGTCCTGTATTATGTCATTTATTTGAGCGCTTCTAGGTAAAGATGTGTTGAAACTCACTATAAATCCCTCTGAAGCCGAGGGGCAGCTGCCGCTTCTGGTGACCGTTCCTCATAGGTCACTAGTGTCACATTGGTTTCACATATTATATATTGTTGTAAAAAAAGAAATAGAGAAACACCTCAGACGTTTTTCAGGGGCTTTAATCTTCATTCAGTCAGTGAAGAATTTACCGATGTGCCGTCTATCTTCAGATTTACTCACACTAAGTCTCATGATGCCATGCTGTCCTGCCAACACCAAATCATGGCATCTGCCTCTCCAGAAGGAAGCAATGTTTGGGAAATATAAATTGTTGTCACAGAATAAATGCATCTTTATAAAAGTAAGAATTGCGAGTTGCACCTCAAACAGGCAAAGATTCAAAAAGGGCATTTCGAAGAACGTGTGTGTTCTGTATTACCTGATCTTTTGACTTTTTGATTTGTGACTCCTCCGCTGCAGAATATGAGAATTTGATGTATGATGGTGCCACCATCTTAATACCATCCACCACGTTTGGGAATGTGTGGCTGACGGATGGCTGTGATTTGTGGGGCCATTCACACATCTCTCTCTGGACTGTCCAGGAGGACGAGAGCAGACAGCGGCAGGACATGCAGAGGGACAGCTGTAGACCTTTTGGTCCTTTGCTGGGAAAGTTCAGTCTGAAGCACATCACGAGTGATTCTTCACTTCACTCGGCTCCTATAGAATCAGACTCTCTCTCCTCAAGGCCGACCCTCTTAAAGTGATAGTTCACAGAAAAATGAAAATTCCCTCATTATCTACTCACCACTATAGGGACAGTATATACCAACACATGTGCCAGTTATCAATAAATGCATAGACTTACCTTGATGACATTTTAAGCCTATGACACTATGAGCTTGTTCATATGGATTTAGCAGTAAAGTTAGAAGCTGTCATCAGGACACTTTAACAGACTGTGGGACCAATTTAACCTTTCAACCAATGTTTTGTTCAATTTTGACTTTTTGTTGCTACCGTGCATAGACTGCATAAGAAGATGTCAACATGTCAGAGCGTCTCCATTGCCCCATGGTGGCTGTCGGCAGAACAGGTTATGAATCTAGCTTTCTTTATCTTCGCAGATGGGACGTAGACTTAGATTAAAAAGTCAAAGTACACGCCAAATAAATATCGCAAAGATGGGTATTTTCATTTTAGGTAGTTCTTATCCCACCGATGTGTGTTCATGTTTCTGATACGTTTGGTTTCAATTAGTTGTTTTGATGTAATAAAAGCAGGGTGAAATGTCATGACTGACAAATGAGACTGACTCACGATGGGTCGAGCATGTGTATCGGCAGACCCTCGCGGCCATGTCTCCCTCTACTGAACGCTGCAGCACCGACGCTGGCTCAAAATGTGAAAGATGGCAACAGTCATATCTGGGATGTTTTGGCTTCATTTCTGGATAGAGGGAGGAAGTGGAGGCTCGTCATCCATCTTCATATAAAGTCAATGGTATTCACAAAATACCCCCTAATGTGTCATTATCAACTAGTGCTTCAAACAATGGCTAACCTGAATGGAGCAAACATCATTTCCACTTCACTGTGAACTCTTGTCATTCTATTGTATGTAAACATGGAAAACGTTACAGCATTAATGTTAAAACAAGCTCAATAAGGGAAAGGTTACATAAACTCATTTGACAACAGCCATGAAAAAAAACTCAGACCTGCAAGACAAACAAACAAAAAATCCACTAATCATCCGAGAGCCAGATCGATGGCTGTTTAGGTAATTAATCGGGCGGGTGACCTCCCTTACTCTGCGCATCAAATGACAACTGATCCATCGGCAGTCTGGCCCGATTCAAAAACGACTCTGGCTTAATCCATTGTCTGTGCAGCTTTATAGACTGCTAAACGGGCCGGTCAATGGCAAATCAAGGTAACTCATTGAATGACTTCTTGTTGGTAAACAGAAATCAGTAGACAACACATATCTGATTGAACATATCTTGTCTAGGCATCTGCAGCATAGTGGTGGAAGCAGAATTACAGTGCACACCATTATTTATCTTAGATAAGATGGTGATGCATGAGACTTTTCTACTCGTTTTACCTCACAAGCTTTGGTGAGTGAAGCAGGTGGAACAGCAGGCACATGTAGTCAGTGTTTATGTTTACTCAAGTTTATTCGTTAATCCTGAACTCAGCTACCTACGGCGGCTTTAGGATATTTATGAGAAATGACATTTCCCCTGTGAGACGTGTTCAGCTGACGCAGCACAACAAGCACATGTTGCCGTTTTATCCCCAATTTGATGAGTGATTAGCCAAAGACTTTAGCTCAAGATGCTCTGTAAGCAATGGAAGGTGGGTGGAAAACCTTTGGAGCGACTACAGGCAGATTGCGACTGAAACCGGCACACACTCCCCATTCCCAATGGTAGAGTCTGAGCCATGGACTGTATATATCATTCATTAATTCATCCACTAGCTAGGAGGTGACATTTACGTCTGCATTTGTTTGTTAGTTGTTGGTTTGCAGGATTACACAAAAACTAATGAACCTATTTTCATTAATTCTATATGTAAACATTTAAAACATTTTGAAGTGGATCTGAATAAATGGGTTGATCCATAATTTAGTGTTTTTCCCTTGCTTTGGTTTCCCACAGAATTAATTTAATATATGCCGATAGTGGGGGTGCACGCACACACGCACAAAGGTCGCTCTCTTGCGCAACAGACTCCAAGTGACAGGTATTCTCAAGTGAGAAAGAGAACTGTATCGCATGCAACTTGCAGGTAGGAGCACATCTGCAGAAACTATGAGTTCTGAATGTCCTTGTGGACGGTAACAACGTTATGGCCGATACCATGAGAGAGGGGCGTGGCAAACAGTGCTGAAAATAGTGCTGTACACAACTATACAAGGCAGCAATTATGCAAAACACAAAGTTAGAGATCTCCTATGTTATTATGATAATATTCAAGCCTTTTTTTGGCTCATTATGAAACAGTGGCAGGATAAATTGGAGTATGGCCATCCACCAGAGACCAGATAATTGATGGGAAACACTGCTTTGACATGGGGAGATAGGACATTAGTCTTGGCAGAGGTATGCACTCTCGGAGCACCCATTTATATGCTCATTTGATCGTTTGTTCAGTGCTTTATTTTTACTGGCACATTTGTTCTTTAGTTTATTCATTGGACTGCTCGCTGTTCGCCTGTTGTTAATCCATTGATGTGTTTCTCCGTCACATGCCCTGATCACATTTTAATAAAACTTGACAAAATGGCTGTGATGCATCTAAATGTCCTGTTTTGGTCACAGCGCCTCGCCCCAATTGCAGGTTAAAATAATGATGGATGTTTTATGTTTATTGCCCCATTGGGACAGTGCTTTGTTTGTGAGAAAGACACATCTACTGTTGACATGTTTGTTTGTCTCTTTAACTGTCTTTACTGCCTGCTGTGTTATCATATTGATTCTTTCTTTCTTTCTTTCTTCTCTCATTCCCTGTCATATCTGAATGGGGTTTCTGCAGAAGGGTCACTCTTTTACTTTTTCATCCCCGCGTCCTTGTTCTTTGTTCCTCCTCTTTTTATGTTTGAGCAGTTTCTATTTCCTCACGTGGGCTCTTTGAGAGATAAGTCTTTGAGGTTTGTAAGGAACTCTTTGTTGTATCTGCTGAATGCCACAGACCTGACATTATTGAACACTCTCCCGGCAAGACCGGGACATACAGAGCTCCGGGCAACGCCACATGTGAACACAGTGATATAGGCGTTGAAACTAGGCAGGAAAGGAGCTCTTGGAGAGGTGACCGGGGAAAGGACAAAATGTGGCTGCACCAAGCATCAGAGAAAGTGGGATTGGAGGATAAAAGAATGAGCATATTACAAGAGCACAAAGGGGCTCAACTCTCAACCTGTGGGCTTTGACGGCCCAACTCCAACCCACTGCTGCCTACTCATAATCAATCACATCTCGGCCCAAGCCCACAATTAATCAATCAATTAAAAAACCCACACAAAGCCACAGCCGTGTAATCAATCAATCCAGCCTCTGTAGAGGGCTGTTATTGAGAGCCTAGGCATCAGATCCATAGTCACCGTTCCCCCGATGATACCAGCAATGGTCACATGCCCGGGTATGCATCGATGGAAACAGGGAGGAATAGAGAGGTGAGACTATGCTCGGGTGTGATCCACTACAGGGTAGAGAGGAGGCTCTCAACACTCCCATGACACAGTGCCACAGCCTGAATATTCATGCTGAGGAATTGGGTACCATGGAGGCGCTCAGTTATTCATTATGCCACTGCAAAAAGAAACACATCATCGTCCCCCTGCGATGGAATATTAATAGTTCCCATTAATAAAATATCCCCGCCCCATCTTAAGACTTGCTTCCAACTGTCTTGGCTATTGCACATATCAAGGTCTGGGACACTTGGGATATGGCCATGAAAGTAAGCCAGACAATTGTCATGTGGATTATTAGTAAACAAGAAAAAAAAACATTATCCCACAACCATCTGGTCCAAAGTGAGAGAGGGACTCCTCTTCCTCATTTGGTCAGAGCCCTTCTTTTTGAAAATAGAAAAATAGTATGGGTTGCAAGAGGAGCTCTATAGCAGTATACTCAGAGGGGGCGATGTTTAATTTAGGGCAGCCTGAAAGTATGCTGACATTTCGCCATTGTTAGGAGAGATGAGTACATGGGACACTGTCTGCCGGAGAAATGGAAATGTGCATCAAGGATGTTAAAAATTCAGCTGCCTTCCCCGCCCAGACATGCAGATCTGGGCTCGGAACATTCCCCATGTTTGCTACCAAAAGTCTCCCTCGAGCCTCTCGCCAGTGGATGTTGTTATCATGTCATAATCTTCATGTAACTCCACATCACTAACAAGAACCATGTTTATGTAATTTGAGTCCCCCCCCCCTCCTCCTCCTCCGTGCCTCAGCCTTTACTTATCCATTGAGCAACAATTCCCTCTGTCCTCTCCGTTGACCTTTGACAGCACTCAAAAATCCTCCAGAGACGTGGGCCGCTGAACTTTGCAGCAAAACAACCCAGCAGTCATGACACCAGCAGTTGTATTTAATGAAAACAAAGGGAATAAACAGACTACAAGTGCAGGCAAAGCGCAGCCGACTGAGACTTTCTGCTCCGCGACAACACCCCGAGAGAATGAGGATGGGGAGGGGGGTGTGTGTGTGTGTATATGTGTGTGTACGTGTGTGTGTGTTTGGGCGAGTGGCTGAGGTCAGCGTGTGCACATAGAGAGAGACTGAGAGAAAAGTGGGAGGGAAAAGAGGAAGTAAGGGAGAGAAAGCCGGAGAGAAGGTCAATTACCTGCCACTCCTGTCAAACACTTCTTATAACAGCTGAGCTGTGTCCAACAGGGTGGCTGGCTGCTTTCAGGGCCTTTCATATCACAGATGTGATGAGGTGTTCTCTTCCTCACATTTAAAGTCTGTCACAATACATCCCGCAATGCTGGGCTGCATGGACCACGGGGAAAATGTGCATCTGCTGCCACGAAGCGACACAGGACGCAGCCCATACTTAATGAGGGCCATCCAGTCCTGCATGTCAGTCTCAACATAAGAGCCCCTGCTGTGGCTGCTGTTTGCTCTGTTACACTATTAACAGCCTGCATGTTGCACCCCAGTGTTTTAGGAAACAAGTCAAAGGGGATAGTTAGTTGTTGTTTATGCTGCTACTCTGCTGTCAAGTGGTTTCAAAGCTTGATGTGTGTGTGTTTGTGTCTCTCTGTGTACACACTGGCGTTTGTGCATGCGTGTGCTTTTTGACCGGGCTGTTGTGCAAGCAGAACTATCACCAGCCTCACAGGTCAAATGCAGAGGTGGGAGGAGCAGCTGGACCAACGGTGCGACCAGTTTCAGCACAGAATCACAGCCCTGAATCGGAAAACTGAGAAAATGGTACAGGCTGAGGTTTAGGAGTTGAGAGAAGTATCTGGCAGCCGGAGAAACATTCAGACAATGACACCAGAAAGGAGTGAACTTCTGCATGACCACTGGAGCTGCAGACCAGCAGACTGTGACTGACTGACAGGCTCTGGGCCGAAGATGGCGATGCAGTCAATGCGCCACACCAAGCCAACTGGCCCGCTGAAACGGGAACTGTTTTTCTGACCCCAAGGGGACTCATTGAAAAACCTGCTGCCATTCCTCTATCTGAACCTCGCTCGGGGCAACTGCAAAGAGGAATTAGGGACGGGGGTTTAGTTTTGGTGGGTTGTGATTTTTGCCACATGTCAGCCAACTGAGTTTCAGGCAGAGCAGTTCTCTGAGGTAGCTCCAGAAAGCCTCATCTTTAACCCACCTCCCCTGCCCTGCTCCCCGATCCCCATGACAGTGTCTGAGGACATATGGTTGAGCCAGGAGCACCTGGCAACCCCTTCAAACCAGCAGGCAGATTGAAAATGTGGCAACGGGGACTGGGAGCAAGAAGAAAGTCTGAGATATCTCCAAAGAATGGTCTGGAATGTGTGGGCTCCCAGCCACCAGGACCACAGGGATGAGGATGGGAGAGGGAGGCAGGAAGAGAGGCAAAATGGAGCAGGTAGATAGCAACGAGGAAATCCTGGGAATCCTGATGGAGACAACTGGTGAAAAACACATTTTCATCTAATAATGTGTTGCAGGGCACATGCACATAGAAATATGTCAACATTGTTGCACAGTGGGACTGGATAGCTGCCGCGTTGCCATGGCAAAGTTGGCAATTTTCCTTTAACAATCCAAGCAGACGTCAAAAGTGGAAGGAAAGGCTGCAAAGAGGAAAGTATTATCGCTTGTGACACCGATTCCTGATTGGAGCAGCAGCGGCCCAGCAAAAGCCAATGCAGGAGAGTAATTCTGTGATCACACCACTTATGTCTTCCCATTTACTGTCACAAAAGGAAATCATGCAGGACATGTCTGGACAAACAAAGCATGGGGTCCACAAATCTGGTCAAAAGTTTCGGATCCCATCGTCAGGGTTACAAACCGTGTTTCATGAAGTTTAAAGTCAACCATTATTTCTGCTTCCTCTGCAGCTCTTCCCGTCTTTTTAACTCAAACCACTGTCCAGCTTTGACCGATCAATATACAACACGACTCTGGGCATGTTTGTTTCAATACTTATTGCAGAACTGTACGCATCTCATTGCACTCTGACTAATAGGACGGATGCTAATGAGAC
Source organism: Pseudopleuronectes americanus (assembly GCA_038501795.1). Classification (NCBI taxonomy): domain Eukaryota; kingdom Metazoa; phylum Chordata; class Actinopteri; order Pleuronectiformes; family Pleuronectidae; genus Pseudopleuronectes; species Pseudopleuronectes americanus. The sequence continues at coordinate 11,047,800 of CM076732.1, forward strand.
AGACTTTGTTAGAAGCGTCTCCACCATCATATTTCAATTTGGACCTTTTGCCAGTTCTCCAGTATTCTTTAGAGGACGGGATGTCAAGATAGAAAAAACACAATTCATGATTCTCCCCTAGGTTCAAAGATGGCAAGATGGCAAGTCGCTTCTGTAAAGTCCTTTTTCTTGCTCTGGTTAAAATTAATAAAATTGATTATCAATATGCACGCCCATAAGTGTATACACTGTATACTGTCATCTGCCATGCATCATCAGCATCACGCCATGCTGCATAAAATAGATTACTGTGTGTACTTGTCATAAATGATGGATTGTCATGAACTGGATCCATACACACTCACCGACCACTACGCCAAAGTGTTGGGAGTGACAGACGGAATAGATAAACAGTGTAGAGCTGACAGAGGAGGCAGTACACAGAAGAGTGCTTCTCTCTCTCCTCACTGGACGAGGCTGATTACACTCAGGAAACCACGGATGCAGGGAAAGGATCTCGCTGCGCATCTCCGTCTTTGTTACCTCATTCTTGCAAGGTCATAAATGCTGCCACTCACGCAGGATTTTCTTTTGTGAGCCTGCCGTTTAAAACATTGAATAGATGTAGTGGTAAAGATTGAGTAGAGTGAATAAGAGAGAAGAATGGCTGCTGTTTACTCTTCGTGGACTGAAAGAATCGAAAAAGGCGATTTAGACACGACGGGCGTGGAAGTACTCCGGTAATTGTTTTGAGCTACTGACGATGACGATTCCTCTTTAGAAGAGTGTTTACACTGATTCCACATACAGTTAAAGTGGTCTGTAGGATCTACCATTCCACAACACAATGCTGACAACATGATGTTCTACTGTATAGAACATGCACTATTTCTATAACATGCTACACAATACTGAATGTTTCCGTTTGAGTTTGACCCGATAAGAAAGCAATGTGAAAGAGGTCACTCACAGGCCGTTTTCAGAAATGGAATGAAAATGTTTGGAAAATTGGGTCAAGACATTTTCTGGAGTTTGCCTTTCACATAAAAACAACACGATCAACACCCAAGTGACTGGGGCATGAGGGAGGCAGGACATGACATAGAAATAATAGGTATGTGCATTTTGCACCTGAATCTCCTGCCCAGTGTTTTGCAATTTTCGACAAAAAATATATAAGAAACAAACGATGAATTCTCTCGAACAGTCCCGTTAACCATGTGAGGCTTCTTGTTTTTATTCTGCGATGACCAGCATGTGGGAAGAAAAAAACCAAGGCCTCACATCAACCATGTATAAGCACAAAAGATGGGGAGCACCCTCTCGCCCTTATTGTAATCTTAATGGAAAACATTCTAGTAAAAATCACGGTTATCACCACTCGCAGATTGCCTCTGACTGTTTGTTCCTTCCTGTTCCTCAGGGCCACTGTGTCCCTGTGTGATGTTTGTGAGTGTATTTCCAAACAGAGTGACAAAGGCTATGAAAGTCTAGAGGACTGAAACTTAAAAAAATAAAAAAAAGAGATAAAGCCTCATTGCCGAGTTCTGTTCTCTATCCCTCATTCCGTTTCTACAAAACGCTTCACTTGTCACCACAGGCTCTCGAGCTCCTTTAATAAACGCTCCAAACAAAAATGTCTGGCTTTGAGTGGCAGAGTGTGACTGTTTAAAACCATTGGGATTCTGGTGTAATCCTACAGAAGACACAGGCGTAACCCGAATTTAAAGTCGCCTGCTCGCTCCACATCCGAGTGAAGAGCCTGCAGAGGAGAGGCGGAGAGAGCCTCTTGTTTAAGGAGGAATCATATGTACACGTTAGCTTTCCAGGGAATCAGGTTCTATTTGGTTCACGTTGAGCGGAGAGGCCCATATGTTTTGCTGCAGGAGCCTCAGATCTGACATTTAGCTTTAGAAAATAAAAATAAAAAAAAGAGTGAAATGTGGGTTACTTCCACTGAGGGGGGCCCATGGATGGAACTATGAGGGCTGTCAGTCAGCTGCAGCTTGCGTCAAGTGTACAGGTTGGTTAGAAATCCATCACTGTGAGAACCCTGTTGTGTGTTTGTCACAGTGCTGTCATCCAACAAAAGTGAAATTCAGTAATAAGAGCAGGGAGGGGAACAACGCACAAGGTCCCCGAGTGGTCAGAGGATTTAATTGAATGCAGATGCAGATTATTGTGCAGTGAAACACATTCATTTGAGGTGGGGGGGGGGATTTTCTTTCATGCTAAAGGAGTAAAAGCAACTTTCCCAAACTTTCCCTTCCCTTCGTTGCCCCTCCTTTGTCTTTCTAGCAGACAGCTGTCTGAGACAAGATGCCGCTTTCACTGGAGACCTCACTCTTTTCACTCACACAGTCGCTGGCTCCTCGTTGCCATGGAAAAGCCCAGAAATGGGGCAGATAACAGTTCAATGAGGGAGCGGAGACTTTGGAAGGGTCTGGAGGGAGGCAGCGAGCTTCCAGGGCCCCTCCTGTCAAACCATCAGGCTCTTTTGATGCGTGGCAAAACGTAAAGGAAGAGGATGAGTGAGAGGGAGATTTAGAAAAAACAGAAAGGGACTGAAGAGTAGAGGAATGGCAGGAAGAAAGCAATCTGTTGACTGATGTTACATTTGTGTGGTTAGCGGAATTTCCAAATACTGATTAAAAAATTAGGATGTATGTGTGTTGGAAATATTGTCAGCACCAGGTGTAGTGAGGGGAAATAAAAACAGATTGAAACCCCCTAATGAAATACGATCAGGCCAGTCAATAGCTTGTAGCCAAAGAAATGACTCACTGAGATACAGAAGGAATCAGTATCATACCCTGTCTCCGGTGCAAGAATTAACTGTCCATTATTAAGGTATTAATAATCTCATAAGTACAGTGCTTATGATTAATTGCTACGCACAGTCAGCCAGAGCAAGCAAAAATAAGGCTGGCTGGCACCAGAGGCCCGTCTATCAAACCAGCCATCCATCTCTCCATTAGCTATACCGCTGATCCCACTGAGGGTCGCCGGGGGTGGGGGGGGCTGGCGTGAGGGAGGTGGAGCCCATGCCTGGTGACATTAGGCGAGAGGCGTCTATCGAACAAACAAATCAAAGTGTGCTCATATAAGAGCCAGGAAAAAAATTGTTTAATTTTATGAAGGAAATTTGATTTTGTTCCTGCCAGAGCTGAAAGATGATGCTTCAATAAATATCAGAGGGCTAAATTATTATGATACAAGCGCTCAGCACTGCAGCATGTCCTCTGAACGCAGCAGCCATTTTGTCAGATCAAGTCGGATATGCCTGATCCTAATTTTCTTCATTATTTCCTCACATCTGCGGTGCTGAGTCATCACTGCTGAGGCGTCTGGGTAATGATTTTTCCCAGAGATCAGGTCAATAACAAGGGTGAGTTCTTTGATTTCTTCTTCCTCCTTGTTAATGAAGCATTTCTTTTTCATTTGGCTAATAATAAAAGTCAGTTCGTAACATGAAACAATGAGAAACAAACAATTTCCAATGACATGTCTTAACAACTATTGGTTGTAGCATTTAGCATTGATACCCATAATGCCTTGAGAATAAATCCATAATGATGTTGATGATCTTTTCTTCAGGCCCCATTAGAACATCCGTTTTTATTTATCCAGAGAAGAGCTTTAATAGCTTCTAAATGAACAGGCGTACATGTCTTTCAGGATGAACTGTAATAACTTTGGTAACCTTCTGAGTTTGCATTTCAATTTCAAAATCTATAGACATTCCCATCTGCTGTTTGACATTTGCTCAAAGCACTGTTGCTCCTATAGATATTCACTCACATAGGGTGGCAGTAGACTGTTATTAATGGCCATCCATCCATTTTCTAAAGTGATTATCCTTGAAGGTCGCAGGGGGGGGATGGAGCCAATCACAGCTGACTTTGTACAAGAGGCGGGGTCACCAGTGTATCGCAGGGCTGACATACAACGCTTTCAAAATAGCAGTGAATTTCAGATATTCCCCTGAAAATATCCAGATGAGTGTGTCCGGAGAATCTCTGAGCGAGACAGTGTGAGAATAGAGAAGGAAATACTCTAATTTCACCATGAGCGAGTGAGTGTGTTGATACTGTTTCTGACACGTGACAGATGCAAAACAAAATACAATACAATACAAATATCTCAGGATGAAAATGAGGTGCCATACAAGATGCCAAATGAAGACGTCAATTTGGAAAGACAACGAAATTTATAAATCATGTCCTGCCATGTTCTACCCAGGCTCCATCCCCTTCCCCTGAACACTCTTTATGGTTTAAATGTGTTCTTAATATGACAAAGACAAAAAGTCCTAACCAATTGTATAGAGATGGTAGAGAGGGTTGTATAGAGACCAAAAAAACATTTACGCTCACATTCACACATGAAGGCAATTTAGACTCAACTTTAGCTGCATGTCATGGAACTGTGGGCAGAGAAAACCCGTGAAGACAAGAGAACATGCAAACTCCACAGAGGAAGCCCCCAACTACTGGGCCTACCCCTCGTATGAACGTAAACAAACCCTAAATCAGGACCATCAGCCTGAAAGAGTTTGTGAATACCTAACTTAAAAAGTGAAGAAAAATGTCTGACTCATACTTAACCGTCGGGCCACTTTGTATTCCAACTTCTGTCATTGATTAAGATGAGCCGGGGTGAAAGAGGACTGTTAGGAGGATAAAGTTGGATGATGAATGACGTGAGAAGAGCCAAAGCATTTATAGCATAAAGATTGATTCTTCTAAGGGGCTAAGGAGAAACAGGGTGGCTCCTTTTCTGACACTGAAGATCCTTCAATTCTGGCTGTTTTCCGCCCCTCCTCCTGTGATTGACACCATCCTTCCATCTCTGTGATTACGGCGCGTCTCCTTTCCCACCTCTGTACTATCAGTCTTCTACCTAAGCCCTGAACACAGCTGCCTGCCAGTCCTTCTCGGCCCGGCTCCGTCCGAGGAGGTGAGTGGGCGTCAAGAGATTGTTAGACAGAGAGGGTGTCTGTGATCAGACAGGCTGTGACACAAAGCCTCCGAGTTTGTCAGTTTGTAACACACACACTTACACCTACAACCGAAACTGCTCATGTGACGTCAAACGCCATGTCAGCGCTGGTCTAACATGAAGGGGAAAAGAAGTCGATGGAAATCCAAATTATTTCTCTGCAAACCCCCAGAACCCAATGTTTCAGTCCCTCGGGGTCGTGACACAGAGTTCAGGGGGAAAAGAGAGAAAGACAAGGTCTGATGTAAGACCATGGACGAGAGAAGACGCCAGCGAGACGAGATGAGAGGGAAATGTCACACTGGATTGTCATGGGACCATCTAACAGTGTCCAGCAGGCTTGGTCTTCAAGATGATGGAGTACACAACGACGGCCTCCAGGGAGCAGCCATGCTCTGAGGGCAACAGCACCAGCGATGAAGCCAAATCCCAACAGTGCCAAGCAGCACCACTACCCCCTGGTATTGTGCATTTAGAAAACCATCTGCATTTTACTCTTATATATCTATAGATACAGTCATGGGCATCAATTCTTGATATTAAAAACATTACCCGAACATGCATTTCTACTAGTGGCTGCCCATATTTGGCATTAACCCCCCTACAGAATTGCATATCAGATTTTTTACATTAGCTTATTATTCCATAACAGTTAGACAGGATCATAATCAGAGGTATGTTTGCAAGTGCATTTGCCTTGATTGACAGATTTCTTAAAGCTTTAACCATGCTGGTTGTCAGAGATTTTTCAAACTGCTACTATCTCACAGCAAAATTTTGATTTTCTCCATCTTAAAAGGGTTTTAGACATAAATCCAACACAGAGTCTTCAACATTTACATGTAGAGACCTATAGGTCATGTTCAATTTGTATGTTCCATTTATTATAGTCAACCAATTTACATGGTGTTCACAGGAAATACCCCAAAACTGACAAAAGAAACTATTGTTTAGCCTTTTTATTTATTTAATGCCATGTGGAAATTATGGCAACATAAAGGATAATTGAATTCATGGCAAGGTATTGATATAATAAGGCTAAAACATGTGGTGTGACAAGCAATGCTGCTTCTGTCTTTGCTTTGTTTTGTGTGTTATCAATAAATAGTGTTCCCAGATTTGAGGGTCAAACATTGGAATAAAAAAAATAATAATGGCAACTATTTCATCAATAACATAATCTCCCATTAGGACATTTGATCTCTTAATCTTGTTAATGTTATTGTTGAAGTCTAAATGTATTTCAAAGTGCAGCGGGAAGGAGTCACCTTTGTCAAAACTGGCAAAGTAAGTTTCTTTGGAAGAAGTAGTGAAGAATGGTGTGACCGCTGAAGATGTGGAGAGAGGGAGAAAGAAAGCAGACATTTTCCTCTGCAACCCCCCCCTTCTGTAAACTCCACCAGCATCGACCAATGGGAAATCAATGCACTGACTGCTGCTGTGAGTGTCAATGAAATGTTTGGTGGTGCAATCCAAAAAATGCACCCACGTGGCTTCACACAGACTCAGACAAACAAGAGGCAAATGAGGACACGCACTGGCACGCACACCTATACCCACACAAACACACACACACACACACAAACACACACACCTATGGAGGGACAATTAAATAAGAGCGAATCAACAGAGTGTCTTTTAGGTAGATTGCTTTATGGCCAGGGGTTTCTCACAGACCCATGAGGTGAACTTCTTTAAATTTCCATATTAAGAGAAAACCAGTTTCAATCAAGGGATTAAACCGAAGAAAACCGAGTTTTAGGGGAAAAAGTGTGACCTGGTTTGCTTGGCTTTATACGGCTTCTCTCTGCTGTCACACCAGGGTATATGGAAGATGCAGCTCTGTACTGTAACACATTAACTGAAATATGACTCATATATTTCTGAATACCATCTGGGTGTTCCAACATAACCCCAACCATCTGTGTCAGTACACAAAACCCAAAGAAGAAATTCATCTTACTGAGGGGGAAAATGACTGAGGTGAAATTTTTGCTTAAAAATCAAATTTCGCTCTGAGAATTTTTGCTTCAAATCACATTTCCAACAAGGGAGTTGTGATCATAAAGAAAGAAGTGAGATATCAGTGATATTTAACAGAAAAAAAGAGTGCAATATGTTTCTATTTTGCTTTTAAAGTAATAGTTTGACATTTACATGAGAAAATCGATATCACAATTATGTCATATATGGCTACAGACTGCACAAGATAACCTTACCTTGGAAAAGATTGTGTTAACAGGGTATTAGCCTTAGCCTGGCTACTTCCGATGATACCAAATTCAGGGTATGTTGTGCTTGGTTGTGAGAATTTAACTCATAAATATTGAACATTTACTTTAGCAGCAGTATAAAAATAGGATCCATAACAGTATAAATATCCCAAACTACTGATTTATAACCAGTTACAGCAGCAGGGCTTTACCTTGTGTTTGTTTATGTGTGCAATCATGAAAATGTGATCCTGGAGACTACAAGTGTCACTGCTGCAAGATTCAGTGAGAAAACTGGGGAAAAAAAATATGTGTGCATCAAAATAGAAGACTGGTGTGGTACTGAGAACACCTGTTTGCATCCTATCGCAGGACGGATTCCAGTTTTTCACCTCCCCCAGGGATGTTATTTGCCGTTTGAGTGTTAGCTGGATCAAACAAAAGTAAATTGAACACATTTTATTCGAACTTGGTAGAAGGGTGGGCCCTGGGCCAAGAAAGAACCCAATAACTTTTGGAACAGATTCAATTAAGGGAGCAGCTAAAGGAATTCTTTTTCACTTTCTTAATCATTGAAAGAGATAAGGTGTTTTTGTGAATTTCTGAGGAAATAATGAAGAGATCCTTATGGAGAAACAAATCGGGTAGATAGTAATATATATATAAAGGGGAAATTTGGTGCAGATCCAGATAATGATCCACATTTTGTAAATCTAATTGAGTAGTTTTAGGGGGTGATCTTTATTCAGTGACTATGCTGGGTCTAAGTAAATTTCAATTAGTGACTTGGCATTTTTAATTCTATCAGAAAATGGATATTTCTAAGTGGTCTGTGGGTATACAATTTATATATATATACATATAAATATATAATACATAAATATATATATATCATCAAATTCATATAACTATGTGAACTAAATACGCGTACATGCAATATGTTGATTAAGTCACGTTGCAGATCTGAGGTATGCTGTCTCCGAGTGCCCTTCTACTTTCAAAACATGATCATTAACCTGGCAGATGTTGCTGCTCCATAAAAAAAGAACAGGACTCTAGTGATGCATTTTCTTCAGAAATGAGCTCTTGGGCTTTGCAGGAATAATTTTACTGATGTCATACATTACCCATCATGCATCATGATATTATTGCATCCACTATGAATAAATAGCTTGAAAGCAGACCAAGTAGATAAGAAAAGACTCTGATTCAGATAAACCAGGGCCACTACTTCCTCTCTGATTGTCTGTCAAGCTGCTGCAGTCTGTTGTCTCACTCTTGCTCATGCTGTTCAGCTCTTAATTTAGCATCCACCGAGCCCAGGCGGACTACAAGGGCCTGCAACTGGACAGAGTCGCACTCCGGTGCTCCACTCTACAAGCAGGAAGCGGAAATGGACAGGGGGGTAAATCAAGATACATCGCGGGGTTGATAGATGCGGAATGGAACCGATAGAGAACATGGAGCAAGGTCGGCATCCATTAACCAGGCCTCGGAGTCACAGATGGATAACTCCACAACAGAAGGGGTCAGCAGGGGCTGTTGCTGTTAACACCTTTGTTACATGCTGTATATTTCATGGTGTCTGGCAGCTCACATGAAAATGGACTCGTGCACAGCTGCAACAAACAGGTTTGTGCAGGAGATATCAGCTGGACGAGACTGTACTGATGCTATACAGTATTTTAACTTACCGTCTGAAAAGCAAAAAGCACAAAACATACTTAGCATAACATCTTGTCCCCATTGATTATGAATTGGTCATATTCAGTGATAATTACTAATAAATTGTCATCTCATTTTTGACCAATCGAAGCAGCTCTGAAAATACTTTGGTATGATTACTTATATCAAACCAATCAAGATAAAGAAAATAAACATATAGGGAAAAAGCAGCATGGTGTAGAATAAAAAGCTCTTCCTATCTGCCTGTCAGGAATCGGGCTCTTCCACAAACCAAGCAAAGCATAGTCTAACAGCTTCTCGGCTATTAAAGCCAGAGCTGGCGTCTTTCTCTATCCACAGTCCTCCAGGATCCCAAACCTGCACGGCAATGATGGCGCCAATGTCATGCTGTCACCCGAGCTGAGCCATTATTACACAGGCCTTCTTAATAGCCCCATAGATTAAAGTCCAGAGGAACAAGACACCAACAGATTAAAAAAAGAAAGATAGGAAAGAGGATGATGAATTGCCTCAGATTGCCGGGCAATCATGCATAAATTACTAGGACGTGCTTAGGTATAATAACCAGCGCTGTTTTAAGTGATTGCTCACTCACGGGGAGCTGTTGTGTAAGGAGGGGTGGGTAGGGACGCAGGGGGAAAGAGATGGGTGGCGGGTAAAGAAAGGAGCGGGTCGCGGCTGTCTACTCAATCACATCAGCGTCAAGGGTATCGCCCTGACACTGTCTCCACTCCGTGCCCCGAGCATCCACACAAATCTCCTGACAGACAGACGCGGCAGTCAAACAGCACCCTCGTCTCCCCGGCTCGGGCCCACAAGGTTCCCTGGGCATGTCTCTGTGGCCCCACAGGCTGCAGCTGGGAGCCCCGGCAACAACTGATTATTCAGGACCCGGGCGAACAAGGATCGGCCATGTGGATCTCCAAACAACATGTTCTGGTAGTGAGTTCATCATGAAGGAGGGGGAACAGGCTGTCTTCTGCTTCTTTCGCTCTGGATGTGCTGCAGACTGAGCTTCAGGTAGGAGGATTGGAACCAAACTCGTGAACGTAGTCCACATAGCATTGGTTTCAATTTGTAAAGAGCAGTATATAAAGGTTTCACAGTAATAAAGAGTGATATACAGTTTTTTCACCAGCCACAGACCTCTCCCCATATTGAATAAATATACCAAGTATATGGACGATGCTGTTGTTTGCTGTGAAACAGTGACCAAAAAAACTAACCCTCCTCTCAACCTAGATTAACTGTACATTTTTAAAGCTCCAGTTATATGAAGACAGACCGGGAACATGTATAATCCATAAACCTGTGCAGTGCTTGTTCTGAACATGCCTGCACCAGAGAGCTGTTCACCGGTTTATTCAGTGAAGTTCAACACAGTAAACATCACCCTGAAAATCTGACTTATTGTTACCGTTGTCGTGAATGCACTCTTGTAACTTGCAACAACACTTACATTGATGAGTCCCAGCAGCTGTGGGCTGGACGCCTGATATTCAAATGTTGTCATTTGGACAATGCACTTCTTTGGACCCTTAACAATACAAATGCCAAGTGAAGGCAGTAAGATGAACAGTCCTTTAATATGCATTCCACAGACACACAGAGATTTTTAGAAATATTTCATTGATAAAAGGTTACTAGTTCTCTAGTTGATGAAATCAACAGTTGTTTGTGTGCAGCAGCCTCATCTCATATAACAATCACCGGGATGAGTTTTCATAGGGAAAGTAGAACCTGTTATTTGGATATGGTATGATTTTTAATTCGAAAAATAATTTGTGTAGATAATTCTCCACCATTCTTCACCTTGGCAGCCAAACAACAACAATTCCTCATCACTTAGCCGTTTTGCAAACTTTTTTAATGCCTGTGGCCTGTGATCAGTTAACATAATGCATCAGTTAACATAACTGGTGCATGAGGCGCCAGAGCAAAAAACCTACCCAACACACATGGATGATTTTGTTATGTGTACTCGTCCCTTGAAAGGTCCGCTTATCAGCAGCACAGTCTCCTAAAAAGAAAGACTCCTAAAATTTAGCGGACACATGAAGGATAAATATCTTCGTAGATCAGTTTGTCTCCCCATTCTATAAAGTGCACCCAGCCACATCGCTGCTATTGTCGGTGCCATCTGCAACAACTCAAACAGCCAGTGAGCCTGGCAGGAGTTCAAGCTCGCCACAGTTGACTCTCACCGCAGAGGCCCTCTCGGGGACCATCTCTCACACTGGTACAGCACTACTGGGCCCGGGCATTCGTCTCCCTTCGTCACATCCTTCTTCATCAGCATCACTCGGTGCGCTCTTCACTTAAAGCATGACACTGCAGTCCCTGCTCCTTTAAATCCCCGTGTCTCTCTCCCTCTGATTGCTTATAGTCCAAGTGGTTTAGTAATGCTAGCACAGCAGGGAGCTGGGGGAGCACAACAAACTTAGGCCATTTAACTCAATCGTATTCACAATGGCAAATTAGGCAGAAATACAGAAGTGGTTTGCCAACCATTCCACCCAATCAAGCATATGCGTGCACACACACAAACACGGAGGTGAGAGTGGGACAGTGTATCTCCTCTGTGACTCATTATAGACCTGATAATAAGCAGAAAATCTGGGTGAATTGGCAAAATTGTAAAACGATACACTGGTTAATATTTACCTGGCTCTTTGTCTCCGTCATATTCTATACTCCACAGTGCAGAGTGAGAGAGGAGGATTAATAGTCCCAATTTCACTCCCATTAATCCATAAAGACACTATAGAGCAACTCTCCCCTTCCTTCTCTGTGCTATTCGTCCTCTCTTATCCATCCCTTATGACCTCCAGTTCAGAGCTGAAGCACAGAGCGGGGACTGTGTTGGTACAGATGAGAGCTCTCTCCAGCACGATCTGAAGGAAATGAGACGGCACAGTTGAAGTCCGTCAGCCCTTGTCTCTAAATAGCAGGTGGCAAAGAAACAGAGAGAACAACAGAGTATGTGGAGAAAGAGACGGAGGGTTGGGATGGCAAGACAGCCAGGGCCGCAGGGAGGGGACAGGGAAACGGGGCCTCGCGGTGCCCCGAATAAACACATTCGCTCTGCTTCAAAGGCCACATGCATGTGCACACGGAACGCATGGCTCAAGGATGGACACTCGAGCAGATACGGAGGGCTCATCTGGCACTGCAACACTTGGTTGCACATGAGCTTAAACTGCAGCCTGAGGTTCCTCTTAGCTTAGCCAGATAGCTTGAGTCACTTAGCCAGCTTTCCTCCTCTGGACTGAGCTCCAAGTGAATCGCACTAAAGGCATACCGCCACGCAGGCAGCCGAGCCGACGCCGGCCAACTGGTGGACGGGTGAAGTGCTGTGGTGTACCATCCCAGCTTGGCACCACATACGTGCATAGCTCCCGTCATTGGTCTCTGCAACATCACAAAGGAGGCAGGTGTGCATACAAAGCATGCAACATGAAGAGGCGGTCGAACTGACAGATTGGAGATTGCCTCCGGGGTAAAAGTAGTGAGAATCTGAGGCTCTCATGTATCACTGGCACATACGAAGTAGGGACTGAGTGACCAATAGAGACGCACACAGAGGACAAACTGCATCGGTGTGCGTTGTAAGTGGCAGCTCACTGCTGGACCATTAACCTTGGAGAGAGGAACTAATAACAGTGTTCTTTTTTTACCCTTTACTTCTCTCTATTTAATTTGTCCTATAAATGAATTTCCCTAAGGTGCTGTGTCAGAGTGGACTTGAGATTAATGCAGGAATAACAGGAACAGGAATTTCTTCAGTATTTGCTGGAGGAGATTCTAGGCAGTCAGGTAGAAAAACAAGAAATAAAGAAGCAGGTCGCAGCAAGACATTCATGCAGTAAACAATGATGTTGGAGACACATGATATAAAACTTTCGGGGGAGAAGTGGAGAGAATGAAACCAGAGAGATGAGGGCTGTATCGAGCATCACCCTGACCTGAATGTGCACCTGAAATGCACCAAAAGTTTAAAGTGTTTAACTGGCTGAATTTCTCTTAAGAATTTGAGCAAAATGCATAACTGGTTTCCCGGTCTAGGACATGAGAGGTCAGCCGAATCATTGTATCTTTACACAGGAGAAAAAAAGAAAAAGGAGAGGCAACAAGCAGCAACTCAGGTTGAAGCGGCTGATCTCCGCAAGGAAAAGCAACATGTCAAACATGCTCTTCTTTGCCATTTCTTGTCCTTTTGTTCCAAAAATAAAAACTTGTCTTTTAGTCGCCCTTGTGTACGGTGAGACTTGTATAAACCAGATCTCTCTTTCTTTTGTCCATGCACATGTCTGGGAATCAAGCAGGCACAATGAAAAGCAATAAAAAAAGAGTCGGCATATATCAAATTGGAGAAAGACTGACACATACATCTCCTTTTGCACTGATTATTAACTTGGTCCAAACAAGCCACGTCAATAAAAGCTTGGAAAACATAAAGCTTCTCCTCAACTGGAATAACAACTAATAAAGGCTTAGAGAGGGAGGAGAGAGTTATTTGAGAGAAGGGCAACGAGATGAGCAAAGGACTGAGAGGAGGAGGTGCTGCTTCTAAAGGGTGAGCTTGTTAGGAAAAGGAGACCCCATTAAAAAAAGAAAAATAGGAAAAAAAAAGCCTGAACACCTGCTCAGAAAACTCAAGTGGATAAAAATGCATGATAACACATACATGCATTTGTTCGACAGACAAATGTAACCGTGAGTATTTCCTGTATCAACAATATGACTGTAGCTGATACCGGGCCAGACTTTGCCATTTTGCCTGCTGTTTATTCTGCACGCGGGGCAATAGACCAAACCTCGCGCTTGGCGGTCGGAAGAGTGGAAAGGGGGAAGGAAAGAAAAACAAAAGCGATTGATATAAATGATCTGCCGGCCGAGAGAGGCCCCCAAGCAGGGGCGAGCGAAGGTCCGCTCGATACCAATTGATCGTGGGAGGCCCAGGCATTCGTCTTAATTCTGACTAATTAGGGCAGTGGCTGACGAGGAGGGGGTAAGAGAGATAAGTTGTTGGTGTGTGTGTGTGTAGTGTGTGTGCGTGCGTGCATGTGTGTCTGTGCGTCAATGGGACCTCCCAGATTACAAAATCAGGCCCCCATGTTTACAAAGCGTGGAACAAGTGGCGGATTAAGGAAATCAGTTTAGGAAACAACAACCGTCACCACATTAGTGCTGCTGCCAAAATAATTCCCCTGTCTGTTCAGTGGGTTGCCTGACAGGCAGAATGGGAATAAATCCTTAGCTCGCTCTCTTTTTCTTTTTTTTTGGTTATCTTGTTTGTGTGAGAACGGCTGATTATCTTCTGCCAGCACAAGTCTGGCCTTTGGTAGCCAGAAGGCAGCAGAAGAGAGATGCTGCTCTAGCCTCACACATTCCACAGATAGACATCAAAGCTTTTTAATTGGCGAGAGAGAAAAGTTAGGCTTGATCACTGGAACAAATGAGAATGCTTTCACGCACATGGTCCTCAGTGTGAAAAATGACGGGATGCGAGCTCCTGGTGCGAGGGTGAAAGAAACGGGACCCTGGACACTCGAGGCAAAATGCTTGAGTGTGCGATTCCATAGTAGTAATGAGAGCAGGTAGCAAAGGGAAAGGGGGGGGGATGTGGGCTGGGAGGTGTCTCAGAGTTTGAAGGTAAAGCCTTTCGTAAAGATCATAGCATTTGGGAGCAGGCCGCCGAGCAGGTGCTGAGCAACCGAGAGAGCCCCGGCTTCGACTCGAGATTTCTATCTGTCACTCCCGGAGGATGTTAGCAGTGTGAAGTGGAAGCTGGCAGGAGGGGGGGGCATCGCCACCAACAAAGGGCAGCAGCAGGGACAGCTCCGCCTGAATGCAGATCACAATCTGACGACACACACACACACGGTTGTGAAGGTGACTAACGCAGAACTGACCAGACGGACAAAAGAGACAAAATATCAGTGAGTCGAAGTGACAGACAGGTAGCATATCTGTATCAGACAAGATCCGATTGTTGAGGAGACACAGAAAAGCTCAGACGGGCCGGGCTGACCTTAGCCCTTTGTCACTCCCTCTCACAGGCCGGGAGAGACTGACAGATATACTTGAATACCGGCGACACTCTCTTTTTCTTTGACACATGAAATCCACTGCCCTTTCCACCTCCGGCACCCGGTTCCCTGCCGGCTATTCATAACCCAGCCCGCGACGGTTCGGGCCCTCCAGCCGCGGTTGGCCGCTCTCTATCTGGGGTTCACAAATAGAAGTGCAAAAACGGGCGGCGGGTGTCTGGATATCCTCGCCAAGTGTATAAATAAACACCGGCTCCAGACGAAATGTCATTCAACTCACATCAAATTAACCAATCAGGGTGGACATGTCCCCTGAATTCTCTGCTCGTCAGCTCAAGTGTGATGTCCTAATGACTTGCTGGCCGTCGATACCGGCCCACATAGCGGTTGGGGCCCTGGGGGGGGCAATTAGGGAGAGCAGGAGATGTTTTCCGTGATAAATGTTGTCACTGCTGGTATTGGTACTAATAAGCTGTAATTTGCTGTTGTGGACTCTGATGACACACACTGTAACAGCAACACGGTAGACAGATGGGGGAGACCTGCAAGGCTTTACATTAAAGTGACACAAATGCTTTCATTAACTCAGGAGGGCGGGATCCACAAATATGTATCTGCAGCTGATGAGATTAGAGCCGTGCGCCTGCTGAAAATGCATTGAATTTGCAGTAAAGTGCTTTGGAAGAGAGAGAGGAGGGCCGACTTTACCCTCCAGTTTATTGTGACTGCAACTTATCATAGCAGGGAGGTCTTTATTTTTGTACCCCTGCAATATTTAGTCAATTTACATGGTGCAGGTCAGTGAGTGGAAGAATTTGCAAATGTTGTTCAGATAAGACAATAAGTTTAATATTAGAGTTCTTGCAAATAACTTCCTGAGATTGTTGAATTCTGAGTTCTAATTATTGAGACTGATCATTGGAACATTTATATTTTCTATTATTATCAAATATCCTATTTCTAATATTAATAAGTGAATCTTACTTCCAGACCATTTATTCATCATCAGGATTATGCAAAAACCACACCAGAGATTTCAATTGAACGTGGCGGTAGGATGGAACATGGGTCAAGAAACAACCCATTCAATTTTGGCACAGATCCTGAAAGAGACAAAACCAGGAATTCTTTATTCATCACATATTTAAAAAAAACAGGCATGCTTAAGGAACTGAATGTATGCATTCAAAGGAGTCCAGTTTGATTTAATCTCAAGCCTAACACAAGTAATGACTAATGCCCTCACCAAGTTATCTACACTGAAAAGACATTCAATCTACACTGAAAACATAATAAAAGTCCCGGCAAAGCACCTAAGCTATAACATGCAGCACATCAATTTCACTTTCACTTAATAAACAACTTTTATTCTCCTATCAAAACACACTGATGGCCACTGACGGTTAGAGACGTTTTGATGGATTTCCTCTGTACCATCCATTTGTGTTAAGTCCCGTCGCATCAAAACAAAATAAAAAACCTCTCCTCACTGGCTGTGAGAGGAGAGAGACAGGTCTTCATGAAGACATTGAGGGGACACAGGTGGCGTGAAGCCGCAGCGCACAGTGTCTGATGTGTGGGTGAGTGACGGCTACCAGTCGAGCAGGGTTGACTTAGCCCATCAGCAGATGCGACACCAGCGCCAGTCTCTGAGAGCGAGCCTCGTCGGACCGCCACCCCCTTCTCCCTCCCAACTTTTTCACTCCCCCCCCTCTGTGCCGCCCGAGCGGTAACGGACGGACGTGCATTGTTGTCAGTGTCACCGCAAAATGTCACGCGCCGATTCGCCTGAGTCAATATTTGCCTCGATTTTGAGAGGCCTTGTTAGGCCGTCGTCTGACAGCCTCTGGTCTGATTACAGACTTATTCAAATGTGGCACAGACAGAGGAGGAAAGCCACGGGACTGAAGTTGGATTGGCAGTGCATTGGGGGAAACACTGGAGCTGGCCCCTACAGGGACACCAAAAGCCCCCCTGACGCTGTTTTGAAAGTGAGGGGGGTCGGGGAGGGGGGGATGATGTTCAGCCATCAACAGCAAAGTAACAATTCATTCTAAAATGAAGTGACTCGTGTCACAGTGGTGACGGGGGGGGCTGTTCTGCCTTCAGCGAGCAAACAACCAAGTCAGCGTTTCATGCATTTATTTATAGAAACCCTTAAATGTCGGATAAGTGCGTCTACAGTTACAGTATCTGTTTCCCTTTCTCAGATCATTTCAGTGAGAATCCCCCAAAATCCATCCTTTATGCCCCCATACCGAGCCAGGTCTTCAATTTAATTCCCCATCTGTGACCAGCTTGAAATATTATCCAAGAAATGAGATCCGTGACTCTGAATACAGAGTGCGAGGCAGCTTCAGGAGCAGGATGGAGACATGGCCTGATTCTGTGGCGAAGAGGAGGGCCTGCACCCCCCTCCCCAAGTGGCATGGCTAAATATTTGCCCTCCTCCACTTGGCTGTCTAGACGCATCCACTCAGCCCCCTTCCCGTCACTCGGCTGCTCTGCTCAGAAGCGGCCAGAGCTGGCAAGAACTGGCCCGGTCATCCAGGCAGGGCGCCAAAGCCATGACAAAAAGTTTCTCCCCACTGCCATAGGTCACGGAAGTTCACCAACCTGGAAAGAGTGGGCTTTGCATTTTTAAAACCTCTGGGCCCTCCATTTGGGGAGTCACATGCAAAACCAAGCGAGGGACAGAGAGAGGGAGAAAAAAAAAGAAAAACACTGTCAAACAGTCTTTGTGCTTTTCAATGATTTGGAGAAAGGAACCCTCAGAACTCGACAAGCAGTCTCTCCGGACTTCTCTGAGTTAGCGTTCCATATTCATTACCTTTTTTCCACACTGACATGGCGAGGTTTTAATTGCCTACAATTCAGACTAAAAAGCGAGAGGAGCGGAGGAAAAGCGTCATGCCTCTTGAGAGGGAGATGTGGGAAGTCCACCACCAGCAGCACACTCAACCTGATAGACGCATAATAAGGGCCCTCATTACACATAACCAGATTATTCCCATGGCCATCAGTTCAAGTTAATTTTTTTTCCCCTTGCAAAGAGTCTTGCAGTTCCTGGGCTCCAACAAACTGATGAACCAGCGCGTGTCACTGCAGCGTAGCCACCGAGCTCCAAGCAGCACAGATCATTAAACAAGTCAAACAAAACATCTGTCCTCTAATGACTGGCCTCCTGTTTATCCAGCGGAGGTGTGGACTCGAGTCAGACATGCGTTACTAATCCAAAACATTTAGACTGCACAAGATAAATACGTCTAAGCGATCCACGGTTCGGCTTTGACTCCAACACCACTCACTCATTACTTCCAAACTTTTGAACCGTGATTTATTGACATCATATCCTTCCATTTGTAGTCGTTTATTGAGTAGGAAATTTAAGTTTTGTATCCAGCGATGTTCCTGTGAAACTATATTATGTACTGTTTGAAATAAATATAAATATGGCCGTCATGTCAACTCTCGAAAAGTGAAGCCAAAACATCTTGGCTGACCCCTGGTGGCTGGCTGCATTATGAGGTCATACTCGCGGCCTCCTCCATGTTAGTGGATGGAACATGGACCAAACCAAAAAGTCCAAATATGTATTTAGAGATAACTTTTCCCCCAAAGATGGTTTCTGTCATTTTCGAATGATGTTTGTTCACCTGTTCATTTTTATTGTGTGTAGGGGGCAGTAAAAACAGTTGTATAATCCCTTAATAATAAACAATAACAAATGTAACAAAACCTATCAAAATCATTAAAATTATCAAGTTGTGTTGTACTCACCATGGAAAACTCTTTTAAAGCACTGATATCTTGTCCCTTGGTGTCCACCCACCCAGCATGTGTCACAGCTTCCATCACTGACGTCATCCACACTCTGAAATGATGAAAATGAGACTTTATAGAATATATATATAAATAGAATTGCTATTAAAAGAATTAGATATAATAACTCAAACGGATTTAACAGGTTTATTCAACAGAAATCGAAGCATTTAACCGTCCATGTGATGAGGGAACAAGTTGCTGGAGAAGATGAGGAAACACGGATGTTACACATGCTGTTTTTCATTGCCCTGCACTGCCTGGTTGTTCTGGGCTCTGGTTATATTCTGTCACATTAACGCTGGGATAGAGGATATGTTGACAGAGAGAGGACATTGCACATTGAGACTGTAGGGCTTTTCTAAGGCTGGTGGCATGGGGACATGAAGACAAGTGTGTAGCTGTGTGTTTGTGTGTGTACATTTGTGTGCGAGTGTATAGAAGCAGAGGGTTGCCGGTGGAGCCGAGCATGTGGGTGCCCACCCACTCAGCCACCTCGCGGCCCTCGTCATTTCGCATCAATCCACAGCCCCTCAATATAAATAGGACAGGCGTCCTAAAGCTACGCAATATTAAGAGAAGCAATGGCATTATGCATCCACCCTGCATGGGTCCCTCAGCCTGAGAGAGGACTGCACCAGCCGGTTTTAATGGCACTTTCCTTCTCACTTGCACACTGCACTGTTGACAGGGCCCAATTTGGGTAGTTAGTGCACATTAAATTGATGTAATATTTTGCACTGGCCACAATAGGACATGACAAGTGAGCACCAACATACAAATTGAAGTGCAAGTAGAAACCCCAAATTAAAATGTTTAATATAAAAAAATTGAAGGTTTACTGTGTTTTATTTGGGGTTTATTAGTGGAAGTGTCACACACTGTAAACTGTTTGTGTCCATCATGCAAGCTGCAGACACAAATTGTAAATCTGCAGCCTGAGCACCCAGACTGATGAGCCTGGTGCCACCAGCTCATCAGTCTGGTCTGATGAGCGTTTTGAGGGTGTGCAATGAAAGTTACGTGTGTGCTTTCGCCTGTAGAAAGCTAAATATTTGAGGCAGACGTATCTGAGCTGTGAGGAAAGGAGAGCGGTGCACGCAAGATTGAGAGTATAGTTCCACGAGCTAGGTTCCCTGTGGCGTCACACAAGCTTCACACTTCATTACTGCAAGGCCAGCGACGTGTGAAGCCATTATGTAGGAGCAGTGGGAAGGTGTGTGCGTCTATGTGTGTGCGTTGGGGGTACAACCAGGAGCTGTGGGGTGTATGGAGTGTAGGTGTGTGTGTGTGTGTGTGTGTGTGTGTGTAACAGGGATGAGTAACTAATAACCCCACTTGGACAAAGTGGTTTCTGGAAGCAGCATCAAGTTATTCACATGGAAACATTATTTAATATATTCAAACAGCTGGGAGGTGTTGTCTGTTGTCCCAGTGTCAAATGAAAGAGGATGAGCAAACAGCTGGCAGGGCATTTTCTTGCTCCATAGCTCTGCTTACAACTACACTTTAATAAACCGAGAGTGGTGCACATGCACGGAGCAATTTGAAATGAATCGCACTAAGTAATCTCCCAACTACTGTCATGCAACCGAATCCAAGACTGAAATCCGTGTCCTCTACCTCCACCCAGTGGCCAAAAGCGGAATGTCATACTTGTTTTTGCTATTCTTGACAGTGGCACATCTGTGTTTCATTGCACAGGCAAGGACTCAGGTAATGCGTGGTGCATGCTAAAAATAAACGTGACCCAAAACGGCCTATAGCAATGACTCAGCTTCTGCCAACGCTCGAGCTCAGAGCCAGTGAGACACGGCAGCGACCTTCTGAAAGGTTTACAACCATACAAGTTAATCATCAAGGAAGCATTCCCCCTCACTCAGTTGAAACAAAGTGCTTTTCAGTAATCTGCAATGCTGTGATAATGATCATGTTCGGCCAAATGCTGCCTGACTGCCAGCTGCCCACTGAGTTACAACAGAATACTTGATTATTTTGAAATCAGCATTTCATTAAACTGGTACTGGCATGCCTTAGAGTGCTCGAAACCACCGGGTGTACTTCTGTAAACTGTTGAAAAATCTAACATTAATTATCAATCTATAATTTGGGAGATTTGTTGGGGTATCCTCGGGCCCCTCTGTGCCTGACCATGCTTGGTATTTAGCACTGATAACAAATTTGGCGGCTGAGATTAATTGAACTCCACAAATAACCACTGTATTACAAAGTTGTCACAGACACGTTCAGTGAAAGTTTACAAACTCTTAGACGACAATCTACAATTTAAAAGTTGGTCATCGTGAACTTCAGCACTCACAGAAGGACAGTCAAAGGATATTTGAACCAGATCTCTGCAGGTTTTAACAAGTTGAATATAAGACTTTTTAAGACTCCAATGATTTAAATTCAAGACGAATGGCAAGTAGGCTGCATCATATATAAAGTCATATCGTCGTTTTACAAATGATGCATGCCGCCATAAAATTTCTCTTGAAAAAAAGCTAGTTTAAGTCCTGACAAAGGAAGTGTTTAATGAACGTAAGTATGAAAAATGCCTACCTATTACGTATTTAAGATCTTTTCAGGGCTTGAAATAAAATGATTACTTATTTATATATTATTATGTTTGACTTTTTTAAGACCCTGCAGAAGCCCTGTGGTATTCAAGATTCCAGACTATACTGCCATTGTGCAAGCACATTGAAATAATTGCCTTCCCGGAATCCAATGGTGCCTGTTAATCGGATTTACAAATGAAATATCCAACAAAAAAAGCCGTAAAACTATACAACACTTTAAAATAAAATATAAATATAAACCAAAGAAGTATGAAATAGTTTATTGGAACTTCTTCAGTAGTAGACATAAACATAAATCGAGGTATCAATGGCGCATATAATAACACAGAGTTAAGAATGATAAATGATAAATAATATGAATATTATAAATAATATGAGTGTACTTAAGTGGGATGATAGATGGGCTATAATTGTTATGGGGAGAAGAAATGCTGTAGCACAGTGGTATCTAGATGGCTCACATTACAAACATATAATATTGACTGTTCTACATGTGAAGCAATGTTATTTCTGCTTACCTGCTCGAAAGTGAGCTACAAACATTTTGAGTTGAAAATGGTGAAAATCACACGGGAGATTTGACTGACACGTGGTGGCTGTATTTTCATGAGAGTGGATACAGAAGCACAGTCAGTTCCAACTATTTTACAATGAAAAATTAAAGTTGATTCAAATGCACGAAGAGGTGTAAGAAATTGTAGAAGTTATGTTTTTACCTTTTTCGACAGGCAGTGACATAGGACACCCGTGCGCCGCTGAAAGACCACACAGGTCCAAGATGGCCGCGCCCGTGGCAGACGCCGGGGAGTTTGAAAGCTGGCTAAATGATCGGCTGGACTCGCTGGAAGTGGACCGTGAGGTGTACGGAACGTATATCTTAGGAGTCCTAGGAGAAGAGGAGAGCGACGAGGAGAAGGAGGACGCGCTTCAGGGGGTTTTATCCGCCTTTCTGGTGAGTGTCCACAGCGGCGTGCCGCGCTCAGCCCGGCAGGCTGCTCTATCATGTGTTGCTGTCCGTCTCGTCGGCCGGGCGGGACCAAGTGACAGCGCTGATGTCAGCCGTCATTTCTGGAGCAAGATCTCTTAGTTAGACACAGCTTTGTGTTTCTGTAGCCAAGGCCCTTGTGCGATAGATAAAGATCCAAGCTGTTCTCTCCTGCTTTGCCAAACCCGATTCAGAAATCTGGACTCTTGAGTCAATCGTGGTCTCGTGTAGCACTGACTGGTACAACTCCTCAGGGCGAACACAAATTCGCCTTAGAAGAAGTCTTCCAAATCCTATGGTGCCATTTGTTTGAAGCACACGTTTAAAATGTTTTTATAGATATGCACTAAACTTATGTTTGTGTCAGACAAAGCCAGACATGGGTTCACAATACCACAGCATACATTATGTAGTGAGTGTTTAAAGTCATTGACCTTTTACCTTTGTTTACAGACCGAGGACACTGTGGAAGACGTCTGCAAACAGATCATCAAGCAGTGGACGGAGTGCTGCAGCCGATCAGCAGTCAAAGAAGATGATGGTATTTAGAGTAACTCTGATTCTGCCACATTCCTTAAGTCATTGAGTTGTGAGGAGTGGAATTTAACTTCTCTTATAACCGAACAAAAACAGGGAGTGTGCAGAAAGCTTTTATGGTTAAGAATGAGTTTGTTCAGTCAGTTATTATGGGATAGAGGCTGTCATGAGTTCAGTTAATCACCTCTTTACTTCTGTCAATACTCATTCATGTTGACAGGAAATAGCCGGTACTTTGATTGTGAGAGAAATTCATGTGTTATTGTTGTTTGTCTATAGTTTGACTGTTATTCCATTCCTGCAGCTCAGGTCCTGGCAATTGCAAGTTTGATAGAAAAACAAGCTCAGATTGTGGTGAAACACAAGGAGGTGTCGGAGGAGTCGAAGAAAAGGAAAGAAGCTGTCCTCGCTCAATACGCCAACGTAACGGATGATGAGGAATATCCTTGACTTTGCTCAATGTAGTGAACGGAAAGGCCAGACTCACTGTCCAAACCTTTCACTTCAGTTATCAATGTTTGTTTGAGTGTGCTGTAAGAAAGTTGATGAACATGTTTCAGGGAAAAGGATATGTATATATATATAATGCTCAATTTGCTCCATATATTCTGTTGTTGCCTTGACAAAAGCACTGAAGCTGAGGAAGAGGAGCAAGCAACTGCGACTAAACTCCCAGGAAGTGACAAATGTATCCTTTCTTCAGCTCTTCATGATCAGGGGCTGTTTAAAATCGAACGGTATTCAGTGTTACTTGTTGCATGTTGACTGACTAGTGCAGTAGTACCATTACCCTGATAACACACTCTCAGCCATTTACTCCTCCACAAACAGAATATGCTGTCAAAATACAGTATTTCCATCCAGCATCCTTTACTGTAAGTTTCAGCTCTGTTTAAGAACACCAACGTGGAGCAAGTGCTGAACAGACAGAAGGAAAAGCGGGACCAGGCTCGCGAGGACTCTCAGAAAAAGAAGGAGACGGACAAGATGCAGCGGGAGAAGGACAAACTGGCCAAAACAGACCGGAAAGAGAAGGAGAAAAAGCGCACACAGAAAGGCGAACGCAAAAGATAAAACAAAGAGAAAGGACATTTTGTTTGTGAGGTTTTGTTACAAGACAAATGATTTAGAAAAGCCGTCGCCTCCTTTTAGCTCAACCTCATTTGCACCTTCAGTATGTGAACATGTCATCAGATCCGCCGTGATAATTACTTTCTGCCACTCTTAGTGCGTGAAGAACAATGTGCTGTACTTTTTGTATATTCAAAATCAGTTTTTATCCTCCGGGAGGCAGATGCAATCCATCTTATGTTGAAACATGCTTTGCCAGCATTATCCCTGAAATGATCAAATTCGATTAGTTATAGTAAAAAGGAATCAAAGTCCTATTTGAGCTTTCTATCTCTGTGCCAAATCCCCCCTGAATTATTTGCCTTTTATTTCCACACAATTTCAAAGTAATGGCACATTTATACATCAAACTTTTTTTTACTTCTAATTTCACTGTCAGGTTTTAGTTTCAATGTCAGCGCATTTTGTCTGAAAAGTGGAATAAAGGAGAAGTTTGATAAATTGTACTGCAGACATATGCACCATGATCTGAATGTTCGTGCTGAGGGTCAACATTTTTAAAGTAATAAAAAGAAAAAGTGTTCAGCAATTTCACCTGCTTTATTTTGAAATGTTCACAACGAATGGGGAACAATTATAACATGAACATTATAAGAACAGAGTAGAAAAAAAGTATGCTTCTTTTATAAAGCTACGTCAGAAGGAATAGTATCTATAAATACTTGGTGTCTTATTGAGAAAATTTGATTAAATTTAGATTACTTCTACAACACTCACTTTTTCATATAGAACAATTCAAACTTTCATCATATTGCCGATTAAGATAAAATAGAACTTGTTTTTCTTATTAAAAGATGTTAATGTTACATGAGAAAAACAGAAGATGCAGAAATTTAATAGAACATTTAGATAATTACCATGTTGATTATAAAACTACTTTCCTTATCATTTACCTTCCTTATCAATTGTTGCTTAAGATTACCCAGAACTGACGTCTAATTACATGCCAATAGATAATAATAAATAGTAAAAGTAAAAACAAAGAAGAATTCACTGAAATCTTCCAGATAAATAGTGCCTTAAAATACAACAACGAAGGAGCCAGACTTACATTAGTTTGGAACGGACACTAAATATTAAATGATAACTGAATATAAGATGAAGCAGGATAAATAACATCACAGGTCATTCCTAACACAACCTTACTAATCATTAGTTTCCTATAAATGGTGATTTGGTGGATTTCATTTAATCAGGACCTTTAACTCATGCTTGTTTCCTGCTAAGTCACAACCTGAAGGAGTTTCCTTTAAATGCAGAGGTGTGCCCATTTTTTAGCGTTGCCTGCACTTTGACTTGGTCTTCCTGCTTTCTGACAGGCAGCGGCAGCGTCATCTGGACTGCACACCACAGGGCCACGCGGAGCTTCCTCGTGGTGGCAGCTAGGTGCTTGAGTGTGATGATCAACAGGAGGTCTATGAAACCGAAGCAAATTAGGACTGGCAGCGTATCGTTAGGAAGAATGCAATACAATATACAATATACGATTTACCTTGGCTGTCTGTGATGTGACCTCTCTGCTGCTGAGGTTTGGACATGGTAGAGATCTGCTTGCGCATTGCCTGGGTGCCGCAAACAGCCTCATGATACTTGTTCAGTGCTGTGCGGATGTTGATGTGGATGGGGATGTTACACAGATACTCCATCCTATACAGAAGGCTTGCCACCTGCAGAGCACCAGCAAAACAACTATTACAATTCCCCATGTAATTGTTTTAAGACGCAGAGGTACAACCAAAGGAAATGTATGAAGCCTTCTTGTTAAGAGGACAATGCTTAATCATGACCCAACACTTAAATGTAACAGCGTTATAAACAAGGACCAAGCTACAGCACAAAAAGATTTTAGGAGGGGTAGTGATTCTCTTTGGTTCCATCCGGACACTAAATAAATAACTATGCTGCAGTGAATAAACCTAACCTGTAGATGTCAGTATGGAGGTCATTTATTAGGTGGGCCTCACCTCTGCATGCTCCATCATCTGTCTAACAATGAGGTGGTCCACTCTGGTGGGGTTTGGTGGAGTTTGGGGAATGATGGCGTTGATCAGTGCTGCAGTCCATTTCCCCACAAACATCTTGGTAAGGATGGTCTCTATCTGGAATAGAAGACAAGTGAGAACATGACAAAAATCTAAAGCTTCCACGACAAAAGAACCTTCCTTTTATAGTTATTAAACTCAGGCTAACATACATTGTGCATCAAAATATCTAAAATATACATTTCGTATCTACTATTAAAATAAAACACCTAAGATTGATCTAATGTGCGAGAGCTGTGATGCCTCTGAATAATTTAAATTCAATTTAGTAAATACTGTTCAACGAAAAAAAATAAACACATACCATCTTTCTCTCCATGCTTAAACTCTTCCACTGCTCGTTACACTCATCGTGGTAGACAAGGAGCTGGATGGCAGATCCTTCTTGATTCATCGCCATTGGAGTTGTTGCAGCAGAGGAACGGCCATGATAAGTGCTCTCTGCACTGCGGGTCATCATTTCCCTGACATCCTCGCCTGGAACAGCACTTCCGTTGGACAGCGTGGATCTGAGGCTGATGTTTAAGGGAATGCTGGGGTGCCCTCTGAGGTCACCTTCAGGAGACATTGGAGGTATGTACTGCTCTGAATTCCCTGCTCTGAACATATTGTTTTCTCTATTAAATCTTTGAGACTGACTGCCTCCCTGATGCTCAAACCATGGTTTCTGAGGGAAACCCTGTTTCTTATCTCCGTCTCTTGTATATGCGTTGCTGAGGGGTCTTGTAGAGAAGCCTTCTCCCAGAATGCCAGGCATATGTGCCATCTTCTTTTCTCTCTGCATCTGTGGTTTGAATTTGTCCCGAATAGGGCTCTGCTGGATGTGATGCTTTGGATACTGGTTCATGCTTCCAATGTGGCCTCTATAGGGGGTCACCTTGTTTTGGTATTGGTTTGGGAGGTTTACAGCTGGAGAGAGGAGCTCTTGTTGCTTGACGGGCTCTTGCAGGTAATTCTGAAAGGCGTCACGTTTAAATATTTGTTTCCGGGCCCCCCCATTTCTCTCCCTCTGCACCATGCTGAATTCTCCCACTGGCTGTTTTGGGGTCAGCATTGCCGGGGTACTTTGTGGTGACACTGCAGGACTGGTGATTTTCCATTGTTCAAATAAGCTGTCTTCATGGAGCATGCCATATGTCGGCTCGTACATGTTTAGAAAGTCTCTACGACAAAAGCTGTCATGATCACCACCCATGAACGACTTAAAATGTGTAGCTGGGATCCTAGAGAAGAATAGAGGATTTTCTTTAATGTTTATGATTACAAAACTAATGCCAAACATGTATTAATAAATACTGATATATGTTAAATATACATAACTACTTTATATCGTATATATTTTGGTAGCTCAACTGTGTGGTATTAAAAGTAGTTTAATACATACTGTTAATTATAAACCCCACCCAAAAAAATGAAAGCCATAAACCTTGACATACCTTTCAGTGTAGCTGTGCTGTGAATTGGCTTCATCCAAAATATTTGACACCAGACCTTGTAAAACTGTCTCTCCATCGTAATTCATATCATCAGTTGGTTTCCTTAATGGAACAGAAAATATATCATCAGAATTGCACCCTGACTTTCCTTTTTATTCTTTGAAGGCATGGATTTAACAGTATGACTGAAAACCTTATGTTTTTCTTCCATAAGAAAACCTGCACCCAATATATGGAATTACTTCTGAATTCAGAATTAAATCGAGACAGACTTTGACTGGATGGAACAGCAGAACTACCTTCTGGATTATGCACAAGTGAATATCACATATTTACTCTGAACATGATACATTGAATACCTTGTTGGAGTACTTTTCTGGACACAGTTGAAAAGTTGATAAGGATCATCATGAGTATTGTGGTACCAGGGCACAAACGATGCTGTGTTCTTGTCCTGCATTAGGACACCAGGGACAGGGAGGGAGGGTGATGCTGTTTTCATGCTGTTTCCACACCCTGAATTTACACTGGCCTGAAACCGAGAGAGAAGCAATCAAACTGAAGCTCACCTGGAAAAAAGACGAGATCTTCTTCCTCACACAAGGCACCTTGATTAATCTACGAGACTTAATTGAAACAACAGCTGTAGATGCCAGAGAGGCTTCAAACTATTCATAAGTACTGCTGAGACAGAATGTAAAATAGACAAATGAGACAATTAAAGATAAAATGATTAGTTCATTAGTGGATTTGCGAAGTGGAAGATAATAAATATTATTATTCTGTTAATATAATTTTATATAGGGCTGTAAAGCAAGAAACTTCATAAGACATCACCATTATTAATAACAATGTAAATTGTCATGAAGCACTTCACAGACCAAACAATGATTTCAATAATCAGTAATGAAGAAAACTGTCTCAGATACAAAAATCAAAAAAAAACTTAAACTATTTTTCTGCTGTAAATGGATATAAAAAATGTGTCACAGTAAACGCACAGGTGATCAGCCTGATACTATAGATATATCATTGGTATAGCACCAGTAACTAAGGGTTTTAGCTGTATTTGCCAAATTATATCAGTAATACACAAAATGCAAACGAGTGTTAATAAGGCCTATAACTATTTGTTACATTTTCAATAACTTACTGATTGATAATATCAAATAATTTCCCTTGGATTATTAGTTTCAAGTGTACAAAGACATCCATCCATTGACAGAAAAACGATGGATGGATGAATGAACTGATTTAAAATAAAATAAATCTGTAATGCCAGTATAACTACTCAAGAGCTTTGAGGCCTATTTGGGAGGGAAAGGAAATCCACAGGCTCGAGGCCTTTTCAAGACCAACCCGACATGTTGTTCGTCGTGATCCAGCGACACTTCTTACCTGGCGCTGCTGGGAGGGGAAGAGTGAATTGGCAAATAAACTCTGATGGCCGTCAAATGCGCCGAAATCCATCGGACCTGATCTGATGCTTTGCTCCATTTCTGAGCTGACAAGCCGAAAGAAGACATTCAGAATTACAATATATATAAATACGTAATATCGTGGTTAGCAAACACGAGAACACGGGGGTCGCGCAGAGGTTATGATAAGATCATTTTTCAGAGGCAGCAAATCAGCTAGCTAGCCGATGGTGGGATAAGCTAGCAGGGGTCCCACCACTCTGGGGAAACAACTGTGTAACAATGAATCCTTCGTTCCCGGTAGAATTTGTAAAACTTCACCTGAACGTACCGAGTTACCGGAGGAAGATTCACCGGAGACTCAGAAACTCGGCGCAGGTCCAGAAACTAACAGAAACATCACGAGCTCCGAAGTTCTCTGGACCCGCACACGTCATCCGTGACCTGAGCGCTCATTGGCTCAGTCCGACAGGATTCGGATTCCGGGACCAATTAACGTCAAGCAGAAACGTTCGAGCGCATAGCAACTTGATAGTAACCACCTGGATAATGCGTCACAACCTCCGCCATTAAACTCTTAAAAACCGAGTTATCAGGTTCCTGATCAGTTTTAGCACAGATAACATGGAAATATATAGATATCATCTTCATCATCTTCGACATCATCACTATCATCGTCTTCATTATCATCATCTTCATCGTTATCATCTTCAATCATAGTCACCATAACCATCACAGTCATCATCATCATTACTATTTGTCTAGTTATCAAAATAAAACCATAAAACTGGTAAAATTCCTGATTTAGCTGATAACATCAATTTAAAATATGTATTATATTAAGTGCATGCAGGGTCGTGGCATAACAGACTTTTGTTTTATTTTTTTTAAGTTTGTAACCGGATGCTACATTGCGTAATACAATTGACGAGTCAGTGCTGACTGAGGCAGAAAGAAACAAGTCAGGAGGAGAGGCGTGGAGATCAGACACAAACAGAGCAGCGTCCAGATCTTCACCCGAAAACCTACTCTCGCTTAGCATCGCCTCGCGCAGCCGATGCTACACAACTTTACAGAAATCCGGATAAAGTCTTAAAGTTGACAGGATGACTTTTTGCTGGTGGGTCGCGCTCCTGCTGCCTCTGCTGATATCGGCGCAGAATCACTGGGACGACGGACCAGCCGTCCCGAGGCGTAGATGTGAGCCGATCACCATCCCCCTGTGCACGGACGTATCCTACACATACACCATCATGCCCAACTTACTGGGCCACAACAACCAGGAGGAGGCAGGACTGGAGCTGCGCCAGTTTGACACACTTTTAAAGACAAAGTGCTCGGGGGAGTTGAAGTTGTTCCTGTGCTTCCTGTACGCGCCCGTGTGCACCGTCCTGGAGGAAGCCATCCCTCCCTGCAGGTCCATCTGCGAGAGAGTCAAGCAGCGTTGCGAGAAGCGCATGAACAAGTTCGGCTTCGAGTGGCCGGACCGGCTCAACTGCGAGAACTACACCGACGGACAGATCTGTGCGGGCCAAAACGCCCCCCCTCCCACCACCGCCCCCCCGGTCACCAGCGCCCCCCCGACCACCAGCTTCCCCCCCGACCACCAGCGCCCCCCCGACCACCAGCTTCCCCCCCGACCACCAGCGCCCCCCCCGACCACCAGCTTCCCCCCGACCACCAGCGCCCCCCCGACCACCAGCGCCCACCCTGGCTTGGAAGTGCTGGGGACCCAGGACTGTGTCCGCCACCTGAGGCGTAAGATGGCCTCAACCTCACTACGTGTGCTCAGACGTCCTCGGAGTTATCCCCCTCCTCATACTCCTCCGCGACCTGAGAGCTAAGCGCATAGCAACTTGATAGTAACCACATAGATAATGCTTCTCGCCTTTTGAGCGTGTATTCTATATGCTTGATATCACCTGTCAGTCCCCTCCACTAGTTCGGTCTTTGTCAGCACTAGTTGGGAATTACATCGCACCGAACTGCAAAAGCTCTGACATGTTAGCTAGTCAAACATGGATTCAGCTCTCTAGTAAACTATTGGACTACAATTTGCTGCACTATTTGAAAATGTATCTCTATAAAGCCTTATGAGCTCTCACTCTTGTACACCGCCAGCTCCTTGCTTACTATCTATACTGAATAAAGCATGAAAATGTGTGTGTGTGTGTGTGCGTCGGATTCATTATTTTTTCTAACCACGACAACACAAAGGTTTTTGAATTGTTTGACCATTGTTTAAATTTACTGCCTTATTTTTAACTTTTAAACAATGAAAACACAAAGCTATGTCATCATTTTCTGTTGTGAGTGAGTAAAACAGAAAAGCAGCTCCTCATCTTCATTGCTTTTTCATTCTTTCCTGTCAACGCGGTCACATGAACATGAACACCAGAGGAGGAGGTGCCTTCTCTCTTTCAAATATAGCCCCCTCCTCATTAATGTTTTGATATTAAAAGTTTTTTGTAGTCACCCAGGACTTGGGAGCCTCGGGAGTGGCCATTGATCAAAACATGCCTTTATCACAATCCCACATCAGAAGAGTGCATATCAATTTTATTCTGCTGACTTTACAGGCTTCTTTCTTTTTTCTTTCACTGTTGATACAAAGATGATTGATCCGCAGGTGTAGAAATTATCTAATACATTCCATTGTAGGCCTACTGAATGTATTTTGGTATTATATTATTAACAACAAATCTGACTTATGTTTGAAGGTCAGTGTTTGAGGGCAGCTGCCCCATTTACTATCGCCAGGAGGTGGCAGTGCAAAATGATCTGAGTAGCTTTTCTTTACTTTTTTTCATTTGAAAACTTCTCATATACAAACAAATGAGGCAATGACTAAATAAGTGCATGATAACATAATATGTTCACTTACCAGGTATTACATAAAATCTGAAAACATCTAGAACAATAATTGACTCATCTAAGGATGACATTCATTTACTTTGTCATAACATATGAGCACCTATGTATATAGAGGTTTTCTTATTAATGTGAATGTGATGTGAATGCTACCAAAATGTTTAGATTATCACAATTCAGAGAAGGCACTTTAAAGCTTTAAAACACAGTTTGAATAATGACCAATCAAAATCTTCTTCCCGCCGGCTTCATTTGCTTTCAGTCCACTGGTCCATTAGGGCAACTAGTGCAACCTCGCTAGTTAACTAGTATGTTCAACTAGTTGACATTTTCTGCGCACTAGTTGCGCTAGTTCAACTAGTGATGTGATAAGAGGTCACTAGAGAACATGTATGACAGTTGCAGCATTTCACTAGTTAATTAGTCAAATGCACATGTCGATTAGGGAGAAGTTTTGTCAAACTAGTTAAAGTTCTTCTTAATAATCATGAGATGATTATTGGTTTAATGTCAATTAACTGTTGAGTTTAAATTTAAAATTGTCTTAATTTTTAAAGCTATCAAAACAAAAGCATTAAACTGGTAGAACTCCTGATTTAGCTGATTACATCTATTTTAAATATGTATTATATATATGATATTATATTATGTTAAGTACTTGCAGTGTCGTGGCATAACATACATTGTATTTGCATTCAACGGAAGCCAAGTTTTAACTATTAAGACTTTAGTTTTATTTTGAAGTTTATTACCGGATGTTGCATTGCGTACTGTCATTGACTTGTCAGTGCTGAGGCAGAAAGAAAAAAGTCAGGAGAGGAGTTGAGCTCCGACACAAAGAGAGAAGCGTCCAGATCTTCACCCGCAAAACTTTTTGTTAAACTTTTTCTTTTCACAAAGCTACTCTCGCTGAGCTTCTCCTCGCGCAGCCGATGCTACACAACTTTACAGAAATCCGGATAAAGTCTTAAAGTTGTCAGGATGACTTTTTGCTGGTGGGTCGCGCTCCTGCTGCCTCTGCTGATATCGGCGCAGAATCACGGGGACAACGGAATAGTCCTCCCGGATCATGGATTCTGTCAACCGATCACCATCCCCCTGTGCACGGACATAGCCTACAACCAAACCATCATGCCCAACTTAGTGGGCCACTACAACCAGGAGGACGCCGGGCTGGAGGTGCACCAGTTTTACCCTCTGGTAAAGGTACAGTGCTCGCCGGAGTTGAAGTTCTTCCTGTGCTCCATGTACGCGCCCGTGTGCACCGTCCTGGAGAAAGCCATCCCTCCCTGCAGGTCCATCTGCGAGCGAGCCAAGCAGGGCTGCGAGGCGCTCATGAACAAGTTCGGCTTCCAGTGGCCGGACCGGCTGCGCTGCGAGAACTTCCCCGTGCTGGGAGACGGACAGATCTGTGTGGGTCAGAACGACTCCACCGCCGCCACCGTCCCGCCCGTCGTGGTCGTGCCAGTGACCCGGGACATCTCGGTGGTCTCCACACAGGAGAGGTCCTTCAGGTGCCCTTCTATCCTCAAGGTGCCCCCCTATCTGAACTACAAGTTTTTAGATGTGGATGACTGCGCAGCGCCCTGTGAGCCATCCAGGAGCAGTGGTCACATGTTTTTCACGGACCAAGAGATTCATTTCGCCCGCATCTGGATCCTGATCTGGTCTGTCATTTGTTGTGCATCTACTTTATTCACCGTAACCACCTATTTAGTTGACATGCAGCGCTTCAGATACCCTGAGCGGCCTATCATCTTCCTGTCTGGCTGCTACACCATGGTCTCCATAGCCTACATAGCTGGCTACTTCCTGGGGGACAAGGTGGTGTGCAATGAGAGATTCAGCCCTGAGAGCTATAAGACCATCGTCCAAGGCACCAAAAAGGAAGGCTGCACCATCCTCTTCATGATGCTCTATTTCTTCAGCATGGCCAGCTCCATCTGGTGGGTCATCCTATCCCTCACCTGGTTCCTGGCAGCAGGTATGAAGTGGGGCCACGAGGCTATCGAGGCCAACTCCCAGTATTTCCACCTGGCAGCCTGGGCGGTGCCGGCCGTCAAGACCATCAGCATCCTGGCCATCGGGCAGATCGAAGGCGACATGCTCAGCGGCGTCTGCTTCGTCAGTCTCAGCAACCTGGACCCCATGCGGGGCTTCGTGTTGGCCCCCCTCTTCATCTACCTCTTCATCGGGACCTCGTTCCTGCTGGCCGGCTTCGTGTCGCTGTTCAGGATCCGCACCATCATGAAACACGACGGCACCAAGACGGAGAAGCTGGAGCGGCTGATGGTGCGTATCGGGGTGTTCAGCGTGCTCTACACCGTCCCCGCCACCATCGTTATCGCCTGCTTCTTCTACGAGCAGGCCTTCCGCCCCCACTGGGAGCGCAGCTGGGTCAGCCACAACTGCAGGGGCCTGGCCATCCAATGCCCAGTGCAGAGCGGGCCCCGCATGACCCCGGACTTCACCGTCTACATGATCAAGTACCTGATGACGCTGATTGTAGGGATCACCTCCGGGTTCTGGATCTGGTCTGGAAAGACTCTGCAGTCCTGGCACAGGTTCTACACCAGGCTGACAAATGGCAACCAGGGAGAGACCACTGTGTAGATTATCTGTATGTTCCCTGGGACTAACTTGTGTATTATTTACCTGTTTCTTGTGTGATAGGTAAGTAGCATAACGAGTCGCCTCTAGCTCCTCCAGCATTTGTATTCTCCTCAGCATAATAGCCACACTTGCATGCCAAACTGAGGGGTTATGGTTTGACAAAAGGACAAGCTGGATAAACAACACCTGAACCTAACTGTCTGAACAAATAACAAGCATCGCTATGGATGCCATGTGCTGAAATGCTCACCCCCCCCCCGGCCCTTTTTTCTCCAAGCCTCCATAAAGTCGAGGGGAGTGATGATCCACCGGCCAAGAATTCAGAAAGGAGGGAAATGAGCTGTGGAGGAATGACTGTTTATTATCTCCTCCGAAAACATTTCACGTGTAATTAAAACCGAGACTGTAAATAGTATTTGTAAAAACATGAAATTATATATTTGTATTTAAAGAAAGTGAATACTTCTTTTTTTGCTGTCCTTATTTGCCAGTGTACCTGCATTACTTTTGCACTGTAAGAATATGCCACATGCCAAAGAACATACTTTTTTTTTATTATTCACTGGTTATACATTTTTCTAATGGATTAAAAGAATGTCAAAATGCTCAGTCTGTTGGGTGATGTCCAAGAAGCTTCTCAGTTCAGCCCGCTCCTCCTTAACCGAAAACATGTGTTGAGTCTCCGATATCATCAAATAACCATATCAAATGCTCCATCCTGAATTCCTAGGTCAAAGTAGTTTTTGTTATTGCCCCTCCTTGTTTTCAGAGGTTCTTAACAATCAAACAGTCGATAGCGAGTTCATTTCTTTAAAGAAAGTTCCTCCCGTGTTGTTTAGTGAAGGGGGCGAGGGAGGGTTATGTCACACCTGAACATCTGTTGCCTCAGACTGGCAGGCAACAGTAAAAGAGATTATTGGAATTCTAAATAGTAACTGACTTTTTACACGAGACAGTAACACCACTGGGAAATACAAGGAATGAGTTCCTACTGGGACGGTCAACCCAACACACCTCTTTCCAGTAAAAAAATCAAATAAAGCATCTCTCTATCTTTATATCGAGAAATATTTAACATCTACGTGTTTTGCGTCCGAGGAACAGGTGCCGGTTTGTAAGAATGCGACTGAGGCCTTCCTCACACATGTACACTAACATCGCCTCCAAGTGCTAAACAAAACAAAAAGACCCCCCCACACACACACCCACACACACCCTCGCCTTTTGCCCTGTTGTTAGAGAAGGCTCGGGTAAATCAACAAGAATCATCTGGCGAGAGGAGATCGTCTGCCCTGTTGTGAGAAATGTTCCTGCCTGTTTGGGTGAAGGGGAAAAACAAGGGTGTTCGGCTCGGCTGTTGTGTTGTTCCTCTGGAGCCACTGTGCTCCGTGCCAAGCTGGAATCCCCCAAGCCATGCACGGCTGAAACCAAACCTCGTCTGCGGTGATATCATGAAGTGCGTGATGGGTGTGTTGGAGAAAGTTGATCCCCTTGCCTCAGAGCAGAGGCCCTGGGCGTTTGAGAAATCCAAGCACGTACAGTACTGTGTGTGTGTGTGTGTGTGTGTGTGTGTGTGTGTGTGTGTGTGTGTGTGTGTGTGTGTGTGTGAGTGTGTGTGTGTGTGTGTGTGTGTGTGTGTGTGTGTGTGTGTGTGTGTGTGTGTGTGTGTGTGTGTGTGTGTGTGTGTGTGTGTGTGTGAGTTCATATTGTTTCTCTCAAGCTGAAGACGGGAACTCGATGCCACGTAAAATGTCTTTGTGAGACTATCTTCAATAGGTTGCGGTATAATTAGTGATATGTGCATAAAGCAGGGCAACCGCTCTTGTTAATGTCATGACCTGTGGAACAAGTTGATATTTGTCTTTCTTGTAGCCTTATCTGGGGTTAAATAAAGAAGGGTTGTAATAACAGACAAGCCAGACTGATTAAAGGTGGGGGAAGATACTCTGATGGGGGGAAAAAAAAACATAAATCTACCTGTGGCCTCCTCTCCTTCTGCCATCCCATACCCCCTCGGCCGTCACCCTCCCTCCCTCTCTGCGCTCAGATGAATGGGGGGAATGCGGGTGAGTCAGTGGAGTGGTGTCGGGCCTTTGCTTGGTGACAGACAGTCTCCTGTGTGCTGCTCACTTCAAAGCGCTGCTGAAACCTGACTAGCTCCTTGTAAACAGTGCCGTCTGGCCCGAAGGCCCACTTCCTGCGCTTAACTCAACTTAATAGCTGGCTTGTTTGGCTTAGCACTGAAGCAAGGGAGGCAAACGGAGAGAGGGAGCAAGAGAGAATGAGAAGAAGCTGCATGTGGGTGGAGTGCCGGTGGTGGAGGGAACGGGGAGCGAAGGAGATTGTTTTTTGGGGTGGAGGGGGTTTGGAGAGCGTGATGGAAAACTTCGGCATTATTTGGTCGCTTTCGTCTTCCTCCGGGGGAAAACAACAAAGAAGGGAAGAAAGGGGGATTCTAAATGAGGAGAGACGTGACTGTGATTTTGTGAATATTTCAGCTCAAACTTTGGATCTCAAATTGTCAGAACTAAATGGAATCAGATGTTCGGCGTTTAACTCCTGCCAGGAAACCACAAAAAAGTTGGCTTAGTCATTTTCTCTCAGTAAATCTTGTTGTGTGTGTGTTGCAGGAACATGCACGCACACTCTACCTGCCTTCAGAGAACTTCTTGGTAAATGTAAAACAATCAGGATTATAATCAAACAAACCCAATGTATAAAGCTGTTGTTTTTAATCCCACAAGGGGGGGGGGCAGCTTTCTTGAGTAGATTATGTTCACTTTAATGTCGATGCCCAGCTTTTCAGTGGCAGCCGTCTCCCATGTTGCTGATCTCAGATCTTAAATCTCGCATGCAGCCGTTTCCTGCTTGCTTCGGGGCAAGAAGGGACAAGCCAAGGATCGGGGGGGTAAGACAGCAAGAATGCTTTTCGACTTGATATTATGGTGTCGCTCTCGTTGCAAGAGGGCCTCGCATGTCGGAGGAGGATCATGTTGTTAGTGAGAAGTGCTGGTGTTCTCACTGTTACTGTGCAGCCATTGTTCAGGTACATGTATGTGCCAATGCACCGTGAACATTCTTTATTTTTTAACCATGTATATATCAGGCCCCATGAAGGAAAAGAGAAAATGTGAGGAAAGAAAAGAAAAGGAAAAAAACATCCAGACATGTAGTAAGTCTGTCTTTAATCAAATCTTGGCACAAAGTCAGGAGGAGCTCATTCTCCGAGGGCTAACTCTAGATAAGTTGCAGTCGTCCATTATCCCAACCATAGGAGAGCTGCTGAGATTTTCCATAGAGCACATTGTATGTAGATCTGTCTTGCTGTCTGTTCCAAAAGTGCAATATGTCCCCTCTCCTCGCTGCGGGTGGAGGTGTCCCCTCTGAGCGGGACGGAGCGCAACAAGTTGACAGGAAACTGTAAGATTGATTTAGGGCCTCAAGCCATAAATACTGGGCCTGACAGTCTGCATCAGGAGGTGTCCGGCCTTTCTCCATTTATCATTTGAACTCTGCCTCACTCTTTCAGAGGTGTGTTGTTCACTGAAAAATATATGATGAAAACCACAGACTGCATGTAAAGAGGGTTGGCTGCTGTTTAGGTTATAAATCCTGCCTTCTCCATGTTAACGGATGGTACACCGACCAAACTAAAAAGTACACCTCAAATCAATCTGACGGGTCAATAAAGATGTTTAATGTATCTATGTCCAAGTGTTTGGTTTTTAATTAGTTGTTTGATGCTATGAAAACAAAGAGAAACATCATTATTGACAGCTGAGACTGACTCATAAAAGACCTGGCTGCCGCGGCTGCATTCCCAGGTCGCGGGTGTGCGAGATGGCGGCATTCCTATCCAGGCTATTTCAGCTTCATTACCGAGTGGTGGGAGGAGGTGGAGACGAGTCGTCCATCTTTATAAACAGTAAATACAAATAAAAAGTATGGTTGTGTTTAGCTGACCAAGAACTATAAGGCAAAAGTAACATTAGTGGTTCAAAACAAATAAGAGGGATTTCATTTGTTTTAATACGACTATAGTAATTCATAGTTCTGGTTCTGAGGCGATGCCATTAAAGAAAAAACCACTAAGCTACAAATGTTCACATCATATTCTTTAAATACCGTTGGCTAATCATGTACAGCAGGAACTGTGGACAGAACTTTAGGCCTAACTCAACATTCTTGGTGGCTCATTCTCATGCCTCATGCACACCATTTGTCCGGGGACTTTATTGCTCATGAGTGCACCGACCACTCAGGGAGGGGGGTTTTGACAAGGGAACAAACACAACTGACTGGAAAAAGGCTGAACCACTCATGTTAGGGGAGGTTATTTCGCCTCCCCCGGCCTCCCTGGTGTATATCTTATCGGGGTAGAAAGTGAGCTAGTTCCTCCGAGCCGCTCCAGCTGCTGAGCAGAGAGGTGCCGGCAGCTGCGTGACAGATATTTTGGGAGCCTGCAGCACGCCTTGGGATAATAATGGGCTTGACAGGGAGGGGTGTGTGTGTGTCTGTGTATGGGAGGGAATAGTTAATGTGCATCCAGACACCACAGTGTATAAACAAGCAGGCCAGGCTCATAAACTCTCTGTTGGATGGTGCGAGAAGCAAATGATAACACAGGGAGGGAGGAAGTGTCCGGTGTTATACGCTGAGACGTTTGTTCCGTTAAGTGAAATTGAGAGGCAAGGCTGAAACTGGTGGATCTGCAGTCACACCTTCCTGGACAAGGTTGTTCTTCTTCGCTGAAATGAGCGGTTGGATCCCGATTGGACCTCTGATCCGAACAATGGAAGCCTGAGTTTGAGTTGACACGACAATAGACGCAAAGGAAATGGGTTAGGAGAAGTGAAGCTAGAAAGTCATAGAACCCCACAGCTGTGGAGTCACACATGAGTTTTTTTAAATGACAACTCAATTAATCCCCTGTGGATAAATTACAAGGCAGTAAAATTATTTCTTACTGCCCTTTAAATGCAACGTTGCACGCCTCCCAGCGCCTGGACCTGCAGGTAAACTATTAAACAGAATGAGGCCGCACTGCACTAATCCTCTCTCTTACTCTCCCGTGGGCCCCATGTAAGGCCTCAGGCTTTGATGATGACTTATGGAGTCGGCTCCTCTCTGGCGAGCGCCGGCTCCCCTCCCTCGTTTAATGGAGGCCCCTCTTAGCAGCTCTTTTTGAGGAATTTACAGCCCAGGTCCTCGTCCCGTCCCCCCCCACCCCTCTCCAGTCCAGGAGAGGGAGCAAGGCGGGGAGGCGAGCACACATGCGGCCTTGTCCCGACAGAGCCAGCAGTGGAAATGTACAGCTTCAGGCGAGGTTGCAGCGGAGAGCTCCCGTATGAGTGTGTGTGTTGATCTTTATATCTGCGTGTGTGTGTGTGTGTGTGTGTGTCCACTCGGCTGTATACGTGCTGTAAATCTCAGTGAATGAGTGTGTGGAAGTAGGACGGTTCCACTTCCGTAGGTTCTCTCTGTAATTTCACTCTCTGCACGACATAATCGCTTCCATGTGGGCCCTCGCGATGACAGAGTGGTGGAGGGGCCTCACTGCTTAGGTGGAAGTTGAACACAGACACGTACAGGCTCACAAATGCCCGCCTCCATCTCACATGGTCGGCCAGGCCTTTTCACAAGACTATCAGACTGCAAGTTTTTTACTTCTTTTTTTACAATTGGTGAAATTGCAACAGCATCAGACTCTCAGTTTCTCTAACCTCAATATTTTAAAAGCAGAATAAACTCAACTGTTGGCGCATAAACAACAAGTGTCCAACGTCCTACTCATGCGTGCATCTCAGATTAAATTGTGATTGAAATCTCTCAGTTTCTGAGATATCCAAATAAGTAATTTCCTCTGGAAATACCTACATATCTACTGTGAGTTTTCCTTTTGCGTGAAGTGTTTTTTCTGTTTCCACTGCACATGTTGAGCTGTCGGCTGGAATGCCCCCGAGTCACTGCTGGGCCAGACAGTCACGGTCAATGTGTGAAATCAACCGAGCGTAAAACAACAGGAGCCTTTACACAACAAGGTCAGCGTTTGAAGACGACCTTTCGACTCGGCTCATTTGCTCGTTCAGCCGCATGGGGAGGGAAATGATCAGGTGCAAGACATCGACACATTTTTTTTCAGAATAAGCATTTGGATTTTTTCAATTTAGGTTTTTAATAGATCTGATTACAACACGCAATGAAATGAGCGAGAAAAAGTAGTTTCATATTTGTCCGAAATGCGTTTATAAATGGTTGATGAGTTTTAGATTGACAGTCCATTGTCTGCCAAAAGAAGACCCTCCACAGAAGCACATGAAGTTGTGTTGTGAGAACAGTGGGTGATGGTAAACTCTGCAGGTCATAGACCACGAGCAACGTGTGACCATTTGTCCTGCGAGCCTGAGAGCTGCTGTGGGAGAAGTCAGGGGTGACCCGGTCAACTTGAAGTGTTACATTTTTCAAAGCGCCTTGGAAGCTCCGCAAATAGTCCAGCCGAAAAGCTGCATTAAGTTTTGTTCTCGGATTTATGAAGTGAGCACCCAGAGGGAAAGGTCAGCTCTCCTGCACCGTGTAAAAACTCACACGCTATTCAAGGAGCAACTAGGGTCAAAGGAATGTACTGTATGGATCACCAGTCCTGTAGATGCCTGAGTAGTGTTTGAATTCCAGTGGCAGAGCACTGGGTAAATTCATGCCACACCACAAGGGGGTGATATAGTGCTATTTAAGGGCCCCCTCTTGGTGTTTGTCTTGCTTGAGCTGGAAACGATAGAACCATAATGTAACAGGCAATGTTTCTCTTTGTATTTCAGAGAATAAAATAACCCAAGTTATAGATAAGATCACATGAATGGAATAACCCCTTTTTATCTTTATATAACTCATGTTTCGAGTATCGAGTGGCTAAAGTGGAGAGTGTGAATTCTTAACACACAGAAAGTGGATGCTAAGCAGAATACACACTTCAATTTTATTCTATATATAGTTATCTTACTTATTTTCCTATGCCGCCATGTACTGATTTCTGTAGGTAATGGGAACATATTCAAGATTGAAGTTATCTTATAATATGTTTGCACTGCAGAGAAAACTACTTCATCATGCTTATCATATCTTACCTCTTAATACTGTTCATATTCCATTTATATTTCCATTTATATTCCATGTATATTTCTAACTGTACTACATATTTATTTACATATTTCATCTCTGCACTTTAACTGCCACTTTTTTGCACTTCTAGTTAGATGCTAAACCGCATTTCGTTGTATATGTACTTTTACTGTGCAATGACAATAAAGTTGAATCTAATCTAATCTAATTAATTGTTACAGTGTTTTACAAAGATATTATGGCATGTCCATAGATGGCCTCTAGATGGAGCCATTCTCCTTTGAAAACTGCCAATAGCTACACTGTAGAGGTGTAATTAGTAGATCATGCAGTTTTAGATCATTACTGTCTATTGCACATTAAGACTCCTTGTTTAACCCTCTGTTTTTCTTATGGTTCAACGTCACCAGCCCACTCACACAGATGTAAATGCATGTTGTTTGTGTTTTACGTGCTTTATTCAAATAATATATGACACTCAATTTTCTCTGACGGGGGAAACATTTAATATTATAATAAAAATATGACATAATTGCCAAATCCTTGTCCATTGAATTGTTTCTGTGCCTCCTGTGAGCTTTATAATTTGTTTTTCAATTGACTTGTGTGAAATGATACAAAAATCATAAATTAATAGTTAATTTACAGTAAAAAAATTCTGTGAAAGCTGCTTTTACATCTTTTAAATGAGATTGCAGCAACTTCCTTATATGGTGACAACTACAGATTAAACGATGTCTTGTATTCGTGATGTTCACATGAATATAACAGTTTCCTGTAATAGTCAAAATGTTCATTCATTGGATATTTAATCATGGTTTTGCACCTGATGCTTTTATTTAGAAAAACACATGAAGTGTTCCTCATGCTCACTCTGTCTCCACCTCCACGTCTGAAGCCCTGCAAAGGTTCCTCGTCACTGGGCCGTGACCATCTTCATTCTCCATCTGTTCCCTC
Source organism: Pseudopleuronectes americanus (assembly GCA_038501795.1). Taxonomy (NCBI): domain Eukaryota; kingdom Metazoa; phylum Chordata; class Actinopteri; order Pleuronectiformes; family Pleuronectidae; genus Pseudopleuronectes; species Pseudopleuronectes americanus. The sequence continues at coordinate 11,090,242 of CM076732.1, forward strand.
ATGCTCGGATTCAGGCGGTGATTAATTCTGGAAAGACGGGGAAGTTTTAGTTTAATCACTTCGGTCATTCAAGTTCAGACAGCAGAAATAACTACCTGCATGCACACCATCGGCTGGTTAACGCTGAAGCATGCACGGGGAGGGAGGTCAGTCAGCATGTCTCCCTCCTCTGCTGGACTCTATTGTGTAGTAAGTGGCCCTGTGCCCAAATTACATTAATTATGCTCCTGCAGACCAAGGCTATGTGGGAAAAAAACACATTGTTTCCTCAGAATAATCAGTTCTGCAGCTCCTATCAACGTCCTGTGTGTTTTCTTATTCTTGTTCAATGTCACTCATACTTTATCAGATACTGTTTCTATCCAACATATAAAATGTAGCATTTCACTCCTTCAAGAAAACTACAATAATCAGCTCTTCCTGATTTAGATACCAATATAATACGAGTTAGGCCCAGAGTCATTTTTGTCAGTGTGATCCAGCATGTGAGGTTTCAGATCTGTTTTAGAGATTATCTCGGAGTTACATCAGACGAAGCTGCCTCTGCAAGTTTGAGCCTGTGGTTGTGTCAAAACTCCAAACAAGACATGGAGGATTTTTGAAAAAGTGTTTGGGAAATTGCTGTTTGAATTTGGCTTGTTTTAATAGTTTAATAGTCTTCCATATGTATTCTAGTGGTCTCCCACCATCTCTCATTCTTCATTTATTTCCTCAGATTTATGACTTGGATAGAAAAAAGGGGGGGGGGTTATTTAGCAGAAATGGCACTGTATATGACAGTTCTGCTATTTCACATCAAGAATAAGCTTCACAGTTGCGTATAGATTTATGCAACTCTGTAGAAATCTAAGGTTTAAAATAGTCCTTTCATTAGTATATTTCTGGTAGATGTTTAAAAAGCCCACAGAAACTAAAAGTAGGGCCTCTACGTCCTATTCTATTGGAATTAGGGATGTGAGCAGAGGTAACAAGATGATATGATAACCTCATTGGGCTTCTGTTGTGTTAACAGATATTCAGGCACCCTTTAATGCAGTTTACTTTCCTCTATAGCATTAAACTCCACCTCGAAACATTGTGTACAGTCAGGTTACATTGCTTTTAGCTGACGCTTTTATCCAAAGCGACATACAATAAGTGCATTCAACCATAAGGGTACAAACCCTGAACAACAAGAACCAAGTAAGAACATTTTGCTTCCAAAAAGCCAAACTACAAAAACCTACATGTAAGTGCCATGAGTGCTACTAAAGTTAAAAATGATGAGTGAAATTAGATTTGCTGAATACCAGTCGAGCTGCTGCATTCTGGATGAGCTGCAGCGGTCAGATGGCACTAGCAGGTAGGCCTGCCAGGAGGGAGTTGCCGTAGTCTACGTGTGAGATGACAAGAGCCAAGGGAGAGGTGACTGATGAGGGTCACACCCAGGTTCCTCTCAGTCTGGGTGGGGGCTAACACAGAATGGTCAAAGGTAACAGTCAGGTCATGGGTGGGAGAGCATTTTACCTGGAGGGAATTCATGCTGCTACCTGTGTGTCGGATGAAATCCTTCTGCAAAGTTTTGTGGTAGTCTGTCCTTTCGTTTTTGTGTTATCTTGCTGACAAACAAACACACACCAACACAAACCAACCAACCAACGAACAAATGGCTAGGGGTGAAAATAATATTATTTTACAAACAATAAAAGCTGCAGACTGTGTGATACTGTACAGTACGGCCATGTCTCATCTACACTGGTTCATCATGAAAACAAGAGCAGGTCCCTCTTGAGACACCCTCATGTTACTATAGCAGCAGGTGGATCTGAAACAGCCTCTCTGTGTGTGTGTGTGTGTGTGTGTGTGTATCCAGTGCACTGTATAGAATTTATGACCCTATTCTTTACAGTCACAGGTTTACAGCCCACAGGCGCGAATAAGACAAAACCCTTGCATCGCCAGCGTCACTGGCATCACAAAGTTCAGCTGCAGCATTGATAAGTGAGAAGGCAAACAGGGATTTCGATAAACGGCGGTGCATTCGACAAACACACAATACGACCTTTGGCTGGGAGGGGAGATAAGTCCCACACACACCCCTTCCTCCCCTTCTTTCCTTGTACACGTGTGTTGTCTGTTAGCCATGGCAATACAGAAAAGATGGGGTTTGAGTATAGTGGGTGGGTGGGTGGGGGGACAATCTGGCACTGGGCTGACTTTGGAGAGATAAGGAGAGACCTGCCCCTGCAGCCTGCAATGGCCAAAGCAAAACAGAAAATGATTCTCCTGTAGGTGGAGTTAGTGCAGATCAGTGGAAGGCTGAGGAAAGAGGGAACAGACGAGTGCAGAGACGTGTGAGGAGCGAGAGCAGAGCAGCACCGGCTGTGGTGAGAAGGGACAGAGGCGTGTTGGTTTTTGTAGAGCGAGCTGCTGTGGCCCAGAGAGCGGTGACACCAAGAGGAAGTGTGATTACCCGCTGGGAAATGACTTTGTAAACAGCTTTGCTGCAGCTCGCCTCAGAGACCGGGCTGATCTCGGACAGACATGAACGGCGATGGCAGCAAACAGCGCTTTGTGTCAACCTTCAGGATGCAGATCAAGCCAGCACGTGCATCATCCTCATCCTCATCATCATCATCATCATCTGCAGCAGGGAGTGGGCCAGGAACCGATGACACCAGGGCCTCGGACCAATGCCCTGATAGAGGTGAGGGCTGCATGAGAGAGACAGAGAGAGAGAGAAGGAGTGGAGAGGAATAATGTGGGTTTGACATTTTCAGTGTTATTAAACCAGCTGCTTGAATAGACACGTCTGAACATGGTGATGCATCTTTGTAATCCTGTTGGTGCTGCCAAGAACAGAGAACTTTCCTTCTGTCTCATGTTAATCTAGTTGATTTGTGTGACTTTACACTCTCCATGTTTGTTGCTTTTAAATGTTAACATCCGCTGTTGTGTTTTCCCTGAGATTAAATGATTGTTTATTGTACTGGGGATCTTTCACCTCCATGTCATCTCACACGGAACATCACATTCCCAAATTTAATTAAACTTCTAAGCTTTTGGGATTTAATTTTTTTGGGGATTTGTTACTTTTGCTGTGAAATCTATTCCTGTGTAACAAGCTACACTGACCATGGTGTGAATGGTCTGTATTTATATATACAATATGTATTTTCTACTCTTCCACTCAAAGTGCTTTACAGTAGAATATTGCGAATTACCCATTCATAGAGTGCATCTATGTGCAGCATGTTCTGTAACACACAGCCTCAGAGGGGGTTGGGGGTTCAGTATGTTGCCCCAAGGACTCACAGGATGGGGGAGACATGGGATTAGTGGAGTAACTGCTCAATCAGCCCTAGCAGTATGGTGACATGAATAAAAAGATTCTTATTCCTAAAAAATGAGTTTCCCCTGGGATATAGACAGACAGAAATGTGGAAAAGCCTGCATCGGTGTCAGAGGATGATTCAAAACCCAGATTGTCTCCCAGTTTCTCTTGGTAACAGGGTGGCTTGTTGTTTACCTAGAGCAGGTGAGGTCAAAAGTTAGTCACACATGTGGGGGTTGTGTTGATAGAGTGAGATAACCGATCTTACTGAGCAGCTATTACCACCCGAATTGTATTGGCCGAAAGTAAAAAGGTGAAAGGGGGTCGTGACGTGAGTGACATGTGAAAAGCCAGCTCGCTGTGATTTTGTGTGCAGAGGAGCAAAGTGTTGACTCACCTGAACAGCATTCAGTGTCCGTCCTCCAACATCAGGCTGCGCAGTAAATAGTTCAGTGTTGTAAAGACTGAAGGTTGAAGGTCGATGGTTAAATACCCACCTCGTTAAAGCTTAACCAGTATACTGTCCATGACGTAACATTACAACACACAATCACACGTAGTCCATTTATAACCACTGTTTGGATGTTTATGGTTCAGAACGACACCTGACATGCGTCTGTGCTTCTGATTTATGAAACGTTAGAGCCAAGCTTCAAGTATTCAGCGGCAATCATGTGAAAATGAATTGCTAAATGTAATATAATGCAAGATATAGTCCTGGATGCAAAAAAACATGCACACAAATAATGAAAAACAATGGCACTCAGGCAGGTCTCCTTATGAAGCCACGTTTAAATTCACTAGATCTGTAAACAACTATCATCCCCCTAAATTTGCCTGATTTTTTTATATCCAGATTCACAAATATTCACAGGGAAATCAAGGAGAAACACCCCATTGATCTCACAAGAAGGTGAAAACTGATGCATGATTTACATTTTGTAATTGGATTTACGCCAAACTGTAAATCAACTTCCTTCTACCAAGTTTCGTGTCTCGTCTTGTAGTTTGTGCGTAATCCTGCTGAAAAACAGAAACAAAGCCACAAATGAAAACCAAACCTCACAAAGGTAACTGCAGTTCTCTGGTGCCTCGGTAGCTCACCTGGTGGAGGGGGCACTGTCCGGACCACACTCACCTGGATTTGAATCCAGTCACGCCCCCTTTGCTGCATGTCAGCCCCAATCTGAAGCAAAAAATAAGAAATGCAGAAAAGGGAACAATCGTCATGGTTGTATATGTATTAGTATTTATTTTTATCAAGGTTCTACGCTGACGTCAGTGTTGTTTTTTCTCTGGGAAGTTGTGACCTGAAATCATGTGACATATTAAACAAGAGGGAAGAGGAAGAATAAGAACAGATGAATTGTGGTTTGAACATTTCATAGATGAGCGGTCGGAACATCACACTTAGAGAATGCTTCTTCTCACTACACCTCAGACTCAGTGTGACAACATAGTTCACTGTGTGAATTAAAGTCAACAACACATCAAAACCACGATAATGATATGACTATAATAAAAGGTGGACATTTAAAGGCCTTTGCTGATAACTACGCAACCCTGTGTGGGTTGCTGTGTTACTCTGAAGCTTACTCCTCACCTCCTCTCCTCCATGTCCAGGCTCTCTCCACCTCTCCTCTGCCAAACATCTGGATCCACCTGTCTTCATAGAGCCTCTGGAGGACTGCTATGTGGACGAGGGGAGTGACATCACACTGCGCGGGGTTCTCACAGGAAGTCAGCCTATCAAAGTGTCATGGTTGCACAATGGTGAGTAGAGACAGCATGGGATGCACAAAGGCTGCAGCTCGATGAAGCCCGAGGCCCAGACACAGTCACTGAAAGTAAATACAGCAGAGTAGACACATTTCCATTTAGTGTGTTTGTTGAAGAACAGGATTTTTCACATACATATTAACAGTATGTAAATAGCATCTTTTGCCTCTTTTTCTGCACATTTCTTTTAGTTGCATTAGACACTTGTAGGGGGGAGGCGGGAGTCTTAACTATGTTTCCTTTTCTCAAATGCATGTTGCACTAGTGGGGGAGAGTGTTTCTAGTTTGCTTGTTTGCTCCTATGGGCAGGTGAAGTGGCCCTTTTTGGGAAACCCTCTTTCAACGGCAGGCAGGTGAGTTTCGTGGTGACGGAGTGTCTGCCCGAGGATGCCGGAGCCTACACCTGCATGGCTGTCAACGGAGCAGGGAGGACGTCCTGCTGTGCCGCCGTGTGCGTCAGAGGTGAAGGAGAAGTTGAACCATAAGGAAATTCATGCACACTTTTGTCTTTCTCGCTGAATGCAAATAAGAACTAACAAGTTTCAGTTCTAACGTGACTTCTCCCTTTCCTCCCTCTTACACCCAATCCAGACTTCGAAACTATCTGTGGTGTGCAGAAATGTGTTTCAAAGATCCCCAGCTCTGCACCCAAGAGCATTAAGCAGAATGGAATGTCACCATCATCACTTACAGATGAGCTGCAGGAATTCAAAGGATCTATTCGTACCTCTCCCCCAGTGTCTGACAAGCAGAGCACGGTTTCATCTCCGAGAGGTAATCAAATAATGACAAATTTCACATACAGGCCCAAAGTATTTGTGAATTTTTTGAGTGCTGAAATACACAACTGCTCAAAGAAATTAAGGGAACACTTAAATCCCACATCAGATCTTGAAGAAAAAAATGATTCCAGTTGAAAATATTTACTGATGTAAATTCTATAATTTGTTGAAAACAAAATGATGTAACAATGGTGAATGGAAAACAAAATCATTAACCCATTGAAGGCTGGATTCAAATTAATACCGAAAAACTATGAAGGATACAGGGTGATCCGACTTATAATGGGACAAAATGGGAATAACTCATAATGTTACTCAGTACTGTGTATGGCCCCCGCGTGCCTGTATGCACACATAACAACGTCTGGGCATGCTGCTGATGATTTGGCGCATGGTGTCCAGGGGGATCTCCTCCCAGACCTGGATCAGGGCATCAGTGAGCTCCTGCATAGTCTGTTGCGATACTTGGCGGCATAGGATGCACAGATACATAATGTCCCATAGGTGCTCAACTGGATTTAGGTCAGGGGAACGAGTCAATGGGATCAATGCCTTCGTCATGAAGGAACTGCCTACTATCTGGAGGTCTGTGCAACCCTCCAAGGATATGCCTCCCCAGACCATGACTGACCCACTGCCAAACTAGTCATGATGTATGATGTTACAGGCAGCACAACGTTCACTACAGCTTCTCCAGATTCTTTCACGCATGTCACATGTGCCCTATGTGAACCGGCTGTCATCTGTGAAGAGAACGGGGCGCCATTGTCTGACCTGCCAATTCTGGTGTTCTCTGGCAAATGCCAATAGAGCTGCACGGTGCTGGGCTGTGAGCACAGGTTCCACTAGAGGCCGTCAGAAACATGCACACCTGTAGCCTGCTGGAGGTCAATTTGTAGGGCTCGGGCAGTGTTCCTTTTGTTTTCGCACAAAGGAGTAGAAACCGGTCCTGCTGCTGGGTGGATGCCCTTCTGTGGCCCTATCCAGCTCGCCTTGTCTAACTGCCAGTCTCCTGATATCTCCTCCATGCTCTTGAGACTGTGCTGGGACAGAGCAAACCTTCTTGTAACCGCACGTATGGACGTGCCTCCCTGGAGGAGCTGGACGACCTGTGCAACCTGATCGGGCTGCAGATACCGCCTCATGCTACCAGTAGGGACAATGATACTAGCAGAACAAAAAACTAAAGAAGAATCAATCAGGGAGGATAAAGAGAGAGCAGCAGTCTGGGGCCCGCACATGAAAAACCACTCCCTTTTTGGAGTTTGTCTTGATTTAGCTTCTCCACTGCCCCTGTAGTCACTTTAATTTGTACCAAAGCAGGTGAAACTGAATTATTGTCACTTGTGCTTCCTAAATGAACACATTGATATCCCGGAAATGTAACTGACTTGCTGTTATATTGTGGCGATTAAGTGTTCCCTTCATTTTTTTTAGCAGTATATATATTAATATCTTAAACTCTTTACCATTGTTCTCGCTTCTTCCGGATATCCATATATAAAACAGGGGAAACGCATCATTCCCAGTCCTTGTGTGATTGGCTGTCAGACGACATGTACATTTAACAGGAATAGAGCAGGATTTCCACTTCCGACACAGCCACAAAACACAAGTGAGATCCATGTAGGGAAGTGGACAGTAACACAGTGTCTGGAAACTGATAGCCTTAGACAGAACGGTGCCACACCTCTAAAAGTCTGCAATAAAACCTACCTGCTCCGTTTCTGCAGAAGTTATACCAAAGAAGAGAGCCGACTCCGGGAAAGGTGAGAAACAGAAACACTCAAGCTTTTTCACCATTTCTTTCACAAACACTTTTTTTGTTCTACTCCTCTTTTTACACCGTCTGATCCGGCCTCTGCATTGTTTGTTTGTATCCTGTGGATTTGCCCGGCAGCTACTTATTTTTTGGCCTTTGGTCTTGTTATATAGTCCAAGGGAACTTTATCTTTGAATTTATGCTGCAGCAAAACAAGCAAATAATAAATTCTCTGTGTCTGTCCTTTTCGTGTCAGTAATTTCCTATCTTATCAGAGTTGCCTCTGTTGAAATGTGTCTAATAGCGATGATTGTACTGGAATGGCTGTGAAAACGAATTTCCCACAGTGGATAATAAAGTGGAAAGTCCGTCTGTTATTGATGCGGAGGATGTGTCATACTCTTGCAGCATGTTTAAGACATTGTGTTTGAATTAAATGAAAAAGAGGGCTCCACAATTGCCTGCGTGAATTGAATCTTCTAAAGCTGCATCAGATTGTCCAGTCAAATTGACCATCCTGGCGCGATTATATTTGAATACTGGCAGCGTCGGACATGATATAGCTACAGCTCATATATGGACTTCTTTCGTTGAATTCAAAAGAAGGATGGCGTTACACAGCTACAGGACAGACTGCCGTGCACGGCTTAAATACACATGTTCCGTTTGCTCTTCTTCTGCATATTTGTTTTAGTAATTAGTTCTAAGTTTGTAAAACATATTAAGGAGATGGCATAAAGGTTATCTCAGAGAACAGGTGACCTGGTGTAGCAGTGTTAAACACACATGATTGCACAGGGACTGGTTGAGCTTGTTGTTTATAGGTCAACTGTGTTTTGTCTTTTGTTTCCACTTGGTCCGCTGTGAGCTGCAATAATAGCGGTCTCAGGAGAAGCGAAACAGTTTTACAGTACAGAGAGGAGCGTGGGATGGGTGGGTGGGTGGCGGGGGGTGGGGGGGGGGTGTATGGGGGTAGGGTGGCACTTTATTCCACTCTTCAAACGATTCTTCTAGTATTGAAATTATGTATAAAGCTCATACTGTGCATTCACATAAATAGTAAAGTAGGAATCTTTAGGTGCAAACATCCACCATCATCATACACATGTTCTACACTTCAACCAAAGTTCTAAAATAAGCAGAAGGCTAATGGCACTTCCCACAAAACAGTTGTGGCGTGACGTAATCATTTCTAGGGGGGGGGGCCCTCTCGGCAAGGGCCCCAGGCAATGTGTTCTTTGCCCATCCTCTTGCAGCACCCCTGTCTTTATCTAACACTCTGCACATCATGCTGGATAGTTTCCTTCCTCCAGTGTCATGTTTTAGGAATGAAGACACTGCAGCAAACCAGGCAGACTTTCAATCAGAGCGCTCACTATGTTTTGGCTTTGCAGGTGCCACAGTGCGCTTTGAAAACCCCCCACTGCACGTCAAGGTGAACGCGGGACAGACCGCCCGTCTGTTGTGTCTGTTTAGGGGCAGCCCCCCTCTGGTGTCCTGTTGGATCAGGAACAAAGAGCAGGTGTTTTCCTTTTAAAAGCTACTCCACGAAATATCCACTGTTTGTCATTCCAACTTTCTCTCCCCTGTTTTTCAGTTTTTAACTCTCCCTCCCTTTCCTCACACATTGCCACCCTGCAGGTAGTGGATGGTCCCGAGCTGTGCACAGAAAACACTGATCAGAGCAGCACACTGGTGATAGCAGACACTAAACCACAGCACACAGGTTGCTACACTATTGTAGTGAGGGACCGAAGGAGCTCAGCGGAACACACAATCACGCTATCCGTGATAGGTAAGGTGACGCACGCTGCACTTTGAACACCTATGAGAAGTAGTAAAAAAATACCTTTATATTCATCGCCCCTCCCTCCCCACCAGAGACGCCACAGCCTCCGGCCTCCTCCCCCCTGATCTCCCGTGTCTCTGCCACCAGCCTGGTGCTGTCCTGGTCGGGCCCCTGCTACGACGGTGGAAGCGCCGTCCTGGGTTATGTGGTTGAGGTAAAGAAAAGTGCACGTGCTGAGGCCGGGGACTGGAGCGAACTCACTGCACAGTGTAGGAGCACTTCATACAGAGTGAGTACTGGGCTGCACCCTGAAGAACAATACTGCTTCAGAGTGAAGGCCTACAACGAAGCGGGAACAAGCGAGCCTGGACCAGTGTCACTTGTGGTTAAGATGGAGCAGAAAGGTGAGTCAGTAGCTAAATGTCACATAGGAAAATGTTGCATATCATACTAAGACATACATTAAAGCTGTTGTGTCTGGGTGCATGATTCAGTCAAACTGCGAGAAGAGGAGGCCCTTCCAGTGTACACCTGTGTCACTATTGACTCTTCCCACAAAGTCACAGACCATTACACCTTGCAGGAGAAACTGGGAATGTGAGTATCTGTCAAGTCAAGCTCAGATTTCCATGCCAAATTCCACTCTGAATAAACAAAAGCTTCAAGTCTTTTTTTTAATAGAGTTATCTGGAATATGATAACTCCTGCCAAGTGAGGCATGGGAAGGATTAAAACAAATGCATGTAGAGACAGGGTTCTGGTGAGCAAACAAAAGGTATCAATGGTTGCAGTTAAAGTTAATACCATGAAATCACACTCAATTGGCTGACAAAGACAGGGTTACAGATATCAGATAAATGATTGTTTTCTTGCATTGTTAATAAACCCTGATCTGTACCTCAGTAAATAGTCACTGCGGTGGGCTGACTTCATTGCATGACCACATTATTCAAGAATTTCGATGATGCAACATTCGTGTTTCTGTAAAATAAAGAAAACTCATGTCTTCATCAGGGGAAAGTTTGGCCTGGTGTTCAAGGTAACCCACAAAGAGACGGGACGAGTGTGCGCCGGGAAGTTCTACAAAGGCCGACGCGCCAAGGAGAGAGAGGCCGCTCGTAAAGAGATCGAGTTGATGAACTATCTCCACCACCCCAAACTGGTTCAGTGTCTGGCCGCCTACGACCACAAGCCTGAGATGGTCATGGTCATGGAGCTGTGAGTATATCAAGACGAAATCCTGATACGGTTTAAATGTGTTGGATATGTCTATTGGCTGAATTGGAAAATATTATTCTTAAATTTGTTTTTATTTGCCTGTCACATTGTCTATTGTTGGATTAGAACAAGCCTTTTGGAGGCTCATCCATGTTAACATCATTAGTTAGTTTCTACTGTTGCCCAAACCAAGACACTGGCTCTACATGGGGCCTAATGTGTTTTTACTTCATAGTTTATCCGTCCTAGAAAGAGAGGGGTGACTTCTTTACTCTCTAGAATGGCCCCGTTATAGTTAATAATATATCAGGAACGGGTCCTGTCTACAGAGACCACCATGTTTTTTTTACCCTCGTCAAAACAGGACAAACTAACCTTATTGGTTTTTATGACAACTGAAGGCTGCCACAGGTTATCTTTAATGTGTGAAAGGGGTGAGGTTAGGCGTATTCATCTGCAACATGCCACCTCACCACTGAGTTCTAAACACTTAACCTTTAAGCACGTACACAACTGCAAAAATAACAGTTTGCTGTCACCGTGTTTTGTGTGTGTGCAGGATCGCAGGCGGGGAACTGTTTGAACGCATTGTGGACGACAGCTTTGAACACACGGAGCCAGCCAGTGTACACTACGTGCAGCAGATCCTGGAGGGGATTGCGTACATGCATGAGCAAAACATCATCCACCTGGACCTGAAACCCGAGAACATTGTGTGCGTTGACACCTTCGGTACCAACATAAAGATTATTGACTTCGGATTGGCCGACAGGCTCGGTACGTGAAATGAAATGAAATCTATGAAAGTAAATTCTCACAATGTTTGTCTAAGTACATTATGGTATGTTTCAATATCAAATCATTGTGTTTAACAGATCCAAACACGCCTCTGAAGGTATTGCATGGGACTGCAGAGTTTGTTGCACCAGAAGTGATTAACTACGAGCCTGTGTGTTTAGCCACGGACATGTGGAGCATCGGGGTGATCTGCTACATATTGTAAGTCACTCTAATAGTCCTATCTACATTTAGGTAATAGTGTGACATTTTGGGAGTCATGCTTTGTGGTGGGAGCGAGATGGTAGGATCATGTGCAAGAAATATAAACACTGCAGGGAGGTGCCTGTTAAAAAATTAAGTGATCAAGCTTTCCAAAGCTCACCAATTTACCAAGTACCAATTTGTGTCATGCACATCCAGCATATTGTCTTATATGACTTAAAAAGATTCGATTTTTGGACTGTGTTGGTGCTAAAAGTCATGATGGATTTACATTTTTAATTTTACACTTTTACTGTCACCTAGTGGTTTTAGGTTGTAACAGCCATAGTGACGCTGCAGCTTCAATGCCTTTTGTGGTTTTCAGACTAAGTGGTGAGTCTCCGTTCCAAGGAGCCAGTGATACAGAGACCCTGGCCTTGGTCACAGCTGCCCAGTGGGAATTTGATGAGGAGAGCTTTGAGGAAATAACGGACGAGGCCCAAAATTTCATCAGTTCCCTGCTCAACAAGGACACCAGGTTAATTTATAAACTTACAGCTAATGAACAACTGCCACTTACCCAGTTCAAATCTTCACTTTACCAGCGATAACCCTCTGTGCTTCTTAGGCGGAGGATGTCCTGTGCAGAGGCCCTGGCCCACCCTTGGATGGCCGCATTTAACTCTGGAGATTGTGCCCACACCAAGAGTCTGTCCAAGGAGAAGATGAAGAGGTTTCTGGCCAGGCAGAAGTGGAAGGTAACTCCTCTCATTACTTTACTTACATGGGAGGGTTTTGAGTATGTCGTGTTGGTTTTGCTGACACAATCTTTGTCTCATAGAAAGCAGGTAAGGCCATGCTTGCCCTGAAGAGAATGGCTTTACTATCTAAAAGTGATAGCAGCCCTGGATCTCCAACCAGCCCTGGGGAAAGTAAGAGACACATTTAATCATCTCACCGTTTACAGTACAATTTTAGTGTCCTGTTCTAACCTGGATATATAAGTTGTCCATGTGTCTCAACCCCTCTTCTACCCTCTTCTTCCAAGACTCACCCCTGAGCCCAGAAGCAGAGCATGCCCTGCTGTCTCTGGAGCAGAAGATGCAGGGGCCACCACACTTCACCCAGCGCCTGAAGGACCAGACAGTGGCTATGGGATCCAGTGCCTGTCTGTCATGCCACCTCACAGGTAGACACTGACGTCTTACCCTCAATAGGTCAAAAAGTACCCAGTGTTCTTCATGTCATTGCAACAGTGATGGTCACAAAACCGTGTGAAGCTTTTTTAAGAGATACGAAGAGTCCTAGCATCAAAGACAGACAAAGTGACATCTGCATCTGATAAATTTGAATTTGATTACATATTACAACTGTTGGCAAAGTTTGGATATTCATTTTCTAAATTAATTTAATTTAATGTCAGACCCTTTATAGTGTTTCAGTGATATGCGACTGGACATCAGTCATGTGGAAAGTGAAAGTGAGAGGAGCATTGGTGCCTCTCTCTGTCTAACTTTCCACCACTATATCATGAGGCACTTTGTTCACCACACAGGGATTTTGCTTGACTCCCAAAAGACTTTGAAAGTGTGGTGGGGCCATTAACAGAATGAGATGTGAACAACCACCTGTGCAATAGCACCCCAGGGGCTACTGACTCAAGGTCCTTTGGACACAGATACAATCCACAGACACAGGCAGATACACGTTTTGCCGGTTACAAAGATTTTATTCAATCCTAAATAGTAAATGGGCTGGCTTATTTTATTATATTACAACCCACTTAAACCAAATATCAGTGGCATGAGAGATGAGGCCAGGCAGACTGAGGAGAGCCCAGGAGTTCTACCAGTAACTCACATCAGGTGAAGCACAGCAAACCGCAGAAATGGGAGTGCCTATCCTCCCATCAATGTGTCACTCTAAACAAAAAAATACATAAATTAGAAAAATATATAAATCCAGCAAAAGATAAGCCAAGTTTGTCAAATTAAACAATGAGGAAAGAAACACCAATAATAACATAACAGCAGCAGGGGATTCCAATAATATAAAACCATCAGGATTATCCAGGCTGATCGTGCTGTCATGAAACACATTGATAATGTGACAGGAACTGACTTAAACAGGGTCCTTGTTTCACATTAGCTACATATACCTGTGTCCCCAACACCACCAGCTCCAACCAAGGCAGGAAAAGAAGCAGGAGGGAAGAACTAATGCCCAGTAGGTTCCTCATGTAGCCTGATTGAGGGCTTGGCTGGAGGAGGAGTCAAGGCTGGGGCTGCATTCAAAACTCCTACTAGACACCCTGTTCACCCACAATGAGGAAACTTCCCCACCACAAAAAGTATTGAATGAGTAAAATAATGTAATTATAGAAATCTATCACACTCCTTGCATAAACCATTCTTAGGCATTCCATTTTTACAGCTTTGAAAAAAACATTCAAATCTTGGAATTAACTTGCAATTCGTTTTTACAACCTTTTGACTGGAATGTGAATGTTGGCCCTCTGCCTCTGGCTCCTGTCCTCACTCATCCTATCTGTGTTGGCAGGATACCCCGACCCGGAGGTGGTGTGGCTGTGTGGAGAGGAGCCCATAGAGGAGTCCCCTGCAGTGCAGATAGAGTATGACGAAGACGGCCTCTGTACTCTGGTCCTTGAAAAAGTTGGAGCCGCGGACTCCAATGTTTACACCTGCAGGGCCACCAATGAGCACGGGGAGACATGCTGCTCAGCCAACCTCACTGTTCGAGGGTAGATTCATTACATCAGTGTCGACTTACTGTATAAGAGATATAAAGATGATATTGATGTTCTTGAGTGCCTCGAACACTTGTACTGTACATTCTTGCTTTAATACAAACTGGGACCACTCTGTTAATCCTCTACTTTATCTGGGAATATATAATCCATGTATTGCTTAGTGTATGAACAGATGAATGTTGTTACAGAGCCACACATTTGACCATTACACTTCAATAATATGTGTTTTCAGCTGTGAATCATTTTGAGATTTTCTTTCAAAACTACCACCTGACCTGAATATGAATAAACTGGGATTCTTCACTTTGAAAAAGAAAGCTGGCCTGAAATGATGATGTTTGAATCACACAGGGAAGATCTGACTTGTGATTTATAATATGAGTTGTACACATGCAGTACATCAATACTCTATATCTTCATCTGCTTAGATAATATTTTCCTCTATCTATAGCTATATCATTATGCTTTATAGTCATTACATTTTCTGGGCATTACTCTAAATGTTGTCTGTGCTCTGTGAAAGTGCACTTGTTTATATATGTAGAAGTAATTGAAGCCATTAAGATTGAATTTGCAGACTTTCTATATGAAAACAAATAAGAAAAAAACTGGTGTATTTTCAGTGCTGGACTGTTTGTGACTCAGCCTCAAATAATCCATTTACTGTTTCAACACCAAAATTAACTGACTCCTGTCCATCTCGTTTATTCAAATTCCAGGTATGTGGAGTGCTTCTGCTCCTCACCTCATTCTAACCTGCATGTTGGCAAAACCGCACAAAAAAGGGGAATTGTTCTCATCCATAAGAAATAGCTCAACAACACATGGACACAATACTTAGGAGGCCATTGTTGAAAAGAAGGTATCTCACATATAGGAGTATAGACACAACCTAAACTTATTTAGATTGAAAAACAATGGCATAATATTGAGTAGTAATTAATTAATTTTCTGCAACAGATGAGATATAGATGCAATCTAAAAGCAATCTTATAAGTATGAAACAATATAAAAAAATAAAGTTGGAAAGATAACCCAAGAGCTTTTTAATACCTGTGATGGAAATTAATCTTGAGATTTGAAATAATGAAATTCTCAGGCTGGAGTTGCTTTTGAGTCTTTATGATAATAAGCTCTGCAGAGTTTACACAACAAGCACGGGTGCTCAAAATGGAACAACTGGCTGCAAGTGATAAAAAGAAGACATGAAAGACATGAGATCATCCTCTGTCTTATCTGCTGTGTCCGTCCGTCCGCTGTACCAGTTGGAAGAAAAGCATCACCAAATAAGGGTTCCATCCTGTCAGGTAGACAGTATCACAGCAGTGAGACACCTGGTCAGGGGATCTCCACAACCTTAGACACTGGTCAGTGGAAGTTTCCTCCACAAACCACTGACAGAAAAATGACTGAACAAGAAAACGCTCTTAACCCTTTTAGATGTTTCAGCACTGAGCAGGAATCAGGTGACTGTACATTATCCCACAATCTAACAGAGAAAACATTTGTGTTGAAACAATTTGAAACAATCCATTTATTCCTAGCTGTAAAATAAATATTCCAATACATACAAGAAAGTTAATAAGTTAGCTTGTGGCTTATAAATAAATATTTGTAGGTACATATATTGTGCATGTCAACTCAAGAGAGAGATATGAGTGAGTGCAAAAAGAAGATCCAGTCTCCTGTGTAGGACAAGTGTTGGATGTAGGTGAGTGCAGCAGGCTGACAGGGGTTGGGTTAAAGGTCCATGTGGATGTGGATGGCAGGGAGGTCAAAGCAGGTTTTCTCATGTCGACCACCTCCTCTGTGATGCCCCCTGCTGGTTTGTATAAAGCGATGCCGCCCGGCGCTCGAAGGCTCCGACCATCTGCTTCGCCACCTCGTCAAAGAACACGCTGGCCAGCTGAGAGTGCAGAAGGGACTTGAACTCAAACAACACCTACAGACAAAACAGGAAGGAGACAAATATAAGGCCGGATGCAACGGAGGATGAAACACGGATGGACTCAGATTCTTTTTTAGATTAGCAAAAAGAGGGAGAGAAATAGAACTTGGCTTTTTATTTAGTAAACTCTACACACTAAACCTTGACTGGTCTGAAGAGCTATTGGCCTTGTGCTTGCTCGCTCTCTCACACTGAATCAATTCTGTGGGAAACACGTGGTCTTATGCGCCCGACTCGCCACAGACAAATCAGGGTGATACCGTTTCAAATGTGTGGCCATTATAAATGCATTGGAAATGCATTATAGATTAACCGTCAGTTCTGTGGTTGCTTTCATATAAAAACAAATACATATTTCCGAAACACCAAAATTAAAACCCAAAGACTTTGCTTTTATTCAAACATTCACTATAATTATTCCTCCTGAGACCTGTATTTGGATATTTTTACTGTAAACTAACCACTTCCTGGCTGAGCCTGAGGTTACATGAGGCAACATTAAGGTTAAACTCCTGTCAGCAGCTTTTTAATACAGTTCCCTAACCTGAAAGCTAATTCAGGCCTCCGGCGATATCAGCATGCTATTCAAGGCTAACTCTACAGCATAATGAGATGTTACACAACACTTCCCGCAAAGAGGCGGAGGCTTTTAATTGGTCTCTCTTTAAGCATGCAATCTTATCCTTCAATCGTTTTTTATTTGTATTATCGGCTGGTTTGTTAATTTCACGGATTCACTGTCACATCTGTGTTATTCCCGTCATTGTTACCATTATAATATTTTCATTGCATATTAAAAAATTCATTTTGTCTTATACACTTACATAAAAATCCACTTTGCAGGAGTCTGATAGGTCTTTGGTTGCGGGGGCAAACCTCCATATTGTTTCAAGATGGCTGAAGAGGAACCCATCAGAGCACACAGCCTGTTTCAAAACAAACAAACTTTATTGTCACTGATCGATTAAAAAGGGAACATTAGATGCACTGTATGGTTGAAGGGACTTTGCAAAAGAAACAAGCAACAGTGTTGATAAGTATGTGTAATGGTTATTATTCTGGATCTACCAGGGAAAAGTCTTACCCGGACTTGGTGGTTTGGGTCGACCGTGACCTCAGAGGTGTAGCGATCCACGATGGGGGGGAAGCCGATTTCGAGCTCCACCCTCACATCTCCGCTTCGTCCCTTCATGACCCGAGACTTCTTGCACCAGGGAACAAAGTGCTGGTACTGATCTACTCTGGCCACCACGTTGAACATCTGCTTTGGAGTGTACCTGAGCACACAGTCACATGAGGACAATAAGGTGATACTGCCATTTGAATATGTTTGCTCAGGTTTGTGTAGAGCTTTTTTCATGTGACATAAATATACAACAACAATTATTTTCATAGTACAGTGAAAAATACCATTTACAATTTCTGTAAGCTCAAGGTGATACATTCCGATTTCTAAGTTAACAGTACAAAACCTAAAATTGTCAAATTATGATGAATCTTTAGAGATACTGGCATCTTATTCCAGGTTTCAGGAAACTCACGCTAATGTCCGGCACTCGGCGTACTCCATCCTGCTGGTGCTGATGGGAAGAGCCAGGTTGATGAAGCTGCGGCTGGGTATGATGATGGAGGCGGTGTGGCAGAGGGGCAGGCTGGTCCTCCTCGCTGCCAGGGCCCCACAGGAGCCCAGGTGTCTGAGGGGAAAAAAATGATGTATGTATTTAATGAATCAAGCTCATGTTTCGTCTGCATTTGTCTGTCTGTCTGATATTTAGCAGGATTATTTAAAGACTTCTGATTTTAACAAAACTTAGGAGAAGGTTGTAGATCCAAATCAGTGGCTGATTCAGTGTTAATATTGCAAGATTTTTGAAACAATGACAAACAATTGCCAAGTTAATTTCTAAATAAAAACCGGGATCGAGTTAATTTAAATTTTGCCTATCACATGTATATATATACGTATATATACAAACCTCCACATATACAGATATCTTAGTGAGGACACTTTGACTCTAGACATTTTGGCTGGTCCTCACTTTCAATGGGACTTGCTTTTAGGGTTTTTGTTAAAATTAGGTTAGGGAATGCATTATGCAAATGAGTGCCCTGACTAGAAATCGGAGTGTGTGTGTGTGTGTGTGTAACATTACAAAGCCTATAACTACCCTACCCTTTTGAATAATACAATATCTAAAGAATATTCAGATCTAAATCATACCCTGGGCTACAGTCTAATAACTAATACACTTTAATCCAGAACAGTCCACTTCAGCTCCACCCACCTGTGGAGGAGACTCACCTGAAGTTTGCTCTCCTCGTGTTTCCTCGCACAGCTTTAGTAGAATGGGCTTCGCACAGCTCCAGCAGCGGCTTCAGCAGCAGAGCACTGGTTTTGGTGGTCATGGTGAAGTTTGAAACTCAGATCTAATGGAGATTCAATGCAGAGACGACGGTGGTGATGTGTGTGTCTGTCCAGCAGCACCAGCAGCTTCACTCAGCCCGGCTTCATTTGACGTGTCACTGCGCCCCCACCTGACAGGTCGGGACACTGACGTAACAGGAGGCGCTGCTCTGGCCAATCAGAGGGACAGGTCGATATGTTTAAAGATGATTTGTCAATCAGATGTGTGGTGAAATGTAAGTTTGTGATTTGTAAACCGATTAAATGTCAGAAAACATTTCATTTGGAATAAACATGAGTTGTCTTGGGCTGGATGACACCATCAAATATTGTATCAAGATAAACATGTTCATTATTAGTCGAGATCGATTATCATCACAGTAAATGTCACATTATCATTTATTTTAGGTTTAAAGACAGATTTTTGCTCTTGAGTGGAGGTTGTGGTTTTCTCGATTTTACAAATCTAAGGGAGATAGATTTTGTGTTATATATCCTCATTGTACTTACGAAATGGATAGTATATGGATATATACTGTTATATTTCTTTTGATGACATTATTTGGGGAATAATTACATTCTTATTTCCAAACCCTAAATGGTATATATTCCTTCCTTTCATCTTTCGCCTTTATATATACTAATATGTCTAGTTTTCTTATTAACACTAATATATAACCTGCATCTGTGACTTTGTATGTTATATTTGTTTATTTCTCTGTACATCACCGCACAATTACTTATACACTTAATTTATGTATTATGTATTTGATTTGTGTGAATTACACTAAACTCAACTAAATGAACAAAAGGAGGGGATGCAGGTTGGTTCCTTTATTTTCAGCAAAAGTGGCACAAGTGTGTGAGTCAGTGAGCAATGAGTCCAGCGTGCGCATGCTGTGCACGTGATGAACCTGGACTTTGTTGCTACACTGGAATAAATGCCATCACTGGTGTAATGTACAATTCAGAGCAGTAATATAATGATCAGCAGACATCAGCACTTTGATACATGGACTAAATTAAAATGTTGATATGACGGTATGAAATATACTTTACAACAACCTTTACTTAACCCTCATTATACTGATCTACATAATACCAGGGGCTCCAAGAGGCTGACACCTCTAAGTGCTGCTGGATCACGTGGCAGAGCTTGTGCTGGATCCATTTCAGGATCTTCTGACTGGAATTAGGATTGTGTACAACTCTGTACAACTTACTTTTAGCACTTCAGATCAACCCATAGATCTTATGTGGCCTTGTTTGTTTGTTTATGCATACTCAATTCACACCACGCTGATTGCATGAAGTCGTTCGACAATCAGTGTCCTTCATGACTGTGGAAAGTTTCCTGGAACCTGTTTTGTATTATTTTATTCTTTGGTGTCAGGAAGTTCTCTTTGTTTTCTTAGAATAGCAAACCAAAACTGAAATAAGACTCTCAGGGTGTTTTCTCTTACACAATGTGTCCAGAAACTCCCAAGTGAAAATACACCTAGCTGTGTGTATATGTGTGTGTGTGTGTGTGTGTGTGTGTGTGTGTGTGTGTGTGTGAATAAGAAAACTTCCTCATGTCTGGAGGGTTGTTGTATCATAACACAAAATCCTTATCAAGTATCACTTCACCAACCACAGAAGATTTTCTATGTTTGTATTTTTTTTGTGATAAGAAATGTGAGCGGGATAAGGTACACACGGAAATAGAAGCATGGAATCCTCCCCTTGTGTGAACCCTTTCCACAGAATACTGAACTTACTGCCCTTTCCAGTTGAGCGACAAGAGTGAGTCAGAGAGCATCAACTTTATTCCAGGAAACCTAAAGAAAACAAAATATCTACCTCTTTATCTAAAGTAAAGGGAGGACGAGTCTGCATATGAAACAGAGGCCTGCATGTGCTAGAGTGGAAGTTAGTTCTCCTCGGCTGAGAAAATGATTTTGCTCATAGCACGGATGCACTGGGAGCCGTCTGGTTCGGTGATCTTCAGCTGAGTAAGAGGAGGAACGACACCGCTGGTGAAGTATCTGAACGCAGGGCTGGGGGACTGGATGGCTTCTAGAAATACCTTGGAGAGAAAAACAAACACATCACAACAGTAAGACGTCACGCTGCCCTCATAGTGACACATATAGGCTATATATACATCATATAAATACATCCTCTCAGGCATGTGGCAAAACAAAGCAAACTGCCTTTATTAAGTATTTGCAGAAAAATATATATGTATATAATGTACATATATCATCTTATTGATTAGTAAAATGTATAAAATAGGATGAAAAAGCAATTCAGTGAAATAAAATATATTATAGTAATATTACTGAATCATTGTACCACAGCCCTGTAAGACAGAGGTAGATGGTCTGAGTATCTCATGAGGAAAATATTAAATACCACAATAAATGATCGGTCTTTGAACTCCCACATTAGTTAGACATGCAGTCATGATGTGCTCTTAACGTACAACACACCTTGACAATGTCCTCTGTGTCCTGTGCTGCGTTTTGGAAAACGGAGTCGCAGTGCTGCAGGTATTTTTCATACAGGCCGAGTGTGTGGGTATCGATCAGCTGGAGAGATGCGTCCCCAAGCTCCGCCTTCTGCAGGTTGACCAGGAAGTCCGTGTTGACTGGACCACACTCAATGAGACTGACGCTGCAGGACCAAGCATCGAGTCAATAGTTTCTCCTAATCGATTGTTTGCTAATAAACTTATTACAGTTACTAGTCTCTAAACACAGGAAGCAAATGACAGCACACTTTAAAACTCACTGGATATTGAAGTGTTGCAGGAGAACAGCCAAACTCTCACATGCTCCCTCTATTGCAAATTTACTGGCACAGTACAGCTCATTGAAAGGGAGACCTAGAGAGATGATTAAGTACCAGGACAGGTTATTTTGGCAATTTCATGCATGGCAGGAAGTCTTGACATGATTTGCTAACGTGACCTCCTTCCAATCATAACAGAAACTGAACACATGTGGACTCCGAAACTCACCGTGAAGCCCTCCGGTGCTCCCGGTTACCAGAATGCGGCCCTGACCTTGCGCCTTCATCTCCGGCAGGAAGGCCTGGATGGTCTGGATGGTTCCCAGGAGGTTGACCTCAAGAATCTGCCTCATCGAGTCCAAGGACTGCAGCTCCAGAGGCCCCATCAGACCCACGCCAGCATTACACACTGTAAGCAGCGAGGACAAGCTCATTGGCACACAAAAAAGTCAACCCTGATCAGAACAGACGCTCACGAGGAGGCCATACCCAGAATGTCCACCCGCTTCTCCACAACCCTGTCCCTCGCGTCCAGAATGGACTGACGCTCCGTCACGTCCATTTGGAGGATGTCCAGCGTGTCCTGGTGCAGGCCTTTCACGCTCTCTAACAGGCGCTCCTTCTTAGCCAGGTTCCTCATCGTGGCATAGACTAAACAGAAAGCAGCACTCAGGGACACATAAAAATAAATGTACTCATCGAACTAAATCACCTGTACAAATAAAGGCTTTACAGATAGAATAGTAAATAGACTGTTAAAGCACTTTACAACACAAATCACATTCCCACAGCACTTCCATACACAGCGTTTTCCCTTTTTTTTTATCACACATCATTCCCACATTGCTGGCACAGCCGTCAGGAGCTTTTTAGGATTCAGTGTCTTCGACATGGAGAAGCCGGGGATGGAACCACCGACCTTCTGGTTATCGAAAAACAAGCTTTATACAAAGATATTTATTTAATCAATTAGCACAAAGACAAACTCAGCTATTCATGCAGTTTATCAGCAGCCACTCATAGTGCCGCAGTTTATAAAATCAAGCAGATACAAGACGTCAGCTTCAGTTAATGTTCACGTCTAACATCAGAGAGGTCACTGTGGGTTCCACTCATGTCGGATGAGAACAGAAATCTCTGACCCATGAATCCATTGAGCCGATATGCCTTGTGTCAGCATGTCAAGGCTGTGGAGGCTGTGTTGTCTTTGCACACCACTGGCCCCTTTAAACCTAACTCCTCATTGTCTGAATGCCGCAGCCTGTATTGGCATTGTGGCCTCCCTCCATGGCCACACTCGTCTTCTATCGGCTTCTTCCAGCTTTATAATGCACCATGTCCCAAAGCAAAAGTCGTCTCAAACCCGAACCCCTGTTGTTACCTTTGAACTTTTTGTCGGGGTCAGAGGCCAGCCGAACTGCCAGGCTGAGTCCGATCCCCGAGGAGCAGCCCGTGATCAGCACCACCCTCTTGTCCATGGAGCCTAGTTCACCAACGTCCTCCTGCTTCAATAGAGAGCGGCTGAGCCAAGTGAGGACAACACTTTTGAGAGGAGTGAGTCAGCAGGATGGAGGGCATGTGAAAACTCTGATTGTCAGTGTTGTCAGGCCATCACAAGGCCAGTTACTCCTAAACATCATTCTGTTATCAGCCACCTGCAGTCCTCCCGTAGTATCTCACGTCCTTGTTCATATAGTTTGATTTTTTTAGTCAGACGTGGGAAACATTCCCTTCTTTATCTGTGGCGGCTCTGAGTTTTCTCCCCCTGAGTATGGTGAAAAGCCAGGTACATGATGCGCTCTACCTGTTTGTGCTTTGCATCGCACAACTGACATGAGCAGCAGGTGGCAGCAAAACGCCAAAATAGCCCTCCTGCACTGTATTATTATTCCAATAATTGATGTTGAGTCAATATCTGCCATTCAGCTATGGTAGTTTTAAAAAGCACATACAACAGTCAGTAGGTCATCCAGCCGTGCCTCTTCAAACTCTTGGAATGTGTGACAAAATAATCTCAAACATCAATTTTTCAGCTTCTGAAGAACATTCAACTGAAGGTCACAGTCTTTATATTCCGGTGAAAAAACTGAGAACAATTTCTTACTAATACTATTCCTGAGGTTAAGAATGAGTAACTATGATATGTTTAAAAGTCTCAATGATCATTTTGTCATTTGTGATCACATGGTTTTAGGATTTAGACATTTCAAGCATTAGGCTCCATTACAAACCTGCAAATCAAATATGGTTGATTGTCTTTTACAAAGTACAAGTAACAATTGCAGGGTACCATCATGTGCATGTCAGTGAGCTTCCACTAGGTGGCAACACAACCTCAGGGAGAGATTACTTTGCTCCTGGTTCTTGGTGCTCTCCTACATATGCGTACATTATACCAAAGTTTGTAAAGTTGTAGTTCTTATTTGTTCCAAATAAGTATTTGACACTGTGCTGGGTTTGGATGAATTATTGCATGACCTATGTTATTCATCTATCGGGAATTCCCATGTAGATTGTAGAACAAGCAATATGAGATTAGATTTTTGGTGAGGGTTAGGGTTTCCTTCTTGCATGAAAGTTGTTTTGCAGTTTCAATTTGTGGTTGTAAACAAACCTTGCACCAAATTTGTGTCACAATCATTTGTACTATATTGCCACCTTGTTTCTGCATTTAACTGGTTTCCATCTCATGTGCATTACAGCCAAAAACAGGCCGTAGGGTCAAAAAAGGATGATAAAATAAATAAACGTTATACAACATTTCAGCAGCATGATTTGCAAAAAGATTGGGAGAAAACCAAGTTGGAATTTCCTGCCATTTTGTTGAATTCCTCCCCATGAGATGGCATCAGCTTGGCCGTGGTCCCAGAGTCTGTGGGACAGATAACACAAGGAATTGAATCTCTTCAAATATCTGCAGTTCCCGAGCATCATTAAAAAATCTCAAACTGCTTGACCTCAGGGTGTTTATTTTCTTTTAATCTTATCTTGCTCAGGGCTTTAATACACTGTACTTTGCAGTATGCATACATGCATATTGCATTGTGACTGTAAGAGTTGATGAGGCACAGCCAAGTTTCTGTTGCTACTGTATGTAAATTGTTGTAACTTGAGTGAAAAAGCAGAAGCTCTCGGCTTCCTTTCCTGTCTCTCTCTCTCTCTCTCTCTCTCTCTCTCAGGCATTACTCAGAAGTATGGGCAACACTTATATCAAGTTTCTCTGAATCTGCCCTGGCAGCATGGTGTGGTCCAGTGTACTGCACTCAGGGTGCTTCCTTCTTCACTTGGCCTTCAGTCTCCTTGTAGCCCCGTAATTAGCCACAGGAAGTTGAGGGGAGGTACACGGTGGTCTGGGGAAGCCGTCAAAACACCTCCTGGACAAGTTTGGCCCACCGTGCTGAGCGTAAACAGACTTCTGAAGACCTAACAGTTGCTCAGGGAGAGAGAGAGGACGTCCTACATGCACAGCTGTGTGTTTCAGTGGCATTGGGAGAAAAGTGAAGCATTTGTTGGAGCCGGCGGAGGCAGCAGGCCGGCCTCGTGCTCATGGGTGATATGCATGAGATGGAGTATTCATGAATTCTGCAGTGTGACTGCAGAGAAAGAGATATCTGCTCACGCTGCAGGAGGAAAGAGCATAACGGCTCCTTGGTGGTGAGTCCATTCATGTGCTCGCCCTGTGGACGACCACGCCGAGCCAGTCACATTGTGCTATTCCAGGGCTGACGTGTAATAAGGTCACGGTGTAGAAACAGAACGAGGTTTGTGATGCAGGAGCAGATGGGCTGCACGAGCAAATGTACGTGGCAGGATGTCCCATGTGAGATTGATGAGCAGAAGTGAAACATCAGAAACCAGACGTGGTGAATGCGGTGAAGCTGAGTCTCACGGCATACCTGGCAGCCCAACTGAACGCAGATACACTTCTCAGGGATGTTTGCCTGAACCTGTTTCAAAAGCTTTTGAAGCTGATTTACTAAAATTGTTGATCATCTTACAAATGCTGCCAAGACGGTATACGTGACAGAAACCAAACCAGGGGTTACTTGAGGTTATATCTGCAGATGCAAGGGTGTGGGTGGATACTTGTTATATATCAAAGGCTTTACACCTGGTTGAAACTAAGAATGCATGATAGATAGGCAGTGAGCTAAAAGTAATGATTAAAATAAAATGGATAGCTATATGTACATCGCAGTTTGCTTAAAGTAAAACTGAAGTAGCTTAATAGTAAAAGTTAGAAATAGCTTGATGGGTATAAATAGAGTGATAGAGGTTTCAAGCTCAAAGTCAATATTATAATATAGCTAACGCTAAAAGTACTGGATGGTTGAAAGATCTTAAAACAATTAGATGAAGAAGTTTAAATTCTTAACAACACATGTCATAGATTGATGGTGGAAAAGTAAAGGTTGAATGTCTGAGAAAGATTTAATTAGTTAATTAGGTAATGAACTGATGGTTGCACGACTAAAAGTGAAGGATGCATGGCTAAAACAGGAAACTAAAGGATTGAGTAAATCGTTGATACTTTTATCCCGAGTGGTCGCAAAAATTTAACTTCAGCAAAACAAACCAAAATATTGAAAGTTAAATTTGCATTAATGTAACATCCTACGGCCGATCTCATAACACTGACACATAATAGCACCTTTTTAAATGCTCACATGTGGGGCAGGTCAAGTTGGTGGACTGGTACTTGATTGACAGGGCTGTGGGGAGACGTTTGGCAAATGTTTCTGAACCACATGAGCTCTGGTATTATGAAACAGGAAAGACTTTTTTCACATAGCTATTAGAATAGTGATGTTTTTGTGACAACCTGAGATGCAGGTCAGATTATCCTTCATCATTCACGCTCGTGACGGAGATGAGAATAAGGCAGAATCGTCTCCTAACGTTGTTCCTTTCTGCTGTTTTTGTCTGCCGTTGTCGCCATGCCAACCGGTTCATGTTACAGCAGAATTCCCATCTGATATCAATTGGATTCCTCGCCACCTGCCTGAGAGAGTTTTGTTTCACTTTATGAATCCGACGTTTGACTGCTGCGGTCTGGACTTGATGGATTTCATGATTAGAGCCCAGCGTCTGCATGTGATGAGGTCGAGTTACCGTCTGTGACCTTTCGCTGCCTCTCCTTTCAACAAACAGCCGATGCATTGAATCCATATCTTGTTCTTCCTCCATGGCTCCGATAATTAATCAAAGTCTGCAGCCCCTCTCAACTCTTTCACCCACGACGTGTTTGACCTGGAGCGCAGATATTTCTCATGTGCTTCCAGAGTTTCTTCTCTTCCTTTCACATGTATGCATGAAGCTCAGAGCTGCACAGGTTTCCAAAGTCAACTGCCAACGATTGAGAGAGGCCTCGTGCTCCTGTGTGCTACACATGCAGGGACATGTGGTAAATAGAAAGTATCCTCTGTTCTGTGAAACCCATCCTGCGCACAGGACAACTGACACTGGAGTGCGAGATGGAAAAGAATTCCCTCCTCTGAGAATATCTAATCCAGGATGATAAAAAACCCAAACTAAAGGAGCTATATATCTTTAAATGCCTGCTCATGAACCACAACCGCTGAGAGACGCGGCCCCTGCAAATCGCTCTGTTGTGACGACCACGGAGATTCAGCAGGTTTGCTTCAATAAAGGGAGCAGAGAGAGAACCTGAGAAGCGCAGTGTGTGTTTTTCTCAAGGTAATATAGAGGCAGCAGGGCCTCGCTTCTGCTAAAATCATCATGGTTGAAACGGGAGAATACGTGTGGAAAGTATGAATGGTTCTGAACACCCATACTGTACACAGAGGCAGAGTCAGCACATTTTCAGTTTATGATGTACACAGTGTACGTGCATTATGGCTGCAGGATTTATTCCTACCTAATCGTTTTCGAATTTTATTTGCATGCAAGTTGAGCCGCTTGCAAAGAAAGAGCTGCAAGTCAATAATTCATTGTGCTCAGCAAAGCCACGACAGAGGGAACGAATACACAGACGTTAATATTTCAATTTTTTAAGATTATCATCATGATCCGGGCCCAAGGGAAGAGTTTCGCCATGCTTCCATTTTCAGATCAAAGGTCGAGGGTAGAAGGCTGTCATATGTGTATATTTTCCCAGAGTTTTTGATATACAGTTTGAGCTCGTGTTGGTTTATGGCGATCTGCTGGACGTCAGCTGTAACCCCGAGGGCCGCTGCCTGACGCTCGTTGCACTGGTCGCCCTGGCATTCCACAGGTCCTGTTTGTACACAGAGCTTCAGAGCTCCAGGAAACAGCAGGGGATTGTGTCATGGGAAATGTCCCCTCCGTCTTGAATGGAACGCTCAAGGCATTCTTTCTCGCTGTTATATTGGGGACATCCTGTTCCTGCTCCTTTCTGGGCCTTAAGGTCGCAGGACTAGACCTGACCTGTATTTTGCTCAGAGCTCTGATAGCGGCTTCTATGTACGCATAGCTGCCGCAGCTGCACCATCATGGGGACCTTTGTTTGTTGGACAGGCACAAACGTATCTGAGCTCTGTATCGGAGGTTATTCCGCTGCGAGATCCAATCCATTAGATAACGTACAAGAGAAATCTCTGACTGTGCAGATCTCATCAGCAGAGGTTTGCTGGGGAAGTTTGGAAAATACCGGAGGAGGCAGCAGCGTCAAAACGCATCAATGCATCAGGAATAACAAAAGAAATACCTCAAGTGTATTTATACTTCAGTGTTTTATCTTTTCTGACTTCTGTCTCTGCGCTCCAGGTGCAGCATGCGGAGAATGCCAGCTACTCCATGCATCACTACCTCACCTGTGATGTGGGGAAATCAGGTGATGGCTGGTGTGTCGGGGCAGAACAAGTGACTCAGCCGCTCTGGTATGCGCCTAGAATTGTTGTCGGCGGTGAAAGCGGTTCTCACGGCAAATGACTTAGTTTTGCCCTCAAAGCTGGCACCGCCTCTTTCTTCTTCTTCTCCTTCGGGTCGGTCGCACTCTATTGTTGTCTGAATCACATCTGAATAACGCTGCCCCATGTGCATTCTTGCCCTCCAAGTTCCACAGACGCTGATGGAATCAGAGGCGCACTCCACCCACCACCTGGTTACCTGGAGACACTCTGTTTACATCAGGGCCTGAAAACACTGAAACTAAGTGTAGACATCAGGGGTGGGGGAAGTCCTCAAACGTTGTTCTCAAGTACAAATAAATGGACAAAAATGTACTCAGGTAAAAGTACCACAATAAGTTTTCTACTTGATTACAGGTGAGTGAGTAACTTTTAAAGAATTAAAGTAAAAGTACTTGCCAAGTATTGCCTATTCTGGTCTACTACGACATGAACTGTATATTTTGTGTAATACAAGGATAATACTAAAGAATGGTGCAGATGATGCTACTGAAAAAAACATGAATTCAGGTTTTGAATTTTGCCATAGCAGGAGGCGGGGTCTAATATTACCTTTCCAATCTGATTGGATAAAAGGACCAATTCCCCTCTAACTATTGATAACTTTTAAATACAAACGCAAAAAACAGTGTGAGCCTACATGACAGTGGGTGGAAAGACTTCTCTAAAACATGCACACACATCTCACACGACAACATTATAACATGCATTTCATATTTGACTCCCTTTGAAGCTCTTTCCTCTGATCTCAGGTGCAGAGACGTAACGAACCCATCTCACCTTGATTCTCCGATGCAAACAATTCACTCAAATAAGATTTGCACGCCCTGCCCTTATGCAACATGTCCAGTAACAGAGCTGACTAGTGTTGTGATGTTTGTCTTGGAGACGGCCTTGTTGCTGTTCCCTTTTGTTTCCTCCAGGTCAAGGATACCCCACCTATTTTTGCATAAGCTTGCTGATAGAGGGACGCTGCGGTGAAACCTTGGCAGACAGTCCATGAACATGACCGCTGGCCTAGGAATCTATGGGTACGTAACCCCCCCGGCCCAGACCACAGCAATGTAACCTCGACTTGACGAGAACACGGTGACACTGAGTTCTGCACTCGGGCGTGCAAACCTGCTAAATGCCAATCGAAATTTCCCTCCCCGCCCTTTAACTGAAGCGTTAAGATGGATTGTATTTCCTTATCGCTCTTTGTCATCTGCTCTGTGCACAGGCCCAGTATGTTCCAAAGAGTTAATCCTTGTTATTACCATCGAGAAATACTTCTGAATAAAGAGAAATGTTGGCCGTCTTCATTTCTGACATACCTGCTGATGCTTTGCTTTGTTTTGACACTGTGGTGTTCTCATTGGTTGACCCCTCAGAGGATTGGTCTGAGCTACATTTGAGAAGAAACTGCAGATCAACAAAGAGAGCGTCGACCTGAGTAACTTGTTTGCTCTGATGGTTGTTGTTTTCCCCTCTGTTTCACTTTACAACAGGTGATGTCACGAAACTCATATTCAGTGCAGAGAAAACGTGAGAAGTCCAATTAGAGGTTGTTAAAACGCCCCGATATTGTTCTTCAATATTTCATGTGATCACGCTATACAATAGTGGGTTTAATGTTTGGGTTTTTAATGCATAAATACCCTGTAAGTGATTAAAGCAGCAAATAAGGCTGTCAATTTCTAAACAGAAGAAATGTCACATCACAGGCTAAACTCTCACACCTCCACCAAGGCCCCACAGTCCAAACTGCACACACTTATACATCAGTCCCCTAAATAGGCCTGATTTTTTTTAAGATCAATAAATTATTCTCTTAGAAATCTGGAATCTGCATCCTTCCACCAAGGTTGCCAAAAAAACCTTTATAATTTTTGCAATACTCCTGCTCACAACAAACAAACATAAGGACAGTGGTAACAACATCTCTTCCTTTGCGGAGGTACTGAGATCTCTTCTTTTTTCTCTTCTCATTTACACGTACAGGAGCTGGAGGAGATTTAGCGTCCTGCTCAAATCTCTGCTGACGGGCCTGTTGTGATTGTAGCACATTTGCATGACGTGGCAGATCTGATTTATTTATGATAATGTCGTGCCACATGCAGCAGCTGATTAAAGCAAAGGTCAAAAAGGATTCTGGCTTATAAAAATAGCCATCAATGGAAGAAAAGTATTCTCTACTTAACATAATAGGATATTACTTTTTGGCCACCTTTGCACCAAAAAAAGTTATTCTTTACAGCAGATCAGGTACAGTAACTTCTTCTGCAGTCTTGTATGAGCCTATAGGATGCATTGGAGTATTTTTTTGCAAAGAGCATCTGGGTCTTATCACGTCTCAACATCATTTCCTTCACGTTAAATGACCACGATCAGGAGCCAAGTCCCTCAAGTGTGGGAATGGATGGTAAATGGTTCCAATAAGCTACGTGCTTATCACACATCCCTCCCTGTTGTGTCACTGGAGCTTCTCCTATCTTCCTTTTCTTGTATCAACGGGCCTAATGCTGCTGCCTGTTAAAGTGATAAGAGGGCGAGTTAGAGGCTAAGGTACAGTTCGGCCGAGATAGAACAGGGTCACTGTGACATGCTGGAAAGTTTCTCAGACATCCCTCTGGTTGACAGCCTTTGAATCCATCTTGCACTTATGAGACGACAGAGCAAAGGGCACAAGGAAAGCTCTGGGAAACGTGCCGCGTTGCACGATCCTCTGGGATCAGCAGAGGTCCTCCAACATAAGCGGAGCATTCAGCCATATCTGGGGCAAACATTTCTGCTGACAGTTTATCATACTTGGCAATTATTACGTAGGAACTTTTTGGCCTATAATTTGGGCTTTAGAGAGGAGACGTCTTTTGGAGGCAGCAGATAACATATTAAGGAGGAGGAGATGAGCCCAAAACACATGATTATTAGCTGCTGGTTATATAAGACGACTTTTCCGTGACTTGGCCAACCCAAGAAATGAAGTTCAATTCTGGGAGTGACAGGCATGTCGGGAAGGCCATGGCATTAACAGCCTAATGGGTCATTAAACCGAGCTGATGGGCCAGTTTGACTCTCCCTCACATTCCAGCCGCTCTCAGTTTCTGTCAGTCGTGCTGCCGTGAGCTCACCTTCGCATTCCTTCCTTGTTTATGGCTCATTTGGACGGTCACAGGATTAGTGTGTCTGAATGTTTGGGTGGTGCTCATTGCCCTTCACGCCTTTATTTACAGCTAGAAGAGCACCCAGTACATACCTCCGCTAAAGCCAAACAATCCGACGCATGTTCACATCATGGGCCGTACATTATTTCCTGAGAAATTACGAAAATGACAACAAAAGTCCTGTAATATTTAAATTCCTGGATGCATCAACATGACTGGATTTGCACTTAACTATTATGGCCTCTTCCCTGACTCATGGCCCATCCCTCCACCAAGTGTAATCCTGCTGAGAAACAAATGTCTGATTTCCTTGACAGAGGCAATAAACAGTAGCAGTTCTTCTTGAGTCTTACTTATGAAGTGTCCTTGCAGGATTCAGAAGGATCATATTTATTATAACAATATATATTTTACAATATTTTAATTGTAACAAAGGGCTTCTTAATGATCACAGATCATAGTAATGCTTCACAGATAAATAATTAGACTAATACTTTGGGTGGGAGTCAAACCTTTGCTTGATTTAAGTTTAAAACGGATCACAATAAATCTGAGAGGTCATGAGATTGTTGGACGAAGAAGAAAGAGATGGACAAATTAGAAAAAACTTTTCTTTCATCTTTTCTTTTATTGTGACACATTGGTTGATTTAAACCCTTTGAAATGATTTAAATGAAATCATGTGAGAAGTTTTGAGGGGAACTGATAACAAGTCAGACGTCCAAAACCAAAACATCTGACCCCAGCCACAGGTCCCATGCCAAGTGGCTGGGAGGCACTGGTTTATCCTGCAACACAGTTTTATTAAGAATAAGTTTGCTATATAAAATAACCCAATTACTAAATTTGTGTGAAATTTTACAAAGTGAAATATTTCCCACTGAAATTATGTAGGATCGAAGTATGAAGTTGCAGAAGTATCTTCAGTAAGGATCTGATTCTTTATTGAGTTAGTAACAACAACCATGAAGTATTTTTATCAGCTGAATAAACTTCCAGGCAAAGGAGGTTATGGTGGAGGATTGATCATGTGTGCGCTTCATCTGATGACATCATGACGTGTTCCACTTCTAAACACTGGCTGTGTTCTTCTGAGAAAATCCTTTAAAAAGAGAAAAGCATTTTCCCTGGGAGTTTTAGTGCATAAAAGAGGAAAAGCTCCTCGGAGCCTCGTCCATGTGAGCTTTGACTCGGTTTAATTCGTGACCGTCATGGCTGTCTGACTCTTTCAGTAAACTGGGCTGGATCTTACGACTGGGCTGTCTCTGGGGTCTTTGATCAGCGCTTCACATCACATACTGCAACGGACATGCGCTGCTCTCCTCATTAACGCTACTGCCCAGACAAAAGTGAAGTTACATCAAAGGTGCTGGAAAAGTTTCAGAGGAGAAAGACGTCAAAGTAGGTCAAGAGAATATTTTTCATAAAACTTAAAATAATACCAACAATCTATTCTTCCATCTATTATTATAATTTAGTTTAACAGATTTTTTTTTAAATTTTATCTAGCTTTTTATCTTTTTGTGTGTGTGTGTATGTGCAGGCATACCTATCTATTTTTAGTTGCAATTGTTGAAGCACACATTTTATCTACAACTCTAATCTGTTAATGTTGTTTGTTTTGTGTTGACCTTTTAATTTAGCATGTTTTATTTTGACCATGGAAAGCGCTTTGTACTGATTTGTTTGAAAAGCGCACTGTAAACACAATATTTATTATTATTAACCTCTGCCAAGGAGGTTATGTTTTAACCCCTGTTCATGTCTGTATATGTCTGTCAGCAGGAATGAACAAAAAGCTTCTGAATAAATTACATGGCAGAAGAATGAGACACGGGCCCAGTAATAAACCATTAAAGGGCAGATCTAGTTCTTTGTTTGTTTTGTTTGTTTTGTTGTCTGTTTTGTTTTTCTAATGTTTGTACTCATAAAACGGTAAAAAAATAAAAAATAAAAAAAAATAAAGGGCAGATCTAGGATTATTATTTAGTAAAATTGCGAGATAGTGTAGGTTTATTTTCACCAATTTCTCAGGGAACAATTCCTGGATCTTAGTGCATCACTCATTAAGTGATTGAGTCATATCTATAACGTATATAATTTGGTGTAGATCCAAGTAAAAAAACTGTTTCTGTTGTGCCTTGCATAGCAGAGGTATAGGTCATATTATTTTCACGAGATATAGTTTCTGAAATGTTTATTTCCTTTGTGTTATTTGCTGAAAAAGGCTACATCCTAAAAGGTTAACAGTGTATAACATCGCTGTACAAAGAACTTCCCTATTTAAAGTTTGTTTTTGTAAAGACACCTTGTCTTTAAGGTGTCTGCTCACAATCAAGATTGCTCATGTTTAAAAAAAAATAAAGTAAATGAGGTCCTGAGGTTGTTTTTCATTAAACCAATAATCACGATATACTGTTACCAAAGTACTTCCAGTCCTGCCACTGGTTTCACGCAGATGTGGCAGCAGATTCCGCCGGCCTGGGCTTGCGTCAGCAGGGAGATTCCATGAGATTCAGCATCTGGGTGCTGCATTCTTCCCGACCCTACGCATTCCCATCGCAACGCTCACGAGACGCAGACGGACAGAGATGTTTCCTGTCCCCCCTGGCGAGAGTGAGGGGTGTGAGAAACATGGTCACTGAGATCAGAGTTATGTCCAGGGAGGCGAGTGGTGGCACAGAATACCAAATAACATCCATCCCACAGTGACGATGGTCCCCTCTCCAGCACACACTTCACTCAACAGGCGAAGAAGAGACAAAGGAGCAATTCAGTGTCTGTTAACACAAGAGGCCCTGTCTATGCTAAATGCAAAGCTATGAATGAAGATGCGTAAGATTTGTGACCAAACTCCGGTTTCAACTTCAGAAAGAAATCACATAATTTGGACATTAATGTGGACGTATCTTAAACACACCACACACACAAATACACGACACCATTCAGATTCCCAGACAAATAACTTGAGCTAACAAGGAAGATTATGTTGAAAACCAACAGATGGCTCTAACCAGTGCCTTTATTTGTGGGGTTTCAGGGTTTTGGAATTAGAGGAGGGCCAGTCAGGGGCGGGTGTCCCGTCAAGGCGGGGACACGCCCTCGGCGAGGCCACAGACATCGTCCTGGAGGGCGTCTGCCTCGGAGTCTGAATCCCTGCCAGAGTGTTTTATGTTCCCATTCAGCGTGAGGAAGGAGCTGCAGACCACCGAAAGCTGGAAACTTTCCAACCCTTTAAATATTATTTAAAGGGCAATTTATCTTACATTTAGAATCTCTGCTGCCGTTTGTGATATGTTAAAATCCTTCACAAGATGATGACACAGAACGGAAGGTAAAATGTTCACTTCTGTTAAAAAGCCAGAATAAATTCCTTCCTGGGGAAAATGAGCATGTTTAGAAAAGTGTGATTGATTGGTGGCTTTTGGTCACTTGTCTGATTTGTGATGCGATCAGCTGAAAAGAGGGGGGGTAGTAAAGAAAGCAGTTTTAACACAGAGACCTGGGGGGAAGCATGAATAACTGGCTGTCAGCGTGAGCTATAAGTCAGAGCTTGGATTGCTAAGCTGGTGGAAACACACACACACACACATGTACGGGCATTGGCTCTTAGGTTTAGGTGTCTCTCTGGGAGGTCTCGTAGAGGTCAAAGAACGAGAGGAAGTGGGAACAGAAAACAAAATTATGAGAACGAAGGAGACGCCAGACTCAGGTTCATGGGGGACTCAGGCTGCCCACTGGACTCAGGCTGGAGAAGTATTTATTTGTATGAGTGAGATACAAAACACAGGAAAACAGTGGTAGCTCACTGGGGCACAGCTAGCACAACCAAATGAGATGAGTGATAACTGGGGAGAAGAAGGCCCTGAGCTTCCTCATCACCACTTCACCTCTCTGAAACGCTTTGATTTTGGTGTCTGAGAATCTTTACAGATATGTCTGATTTGTGTTTATCTTCATCCTTCATTGAAGTTGGTTGGGGTTCCTGGTCCCCAGGGGATGATCCCTAATACCTTTAGACCCCATAAACTTCTCCCACCACTGCCTCAGTTAGGCTCTGAGCAGCACTTGGATCCATGTCAATCTGTATCAAAACCTTTTGGTTTGATTTCCATCAAACTTGCTGTGGACCCCTGTTGCTACCATGAGGCTGAAGCTCTCCACATAAACAGTAGATAATAATTTCATGAGCTGAGAGCAATGAAATCCACACAATAAATCAGGTTGAACCATTTACATTGAGACACTTGACCTAGATGTCCTTATACTCATAAATCCTTTTGACCTCTTTAACCCACTATAGGCCAATAAATGTGACATCTTCAGCCAGACTTTTAAACCCAAATTGTGGATATCTGTTTTGTCTAGTCCAACTTTTTCATATTGTGGAATGTGATAAAAAAATAAAGTTTGGGTGAACCACTTTGAAATAAGTTGACTTCTTAATAGATCATTGTCAGCTACAGAAAATAAAAAGGACCAAACTAATCTCTTATATAAAAGCAAAAACTAAGCTAACTCACTACTATTCCTGTAAGCACATGACTAATTATATTGATTGTTTTTTTTTCTTGCATTACACAGAGCATCTGTTCACAATATGAATAAAGGAGGTGTGACTTTTGCATCAAAGAAGGAGCAAATCGATTTTGTTTGACCTTTGACCCCCACCTCCCTCCTCATGCAAGTCACAAAAGGCAACCGAGCTAGCTGCCCACTGATAACAGAAAGACAAAAAAACACACATCATGCATATGTATAGACACACACTCACACACACACACAAAACTCTTGGTGCAAACTGGCCGAACGAGCACTTTTAAAGGAATTCACAGTGGCGTGCTCGGCTGTCACGCTCAAACCTGCGGCCCCTTAGCTCATGGAATCTGCCTGTGTACGGTTTTCACCTCACATAATCTTAACCGTCGTGTCGTTTATGAGGTGACTTGTGATTTTTCTCTGTATCTCACCTCATTTGAAGTCGAGACCTTCCCATAAGACAAAACCACAGAGCTTCCCCCAATGGCCTTGAGGTGGGATGGAAAAATAAGGACGAGGCTGAACTCCTCCTGCGCGCTCACAGAAAAAACTCTTAGATTTTGAGGTCACAACACTTTCGAGTCGGCTATGTGTTTTATTTGATTATCGCTTTATAATGTTTCGCAGATAATATATTTTCCCTGTTTCTGGGCTCATGGTCAGAGGATGGTAGAAGTTGCCACGGTGATGACGGGGAGTGTGTGCGCGTCCCTAATGCAGCAGCTTGTCGCACTGTTACCGCGGTTACACAAACAGGGATAGCTGAAGCGGCGCGGTTCAGCAGGTAATCATTAGCGGCGAGCTGACCTTTGACCCCTGTCGTGCCTCGTATGACATATGGTCGCGTCTACCTGCTGTTGCTGGAGTTACTGGGCCGTGACTGTGTTTGGTGACCAGTCAGGTTTGTTTTACTCAGGCTGGACACTCACAAGTAGCTTTTAGGCAGAAGAAGCCATTTTTTTTAATTGTCAATATTTCCCAAAAGTGTCAATCTGTCATGTCCAATAACCGTGTTGGGGAAATATTTCCTCTTCGACAAAACCCCATGTTTAAAAACAAATCAGGAAATTCCCCTTGGCCATGAAAAATATAGAAATGTAAGTAAACGATTGTTGCAGATTTTCCTCTCAGTCGTTCATCATGAGTCAAATTCTGGTTTACCATTCCTACTTTCGAGGTGTTGGCTTTACTCAGGGATTTTCTGCAAAGCACCACAAGTTATTTCATTGTCTTCAGTCGCCTTTTCAATTAGTCTTTGTTTCTAGACATGTTTTTTTCTGCCACTGGCATTTCTGCAAGATTAACACCACCCCATTTCTTAATACTCACCACCCCACCTCTCCCCGCTTCCTGTGTTCGCTCGCCAATCCAAATACATTTTTTCCATTACTTTCCTGAGTCAGACATTCCAATTGGATTTCTCCGCTTCCCCATTTCCTCTGTTTCCTTCTCTCGTCTTTCTTCTGCACCCGCTGGCACGTCTTCATTCGTTCTCCCTTCATATTCTTCCAGCCCTCGCCGACTGGTTTTATGTTTATCTGAGCATCTCAGAAAGAAGTGAAAAGCTAAATTCACTCCTTCATTTTCTTATCTTGAGTTGCTGGGAAATTCTGTTAATTACGGCCAGACTGCAGTGGGCTTTTTATTTTTTTTACATCTTTATTTTACCGTGTCAACAACCCCCAACTGACACAACAGTAGTTTGTTTTGGCAACCGACGCACACAGATAAGCGTTTGACGGATGGCGACGGGTGTTAGACAGAATTTCTCATCCGGTCCAAGAAGGTGTCTGGTATTTAAATTCCCCCAAAGTTGTGTTAAATCCTCTTCGATGTTATCTGAATAATGCAAGTGTTGTTCAGCACAAAGCCTGTACAGTGAATTGAGCTGTGAAAGGGTTTATGTGTCTGTTGCTGGATTAATGAGACAATGATGGGGCTGTGAGGGGCTGGAGACCGGAGACAGAAGCAACAGCTGAGAAAGCCCTCAGCCTTTCGGTTTCTAAGTTGGTCCGTCTGTGCTGGGTGTCTGTCCGTGGTTAAGCCTGGCTGCATCTGTTTATGCCCACACCCCAACGGCCTTTAGTGTGGTGTCATACCTAAGTATGCATGGAGCTATTTAGGCCAATCTAGAGTTCTTGCATGTGACTAATGCTTTTTGGCTCATGTGAAAGCAGCTGCTATATTTTGTTTTTGTCTGACAACAAGTCTTGTCTGTTTTGTTGTTCACGTTTAATGCAGTTGTTTGTTTCTGCCGCCTGAAGGAAAGAATCACTTTACCACAATTGCTGCCTTCACGTGCAAAGAGCGTCTCGCAGACGTGTGCAGAGCTGTAGTTATGAATTCCTCCGGGTGCTGGGAGGTCACATTGCCAGAAAGTGAGGCAGGATGTGGCAGAACGTCAGCCCAGCTGCCTCTACCTGCAGTTCAGCTTTCATCTCCTCTCGGTCTCATCCTTCTCTTCCTGTGCTGCTGCTCTGCACCAGCCCACACAGTGCGGGCTGACAGACGACAAATCAGACGCTGCAACCCAGAGGGGAAAAAAAAGTCTGCAAAGGCCAAATTCATATTTGTGGCCCAACGTTAAGTTCACACTCAAGCTTTCCACTGCAATCAGTGGGTCTGCCGTTTAAACACAAGCATTCCCAGTGCCCTACTTTGGCTGTCCCCAGGGTTTCTCATCTGGTGCATTCATCCTGAGCATCATGTCAGCTTTTCCCATCGGTTTTCTGGTCAGGAAAGACGAACCAAAACCAGCTGTTTGAATGTAATTAACATCCAGAAAGTGTCGCCCCATTTGAAAATATTAGGCCTCTGAAGAGGAGGCTGACGTTGCTCCTGCTGCACCGGGGCTGTCAAAGAGGGGCTGGTGTTGTTTCTGGATGATTTGTGACAGAGATGCAAACAGAGGGGTACATGTCTGTGTGTGTGTGTGTGTGTGTGTGTGTGTGTGTGTGTGTGTGTGTGTGTGTGTGTGTGTGTGTGTGTGTGTGAGCCTGGGGCGACACATTTGACGAATGAAGCTCCACCGAGACTGAGAGGAGTTGAGAAACATGTCCGCTCACTCACCTGAGACGACCTCTTGCAACATACAGTTTACAGCAACAACAGTGTGCTGTGAGTTTTGAGAAACCTGCAGAGTAATTATTAGGTACAGGAATATTGACTGTTTCTCAGACACACTGTTATTAACGTAACACTGGTATGTTCTGCAAATGTCCTACATAGTTGCGGAGGTCAAGAGAAAGTCAAACTACAGGAGGTCTGTTCTAGCCAATCCACTTAGGGTTAGATTTGATCTACCTTTTAATAAATATTTGTTTACCTAAATGTTCTTAACATACTGTCAATCCTTTTACCAGTAGATTATTTTTATAAACGGAAATTCTAGATTTGATCGGTAAAATGTTTGACATTTATCCAGAATTTGGAGTAAATAACTTCACAAGACACAACAGTCCCCTTAAGAAACCACCTTTAAATTCATTAGATCCAGATCTGAATTTGGATCTGCACCACATTGCACACACTCATAGATGTCCCTTAAAAATGCCTGATTTTCCTCATCATGATATTATTCTCTGAGAAATCAAGTATAAGTTAAAGAGTGTGAAAAAATAATTGCTGGATCCGACCCCTAATCTGGATCCACACCAAAGTTGTATTGGTTCTCTCCTGATCCGAACTGCATCCTGCCACCAAGTTCTGTGATTGATCCGTTCAGAGGTTTTTTAGTAATCTTGCATAAAAACAAACCAACCAGTAAACAAAGGGACAGGGGAGTAATCATCACCTCTTGGTGGAGATAAATGTCACTCTTTATGTGGACAACTGAAAAAAACAAACACTTGATAATGTTATTCACAAACGGTATCAACAGCCATTCACTGAGGCCCTTTGAAAAGCTCTTACTCAATTGATGACGTCACGTCGTAGAACAGTGTGATAAATCAGCGAGGCCTCACACCACTTCCCCTCCATTCATCGCATTTAGAGCACAATCACGGCAATTAGATCTTGAGCCCATTCTGATGCGTATTTTTATCCCTCCTTTCGATGTTTTTCTCAGTTGCCAAAAGGATTAGGAACTTATCTCATAATAGCGTGATGACGTCAGGCCTGCACGTCATCCTGGCGTCTCGCGGCAGTACGACTTCCAGCGCCAGTGTTTGGGAACTCGGTCGGGCCGTAGAGGAAGACGCTTGTCCTTTTTGTTCCTTGCTGTTGTTGATGTGGCAGAAATACCAGCAGTGGGTCGCGGGTGTGGGAGGCTTTGAGACGTGGGTGGCGTGCTGAGCATCTAAATCAACCCGAGCTATTGGACTGTTTTGTTTTATGAGGTGTGGGACCTTTGCTGCTGCATTCAGACACTTTACTCTGAGGTCACCGCAAACACATTAGCGATCACACCAGTGTGCGACCTGGGCTTGCCACTGTTGCACCAGCACACCAGTGATTTATAGACTTAATGAAAGCATGACATCATGCATTAAATTAGCCTGCTGTTAGCCTCCCCTAACCCTGTAAGTGGTGACATGCACGCTATCTACCTCAGCAAATTAGCGTTTGCCGGTGGTGCAGAAACATAGAGTCGAGCTTTTTCGCCAGAACATCAGTCGATTGTTAATTACAAATTGCACAACACGTGACACATGTGTTGTGTACTGAAGCCCTGTGTAAGCAGCCGAAGAAGACAGGGAACACTTATGGACTAAGGTGAGATTACCGCGTAGCCCTCCTGGGCCTGAACCCATTCATTAGACCGAATCTTCTTACTGCGTAAACAATGGTTTATGACTAAGAAGCATAAACAGGGACTTTAGACAGCCAGCAATCACGCTATGTAAGGATTCAGCATTTTGAAATATTGCAGATGTAGTCTTTAAGGCCTTGTTAACATGACACATTTCCTAAGAAAGGCCTTTTTCGTTCTCACGAAATTATTGCTTGCACGAAAGCGGCTGTCACGGTGTCCTCGCTCAGAGACGGAGCAAAAGGAGGTAAACGAGAGAAGGGAGGCAAACATTTTAGGACATTGAACGGAAAGAAAAAGTCTGGGATGTTATCAAAGTCATAGATCTTAACTTACCGGCACAGGACTCTGCAAACTCATATATGGACGGCAGCAAACATTTAGCAGCACGGTGTCACATAGTCAAAGAGGCAGAACACTTACATAATGAGAACCCCCTATTCCTCCTCTGTTTTTACACTCCCCTGGGCGACATAAAGGAGAGAAAGGACATCTTTGAAATGGTGGACAAGAGACTGTGTGTCTCTCTGACACGTTTACCTAAGGGAGTCATACGAGAGCTTAACAGTGCACTTTTACTCAGATCCTGCAGAGGTCGATTCTTTAACGGATTGCCTCTGCCTGCCTGCTCGTAAAAAACCTTCTGACCTCCTCTCGCCTTCTTCGGCAACTCCTGTGATTAACCGACCCGCGTGTGGACGAGATGATGGGTTTGCTGGACCGGAACCAAACGTCTTCTAATTCCGTTACAGGAGTACAAAGCCATTCTGTGTTACGGTCATATCGTAAATACAAACTCAGGCATAAGTTGAAACGACGTCACATACACTTCCAGGCTGTAAAAATCTCTCCAACAAGACCCTGAGCGCTTGTTAAAACACAGAGCCGTGTTTTCGGACCTACTCATGACTGGGCCTATTTGTTCCAGTGGCTCAGAACACATTGGTGCTCCCCCAGGTCATGGTCGAAACTTTTCATATTTATGTTAGCTAAACTGTAGGCTGGCAGGCTAATTCGCCGGTATGTGTTTTCATTAAGTCTCTGGGGGCTCTGGGTAGCGCTCCCTCACTAACGCAGCTCCACTGAACTCTGACCCCTGCTTTAATGGGAGGGCTGGCAGAGAGAGAGGGTCAAGGCTTCGGAGTGGGCTCACTTAGACTTGAGGTAACAATTTGAGGAGGCATAACAGGTTATGTAACCTCCTTGCTGGACACTAATGACTCGGCAGCGCCCGAGGAATGTCCACTCTCAATAGGTCCCTTCTACATTGGTTGCTGTTCTCGGCAACAAAATTGGCTTTGGTATGGTGAGACCGGATAACTCCCGCTCTGTGTGATACATGAGAGCTATTCTTGGGCATGTGACCAACCGCCGGCGATGTGCTCAGCTACGGGACATAAAACCAACTCAGAGAGACGTGTCATTGTGTCATCTCCTCTTTCTGTTCACGCCTTCCCTTCCCTTTCCTTCCATCACGTCAGCACAAATACTCATCTGCTCATTTAGGGGAAAATGAAAACGACAGGCTGGTATGAGTCTCGCCCTTCTTCAGGGGAAGTATGAGCCTGTTATAATGATACCTAGTGTGCCGAGCAGAATGAGTCATTAACCCCCAGATATTTGTCAATCATTTATTATCTCTGCCAGGGAGGTCTTGTTTTCACCCCGGTCTGTTTGTTTGTTGGTTGATTGGTTTGTTCCTTATCAGGATTACGCAATAACAGCTGAGTAGATCACCATTACATTGTGTGGTGGGGAGGGACTTGACCCAAGGAAGAGCTAATTAAATGTTGGTGCAGATCTGGGAATGCCAGGACATATTACAACAACATTTGGTTGAAGGGTGCAAAACTTTTATATCTCTCTCTTTAACATTGCGGATAGGACGTTTTTTTTTACATTTTCATGGTTTTCCCTGATGAAATATGTTAATAGTTATTTGCTGTAGTCCTCAATGGCAATGCCTTCCTGCAGGACTCTTGGGTTTATTTGTCTGTTGCTTCACGTTACGACAATGTTTTTTAGGAAGGCAAACATCTCATATGTCCTCCCCTGTACACAAGGGGTAAACTGAGGCCAAAATCACAGCCTCCACCACCGGTTCCTTTATTGTCTGGAAATGACTGTCAGCTGTGTGTATGTGTGTGTGTGTGTGTGTGTGGTGGAGGAAAAGGGCCGTTGTGTTTACTTAAGGTCAGCACAGGCCCTGGTCTCCTAACAGCTTCACAGTTTTAGCTTGAACATGCCCCTGGAGCTTAGGTGACACATTTCCCGTGGCATCCAGGCCTTTCTTCACCACACTGGTCCCCTCCGCAGGCTGTAAATACCAACACTAATGTCTCCACACTGGCCTAGTCTTTGTATTTAACTATCCACAGTAACGGTTTACTAGTGGTAGCATGTTTATATTTCTATTTTACAGTAAATATTTCACGGAGAGAGGCTGAAGCACCTGTGCATCAACGTCAAATTGTCGAGTGATGAATTGTGTAATGGGATGCTTTGAATTCCTCTTTAATGGAACGCGGATTAAATGGTTAGTCCAACAACTCTCCCACACATTAAGAAAGAAGAAAACATGTGCAGAATGCTCTCACAGCCCAAGGGCAGATACACATTCATGACAATGAGTGTTGTGTGGGAAAAAGACAAATCAAGGCTCACCTGCAGCCACAGCCGAGCCCGAAGCAAGGAGCAGGAAAAAACCCACCAACAGTCCTGCATCAGAGATGAATGAAATGTTAGTGTAGAGCTTCTGTATGTCAATATGAAGAAACTGGGTTTGGTTCGTGTTTTTTAGGGGTAAATTTGGGGTTAGGTGAATAAAAGGAGTGAGAATGTAAAAGGTTAAAATCTCAAATTTGAGGTTTGGTTAATATAAGTAGTTTATTAATTCACATTCAAATCCCATTCTAACTCTTACCTATAAAATCTGAGTTTATTGTACCGGAAATATGCCGAATGCCAAAATCTAAACTAATCATTATTAGTTGTATTTGTAATTAATAAGTATTTCATTGGAAACGATTATTAAACTAACAATAATAGTAATAATGGATGATGATAGATAGATGATAGATAGATATATGATAGATAGATAGATAGATAGATAGATAGATAGATAGATAGATAGATAGATAGATAGATAGATAGATAGATAGATAGATAGATAGATAGATAGATAGATAGATAGATAGATAGATAGATAGATAGATAGATAGATAGATAGATAGATATGTAGGAGGGGTGATCATGTTTAATCATCTACTCATTTTCAATTACTTCATTTCTTAAGTCATCCTGCTAACTCTCAAACTGAAACTAATGATGCGTGTAAATGTTTGTTTATATTAGTGTACCTGTCCTCATATGTGCCATGAACGCATCACTCGCCAGCTGGCTCCGTCCT
Source organism: Pseudopleuronectes americanus (assembly GCA_038501795.1). Taxonomy (NCBI): domain Eukaryota; kingdom Metazoa; phylum Chordata; class Actinopteri; order Pleuronectiformes; family Pleuronectidae; genus Pseudopleuronectes; species Pseudopleuronectes americanus. The sequence continues at coordinate 11,134,500 of CM076732.1, forward strand.
CCTCTGCAGGTCCATTGGTCCTCAGCAGCAGCGCGTCATCGCAGGGGGGCGGGTCCTCGGGTCCTGGACGAGGAGTTTATTGTGGGGAATGTGTAGTAGCGCTCAAACTCAGTTTACCGCACCGAGACCGACTGTGCGTGTGTGTGTCACTCCCGCAGCGCTGCATCCTCTCGTCTGGAGACGCGCTCCGTCTGGATTACCTCCCGGTGCCTCCACACAGCCTCCGTTCTCCCGGTTTCCTCCTTATCATGCAAGTTTATACCTGGTTATAGAAAGAGAAAGTCGGCTTTGTTGCCATTTTTTTTATTGTTGTTGGCGGATGAGGATTGTTTTGCTCCAAGACGCGACTTCAATGCCAGGTCCAGCTAAGATGAGCAAAAACGGAATGGTGACCAAGATCCACACGCGGATCAGATGTGACCCGTTCACGACCAGTTACGACCTGGTGGGCAAAGAGCTTGGCAGGTGAGTTTGAGTGAAATGCATCGATTATCAAAAGTTAAAACTTATCTTTGTAAACCGGGTTTGTTCGTGCGCTCCCTGACTCACTGACTGGATTTTGGCCCAATGTCTTGATGGGATTATCTGCTAATCACGTCAAGTTTATTCTGTGCACGTGCTGGTGGGAACAGTGTTAATTGAACATTTCCAGTCCCGCATTCCAGTCCCGAGGGCAGGGAAAGAACCTGGTGGAGCCACGCACCCGGAATGCGTAATGCTGGTAATGCGCTCCTGCGTGTGCGTCCTGGCTGAGAGTGGCTGGGACTCTGTGATCTCGTGATTGTAAAGAATGAGGTAGACAGTTTATGTGGTTCGCTTTTTTCTCCACACACTATTCTTACGTCTGACATCTATGTGCAAATTGTGATCCCTGTAGTTTAAAACTGCAAAACCTGTTCCACTGTTTGTGTTGTTGTCAACCTCTGTGGTGTGGTGTTTTTCAAAAGATACACAACCCTCAGAGAAAGCAATTACGTGGAAACACACCCTTGTGGCTTCTGGAGATATTTAAAATTTTTAAGTTATTACACATCTAGTCCTTACTTTTATGTGCCTGTCATCTAGGGTATGCAGGATCTAATGTACCATGCACCATCATCCAATTTCTCACCGTCAAAGTGTGGTCTTAGGTCTCAAAATATAAAAGAACATTATGAGAGATCACTATGAAAACACATAGTGACCATTATGGCTTTTGAAGATATTGTAGATCTAAGCTGTGACACTTATGGTTTCTAGTTTGATGTGCCTGTCATCAGGGATATGCAGGAGCTAATGGACGGTGAACCATCAGCCACTTTCCTTCATCTCTCTCTTTAGTCGAATGCATTATAGGTGCGACACTGACTGACTGACTGACGGACATTCCAGTGCCACCTATCTGGGCTGTGTGCCAGCCAGTGATGACTTTCACCCAGAAAGCATTTTTAGAGTCGAGACGAGAAACCGCAGTGGGTTCCGCTTAATGCAACAGCTGTTTGATCACCACTCCAGCCAGTTCTGCATCCGCCCCAGCAACAACTCCACTTTCCATTAGTTTGATGGGACAGGCTAAATAAAGAGTCCATTAGGAGCAGTCAGTTGTCCTTGTCGGACACCCTAGGACGTCCTGGGACAGCAGCCAGAACCAATGGAGGGGGCGGATCGACTGAAGTTCAGTACCCCCTCTCCCTCCCCTCACCCCCAGACCTCGACCCTTCATCCTTCTTCCCTCCTCTTCTCATGACTCCTGGCCCAACAACATCCTAAGATCAGGCCTCATAATCGCATTAAGGGGAGGAATGTACGTAGCGCTGCGTGCCAGGAGTTCAGCTATGTACTCTGTACATTAGGAAGGATGTTGATCATAGTAGAAGCAGTAGGTGGCTGAGTTGGATTCTTCCGCCTGTTGCTGCTTTCATCTCTCTTGAGTAACGATAAAGTCCTTCAGCCTCATTTTCATCTCCGCATGGAGCTTTGCATGATGAGCTGTCCTCCCCTGCAGACCTGTTTACAGTGAAAATGTTGCCAGTCTGTCTGTGAAACGAGAGCTGTCATCTCTCACTGCACTTGAGACGCGAGTCACTGCCCCGCAAAGGGAGAAGAAAAACGCAGACACCACAGGAACCACGGTTATTATCACCATCTCCGCTGCCGGAGAGGAGTTCGCTTTGTGTGCAACAGCGAAGTCGATGGTTGACGACGACCCTGCAGATGAGCCGTTTGATGCACATCACTGTATTTATGGCTCTAGACGGGAGGTTTGAGAAAGTGTTCATTAGAGTTCGGCTACAGCTGTGAGCTTTAAAGGCAATGAACGTCATGCATGAGATAGTACATCAAAGCCCCGTGATGTTTTGCATGATCAGGAGGTTCAGTGCATCAGCCTAGAAACAGTGTGAACACAGACAGCCATGTTTAGTAACCTCTGACCTGTTGTCAGCCCCTGAATGGCCTCCCGTCGCTCCTTTCCCCGGCCAGCGGTCATTCCCTTTCACTCCATATGTAGTTCCCAGCCCACAGTGAGCTGCTCTGAACTTGGCTAATTAAGGATGAAAAGGCTCTGACGGGGTTTCGTTCCTTTTCATTCTGAACAATGAGACGTCACCATTCCCAAGACTGGGAAAAGGCAGAAGGACAAGGAACTGGCCCCCACAGCGTGCAGGCAGGGGCAGCAGCCAAAACAGGGCAAAGGGCCCCGGCCAGAACAGTTGCTGTTTTTGGTCTGTGAAGCGCTGTGAGCTCAGAGTAACACTTTGTGGGAAAATGAGTGGCACCATGCTGACTGGACCCTTCAACCACTTCATTTACATTCTGCAGGGTTCAAAGACATCTTTTCACACCCAGTGTTCATCTGCATCCATATTGTATAGCTTATTAAAACAATTGAGATGTTGCTTGGATGTAGATGTTGAGGCCGCAGTATCCCTCCTGGCAGGCGGCTCAGGCTCCAACCTGACTGTAACAGCAGTGACCCCCTGCCGGGCCTACCCCAGCCGCGGTCAGGTGGGTGGTCCCGGTGTCCGAGCGGCTGTGTTAACTGACTGGTCGGCTTTTGTACGACTGTCAAAAGGAGAGGCCGGCTCTGGCCAAGGGTTTGGGCGGAGGCGTTGACACAATTCCATTTGTCCGTGCTGCTGTCAGCTGTAAAGAAAAGGGAGAAACGGACAAGGCCTCATTATCTGCCTGGGAAGGGGTGGCTGGTGATAGTGGTCGGCAATTCTGCACACATCGGACATCCTGCCCACACTCCCGGCTGACCTTTAACACCTCCCGTGAATCCATCAGTGTACATGCCGAAAAATGAATAGCGGCGAGGAGGTTGTTGAATTGGCTTGTCCTGTTTATTATTTATTGATTTTCTGTTCTACCAACAAGATCCAGCAAATCAAACTGTTGCATCTCTTTTGTTTTAGCTCGACCTGTAAATTGGCATTAGCCTTATCCAGTCCCTGCCCAGGGTTCAGCAGCTCCTGCCAAAAACTGTCAACCTTATCTTCCTGCTGTCAGACCCTCGTGAGGACTAAAGGAAAAGGAGGAGAGCGGAGGGTAATCTTTAACCCAATGCCCAGTACCGCCTCCTCAGCTGAGCATATCAGCGGTCAATAGCAGCGACTGCATTTTTCAAACGATGCTGCTAAAACGTCTTATCTCTGAACTGTTGGTCTCGCCTACACCCATCGCTCTGTGGGAATTTCCGAATGTCCTGCACTGTAATCTAGGTTTCGCCTCAAACCAGTTTAAACTGCGACGAGTGAGCAGTTTAAACGGCCTGAATGCGATCCAGTGGTCCAGTCGGCCACTTGGACGCGGAACAGAACCATCGCTGACCAAATCTATTTGAAAAGCCGGTGGTGTGGTTATAATTATTCGGTCGCCTCACTAATCACCCTCTCGCTCTCTCCCCCACTTTGTTGTTCCCCAGGGGAAAGTTTGCGGTGGTGAAGAAGTGCATGGAGAAGGCAACGGGGAAGCAGTACGCCGCCAAGTTCCTGCGAAAGCGACGGAAGGGTGAGGACTGCCGCATGGACATCTTGAACGAGATTTCCGTGCTGGAGTCGGCCAAGGCCAACCCGTATGTGGTGGCGCTGCACGAGGTCTACGAAACCAACACTGAAATCATCCTCGTCCTCGAGTGGTAAGCCAGTAGGCATGAGTGAAAAAATAAAATATACCCTGCCACACATGAAGAGAACTAGAATGGCCCCTTAGTAGAGTGCATAACTCCGACAAGGCCCAACAGTTAGCTTATGAAACCACATTTTAATTCACTATCTGCACCACATTGCACCAAGTTCAAGAAATATGTGTCTCCTAAAAATGCCAGATAATTTGTTCCTCATTTATTCTCTGAGAATTCAACAAAAATTTTAAAAAAAGAATCCCTAGTTTGAAATGTTAAAGAAAGTGAAAAAAGATTTCTTGATCCGGATCTGCACCAAAGTTTAATGAGTTCTTTCCTGAACCACACTACATCCTGCCAAGTTTTGTAGTTGTCCGTTTTTGCATAATCTTGCCAAATAACACACAAACAAATACAGACCAAAACATAACCTCCTTGGTGGAGGGAATGATGCTAATAATTTAATGTCCTTTTAATCGCACCAGAAGAAATCCTTTAATTACTGAGTATCAACTTTCCAACACTGGAGTTTTTCTAATGCAGAATATCTGAGGCAAACTGGCTTCCAAAACGTAATCACTCATTTCTAATTCATGAGAAAAGTTTATTTTTTTTCCTCTGTGATTGGGGGAAACTCTTCAGATCTGAAGAGTTTCCGTAACGATAACGTGACGTCAGTGCTCATGTGGTTTTCTGTGAAAATCACCAGCTTGTATCTGATCTGAGGGGAATAGAAGAAACTTCCTGGCTGAGCGTTTCGTGACAGTTACCGAGAACACAGCTCACTTCTCACTTATGTCTTATCACCTCAAAGAAAGAAAAAAACACATACACGTGTGAAATGCACTGCCGTGACAGCGACTCTTTAAGTGGAAACTGTCTCTTTGCGGTTCGCTGCTCATCTCGACGCAGCCTCGACACCTCGGTCTCTTGTTGCACCGAATGTTCTCATCAACCTTAAATACCGACGTGCTATAAGCGCACCATGCTCGCTGTGAGAAAAATAACGACAGTGGGCGATAAATGACTCTTTCAAACTCTGCCGTGAGAACCGATCCCTCAGTTCTCTGGACGGTTTGTTGTCTTTTGACATGCAGGTGATCGGGCTGAGAGAATCCGCTCGTTCACTGACCCCAGCAGAGGTCGTCCCGGCTGTCTGCTGCCACTCTGTTGTGGTTTGGTGTTAAATGCAATGATGTATCCAATCACGGCCTTTTAATTTGAATTTGAATTACCTCGCTCGCCTCATTAGTAGAGAGATAACACCGCGACAATTCCACTTGAACCGTGGTACCCTGGCCCTGTTTCTGAACTGGTCGCTGTTCTCGGGCAGGAAGCAGCCTCCTGCCCTGGGCCTTGATGGCCGCCCTCATCCCAGACATGGAATGCCTCTGTAGAACAAAAGCCTTTTCTGCGGGGCTGTGTTTGACCTCTGACTGAAGTGTGAAAGGGGAAGTAGCACCACAGTTCACCCCTGCATGCCTGCAGAGAAAACACAGCAGGAGGTTGCTCGGCACTAGTGCGTAGCTCCTCTCCAGCTGCCAAACGGAGCTGCATATTACACGTGAAATATTTGAGCAATTTTAAGAACCTCGTTCGTAAATGGCGGCCCTAATCTTTTATAGTGTAATTTGTCCTTTTTTATAAAGCTGCAGGAGCCCTCGCAGCGAGAGCCACTGGCCACCGAGAGGCTGCATCTCCAAAAACTGTCTGACCTCAGCATGAGTTTTTCGAGAATCGCAAACCATTTTCCATTTCCTGTGGGTTTAAATGTGAGCAGCAAGCAAAGCTCCCCAAAGTAGCACAGCGCGGCGCTCGTTTAAAGTGTTTCACACACGTACCGACACACACACTCGTCATAACCACAGCCACATCCTTAGTGAAGTGGAGGCGTGAAGTTGGATTTGAATCATCTTTAGATTAAGTGTAGCTTTTTTGTGTGTCAGTACCTGAGAAAACCCCAGAGTGTGGCGTTTTCTGCAAAGTAGCCAAAAGAAGTGACAAACAGTGATTAGTTTTTGATCTTATGCAAAACTGCAGATTACACAAGTTCAACCCCCTAAATGCTGAGTGTTCTGTGAACCTAAAGAGTCTCACATTCAAAAGGTGTCGTTTATCATTGATTCAAAGTTCTGTCTCCAGTTTTCATTACATACGCACCGCGGGGCATCTCTGCACAACTCTCCATAATATGTCATGACTTGAATTTCATTAGATATTTCTGTTTTCCTCCTTTTTAGATTTGCTTTCTCTTCTTTTTTTTCTTTCCTTTTAGAGAGCCATGTTTAATGTGAATTCTGATTTCAATACCCCTCCTCGCGTATAATGTAACCCGGGGCACTAATGTTCTCACCGTCGGGGCTATGATTGGAATATAAAGGAGCACAAGTGCCGTCCAGGACTTTCAGCCAACAGACAGGTTACGCTTGTGGGAACTGGCTGCCAGGCTGCTGTGAGGGTGACGTCAATGAGCACCCAGCCTGGTGGTCAGCCAAGAATAGCTTTGAACTAACAAAAACACAGAAACCAAAAAGGAGGTTGACTTGGTTTAAGGCCATTAGATAGAAAAATAAATCAGTTTCTTCTTTTTATTCAACGATTGAACTCTACCTTTTAGCTTTTTTCATGCCTGCTCTCATGGTGGTGGGTATTATTGCGGGCCGGTGGGAGGATTCCGGCCTTCACACTGAGGGAGTGAGTGCATTAACTCTCCTGGAGGGATGGATGGAAGGATAGAGTGATGGAGCGAGGGAGGGAGAACGCAGGGACGATATTTGGAGTTCAGGGAAGTATCGGATCCTTCTTAAGTGCTCGTTCAGAATGCGTCCAGCCTGTTGAACTTAAACAAGATGGTCTTTTATCAAGATTTGAAATCCTCTCAGGCACTCTGCTAAAAGCTCCAAACACTTTGCCGTGAACCCTTTTTCAAAGCCGCGTAACGTTGACAGATTCGAGGTTATTCCCGATTATAACCCACAACTCGTGAGGGGCACAGCTTTTTAGTTTTTTTTCCCCCAATTTCATTTTTCAACGATACACACATCTTTCATTTCCTCTCCCAAATGAAAACGCTAACACCAGGCTTGCTCGCATTTGGATTTCAGAGCAGATCAATGTAAGCAGATTAAGTGCAACGTTTTATTGTGCATCTCCGCTGCTCTTAAACTCTCTCTGGATCGTTCGCTGGGTTTGTCTGCAACAAGAGCGGGTAGGTGGCAGGTCAAGTGTTTTGCTGCTGGGAGCAAATGGAAAGATTATATGCACCAATGACGGATATCCTCGAAATCCAACACAAAAACACACACGCTATTTTCACAGCTGATGCTGGTGAGGAGCTCAGGGTGGGCGGTTATGTAACGAGACATGCCCAGGGCCCCCGTCTCAAAAGTCCTCCTCTGAAGATACAAAAACATGTGTGCCATCTAAATCCCCCACACATGGTTCTCGTAGTTTGGGCGCACTGTCAGCTCCAGGCACTGATCTGACTGATGGAGCTCCCAGCGTAAATCCGGCATGTCTCCACTTTTTTCCCCTAATGTTATTTCACAACTGCAGCAAGACCGGGCAGGATTCTGACTCTTTCGTGTGCAGAAAATGTGAGACGTCCGTCGGGTTGTATAATTACTGAATTCCTAAAAAGGATAATCCCTTTTTATACTGTGTGTGAGTTGTTTACAGCCAACACGCAGAAAACCATTCAGGCTGGGGCTCATTCAGAACAGTATCCAGTTACCACACATTTCTCTTCTCTGGCTTCTTTATGACTTCAAATCTGTTCTTCTTTTATAATTAATCATTTCACTCTTAATAAATATTGCTGCTTTACCTTGTTTTGATTTATTAAGTTACCTTGCAATATATCAATCCCATATAAGTCCTTATCTGAACCGGCTGTAAGCTGATATGACCTCTCCTATCTCCAGTAATATTCCTGGGTAGGGGAAAGTACACACAGTGGATGGGTGTCAAAAATTATATTAATTTGTGTAGATGTGGATGTACTTTGTTCCTCCAAGCCAAAGTACACTAAAGTGACGGGCTGTTATGTAATCTACAAGAAAGTGGAAGTAGTTTTGGCCTGAAATCATTCTAATGGGAAGGGTTGGAATATGCTATTGTCAACTTATAAAAAAAAACTGAAGGAAGGGCGTATTTGTTCGGATTAAGGCGCAATTTATTATGACAAGTTAAGATGAATAATCACAAAATGAACGAGAGCCAAACTAAACTCCACTGGGCGGCTGTCAGTGTACGTCTCTTTACTCCACGTCTTATCCTCATTTATGTTTTCTCAGTTTTCCTTCCTGTGCTTTTCCCCTCCAGCGCCGCCGGTGGTGAAATCTTCAACCAGTGCGTTGCCGATAACGACGAGGCCTTCACAGAGAAAGATGTGATCCGACTGGCCAAGCAGATCCTGAACGGGTGTGGCCTTCCTCCATCGAAACAACGTGGTGCATCTGGATCTGAAGGTAAGCACACTGACACATGATACGACGATGCAGGACAGTGTATTCACCCCCCCACGAGCCGCAGACTGGGGGAGATATGATTTCTGTTATGCAAGCGCAGCTCATTCAGTGTATTGTGACCTTGTTCCCACGGGGACTGAGTCTGTGAAGGGACCTCGCTGCCCTATCATGTTTTCTTTAATGGGCCCTGAGGCAACGAGGTCGTTATCATTGACGTTTTTCTGTCTCGCTAAATTAACCTGGTCTCTCGTTACGTGTTATACAATTCTTTGTGCCTCAAGATTAAATGTTCAGTTCAAACATTCCAAGCCAATGGTTTAGCAGGACTGATGTTTTAAAACACTTTGGTGTTTAATGAACACAGTGTGAGGCTCCTGTGGTCTGACAGACTCTGCGGCCCAGGCCTGATGGTTAGCTTGTCTTATCTCATATGTTCCAACCGACTGAGGCTTCAGGCCAGTTTGACCCAGATAAAAGAACACCACAGTATTTGCAAGCAAAAATGCATTAGGCACTTACTTGGCAGGAACACTGTACTGTTTCTCAGTCTCGTCTGATATGCTTAGCGGCTGATCTGATCCCTGAGGAGCAGCTAGAACGCTGACCGACCAAACAGACCCCAGATCCTCTTGAGACCAGTTACCTTAACCGCTGTGATGACCTCGCATGTCAGACCTCAGGCTTCTTGAATTATCATCAGTCACATTAGGTTAGTAGCCTCTGTCTAACGTGTGCGTCTGTTTCCACCTCTCCAGCCCCAGAATGTCCTGCTGACCAGTGCCATTCCTCTCGGGGACATTCGTATTGTGGACTTTGGCTTGTCCAGACGCATGGACAACATCACAGAAGTCAGGGAGATCCTGGGAACGCCAGAGTATGTGGGTAAGTCCCGCTTAATGCCCGGCGTCACCTGTGTCATTTCTCATTGAGTGTTGTTCATCATGACTAATGGGAGCCATGTGTTTTGTTGCAGCACCAGAGATCCTGAACTATGAACCCATTAGCACTGCGACAGACATGTGGTAAGTGTACTGGCGCAGTTAATGAGACTATTTCCACTCATTAGAATGGATGCAATGCAGAAATCCTTTAGTTTGTGCTTTACATCTTGGAATAAAGACATATTCAGGACAGTGACATCACCCCTCTAATACGCAGGCAACTGTCTAAACCTCTGACTGTTAGCTCATCTTTGCTTCAAGACAAACCGCAGCATAGTGGAAGTCCGACATATCTGTTGTGCCACAAAGTGTCGCAATTCACATTCTTCAACCATCAGAAAAGACAAAATTGCCTCATTCCTTTTCCTCCTCTCTCTCTATCAGGAGTATCGGGGTCCTGACCTACGTCATGCTGACGGGCGAGTCTCCTTTTCTCGGTGACGAGAAGCAGGAAACATTCCTCAACATCTCCCAAGTCAACGTAGACTACTCGCAAGACACGTTTGAAGGCATCTCCTCCCTGGCTGTCGACTTCATCAAGTCCTTGTTGGTGAAGAACCCCAGGTGAGGCTCTTTGTTAGATGAACAGTGGAGATGATGAGGTGCTCTGATCAAGGATAAACCTGTGCACGGAGGATGTGAGTCAGATTCACATCAGAACGGAAGTACATCCGCATACGTCTGAGGGAGCATGTGTGGTTACAAGATTTACGTCAATTGGGCGACGAGACGTTTCCCTTCTTGCAAAAGGTGGTTGCAAGATCATCTCATTTTGAAAAATACACCATTATAATTTTTCTGACATTTCCCCAAACACTGACACATCAGCTTTAAGTGTCACCATGTAAACTAAGCTGATTTCCAAAGGAAGCTATGCAACCATACTCCCATTCTAACCCTAATTCTCCAACACTGAGCTTTTAATTTGTCACCACAATTTGTTGATGAGGAGTAGCAGCAGCGTCTGTCTCCAGTCAGTATCATTTAAATGCCGAAGATTAGTGGTGTCACTGGAAAAAGATCGAGGATTCCCCAGTGTCTGAGTAATCGGTGAGAAACTGAGGGGGGTGGATCTTGGGAGCAAAAAAGTGATTTTTATTATTCGTGGTTTTCCAAACCAAATGTTGAAAAGTAATATGGCTGACGTCTGAGTGAATCAAGAGTTCCAGGCGAACCGTCGGTTATGTAAACTCCTCGGGAATTTCCACTCATCCACACTGTTATTTTGTTTGTGTGTGCAGGAAGAGAGCCACGGCAGAAGAATGCCTCAAACACCCCTGGCTGAACCCACTCCCCCACCCCCACTCCCACCCGCATCTCCACGCCAGGACGGCCTCGTCTCTGGATGAGCCGGAGACCAGCCAGTCCGAGTCGGAGCCCGAGAGCCCGGCCCCCTCCCCGGAGCTGGACCTGATCGGCTCGTACCTGGGGCGCCCGGGCCCGGGGGGGCTGAAGGCGGGCCGCAGCGCCTTCTCCTTCGGCGAGACCCCGTTCCTCACGCTGCCGGAAATACAGCAGGAGCTGATCTGCTGAGTGACGCTCCACGGGATGGAGGGAGAGAGAGAGAGAGACTGAACATATTCGATCTCGACGGACGCTGAGGGCGAGTCAGCCTGCAGCTTCTTGGACTGGCTGTGACACAGCGCCCTGCTGTATGGATGCTGTACGCCTGCTGCTGCTGGCTGCTTCCACTGCTGTGACCTCTGTGAGCTGGGCTGTTTGATACCTCTGACTGTGCGTGTGTGTCTGTGTGTGAATAATACCTGCTACTGCGTGCTGATGTATCATTGCACGGCAGGGAAGTGAGAGGAATGAAGACGTGGGAGAAAGACGCATTAATGATTGTGTTGCAGGCCTGCACTGCTGCCTTTTAAAAGTGACAGAACTGCTCCCTGCTTCCCACTGAGGCTGGTTCACCCCCTGCACGCACACTGGTTTTCTCGTTTTCCTTGTGAAGGAGGAGAGGCAGCCTCCTGCCTCGTTGGGAAATGACTTCACTCACCGTGCACTCTCATCAAAACATGTTATGCTTCAGCTGACCCAGACATACCTTCTGCAATGAGTTCTCTTGAAGGAAGTGAAGGGGTTTTGACAGATGGTTCGTCTTAACAAAGGAATTAAAAGCAACGCTGAAGCCAGCACACACGTTAACTTTTTCCACTGTTTGATATGTTTATTTATAATGATTTCCCTATACCACTTCAGCCCCTTGACTATACAACAGCCCCGTCAATGCAACAGTTTTAGGTGGAGATGGAAGCATTCGTGTTTTTTAAAGACAATCAAGCACTTTTTCATTTTGTTATTGGTGTGTGTGTGTATTTGTGTAATCATAAGAAACCAAAGGCTCATCAAGCACAGTCAGCTGTCACAATGTACTGTACATATTCATATGTATCAACCATCCACTGTTTTTGTCACGCAACCTTTTTTTCTCACAAAGTGCCACGGTGTCAACCTCAAATCTGAGTTAATATAATAGTTTTACTTACATTTTGTTTTATTTTGTTTGCTATTGCACATGTTGCACAAGTTTTTTTTGGTTTGTACTTAACTGCGATGTTGCTTTCATGCTCTTCAATAATTATTGTAAAAAGATCAGTCAGGAATGGCAGGAAAGCAACAGTTCAGTTTTATGTTTAGGATTGTAATAAATAAGCAATGACATGGTCAACTGAAGAGCACAGATTTGAATAATTATGTTATATGTGACCCTCGGGAGCAGAGAAATAGTTTTTGAATTTCTCAAAAGTACTGAAATGTATATTGTGAGTTAGTATTAAAATTAATTTGTTTTTTTTTACCAGTGTATGAATGTTAACATCATTATATAAAGTCTTATTTTGTACGTTAACTTTTACTTATTATTGTCTGCTCATGAATTTCAGGCAGGTTTGCACTTGTCCTTGTGGACGTTATGTTAAAATGAATAAATGTAATGAAGAAAATCAAATACATATGCATTTTGTATCAACCTAACGTATGCGTGTGACTCTTTTCAAAGCACTTATAGTAATGAAATCAAACCTTTGGGACCTTTCATAATTATTTTTTCAAAACCGTTAATTTGATCCACACTTGAGACGTGTTCATATAAAGTCTATGAAAATTGCAGAAGAAAAATCTAAACAACTTGATCCCAGAACTTGCTTTTACTCTCACAGTAGCATCTTTGGGACAAAACTTTGAATAAAAACATAAGTATGTGCAAAGTTTATGATTTTTCCATCAGCCTCAGCTACGTTTAGTGCTAATTAGGGAATGCTAGCATTCTAAAATGCTAAGCTAAGCTATACACTCGCTAAGTACCAGTATGTTAGCATGTTGACTTGAGAACAAACTACAATCGGATTCATTCAATTACTGACTAAATGTATTGCTGACAAATAAGCTTCCTTACAGACTCTATTTAAAAATCCCAATAAAGTATAACAGTAAATGTACTTCTTTAAATTTTTATAAACTTATATTCAATAGAAGAAACTAATCTTAGATGAGATTATCCTAATCACAAAATTGAGTAAAAACAACTTGATGTGAGTACTTCTGACAACCACAAAAAACATTTGAAAAAGTTTAGATAACATTTTCAGATTTTCTACTTTAGACTCTGGACTGTATCAATAGCATATCAATGAAAAACCCTTTGGAGTGTCCCGGCCCCCAGCCGGGAGACCATTACTCACAAATCTTCATAAACCCCCCTCGTGATCTCAAATTCTCATTTTGACTGATGATCAACAGAAATACCTTTCAGTGTTTCTGTTCTGATGTTAATAGTTAACGTGTGTGTGTGTGGAAAATCAGGTCTCATAACAAAAAAGATTACTCAAGTTTGGATAATTTTCCTGCTGGAACATTTGCTTTTCCTCTCAGTGAGTCTATTTACAGAAAGTGAGTGTCATAAAGAAAAGAAAAGTATTCTCTTGAGCCAGTCGCCCATAAATATTCAGGAGCCCCCCCCGCCCCCCCCGCCCCCCCGAACAGGAAATGCCAGCATCCTTTGAGGAGGAACACAAATGTTTTCCACCGTCGTAAAGTGTGTTATCTCTCTCGTGCTCACACTCTTGAACGTGTTTACTTGTGTCAGGTTAAACAATACCCCTGCCTTTCAATATCCTGGATTCTTGCCTTAATGTGCTCTTCCGCTTGTTGTCGATGAGGAGCGAGCCAGATCAGCTGTGCCGTGGCCAGCCAGGAGAAAGCGGGGCTCCCTGCAGGGTCCCGCTCTGGTGGCTCTTGGACGGAGCGGCTGTTTCCCCTAAAGAAGATCTTGCTGCTGCATCGAGCAGAGGAATGCCAGAAATGCCCATGACTGGCCTCCTTCCTTTTTTCAAACCTTGTCCTTTATGCTTGTCTTCCCTTCATTCCTGCTTATGGGTTTTCTCTGCAGGAGGTGGTTTTTGTTTTCAAACTGCAGGACAAACACACACACAAACACACACAAACACACACACACACACACTCACACACACACACTCACACACACACACAGACATGAACATATATGGTCGTTGATGTAGATGATTAAGTGGTAGTGTCTCGGAGGGATTCTCGGAATCAGTGCATTTGACTTTGATATTTAAGGTGACCATTAACGGATGATTCAAGACAGATGTGGACTTAGTTCATGTCGTCTGCTGACCCACAGTGCACTGCAAAATCTGGCTTTGTAGCAAAAGAGCACTTGCCTCCCACAGAGCCAAACAAACACAAAGAGCCGACCAAAGCTTGTCGTGACGTCCAGATAACCTGCTCTCAACATGCATGTGGATTTAAACTTTGAGGTCTGGCTTAATGGTTTTTGAAGCTAACAAATATCCCTGTTAAGCTCAACAATGAGGCGCATTTTGTTAAAAAATCAATTTGTCTCTCTTGAGTTTGTGTCAACAAAGACTTGTTTTTCTTGCAATATCTAAAAAAGAGGCTGATGATTGCTACAGGCACTTGTTTCATCTCAAGCTGACCAACCGTGCATCCTAAAGAAGAAGTCTGGTTCCAGCGGCCTGCACTTTGATCGCCTGAAGTTTGTTTGAATCCCGAACTGTTTTCTTTTGGAATGTAAACCGCTTTGGTGGCTGGAAAAGCTGTAATCTTCACTGCAAAGGTCAAAACTATCAGAACAGAACCGCAGATTGTTTGACAGCAGGGAAACATCTCGACCGTGGCACTAAAAGTTCAGGAACATGCAGGGAAAAGCTATCGTGACTGAAATTGAAGTTTTGTTTATGTAAAGAACTTAAATTACTTAAATGGTCTAAAATAGAATTGAAACTGGAAGATCATGACTAGGCTTTAGATCTCACAAAGCACCATACAGAGCCATATAGATAACAATGGCAGTAAGAATTACAAATTCGATTTTTGCTAATACGTGATGCCTGTGTTCAACCATTTTTCTTAGGTTCATTTCTTCAAATTGGACAATGTGCACAGGATAGAATATGATAATTTGTTCTAATTACAGTACTTTGAGGTGCTCTCAGATACTTTGTATTTTGACCTTTTGTGATAATTGAACTGGAATTCAACCGATTTACGTTCCACTGCACAGACACTCAGGTAAAGCAGTTTGACAGTCTGATGCCTTGCTCAAAAGAACTTCTTTGGAGCATACACTCATGGATTTCTATAAGAAGCTGATCTTCGAGGTCGGACCGCTGCCTCCATGAACGGCCAACTTCCATCACTAGAAAGACTTAAAGGGAGCGTTCCCAGCTCCTCACAGATGCTCCCCTGCCCCTCTCTCCCCATTAGCCTGACCTCCTCCTATGGTTGTCCCTCTCCTTCTTCTCTCACTGTCGTGTTTTCCCCTCTTCCTGTCTCTCTCAATCTCACTATCTCTCGATCTCCCAGTGAACCAGTTTTCTCAGAACTACAGTTCCCCTCACACCTTGCATAATGGAGGAAATTCCTTTACGCTTGTGTTTCTGATTACACCCAGAGAGAATACACAGAACTCAAGAAAGCGTCCGAAGAACACGATCTGTCCTCATGGGGTCGGAAACCCTGCAACCTGCAGCAGTCACATCTTTTAAACAATCATCGTATACAGTTGATTCTTTCATAAACATGACCTCAGTTCACTTCAACGTATGGCTAATGGAATGAATTTCATCTCATCCTGTTAGGAATGTGCTCAATTGGCGTCCACAACACTCTGACCTCTCAGTCTCTTCAGCCAAATGAGCTCACTCTTGCTACATTCCAGGGTAAAGACAAATATATGACAATGACTTTTATCCCAGTTTTCTCTTATATTCAAGATGCTGGTCAGTAAACATTTATCTCAATGTTGAAAACTAAACATGTATACAAATAATTACATATAACAAATGTTTTTACATCTGAATGTTGAATGCTGTCGACAGTCTCGGTATGAAACCATATTTAAAATCAGATCCGAAGGTTTATTTGGATCAGGTGCTGTGATAATCTAATAAGGAGTTGTTGTTATCTGAGTATTTGAGGTATGTGGTTGTGGATGAGGGGCTTGGACAGTCATTGGTGTAAAGAAATTACATCATCTTTGGACATGACGTGTCCAACTTGCCCTACGCCACCAAGATGGCGACCGCTGAGGGAGAGAGATTTGAGTGCAGGTTTTTATAGTGCCCTTCTTGTTGCTCTACATATTAGTAAACAACAGATGCATCGAAACATGGTGCTGGCTGAGACTATTTAGGTTTGACATGAGTTTAAATCCCATTAGGATTAGTTTGTATGAATATATGTATATATGTTATAATAAGATTTCATATGTGTGTGTGTGTGTGTGTGTGTGTGTGTGTGTGTGTGTGTGTGTGTGTGTGTGTGTGTGTGTGTGTGTGTGTGTGTGTATTTGTTTGTGTGAATGGGGGAATGGATCACATGGCACGTAGAGGAATGGCAGTAGAGTAAAAAACATTGAGTCGTCCATTAGACTAGTACATACTGTTTTCAAGTGAATCTTACAAGGATGAAAAACACACAACAAGGCTCACTGTTGTGTCTGGCTGATATTCTCGAGATTGCATGCTTACAAAGTTGACTGAAACACCAATGAAAAACAAAAACCTTTTTCCAGAAAGGATCAACAAAAAGCAAGAGAGAATTTCCAGAAGAGGCAGAACACTCGTAACCGCAGGTAATATGTTTCTCATGCTGGTGCGTTCAGCGAGAGGGGAAAATGCCTTTGGTCAAGCCCAGCTATTTGTTCTGTGCCTGGAAACGGTTGAAGAACAACATACGCATTCTCAACAAAGGGTAGAACGACCTGATGCTGCTGCCTGTTTTCCTCTGTCTGCGGCGACCATATCCTCCCTCGACGTGGGGGCACAACTGGAGCTCAGAGAGCCACACAATAGGCACTGTGAGCCCAGGGAGAACTTTTCAACTCAAAAGCTATATAAGAAATCCAACCCAAACAAGGGACACGGCTAAGTTAATCTTTAAAAGTTTCAATTTCACTGCGGGTTAGCTCATGGAAAGAAACAAAAACACTGCCAGCCCTGTTGTTTGGATTTGCAGAACGCAGTGCACACGAGTGCCCACTCACATGTACTTAAACTGTAGTTTATACACACACCCACACACACTCTTGCCAGAGTACCCACAGTGAACTCTGTCCGCTGACTCGCTTCAAGCTCGGGAGGAGGTCCAGGTTTTTCGGACAGACAGGGAACAGATTCTGGTGGTCTGGATCTTTTTGACCGCTTGATTTTCAACCCACAGAACAACACACACACACACCACACACACACACACACACACACACACACACACACACACATTCACACATGTACCTACAGGGATTCAAACATGTGCTCAATTGTAGGGATAAGTTATGCCTAATTAATTTGTTCCCCTCTTTCATTATTACCTCTCTCTCTTTCTCCAAATTGATATAATACTTTTATGAAATGACGTAATCGCTACAGCTCCTCTTTAGACATCAACATGTTGATGCATTCTGCTTTGTTGCAGCATGACGGAATTTTCATCCTCTGGGATTCATCCTCTGGGGACCTAAAATTGGTTTCCCAAATTTCTCTGCAAATCATTGAACACATGAGATAGTTGATTGGTGGTCTGCACAGTGATTTCAGGCATTTGTCTCACTTGAGATGCTGTATTTAGGAAGAAGGATATGTCTGACCCCTCCTGTCTCTAAGGTGTTGGCAGACTGAGCTGCCATTTGATAATTCTTCAGCAGCTCTGCCCTATATGAATTTATCTTGACTGATGAAAGAAGGAAATGTACTTTTCTGAAACTCTGAGACTTTTGTGTGGAACGTTTTGCCTCAAGGAAAGTTTCCCTGGATCCAGGAAGAAATAATTATTCAAAAAGTCAACTGTCACATCGCTTTAAATGATTGTCGCTTGTTTTTCTCGCTCTCCTCCTGTTCCTCCTTTTTCCCCTGGCCTTATGCGTTATGTAACTTTCCTCCAGGGTTATGGAGATTTGTGCATGTTTGTGTGTGGGTGTGTGTGAGAGGCATTGCTGTCATATTTTCATATTGTCTGAAGCTTCCTGATGTAATCGGCCAAATCGGTGTCTGAAATAAAGAGCCTGGAAACAATAGGTAGGGGTCAGACAGGTTGAGGGAAAACCGTTTGACAAACAATGTTATCAGCAGACCTGCTAATAAAACCCTGATGGAGTGGAAAGGTACAAGCCCTTTGAGTAAAGAGAGACTTCCGCTATCCCAGACTCACCTGAACTTTCCATTAGAAGAATATATTGACTTGTCACTCATGACTGCATGAACAGTTTTACCTTCTCCGTCTGTCGGCCTCGATAATTCCTGATGTGACGGCTAGTGGCAGTCCACTGACAGGTTTTATTTCTGCTGCCTTGCAGGTGGATGTCAAGAGGGATCAAGACCGGATTGTCTCACGCCTGCAAAACCACACAAACTGCAAGTTGGGAAGTTTTATTTTGAGCCAGGCTTGCGGTATGGTGTAAGGCAATGTCAGTCCAGCAGCTGGTTAGCCCTCATTTTGCTTCAGAGGGTCTGATCTGAAAATATTATTGGCCAGATTCACAGGTTTCTTTGCTTCATTTTTTAAAAACGATGACATTTTCTAGATAAATAAAAGTTCCCACATAATGAATCCTAAAGACTTTGGTGAATCCCTGACGTTTCCTCAGGCACCTTAATACGGTCAGAATTTTATTAATTTGAGGAGTTGATGATTTTGCATTTTATGACTTTTTAGCTTGGCCCATATGTCCTATCTGCTAACATGGAAGAGAGGTGACAACCATCTGCAGCCAGCCACCAGGAGGCGATCAAGATGTTGTGGTGATCGGGTAACGCTCACCTTGTCCCATCTTAAATCTTGTAGACAATTGAAATTATTGGGAAATTGTCTTCGACACACCAAGTACATGAAGTCAAAATGGATCTTAGTTGTGGAGAAAGGTTTGACGTTGCCACCGGAGCAGCGGTTTCAGTTTATACAACCCTGTTGTTTTCTGTGCCTGGATCTAGAAGACAGCAAGGCCTGCCGCCCTCGGACAGCTGCGAAAGCATCTCTGTTATCCCGAAGAAGAATCGAGTGTAACCTTACAAGAACCACAACATTCCTTTGTGCCGTTTTGCGCCAAACCAAAGTGCATTTAATAATTGCGCTAGATAAAGGAGCAAAATAATAAACTTGATCTCATTGGGGTTTGGTGCTTTGAACTGGTGAGTCAAAATTCCCTACGTGTGTAAACACAACAGGATTTCTGGTGTTTTTACGCAACCTTGCCCTCACCCGTGGTCCTACTTGACAGACACGCTGGGACATATCAAATTAAATGAGCTTCTTTAAAAAAAAAGATAAATAAACAGCTGTTTTATTAATAATAGACTCAAAAATATACAGTACTTGTTCCTCATGGCAGAGCAGCTGAAGGTTTTTATAGTCAGGCCCCCCATGGTGTCACCAGGATGAGGCGACTTTTAAAATGTACTGTGGGAGTTTCCACCAGCCAACCTTGTTGTACGTCATAATCCTGCAACAATGACATTACATAGTGTCCAATGAGCTCACTTTATAGTTCTCTATATAGAAGTCACTGTACAGTTAAAGTTTAGTTAAACTTAGATAAGTAGGTGGGTGATTATAGACATAACCTTTGTGTTGGCAGTGACACCTCAATCAAATATGTACACATGCATTGTATGTTTTTTCCACTGAACAAACATTTGCTCTGTACTTAAGTGTGAGCCCAGGTGATAAAGAATAATCCGCAACAAGAGATTGCTGTACCAAAATACATTTATTTACAATGCATAAATAAAAAAGCCTTGTGATAGGGGGCTTATATGCAGTTCACAGTAAAAGAGGGAAGTGGGCAAATTGCACCAATAACACAAAGAGAGGAACAAACCTGCAAAATAGAAATAGTGCACGGCCAGGTGAAATGGTATCAAAAGCGAATTATGAATATACCACCAGTGCATGCATATTGAGAAACAATTCAAAGCTATGGTGACAATACAAAGCAGAACCACGGCTGAACACCTCAGTACCCTTTAAAATATAGAAAAACAAACAGTACCCCCTAGATTAGCTAATGAGACATAATCATTTAATAAGATGGATAGGAAAAAAATAGATTTTTACAATTGTGTCTTTGTTTGAAAACTAAAAAAAAACAGAAACACCTTAATATACAAATGAAAACTTGCTAAACAAAAAGGAGCACAGTCCTTTCCCCCTCGTACCTGGTCCACTTGACTTCCTGATACCTCTCATTCCACTCAAGTATAGTTTGATGTATCCACTACTCCACTACCATCTGATCACTTTACTAGTTTACTTACAATTTCAGATTGCTCTACAAAACAATGCTCATTAATCAACAGAAAAACAATTGTAAATGAGGCAGAGTCAGCTCAACAGGCACATTTACATCTGTTGTCCCTGACCAGTTTTTAACCTGGCAACCTAAGATTAAAATAAAATGTTATAGTCAACAAATATAAGCACATATACATACAAATATTGAGGTAACAATAAGTAACAACACAACATGTGAGACAAAGCACAGCATGTAAAAACCAACGATGACAAACTGCAGGCAGTCACTAGTCTAATGTGCACATATGTGATTATGTGTGACAATAAGCCATTTCTTCATCGACCACTAAAAGAACGATAAGAACTTTATTAGACTTTTGAAATCCCCATGGAGAGATTACACAAGCTATTAAAATCCAATTTGAGTAAAAGTAATTAAAATGGAATTAACCCGACCTTTACCAGCTTCAGTAATCAGATACATACAAATCTAATTTTATAATTAAAATTGTTATGAAATACAACATCCTGCATATTGAATACTTTTAGTTTTGGCTTTTCCCCTGGCAACACTTTGGAAAGAATAACCCTCAGAATAACCTGTGTTTACACTGTGCCCATTCCCTTGAGTAATTCTCCCATCACTGCTGAATCATAAAAAAAGAATACTGTGTGGAGCGAATTGTTTCCTGCGTCCTTTAACAAGCCCTGAGAAAAATCCACCAAACCCTTTCAAAATAAGTGGAGAGACAAATGGACACTTCTGTGGGGCGTCATAACTCAGCGGCATGGCGACTGTGAGACTGAGGGAACCCAGGCAATTACAGCCATGTTAAAGAAAAGGACCATTATATACAAAATATATAGCTGTCCATCTATTTCCAGTGTAGTCGGTGCTGTTACGGGTTATTTCCTCTTGGGTTGCCAAATAAATATCCAATATCCAATTTCAGACACAAATACCAGCAGTAGAGCAGGTAATCAAAATACTTCATCCTCCGAGGACTGAAACACTGTAAGGGCTTTTATTACAACTGGTGACATACACTGCAGCTGACTCACTCATTGGGTCATGTAGTTATTCAAATCTGGAATTTATATATAATAAAGATATAAACTATTTTAGTGCTTGCTGAATTTTGGCTCATTGTTAGAGAATAACCCAGTAGTTTCCAACACATTTAATTTAATATAATTCAAAAAATTCATGCAAAACCTTTTAGTTTATATTCAGTGACTAAATAAATGACAAATTGTTCCCATCAACTAGCACAAGGAGTAAGGGTCACTCATTACTCATTAATCAGATCAAACCTCCTGCCTCCTGAACTTTTACTTTGAAGGTGAGATGTCTCTCTGTCCCCCTCTGGATGTCCTCGTTCAAGTTTAGCTTCTCAGGTTGAGGTGAGGCCTCACTACTGCACGAATCTACAACAACAACAAATCCATGGATCTTTGCTGCTTAATTTCCAAGCAGTCTGCTGCTGCTTGTTTCCATGTGATGTCCTTAGGCTGCCCTCTGCTGGCTTCTCGGTTCCTCTGCTACTCTTGCTTGGTTTGTGCAGCATGTGATAAACTAAAGTTGTCCATAAAAGAAAATCTTTATTATCCTTCAAGGTTAATTTGATGTACAACCAGCAATCAGTGCATATAAACCCTATAGACTGAGTAGCAAGGGAAATTTAGCTTTTACTTTGATCATATACTACTGATTTTATTGACTTTGTAACAATGCATCATATTTTGTATCGTATGTGTATACAAATTCTGAATTGGCAAAGTAAGCAGTGGCCTAACTGAAAATATGAAATACATTTATAATAGAATATTCATGTAAGTTTCTTTTCCAGTTGTCGGTTGTTTGTTATCTGTCTCCTTGTTTGTAATGTACATTGCCCTTTTTGAATAAATACAAGTAATATAATATAGCATAATTAAAGCATTTTGAGCTACTGCACAGGAGTACCACAGGGCAGTCGTCTTAGCCCCCATTTTTTCTCATTACCATCAATTCATATAAACAGCATTTAAGTTGCTTTTGACTATGTAATGAGTATTTCTACTTTTGATGATGCAAGTAAATTCTTGCTGATAAAACTTCTGTAATCACACTTCAGAAAGATAACAGGACTTTCACTTTTTGCTTTACTAGATATGTTTGACAAAAAAATCAAACCAACACCAAAACTTTAACCAGCTCTTTCTACTTTATTGACAGAGAGATGCACAATGACTGCAGGTGCTCGTTCATTTCTGTGGAATGAATTCTACTTGGTCATGACTCCTGTGTGTCGCTCCTACTCTCTTTCAAGCAGAGGAAAACACTTCAGACTTTGACATGAGTGAAATTGAGAAGTAGGAACAAAAATCGTGCTGACACGGTCAAATTCCTTCAGTGTGTTCCGTTGTTGGAGGACATCCGCCTACAGATTCCACTTTATTCAGATTACTCAGTACAAACAGCAGTGACATCAGAGCACAACACAAGAGCTGCAAATGTGAAAGATTCAACCACATTCCAGTGTTTTATCATTTCCCTTTAGACCTTTAAAGCTCGATATGCGAGGTCAGTATGCAATTTATTGAGTTTTACTTGTATACCAAGAGAAAGAGACAATCTGCATACACCAACATGGAAAAGGCTTCTAGCTTTTATCGGCATCATCAGTCAAGAAATTTACACATAGCGTTGTTTGTAATAATCAGTATTGCAACACTCCCAGGTAGGAAAGATGCAGCTTTTATAAAGAATTTTGCATAAATAATAATAATAAACTAAATAAAACACAGGTAAAACAAAATGACTTCACTGAGACGAGACACATGACAGATTACAGCTAATGCTATTCTTTTTTTCTCTGGAATGAACGAATGGTAATTGCTGAGTAGGGGCTCCAGATTTAGCTACTGATTCTGAAAATGACAGTCTGACAGATAATCTTGGCTCAAAAGTTGTGGAAGCTGTTTCACTCAAAAATCACTGTTCAACACCACACAGATTCTCAGATGAGAGATATTAATTGAAGAAGAAGAAGAAGAAGAGGCGTCAGATCTCAGTCTTCAAACCCTCCGTCCAAGATGCTTTCAAAGGTGAAGGGGAGGAATTTGAAACCCTGGCCTGAGTAAAACTTGTTCTGGAACTCCACCCTGCAGGGAAAAATAAATAAAGATCTGATTAAAAAACAATGACCAGGAAGCCTGGCACATAGCAGTGATGCCTTTCAGGCTGGGAAAGGCTGAGTATAGGGACTTTACCCGATGACCCTTGCTCCTCATTTCACAGTCTGCACCCACCTGCACCCTCTCATGTCTACGGCTCTGCTCCTGGACCCAGATACCTAAGCCTCTTCCACTCTGGAAAGTGATCGGGCTCTATTTTTAAAAAGGCCTATGCTAAGTGATGGCTGGTTGACCTTTTAACTGAGGAGCCAAAGATACCTCCCATTCCATAGCTTGTCAGTTCTGTACATGACTTCCTGTGCATTTCCTTACAAGAAAACTCAGATGGTGCCCGTGTTAAAAATGACAAATAAGTAATACAAATTAAGTTAATAATTTTCCAGTCTTATCCGTGTTTTAATCCCATAGATATAATTACATTCTTTTAAAATTGTAAACACTAGCTTAACACCAATGATGCATAGACTGCAAAATAGTACATTTGATGGTTAAGCTCTCCATGATTCCTCAGCTAGTGCTTCAATCTTTTCATATTTACTGACATGAACTCTAAAAAATGTAACTAAGTCACTAAGATAATTTATGGACGTTTTACTAGTGGGTGGCAAGAAAACCTGTCTGGAGTTAATTGCTGTCTGAAAGCAGCTTAATAGAGATGAGATGAGCACTTAAAAGTGGGGAGATTTGTCCTTTGACTAATGAAAACTTAAGTGGTTTTCCACTTCATTGGCAAATAGGTTCTAAAAATCCTGCACAAATCATGCATCCAATCATCAAATGATTTTAGGAGCCATATAAAAGCTATGATGGGTTATTATTTCAGCTTCCCTGTGCTCAAAATTACATCCAATTGTCCTTGAAGCCCATTTGTTGAAAGCTGAATCACCCAGCATTCTTGTATAAAGGACAATTATAGAGGAGTGGCTGCAGCACAGAAATGCTCTGTAAATGTGCCAGTGGATTATGAACCCAGGATGACATTCAACAAAGCCAGACAAAGACAGTAATGTGGGGACAACAAAGACTTGTCTGTGCTACACTAAGGAGACTGCTCTGCACCAATGCAAACACAACATAAATGGAAAAAACAACACTGACATGAGTCAAACGTGTTCCAGGTCCCCAGCCAGAGTGAGTGATGGGCAATGGGAGTTTTTGATTTCTAAATAGGACCCAGCCAAATTGACTGGCAGATGTATGGAAAATGATAACAATCCAAATTGGTCCAGCTCTACTGGATATTAGAACTACACAATCTATATTTTGGTTAAGTTGAAAGAAAGATGATTGAAATGTTGACGCATTTTTTAATTCATCACAGAAACCTGGGATGGTCCGCTGAGAACCAGTAAGTTTAATAATCTCTTGCCTGCAGATGGCGCTACAGCTCTGCAGTTTGCAGCGCTTAACAGTCGTGCAGCTCATCTTTAACAAGTTACAACAGAACAACTCAAAACAACAATATAAGACAAACGCAAAACTCAGCTTACCAGTGCAGTCGCAGTGCATGCAGGAAGGCTGACAGACCCTCCATAATGAGGAGGATGGCAACTGTGAGAACAGCAAAGAAGAAGAAGACTATGGCCAGGAGGATGAAACCTGCAGCGTTGTTGGACGAAAGGCCAATGTGCATCACCATGGTCCACAGCACCTCCGACAGCTCTGCACACGAGTCAGTAAAAAACACACAGATGTCACTGCTCAGATAAACTTGGAGGTGCATGCATTTCATTTGAATGCAGACAGAGTTTATTTCCCTTTCATAAATGTCTCTGTATTGCCTCTTTAATAAAGCAAGGATAAAGGATGTGTACTTACGTGCATGAGCCAGACTGAGGGCCCAGAGCCTCAGATAGGAAGCAGTGTTTGAGATGCAGCCCAGGCAGTACTCTATGGTATGGATCGCTTGATGTACTGCGACATCCGCAAAGTTAAACTATGGGACATAACAAGACATCAAATCAAAACATTACTGTATGTCAGCATGAAAACAACATCTATGGGTCCTGAGGTCCATACTGAAGGAGCTGCTTCCTTGTATTTGCATGATCATTCAGGTAATTGAAGCCAAATTAGAAGATGCACCATCGTCTTAACACCCTGTTAACCCAAAGAACCAGCCGCTACCAAACACCGACTAATACAGCTGCAGATACAGCTAAGAGCAGAAGACAGTGGAGGACAAATTAGAAGCGAGGGACAGAAAGGGACAGAATTGGCTCCACATGCACTTTGACAAGACAAGGGGATAGGTTGCAGGGTGGGGGTGTAGCACAAGCTCCTGTCCTACCTCTTCCTCTTCGCGGGCCTTGAAAGCAGGTGACAAAAGGCAACTCTTGGTTATTGGCAGCACACAGACACACATAGATGGAGAGACAGACATGAGTAAACAGAACAGTGATGAGAGAAATTAGTTAGACACTCAAATAGAACCAAGAGGAACCAAGGTTTGCTCACACATTAGGTCAGTGTATTTGGAGTTACACTAGAAGGGCGCAATGTTAAAGAAAACTCGATTCATCTAGATCTGCTCCTAAATCTAAAGGGTTCTTCATCAGGCATTTACGAAACTGTAAAAAAGTGGATTCTTACAAAAGTGTCAACAAATGTGAAGATAGAAGAAATTATGAAACCAAGTAAACATCAAAGACAGCATTTGAAATGACTAAGGAAGGAGTGAACCATATTTTTTTTAACTGACACATTGGAGCTCGTTAAACCTTCTCTTGTCCAACCAGACTTTAATCCATAATTGATGTATTTGAATGATTTGACACAGTGGAAGTGGAGACGTGAGGTATCGATTTCTGTTTCCAACCATATCCGAGTGACTGAATTATTGAAAGACCTGAGTAGATCCGATAACCTCAGTAAGTGTCGGCTTGGCGTGACTCCTGCCTTGTGGCCGAGAAGAGGAGACAATTGCCATGGAGACGGCATTACAGACAAGTCTTTATTTATTAATCTTTTTACCTCAGGTTCTTCCTCAGAGTTCTGCGCGAGCTGGTCATGCTGGATGATTTCAGCCTCGTCCTCAGTGGGCCCATTGCCCACCCTGATCCCTCCAAAGTTCTGGGTGCCCTGTCATACAAGATGGGTAAAGTTCAATATTTTTTTTATTATTATTATTTACAATGTATTAAAATATTTTCAGTGGACGCAAGTCTGTTTCCTCTTACCAGATTTTTCCGCCACAAGTACTGCCTCCGCAGAATCAGAGTTTTCACTATTAACATGCAGGGAACACATGCCAGGGCAGTGACCAGTAAGAGTGATTGTACAACCGCCTACACAAAAAAGAAGAAAATAACAGGACAGTGATCTTTCTGTGGATCATTTGAGGACAAAAGAATAGATGGAACGTAACTGACCTGTCCACTGTAGAGTGGTTTGTTGCTGGGGTCGTTGTAGTTGAAGAGGAACATGTTGATGAAGGCAATGAGGAGACTGGGAGCATCCCTGGAGGTGCTTGCATTGTATGCGATCCACTTATAGAAGATCAGTATCACGAGGTAGCCAAACAAACTGGACATGAAGACGATCTCCGGGATGAATCCCAAGTAGATGTTCAGGGGCTTCTGGAAATAACTGCAGAACAGACAGCCATGGCAATTATGGACTTCTTCAAACAGGAACAAAAAAAAATGAATGTTGATTGAAAACTCACAGGTGGTTGAAGAGACTGAGAGAGATTCCAAAGAGCATGTGAATTACTCCCAGGATCACAGACATCTTCATCTTGAAGGAATTCAGGAATGTCAGCTTGTTGGTCGCAATGTTCCATATCTGAGATGATCAAGTTTACAATTAGCAATACCAACATTTTTTAGATCAACAGGATGTTAAACGGTGTATATACACAGCAGAATTATTGGAGAACATATTAAAATAATCACCGGATCGATGCCGATGGGGTACGGCCCACTGAACACTCCATCTATCAATGGGTCCAGCTGCAAAACTTTATTGCCTTCAAGCGTCTCAGGCCTGAAGAGATGAAAACACAAATCAGATATCTGACTTGAATTGCTGCACAGCTACAACAGTCACTGGGAAATGGCACCAGTCAGTCATCGTCAGGGACACTTACGTCCAGTTGCCTCCTACTCGAGCGTCAAACATTGGCCTGACGCTCCAGCCAGAGCCAAACACATTGAGGGACTTAGAGAAGCAGTCGTTGTAAATTATGCCCGTGTAGACAGAGAAGATTCCCATCAGCAGGATTATGTAGCGCCCTGCAAACACCATGCTGAACATCTGCCCCAAAGCAGAAGAAAGATATATCAACATATGCAATACATAAGTACTGAGATTGAAAAAAAAGCTCTATCTCTGCAATCATGAGCAAAAAATCCAAAGAAGCACCAGGTCTTTCATAGCTAGGGGGGTTAGTCTTTCACCTGTAAAGATGGTGTATGACTGGTGAGATGGGAATGACGGGATCCATACCTCATTATCGTTCTTATCGGCCATTAGCCTGCTCTCTCTCAACACAAGGTACAGGGCGGCACAGGTCATGAGCACCCCGTGGCCAAAGTCACCAAACATGACCGCGAAAAGGAAAGGGAAGGTGATGATGGTGTATGGCGCTGGAGGACGAGGCGGCAGGGAGGCAGGCGTCACATGACAGGGAGGTGGAGTGGGGAGCGAAAACAACAAATGAGTGACACGCATTATGAAACACGCCACAACAAGGTGATAATGGATGAGGCGGCAGCTGAGGCCAAACAGCCTGTCAGCGACTGGAGTTTAATACTGCAGGCAGCTGAGTCAACAGACCGTTTCATGGACAAAAACCTGCCTCAGATGACAAGGATAACACTGAGGATCTAAATACGACCAGAAGGACAGTGTGGCACGCTCTTACCAGGGTTTATCTCTCGGTAGCTGCCAATCCCATAGGCATCGACAATGTTTTGAAAGCCGGAGGTGAACTTGTTTGTCTTGTTAAAGGTGGGTGGGGTCTGCTTAGACTGCATCCTGTTGAGAATGGAAGGCACAGTGGAGCCGCTCTTTTCCTGCAGTGCAGAAAACAATGTCACAAAAAGGCGTGATTATGTCAGACATAGCTTTTATTTGACCAGAAATCTTCTTCCATTCCTTTTTAATCTCATGCAATCAGCACAACATATGATGGAGATATATTAAAATGATGCTCTGAGAATGCTGACATCTAACTGCACAGAATGAAGAGATATCCTGCTTCTTTCTCACGTCATATGATTCAGGGTTTTACAGCCCATTGTTCCTTGGAACCAGTACCAGTGCACCCCCCCATGGCAACAGTATTTCCTGATGGTAGTTGCCTCTGCCACAATCCAAGAGTTTTAGAGTTTCTATGTACTGACTTGGCCTGTCCACTCCTCAATCAGGCACGTGCTAGAAAAACCAGCTCCTCAGTCTCTTTCTGTTTTATTTAAGTTAGAAACATCAGACAGCCCATTGTGTGACTGTGTCAATAAACTATGAGTTGAACTTAGTAAAGGGAGGGAAGACTCTATTTACTGCTGCTGAGTTACTCACCGTCCCCCTGCGCAGGGCAAACTGGATGGAGTCCATGTCAGAGACGGGACACCACACCTCAGCGATCAGACACTTCTGAGTGACATCAATGTTGCAGAGGTTGAGGGTGTGGTAGACGGCCTTCATCTTCCTCACCTTGATGAACCACACTCTGACTGTCTTGGCTGCAGCCTGCAGGACCCTCTGCCTGTGATCCTCTGTCTGGTTCAGCACCTTTAGGGACATACAAGAGCCAAGTTGGTCAATGTCTGAAAAAATACTTTACATGGTTGTATTATAAGATTGTATTATCAGATTTGGTAGCTTATTTGGTTGCATGACTTATGTGGATTGTGTACAAATCAATCATTAAACATTTGTCATCTCAGAATCTTTTTTAAGTAGAGTCCCACCTGTGCAGATTGTAATGTACACGACGACCAAAAAAGGCTATCATAAGAAGAAAACTAAAAATAGCAGCAATGAATCACACATTCCTCGATATTCATAGAAAGGGTTTACATTTACTGGCATGATTAGGAAACAGTAACAGGCCATTTGAACTGGGCCGTGTGCCTACAGACAGGTTTTCCCTGCTGTCGAGAGGCTTAATGGGCCACACACATTGCTGATCGCTGGCCAAATAGCTCCACTTTCTACCTCTTCAATGCCATTCTGTCATTCAGTTCTCATGCCCACGTAGCGACAAGCATAACACTGCATCCACAAACACCAAGACACATATATACATGCATGCAGGAGGCATGCCAAGCATCATGTAACTGAGTCATACAAGCTGTTACGGGAACGTCCGGTGATCTCACAATATGTGAGGACATCCTACTTGAACAAACCTGTCACAGCTGGTTGACTGAGTTTAGGAGCATATGAGAGACTTGGGCCAAAAAACAACCAATTTAAAGTCCCATAAATCATACAATCTAATAAGGTAAGGTATCATTTGTGCAACATACATCTAATAAATGTACTTCTTATGAGAAGCATATCTGGCTTAGAAGTTTGTCTGAGAGCAAAGTGAAACGAGCAGATCACTTCCTGTCTTATGAAATTTCCTCTACCGACTCACTGTAACAAGCAGAAGCAAAAAGAAAAGAGAAGTAAAAAGTTCAATTGTGTTCGCTGCAAGTTCATGTTTATGAGTCAGCAGTGTCTGGGTCTTTTCCCTGACAGTGCACATACCATTTGCAGGTCATCAATGCGAGCATTCACTCCTGCTAACATCTCTTTCCTCTCCTGCGGTGATTCTGGACAAGGGTACAAACTGGCTCTGAAGCTAAGGACAGATAAAGGATTACAGATGAAGATATGTTGGCTGAGAACACTTGATAAACTTGTTTTGTATAGGTGTTAAATGTTGCTGATTCACTCACCCCTCACAGATCTTCTTGACTCTATTCTTCAGCTGGTCTCCCTGGAAGAAGATGATGAAGACAGACTTGTAGACCTGGTCACTCTGTGGGGAAAAGAAAATGGAGTTTTGTAGGAGAACAGTGAAGCACGTACCATGTCTGACCCCGCTTACAGGCCACAAATCATTTTGTTTATTGAAAGAACTGACCGTGGTCGGGTCCTCCAGAGGTTCTTCAATGTCTGCCTGCCTCAGGAAGACGTTTCCTCTGCAAACTCTCCAGAGCATCCTCTCAAATGTGGGGATACGTTCTCGGCCAATGACTCCAGCTACAAATCTATAACAAACCAAACATAACTTGTTACTAGTTCCCTTGGCTGGCCTTGGCCCCATTTAATGAAAAAGTTATAATCCTGTTTCACTGTTTTTATTGTTATCTCATATCAAAAAATATCTCATCCCCATCTTTACTCTTCCACGATTTCAACAGTTTTTTAATTTCCATTAAAATTCCATCTATATGTATTTGCAATATGTCCTCTGACATCCATCCTAAAATATTTTAGATGGATGAAAATGTATTATATATGTATTTAAACCAGGTCATTGCGGTTTTCCGGACATTAAAAGACAGGTTGGGTTTGTTTTATCTGTCTACGCTCTTCTCTATTCTGTGAATGTTCTGAAATGATTTTCACTTCAGGTGACCTTTGTTTCCTGTCTAAGCTTTTTGGCATGAGCCGGTGTGTGGGAGTTGATTGGGTGGTTGTAACAGTTTAGACACAGATGGCACAGCATGGAAATCTCAAAGAGAAAAGCTTAATCCTTTTAAACAAGAAAATTCCACATAAGCGGACTCACCCCAGTCTGAGAGGAGTCCCTCTGACAACCTCACTTGGATCCAGGGGGGCGGCTGATTCCTCCAGTAAACTGGGGTCCTCCATCTGGATGAAAGTCAGTTAAATCATCAGCTAGGATGGCAACATCATTGCATATAATACATCTAATATACCTCAGACATTTCTCACATAAAGGTAATGAGATTTGCACAGAGGGAAGATAATGAGCCAGGGTTTGTTTACGGCAAAGACAGTGAACTTCACCAGTTAATGGCTGAACAGACACAGCGCGTTACTGGATAAATGATTCACCTCATTCTAAGCTCATAACAACTTGTAAGAGACCATTTGGCATTGTAAGCTAACACAGGCTTGCTTGTGAAGTCAGTGAAGTGTAAATGAAGCGGGGCAAAGGTGGAATGGAAGGAATCTTACTTAAAAGAAAAATGAACAGAGTACACTGTGCTGAGTCTAATAAAGTGCTATACAGCATCGCTATTACAGCTTAATAAGTGATGTGAACAGATTGTGTCATGTGAGCATATAAAGAATCATGGGTGCTAAAACCCTTTGCCAAATCAAGCAGCAATAAATGTCCCTCTATGTGTGTGTTAATCAGCATAGACATCAGCAGGTATGCAAATCTGAGACGAGTTTCAGTTGCAATTTTTACCCGTAATCATAAATAACTAGAAAAATCTCAATTCTCTTTAATGCGACCACAACATTAAAGAACTTTCATTAAAGCTGACCTCATCAAAAGAACTGTTGCGTGCGACGCAGAATGTGCTTGAGCTCCGTCAGTTCCAAGTAGTTCTTTTTCAGGGCCTCTTGGTTGGTGTTTATCTCCTTCAGCTCGTTCTCGAGCTTCTCGTATGTGGCCTGCGGAGAGACGTTCAGAGAGGTGAGCAGCAGGAAGCAGGGGATGATACAGATCACTGTTTAGCTTGTAGAGCGATTGAGAGCAGTCACCTCCATGTCGATCATGTCCCTCGGAAGGGGGACTTCTGGGTTTTCTCCAGTGTCAATGGTTGCAATGTTTGCCTTCTTTATTTCCTTCTCTACAAATCCTGTAAGTGAGAATTAAAAAGGTGCAATTAGCGGTTTTATGATGAATAAAGAATCTCTCCTTATAAGCATAAAGGCCTGCCTGTATGAGTGGCGGAAATTTTTTTCTTTCAAGCAAAAACACAGAAGCTTCTGACAGACAGGGGTTGGGGCTGTAGATGGGACTGACATGGCTGATAAAACATTATTTATAGTATGACTGTCCATTTTGATCATTACCTTTAAGATAAGCTACATTCTACATTCACTACATTCTGCATGGCAAAGTTTCATACAGCTGCCAGGCTCAGGATGCGTCACATCCTCGTTTTTTATCCTTTTAGATCTATACTGACCTAATGTAAGGCCTCTATGGAAACCACCTGAAGGAAATCTGTCAGTGATTGAGAGCTTGAAGTGCAAAGGCAAGTGCTCTAAGTTCACTTACTCAGTTTGCGATCCATCTCTTCACATCGTCGCACTTCATTAACAAACTTTCTCTGGAACACGTTCACATCAGGATTTAGCTGCGAGGAAACAGAACGTGATTCAGGGTCAAGCAACACAACATGGACTGTGATGTTTGCAAAGAAATGACAGTTAAGAAATACAATAATTGTGCTCTAGTAACATTTGTATCAGAGTAGGTGTTAGACAAAGTAGACACACTTTCATCAACAACCTAAACGGCTCCAGACCCTGTAACAAAAAATTACAATAAAACAACCTTTTCATTGATTTTAGAGTAGATCAATAAACTTTTTCAGAGGTTTAAAAAACAGATTCTTCCTAAAGATTTAATACTGGGGGTTTTATCCTTGGTGCAGAGGAACTTGATCATATGACTAAAACTCCACTGTGGATGCACGGACCTACGCTTGTTAAAGCTTAACCAATAGTCTGGCACAGAGCTTCTCTCAGGGCTTGTCAGGAATGGGCATTCTCATGCGTGGAAAGAGGGGTCAGCTGTGAGCACATGATGAGCATGGTGCAGAAGGCATGCACTTTCTCAACAGTTTTACTGATGGGATCATCTCTACATAACCACAGAAGACGTTATGCTTTATGCGTTTTAGTCGGTGGAAAATGTCAAGCAGAATCTGAAGTAAATAATGTTTCACACTGGGTCAATATGATGCTGTATGTATTAGCGCGTTCTACTTATTCATAATGTAAGTAGTCAAAAATCTAAACTCAAAAATACACTTATTGTCTAAAGATGTGTCTGTGGCCATTTATTTGTTAGTGGCTGATGATGACCAATATTGACTTTCAAAGTCAGCCGACCTATTTGTTGGTC
Source organism: Pseudopleuronectes americanus (assembly GCA_038501795.1). Classification (NCBI taxonomy): domain Eukaryota; kingdom Metazoa; phylum Chordata; class Actinopteri; order Pleuronectiformes; family Pleuronectidae; genus Pseudopleuronectes; species Pseudopleuronectes americanus. The sequence continues at coordinate 11,168,025 of CM076732.1, forward strand.
TGTTTCAAGTAAATAACTGAGGCATTATGAGACAAGGCACAACCGGATGGGATAGAGGTGGACTTACATCACGGAACTGCACCATCCCAATCTCTCCCAGTTCACTGACACAACAGTAGGCAGCTTCTGACTGGAGGAAGAGCTGAGCCAGCGTCATCTCCTCACTTCTGAAGAGTTCCCCCATGTTGCTGAAGGATGTGAGCCCTGCGCCGTCCTGCGATCAAGCAGCACCTCTAGAAAACAAAAAAAATGATGTTTCGCCGTTAGTACCGAGAATAGAAAGCAATCTCTCTTTTCAGTTTCGCTCAACATTCAACACTTTTCTCTATTTGGCGCACTAGTGTCAAAACCACTAATGAGGGCGGCCTGTGTCAGTTCTGTGTTAGTTTAGCACAAGTGTGAGAAGATGGCATGTGACCTTGAAAAACAGTATTTTAGCCTGCCCCATGCTGATCCCATGATTAGTACAGGAATGTTCTTATGCTAAGAATGAGTGTGATCGCTGACATTAAAAGACCTGTGTGCACACTGGATTTATATTGAGGAAGTAAAGCACAAGTGAGTGATCCTGGTAGGGAGAATGTTTTTTTTTAATTATTTGAAATAAAACGGTGAAGTTATCCCAGGATATCCTACAACATAACCTCCTACAGTAAAAACCACCACACTGGGCTTATCTGTGGATCTGTGGATTACAAGGTAGCATGTGACCTGGAGCTCTCGTAAGCCCCGAGCACATCACGACTGAGTGCCCGTCCACTGACCTGGCGCTATAACACACATTTGCATTAGCACACCATTACATGTAAGTAATGTAAAATGTAAAGTAAGGAAAAACACATTTTCTCAACTGTAAACTTATAAACTGACACATCAGACAGCTACTGACGAGCTCAGCTCACTGACTGCTGCAGCTTCGCCTGTCAAAGCTGGAGGTGCTACAGAGCTAACAGCTACTGACACAGCTACTGACAGATCTACTTACACATGGATGGAATAGCACTATGACACAACAGATCAAGCTAATGACGTAGCGTGGCAGTGACAGGGCGTGTTGGCTAATTAGCAGGCGTTAACTTTATTTAACTCCAGTAACACATCATTGGGAGTTAGCCGGGTTAGCTTACTGGCAGAGCTTCAACGTGGAGAGCAAGATAAAATGCGACACAACTGGATATGAGTTAATGTGATGCTATTGTGAGACGCTGGTGGTGTCGGTTGGCTAAGTTAGCTCACTTAAAGGACTTGGGTTGGCATAGGGATGAGCTAACATGACGGCTAATGCTAACTTAGCGCACCTGCTCTGTAATATTACACTGAACCCATTTCAGAGGATGAAAGCGACGGTTTCTGGTGTCAGGTAATTGGATTGTTATTCAGCCATTTTTCGTACCTCTGTCTTGTTGCTGTTCAGGTTCAGATCCTCTCTCTCTCTCTCTCTCCTCGTCTCTGTCACACTCCGACTTCCGCCCTTGTTTCCTCTTCTCTGTTTGTTGTGGACTGCTCGGTGGTCTGGAGAAAGAGGAAGTGAGTCAGACGCAGAATCACATCACATCACACCAGAAGCTCCAGCCCACTTCTGCCTCTTTTATTTTGAAGGTTTTCACCGGAAACATCTATATGCTTTATTTTGTCCGCCTTGATGCCCGCAGACGTTCATCGTTAACGGGTATTTAGCGCCTCCCAGTGGATCATGTGCGCAGAACAACCGTAAAATTATCTGTTCGGTTATATGAGTCTGAAAAGTTGAGTTGTTTAAAACTTTACCCTTTCAGAGTTGTGACACCTGAAGGCTGCCAGTGGTTCTCTCTCATATTTGGAAGCGAAGGCTGAGGTAAGGGGTATTCAGCGGCAAAATGCAACTTCAGCACTAGATGTCACTAAATTATACACACTGAACCTTTAATAGCTGAAAGAAAAAATAAGATGATCTTATATGATTCACATATACACACAGCAGTACTCATCCGCTGACGCCATGACTTCAATCAATACTAGAAACGGAAGGAGGATCTCAGAGGGAATGGAAAAGTATATATAATATAATGATAATAGTTGCTTATCAGTATGAAATCATATTTTTGGCTATATGAACGTTTAAGAGAGAACTTGATACACTCACTCTTCAAAATGTGTTTTCCATGTAAAACTTTATCACCTGGTTCATTTATTTTCTTTGATTATGATTATGAGCCTTTTTTTGGGAGTGGATCTCACCTGTGATGACCCCGTCACCGCTCCCTGTAAAAGAGTTGTGTCACGTATAGGGGGAGTCTGGAGATATGCTGCCCTGGGCCTGGAGACACAATTGGGTGGAGCCCCTGCAGCAAGGGAAGCCGGGGACGGGGGCGGGTGTAGGGAGGGAAAAGTTTGAAGGGGTGGTTACACAGGGAGCAGAAGCATTTGAGTCAGGGCACACATGCCTCAGCTGTGAGAGGCCCTTCTCCCCTTGGCTGGCTGGCATCCCAGAGCAGAGGCACAGAGAGACAGAGAGGGTAGAGTGTGAGAGACGGAGGGTGAACAGAAAGTTTCAAGTGGAAATTAGAGTAGAAAAAGGTAAACAAGTGGATCTGAAAGTTGAAAAAGCGTCAGGGAGTGAGTTTCTGTGCAGAGTGGCTCCGGCAGGTTGTTTTTCAGTTTTGTATTTTTATCTGTAGTTGGCGATATGACAGCCATGGCAGACACAAGTGTCCTGAAGGAGCACACAGCCCTGGCAGAGGTGGCATACGACGATGAGGAGGTAGCTCTGGTTAGTGCCGCCACGGAGCCGGCAGTAGATGATGATGATGATGACGAGGACCCCTCAGAGGACGTGGCCCTGGTGCTGGCCTCCGGAAGCCCGAGCGAAGCCCAGATGAACGGGGTCATGGTCCTGTCCCTGCTCGACAAGATCATCGGCGTGGTCGACCAGATCCAGCAGACCCAGAATGGCCTCGAGGCCCGGCAGGAGTCCATGGAGAAGTCTGTGTCGACCATCCAGGGGGAGCTGACCAAGTTGTCCAAGAACCACGTGGGGACCGCCAGCGCGGTCAACAAAATGCTGGACAAGGTGCGCAAGGTCAGCGTCAACGTCAAGACGGTGCGCTCCAACCTGGAGAAGCAGGCGGGCCAGATCAAGAAGCTGGAGAGCAACGAGAACGAGCTGCTGAAGAGACGCAACTTCAAAGTCCTCATCTACCAGGTGATTGAAGGAGAAATAACAGTGTGTGTGTGCCTTTACCTATATATTTGTGAGGACCATATTAAGCATAGAACCTACAGAGTGAGGATATTTTTGTAAAGTAAGGACATTTTAGCCAGTCCTCACTTTTTCAATGTGATTTTTGAGGGTTAAGACTTGTTTTTTGGCTTAGGGTTAGAATGAGGATTAGGTTAAGGGTTAGGCATTAGTCTTGGTGCTAGGGGACCTTGGAATGCAGTATGTCAATGAGTGTCCTCACTAAGATAGAAATACAAACGTGTGTGTGTGTATTTTATGTCTCATCATGTAATAGCTAATATTAGTTTGAAAATGTGCTCATCGCAGAAATTAATTACACCATTATTAGTTTACATGTGATAATTAATGTTAAAGCGCTACAATGACACTCACAGTCCTGGACACATTCCCCCCGTTACAAAATAAAGTTTAGGGTAAGTGTGAAATGCACCTGAAAAGCTAAGTGCAGGAATTTTACATCATCTCACCAGAGAAAGTGTGAGTCACCCAGTCGCTGTGTCACGAGTTGGCCCCTTCAATAAAAAGAAGTCAATGAATCCTTCCCTTGATGAATCTAAACTGCTGAATAGCATCACACAGAAAGAGGCTTGTGTACGTCAGTACAAAGTGTAGCCTCCGAAATGGCCGTAAAGTTAAATCACCACAAGCTGAGCTGCTGTGGAGTTTTGATTAATGCAGGACTGCTGCATTCGTTTTAGCCTGGTGTTCCAAGTAAACTGGCACCTGAGTGTATTTTCCCAGTGGTTCCACCTCGGCGGTTTCCATGACATAAACGCCTGGGATCACTTTTTCCTGAAACTTGAATGAGGCTGTGATATTTGCGAGGCGTCCGACACTGCGCTCCTCTATTTAGAAGCTGTTGTGTAATCTGTGCTAATGCTCGCAACGGAGAGCCAGACTTCCATGGGGGGGAAAAACAAGGCAGGCATAGTGACCTCTCTCACTCCACAGGACTTCATGATTCCCCGATGAAACTAAAGAAAGGCCTGTGGGCGTAAATAAAAATACAAGCCTCGTAAACACTGGCATGATGGAGCCACTCGAGACAGAACCAACGCCCCAACCTCCGTGTGGCCAGAGGGCAGATAGTTGGCAGGCCGCTCACTTGTAAGATGAAGTTTTCATTATGAAGATTTCTCAGAAGTGGGACACATTTAAAACTCAGACATGCGTGGCACTATGATCTGAACCTGAATATCCAAAAGCATGTGTGTTCATATTGGGAGAATTCAACGGTTGTTAAAGAAGCAGTTCAGTCATTGAATGTCTAGGGTGGGCGGGGGAGGCAGGACACATGATTAAACCTGAGAGGACTGATGAGGACAAGTACCCCTGTGCATTTGAGCCTTGTGGAGCAGCCCCCTTTTTTCGACGTGCTGTCATGTCTGGGTGCTTACCCTGCGCAGCAGCAGGTACTTTGTGCGTGAAAAGGTCACGTGTCATATGATCTGAAATTTGCCGGCATGAATCAAAGGAAATGCCTGTTCGTCAGCGTTAGAACGTCACATCATAACATTCGCCGTCTTTGCTGGCTGGTAAAGGGAAAAATATTTTCTTTAAAAACCTTTGTTGCAGTGAATCTTAGAGTTACAAGCCTCTCGTGAGTAGATTTTGTCTCGGTCTACACTGGCAGGCAGAAACTTTTTCACTTCCCCCTCCAGGGATGTCCACTGTGGGAGCAGGTTTCACTATCGGCATCTAGCAGAAATCCAATCATCGACACTGAATTACTAAATTACTATTTAAGCAGGTGCTTCCTGCTGTTTAAGCCTCTGTACAGTCTAAATCTTTTCACACTAAGGTCTGTAAGCAGTTGTCAGTGCAGGACTCTGAACATAAATGGAGTAAACAGTCTGCAGATGTGGATGTCGTTTCCAGATCTTGTGCTATTTATGAAGTTTGACATTTGAAGCCTTTTATTCTGAGTCAGGATAGTATTACAACCCAGCAGAGAGCCGGCATAAACCAGTCCCTGTTTGTGATATTGCAACTTTAATGCTCTAATCTTTGTCTAAAGTTGGTCTCTGTCACGTTTACGAAGCGGTTGTAAGAGCGGGTCACTGCTTCCATTCCGCAGTGGCCGTTTTGGGCTCCCACGGTCTATATTTACTGCCAGAGGATGGCTGCGCCGTGTCCGGTTTAATTGAATGACAGACGGGGTTGCTTCAATATTGGCAGCATTGCAAATCAACACTGGCTCACCGACAAGTTTCACCACTTTCCGCCGTCTGTTTGTGTGTTAATGTGTTAGAGTGGGATACGTTTAGAATTAGGTTAAGGATGATATCAGGGTTAGGCTTCTATATGGTTCGGGAAATAATCCAACCTAGCTCAGTGTCCCCACAAGTTTAGTTATACCAGTGTGACAGTGGGTGTGTGGCCATTCCTCACCAGTACTTGCTTTCAACCACAAATCTAGTGTCAACTGAGGCAGAATTCTCTCGCTGCGTTGAACTGTGACCTCAGATTTGTGGAGCCAGCACTGTCGCTAACTACAGGTGCCATATATTTTCTCTACTGCCACTCTGACTGGGAACTCTGAGAATAAACGCATACTTCAGGATTCTAGCAGGAAAGATTTGGACAGTGGTGCTTTATAATTAACTCTGCGATGTCATTGGCACACAGGATCGCCCCGGCAACAGCAGGGTGTGGCGGTCAACATGTATCAGCAGGGGTGGAAGTATTCATAACCTTTACTTAAGTAGAAGTAACAACACCACAGTGTCGAAAATACTACACAAGTAGTATCACAAGTAAATATATGTTTTACTTAAATAAATGTGTATATTAGCTTCAAGTCTAAAGTAAACATGCAGAATGGACCATATCAGAATCATTTGTATTATATCATGGGATCATAACTAGTGATCATAGACTGTGTACAAAGATGTAGTCTGTTCAGTAGTTATCGTGGTGTTGAACCATGGTATCGAGATTCCACTGATACACGCGCTCCACCAATCAAAAGTCAGTCTCAGCTGTCAATCATGACCGTCCCTTCATTTCAATTGCCTCAAATAACGAATTAACACTAAGCTTATCGAAACATCAAAACTTAAACAAACATCAGTGGGATAATGACAGGAAATTCTATTGACGTGTAGTTTGGCCAAGGTTCAATCCTCTATTATGGAGCGGGCTGAGATTATCACCCCTACTGCAGCCAGCCACCAGGGGGTGGTCCAGATGATTTGGCTGCACTATTGAGGAGCTAAAAATGTTGTGCATGTTTACATGCAGGCTATGTTATTGGTCAGTTTGAAGGTATCACCATTATTAGATGGTAAAGGGGCTAATTTAAACTATTACTGTATTACATTATATTTGGTTAATCTGTAAAATATGTCTGGTACAAAATCTGCCTCAAAGTCTGAGAAAGAATCAAAATTAAAAATACTCAAGTTCTGTACTTAAAATTATAATCAAAAGTACAGAACTTTAGTAAAGGTACTTAGTTATTAGACACATTTCCCCACTGCATATCAGATATGCATGACAACATGTGGTTTCTCATGAACCAGCCTCACTGTGATCCCACTTACACAACATTCTCACTAGAATCCTAAATGTGCTTCCTCTTGTTACAGTTAAACCTTTGTAATTACATTTTGGAAGTGTGTGAGGTACAACTGGGTGGTGTTCGCTCTGCAGCTGTGACGCTGAGCTTTTAGAATAACAAACCTCTGACTGTGAGTGTCCTGCTGCATGAGGCACCACCGGCCTGTCATCGCAGCTCAAATGGAGACCAATTGTTTCTTCATGAGAATCAAGCACAGCCATTCTGATTGAGTGCAAGTTTATTTCCTTATTTAGTCTCCCATTGCCAGGCATGTGGCTATTTTAGCCTCTGAGGCCTCATTTCCTGTTGTAGTGTTTGTTGACAGCAGAAATTGTCAGGAAATGAACCGAGATGGAAGCTGATAACAGTAACAAGACTCAATTCTGGTGAAACGGTTTATAGATGATAACAAGGCTTTATGATGTTTGATAGTGCTAAAGTTAGGAATTTATATATGTCGCTCAAGAGTGGTTGTTTTTTTCACTGCAGCTCTATATTCCACTAAGGATGTTGAGTTTGTCTTTACGGACAGCTAAAAGGTGTTGATTAAAATTAACTAATATATTTTCTTTTGTGGATTATTTTCTCAATTAATACAAATATATTGTTATATTATATTATTAGAATGTTGGAAAATAATTAAATATCAATTACCAGTAAATGTTTTCAAATGTTTTCTTGTAGCGTTTGGTGATTTTCACTGTTTAATAGCATAAATTATTAATAAATAAAAAGAAGATTGATTAGAAAGAAGCCCTACACCACCATACTCAGTTAATTAACATAGTTTCAGTGCAACTTCAAACTCTGACTAAAAATGACAGGTGTCACATGTGCATTATCTATTGGATTATGTAAATTAGTCCAGTTTATGCAACATGATAGTGTTTGTCCATCGGAGTGTGAGACTGTTCTGCTCTGTGTCTGGAAACAGAGCGTTTGGCTGACGCTCAAGGACATTGATATGGCCATGGGCTCAACTCTATCAGGAAGATGTAAGACTTCTCACTTTCAGTCTACTTATTTCACGCCGACTTCACCGACCTTCCAGAGCTCAGGTTGCAGCCAACAAGCCACAGCCCCAGCCCAGGTTTCTGTACTGGCTACAGCCCAAACCAGACTAGGTGTAATAACTCACTTCCACTTTCTGCAGACACATGGATCCAGCTAAAGCTTCTGGCCGCTCCAGCTCTCTGAATATTTGTCTGTCGGCACAAATCACATCTCAGCCTCAGTACAGGGTTGGTATATTCATGAAGTACTCAGCCGACCCCTTGCAGGCGAGAGTGAGCAGCTGAGGAGCAGCAGAAGCACACGCCTTCTGCAGCACCAAGTTAGAGTTGTGATTCATCCCGTTGGCATCTCTGTGCTCAACCTGCCATCATGCCCACTTGTTCCTCTCCCCTCTCCTCAGTTGACTCCCACTATTGACAAAGCCCACAGCCCCCACTTGGGAGCGGGGGTCTCATTCAGTACTTGCTTGCTTACGGTACTTGTTCACTATGTAGCTCTCCTCTAGTCTTTCCTCTCTCTCTCTCTCTCTCTCTCTCTCTCTCTCTCTCTCTCTCTCTCTCTCTCTCTCTCTCTCTCTCTCTCTCTCTCTTTCTCTCTCTCTCACCTCTGCTGCTCTCCTCTTTTACCAGGCCACTGGAAAGATATCTGGAAGGCTCCACATTTCACTATTGCATGTCAGCTGCTGTGTCGAGCCAGCCAGTCCATTTCCAGTGCTCAGTGGCGTGTGTGAGCCACTGCGTGAAAATGTTGTTCAAAACTTGTGCTCAGATGATCGCATACATGATACAGGAAGACATTTCATATATATATATGTAAGTGTGTATTACAGTAAAAACTTTGCTGAAAGTAAAGATTGTGAACCATTATTTTATCAATAGTGGCCAGGTATCAGAGAAAACAGGCAAGAGACCACAACCCAGGATTGTTCTTAAGTTTGTTAAAGGAATAGTTTGTCATTTTGGGAATTTTTTTTGTAAATTTTCTGGTCAAGAGTTTGATTAGAAGGTTGATACTGTTATGAGTGTTGTAAGGATTGCTGTGGCCATTCTGGTCCTGTTTACATTCACTTATAACACATTTGCAAGGTGACTCACTTTTCCTGATGGGGTGTGCTTGTGTGTGTGTGCGTCTGAGATATAAGAAGTGGATTTGCTGATAGTGTTACTGTAGCCTTACCCGTGCTGCTATCATGAGGCTATAGAGCGTGTACAGCAGAAAGAAGATCCCTGCTGTTCCAGCATGTGAAAACACTGTACGTGTCTGCATACAATTTTTATTATTGACTATAAATAGATTTATATGATATGTCGGCTGTATTCGTTTGGTAGGGCCTGTAGCAAAGAGGCTCCTTGCTTCATTCATATGTCATCTCATTTTCTCATGGTAAGGTAATGTAGATTTAGTTCATATAGCCAAAACTAAAACAAACTTGATTTAATGGGCCCTTTCACACGAGACATTTTTGATGTGTCACAGAAGAAAAAGTACTGGTGTATATAATAAAATGAGTGATGGCTGAAATCCATTTAGCTGCTTCAGCTTCAGGGTCCTGGTGTTTTTCATGCTGGCTCAGTGACTCATGGCCATGTGTTAATTGGACAGAGCCAGTGTGAATGTTATGAGTAAGACCTGTACTTTTTCTACTGAGACCTATTCATACTTTTTCATATCATTGTGTCATGTTGGGTCTATTGGTTTTCCATTATACTTTCATATTTTTCGGTGAAATGACCCTGCAACTTCCATGTGGTATTAAATCATTGTTCAAGATTTTAATTGACCCTGGATTGATGTTGGTTTATTGGTCTGTGTTGCACTTAAACTACTGTTTTTTTTTATACACAAGCACATCTGCATGTATCCAACAGTTCAGCTGTTTTGAAGTGAACCATTTCTCCTGCCCCACAATATTACATGTTCCTACCGCTCCTATCAGAATAACTACATTTACGTTCCCCGACGCCTGATCTCGGGTCGCAGCTGCCCTCCCCTCTCACCGCACATCCCCATCCCACCAGAGCAGACAGGATTTACCAGCTGGGACTCCGATCAGATCGCCCCCTCTCGATTTTTCACGGTTGTAGTTTTCATCCAGCTTCTTGGCTGGCAAGCAGAAATGTGTCCTCATGCCTCACCACAACTCAGTGGAAGCTGCTGATTCTAAAAATTTGCAGGCACGCCCTTCATCTGCAAGGCCGTCGCCAAAAATAAAAAGTTGGCCTAATTATCTGAGTGGCTTTACTGTATTAAGATACGCTACTACTATTTTGCTTTTGATTATAAATACACCCTCGGCAGTGCAGTGGAATGGTGCAGTGTCCTGTTTCATTTAGTTGGTCTGAATTTAGGAATCAGCAGCACCAATTAATTGACTAATTGCATTGACACATATTTCCTTATAAATGTGTGTGTGTGACCATGTAGTGTCAGTTTTTAGATGCAAGCTGTACTTTCCATACCACAGGTATCTTGTTATTTTTCAGTTTTAACCTAAAGTGAAATGATTTAACAAAAGATTTTGAACAATTAAAAACTGATACCTGCATATCTTTCCACCCTCTTGAAAAGGATGTGTTTATTTTAATTATACAAAAAGTTTCTGTTAAAGCAGAACCCATACATGTTTCTATTAATATTCCTCACTGTTATTCCTGTAACCTAATACGTTGCGTGTGAAAGGGAAGTTCGGTGCTGCTCACTGCTCCTCTGCCAGCTCGCTGTTCTTGTCACTGACATGTGAGTTATAGGTTGTCACAGGGAGCGTGTCGGCGTGGAAACACCTCAGGATTAGATTTTGCATGCACAGGGATGTTCAGGATGTTTAAACTATTAATAATGCAAATAGTACTAAAGGTATCTATGCAAGAGGCGAAAGTTGAGGATAAAATTATTGATTATATCTGAAAAACGTATCCTCGTTTTTATACAGCACATCATGTTTATTGCAAGTTGGTAATGAGGCTCCAGTCTTATGTGACAGTGAAACTATTTCTACACCTGATAAACAAACACAGAATAAAACCATTAAACAGCCAGTCAGTTTTTCCATCTAGTATATCCCGGTCTCATTTTTCAATGTCACACAGACAACTGCTTATTCAGAACAAAGCAAAGCATTGTGGGTGATTGGCTGCACGCCTTCTTTCCCATACCAGGTGTTATTTGGCAGGAGTTATCAGTCATTTATCATTGCATCGGCCTAATGTTACTCAGAAGTTATAGTTTCCTAAAGCCGGGCCCAGTGCTCTGTTCACTTGAGCCACATATCATATTATCCTGTAAAGCAATTATTTGTATTTTGCACAGATAAAAAAAATATCTGCAACATACCACTACTTTTTCTTTCTTTCTTATAATTAAATCAATAAAAGAAATGGTATAAATCTGTATGCTCAGTACAGTAGGATGTGCACATTTGAGGGTCTGATTGGCTGAAACTTCCTGTACCTCTCTAGTGGCAATATGGACGGCCCCTTCAGTGAAAAAAAGGGATTAGTCACTGCTGTGTATAATATGTTCCAGCTCTGCGGCTGCCGCTTCACACAGAGACGTCAGTGGAAAAGCTCATTTTCTATCTTTGCATGAGCCTGACCCGGGGATTCCAGCGGTTTCAGAGGCATGGATGTGGGAAGGGTGAGCTGTGGAAAAAGGGCTTCCCCCTCGGGGTTCCTGTGTGTGAAATCACACATCACTGTGACAGAGAAGCCAAGGAACACTCTTCCTGTGGCGTTCCCCTAACATGACATCGTCATGGTGGCTATGTGATGGATACAGAGGCCTTCTCTTTGAAGGAATCTGTGTAAAGACAGCGGGACTGGTTCATTTTTCCATCGCCCACGGGACAATTAATAATGTAGAATACGAGAGCTTTGTGAAACAGAATTAGCTTTGTGTAAACTCCAATCGGCCGGAGGTGGTAGGCGGCTGGTGCAGTCCTCTGTGAATTGTGTGAGGGGGTGGGAGGCTTCAATATTAATGACCAGAGCACATTAGAGTCCTTATTTTAGCCTCTGAGCTCTCCTCAGGGAGAAAAGCCTCATAATTCTGGCCTGCGCAGGACTCGAACTCGCAAACCTCCACCTCCGCTTCAGTTCAATCTCTGAATCTGGCCTTGCACCCATCCTGGACTGGCACACGGGTCAGTGATATAACTCATTGTGAAGCTAAGTGCACTGCTGCAGAGCACTGGACAGGATAAGACAGCTGCTCCTGTGACTCATCGGCCTTTCATCACAGTGCCTCAGAAGGAACGGTGTATGTGCCTGGTCTATACACGCACTCTCCTGTAGGTGGATTGAGGTGGTGAATGTTGCGTCAATATAATACAAGAATCAGCATTGATACATTTCCTATTTGTTGCCAATATTAGTTATTGATGAGCAGTAATTTTGGGAATAGTCTGTTTATTGCCAAGGAGGTTGGGTTTTCATCTGTTTGTTAGTTAGCATGACTGTTACCGTGAAACTTGTTTAACGGATATAGCATGGATCAGAACCCATTCAATTATGGTGTGGATCGGGATCAGGGGGCGGATCCAGGATAATTGTTTTCTCTTTCTTTAAGATTGTGGGTGTTTTTCCAATATTTTCACCAATTTCATTGAGAATAATTCTTAAGAAATATTTATGAAATAAATCAGACATGTTAAGGGAAATGATATTTGTGTGTGTGTGCAATTAGGTGCCCATCCAAATAAAAATTCAGTTCTATTACATTTGTATGTGGTTTCACAAGAGACCTGTTGGGCCATGGCAGAAAAATGTACCCTTTTTTTATGATGTATTTTTGAGTCAACAATGAGTCATGGTGATAAAAGAAACACCCAGAGCGGAAAACATGGTAATTTGGGTGCAATCAGGAAACCGCCTTCTTCTGACATCTTTTTGATCGGGCTCAATAAAGTTACATGCTGAAACAGACACTTCATTCATCTATTGATGCCCCATGGCTCTAATTGTTCATGAAGACATTTTTCATTATAAGAAACAATATTGAACCAGGTGGATTAATTGAAGCCTTGTAACTGATAGAGAGACAGAGAATGTGACCGGGAAAAAAAGTGAAATGCCAGTGGCTTTAGTCAAAGCCGCTGTGTTCTATACACTGTGCTCTGTTGTCCATGGTTACAGCAGAGTCCTTTTGGGCAGGACTCATCGTTCTACTGCCGTCTTCGCAGTTATTTCAGTATAAGGCCAGCTTCCTGTCAGGATGAATGGAGAGAGACATAGCTGCTTCTTCAATGGTCACCAACGCTTAAAACCTACATGTAAATCCAATACTGTCCCTGGATAAAGCCTGAGCCCCTGTATGAGTCATATAGAACAATTTGCAATTGATAACTTTTCGACATCAGGAAAGCAATGCTGTTTTTACACAAACACTTCAAATCCAAGGATTTTTGAAGGATTGTTTTTCATTGTAGACTATCACAATTGTTTGGGAGATTAATGTGTATAAATTTCTGTCTCTCTCGATAATTGCTGTTGTCGAAGCTGTTTACCAAACTCTGTCTCTCTTATCTGCTGGGACTTTTTAATTGCATCTCCTGTGTTGTGCCTCCTTCTGAGAGACAGCTCAGACACACGGCTCAGTGGAGAGACGGCTTGTCTGAACAAATAGAACAAATAGAGAGGTAGAGTCCCTTATTATCAGAAGCTTTTCAATGAGGTATGTATGATTGACGCTATTTGGAGGAAAGAAACATAAGCAACAGACCCTCTCATTGAGGAGAGCACACACACACACACACACACACACACATACAAACACACACACACACACACACTCACTCACTGAGTTCTGACTTTTCCACTGCCGGTAAATGGAAGGAGAGAGGAAAGCAGCACAGACATGCTAATGGACCAGACCATTCCTCACAAGGTTCTTTTGGTTTGTAATCAGGCAGGCAAACCCAAACAGGGTTTGCTGATATAATCACAATTTCCCCAAAAACAGCGGAATGAGTCAAGTTTTAAGAATGTAAACAGCTAAATGTTCCAACAAGCAGCTCCTCTGTTTGCAGTTACCCGTTCCCACGAGCCTTGAGAGCCTAATAAAAGACTGTAAGGTTTTGAAATGTAACTAAAAAGTATGAGCTCATTACAGAGAGTAGTATGATATAACGAACATGATGCTGGAACATGTCGTAATTTCCCTGTGTTGTATGACTTCACTGCTGTTTCTCCGTTGGCTGTGGAACTTTCCTGCTCAGGGATCAGCGCTGTAACCTCTTATGAAAGGTGTTCACAGTCTGGCTTCATGGAAAAAACTCTGTTACCGTGCGTGAGGGTGGACGAATACATGGTGACATGAATACTCATACTTGTGCATTTAATGGTTACTTTCTCCATGAACATAACAGCTGCATTTCTATATAAATATATTTTAAAATTGTAAGAAAAGCACATGGGCTTTAAATTTTAGCCCTTCAGCCTAATTTACCCCCCAAAAGAAAACAAGCTTTGCCAGCGACATATGAGATCACAAAACGTGCAAAGTAGTTTTCTTTCCTGTATGTAACATGCTTACTATTTGGGCTTATCTTTACAATCTTTTAAGTTTTAGTAAATTATCAGGTCACATTTCAGGGCTATTTGTATTTGGCCATTTCCATTTTTATGAGTCTACATTGTTGTGATCATACATATGGAAAAATGTTGCTCACAGATTCCAAAATATCTCTCATCAGTGTTACTGTTACCCCTCATGTCTGCAAAGCAGGTGCAGCGTTTGATCCTAGTGTAATTGTAACACGCTCAGAACAACTGACAGCCTCCTGTCGGGATATTGTTGTTGAGTTGTCAGCTGTTTATCCGGCTAAACTTCCCCAGCCCATCAGAGACGATGTGAGGAAGGGGTCGCCATGGTGACAGAGCGCTGTGTTTATCTGTTGCTGTGCAGGGAGAGGGGAGGGGTGTTGTGCGGCGGGGGCTGAATGCTGCGGTGGCTGGTAGCCAGAGAATGGTAGATGGTATCCAGAGAGAGGGAAAGGCCAGCCCAAAATAAACCTATAGAGAGCAGGTCCACCGCGCACGCAGCACCAGATAAGGAAGCTCAATCTGTATCATGAAAGGAACGTATGGCAATATTTGAACTGGCCAGGGAGAATCGCCACTCATGGGACCTGACAGATGTCCGTCTGTCATAAATCAGCTATCAGGATTAAAATCCTATTTGCTGTGTGTTTTTCAACACAGCACATTATGTCTTAATACAACAAACCGCACTCAAACAAGTTGTTTATTCTTGTACATTTAGCACAAATGCCCAGATCGGTGATGCCCCCAGTTTCCATCTTGCATGGCCGTCCACACCATTTACTGCAAGTCATTCCCCTGATCTCTTTCCCAGCAATCAGTGTCTGTCCTCGTTGTAACTATCAAATAAGTGCCCTAACTAGAATGGCACTGGAGTACCTCCCTCTACCCTATACAGTCCCCGTATGAATTCACTAGATATAGATTTTTATTTGGAACCGCACCAAATGTACACACACACACACACACACATAAATATCAGTCCATTAGCTTGCATGATTTTCTCATCAGGATTCGTGAATTATTCTCTGAGAAATCAAAGAACATGTTGCAAAATTTCCTATCACACAATGTTTAAAAAAAGTGGAACAAGTTATCCTGGACCTCCTCATCGCAAATATACTAAAATAAATAAACGATGTATTATCCAACATTGAAAACATATTTTTATCAACTATAACCGAAGTATAATCACCTACGGTTTCTTCACATTTATCTCTTTCTTCACATTATAAGTCTTGATATCCCCAAAAACTCAGACATACACTGACAACCTCTATCTGTGTTGGCGCTGAGTGATGTGAATCTAATCTTTATCCTCAATGTCCTGCATGTTTCAAGGGCTTTAACCTCTATGGCATGAGTTTCAACATTTCAGGTTTTCATTTAAAAGTGGAAACAGTCATCGTCAGTGTGCCACATGAGATGATGAAAAGACGACGAGGTGTTTAAATACAAAACAAACAATAGAGCCACATAAATTAGAACTCAAAATGATTTCATCTGAAGCGGCAGCTAGGCGGAGGAAGGAAGAGTAATTAAATGAGACTGGATGATGAAGACGTGCGCTTGTGTCAGAGGTGATGCATTAATTCAAACTGTTGATGTGGTGATGTTGATTAACTTGACGGCATAGTGCTGCCTTATGAGGCTGTTTGTTTTTACAATCTGCCCAGTGAATAGATTGGAGACAAACAGACATGTGCAATGAGCCAGTACTGTAGATCTATTTCAACTGAGCATACTGTATGTGGCTCCGGTCTATATGAGGCAGCAGACTGAGTGTAACCACATTAAGCGACATAAGGTCAATACTGGATAAAAAGAAATAGAAAGATAATCCTTAATATTGAGAACCGTCTACCTGCTAATAAAGATAAAGACATTGATCAAAAATATTTTCTTTTTATTTCATTTTAGAATGTTTTAGAATGCTGTCTCTTGATATTTTAGTCAAACATTTTACTAATCAAACAAGTCGGAATACTGTTTTTAAATGGTTTTCTCCCAGTATAAGACAAAAAAAACCCTTTAATTAAACATAAAGAACATTAACATTAATTCAGGATATCAGTATCATTCACCAGTTTAACTGTAGTTCCTACTGTACAATGACATGGGCAGCTCCGGGTTAGAAGGTGTTGGTGACTCAAACTCTTTCAAATCCAAAGAGAAGCAGTGAGGTGTGGCACGGAGGTGCAGCAGGGTGGGGCCACTAATCCTCCCAGGGGGGTCACAGACATCCCGTTTCGAGGGATCACATTCTTAGCCTCAAACCTCTTCCCCCTGAGTGGATATCTGGTGCCACAGTGTGGAAATATGGTTGCTGTAGTGCTGATTGATTGGCAGCTGTCAGCGTTACAGCAGTGTAGTGTGCTGTGGGAACAAATCATGTTGTAAAGTCATGGAAAACATGTCATGGTAAAACCTCGGTGTGAGAATGCAAATGTTAATTTGGCTAATTGGTTTTACAACATAGGGAAACCTTTCTATATCACTGTATCTAGGTTTTTCATATTAAATTAAAAAATCACCTTGTCTGAAAAGTCCTATTTAAATTAAGTTTCTTAAAAAGAAAAAATCATTATTATTATATTTGACCAATTGTGAAGTTGCTGTACTGCTTTATTGTGTAATCTGTGCCTAAATGAAAAAAAGATGGTGTAGAGAAGATAAAAGCACTGTGACAGGAAATGCACCCGTTGGCTTTAGTTTTAATATGACTGTGGAGATGAAGATAGTATAATTTTTTTCTTTGAAATCATATTATTTGTGAGATGTGTCATGAAATGCACACCAACCAGAGCTGTTGTGTTTCTTATTATTGTAAGTGTATAATAAATGGTGATGTGACATTATTGGCACGTGGTAAACACCACTAGATGGCACTCTACACCAGCTAGAAGCAGTGAACAACTGAGCTCACAGAGTGTGCCGATGACATCAATCTTTGAGGCAAAATGCTCATATTTTTCTATTTCATTTCTCACCCAAAGGCCATTGACTTCATTTTCTCAAGCTGATAATTTTCACATGACATATTAAATGAAAGGCCATGATTTACATGAATCGTACAACACAATCAGTTTAGCATCATGACTGTTCATTTTGTAGTAAATGTCAAAGTGGTGATGTGATTCATTTCACACATTGTGATCTAACGTTTTCCTGTTTCCCTCCTAATTTTTCTCCTGCAGGACCAAGTGAAGGCACCAAAGGCAACGAAGGGCAAGACAGAAGAGACAGTGGAGGTCAACGCAGTGGAGGGCCTCGAGCAGATACCCGAGGAGGGACAGGAGGGAGTTAAGGCCAATCTCAATTCAGACGAGGAGGTGGAGATCGAGGAGATTATTGAAGAGTCTCGTACCAAGCGCCTCCAACGCACCACCAAGCAGCAAGTGGACAACATAAAGAAAGCCTTCTCCAAAGAGAAAATGGAGAAGACCAAACTAAAGACCAAGGAGAACTATGAGAAGACCCGGCAGAGAACCCGCGACAACCTGGAGAAGACAAGACAGAGAACCCGTGATAACCTGGAGAAAACTAAGCACAGCCTGGAGAAGAAGATCGGCAAGCTCGGGACCCGCATGACGCCCAATCTGGAGCGCCGGGCGAAGATGAAGACCTCCAAAGATAAGGTCAGCAAGTCCCTGACCCCTGACCACACGGTCTATGCTCGCTCCAAGACCACCGTGTACCGTGTGCCCCCATTCACCTTCTACGTTAAGAAGAT
Source organism: Pseudopleuronectes americanus (assembly GCA_038501795.1). Lineage (NCBI taxonomy): Eukaryota > Metazoa > Chordata > Actinopteri > Pleuronectiformes > Pleuronectidae > Pseudopleuronectes > Pseudopleuronectes americanus. Next base: position 11,186,090 of record CM076732.1, read on the forward strand.
TCGAGATGGGGAGGAGGAGGAAGTGATGCAGAACACGGAGATGGAGGAGGTGGCTGAGTCTGAGGGCCACCTGGGGGATGAAGAGAACGGGCTCGGCGTGCACGTGGAGGTGGAGGAAGGGGAGCTGGTACGTGTGGACAGCCCAGAGATGGATGCTCTGTTGGAGGTGACTGAGGATCTGGTCCTGGTGGAGACAGACCACCTCAAGAAGGCACAACGCGAGTAGAGAGAACCACCTGTGCAGGAAAAGACGTAATTACGAGGAGAGGAAAGAAGCCCTCATGAAGGACTGAAAGAAGAAAGGAAAGAAGTCTCAATGAATGAAATAATGAAGAAAGGAAAGAAGTCTTGATAAATTAGTCGATTTACATGGACACAATATTAGTTGTAGAGGCTTTCTAGACGTGATCACAATCTATGACACGTCGTTTTTGTTTTCCGTTCTCTTTTTATTGTACCCAAAATGGATGACTTTCATATTTGCTCCTCTTTAGCATATAAATAAGAAAATCTATTAAAAAACTAAGTTTTTCGAAACACGCCGCAGGCTGACTGGGTATCTTAAACTTGTATGTTTAGAATATTTGCTGAGTGTTGTTGGTTTGATAATTTGAGGAGCGAAAAAAAAGTTATAAATAGTCTTTGCTATTGAGATGTAATGTATAATATAATATAAACCATGTATGATATGCACATTCATAGGAAGGCTAGCAGGAAGTTGTTGGCAAGATATACAAAGATCTGTGTATTTTTGACTTGGTCAAGCCAGAAAGGCATGGGACATACCTTGAACTACAAATTAAGTTTTAAATCCGGATGTTTCAAAGTGTACACAAAACACACACAACAATAAAACCAGGCACAGTTGAATGTTGTGGCTGAGCCTTCGACATTCTTGTTATTGATGGTTTGAGTTATGTAATGTGCATGTGTGAAACGTTAAAACTGAACACAAGGGCAAAGATTAGGACTGAGCAATAAAGAACTGAGAAGACGAGCTGAGAAGGAATGAATTTATAAGAACATTGCCCAAGATAATGCACAATGTCTCAGGGCAAAATATACTTATCCAGACATTGTGTCAAATGATAGAAAGTAATGTTTTGCTTTAACATTCTATGCAATGTAAATTATGAATGTTAAATACTGAAAATGGAAGTGAAATATCCAAAAAATTGTTATCAGAAATACTACATATTATATAGGGAAATATCTCTTGCTATTCTATCCAGGGTCGATATTTGGTCGCTCATTTCAGCGGTGATTTAACAAAATATTAAAAGCGTATAATTATGACATTCAGAATGTAACCGTTGCTGTGGTTTATCTTTACAATGCATGCTCGAAAACACTGTTCGATCATCTTTTACTGTAGCGCACTCATTCACCATGTCGTGCACGTGGAGGTGGAGGAAGGGGAGCTGGTACGTGTGGACAGCCCAGAGATGGATGCTCTGTTGGAGGTGACTGAGGATCTGGTCCTGGTGGAGACAGACCACCTCAAGAAGGCACAACGCGAGTAGAGAGAACCACCTGTGCAGGAAAAGACGTAATTACGAGGAGAGGAAAGAAGCCCTCATGAAGGACTGAAAGAAGAAAGGAAAGAAGTCTCAATGAATGAAATAATGAAGAAAGGAAAGAAGTCTTGATAAATTAGTCGATTTACATGGACACAATATTAGTTGTAGAGGCTTTCTAGACGTGATCACAATCTATGACACGTCGTTTTTGTTTTCCGTTCTCTTTTTATTGTACCCAAAATGGATGACTTTCATATTTGCTCCTCTTTAGCATATAAATAAGAAAATCTATTAAAAAACTAAGTTTTTCGAAACACGCCGCAGGCTGACTGGGTATCTTAAACTTGTATGTTTAGAATATTTGCTGAGTGTTGTTGGTTTGATAATTTGAGGAGCGAAAAAAAAGTTATAAATAGTCTTTGCTATTGAGATGTAATGTATAATATAATATAAACCATGTATGATATGCACATTCATAGGAAGGCTAGCAGGAAGTTGTTGGCAAGATATACAAAGATCTGTGTATTTTTGACTTGGTCAAGCCAGAAAGGCATGGGACATACCTTGAACTACAAATTAAGTTTTAAATCCGGATGTTTCAAAGTGTACACAAAACACACACAACAATAAAACCAGGCACAGTTGAATGTTGTGGCTGAGCCTTCGACATTCTTGTGATTGATGGTTTGAGTTATGTAATGTGCATGTGTGAAACGTTAAAACTGAACACAAGGGCAAAGATTAGGACTGAGCAATAAAGAACTGAGAAGACGAGCTGAGAAGGAATGAATTTATAAGAACATTACCCAAGATAATGCACAATGTCTCAGGGCAAAATATACTTATCCAGACATTGTGTCAAATGATAGAAAGTAATGTTTTGCTTTAACATTCTATGCAATGTAAATTATGAATGTTAAATACTGAAAATGGAAGTGAAATATCCAAAAAATGTTATCAGAAATACTACATATTATATAGGGAAATATCTCTTGCTATTCTATCCAGGGTCGATATTTGGTCGCTCATTTCAGCGGTGATTTAACAAAATATTAAAAGCGTATAATTATGACATTCAGAATGTAACCGTTGCTGTGGTTTATCTTTACAATGCATGCTCGAAAACACTGTTCGATCATCTTTTACTGTAGCGCACTCATTCACCATGTCATATTTCTAAGTTTCACAGAGCACAGCGCTGCCCAGGGAGGCACAGGAGAGAAAAACAATTGAATCGCCATGGTTACAGCTCATCATAGTACATTTGCACAGCCCTGTAAAACATTTCCCAAGGTAATTGCAGGCAGAAAAAATATATAGCCTGAGGAGCAAGATGACAGCTTAATGGCTGATTACGTAGGTGGAAATGGAAATTTCATTCTTAATGTAGTTGGAGGCAAGCAGCACGCTGCCAGGTATTTATGAATGGCTCTGTACTTGAACAAATGTCAGACCAGCGCAACGGCACGGTCCAGTACGCAAATGTTTTCACAGAGACCAGGTGCAATCCTGTATGTCTCCTCGGAATTATTAAAGGAATGTCCACTGTGACAGATACCCCATGATTAGCAAAATGAGGTTATTGAGGAGAATGCGTCAGAGGAGGGTTAGAAGAAGCTAAGTGTTAATTGGGTTTTGATTATCCTTGAACCTGATGGCAGTGCTCTATCGTTGCCCCTTTTGATCGTGTATGTTAAGCATGCAGGGCTACAGATGGAAACAAGGTGGTGGTTACAGTCTCCATTTTCCCTTCTTAGAGACTGTGTGACCTTGATGTGCTGTAGGCCCACTGTGCAGCAGGGAACTCCATTAAAACAATCAATAGGCTGGGGGATGCAATTAAGGAGAGTGCTCCTTCTGAGCACTGAGCAGGGAATGGACTGGGCGGAGGACATTTTGTATGTGTGTTATTGTGTGATTGTGAAAGGTTGTGTGCATACTATATACTCACACTGATGTGTTTGTGAAACACTCAAGTTCGTCTGCATTGAATTGTCGCCGGCCCGTGACATCACAAAGGCTTACAATTGTAGCACATTTTTATTGATTTATTTTTGACAAGGGATGTGCACATGTGTCTTGCACATCAAACATTGAAACACTTGTAAGATATTGGTGTGCCTCTGGAGGAAATGTGTGTTTTTGCCACCTTGTACCTTTTTGTAAGCTGCCAGTGTGCTGCGAGTGGGATGTAGGCGACGTACAGAAACACTTGAAAATCCGATAATAGTCATTTAAATGAATGTTACACAAAATTACTATAGGTAGGTGTGATTAATTAACCAGATGCTGGAGCTTGCCTTTTGCTGTTGTGTTTAAGGCCTCTTTCAATAAAAAATAAAAGCTTACTGAATAATAAATACTGCCTTTTTACTTTATGTGTCTTTTACCTGCCTGTGTACACACTACTTTATTGTGAGTTGTTGTATTTACCCACTGAGAGAGGAGATATAAGTTATTGACCTGTGATTGAAGGGTGATCAGTGAAGAGCAGCTCTGGTGTTATTAAAGTCTCGATGACGTCAGCGCTGCCAGTAACTCAGATGACTTCCAGGCTGGCTGTTCCGCGGAAGAGCTCCTCCTCCCCCCGCGTGCCTCTCTTCTAGCGCGCAGCCGCAAGGAGGGCGCGTCCGGCGGGAACAGCGCCGCTGCGACGGCAGTAAACACCAAGTTCTCAACCAACCCCGCCGCTAAGCCCCGCCTCTCGTGCCCAAAAGAAACATTTTGATTGGCCAAATTGGAGTTCCGCACTACCATTAGCTGTCGGAGGTGTCAATAACCGGAGCTGGTCTGGTTTGTGTGGCCGGAAGGACTGCAGTGTAGAGGACTGGTGTGGAGGTTCATGCGCGTGTGAGAGAAGTGTTTCCCGAGCAGGGGAGGAGAGGAATAGAGTCTTTCGCCATTTTCTTTGCGACTTTATCTTCAATTGTGCGCGTTCACTTTTAAATAAAGTCTCCTCGGTCGTCCGTGTGGTTTCGAGCGGAGAGGGTCGCAGTTTTTCCCACGAAGAAACTTTGAAGGAGTCCCACCGAGCCAGGTAAGCAGAGAATAAAAAAACCACTTCTGCTTTCCGTCACTTGTTTCTCTCCACACCGAGAGGCCAGCTGCTTTTCATAGGGATGTCACAATAGACCACAGCAATTACATGGGAGTGCTGGGGTACAATTACAGCTTTGTGATTAGTTTATGAGTTATTCACCAGAGCCCATCCTATGTCCTTTTTGTTGAACAAGCAACAAAAGCTAATCTCTGTGCCTGCACGTCATAAACCTGCTAATGTCACAACCTCATTCCTGGACAGTAGCTTTCTGTTGGTGGTCTTGAACTTCCAGTTTGCTGGTTCTCAGTTCGCTGTCTGTTGTCGTTGAACAGGACTGACGCCTAGTAAATTATCACGTTGCATTGTGTTAGTTTTTCTAAGTGAAAGCCAGGTCATTGTGTTGTGTTTCTCTTGAACTGTCACGCCCATCTCCCTCCTCCCAGCTGCAGGTCTGACACACAACACCTTTTCCAGGCAAACCTGCAGTAAAGCCTCACGTTGGGGATAGAACCGTGTTTACTGCAGACCTCACAGCTGTGGAGTCATAGTGATATAGCTCACAGCTCCTGTTTATGGCATGTACACACCACTTGGAATGATGATTGCAACAAAAAAGGCAATTTAAATCCTTGGAATCCAAACATGGCCTCATTTGAATACTTTGTCTATGGAACATGTTAGTATATAACACACAGAGAGAATTGCATATGGTGCGATGGACATACATCTGATCAACTTGCTCAGTCTAACCTGAGTTCATGTCCAGCCAAAAAAGTGCTGTGCCTTCACCTTTAATGCTTCAATGTAGCAGTGGAATTTATTATTTTAATTCGTCTACGCCCTGTTTTTTATTCATCTTTTGGTTTGTCTTTGTGCCATGTTGTTAAAAAAAAAGCAATAAAGAGGCAAAATTAATCAATTTCATATACAAAGCATGGCTGACATTGAATACAGACATTATACATTATTAAGTATGCTTATTCACTTTTTTTGTGGTGTGTTTACAGAATAAAACCTGATAAGTCAGCATGCTTAGTGCTTTCTTTTGTTTGCTCCAGGAAGTACTTACTGGAATATCAGTGATTTACATCTATGGAATCACTCATTGTCTTTCATGATTGGCAACCATTGGAACATCTGGTTTGCCCTGCACATGCAATGATGTTGTCCAAGTCTGTTTGTATACAATCTAATTAAAGCTGTGGCGTGTGGTCAAACAGCTCATCTTGGCAAATAGAGTAGTATTTGTGAAAGTCATTTATAATGCATGTGTCACCCAGACAAGTCAACATCAAAAAATCGGAACATCACGTTCATCCAGTAAAGAAATCTTCTGATGGTTGCTGGATAAACAAAACATTACAAAACATTTTTGTAAGGGAAGTGTGAGGTCTTTTATTGAAAGCTTTCAGTGTAGATTTAATCTTTTTCAACTGTTTTGTGACACAATCAAGTTGTCATAAAATGTTGCCTTATTTCATTTCATGAAATAACTAGTTGTTTAGCAGTGACTATGCCTCATTAGGTCAGTGCCAGCTGTTATTTAAAGTAATTGCTGATCAAAATGAATATAGTTATACCACTGATATGATTTCATGCATTGGTGGTTCTCCAGATTTTTCACAGAGATTTCATGAGCATATGTTGGAGAAGTCCAGCAACTTGATGCCTGTGCTGAGTTTATTGGAAAGGAATTTTGTAATTCAATACGATTCATGAAAAGATTTCAAGTGAAAGCAATGAGGATAGGCTATGTAGGAAAAGTAAAATTGTATCAACAGGGTTTCAGATTAAAGTGAATTGACCCACCTAACTCCTTCTTTTTTTTTATTGGCTTGTGTGGTTTTTTTGTGTGTCAGAGAAATGTAAAATGAAACTAAAAAATCTACTCGAATCACGAACACATAAAGCAGTTGAACCCCAATGAGATGTTGAAAGAATGAAAGGAATTCTAACAGTACTACGGTGACTGCTCAGTGATGAACCACCCAGTGTTTTCATGTGCCCAGGAATTCCCACGCTGCTTTCATATGTCAGTGAAAGAAGAACTTAGTGCGTTTTGAAAGTGTTACTTTTATGGAACAATTTCAGTTATGTGTCTTGCATGCTCAGGAAGAACTTTATTTAGAATGTCAGTGTGTATAACTGAACTGTTTTCTTGTTGCAACATCAGGTTACGGAGTTGAACCCTGACACTGAGTTACCAGATTAATCTACTGAACAATCTTTACGAGGATGGCTTTATATCGAGAGTAGTTTTATGACTCTGCCCATCTTTTTTTTTAAGGAGAGTGAGTATATAAAGTAATAGAATGAAAAATGTGGCACTATCTGTTCTTTCTGTTAGCAAAAGCAAAACCTTAGCTCCTTGAAACGGAAAGCACATTCTGGTTTAGTGTCAAGAACACATCTGAGTCATCATCAACACAGGATTGAGCTTTGGTTAAACTTGTTAGTCGGTCTTTCTCCACAGCATCAGACATTGGATGATAATGCAGAAGTAACCAAGGTTATAACAGGGGCTCAAACAAAAGCTTCAGTTCATCATCTAATACTGCATGGCTGGAAAGACAACTTTCCTTTGGATTCATTCACTGTCTGGGTATGTTTACTGTAGTGTACAGCCCTCCAGAGAACAGTGGAGCCTGCTGTTGGTAAAATGAGAATGCCAGAGGAGGTTGCCAGGAGAAACTGATGGATAATAGTCGTTGTATTGGGACTGTATGTTTCTCTTGTTACAAATCCATCTCAACCATAGCTTTTCAACACGAGAAGGAGAAGGAAATGTGCTTTTCACTGGGGCAAAACCTCGGTGAGAGATCATTAACTCCCATCTGCTAAGGGAGTTGACAGCTGTTCATGTAGGCCCGTATTTCTCGGTGAAGGTTTAGTGTTTCACTGAACAGGAAGTGACCGCACTGGAAGGGATTATTTTCATATTCAAAGAAAATATCACTCTAGCTATTTCTCCATCGGTATGTTTCCTCTTGCTTAATTTACAATATGTTCTTACCCTCATCTGTTGTTTTGTAGGTTTGAGGAGGTTTATGTCAAGATGGCACAGTGGAACCAGTTGCAGCAGCTGGAGACCAGATATCTGGAGCAGCTCTACCACTTGTACAGTGACAGCTTCCCCATGGAGCTCCGGCAATTTCTTGCCCCCTGGATTGAGAGCCAAGACTGGTGAGAAATAAGTGAATTCCTGTGATCTGTTATCCCCATTTTATTTTTCCTGTCTGCTATCATATGCTGCTATTGTTTTATCCTCCACTCGCTCCAGATGGCTGGTGGCCACGCACCGTGACTTGCTAATACGTAGAAAGCTATCATGCTTTAGAATCAATTATCAGCCTCTTCCTTATTATGCCTTTGTCTAACCTAGCCACTCCCATTACAGGGAGCTCATTCATATTATGTATAGCAGTGCACTTGAATGATTCTGTTTAGAGTTGAGCTTTCTTCTGAGAATTTTTCGGTTCAATGTTTTGAGTTATAGGGGATATGGGTATTTAGTATGAGTGCATCTCGTACCAGCTCATAGCAGGAGCTAGAAATCATCATACCCTGATTATCTTCTCCTCTCCTTTGACAAGGGCGTACGCTGCCAATACGGAGTCGCACGCTACACTGGTGTTCCACAACCTCCTTGGAGAGATAGATCAGCAGTATAGCCGTTTCCTGCAGGAGAATAACGTGCTCTACCAGCATAACCTGCGCAGGATCAAACAGCATCTGCAGAGCAAGTACTTGGAGAAGCCGATGGATATTGCCCGCATTGTTGCCCGCTGCTTGTGGGAGGAGCAAAGGCTCCTGCAGACTGCCACAACTGCTGCACAGGTAGAGAAAGCCACAAAACCCAAGCTTATTCTTTGTTATTTAATGATAACAAAGTAATGAATTGGTTTGGGTTAGCTGAATAATTCTGAATGTTGTGTATCTTCTTCTTGCAGGATGGCCAAGCAGCTCATCCCACTGGTACAGTAGTGACAGAGAAGCAGCAGATCCTGGAGCACAACCTTCAAGACATTAGGAAACGAGTCCAGGTGAGTTTCCATCAGAAAATCCCTGATTAGAATATTCGAATATGCAATATAAATGATTCTGAACACACTCTTACCTTGAAGTCTTGTCATTTATGAACAAATCATCATCGTTTGTCTCTCAACAGGATATGGAACAGAAGATGAAAATGCTTGAGAACTTGCAGGATGATTTCGACTTCAATTATAAAACACTGAAAAGCCAAGGAGGTATTTTTTACTTCATAGTTTTTTTGCCTTTTCCTTGACATTAGACTGTAGGATGTGTCTTAATACTGTCTTAAATTAATAATCATAAATGCCTTGATGAGCATCCTTATACTGTACAATAAATGCATCTTAATTTGGTAACTCACCCATTACATGCTTCTGCCTAATTCCAGAGTTGTCCCAGGACTTGAATGGAAATAGTCAGGCAGCTGCTACAAGACAGAAGATGGCTCAGCTTGAACAGATGTTGAGCGCTCTGGACCAGCTCAGGAGGGTGGGTCCCTATAACTTACAATGTATTGAGATATGTCAGAAATACATGAGAAAGAATTAAAACCATTTGGATTGTCTTAAATGCCTTAAGTATAACCAAGAACACATCAACATAAGAAAACAAGGGATCATAAAGAGGCTTTGTCCTTCTATGTTTGTGTAAAATTTAGTAATTGGCATTTTAGGTGTCAGGCCAAAACCTATGACATTCTGTGAAATTTTATGAATTACTGAAAGACACAAACCTGAAGTAGGGATCTTGGATCGGCACTTGGTAGTTTCGTCGTCTTTGCAAAAGGACTCTGTGATGATTAATGAAGAACGAGTTAGAGTTTGAGAATCAATATCATGCTTTCCAGAGGTAATGCCACCACTCACATTGCCCGGATAAATTATGCCGCTCCTTAAATGTGCTGTCCTTCGTATCCTTTAGCAAATCGTGACAGAGATGGGTGGCTTGCTGACAGCCATGGATTATGTGCAGAAGAACCTGACAGATGAAGAACTAGCAGATTGGAAGAGACGACAGCAAATTGCTTGTATTGGAGGTCCGCCGAACATCTGCCTGGATCGCCTCGAGACATGGTAACCATGAATGCCAATTTAAAGCAATTTCCTAAGCTAGACGTCGGCCACTTTAATCAGGAACCATCCATTTGTATTTCTATATATAAAAAAATACATAAACAAAACAAAAATGTTCGTTGATGAAAGCTTTATTTAGTTATTTGAGCATTAACTAGTGTACAACAGCTCAACATCTGTCTAGCTTCTGAAAACATGAGAGTTGACTGAACTGAACTGTGGTTATTTTCTAACCAGGATCACATCCTTGGCTGAGTCCCAGCTCCAGATTCGTCAGCAGATCAAGAAGTTGGAGGAGCTTCAGCAGAAAGTGTCCTACAAGGGAGACCCCATCATTCAGCACCGACCCGCCCTGGAGGAGAAGATTGTGGACTTGTTCCGAAACCTAATGAAGAGGTACTGCATTTGGTGTAGCTGCACTAAAAACGTTCTCAGACAATGTTTCCTTTGTGTTACTCTGAATGGAGGTTGCTTCTTCGGGAACCTAAAGAAGAGTCGAAGTGTAAGGTTCCACTTTTTATTGACGCTGAGCTGTCAGACTTCTAAATTCTACGAATGAACTGGTTTAGTTCAAGTTTACATTGTGACCATATCATGAACGTGATACACAGTCGACAGCACAGGATCATTAGTATGTGGACCTTATATTCTCGATAACGTGTGGTAAATCTCCTCTGAAACATGATTCACTCTGTCTTCTAGTGCTTTTGTGGTGGAAAGACAGCCCTGTATGCCCATGCATCCAGACAGACCTCTGGTTATTAAAACCGGAGTGCAGTTCACAAATAAAGTCAGGTAAGGATGCAGACTTGATACACTGAAATAACAGAGACTATGTTTTTATCTTTCAATGGAGAATATTTGATATCTTGATGAATATTTAATAAATTCTTCCTTTGCTTTTTTTCCAGGTTACTTGTTAAGTTTCCTGAACTAAATTACCAGCTGAAAATTAAAGTCTGCATTGACAAGTGAGTTTTTACCTAAGTCTTTATCAGGACGACACTTTCATGATTGAAGATAACGAATAATTTCTGCTTCACTGACTTGAAATGTTTATTTTCAGGGAATCTGGTGATGTGGCTGCAATTCGAGGGTAAGACTTTTAAGAACATTTGCTTTTTTAAAGCCTGGTCATTTGCTTTAAATTAGTTTAGAGAAGAGTCTCACTTTCTTTTGCCCCTTGAATTGTCTCAGGTCACGAAAGTTTAACATCCTCGGCACCAACACAAAAGTTATGAACATGGAGGAATCGAACAATGGCAGCCTGTCAGCAGAGTTTAAACACTTGGTGAGTTATGGAGGCAAAACTCTAAATGCTCGAGAGTGATGAAGTTTCCTCACAATGGCCTGACATGGAGCTCTGACTTCCTGTTTTTTTTACAGACCCTGAGAGAACAGAGGTGCGGTAATGGTGGCCGGACCAATAGTGATGTAGGTACTCTTCCTAACACTATTGTAACAATAGTATAATTCAATGCTGATTGTTTTTGATTCAACGAAAAAGGCTGTGAGCAAAGATGCATATGAACAGTCCACACAGTTTATTTTTCATCCACTAGAGGTTCAAATGTTTTCTTCTCTCCAGGCCTCTCTGATCGTCACAGAGGAGCTGCATCTTATCACCTTTGACACAGAAGTCTATCACCAAGGTCTGAAGATCGATCTGGAGGTGAGTAGCGTTTTTCCGTTTTTTCATTCTAACTTCCACACAAAACTAGAAGCAAGCCCATAAAGCAGTGCTCTGTTCTCTGACACATCATAGAGAGAGTCTTCAGACAAATGAGTCATCATCAAAGTCTTCAGAGACTTTCATCGCCCAAGTTTCTAAATGAGCTGTTACTGAAAGATGCAATCGTTGTTCCTGAACCCAGTAACCCCACCGAGGACTGAGTAACAGCACTGAATATTTATGCTGAAGCAACATTTTATCCATTTCTCCTTTTCAACATAATAGTTTCTCTTATGGCGAGTTTCCCTGTTGAGATTAACAAAGGAATATCTTGAAACTAAATTCTCCCTCTGAGAAATGGTATATTTTTGTGAATATGGGCACAAGAATAAACTACATCTTGAGTGATCTTCAAATAATGAATTTGGCATATTATGATTTTATTTCAGTGCATTGCGTCATTATCTTTCTTGAGGGACCCATCATACTCGCAGATGTGATCCCAGGGCTCGAGAAGCAAAATCTTTTGTGGGCCGCTTAACAAAGCAACCCTTTCATAATAAGACATTTTGCACTAAGAACAGCTAGATGCTTTGTACGAGTAAGAGCAGCAATGATGAGTAGATGATCTACTGAAATAGAAGCAAGAACATTTTAGCGTCATTGTGCAGGACATTGGCAAGCAAATTATTATAATTTTCTTTAAAGAAGGCTTACTGAAATAATTTTTTCCTTCATATATGCAGACTCATTCTCTGCCTGTGGTAGTCATTTCAAACATCTGCCAGATGCCCAACGCCTGGGCCTCCATCCTGTGGTACAACATGCTCACTAACCACCCAAAGGTAAGACAGCACCCTCTGGTGGAAAGGTGCTGAACTCTGTTGGTGGGGAACGTTACCTGGGGGGGACTTTTTGTCAAAGTTCTCGTTGTTGTTTTTCTGGCGCACCTTAAAAAGTATTCGGACAATGTTGTGTTTTTATAATAAGCTGGCTTGGCTATTTCTGCACAGAACGTGAACTTCTTCACCAAGCCTCCAGTGGGAACATGGGACCAGGTTGCTGAAGTGGTAAGCTGGCAATTCTCCTCCACCACCAAGAGAGGCCTGACCATTGAACAGCTCACCACACTGGCTGAGAAATTACTAGGTGAGTTAACATGACTTAGACGCTATCTTAAAACATTGCACTGTTCATATACTAATGGGATTTTCGATTGTCTATTTAGGGCCTTGCGTCAACTACTCTGGCTGTCAGATCACTTGGGCCAAGTTCTGTAAGGTACTTCACCTTCCATCCACATATCCCTCAGTCCACCATATTGCCATTGTATTGAGTCGGTGCGAGTCATTTTTTTCCCCTTCCTCTGTGTAGGAAAACATGGCGGGTAAAGGCTTCTCCTTCTGGGTGTGGCTGGACAACATCATTGACCTGGTGAAGAAGTACATCCTGGCACTGTGGAATGAGGGGTGAGGGGTCGTGCTTTGTTTACAAGTCAAGTCCCTGAGCAGCTGCTGGAATCTGGCAGTTTTCATTGTATAGAAAGTGTTTTGGCATGCTGCAGTGAACAGATATAGAATAAATGTACTATTTAAAATGTTGATGTGTATTATTTGCCTTCCTGTTTCCCTCTAAAGATATATCATGGGATTCATCAGTAAGGAGAGGGAGAGGGCCATTCTGAGTCCAAAACCTCCTGGCACTTTCCTGCTGCGCTTCAGCGAGAGCAGCAAGGAGGGGGGCATAACATTCACATGGGTGGAGAAAGACATCAGTGGTGGGAATTTCAATCCTTTTTTTTTACAATTAAAGATATATTTATAAGACGTTTGGTACTGACACTTGCTCTTCGTGGTGCGGCTACAGGAAAGACCCAGATCCAGTCGGTGGAGCCCTACACCAAGCAGCAGCTCAACAATATGTCCTTCGCCGACATCATCATGGGCTACAAGATTATGGATGCCACCAACATCCTGGTTTCACCTCTCGTCTACCTCCACCCCGACATCCCAAAAGAGGAAGCGTTCGGGAAGTACTGCAGGCCGGAGACAGCTCCTGAACCTGAGCTAGGAGGAGACCCGACAAGCAGTAAGTCACGTGTCTCTGACCTCTGTGGTATATATGCATCTTAGACACAAGACATATGGATGTTATTTTTTTCATTACAAATTTATATTTTCTTTTCCCTGACAGCTATTCAGCCATACTTGAAGACAAAGTTCATCTGTGTCACACCGTAAGTATCTGCCCCTCCTTTTTATCTTCAAGATTAGAATATGATAATATGTTCTGTAATGACTACAGTGATGATATGTACTGTCATGAGCACCTTGATAATAGGACAAGATGGTACAAATGTACATATAAGGGCATAATGTCACAGAGTACCAAAGATGAAGGTTTGGCTGCTGTCTAGTCTGTGATGTGCTAAAGTAGAAACAGGTTTCAAAAATGTCCTTATTTGATATTTAAGAGACTGAACCTTTGTGATCAGGATCTACACTTCCTTCTTTAAACTTACACTTCATTTACGACAAGTGTTGTCAAATGTTCAAGGAAAAGAGAACAAAGCTACTCTCACTGTGAGTCACCACCATCATTAGAGGAACCATCACCCTGCTCAAGTGAACCTATATATGCAGATTCTGTTCAGTTTCTGTTTAAGTCGATTGACCTTGGCCCCTGGTATCAGGTTAGTTCCTTAGGGACTCAGATGGGAATTTATTTCCATGCAGGTCTGGTCAGGGTCAATATTACAAAATCATGAAAGATCACAGAGGCTAAACCTTAACTTCATTAACAGTAAGAAAAAAGGTTTTGAATATATAAATATATAAAATATATAGATATTTTCAAGTAAACTACACATTGCTTTTCTTAAAATCATATATTAGAAGGTATCTTCAGATGGATATTCATTTAGTAGCTGAGATTGAATAAGAACTAGAATGTCACTTTTTAGAGCCCATAACTTCAGCAAGGACAAACACCCCTTAAATTCAATCAAGCTTCACCAAATTGCAAACACTTATAAATATCAGTCGCCTTAATGTACAGAATTTGTTTTTTTATCAAGATCCAATGGATTATTCCTTGGACAATAACTGAAACCGTCAAACGAAAACACAGCCCCCTGATCTGGATCCACACACACTTTTATTGGGTTCTTCCCTGACCCATATGACATCGTTCCACCAAGTTTTGCGGAAATCCGTCTGATAGACAAACCTCCTTGGTGGAGGTACTAATAACTGAGGTGGGAGGAGGAGAGGGGCGTCAAATTGACAGTGCAAAGTTGACAGAGGTCAGAGGAGTGTGTACACACCATGTGTCAGCCATGTGTGCTCTGGTTGGTTGGTAGAGGGTGTGGTAGGGTGGTGGCAGGTTGTGAGGTTTGCTCAGCCCGATCCTGACCTCTCTCCGTAGGTGTCCCTCCGTGTTCATGGACTTGCCGGACAGTGACCTGCTTGGGAACGGATTCCCATGGTAGGAACCGAGGGGGGGAGGGAGCTGGCATGAAGGGCTGTGTGTGCATCATGTCACTTTGTCTGTGTGTCTGATGTGTGGGTCTCAGGGATATCGGCGTCGCACCCCCACCTACATATTTGCTGTCTCTGTCTCACAGCTTCTTGTCTCCTGGTTCTAGTTCAAATGCATCTCCCTACCATTCATTTTTATTTGTTTCAGGTCCCATCTGTATGGACTTAACATATAAATGCTGTAATTGTATCTGATTGGAGAATTCAGATATTTGTAGTGTTATTGAACCAAATATTAAAAAATCTATTAATAATTTCATAAGAAAGTAGACAAAGCAAAAAAGACATTTGAAAGAGGAAGGAAATTACAATGAAAGGGAAACTGCTCTTGAAAGAAGGATTGAGTAATGTCCTGTTAAATCCACTTAACCCACCACGCTAACCATCAACTGACATCGCAGATTAGTCGTCATTAACATTAACGTGCAGTACTATTAAAACCTTGTTTGTCTTTGTACTTACCTCTTTCTAAAAAAAACATTTTGAACTATCTTTCAGGGTAGGATGAGACTGATTATTGCAGCCTTTTGACTTATGGTAGACCTGCAGTCAGTGTGGTGAAGACAAACACTAACAATTGGGTTGACTAACATGAAATCTGTGGCCAGAATCTACATGGAGGTGTGTGTGCGTGGTCATTGGTTCACCTTTTTTTTTACATTTGGCCTCTTTTCATGTTTTTCAGCACAAATTCTGGAAACACCAGTGACCTGTTCCCCATGTCGCCCCGCACCCTGGACTCTCTGATGCACAATGACGTTGAAGCTAATCCAGGACATATGGGTGAGTCACTTACACACGCATTGTACATAAACACATTTTTTTTTATATATATAAACACATGAGAAGCTAACGGAGACGAGAGGTATTCTGTTTTTTGTGTCCTAATCGGACCTGAGCCCGATGTTTTTCCCGGTTATAAGCCCAGCCAATGTGACCGAACCCGACCTGGAACTGATTCATACCAAAAAAAAATGATCCACTCTCTAGTTCAGACAAGTTTTTCAGGTGCTGCGCAGTTCACACTCTTAAGACTTGCTGTCTTGTGATCAGGAGTCTTTCAGATGTTATGAGCTCATACTACACTGAATGACTGATGACAGGTGGTCACACATTAATTACACAATCTTTTACCAGGGAGAAACCCCCTGACTTGTACGTCTGGTTTCTACCTTTTTATACCCTCTTCACCCCTTCCTGTATTCTGACTGGCTGTGGTTGCCACGGATTCATTGAGATATTTAATCTGCTAGTCATCTAGCAGAAGGTCTTTGGTCGAATAGTGAAACATCGGGCCAGAGTGAACTTGTGGCATAATCATAAAATCTAATCTCAATGTTAAAACCAAACGGCACTTCGAAAAGATGGGACCAACCAAAACCAAAATTGTCCTCACTGTCCCCTGGGATTGGTCTTCGAGTGGGCTACAAGAACACACAGTACAACATTTATTATGAATATTAATAACTCGTATTTTGATTAAATTTTTTTTGTCTTCACAGATTCGCTGACTTTGGACATGGACGTAGCGTCACCCATGTGAACGATTTCTCTCATTGTTAGGAGTTGATGACTTCTCTTCCCCCCCCTCTGTACACTTGTCCTGCCTGTACAGTTTGTTTCTTGTTTCTGTGTAAACTTTCACACAGTAGGGAATTGGAAGATCCTTTTAAAAAGGCATTGCCATTTTTCTTTAGCCTTTGACCGTACTTGGTGTGTTGAACTCTTGATCGATACTGACCCACTTACTGACCTTCCATCCAGTACTTCCCCCTCTTCATAGATATCTGGAATTGTATTTTTTTAAAACGTGTGCGTCATTGGCTCTTGAAGATGTTTATGAAATCAAGTGTTTTTTTCTTTGAATAAGAAATATATAATGAGACGAATTGTTGTATAAGCTATATCGCTTTAGAAATGTATGTAGATGAATTTATTTTTGATGCATTTAATGGTCTCTTTTACTTTGTTGTGTTTTTTGATCCCTACCAAATGTAATATGTCACAGTTGTTCCAAAAGACCTTGATTGCACTTAAAACTTAAAACAAAATTGTATATTTGTTCTATTTCTCAGAGCAGTTTGAAGCGTTTTAAATTTGGTCCTACATTGAAAGACGAGGAGTTCAGATACTTCATCAGTTATTTTGTCATGTGTTTCTTCCACTGTATTGTATCGTGAGAAATTACATGATAGGACTCATATAGTTGATGCTCAGAAAACAAGTTTTTTGTCATTCCCACTCAAATACTTTAATTTGTGATCCAGGGGACTGTACTTACTTTTGAAATGAGCAGTCTTGTCTTTTTTTGTTTGGTTAAATTTATCTGATATGACCAGATATTTAAAGCAAATGATTTTACAAACGGTTTATTTTAAAACCTATCATCAAAAGTAATTGTTGATATTTGAGAACATTTTTTCACTTTATCAAAGTGTACACATTAGTTTTTTTCACACTGTTGAATAAATCCACACCACGATTCCCTATTCCACCAAGAAGTGTCAAGAGGTTTTCTGTAAACTACGCTGTAACTCTTCATGATTTGACAGATGGCAATAAAAGCAAGCTGGACCTGAACGTTCTGTCCTCTGGTATAATAGGGGGTTTTCTGGTAATTTTTTCTCACTTGTTGAGAACAGAGGATGTAACACATGTTAACCCCTATGAGATCAATTCTGACTTATGAATATGGGCTATATAAATAAAATTTGATTGATGATTGAAAGTATTCTAGTAATCTGTTGGTGTGATTATTGACTCACTAAAAAGGAAATTGTTACAAAAATTGTTTACATGAAGATCATAAACAAATTAATCTATTATATATATAAGGAAAAAACTAAACTTTTTAAACAGCCACTTACAAACATAATACTTGTCTGAGCACTGTTTATGCTCCACAGTCATGTGCAGGAAGAAGTAAGATTTAAATGTGATGGAAAATGAGGTCAAAGTGAAGCAGAAAAAATAAAATGCAAAACTTATTTTATTCTTGCAATCTGGAGCCAATCCCAGCTGACATTTAGTAAGAGGTAGGGTGCATCATGGGTAAGTCGCCAGCTAATCCTGCGCAGAAGTGGACTGAGCAGGATGAATTTAATTTAATTAAATTAATTTATCTTAAATTTACATAGTGTTAAGATATTGTGAAATTAATAGGTGGTTGAAGTCCTGCCAATTTAAGGGGTTCAGTATCTTGCAGAGCTGGAGAAGCTCAAAGTCTCTTATCAGGAGGTCTGTCAAAGTCATACGACCAACCAGGAGAATTTCAACACCGAGCTCCAGGAGGGGAAGAGGAAGAAGAACGTTCTCCCAAGAAGAGCTGGAGAAGCTCAAAGCTTTCAATTACGATGACTGCCAAAATCATACAACCAACAAGGAAAAGTTGAAAACCGAGCTCCAGGAGGAGAAGCAGAAGAAGATCGATTTCCAAGAAGAGATGGAGAAGCTCAAGATGATAAATTAAAGAAATTTATATCATTGACGGGTTTTTCTGTCAATTAATTATTGACAGAATTGGTTTTAAGGTAAGGGTTAGATTTAGGTTCAGGCTAAGACCCAAACCGACTCATTTACCTGCTCTCACCTGTCTGCAAAAACTAGAACCTGAGAGCCCGTCCTGTGTGGACTTGTGGTGCAGATGCTAATGTTGTTAGTGGGGAGTAAATCCAATACCAATATATTGGCAAATATATTTATGAACATTAAAATAATTCAGATTAAGCTAAACATAATTAAGACTTTGTATGTAATATTTTTGCGTATTTAAGACTTTTCCCACCAGCAGTAATTGTGGATTCAAAAGATTTATTTGACATTTTCACTGATTTCACAGAGAATAATTCATGGATCTGGATGAGAACAATAATACATTTAGGGGACTGCTTGAATCCACGATTATTAATCTAGATTTTTACATTTTGTGATGAAATATGATGATTGAAAGTAAACATTTAAAAATAAAGAAATCTGTTTGGGGTGGGTTTAGCCACCTGGTAGAACTGCTGCCCCAAGGAGGAAAGCCTTCAACCCGCAGACGCCTGGTAGACTCCAACCGACGGCCATTTATGCATGTCCTCCCCCACTCTCTCTGTCTCCCTTTCACAACTAAGCCTCTGTCCTATAAACTAAATAAATAATTAAAGGTTGTAAAAAGCCCCAAAAATACATATAAAGGAAAAAGGACTGTTTAAGATCACAAACGTTTAACAAATGTTAAAGATTAAAGACACGTTCATTGTTCTTTATATCGAAGGCTCATGCTCCTTTATCTTAAAGGATCCATTGATAGGTCTTTAATAGCAACAATAAGATAAGGTAATATACCCCTCCCTAACAAGGATAATGCTATATCCATTTCAGTAACAAGTGACAACCCACTGTGATCAAGAGAACAATTCTACTGACTCAGAAATCTGTCCAGTATAATTCAAACTTTCTAATTCAAACTATAGATCAAACAAGCGATGGAAGGTTTTTTTCAACAAAACGTGGGGACTGGTCCAGACCCAGCAACAATTCTGCAGAACTCTTTCAGTATGTCTCAACAAATAAGCTACCTCATAGACCTGCTGGCCAAGGAGAATGCCAACCTTAGTACAGAGTACAACTGGAGGATCCAACTGAGCCAAGAGTTGGAGGAGCACCAACGAGAGCTGTTTCGACAGAAAAAGCTGAAGGAAATGTTCATGAACAGAGAAAAGAAAACAAAGCAAGCGCTGGAGCGGTTACAAAAGTACAGCAATACAGAAGTACTCAGCGCCACAAAGATTGCCTCTCAGGTAAACGAGACCATCAAGAGGAAGAACATAAAAGATCTTCAGAAAGATTACGAGGAGCTGAAGGTGGTATACATCATCAACCAGGAGAAGTTTAACAATGAGCTTCAGTTGGAGAAGGATGAAAAAAATATTCTCCAAGTAGATTTCGAAAACCTCATAGCCTCCGTTGATGATTTCTACCAAAGTCACACAACAAACCAGGAGAAGTTAAACACTGAGCTCCAGAAGGAGAAGAGGAAGAACAACATTCTCCAAGAGGAGCTGAAGAAGATCAAAGCAAACAACAAGGAGAAGTTCAACAGAGAGCTCCAGGAGGAGAAGAGGAAGAACAACGTTTTCCAAGAAGAGCTTGAGAAGCTAAAAATTTCTCATTACGAGGTCTGCCAAAGTCATACAACCAACTGGGAGAGGTGCATCACCGAGCTTCATGAGGAGAAGAGGATGAAGAACTCTCTCCAAAAAGAGCTGGAGAATCTGGAAGCTTCTTATCACGAGGTCTGCTGCAGTCATGCAACCAATACGGAGAAGCTCAATAACGAGCTCAAGGAGGAGAAGAAAAATAACACTCTTCAACAAGAAGTGCTGGAGAAGCTTAGAGGTTCTTACCAGAATCTGAGCGAAAGCTATGAAGTTGATGTTCTTAATGCCAGGCTGCAGGCTGACCACTTACTGCATGAGCTTGCGACGCAAATAAGGTTCCATGATGAGAGAGTGTCAAAGGATGAGCTCCTGATGAAATACCTGAGGGATGAGCAGGACTCTCTCCGTCCGCAGATGGAAGAAATAAGATTAATGCAGCATAACGATTCTGAGCAGGAAGCCATTTTGCAGCAAGAGGTTGAGGAGCTGAAAACTCAGTTCCATACTGAGTTCTGTGGAAAGAGTCAAGAAGAGCTGGAGAAGCTCAAAGTCTCTTATCACGAGGTCTGTCAGAGTCATATGACCAACCAGGAGAAGTTGAAAACCGAGCTCCAGGAGGAGAAGCAGAAGAAGAACATTCTCAAAGAAGAGCTGGAGAAAATCCAAGCAAAAAACCAGGAGAGGTTCAACAGAGAGCTGCAGGAGGAGAAGAGGAAGAACAACGTTCTCCAAGAAGAGCTGGAGAAGCTAAAAATGTCTCATTACCAGATCTGCCAAAGTCATTCAACCAACTTGGAGAGTTGCATCACCGAGCTCTATCAGGAAAAGTGGATGAAGAACTCTCTCCAAAAAGAGCTGGAGAATCTGGAAGCTTCTTATCACGAGGTCTGCAACAGTCATGCAACCAATACGGAGAAGTTAAACAACGAGCTCAAGGAGGAGAAGAAAAATAACACTCTTCAACAAGAAGTGCTGGAGAAGCTTAGAGGTTCTTACCAGAATCTGAGCGAAAGCTATGAAGTTGATGTTCTTAATGCCAGGCTGCAGGCTGACCACTTACTGCATGAGCTTGCGACGCAAATAAGGTTCCATGATGAGAGAGTGTCAAAGGATGAGCTCCTGATGAAATACCTGAGGGATGAACAGGACTCTCTCCGTCCGCAGATGGAAGAAATAAGATTAATGCAGCATAACGATTGTCAGCAGGAAGCCATTTTGCAGCAAGAGATTGAGGACCTGAAAACTCAGTTCCATACTGAGTTCTGTGGAGAGAGTCAAGAAGAGCTGGAGAAGCTCAAAGTCTCTTATCACGAGGTCTGTCAGAGTCATATGACCAACCAGGAGAATTTAAACACCGAGCTCCAGGAGGAGAAGAGGAAGAAGAACGTTCTCCAAGAAGAGCTGGAGAAGCTCAAAGCTTCTCATTATGATGACTGCCAAAATCATACAACCAACCAGGAGAAGTTGAAAACCGAGCTCTTGGAGGAGAAGAAGAAGAAGAATGTTCTCCTACAAAAACTGGAGATGTTCAGGGTTACTTCTGATGAGGTCTTCCAAAGATATACACCATATGTTTCCAGAACTGAGCTCACTGAGGACGAGTCTCTCTCCAATGTTCTCCCATATCCCAAACCCGGGGCAGGAGACGGGGCTGCCTGAGTAGACAGAAAAAACAAATAAAACGATACAAATCAAAATGTCTTGCATATGTTGACATATTTTAGA
Organism: Pseudopleuronectes americanus; assembly: GCA_038501795.1. Lineage (NCBI taxonomy): Eukaryota > Metazoa > Chordata > Actinopteri > Pleuronectiformes > Pleuronectidae > Pseudopleuronectes > Pseudopleuronectes americanus. The sequence continues at coordinate 11,207,838 of CM076732.1, forward strand.
TAAGATAAGATAAGATGTACCTTAATTTATCCTCCGTAGAGGAAATTCACAAATGACACAGCAGCACAAGAAAGTGCATCAGATACATCCATCCTCCTGCAGAGGCGGAGAACGGCTCCAGATGTACACATGCAAGAGTCATGGAACCACAGTTTAGTCCAGTGCATGCACCACCAGTTTGGTTCTTGGAGTTTTTCCAGGTATGCATATGTCAGACTCTATATATTCACATTATATTCTTATCTATAGAATGTTCGTGGCTATAGATTTTTTTATCAATATAAACATTTGTTAAGTTTACACATCCATACCCCTACATAAGATACATTAATCAGCTGTATGCCTGTACACATGCAAATACAAATATACAGACACTGATATCTATATAGATATCTATCTATCTATATTTATGCAGGATAAAAAGAAAGCAGACGAACGACATACTGATTGTTGCATTTACATATTTAAATAGTTTATGCTGTACCCATTTGACTTATAGACTTGTAATAAGTCTGCACATAGCCTTGTCTCTTTTAGCGGTACAGTTTCAGTGCATTTTCGAGTGACGTTTTGTTATTGTTACAACATTACTTCATATTTGTAAACCTGTTGTGACAACCTCCTCGACAAAGTGGCGGCCTGTGCTCTGTTCTGCAGCATGAAAGCTAAGATCAGGACCCATACGAATATCACCTGTTTATTCCTAATAAGAATATGACAAATTCTTATTAGAAGAAATGCAGAGAGCAGGTGGGAAGACAATAGGAAATTGTGTGTAAAAAAAAAGTACAAGATTAAAAGCTACAAAATATTGATTAAGTTCATTGTAGATCAATCCACTGATTATTGATTAATCAATCAAATTGTAACTCACACACACACACACACACACAAATATAGATCGTCCACAAGTGATCAGCATAGAGGAGTGAATACAAAATTGGGGTCTATCCTACGAGTCCACAACAATCCTCACCAGCCGTAATGATGACTCAACGTGGATCAATAGCAAGGATTAGAGTGACATGGTAACCGCAGTCAGGAGCAGAGGAAAATAAGGCAAGAAGAACGCAAGCTATTCATTTCATTCCTAACAAACACTATGAACATGGAGACCATACAGGAGTGGGCACAGAATTAATATCTGAGGCACTAAAATGACAGTGTCAAATGTCTCTGCTTCTCCCAGACATTTCGACGTGAGTGTTAATATTTGTACTACTGATATGTCATAATGTTTTATGGACTTAAACACAGACAGCTGAGATTGCTTGGGTTTTTAGAGTAGATTTTTTTACCATTGAAACTGCTGAGCAATCTGTGCGGGGTTGGGGTGTCAAAGATAAATAACTTATTAGCAGTTCATTCTTGAGTTTCTAGCAGTATAATTTAGCGGATCTCTTAGAAGGAAGGCAGCAGAAAAGGGAGAGGCAGTGTGGAACAGACAAAAGCCCGGCCACAAAGTCACACACAGTAAAGACAAGCGTCTCTTTCATGCAAGCTAGGTCATCGGCTGCGAACTGCCGGCTCTCCTAGACCTGTTCAACTCCAGGACCAGTAAGAGAGCAGGCAAGATCATCTCAATCCTTCCCATCCCGGTCACCACCTATTCCAGAGACTCCCATCCGGTAAAAGGTTCCGGGCCATCAGGACTAAAACTTTGCGCCACCTGAACAGTTTCTTCCCTATGGCAGTGGGGCTCACAAACAAGTCCCCTGCATCACATTGACTCGGCTGACGCACATAATTTATAACTATTGGCACTATCACCAATCTCTGCACCTTAGAACCGCACGGGCCCATTACTCTTTTGCTGTATATATTGTTGTTCTATATTGTTGTTTTTATATTGTTGTTCTATATTGTTGTTTTTATATTGGTGTTTTATGTACAGTGCACCAACCACACCATGGCAATTTCCTGTATGTGCAAATATGCATGCAAATAAAGAATTCGGATTCGGATTAAATATATTTGGCCAATTGGATGAAGCCCTGCTACTTTAGATGATAATTTAAAGAAATTTAAATCATTGACGGGTTTTTCTGTCAATTAATTATTGACAGAATTGGTTTTAAGGTAAGGGTTAGATTTAGGTTCAGGCTAAGACCCAAACCGACTCATTTACCTGCTCTCACCTGTCTGCAAAAACTAGAACCTGAGAGCCCGTCCTGTGTGGACTTGTGGTGCAGATGCTAATGTTGTTAGTGGGGAGTAAATCCAATACCAATATATTGGCAAATATATTTATGAACATTAAAATAATTCAGATTAAGCTAAACATAATTAAGACTTTGTATGTAATATTTTTGCGTATTTAAGACTTTTCCCACCAGCAGTAATTGTGGATTCAAAAGATTTATTTGACATTTTCACTGATTTCACAGAGAATAATTCATTGATCTGGATGAGAACAATAATACATTTAGGGGACTGCTTGAATTAGGGCTGGGCGATTTTTCGATCTCGATTCGGGATCGCGATAAAATGTTGAATCGATCTCGATAATCTCGTTGTGACATGTATTCGATCTCACGTGGCAAAAGTAAGCGCAACAACAGTGTCGGAGTCTGCCGGCTGCCGTCTGCAGGTAGGACACGACACGCCCACTTCCCATCGTGAGAGTAGGTGCAGTTGCGAGAGAGAGAAAAAGAGAGAACGAAGTTGGAAAAAGGACGGGAATCCGTCTTGACTCCGTCCTGACGGGCTCCCGTTAGCATCGCTGACGGGAGCCCGCTAGCATCGCTGACGGGATTGATTCTGTTCTGTTAGCAAAACAACAGTCCATCCAGTCGTGTTTTGCAGCCATTAACCAATATGAAAAACAATCGAAGAGGGGCAAAAATATAACGAGCGCTATTACTTATTGCTTAGCTAAAGATATGATGCCCCTGAGCACAGTGGAGAGGGACGGCTCCAGGAAACGGATCAAAGTGTTAGACCCCAGGTACGGGCTCCCTGGCAGAAAGTACTTTTCTCAAACTGCGCTGCCACAGCTTTATGATGAATGCCGTCGTAAGCTGATATACCTCCAAAAAAATCGAAGAATCGAGATCGATCAATATGGAAAAACATATCGTGATAAAAAATTTTTTCCATATCGCCCAGCCCTAGCTTGAATCCACGATTATTAATCTAGATTTTTACATTTTGTGATGAAATATGATGATTGAAAGTAAACATTTAAAAATAAAGAAATCTGTTTGGGGTGGGTTTAGCCACCTGGTAGAACTGCTGCCCCAAGGAGGAAAGCCTTCAACCCGCAGACGCCTGGTAGACTCCAACCGACGGCCATTTATGCATGTCCTCCCCCACTCTCTCTGTCTCCCTTTCACAACTAAGCCTCTGTCCTATAAACTAAATAAATAATTAAAGGTTGTAAAAAGCCCCAAAAATACATATAAAGGAAAAAGGACTGTTTAAGATCACAAACGTTTAACAAATGTTAAAGATTAAAGACACGTTCATTGTTCTTTATATCGAAGGCTCATGCTCCTTTATCTTAAAGGATCCATTGATAGGTCTTTAATAGCAACAATAAGATAAGGTAATATACCCCTCCCTAACAAGGATAATGCTATATCCATTTCAGTAACAAGTGACAACCCACTGTGATCAAGAGAACAATTCTACTGACTCAGAAATCTGTCCAGTATAATTCAAACTTTCTAATTCAAACTATAGATCAAACAAGCGATGGAAGGTTTTTTTCAACAAAACGTGGGGACTGGTCCAGACCCAGCAACAATTCTGCAGAACTCTTTCAGTATGTCTCAACAAATAAGCTACCTCATAGACCTGCTGGCCAAGGAGAATGCCAACCTTAGTACAGAGTACAACTGGAGGATCCAACTGAGCCAAGAGTTGGAGGAGCACCAACGAGAGCTGTTTCGTCAGAAAAAGCTGAAGGAAATGTTCATGAACAGAGAAAAGAAAACAAAGCAAGCGCTGGAGCGGTTACAAAAGTACAGCAATACAGAAGTACTCAGCGCCACAAAGATTGCCTCTCAGGTAAATGAGACCATCAAGAGGAAGAACATAAAAGATCTTCAGAAAGATTACGAGGAGCTGAAGGTGGTATACATCATCAACCAGGAGAAATTTAACAATGAGCTTCAGTTGGAGAAGGATGAAAAAAATATTCTCCAAGTAGATTTCGAAAACCTCATAGCCTCCGTTGATGATTTCTACCAAAGTCACACAACAAACCAGGAGAAGTTAAACACTGAGCTCCAGAAGGAGAAGAGGAAGAACAACATTCTCCAAGAGGAGCTGAAGAAGATCAAAGCAAACAACAAGGAGAAGTTCAACAGAGAGCTCCAGGAGGAGAAGAGGAAGAACAACGTTTTCCAAGAAGAGCTTGAGAAGCTAAAAATTTCTCATTACGAGGTCTGCCAAAGTCATACAACCAACTGGGAGAGGTGCATCACCGAGCTTCATGAGGAGAAGAGGATGAAGAACTCTCTCCAAAAAGAGCTGGAGAATCTGGAAGCTTCTTATCACGAGGTCTGCTGCAGTCATGCAACCAATAAGGAGAAGTTCAACAACGAGCTCAAGGAGGAGAAGAAAAATAACACTCTTCAACAAGAAGTGCTGGAGAAGCTTAGAGGTTCTTACCAGAATCTGAGCGAAAGCTATGAAGTTGATGTTCTTAATGCCAGGCTGCAGGCTGACCACTTACTGCATGAGCTTGCGACGCAAATAAGGTTCCATGATGAGAGAGTGTCAAAGGATGAGCTCCTGATGAAATACCTGAGGGATGAGCAGGACTCTCTCCGTCCGCAGATGGAAGAAATAAGATTAATGCAGCATAACGATTCTGAGCAGGAAGCCATTTTGCAGCAAGAGGTTGAGGAGCTGAAAACTCAGTTCCATACTGAGTTCTGTGGAAAGAGTCAAGAAGAGCTGGAGAAGCTCAAAGTCTCTTATCACGAGGTCTGTCAAAGTCATACGACCAACCAGGAGAAGTTGAAAACCGAGCTCCAGGAGGAGAAGCAGAAGAAGAACATTCTCAAAGAAGAGCTGGAGAAAATCCAAGCAAAAAACCAGGAGAGGTTCAACAGAGAGCTGCAGGAGGAGAAGAGGAAGAACAACGTTCTCCAAGAAGAGCTGGAGACGCTAAAAATATCTCATTACCAGATCTGCCAAAGTCATTCAACCAACTTGGAGAGTTGCATCACCGAGCTCTATCAGGAAAAGTGGATGAAGAACTCTCTCCAAAAAGAGCTGGAGAATCTGGAAGCTTCTTATCACGAGGTCTGCAACAGTCATGCAACAAATACGGAGAAGCTCAATAACGAGCTCAAGGAGGAGAAGAAAAATAACACTCTTCAACAAGAAGTGCTGGAGAAGCTTAGAGGTTCTTACCAGAATCTGAGCGAAAGCTATGAAGTTGATGTTCTTAATGCCAGGCTGCAGGCTGACCACTTACTGCATGAGCTTGCGACGCAAATAAGGTTCCATGATGAGAGAGTGTCAAAGGATGAGCTCCTGATGAAATACCTGAGGGATGAGCAGGACTCTCTCCGTCCGCAGATGGAAGAAATAAGATTAATGCAGCATAACGATTCTGAGCAGGAAGCCATTTTGCAGCAAGAGGTTGAGGAGCTGAAAACTCAGTTCCATACTGAGTTCTGTGGAAAGAGTCAAGAAGAGCTGGAGAAGCTCAAAGTCTCTTATCACGAGGTCTGTCAAAGTCATACGACCAACCAGGAGAAGTTGAAAACCGAGCTCCAGGAGGAGAAGCAGAAGAAGAACATTCTCAAAGAAGAGCTGGAGAAAATCCAAGCAAAAAACCAGGAGAGGTTCAACAGAGAGCTGCAGGAGGAGAAGAGGAAGAACAACGTTCTCCAAGAAGAGCTGGAGACGCTAAAAATATCTCATTACCAGATCTGCCAAAGTCATTCAACCAACTTGGAGAGTTGCATCACCGAGCTCTATCAGGAAAAGTGGATGAAGAACTCTCTCCAAAAAGAGCTGGAGAATCTGGAAGCTTCTTATCACGAGGTCTGCAACAGTCATGCAACAAATACGGAGAAGCTCAATAACGAGCTCAAGGAGGAGAAGAAAAATAACACTCTTCAACAAGAAGTGCTGGAGAAGCTTAGAGGTTCTTACCAGAATCTGAGCGAAAGCTATGAAGTTGATGTTCTTAATGCCAGGCTGCAGGCTGACCACTTACTGCATGAGCTTGCGACGCAAATAAGGTTCCATGATGAGAGAGTGTCAAAGGATGAGCTCCTGATGAAATACCTGAGGGATGAGCAGGACTCTCTCCGTCCGCAGATGGAAGAAATAAGATTAATGCAGCATAACGATTGTCAGCAGGAAGCCATTTTGCAGCAAGAGATTGAGGACCTGAAAACTCAGTTCCATACTGAGTTCTGTGGAGAGAGTCAAGAAGAGCTGGAGAAGCTCAAAGTCTCTTATCACGAGGTCTGTCAGAGTCATACGACCAACCAGGAGAATTTCAACACCGAGCTCCAGGAGGAGAAGAGGAAGAAGAACGTTCTCCAAGAAGAGCTTGAGAAGCTCAAAGCTTCTCATTACGATGACTGCCAAAATCATACAACCAACCAGGAGAAGTTGAAAACCGAGCTCTTGGAGGAGAAGAAGAAGAAGAATGTTCTCATACAAAAACTGGAGATGTTCAGGGTTACTTCTGATGAGGTCTTCCAAAGATATACACCATATGTTTCCAGAACTGAGCTCACTGAGGACGAGTCTCTCTCCAATGTTCTCCCATATCCCAAACCCGGGGCAGGAGACGGGGCTGCCTGAGTAGACAGAAAAAACAAATAAAACGATACAAATCAAAATGTCTTGCATATGTTGACATATTTTAGATAAGATAAGATAAGATGTACCTTAATTTATCCTCCGTAGAGGAAATTCACAAATGACACAGCAGCACAAGAAAGTGCATCAGATACATCCATCCTCCTGCAGAGGCGGAGAACGGCTCCAGATGTACACATGCAAGAGTCATGGAACCACAGTTTAGCCCTGTGCATGCACCATTGCCAAGGATACTTCGGCATGCAGATGGGGAAAAGTGGGGATTGAACCATCAACCTTCTTGTTGAGGAACGACCACTGTACCCCCTGGCCTACGCCAATCCTATATTAACATTAAGGATTGGATTACTTGTTCATTCCATGACAAACTAAGCACAGGAAGAAGATGGACACATTATTGTGTGTCTGTGTCATTCTATGCTGCTTTTGATACACATTTCAGAGAAAACCATTACATTTTCTACTTTACTACAATTATTTGACAGCCTTACTTTAAAGTTACTTTAATATTATTGGATTTTAGATACTGGATGATTTAACATGCTTAAAAAACCTATTGTTAGAGAATAACCCAGTAGTTTCCAGCCTTGGCTTCTGACGCCTTACAAGAATCACTGCATGGGAAAGATTTAATTCAGCTTTAAATTCCTTTTCTTGAAGGCTTTACCAACTGAGGCCAAAACTATCATTATGAACTCATGTCGAAAACGGACTTCTTATCTAATATCATCTTACTTTAAATCAGTTTATTTTCAATCTTTAGTCATTCGTTACAGCAGATATCACATTTTCAAAATGGCCCTTCATATTCAAACTGTTTCAGAACGATTACGCCTGTAATTTATAAGATTAATATTGAAGTATCACTTATTCATTTGCATGTGCATTTCAGATTTGAATTCAGAGCGCTTCTGAATGTTCCAGATTTATAAAGATAGAACTGAGAGATCATATGTAGTAGATATAAAAATGCTGCTAAATTGACTGGATGAGAAGTTACAAACTGAAGTGGTCAAAGCAATAGCTAAAAAAAAATGAGCAGATACTACAGAACATTACCGTAAATCAAACCAGAGGAAGTATTTGATAAATGGTCAAATGAATAGTTCAGCGTTTTGACAGGAAATGTTTTGAAATCACCAGTGTTGGCAGGAAACCAGTAACAACAAAGAGGAACGGTAAAGATTTAGGTCAAGCAATATGCGATAAATAATGTGAGAGCAGTAAAGGGCTCATTTCTATTAGGAACTGAGGGCTGATGTTCATTTGGTGTACCCGTCTGGAAAAGACAGCTCAACTTTAATCCAGAAAAAAGACATTTGCTTAAATATTAATGTTAAAAAACTGACTTGATATAATGACATGTGGGTCGTTTTCACATCAAGATGGTGGAAAATATATATTTGATATACACACGCCAAAAAAATCTAATATAAACAATATAGAGGTCCCATTTTTAACTATGGTGGGTACAAACCACAATTGAGCAGGGCAGAAATCAACCACATGTTCCTTTTATTCAACAATATAAAAGTAAAACTCATAAGTTGAATGGGAGCATGAGAAATGTAAAACCAGCGGGGCTAATTATTTGAAACCAGCTGCTGTTAAAGGTTGTTTCCCATGGAAGTAGTAATCCACTGCAGTTTCTCGGATTTGAACGTTACCGTATACATTCCTACATATGAGGTCATCTGTCATCTACTTCCTGTTCTATCACTGCCTTCGAGGAAAATAACTCTCGACACATGATCCCTGGACTTCCCTGACTGGAAACCCCACAATGCATGAGTGCAACCCCACCACATCTTCAGCTGTAACGTGCCACTGATAGGAACAGCAGCAGCCTTACTGCTGGGATTCCCATGAGCCTGTTTAGTGACAGCTGAGATAAAGCAGCTATACAAACACGGGCAGCAAAGGAGACACTTTCTGCATCGCCGGGCCTCTGCCTCCCTCTACTCCCAGTCAGCCCGGCCTCGGCCTACTGTGTGTGTTTGCCTCGGTGACAGGAAATAAACACAGACGGCTTTGAGGGGATGAGTGGGTGTGGAGTATGTGTGCATCTATTACCACCAGCAGCTGCTGACTCAGCTGTCTGAGGAGGCAACTGTCACCCTACAGCTCTGGCCCGCAGCCAATCAATCTGCAGAATCAATGAAACTATGTGAGTGTGTGTGTGAGTGTGTGTGTGTGTGTGTGTCTGTGTGTGTGTGTCTGTGTGTGTGTGTGTGTGTGTGTGTGTGTGTCTGTGTGTGTGTGTGTGTGTGTGTCTGTGTGTGTGTGTGTGTGTTTGAGACACAGAGAGGAAAAAGCTGATATAAAAGAGGGCCGTTCTGACATGGATGACATTTATTTCTCAGATTTCAGTCAACATCATTCAAAAGATACTGTGAACTTTGACCCTTTTCTGTTTATTTGTGACAAATCAATAGTCACAGGTCAAAACCCAACCAAATCCATGGCTGTGTGTTATTCGGGTTATTCCCATTCTATGAGTCAGACAGGTTTAGTTGCTATGAACAATAAGAAGTAACCTGTCTATTATGTGGAATTTAATTCTGCCACGTGGGGGAAAAAAAGGGACACAACAGGGACAATAAACAGGTCACATGGTGTGGGTTGCCCTTTTACTTGTTTTTTGTTTTGTCCCCAGCAGCAATATCTGACTCTTTATTTAATTTGCTGGACGTGCCTCAGGCACACAATGTCCTCTAGTTTATTTTGGCAGCTTTATCTTTAGTCCCCGCCACCTCACCACTCCCCTCCCTCCCTCTCTCTCTCACGCCTTTTCATCTCACCTGATAAGGGTTAGACTGAGAGGAAATTGAAAAAACATTAATTACATCTCGTTTAAAATGCTCCATTAAGCGTTATTTTTTCATTTAACCAGAGGGGGTCGCTGTTGTCCAGATTGAGGTCGGCAGATATGGGTAGTTGGATATTAAATTGAATTGAATCGACCAGTGTGCACAGAATCAGAATTAGAAAAAAGAACTTTTATTTCCAAGCTGGTTTACACATACAAGGGATTTTCTGTGGTGTATTTGTACAACTATAAGTATAAAGAATATAAAGAATATAAAAATAGGAAACAAAGTCAAATGTAAAAAATACTGTATGCACCAGGGGAGGGATTGTGCAACACGCTGTAAGTAAACACAAGAGACGAGAACCTCTGCAACAAGGGAGCAATTTAAATCTGATATGAATGTTTGTATTGATCATATCACATTATTGATTTATCTAAAGCAGCAGTGGTGAGCAAAGTTTATTTTTAGTGACTGTTTCTTCTTGCCTGTGTGGCAACACAGTAAACTATTGGTCAAAACAGAGTCAGATTCAACAATTAGAATTAAATAAAATAGAATATAACTAAATAGATAAAATTAATAAAGTTAAGTTACGTTAAGTTAGGCAAAGTGCAGTAAAATAAAGCTGAGTATTTGAATTTAATTTAATTGAAACAAAACAAAAGTTTATTCAATAAAATATTTGTATTAAATCTAATTAAATTAGTAAAGTAAAAATAAGTAACGTAACATAAAGTAATGTAAAATAAAACAAAATAAAAATAGAATTGTTTTTGCACTCAGCCTGCGGAAATGTTGTTAGGAATGTAAGTTGTTGTTTTTTTTTAAAGAAGGATGTTGTAGATATTAGTCAAAAAGAAATCAGCAGAATGTGTTTCTGACAGCGAGAGAGAGAGAGAGAGAGAGAGAGAGAGAGAGAGAGAGAGAGAGAGAGAGAGAGAGAGAGAGAGAGAGCGAGAGAGACGCCGGAAGTGGGCGGTTTGTCAGAGAGAGAGAGAGAGAGCAAGAGAGAGAACGAGAGAGAGAGAGTAGTGAACTGCTGGAAAACTGACTGACAGAGAGAGAGGTAGAGTGAGATAGAGATAAAGAGAGAGAGAGAGAGAGGTTCCTGTCGTAGGTCCGTATCGTCGCTGCAGCCTCTGCCCTCGTTTTATGAGAAAAGCACCGCAGCTCCCGTCGCTCCACAGAGGTAAGCGTGACATGCTGTGTGCGTGTGAGTATGTGTGCGTTGTATATGTATATATATATATATATGTCTCTGCGTGTGCGTGCGTTTGTGAGTAAGTGAACGTCTCTCGCCTCGTCCCACTCACGGTCCCTCCACCGGTTGCGAAAGCTTATTCTGACAGCGCTTTGTAAACAAACTGCGAGTGTGTGTGTATGAGGCTCCTGCGCACGCTGCGCACACAAACACACACACACACACACACACAGGCTCACACGCGCACACGTATGGACCTATCTGTGTAGACATGTAGTTTTTTCCTCCCGTGGTGTCATGAGCCGCTGCTGGATCAACAGGCAGCTCCACATGCAGCGGGACCCGTCTGCCGCTCGCAGGCTGAGCTGGTTGTAGCTGCAGAAGTTTGGCAGGTGATGGTGGACTTGTGTTTTGTGCTCTGGTCGAACCCGAGCTGCTGCTGCTGCTGCTGCTGCTGCTGCTGCCCTCTGTGTGGATGCAGACACCTTTCCCCCTCAACACCGCAGCGAGCAGTCCTGCACTTTGTACTTCCATGACATCTGTCTGACTGCGATGTCACCTCCAAGATAAAGACTTCACATGCAAAGGATATGTAGCAGTTTGGAAAGTGGTGCCTGTTGGACCCGCCCATGTGTCAGCATAAACACTGAGAACTAAAGCTGATAGGGATTCTTTTGGGGATGATACTGATATTAAGGAGTAACATAAATAAAGATATATCGGCTGATATCTTTAACTTTTCAAGATTTATAAGATGTCATTATCACACCCTAATGAAAAATAAATGTAATTGAGGTTTGAAATTTTACAGTAAAACCATAAACCTTATTCGAAATAACTATGAATCAATAAATAAACATACAACCAGATACAAATAACTTGATTTAAGAGAGTAAACATATCGCCCATCTTTTACTGGTCAAACGATAAATTCCATCGGGCTCCACAATCTACTATTGACACTTCTTGAATTTATACAAGTACATTTAGTTTCATTCCAGTGAAATATTTGACTACTTTCCCCAGTTCATCTGTACACGACAAACAGAAGCTAAAGTGATAATATCAATATATATTTTACAGATAAGCAGATTTCTTAGAAAATCGATGAATATTATAATATTGATACACAATGATACACAAAAGAACTCAAATAAAAATCACTTATAACACAAGAAGATGCTTTCAGGTTTTGTCATCCCGATCAGCTCTGTTTCATCTAACTTCATATCTCACCTAACTGTACGTTACTGTGAAACACAGGTTTTCATTGTTCGTTTGCATTTGCCTGTTGATGTGTGGTATGAAGAAGCATGAAGGGGAAGGTTCATGGAGGTCAGTGCAAAGCCAGCTCCCCAGAATCAAGACCCCGGAGTGGGCTTCCTCTGTCATTTGCTGAACGCTCAGTTGCTCTAGTGAGACTTTAGTTGTTTACCTTTGGAAGGTTTCGTCACGACACCCACAGTCCAGCTGGCAGTAAGTTGGCCCCCCCGTGGCTCCTGGTAATGGAGAACTACATGTTGTGACAATAATGTCCTCCGCCCACTGTGATAATTTCCCCCCTCGAGGCTGCAGTGTGAAAAGTTTGGATGTGTTCTACGGCTACTCCCCGAGTCCTTTCCTCTCCCCACCGCAATGGAAATGATTTGTTTGCGACACCTTTTGTGTTTTGCTCTCAGCGGTGCTGCAAATAGTGGGTCAGAAGTCAACAATCATTTTCAATAATTGACTCATCAGTTGCTGCTGCAGTTTCATATGTTCGGAAATCCAACAGCTGGGTTTTGGGACAAAGTCATCTCAAGACAATTACGGTGAGCAAAGTGACTTCTTTCTTGACATTTTGCCGACTTGATTTCAGATTCTCAGTTCTTTGCTCAAGATGCTTCCTTCTCTGTTTATCTTTTATTTCCTCTGTATTTACTGCACATCTGCTCTCTCTATCAGTCAAACTTTTCAGACAGGAAACAATGGTCGGAGTCTAACCCTGTTGGCAAGCCACCATGCTACCCTGCCTGCTCCCTCTGTCCCCGCTGTGCAGGGTGCACTTGAAGGGAGCATTTTGCCAGGTTTCTGTGAAAAAGAGGATCTGGTGTTGGCAAGGGAACATGGCGGTGCTCGCCCTGGCATGAGTTGGTTGGCACAGAGTGTCCCTGTCACAAAGGCCCCCCCCGATGCAGGGGGTAGAGCAGCAGGGGAGACCAGGGAAAGCACTGTGTTATCCAGGGTTCCTGCAGCTTAAGACAGATTTAAGATTTTTTAACTTTGCTTTCAGTGCCACTTGGAATAGAATGTACGACTTTCCGGATCATTGCATTGACTAAGTCTCCTAGTCTGTCACTGGGATCAAACACCACCGCCAGTGTCTAAGAGCACACCCAGATCGGAATCAGCTTCTCCTGGTGTTGGTGTTGAAGTTGGTGTGGAGACTTGGTGGAGACTTCACAGTTTTTTAGTTTCTCACTCTGCATGCAGGATTCCACTGCCTTGATTCCCATTGTGTAGAGTTTGAAAAACTTCCTGTACATAATGCACAGTTTCTTGTATCCTGTACATTTCCTGGTGCTGGTTTCAGCCATCTTGCAGTGTATTGGTTTACTTGCCAACCTGCCTAGAAGCCATGTAAACTGTTTGCCATCGCCACGTGGTCGCCTGCGCCCTGCGGGGGAATACAAGTTTACCTGATTTCTGTTCATGTAATTGCCTGTCATTGCGTTTTTACTGCGAAACAGAACGACTGTGCTGCTTCATTCTTTAATCAGAGCTGTAAACACTGACACCCACTGAGACACAAGGGGAAGGAAGATATCTTGCATGATTTAAGGAGCGTTCATGTTGCGAGAGCTTCACATCACTAGCTAGCTGGTAGCGCAATTGCTCTGAGCATCCCGGCCACAAACCGAATACGAGTGTGGCTGGTTCCACTATCCTGATCTGTGGGACCTTAATGTAAAAAGCTTTCGATAAATGATTCAAATTTTCAGATTTTAAATTTCACTGGCCAGAAAAAGAAAAAAAAAGATTCAAAAAATCTGACTTGCCATGTGTCGCCAAGACTGATTCAAGTCCTTTTAAATACAGATTCAATCCAATTCCTATTTTTAGATCCGTGAATTAAATGGATCCGCGGGAGCATTTGCCCGTGGTGCCATGTGCTCACAGCATGGCATGTCCTTAAGCTAGTCTGTGCGTCTCACGTTTTCACTCGCCGCTGCCAGACAAGTGTAGGGTTCACTGGGCTGGGAAAGGCTGATGAGAAAGTCTGAGTACTGTAAGTATGGGGTGCAGGAGGGGGAGGTTAGTATGGAAAGACCGCACAGGAGACATGTTCTTGACATCATGAGGCGATTAGAGTGGTGGTTTGGTTATGAGAGAGCAATGAGTCAAAGGTGTCAGCATCACCTACACACTAATGACTTATTACAGGGCTTCCTGTCGCTCTGAACGGAGGAGGAGAGCATGAATGGAAGAAAGAAGTTAACAATAAGGAAAGAAAGAAAGAATATCCTCTGTTTGCTCTTAGGTGCAAATAACAGTATTAAAATCATAAGTGTGAAAAGCAAACAGGGGTGAATGACAGGAGGGACAGAAAAAGGGAAACAGATTCAAAGGGAAGTGATCAGGAAGCATGTGGTGACACGCACCCTAACCTCCTCCCCCTGTCAGTTGGGCTAACGCTAATCCACCGGTCACGTGACCATGAGCTTTCAGCCTGGTCTTGGCCAGTAGCTCGCTGATCCATCTGTCGAATAGCGTTGCTGATTGTTGGCATCCACAGCGTTTACTTCTGTCCCATGATCACTGCCTGCTTCGCACAAAACTCAAATTTGATTGCCATCAGCGGGTTGCCCCCGCGGGGGTTTCATCTGCAGTTTCACGAGACGTTCCCCCTTTCTGTGGCTGTTTATTTCCCATGATCCTTTTCTTTTGCCTCCTTCTTTCTCATTGTCTTTTTATCAAATTTGAGTGCTGTAAGTAAGTGGGAGCTGGGGGGGGGCAGTCAAGCTTTGAGGTCACTGAGGAGCATGATAAGTCTTTGGGTTATTATCTCAGTGACACAACAAGAATAGCCAGAAGACATTCAGAGGCAAGTTTGTGCTGAGCCATATGAAGGAAGCCACAAATCAAGAGAGGAGAGTATAAGCTTGAAATCCAATTGAAGTTGCCAAGGGTGCTTCCCCTTTTTGTTGTTGTCTGTGATTCTAAATTGTGTAAAGAGCCATCGGTCAGAGGTCAGCGCGGAGTAGGCTAAGAATTAAAATATTTGATCCGGATTAATCATTTTCTCATGTTTACACAATACTCCCCTGATAGGACTAAACACACAGATGTTACATTTTGTCGCAGGGAACGTTGCACCAAGCCTGACCCATAAATCTTGAAACACCATACTTTATTTCACATCTGGAGGCTGTTTGCTGTTATTCAGAAGCACGCGCGACCTCGAATGGCACTAAGGCTCAGCGATATTCATAATCTGCACATCAATATCTTGTTAATTTGTGATAAACTGATTTCGGGAGCTCCCTTTGTCATTTGGATGACAGCAACTTATATCTCCAGAGCACAACTTTAGCTCCCAACCTGTGGCTACGCTCATTCCAAGCAGAGGATCGGCAGTTTGTAGGTTACTGAAAGCCAGCTTGTGAGCCGCTGGCAGGTCGCCCTTTTTTTTCAATCCCTGGAGAAGTTCTGGGAGGGTGAGTGAGAATAAAGACGAGAAGTTTTTCCCTTTAAGCTGAAGTAGCATCAGTGTACAGGAATCCTACCCTCTGAATTACTCCAAGAGAAGCTCAGTGACTGACAACCTTGGCCGTGCCTTCAAACTCAGGAATGTGGTGATATTTATGAGAGTTTAATAAAAGTACGGTTTAGTGTCGAATCTTGGATTTGTCATTGGGTGAATTATTGATCTCCGACTTCCATTTTAATGGTTGTGTTGGAAAGTTACACCTCGCAACAGCTTATGTTTTTTATTAATGCCTCGGGCCGTGAGTCATGCTTGATCTCTCGTGCATGAGTTATGTGAATGAATGGCTTCATCGAGGCCTTTAAGGACATTTAATCATGTGGGAAACATATTGAGTTTGTTAAGTACAGAAAATGTGAAGGACATATCGTTGGCAGTTGTGCAGTTATCAGTCCCCGTATGAACTTAATGTTTCCTGGTGATTTGGGACATGTTAGCTTTGGCACATCTAGCACTCAACTCTTGGGTTCATCTTTACAGATCTTGGAAGTTATTTGATATTTTTTACCATTAAGCCTGTGAGCATGTATGCCTCTGTCCCGGTGTCTGTGCATCATTACATCTGTCAGCAAGATGCAATCTCCATGCCTGAGAATACGTTCTTTCCAAAAACGACCTCATGTGAGTTCTTGTATGTATTGAACATAAAAAAATGGGCCCATAGAGACATGGTTATAAGAACAGGTTTCAATTTGACACCGAAGTCTAACCTTATATAGCCTGACCTGCTGGCCTACTTATGAAGTCAGTGCACGTCGTCACCCATGGAATGACCTGGGTGATGCATTAAGAGAGCGCTGCCATCTGACAGTCAGTTTCAGTTTGACAGCAGCATTTACAGTAACACACACACACACTGTGACGTTAAGCACGTTCCAAGCAATAGCATCTTTTAGAGCAATTAAGAAAGTATTTTATCTTCTATCTAATCATAAAAGTGAAAACTTTGCGGCCTAAAGCAATATTCTCTTGTCCTTAAATGTTCCCTCTGAACCCATAGGTTGCTGAAATGAAGCAAGGAATGTGATACTGTGCATGTGATTTATTTACATTCCCAAATGAAAGGTTTACACTGCGGCTATTTTAAGCACAAGCAGTCTGTGTTCCGAGGTAATTCATATATATATATTTATTTAAAACCAAAGTTTGTACATAATGTACTACAGCTGACAGTATGAATCAAGTATCAAACTCAAGCTTCTCTTTGTGGCTGTGCACACCATGTGCATATAGTTCCCAGGAAGGGAAGGGCTGTTTTGTGTGGAGACTGGTGTCGACCCAGCATGAACTGACTGAAACAGTATGTCCTGACAACACAGATACAGATGTATCAGCAGCAGGTAGAGAGGTGGGATCCCTGGGCTTTAATCTCTGTCTATTTGACAGTCTAACACTATACGTTTTAATGAGGAGTCAATCAGAATGTGAGGGTATCCTGAGGATCAAGTAACCGAATCCACTACTGCAGGTGGAGCAGAAGCAGAGAGCGGACAGGACAGTGCACCACAAATCTGCCAGTTCTCACTTTGCTATCCAAACAAGATTTTGAATCACATTTTTGCTTTTTTTTGCCACATCAATGTCTCTTTTAGAACTCTCACACAGCTCATCGTGGGCTAGTTCCTATGTAGGTGCTTTGCAACACGAAACAGACCCAACATGTATCCCACAAGACTCCGCAGGACTACAGAGGGGTCGAGGCAACGGTACACTGTGGTCTTGGAGCCGGTGTAGTCTGCATGGTCAGGGTTGAGGGTAGTCTTCTTCATCTTATCATTGAGAGTCTTCCCCCTCGCCTGGCACTCCTGGTTGAGCGTCAGGCAGGTCCTGAGTTTGCAGATCTGCTCCAGGCTGTATTTAGTTTTCTCCAGGGTCTCATGGGTTCTGTGTCGCAGAGGAACAATTGGTAAACTACAATAGCAGGAAGGTGTTTCTCCGCCCAGGACAACAGGCATTAAATATTCCCATGGCAATTGATGAAAATGTAAAAAAAATTCTATCTCACAATGTTACAGAACGTGGGAGAACGTATTCTTCTTTAACCATATCCTTTTTTTCGTAATCCTGCCAACATAAAAAAACTAAAGAAAACATAACCTCCATGTTGGAGGGAAATAAACACATAACACATTATATACAACTGAGAAACAATGGTCCAGGTTGATGTTAAATCTCACCATATAATACATTTGTAATGCTCAATGATTAACAACATATCTAAGCTGCTTACAAAACCCAAACATGGGGTATATGCCAGGCTGGTATTATTTCTATGCAGTGTTTTTTTATGTTTTACTTTGAAGGGATAAAGCCGACTGTATATATACTGATGAGTGCAACAATACTTTTCCTCAAGAGTCCAAAAATTAATGGATAACTGAGGCCAATATTGGTTCATTATCTTTTTTGTCGAATGAGTTTGAACATAAAATACTTAACAATTTAATCCATGCAGAACACTTTTGAATCGTAAACTTGTGAGTCAACCAACAATCATGACACTGTTTCCGGAATGACCTTGAGCGTATCATTGGCATTTCAGTGCTTCAGTTATTGTATTGTGTCAGAGTCTGTGACCTCCCTCACTCATTTTGCCAGTAACCACTAATCACAAGTTATTTGGATCTGAGCAGTACTGAAGTTTACTTTGTATTTGTATGAGTTGCTCCAGGGTTTATGTTATGATGAGAATATGTTATTTAAACACATTGAAAATAAAGTTTTAGTGCGCACACAACACAAGACACACACAGCCAGGACATCAGTGTTTCAGTGACTGGAAAGATCCAGATTCTTGATCTGACATCACCGATTGATAACTAAATAAATGTGATCATCAGTTTTGAGTTTGAAGAGTAACAGATACACACACACACACAAACACACACACACACACACACACACACACACACACACACACACACACTCTAACCTAATACATTACATATACAAATATATCCTGTGCCAAAAGATTAATATTTATTCAAGGACACTGTATGTGACCTGTCATCAGGGGCAGTGAAAAATTGTGGTTGCACCTATATTAAATGCTGCTGCAGCTAAATGAAGAAGTTAGGCGCACCAGTGCGACCAATGTAAAAAGTTAGTGCGGAGCCCTGCAGCCTTGTTGAAGCTGAGCACGTCAGCCCTGCTGACTTACTGGTCAGGATCTAATTTTCTCAAATGCAATGTAATTTAGCATGAACTTCTTTTTGGAGAAGAATTTGTAAGATTGTTTGACGTCAGATAAACAAGGGCCGGGGCGATACAGGGTCACGCACAAGGTTAACACGATAATTAGGCTCTGTTCATTGTTATTTACATGGAGGACAGGAACGTTCTATGATACTGACTGTAGATGTAAGTTTAGGGCCTTTAACCAACACCGGTTCCTCTGTTATTTTTGCATTACAGCACTGTGGCTAAAAGCAGTTTTTGCTGTAGAGTCTGCATAGAGACACTTTAATTGAGCCGGATGAGAGGTAGCTGCTGCTGCCCGCTCCCACTGCTGGGCTCAAGCCTATTACAGGCTTACAGAGAACGAGACGGGCTGGAAATGGATAGCTCACCGATAAATAAATATCTCTGTTTGCAGAGAGAGATGGGGGTAAAGATAGTTGCTCTAAAAACAGACAAACATGCTGTCAGTACATGAAATAATGCCGCTAAATGTACCCACACTGCACGGAGCGCTGTGTATGCACATGGGACCCAGAACATAAACAATGTAGCTCATTTGTTTGTGCCGCCATTATTCTTGACCCTTGTTTCAAATGCATGTGTGTGTGTGTGTGTGTAACATGTAAGAATGTGTTTTGTTCAGCCTGATTTAGGTCATGGATGCTCCTTTGTGTCTGGTGAACATCTGTGTAAGATTAATGTAAGGAGCATGTGATGAAAAAATAATTATGAAGACATACAGTTCTCAATTATTGATCCTTGGTTCTTTTATGTTTGCATGTACGTACGCTGGATTACACTGCACTGGATTAGAGAGGAAATAGGGCTGAAGGATCGAACGCACAAACAAGCGCCTTATTTCTCCCTGGGTTGTTATTTTAGAAGTGTGTGTGTGACGTTTTGCACGCTTCCTCCTCTATCTGCCTCCTGCTTGCTCACAGGGGCACAGGCGGATTAATGCGAAGTCAGTGTTTGGATTTGTGGAGCTGTTCTCCCGTATCGATCCCGAGAGCTCCTCTGTGCCCACAGCAGTGTTTTTAAACCAGCCCACCACTCCCACAACAAAACAACAAAACCCTTATTTTTTGTTTTGCTTTGTTTTAATAGAAATACAATATTTCCAAGAATGGTGCTTTATTAATTTTTTAGGTATTCACATTCAGTGTGTTCTAGATGGTTGTATATGCATTTACTAAATTGTTGTGCCTCAGTGCAAACATGTGCACTTGCTTCTTTAGCATCTCTATAATTAAGCACATGTTAATACACAGGTCTATGATGAGGTCTGAGTGTTATAAGCATGTACCAGACATACAGTCACATTGTGGATCCCTCTGTGCATCTTTGAGAATTAGATTCCATCTGTTGCTCCCTTCACTGCCTCCTGCTACCGCTTTGTGAGGCATTCGGCCACGTAAAGCCATTTTCAGACATGACCTGCAGGTAAACTCCGTAGAATTGGCTGCAGTTACCCGCAGTTTGCCTTTCACACATGCAGGGAGAGAGAGAGAGAGAGAGAGACAGAGATAGACAGACATTTGTTGTTGTGTGGATACGCTGTGCAGCATCACAAATGCTCCGTGGTGCGTTGGATTACCATCAAACCTCATTAGACACATTTTCCACTTTCACATGATCTGATGCTGCTTGTCTTTGTTTTGCCCACAGCAAGACATGAGGCAGCATGTGTATACACTGGTGAATAATAAATGGATTGTAATTGGAGTAAAAAGCACAGTATGTTTTTAATGTTGTTTCTCATGGGAAGCATGTTGGTTGAGCTGCAGAATATAAAAGCGTATTGAAGTATTGTTACAAATAGGACAGATATTAAACATGTTTGGGGCAGAGGTTTTTAGCAGTGTCACCTCAGAGCAGGAAGGCTCCCGGTTCTGTTCCCAGTTTAGCTCTGGTCTCTCTGTGTAGAGTTTGCAGTGTCTGTAGCGTAGGCTATAGGGCCCCTGCAATATGCTGGTGACCTGACTCCTCCTGTGACTCTAAAGAGGAGAGACGGATTTCGAGCTTTGAATCAAAGAATATCTGTTTTTCTCTGATGTAATATTTGATTTCTCTTCCTATTCCCTTTCTTATCTGTTGGCTAAAAAGTTGCCAACTCTTGTTGTTTCCAAATTCAGGGTTTGCATCCGGGTCATGGACTAATGAAATTAGATGGTCTGGTCTGGGGTTTCCTTTTTGCATCACCAGCTTGTGGTGCTCTTACTCGGCTGCCTGCATAGCTAGCATATTCTATTCTGTTCTATTCTATTCTGTTCTATTCTATTCTATTCTACTCTTTTCTATTATATTCTATACATGAGGATTCAATTGTATTTTGTCTTTTAGCAGCAATTAAGAATGACAAATTGAATTTTGCGCAAAATAACAAGTTCTACCTGCTGGATTTTATTGCTGTTATATTTTTGCAGCGTGGACTCTCCACTTAAGTTATTTCCTGATTATTAGTGTATGTACATTTTCTCAGGCAGAAAGAATTTGTGATTAGATTGTGTCTGAGGAGCTATCGAGGAGGCATTACCTGACCCCAATCCTCAACAGCAATTCATGGATTTCACATGAATACACAGTGAATCTAGAAAGCATCTCAAGAAGGGAGAATTAGGGACGAGGCTGTAGCACGCAGTGTTACTTTAGTGTTTCGGGCTCATTTTATCCCTGTGCTACTGCCATCACTACACACTACCATGAACTATCATGAGGTCAATGCCTTTGTTTTCCTTGTTTGGTGTGGCAGTTTCTCTGTTTCTGAAGGATGGCCCCCTCTATCATGATCAGCTCCGCCACACCCGGCAGCCAACCTAGCAACAGTATGACATTTAGATCAATGCTCGATCATGCATTAGCATTATGTATACAATTTATATGTTTTAATCTTGATTGTGTTTAATTTGTAAACTGGTTTACTGATACACTATATATGCTAATTTGTCATTTATATTCTCTTGGTCCATTTTAACTGAGGGCTCAACAAACTGACCTCCAGGAAACAGTAGACAATGTGTCTGTGGATCAAATAAATTTCAGTGGAACATCTTAGATCAATGGATTTTGTGGGACAGTAAGGCAATGAGATGCAGCTTATTTTCAAAGTATGCTAGATGAAAATCAAAACCAAATCAAAACACTTGCAATTATATGATTAATTGATCAATACTTAGGCAGGAGGGAGACGATGCTTTGGGCTCATAGTGACGTAAGCTCCAACACTTCCTGTTCCTCATATTACTGTACATGTGCTGTACTGTTCATTCCACCACTTTGGCTTTTTTGGTAAAATGGTGCTTTCCGATGCCACTCAGCACTTTACACAGAGACAAGGTCCCTGACTGACGTCATGTCAGCAAACCACTGTGGTGTAATCGTGTCCAACAAAGAAGACAGATTCCGTTTTTCAATCTGACTTTTGTTTTCTCATAAACACTTTCAAGTTAATGGAAGAAATCTATTGGCAATTAAGAATACACAAAAAAAATGATTTCTATGAAACTTAGTGGAAGGATGTGGTATTTGTCAGGGAGAAACCCAGTTAAATATTGTGCTGATCAGCATGCGGATCCAAGATTGCTTTCACATTCTTCAACATAGCTAGATTAAAAAAAAGTATTTTTTACATCATTATAGTTATCCCACAGAATAACACCTACAAATATTTACATATGTAGAGAACTAATATCTATGAGTGTGTGAAGTTTGGTTCAGCTTGATTGGATTTAAGGGGACCGGCCTTGGCGCGGGTATGTTCTCCACAGAGTTAGATCTTGCTTTTATTTTGAATATATTTTTGCTCAGAAGCAACTGTTGATAATCCTGCTTATGACATATCATATGGTCTCTTCTTTGTTTATTGAAGCTTCTATGGCTTCAAGCCACAATGGGGAGTTTCTGTAATGCCCATGAAGGAAGTGAAAGAGAAAATAACTTGTATCAAAAAAGCCGGGGATGATTTCATTGTAAGCCACAGAAATGACTAGAACAGTCAGATAGTTTAATCAAAGAGGTTACTTGATGCTCTAAGTTAAAGGTTCTTTTATTCTAAAATACTTATTTCCCTATTGAAATCATAAAAGATGCTTTAAGTGTAGCAAGGTTCCCAGCACTCAGCTCTGGACACTGTTAACGAAATCAACCCCCCCTCCGGCAGAAGGTGGGTGCTGCTGTTTTCTCTGTGGGGTAAAGGTGGAGTTGACCTTTTGCTTGAAGCACTGAGCTGGCCATGACGGGAGGGGGAGACATGGAAAGGGGAGCAGCAGCGGAGGGAGCAGGCTGCCTGGGGAGGTGGGTCCAAAGCTCCAGTGACTGTGTTAGAGACTGTGTGTGAGAAACTGCAGCTTTCTGACCTCTGACACATGACAAGCTGGGAAGATCAAAAGGGCGTAGCTCTCTAAAGCGGCCTGCAATGGCACAGGAGCAATGTCATAGCAAAAGAAGGAAAGAGAGACGTAAGGGGAACGGTAAAGTGAAGACACGGCTTGAATTTAGAGAGACCAAATTAAAATGAATAGGACAAAAAATGATACGTGAAATTCGTTCCACTTTATAGCAATGTAACGTGAAGGACACCTAGAGAGCGCTCACCTCCACCAACAGTCCCCTAATGAGAGCCCATTTAAATTCACTAGCTATATTTGGATCTGCACCAAATTGCACACTGATAAATATTAATCTACAAAACATTTTCTTCATCAAGATCCATTATTAATCATTTGAGAGATCCGAAATGTTTTTGTAAAATGCCGTATCTCACAATGTTAAAGAAAAAGAGAAACAATCCTTATCTGGATCTGCTCCAAAATGTTGTGAGTTCTTCACTGACCCAACCAACAAATAAACAGATGAAGACAAAACCCAAACCTCCTTGGCGGCAGTAACAACACTGCTCCTCCACTTAGCTAATGTCATAAGACCGGTTTAAAGATGTTGAAACAATACATAACCCATATTTGCCAGAGCACCATCCTTTCCATTGACACGTACGAAACACAAACACACCGACTAGGCACGCACATGCACACACACACACACACACACACACACACACACACACCTTCAACAACACACACAACTCTCCTTACAGTCGCTCACCATGTTGTGCCTGAGTCTGAGAGGAAATGGATGAGTCCTTGAGATTAGGGTTTATAGCGTTATGACATTGTAATAAACGTGTATTAGGTGTAACTTTGACTAGATGTCTCAGGATAACTGTGTTAGAGTTAAGCTAATTCATGTAATCACATGCACAAGTGTCTGGCGCTGGTTTAACTAATACAGCTGCACATCCCCTCTCTTCCAGCTGATGAGAGGCATTGATTGGACGGCCTGAATGTGATCGTTCTTCTCCGGGGTGTGAGCTCACGCAGCGCACAGTCGACTCCTCCCGCCTCCTGCACACAGCAGGGCGACCAATGTCCACAGCAGCCAGTGAAATATGCAGCCTGATCCTCTTACCATACATCTGCAGTGAGGTTGACTGTTGCTATAACTTCCTGACGCTGAGATTAAAAGAGCAGAAAGAATATGACCTACCAGATGAATGAGATTAGAAAGGAGCGACCTAGTCAGGACCTCCTGACCTCCTGACATTGAAATACAGTAACATTGCATTCTGTCAGCCGGTGGATCAATAATGATCCGTCTCTTCATCCTCAGTGAGCAGTGTGAGGGTTTTTTATTAAGTCTTGCTCTGAAACCGGCCCCCGGCTCTCTCTTCAGCCCCTTGTCTCTGCTGACCCGGCTCCTCTGAAGATCAGTGAACTGAGCTGGAGGTCGGTTTGTAGCCGTTTCTGCTCAAACTGAGTTACTATCGAAAACCCTTCAGGAGTTGTGCTCTGCTGTGATTGGACAAGTTGTGTACATGAAGCGAGGGAGGTGTGCAGTGTCTTTAGGATTACACAAAAACGATTAAAATTTAAATCCGAAAGGAAAAAGAAAATTATGATAATTAATGAATTTGTATTTATGTTTATTATTTTAATTCTAACAATTTGTTTATCTATGCAAGTTGTTCTTGAACCTTATCAAATATTTTAACAGTGGTTTGGGGATTTTGGGATATATATGTTAGATGTTATTATCACTATATAATATATTTAAATATACTTGAGCCTTGAAATGTTACAGTTTAACCTTGAACCTTATTATTAAGAACTGTGTCGATACGAATACAACCAATAAGAATTAATAATAATACACTTCAATAAGAAAATTAACGTAAAAGTATGCATTGTTTATTCTTTCCTTACTCTAGTCAGGCTCTAACATACATAGACATATTCACATAAAGCCTATATGTGTTCTATATAATTGTCACTAAGCAGCGACACATTCTGAGCAGCTGTGATAGTGGTGCACATGAGTGGACACAACACCGTCGTGCAAATCCCACAGGACCCTCTTGTTTAAGTTAGTAACAAGGCTTGTTTTTTTCCCCCAGAAATATTGCAGCAGTAGCCACAATTTTGTTATTAAATATTGTGCACTTAGTGGACATATATGTAGCTTTTCACACTGGAATTCCAGAGGCCCACCCATGGAGGGGTGTGCGCCTGCTTACTTTCAGACCTGGTCCAGTACTGAGTTTCATCTCCTCCTCTCTCTTACAGCTTTCAGAAAATCCAGGCTCTACATTCTGCAAGCCCAGGGTTTTTTTTAGGGCCTCCACTTTTGCCCTCACACTGAAATATGTAAACAACCCCCTCATCCTGGGCCTCATTACAACTGCTTATTGCCTGCCCCCAGAGACCCCCGACATCCCCTCCTCTGCAGCTTCTGTGTGGTGTCTCCCCCCCCCCAGCCCGATGGGCTCGGCTGGAGACACGGGAGGCCCCTCCGATGTTTGTTCACTTGTCAGATGTCGTTTAACGCCCTGTTTGGTGAGACAACGAGGACGGCGTTAGAGCGATGGGGTGAAGTGACTGGGGAGGAGCAGGGAGGTCCGCTGGTTCGGGATCAATGAGGATGTTTTCCAAATGAAATGAACCCAAGAAGGTCAATACATCCACACTCTCTGAAGGAGACCAGAGTATAATTCATCATTGAATCAATATCGTATATAACAAAACGTGGTGAAGAGTGATTCTGTGTGTCAGGGTGTTAACTCAAACACTTGTTTTAACCGCAGGAGTTAAGGAGCATGTCAGCTTATATTCAACCTCACAGGCTATGGTCGCACAAGATTGAGTTGAACACTCATGATCTCTGGTCACCCCTGACAATATGTTCCGAGAAGTGGTGCACCATGAAAGGCCATAGGTGCTGTTCACATTAGACATGTTGGAGATGAGGTGGTTTACCAGAAATACACTTACTGCTGGGTAAGGTCTAACTATGTGTGTCCTATAAAAATGAACTCTTATCAAAGGATGTGATGTTGAACAATTCTGCCTTGTTCCTCTCATGTGACAAGCCTCCGTATCAGATCAAACTTACCATCAATTCTTTAATTCTTTAATTCAGGGCAGATGTATTTTATTCAATTTTTTTATTAATTAGCATTAATCCAATAAATTGTGTTTGGAATGTTTTAAAATTATTCCAGACTCAACACCTATAGAAACAAGTGTGGTAATGGATTATTTTGCAATGTTATGTTGATGTATGAATAAGTTTGGTACAATTGGCATCTTATACTCTCATCTGGATTTGCACATTATTATGTATCCAGAAACATAAAGATATCAGGTACACTTCTTTGAGAGTTATATTTTTATATGAATAACTAGACACAGAACCTTTATGACTTTCTGATTTCTCAAAATCTTTCCTTCAAATGATTTCCACAAAGCCGGTGTAATGTTTTTGCTTGGAATCTAACCATATCACGTATTTTACGACAAATTAATAGAAGTGTGTTTTCTTCTGTGTGTCCTCTGCTGCAGTAAATGGGCTGCGCTGAAATGTTTCCCTGTGTGTGTGTGTGTGTTGTGTGTTGTGTGTGTTTGTGCCAGGTACTGATTTGTCTTGGTCTCCTCTTCAGAGACCTTTCAAAACGAGTGGTGGCAGGGGGCCGTGGGGTCCCTGTGGCAGGGCCTGACTCTGAACAATAGATTCAGTGCTAATGCCATGCTTCACTAGCTCATGCAAATCATTTCAGCCTCATTAGAGATAACCTGTGTGGTCTGGCATAAACAATATTGCTGGAGTTTTTCTGCTTTGACTTAAGATTCAACAATTATTTGGTCACACAAAATGAGAAATGCAGACTTTCCTTGAGCTATCTGGGATCATCCATTCCACCGAGAGTGGCTTGATGATATTTAGTGAAATCTGAATACTGAGGGATATTTTTGGATTATCTAATCTTTGCGGAGGACATGCAGAAACACCCAGTCATGCTGCATGTGGAGAGAACACAGCAGATGAGGTTGAAAACCATCGTGTTGCCAAAGGTCCGTGCAGATTAGAGTTCCCGCTGCATGTGTTTGGTTAAGAAGAGAGAGGGACGGGAGGTTACGACAGTTACCCCAAATGCCCTCAACTAACACATGGGCCGGTGAACTTATCTGTCTGGCTCCGTTCTTTGTTTCCAATTCATGCCGTATGTAGGTTAAGCTTGTCGGGTGATTATTTTGTGAGTTCACGAGCCTCAAGCCTTCTGATTGTTGCACGTTGTCATCCCAGAGTTTGTTAATCGGACGGAGGAGTTTTTTTTTCTGCTGTTTATTTATTACATAACAGCAAAGAACAACAAATGCTTTGTCAATTAACGAGCATTGAGATGTTTGTCTGGAAAGCGGTCATTTAGGATCACAGCACCCAGATGAATCTGAAGTCTTTTAGGGACAACGTTTGGATGTGATGGTGATGATGGTGTGACGTCTTAAGAGACATATTTCTTAAAAATTGATTTCACGACTTTTGCAGCAGCTTCACACCCAGAAAGGAGGAGAGTGGTGCTTTTATCAGTTCAGGTGTCAGATGGTTTCATGACGAGGTTTCTGTGAAGGAGAACACTGTTAATCATTCATCAGGCGGGCCGAGGGCTGACTCTTTGTTTGTTCTTGTTACCACCACAAAAATAATTTGAAGTAACCACGACAACAGAAACGTTATGAAATTAATCAATCTGTGGGATTAAAATCGAAGAATCTGCTGCTCTCTGTGGTCGTAGTTCAGAGAGAAGCTGAATGTCTCTAGGTGTTTGGGCTGTTGGTTTAACAAAGTGAGGCGTTTGATGATGTCATGTTGTGACATTTGAAAACTTTTTTTTACTGTTAAAGAGCCAATGACTAATGAAGAAAAGAGGTGGAAGATGAATTATCAGGAGTTTAGAGGAAAGTGGCTCTATGCTGCGGTGATGGTAGAGTCATCAGACGTCTGTTATTAACTGAGGGGAATTGTTAAACCTATTATGGCGCACTGCAGTTAAATGGGCAGGTTAGCTATTAACAAGGAGATAAATTATCTATATTAATCTCTACAGAGTAACTTGCTTGAAGGGTGGAACATGGGCCAGGGGAGAACCCACTAAACTTTGGGGCCAGTAATTTTCTTTTCACTTTCATCGGCGTTGTTTTTTTCAAGCATTTTTCAGATAATCATGCAACGATCTTGTTTGCTCTTCGGTGCAGGTTGATTGAATTTACAGCGCCCTTCCCCGTTGGCCCTTGGTTGAAGGGCACGTACATGCGCCCTCCTGTGTGTTGTCTGGTTATCTTTAGTAAATGGTTTAAATGTCATGGTTGAAAATACAGGAATTGTGTAACAACCTCTTTAATCACTGGTGTCTCCAGATGCATCTGTCGCTGATAAAAGCGTCACTCCCTTTCTCCAGTATTAGTTTGAGTATTGTAAAATCAAACACTGAGCATTTTGATTAAGAAGATGAGAATGCATCCTGACAGTTCTTCCTGACAGAGCACATGGCTGCTGCCCGCTGGTTGCACTCTACAAGGTAGCGGGTTGAGCTTAAGTCTGTTTTTACAAGTGGACTAACACTATCTTGAGCTGATGTCTGATTATAGCAGACTGTGGGTCAGTGACAACTGGCTGCCCAGTCGTCCTCCCAGTGTGTATCTCTGGTCGTTGGGTTTTTCTGGCTGCAGGCCCGTGCCCCATAGTGGCTTCGCTCCAGCAAGCCGGCATTCCTGCTGTCGCGGACTTGAGCTGGCAGGCCATATCCACATTTAACACTCCCTCTGGGCCCCCACATTATATAATGTCACCCACTGGTCCTCTGTAGTTGACACCAACACGCACGGATGCACATCTATGTGTGGACGCATATGATCAAATACACACACACACACAGACGTGCACTGTCGTCCTTGTGCATGCATGAATGCAGAAATGTGTCATAGGCTAAATTCTATATCCAGAAGCGAACAGAGGAGCTCAGTGTGTCGTCAATGTTACAGACAAGGGAGACCGAGATGAGACGAATACTGAAGTCAAGTTATTTTTGGGGAGTTGTCACCAATCATTTTCGTTTTTTTTTGCTGCTCAGTCCTGAGGGAAGTGGGGAAAAACTGGTTGAACCAAACCATTAGTACTGCCTTTGTGTTTTTCATTATTGCCAACATGAAAAGTCAAAAACCCACTGGAGATAATAAGTCTGCTCTATTTTCCTTCCTAATTACAAATTCTGATTTAAAACTCTTTTTGCGGCGAATTTGAGGACACTATCTGAATTTTAAATGGAGGAAGCAACCAGAAGACATAAAACAATAACATAATTTGACAAAACCAGCGTTGATTGAAGTGTGAGTCGCTTGTGGCCCCTGTTTGGATGATGTCCGAGTCTGTTGTTTTATGTTAAACGAAAAAATCCCACAAACACATTGATTGGTTGCTATTCTACCTTTATGTGCTTATGTTTATTTATTTCATTATGTTTGTGGACAAAATCCAGAGTCATAAAAAACATTAGATTTATCAAAAGATGTGCCTTCACTCTATCCAGGTTTATTTGTAGTAGTACAGCTGTGCACCTCCTGTCCAATATGAATGTTGCGCTGCACTTGAACAAAGGAGAGCTCCAGCCTCACATCTGAAAGTATTTAAAAAAAAACTGCACGGTTTCCTCCTCACATATAGGCTGCAGCCTTTCTCACCTCAAATAGCCTGACTTTCTCTCCGGCGTCCGTCCAGATGGTTGGAGAGCGTGAGCCGCGGGAATAAAGCAGATCATTGGCTGGTGGAGCTCTGGCTGCAAGAGGTTTAGGGGCGGGGTGGTTGGGAGGCTAGCGGGCCAGCTGAGCACAATGAGGTCACACTGCCAGGGACTCAGCGAGTGCACAGAGTACAGCAATAGCGATCTGCGAGCGGCTTTAATTCCCTCCTCCCTGCGAAGCGCTGAATGACACCGCACAGTGTGTTTATCTAACCATGCTGTGAATTAATCAGACATCTGAGTGCAATGTTCTCAGGAATACTGACTTATAATACTGGTTTATTCAAAATTACCTTAGGAAAAGTGACATATCTCCTGAAGTATTCTTGGGATTTGTGTGTTATAAATGAATATATTCATGTTTTGAGTGATTATTTTAGCCTAAAAATATACTTGGTAGATCACTAAAACATAATCAAAATTATTTCAACCTCTCTCTGCCAGGCCAGCTGCTTTAAATAGGCTGTTGCTCCCACAAGGTTGTAAAAGGCCACCATTGCGCCATGTCATCACCAGTGAACTAAGGTGTCTCTGTTACCTAAATAACACTGAACAAGTTCTTCTGCAGAAAGATGCACGAAGGGACGTCCGCGCGCGCTAAAATGTCTGACTTGTGCGTCCGGAGCTTGTCAGTGATGACACACAAATGGTTGTTTTTCAGGCCGGGCAGCAGTGTCGGGGCGGGGGTGCTGTCACCTGCAGTATATTATGACTCCCTGATTGATCCCACCTCATCCTGACTGCAGCTCAATTGCTCACGCAGACAGCTCCAGCCAGTGACGCAGAAACTAGCAGATTGTTACGCTCTGGTGTTTCAGGGAAGCGAGGGGAGGTACGATAGGAGGAAAGTGGTCCACTGTGATCGAGACAAAGATTTGTCTTTCCAATTCAACCAAAAGTAACTTAATTACACCTTCCCCCCCTCAGTGTAGTTTACTCCCCCATAGTTTATGAGCAAAGATGGACGATGCGTCTCCACTTCCTCCCACTGTCCAGAAACAATAAAGGCAAATTCATACAAATTCATGCATCATTTAGAACCAGAACTTGCACATGCAGATGAATCCACGGAATCAAAATGCCCGATAGATGCAATCAACCAGTTGCGCGTCAGTCTCAGCTGTCAAACTGGAAGTTTCCCCAGTTTTTATAAAAAATACTTTAATCATCTTTGCTATTATTAGGAATTATTTGTCTTGTCTCCTTAGTTACAGTTTTTAAAGCATGAGAGCAAGCTGCACATTTCAAAAGTGTTCATAACAGAAATATGGTTTTCTTATTTCACAGTTTGTTCCTCACACCTTGTACAGATGGATCATTTCCATTGGTTGCAGCATACAAGAAAGTAAACAAAAGCAGGATTTCCCTCTCTTGGGTTTTGTTTGTGCGCTCCCTCTGACAGTTTTAGCAGCCTCACCATAATAACGTGCCAGTCCCACAACCCCAGGGATGTTACTGTGAGGTTGTGATTGATAATGATTATCTCTCAGGAATGGGCTACTGGCTTTGCACTGCTGACTTTTTAACTGTGTGTCGCTCACACAGTGGTACATATGTGGAATGTGATCATCTGTGTTCTTATCTCCCCGGCCATCAGCTCCTCCTCTCGTCTGTCAGTGCCTGGTCACCGCAGTGCAGAGGTTTTCAAACTGTGACGCCCGCTCCTTTGTCTCACTCAACCAAACATGGTACCCAGTGGCGGCTGCAACAAGGAACTTTAGCACCTTGTTGTCAAAATGTGCACAGAAATGTGCACAGAAATGTGTACTCCTGACGTATCTCGTATAAAACTGTTGTTTGCAAATTAACGTCCGCTCTAAACATGCCTGAGTGCTCGCCTATGCTAATTCTGGCTGCGGCCATCTTTAATAAACTGCAAAGGTGCAACCTGCAAAAAAAGACTTGTAGGTCATGTTTTTTACTGCCCCCTCCAATTGGTTTTGTTTGCATGTTTGTCAGCAGGAAGACGCAAAAAGTCCCAAACACGTTTCCACGGAATTTGGTGCAAGGATGTGACATGGGACAAGAAAATACCTCATTTACATTTTCTCCTGGATTCATAATTTTTTTTCTTAGATTTCATTTTCGCCAATTTCCCAATAATTCATGGTTCTCGATGAAAACAATCTGGTATATTGAGAGGACTGGTATCAACAAGAATGTGCACTTGATTGAATTTGAAGTGACTTTTCAGCCTTGGCGGAAGGTACAGTATGTGCTCTACAATTCTGATTATGTTTGTTTTCCTCAGAATCAGAGCAATCCAGGGACGTTAATCTCTATATCAATTGGAACGTTGCAAACCGGAAAAAATCCCTTTTGGCAAAAACAAGCCTAAAAAGGTTCAGGACACTGCTGCTTTCACTTCGAGCGATCTACGATAAAGGAAGTTCTCTGAGTGTTTTGAGACTTTCAGACATTCATTTGATGTTTCAGTCAGTTGTGTACAATATCAACACAAAAACCCCCCACAGGGCTTTTATCACCTGTGTGAAAAACGGCCACATAATGCCTGTTCGAGACGGTCTACTTCTTTTATTTTGCAGGGGCTCATCATCACAGCCAGAAAACAAACAGTAACCTCTCGCCCACGCTGCAGCGCTGTGGGGACCTGGCTCCCTGGAGGCCACTCTTACGTCTCTGTACAATTACATTTGGTCTGTCAGTCTGAAGAGTGTCTCGGGGTCTTTTTATGTGTGTGTCTACGAGGAGAACACAAACTGCTGAATTAGAGCTCTACAGTGGGATTGTCACGGTCGCTGGGACTGACTGAGGTGTGCCGTTCAGTCTGAAACAACAAGGGGTGATTATTATCCAGTTAATTGTTATTTAAAAAATTACGTTAACATTTCAAAGCACTAACAGCTGCTGATGATGTTCATATGTGGGGCACAAATTAGCTTTTGATTTCAGACACTTACTATTTTAGTTGCGAGCTGCGCTTTTAACTTGAAAGTAAAGGTTGACTCAATTAATGGATATTTATCTTACTATAGATATTTCTTTGGTTTCATTTTTCATTTTAATTATTAGAAATGTATGTTGACTGGCATCCGTACATGTACAGTCCAAGTGGGATGCAATGGCAGAAATGGAAGGTAGCGTTATGGTAGTTCAATGTGAGGCCAGTGACTCATGGCGGTTTGACCGTGGCTCTCGTGCTACACGGCCCGGCATCAAACTGACAATCAACACTCTCTGTCCATTTACGCCTCCAGCCCTCTGGCCCTGGGCCTTTTTAACACATTTCTCTGTTTGCTTTCCAAAAAAACATTAATAACAAGACACTTAGAAAATATACCGTAGCTGTGGGCTGTTCTGTTTCATTAAATGCGCTTCTTTTTGAAGTGTCTAATTTTGATTCAGTTATCTCACTGCCACTTTTCTTTTTTATTCCCCTTGGTAATTTTCCTCTTTTAGTGGCGTGTGAATGTGCACATGCGCACATGTTTTTTTTCTGTCTTGCCTTGAGCATTGGGAGTCGTCTGTCTGCTGTGAAAAAATATGCACTCTCAAGTCAACTCAGCTCCATAAATCTGTGTGGTCAGTGGACTTTAGCATCGAATCAGGGACGTGTGTTGCACCAGTTTCCCCTCAGTTTGTTTTGTCAAGTTCAGCTGGAGGTTTCCTGAATGTTTCCGAATTGCTTCAGTCCAATTTACATTATATGTCTTACACATCTGCAAGTAAACCTTTTTTATTTGTGATAAAAAAAATATTAGTTATTCTGACTTTGTAGATTAAAAACCATGTGAATCCTTATATCACTGCACGTGACAGTAGCTGTAACAATGTTTGATTGTCATACGGTGGATTTGTCCTTTTTTAACGAATCGCTCACGCTCTCAAACGTCAAACGTCACATGTTTGTCATGTAGATTCTTTTAAGAGCAGGGAAAAACAAGAGGCCCGTAACTCCATTAGCTCATGAGCTGTGTCTAACAAGACCAAACACACACACACAGAGGGACACAAACACACACACACTCACAGTCGGTGCGCTTGACGGTCGGATCGCACAGTCTTGATCGATTATGTCCTTCCGTGACAGTGGTGGCTGGAGAAGCAGCTCATCTTCCTAATGCGAGGACGTGATGGTGACAGCCGCTCCGTGTTTGTCGTGTTGTGTAGATATATAACGACAGGAGCTGATCCCAGAGGCCTGCAGGGCACAGTTCAGCTCTCAATGCGATTTCGCCATCAAATGTGTTCCTTTCGTTTGTTTGTGTTAATTTAGTCTTGTGAGCCATATTTAATTAAAGTTTTTCCACATTAGTACGTGAGGCACGATGCGAGCCGCGCGGCACCACCTGCAAACGCCAACATGTGCCTTTGCGCACACACACACACACACACAGGAGCACATTACTGGGCTAATGAGCGGTCTTCCTCACGTTGACAGCGTGATGGGATGTGGGCTGGAGCATAGCAACAGGACCTCCGGGCAGGTTGGGAAGCACAAAGCCCTCTTGTAGCCGTCTGTCCCTCCCTATTAGCTCCTGGCACATTCGCTTGTCATGCGCTCCTCTGTGACAACAAGTCTCCCCTGTCTTATTTGTGTTTCTGATCATTCTTTGATTTCATGTATTCAACGTGAATCGTTTGCCACATCCGCTCGACTCTCTCCTCTGTGCCAGCGTGATCTCCACGTCTACGCCTGAGGAACAGGTCAGGGAAGACTCCGACCTTTGTGTGTCAGGTCAGAGACAACCTGAAGTGAAGGTTGATGTTCCACAACTGGTCCGGCTGCTTTTTAACACACATAAGGAATCTGCTCTGAACTTGTTCAAGTTAATTTAAATGTGGAATTCAAACAAAGCCTTGTGTGATTCTCTAGTGGAGAGGTTGTCGATTTCCCCGGGCCTGTTGTGTTTGCATGCAGGGGCAGGACAGTTGTCCAGATCAGTGGTGGTGATGTAATGTGGATGTTTGTCCTGTCTGGGATAATGTGTTGCCTCCCGACTGCTGCTCTGCAGTCCAGCGCATTTCCAGGATTGTTTGTACCCAGGTCCCTCTCGGGGCCTCTTGACCCCAACTCGTCTTTCCCGACCCCCGTCCTGATGTTTAAACCCTCGTCCCCGTCTCGTTCCTGCTGCCTGGGGGTAGAAGTATTTTTATCTCAGCGGTCTTTTTGGGATGCCACCATGTGGGCATAGGCATAACACAGGAAGTGAGATATGGGCTTGATTTTACACTGCAATGTTATTTATATATGCTGCCCCAGTGTGGGTGTGATAATGCATCGCCTCTGTCATGGAGCAGCTGGACTGTGAGGGAGAGACAGGGGGCATGGATGGGTAATAGCTGGGAGACAGGGGAGAGGGCAGACAGTGGAGTCACTTGGTTATTTTCGGCGTCCTTTATTTAGACAAAATTATGCTATAATTAGCAAATTGTTTTTTTTTCCCCTGCTGCCAATCTTCTCTCAGGGCAGCATCAAGAGTCAAGTCCGGTTTCTTAGCCAATCTTCTCCTTTGTTTCAAAACCATTTTTCTAAATAAATCATAACAGACAACAACAATTAGCTCTGGGACTTTGTTCATTAACACTGTGAACCAATCAGAATGAGGTCAAGCTTCAGGCTCTAACTTGTTCAATTTCAGATAAACACACAACTGAGTCACAAAATATACAAAATGTGTCTTTATATAGATTTTTTGAGTAGATTATGAGGCTTTTGCTGATCTTCATACAGTTTAACATAGAATTTAAACTAATTTATTGGAGGAAATGAGCTGCCTCACACCAGTAAGAACCTTCCTCTTTCTTATCAATTATTTTGCATGTCATTTCCAGTCACACACTGGAATTGTGAATCAACACTCCCCCAAGTTTTATCTCTTGACCGTCAACAGCAGCTGGCTCGGACTAGAATAGACTTGAAGTGACTCAATAAAAAATAAATAAATAACTAATGTCTGATTTAACTCCAAAATGATGGGCTAAACGGTTGTCGTGTGGAATGGAGAGGTTGAAATGGTCACTGGCTTCACTTCATGTCAGTATCATGTCCAAATCCAATGTCACAGACTTGATACATGTTTCATGTGTGAAATGAAGTTCTGAAGAAAGCTCTGAATCTTTCAGATGATTCACCAGCACCATCTAAAGACATCTGACAGGTCTGACGTCCACAAGCCACCAGAAAGAAAGATGTTAGTGTATCGTAACGTCTGCACAGTTACTGCAGCACTGAATTATAACTTCAACGAAGACCTCACAGTGACAAAATGTTTCTACTTCAATTCAACCAAAACGCCAAACACAAGGTTAAAGCCAGGTTTCTACGATCCCATTGATTGACAGATCTGTTGATTTAGTCTAATTTATTAAATACTAATTTCTCTGTTTATGTCAGTAATGTTATTAAACACAAGATTAAAAGTATTTTCAGTTTAAAAGATCAATGAATGATCGGTGAATGACGTTTTTTTTTCAAAATTAACAAAGGTGTGCAAAATAAAATCTTGTGTTAATGTCTTCTTTTTAATTATAGTTATTTGAAATCAAGTTGGTTATTTATGTGTTAAATATCAGGCCTGATATATCGGCTCAGTCATGTTTTTCTTGAAGGCCAATGGCATCGTCCCCTAACATCCATATTACTTGGGCTCTTTAAATGAATGTCTTTGATTTACTGTGATGTCAAAAGGCTGCGGTCATCTGTGGCATTTTGCAAAGATTTGAATGGAACATGCGAAGACACAATGAAACCTTAGCTGCAGCACCACATGACGTGTTGTGTGTGAGCGCCCTTTTGAGCCTGGTGTTGACGGGGCTCTGGTTTGAAGAGGGAACGGTGGAAGTTGGTTTTTGAATGGTGGGTGGCACTTGAGTTTCCTGCTTGCGTTGATGAATGACAGTTTTGGTTTGTTTCTCAGAGGAAAGAGTGGGTGACACGCGTGTGTGTTTCATCTGCTTCGCTCGTGTAGTAGAACACGCCTGGATATTTTGAGACCGAGCCGGGCTTTAAAACGCACTCGTCACAGGCTGCTAATACCAAGTTGTGATAGCTGCAAGTTAAGTGAGGACAACAGAGACAGGGATTGGACAGAGTTCCTGCTGCACACACACACACACACACACACACACACACAGACACATAGAGAGAGAACATTACTTGACTTAAATTGAACCCCTGAAGATTTACTCTAACCCTAACCAAATAGTTACTACTTCTACTGATTTGCTCTAATCCTCCTTAACCTGATCCTAACCATAATGTAACCCTTACCTACATTTTACCTTAACCTAATCCATAAAACATGGTTTGACCGTAACCATTTTATGATTTATGTTATGGGGACTTGCTATTTGTCCTCAAAAAGAATAGAAGTCCCCATAGAGTGACTGTAAAACAGATTTAAGTCTCCACAACAAGAGTAATACCTGGACCACACACACCCACACACACGTTCACATCTTCTCCCTGTTTCAGAGTACACTGAACTCCCTGTATCTTTCACATACAGAATAATCCACTGAGGGTTTAAAAATATGTGATTTCTTCATGTTGGTTTCTACAACTTCAGCGCAGGAGGTCTCGTTCTTATCCTCAAAGATTTGACTCGCAGAAAAAGTGCTACTCAGTCCTCTCCAGGAACCAATGAGCTGACAGATGTGTGTCGGTGTATCACAGCTTGTTCGGAGTAGAGTCACGGTTTGCAAGCTCCTTCTTCATTGATGCATTTCACCCCTCCTCACTCCCCCTCAAGCTAGTTGCTCAACAATTGCATAAAAGGATTTTTTGTGCTTTTTAAGGACAACGACAGCGCGTGAGCCGCTCGAGATGAAGGTTCAAGCACAGAGAATGTTACAGATAGGCTGCATTTTCGAGACCATGGCTTTGATAACGTCGAGGAGTTTTGTGTTTTCTCAAGAAAAGCGCGGGGATCGAGTTTACTTGGTGTGAACTGGTTTGGACCTTCGCCATTGACGTTTGGTTTTTCATCCGTGATGTCTGTTATTTAGCAGAATTATGTACAAAAATACTCATTGACTGGATGGCATGGAGCTTGGGGGAAGTGTGTGGTTTGGGTCAGGAGAGAACCCATCACATTTTGCAGCAGTTCCAGGATTTTTTTAAACTTTCTTCAACATTGTGAGAAAATTCTCTCTTTTTTTTTACATTTTTCCTATGATTTCCTGGTTAATAATGAATGGATCTTGATGATTACATCGTACTGATATTTATGGGGGTGTGCAATTAGCTGCAGATCCAAATCAACATTGGGATCTTGTGGTTTCATATGGGGACTGTTGTTGGGCCTGGGCGGAGGTATGTGCTCTTCTCAGTGCCATTTAGCATAGTTTTGGGAGGTGTTGTAAGACTTAACTTGGGAAGCGTGAAAATGAAGCAATCAGCCTTTACTTTCACTCTCTCTGGGCTGGTAAGGAGAAGCCTGTGGAGCCTGAATTAGGACAGGGGTTTTGATGTGTTTTGTTTTGAACTGTTGTGTAATGCTAGCTGGAACCCGCTCTCCTGTTTTCGTTCCCAGACGTTCTCCACTCATAAATATGCCATCATCCTGCACAGTGGACGAAAAGGAAAACCAGCGCAGTTGTTCCCCTCATCGCTGCCAACGCTCGATAAAAGGGGGCCGAGGGGAGAACAAAATTAATTTGTATTTTTTTATTTAACCTAATGTTGAACTGTGTGTTGTTCTGAAGTGGAGAAATTCAAGAGTCAAGCAGTTGAAGGGAGTGAATGACTGAGTGACTGAGTGAGAGAGTGAGATAGTGAGTGACTGAGTGACTGAGTGACGAGTGAGTGACTGAGTGACTGGGTGACTGAGTTAGAGAGTGAGAGAGTGAGAGAGTGAGTGATCGACTGACTGACTGATGTGTTGGCAGTATATATATGCGAGTGTGAGAACAGCTTTGGAGATGCAGCCAAGGTCTTCTCTCCCTCTTTTGGAAAAGAATGGCAATAAAGATAAAGGAGAGCAACAGCCGATGATCCCTGAAGGGCGAGTCGAGGTAAAAGGCAAAGTTTGTGTGTGAGAGCGAACAAAATACCAGGAACACCTTCCAGTTCCAGAAGGTCTGACAAACAACCACAGAGTTAAATCATCACCCCCTTGACACCTGGACAATATAAACTTCACAAATGCAGCATTTACAGGAGGGCAGTTGTATTTTATTGCATTATATTGCACTATTATGCTGCCCATCTTTGTCT
Source organism: Pseudopleuronectes americanus (assembly GCA_038501795.1). Classification (NCBI taxonomy): domain Eukaryota; kingdom Metazoa; phylum Chordata; class Actinopteri; order Pleuronectiformes; family Pleuronectidae; genus Pseudopleuronectes; species Pseudopleuronectes americanus. The sequence continues at coordinate 11,246,883 of CM076732.1, forward strand.
TCTGAGAACATGTTAGGGATAACAACCTCCTGTGTGGAGTCAGGAGGCTTTTCATTTCAAGCAGCATCACTATGTTTCCCGAAAGCTGAGCCTAACGCTCCTCACATAGTTTGAGTAATGGGAAGAGAAACACATTAGGCATCGGTTAACGTCAGTGAGGATGGTGCACTTCTGGCTTTTTGGCAGGTCACTGGTGTGTGCTTGTGTGTGTCATGGCTTTTTATAGATGTTTCACTGCTGATATCAACTATAGCCCGACTCATTAATCGGTTGGCTGATAGGAATCGGATGTGAGCCGGATTTATCGATATCGTTGATTATGTTTTGCAATATGCGCTTTTATGCAAAAACACATTTCTTAGTCATAAGTCACATGTTTGACAACATCATCTTTGCGATTAGCGATTATATTATTATTGAATTATTATCAATATTGCTAGGGAGAGAGTGTGGCCAATATCCGATATATTGCCCGGTACATATATAAATATATAAATGGCTCCATCAGATCCTTACGACAATTTATAATTTAATGTGTAAAACTTGAATTTAGAAAATAAAAAATAATCCATATCAGGCCCATAACAGATGACATTATTCTCCTAATATTGATATTGGCATCGCACTCCCTAAATCTATTTTGGCCGAGCTCTGGCATCAACATATATTTTGATCTACTCTACTGACCAGTAACTTCCACATTTTTCCTTTCCCCGTATTTTGTGTTTTCTATGTATTTGTTTTGTAAGAGTGGAGTCACAATATCATCAAGCAGGTCGGTATTTTGGTTTGAAATGAGCCGTGGGTTGATGTGGGCTCTATAGAAGCAGTGTGACCTTGGGGCTGCTGCTGTGGAGGTCATAGGCAGCGAGGCACAGACGGGACCTTGACAAATTCTAGACTCAACCTCGAAACTTTTAGATGAAATTCTTTTCCCTGTTTGGGATTTGCTGCGGAAAACGAGGCAGCGCAGAGGTAGAGAAAGAGTTAAACTGAACAAAGAGAACGGCAAGGCAGAGAATAGTAGGATTGAGCCAACGAAGACGGATCCAGACAGCAAAATAAAGATACTCGCATATTTGTCTGGAGCTCTCTGCCAGCATGTGGGTTCCTGATGTTCAGTTCCATCCGGGGTCCAGCCAGAAACGAGAGCTCTCTCAATGACAACAACCCTAACTTCCTGGACTTTTCGTGCGTCAGGATGACAGCGATGGCGTTCTGTCAGGCTGCTCAAGCCATGACACCTTCCAGTCTCTCCATCCAGCCAAACACTACATGTGTCCTGAAAACAAGCATGGGAAACAGAGCAGGAGGAGTTAGAGGAACAAAACACACATGTTCACTTGATACAGTCCTCTGCTTTTATGTGGACATTCCTTTTACCCCACACATGTTTTTCTCAGATAAATTACGAGAAAGAGATAAAACAAAGCTTTCCTTATTTTAGCTCTCTTGTTTGTGCCAGTACTGTACTCACCAAGAGGTCATGTGGTTACTTTGCTAATGGAATAAGAAACATGGGCAACCATGATCGTCATTCCCTTTCTGTCAAACTTATTTAAAAGAAAAAAAATTTTTTTACCCAAATCGTTTGTTCTTAGCCTTCACCACAGTTGATAAGTTCAACTTAGGATCTGTTTCTATTAAAACTTCACCTTTATTACATGAAAGATATATGTATTTGTTTGCTTTAAATAATTATTTCTGTTCTCTGACAATGAAAAGAATATGAAATAATGATTTAATGGCTGTGGTCCAAATGATACTCTTAATCAGGGGTCATTCCCCATTTGCTATGGTCATAAAAGTATTTTTTATAGTTTATGACTGAACCTAGATAAATACAGGGTGACGAAAAGGAGATGTGTGAGTAAAAGAAAAGAAAAGCGGTTAATTAGAGAAAGCTGGAGATCGCAGAAAGTTTTTTCCTAATGGCTCCCACTCAGCCTCGGCCCCTCACTGGGCAGGAAGTGTTAACATCTGTAACATAGTCTGTAAGTAAAGATGGACGACACATCTCCTCTTCCTCCCATTGTATAAAATTGTACAATGTATCCCAGATAGGCTTGCTGCCAACACGCCGCTGTTGATGTCATTTGGGGCCAGAGTTTGTGCAGCACTGATCGTGGGGTGGAGCCGCGGTAGCGAGGTCCTGCAGATTCACATTCTCGAACAATCGCAAGTCGGTCTCTGCTGTCAATCATGACGTCTTTTTTTTTGGCATTAAATAACAAATTGAAACCACACTTGCCATAAATATGAATATATATATATCGGTGTGATAACAACCTAAAATGTATTTGTCACATACTTTGACTTTTTAAATTGGTCCATCTGCTAACATGGACGAGGGTTTAGTACCTATACTGCAGCCAGCCAGTAGAAGGCGATTAAGAAGTTCTGGCTTCCCATTTAGGGAGCTTCCATGTTTTTCATCTTTATGTTCATATCTATGATTAAAACCAACAAGTTGTCGCTTCAAGAATTATTATCTCTTCCACTTTGGATAAGCTTTGATTACGGGTGAGAGAGGACACAGGGCTTAAACAGATACAAATTTATTGCAGCTAATCTAATATGAATTCAACTTTTTACCCACAGCAGTTGCTGTAATTTTCACACAATCACATATTTGTTTTGTTTTTTCAGTTTTTTCTTATTTTTTACGAAATGTGTGTAGAATATCTGTTCAGGTATTTATAGCTTTTAGAGTCCTGACATCAGTTCTTTTCCCAGAATGCAGCAGTTCCCAGATCCCTTTATATCATCTTTAAGAGAGCGTTGCCTATTAACTAATCAGTGAGGAACTAATGGGAAGTATTTGTCCATTCTCATAAATCATGTTATTTTATTGACGTGTCCAAAACTACCAGGATAAAGAGAAATCTGTTCAGTGGACTTTCCCTTTCACCCTTTTTCAGCTCGTCTTCAATCTCTCATGCTTTTTGTCAATGCACCGGTCTTGGGGGGGAAAAGAAAGCTTCCTCAGAACCACCAAAGTTTGACTCACTTCCTCCTTCTGCTTTCTCCCTCATGCTCTCTCTCTCTCTCTCTCTCTCTCTCTCTCTCTCTCTCTCTCTCTCTCTCTCTCTCTCTCATCTCTCTCTCTCTCTCTCTCTCTCTCTCCCTCTCTCTCTCTCTCTCTCTCTCTCTCTCTCTCTCTCTCTCTCTCTGTCTGTCTGTCTCAGGTTTGTGGTGCTCCTCTTTAGTGTTTCCTGCTGTTACATGGTAACACAGAGCTGAAAACAAGAGGTAAGCTGGATTTTTGTTTTGAGTTGGCAGTAATGTTATTGGTAAAATGGATTACGTGGAGAAGAGAGAAAAAGATAAGGGGACTCTTTGCCTGTCACGGTATATCTCAGGTTCATGCCAGGATGTCTGGATGTTGTGGTTAGTGACAGTGAGGCAGAAGCTGGGAAGCATCTCGCCCTCCCGGTGGAGGTGAGAACAGAGGCGTTAATGATCCTTCACCCTCGAGAGCTGTTAAAGAGACAGACAGATTTGTTAACACACAGTTTCTCCGTCTGTCTTTGGGCTGCACAACCTACTCTTTAGCTCCCAGCATGCCCTGCGTGCCTTGTTTGTATGTCTGCATTAAAGGGGGATGGCACAGACAGACAATCTGGCACCCGCCACTGTGGGTGTCACAGAAAGAGGTTTCAATGCTCTTCCTGTTTAGTTCCTCCTCCAATCAGCTGACAGTTCGGGCGCTGATGCCCACACAGATAATCTACTGGTGAAATACACTAAATTTATTATTTTGATGTATGTATGTATGTAAGCAACATTACATAAAAACAAACTGATCAGGTTTCCACAACACTTGGTGGAAGGGTGTGGTATGGGTCAGAAAACAACCTGTTAGATTTTGGTGTGTTTGATTGGGGTTAGATCCAGTGATTTATTGTGTTCACTTTCTTAATCATTGCGAGTTAGGGTGTTTTTCAACAGTTTCTCAGAGAATAATTCATGGATCTGAATGATTCTAAATTGCAATTTACAAGCACTGTTTGGCCATGGCAGAATATGTGTCTAGTTGTCTTATGGAAATAGTGTTTGTCATCTTCTGTCTGTAATTTTACTCATTCTAAAAAAAAACTCAAAAATGAATGAGCATTAATACAGTTTGCCAACAAGGTGACTAATTTACTAATCCTTAACGAATGGCCATGTCAAAACAAGATGCTCAATGACCAGTTCTGTTCGAAGTGACTTTTTACTTATGACCGTTAAAGTCGTCGGCCATGCAGTTAACCCACAGTACACCAGGACAATCTGTCAGGATTTATGGAGCAAAGCTTGTTGTCTGTGGAGAAGTGAGCCACACATACAACTACTAGCAGCTCACTGAAGTCTGTGCTTTAGTTCTTCAATGGATAGGATGAAGCTTGGAGGTCAAAGGCTGACGTTAACACTCGGGGTGATAGTACAGGGGCATTAGCAGAGGCTGACAGGATTTAGTGTCTAAGAACGTGAATACCGTAAGGAGTGGAACTATCTTTCTGAGCTCATCTTACCTATACACACACATATATAACTCAGGAGAGGGCATATCTCCACCAAGGCCCAACAGTCCCCTTAAATTCGATCAAGCTCCACCAAAATACGCATGCAACTAGATTGACATTGTCAAACAAAACAACAATCCTTTCTTGCAATCTCTTCAGGCCAAAAGTTCTTTCCTGACCCAAACCACATCCTTCCATCAAGTTTGTGGTAATCTGTTTAATCCCTCGAACTAACAAGCAAAAAAGAAACAAGGCCCAACAACCCCCTCACAAAATCTACATTTTCGTTTGGCTCTGCATCAAATTGCATGAATAAATATCTTGATTAATATCAGTCACCAAAACATGCCTGCATTTTCATCAAGGTCAATGAATTATTTTCTGGGAAATGAAATGAAAAAAATGTAAGTCTCTCTCTGAATGTTAAAGATAATTTAAGCAAAACAACTTGGATCTGCTCCACTGTTCCTGGAACCCACAACACATCTTTCCATGAAGTTGTTTTTGCGCAATCTTGCTAATTAGCAAACAAACAAAGGCAGAAGATAATCTAAGCTCCTTGGCGGAGGTGAATACAGTGGATGTGCCCACATGGACGCATCTGTGAGGTTATGTGATTTATAACATGACATGCACGCATGCATGTGCTCTGCCTGGTGACCAGATGAGAAGAAAGGATAATGACAAGGTTTGATGTTTTCATTCAATTGAGTTATTTTCGGCCGATAACTAAATCTTATCTGTGCAAGTCATGGGATCCTCATCGATTTGATGCACTTTCATTCCGAGCAGGGAAGCAGCTTCCTGTTTTCTCTTTTTATGCAAGACCCATGATAATGTCCCAAATAACTATAAACTGAAGTAACTGACTAGCTTGGAGAGGAAATGCACGTTTAAAGTAGGAAAAGGAAACGTACAGAATGCCTTGTGGGTATTGTGGATATTATGAACTGGAGTTATGCTGAGCTAATGAAATGAGCCACAGAGAGCGAGAGAGAGAAAGAGAATGAGAGCGAGAGAATGAGAGATGAAATGAGACACAGACAAAAGAGATAAAGTAGATCAACTTTCTGTTCTGCCTTATTGCTCTGTCTGTGCTGCTACGTGTTGACACACTAAAGATACACACACAGAACAATGTACACAAGCGCCTACAATTACACTACATGCACGCGCACATACACTAACCACACACACACACACACACACACATATATAAACACATTCACCACAAACTTCCCGCGTACTCATTTTACTCAGTCTTTTACTGACAGTGACTATGCCCCTTTTGAGAAGAGGTGAGTGGGTGTGTTGACTGGAAACAGGCAGCAGTGACCCAACAACACCAGGTCCTCCCAAACCAACACACAGCCATACACACAATGTAGAGCAGTTGTTTGACATGTTGAGAGGAAAGACGATCACGACCGGCTCAACCGCTGCAGTCATGGAGGCGAAACCTGAAGCATCCGTATGTTGTAGGTTTCGTTTCCCCAAATTGTGTGTACTGTGTATACTGTGTGTACTGTGTGCGTCTGTAGTGGTTCTTCACAGAGTCGGTGTCGGTTATTTGTGGATTCATTGTTGATTTGTCATTTCAAAGTAGATTTCCTTAAAATCAAAATGGCAGGAACTTCTTTTTTTGAATTTTTTTGTACTTATTGTAACATTTGTCACGGTGAATCAGTCAACTGTTCGCTCAGTTCTGCTTTCCTGTCACGTTTCCCATTCCAGCATACCAGTCCAGTAGTAACCCCCCCCCATTCAAGTTTTTTATTTGGATTTGCGGCAAATTGCACTTACTCATAGATGGAAGTCCCCTTAACATACTAGATTTTTTTGCATTTCATTGTTATCTGAGAGGATTTAATGGGTTCTTCAACCAAGTTTCGGGGGAAACCCGTCCAGTAATTTGGTCATTTGCAGAAACACTGTCAAACTGAGCATTGTATTTTATAATAAGCATGTTTGGATTTTTTTGCTTGTGGTCTGCGGTCCCTTTTAACTTTGCAAGAGGAGGACTAACCAAAGTGTCTGTAAGGTAACGCATTGGCTGGCTTAACATTGGCTGTGGTTGCTGGAGTGTAAACTTACCCCAGTCTAATAAAGATCAGGACAGAGCTGCTAATGTTACCCCGGACTCTCACACCTTCCAGGACTGGCCTCCAATATAAAAAAATCATGCACTCTTCTACATATGTTTTCAACTTTTAATATGGTCATCCCTTCGACTACACAACTACAATGTGCCTTGAAAAGCAAATAAGAGACAAGTGTTGAAAAACCTTGAAGGTGTTGAGGTGTCACGCAGGTCCCCCTCAGTACTGTGATATAGTCGAAGGGTTGCCAAATTTAAACCTACTTTCTTTCCCTGATATCTCATATCGGGCTTTCTCCATATATGAAGTACTGGAGAGCTGTGTGAGACAGATTGATGGGGACATCTATTTTGTTCCAGACCTTAAGAAGGACCGTTTTTGTAGATCATTCCATACTGTATCGATTTAGAGTTCCTAGAATGGCTGTTTCTGGATTGGGAGGAAGATCGTCCCCATAGACATCTGAGTAGTAATGAAAAACTTCTGACCAGAACTTGTGGAGTCTGCTGCAAACCCAGACATGTGAGCCAGGGCCCCATTAGATTGTTTGCATTTGATACAGAGTAGAGATAATGATGTGCAGAATGAGTGTAAGTCAACCTGTGAATAATGGAGTCTGTGTTTGACTTTACATTGAATTAACTGATGTCTCGAGTGTCTGCTTAGAAGACAATGAGCCGATACACCCTCTGAGACTTCCACTCCCATGTCGCTGTCCATGAACGTCCTCAGATGCTCTCAGTCGGGACTGAGGTTCATCAGGAGAATTATAAGTTTTCAAGTTTGAAATGTTTCCTCTGACATAGTTCCTGATTTGCAGATACCTGTTAGTATACAAGTCATCCATGGCAGCCAGACCTTTCCTCCTCCAAATTAAAAGAATCAGAATCTAGATGTGAAGGGAGAAAATCATAATTATAACAAATGGGGAATAAAGGTATTTGGTAATTTGAACACTTTCTATATTTAATTGGACATCCTTTTGTTATAATATAAATTGTTATAACATTGTTTCAGTTGAAAAGGCATGTGTTCCCTGTGAGTCATGCTTGAGCATTCCAGATACTCACACCCACAAAACTCTTTGGATACCAGGTGTCTCTCTTTCTTCATCTCCTCTACAGGTGGAGAAATCTCAGTCTGTGGAACTTACATAGTTATTACACATTCTTTCCCATCCTCTTTCATTGCATCATCTCTTCAATCTGCATTCCCTGCTCTCTGATTTATAGCCAACCCCCTTTTCTGCCCTCAGGGTGTTGAAGATGGCAGTGTGGATCCAGGCCCAGCAGCTCCAGGGGGATGCTCTGCACCAGATGCAGTCTCTCTATGGCCAGCACTTCCCCATCGAGGTGCGGCATTATCTGTCCCAGTGGATAGAGGGCCAGCTCTGGTGAGTTGCTCCTCAGTGCAAACAGAACATGCACGTCTGCACAGTTTTGCCAACAAATATTTGTCTTGCGTGTTTGTCCGTGATAACGTATTCGGCGTATTCCTCCCATTTCTTTCCTCGTCCACTTCTGTTTGTCCTTTTCGACACATCAGAGTCACCAACTATGTGCATGCATTTATACACATCTGCTTGGCTTGTGTGTGTCTCTTAGGGATGTCATAGACCTGGAGAACCCGCAGGAGGAGTTAAAGGCCAAGCGCCTGCTGGACAGTCTGATACAGGAGCTGCAGAACAAGGCTGAGCACCAGGTGGGAGAAGACGGCTTCCTCCTCAAAATCAAACTGGGACACTACGCCAACCAGCTCAAGGTGCGTCTCTTGGAAATATGTCTCAACCGCCACCAGAACTGCATAACAATATTTATAGCACCTTGCCAGATTTATCCTTTGACTCTATGCCATTGGCCAACGAGCAGAAAAAAATGCCACCATGTCCTGTTCATACGCGGTGTTCAACTGAGAGGCTTTTTACCTTTGGTTTGAAGTCAGACAGGACAACTCTATTTGGAACATATTGGCCAAATTTAGAAAAAAAGCAAACTATGTTCTCAGGTTTTTTGCCAGATTTATCAGTGATGGATACATTTCTCCGGCACTTGAAAAACAAATCTGACATTAAAAAATGTTGCCATAAAAATATCTCTGATGTTTGATCTTTGAAAAATGAAAAAAAATAAAATAAATGGAACATCAAGCACCTAGAGTTTATATACAAGAAGCAACTCCCGAGGGACATTTCAAGAAATGAGATCATCTCTGGCTGTTGTTGTGTTTTCAGCAAAACACTTTTGATTGTTTACAACGTGACAAGATGTTAAGCAAGTGGTTGGAAGGCACAGCTGCTCGGCTCTCTTGTCCTGGTTCTGAGGAAGAGTACACAGTGAGCAGAATGTTTTAAGAACAGGTTGTATCCACCAGGAGAAAAACAAGAGGACAGCTCAAGTGAGGGCTTTGGTCGCCGGCCAGCGCTGCTATTTATGACCAAGCTCCCCGTTCACAGATCTGTTTGTTTTCTCCCATCTGCCCGAAAGCCGGCCAGAGAAACCGGGTGAGAGGGCTGCTGAGCACAATGAAACTGCAATCCTGAATTCCTAGCTCACAGCTTTTTCTTGTTTTCATCCGTGCTGGCTCATATCACTTTCCAAATGCTGGTGCTCCACTCTAGCCTTTAAAAGTCATAATAATGCAGGTGGGGAAGATACTGTTGACGCCCAGTCATCTTTGTCTCATAGCTTGTGGTGTCACCTCGAAAAACATTGCGATCAATAGCAACTTAATTGTTTCACTTGAAGCAGGAAACAACAACATTAACCGACACCAACGGTGTTTTATTTTAACTGAAAGTGAAACTGCAATTTAAAATATATTACTATAACTTGTAAACCACCTCGACTTTGGTTATGTGTGTGTATGTGTATGTGTGTGTGAGAGAGAGAGCCAATGTGTGGTTATGCTAATGAGTCATGTCTTTATATAAAGTGTTGAGCTTCAGTGATGGGTCTCATTAAGCTCATCTAATGGGTTTTAGTGTGTCTGCGCCGCTGGCTCCAGAACTCAGCGAGCTTCCTTGATGCGACTAAATTGGCGAGTCCTGTCTGCAGCGGCCGCTCCACTCTTCAGGGGCTAACCGGCCTTAACACGGCTCATGTGCTCCTTTTCTTTCAGAGCACGTATGACCGCTGTCCTCTGGAGTTGGTCCGATGCATCAAACACATCCTCTACACGGAGCAGAGGCTCGTCAGAGAGGCCACAAACGTGAGTATGGTGCATGTGTGCGCTGTAAAATACAGGCCGACACCTGCGTGCACACTTCTGCAGATCGGTCCCGGCGCAGACTTCCTCGCTGAAATATGAACTTGCAAACACCTTTGGCTTCTCCGTGCATTATTCACTTCATAGCCCACGCAAAGCCTGCAAACACAAACACCACAAGGTAATGGTGACTGATTCAGAAAGTGGGTGATTGTGCATCCAGCCTCTGTTTCCCCCATTTATCTCCCAAAGTCTGCAGATTCCCTCGGATTATATCATAAATGTGATATCTACGGACACTCCCACTTATTCAATCATGCCGGAAAATGGCCTTGTAAAAGCGGCCCTTTGTATTTCTCCACTGCAAACGCTGCAGTATGGAGGGCAGTCCAAAAATGGCAGTCGAATATTTCATGGTTATAACAAGCACTGGGTTATAAAACCGTAAAGCCAGCAGTGCGTAAAACATCTGACTCTCAGCAGCTCCTGGGGTGAATTGATTTCCAGTCACAACATGCCTTTTCTATTAGTGGAATGCATATTTGGGCTGATTGAATTCCACCCTGTTAACTCTGAACCTTAAGACAGCATAGTGCTCTTGTTTCAGAGCTTTAACTGACCATGCAGTCTGCCTCAGTATGATAAGCAAATGCATTTCCTCCCTCTCTGTTTGCAGTGTTCCCACTTTGCTTGTGGCCAGTGGGGATTTCACAGTCAAATAGCACCAGCGCCACGCACAGGGGTCAATGCATCGTGTCCAGATAAAATTTTGTTTCCCTGCTCCCCATCCCCCAGCGACGGGCTCAGCTTTCTCCTCAACAGCCATTTCGCTTAACAACCGTCATAAAAATAGGACGACAGACAATTCAAACAATTTACAGCTGGCGCACCGTCTGATGGAAAAACCAACCTTATCAATTTCTGTTCCCTGACTCGTCATTTCCTCCGCCTCTCCCCCTCCGCTCGCTTGTCTCTCAATCACGTTTTTTTTTGTAATTGACAGTCGAGCTCTCCTGTGGGCGGGATGATGGACAGCATGTCTCAGAAATACCAGCAGATCAACCAGGCCTTTGAGGAGCTGCGCCTGATGACCCAGGACACTGAGAATGATCTGCGCAAGCTCCAGCACAACCAAGAGTATTTCATCATCCAGTACCAGGAGAGCCTTCGCATCCAGGGTGAGACCAGAGGGCTACAACAGTTTAGATATTTGTATTATTTATCTGAGTCATTTACCACACATGCCAAATAATTTCTGGTTGAGCCTTTTAAATGTGCACATTTGTGTCATTCCTTTAAGTGTTTTGCTTCAATGTTACTTGAACAAATCAGCTCTTTCATCTGGGCAGTTTTCACTAATGTGAGCTAGATTGAATAATTGATTGGTATGAAAGATAATCAAGAGATTCATATGAGAAAATAGAATGGCACTCAGCAGAGCGCATGCCTGCGTCAAGGCCCAAAAGTTCCTTTAATTCAATCCAGATTTTCTCCATCATCAAATACCCTGAATTACTCGCAATCCTAAAGAAAAGTACAAAACAAGATTCCTGGAGTCACCCACTGATCCAGATCCACACTTAAATTTAATTTGTTCTTCCCTGACGCAAACCAAAGCTTTTCATCAAGCTACATGGATATCTGCTTCGTAGATTTCATGTGATCTTGCTTTAAAAACAAAAAAACCAGTCAACATACAAATTGGGTGAAAGCATAACCTACTTGACAACAAATAGTGGTAAGTCCTAAGTAATTGGTGTACAGCTCACTGACACAGTGGGACGGTGCCATTCTGCCTCAAGCTAAAGTATATTTTAAATAAATCTTTGAGATATCAAGGTGTGAAATTGTACAACAAGAAATCCACATCATTCGACAGCTCTCTCTCAGCATAGAGAAGAATATAGCTGGAGCTTCTATAACACAGCAACCAGAATCATATGTGGCATCCCTCAGAACACGGCACCTCGCTGTCGGCAGCATTATCCAAAAAAATTGTATCCTGAGGAAGTCATCTACCTCTTAAGGGATAATGCAACATGTACATACAAAGGTCAGAGATATTTACTTCCTGTCATCAATCACTAACTTTACCACACCCGTCCCCCCCATTTGGTTGGCATGAACCTCACCCTCCAACCCCTCCACAGCTCAGCTGACCAGTCTGACCACACTGCCCCCTGCTGACCGACAGCTACGGGAGCCCGCCCTCCTCAGCAAGAGAGCCACTGTGGAGGCATGGCTGACCAGAGAAGCCAACACACTACAGAAATACAGACTGGTAGGACGAGAATTTCATTGTGTATAAGTGCACATGTAGAATGCCAGTTTTTGATTGTGTGTTAGTCTCTCCACGGAGAACGAGTAAATACTCCACAGTGATTCGGAGGCTGTGCGTTTCCTTGTCGCTCTGCTTGCAGGACCTTGCAGAGAAGCACCAGAAAACGCTGCAGCTGTTGAGGAAGCAGCAGACCATCATTCTGGATGACGAGCTAATCCAGTGGAAGAGACGGCAACAGCTGGCAGGCAACGGGGGCCCGCCGGAGGGAGGCCTGGACATCCTGCAGTCCTGGTGAGTTCCTTTTCCACCTCCCACCAAGATCACAACCCCAAGACTCCCTCACAATACATAAGGTCACAGGTTTACAAGCTTGAAGTTGACCACCACTGGGTTTATTTATCCCCCTAATAAGAGAGAGACAGGCAGGCATGCGATGACATCTTGTAATCTCTTATTATCCAACTGACTGTGTTCTGTGGTCATCTGCCTATTTGGCGGAGCAAAAACCCTGTTCCCTATACATTCAGGGATTTCATTTGTTCTTTAAACTATCCTGAGCTGTTTTCTGACATGAACTCCTGGAGAATGTCTGCTCAATTTGATCTGGACATTCTCCGGAGTTTGCCTTTAATAAATGATCAATGCAGCATGAGATTCTCCACTCATACGCGTTCACAGCAACACAGACATCTTTGGAGTATTCAGACGAGGGGGGGTGCAGCATGACGGATGCAGAATGTAATGTATTAATTCCGCTTCGGAGATCATGTGCAGCAAACTTTATCACCAGTAGCTCTCGAATCTCAATGTCTTTCCCAGTTGACATCATCTTTGGTATCATCTGTGTGTATAGCGTTTCTTTTTCAACCTGAAATTTGAATATTATTTTTGTTATTTTGACTTTTGCATCTTTAGCGTGTATGCATGCCCACTTGCTCACCGTGAATCGTGCGTCTCACATGGGCTCATTCAGACGTTCTCTGGAGTTTTTACTCTGGGTTGGCTGGAGAAAACTCCAGAGGAAGCTGCTGTGTTATATTGTAATTGTAACTGTTATTATGGACCTTCTGCTGTAAAAATTAAGCCTAATTCCTATGTGTATGTGTCTGTGTGTGTGTGTGTGTGTGTGTCTCAGGTGTGAGAAGCTGGCAGAAACTATCTGGCAGAACAGGCAGCAGATCCGGAGAGCAGAGCACCTTAGACAACAGCTGCCCATTCCTGGCCCCATCGAAGAGCTGCTCAACGAACTCAACAGCACTATCACAGATATCATTTCAGCATTGGTCACCAGGTATGTGGTGTGTGTGGGTCTGTGTGTGAGTGAGAGAGTGAGGTCCCGTTTATACACATGCTCGACCAATTTTCAGTCAGTCTCAGCCGTCAATCTTGACAATTCACTCAGTTTTTACTACATCAAATAACTAATTAAAACCAATCTTCCCAGAAAATAAATATAATTTGAACATAGGAATTGGTATTTTTGTGATGACTACCAAAAATGACAGAAGCTGTCTTTGAGAAAAAGTTATCTGACGTGTACTCTGACCCTATTATTTGGACCCTGTCCAATTCTCTAACAGGGAGTAGTCAGGGCAAAATCTTATACACTGTGGTGTGGGAGACTGTTTTTTATAACTGAACCGAAACATATAAGCATCTAAAACACAGCGAAACAATAATTCAACTATTCTAGCAAACTTGTGTATCTCTCCTTCTTGACAATGCGATTGCACTTCCGCTTGTTAGCATGATTTTCTTTCCCTTGCTTTCATTCCCACATCTTCCCTATTTGTCCTCTTCTTTCCCCTTGTTCTGTGCATGAGCATGAACACTGATTGGCTGAAATTGAGTTTTCGACTCCGTCCAAGACACTTTGTCTGTTTCCTATTTACACAGACAGGGCTGTATAGGGAAAATGAATTTTTCCTCAGCACAGACACAGAATGGATAGAATTTGACCCAAAGGTGATTCGGATTGCATCACTTTCAATACGAATGTGTGAGTTGGGGTGTTATCTTATATTGAGGCATCGCCCTTTCCTGCAATCAGGGCTGGCCTTTATGGAAGCAAGGCGGACTTACACAACTTTTTCTTGCGTTTTGAAGCAAAAGAGAGCGAGAGATAGGATCTGTTGCTAAAATGAAATGACTCAGGCATCAAATTGATCCATTATTAGTGGATTAAGTCCACATTAGGGGAGCAACTGGATGTGGGGTTTGTTTTGTCATCTCCGGATTCAACGCTTCACTTTATGACCAGCGGGTAACATTGAAGAATTCCCTTTCGAGAACTCGCCGGCAAAGTTTCGAGAAATTTCAGTCCTGCTTGATTTGGTGGTAACAGCAAGCGCAGATATTACTCACTCGGTGTCTGTTGACTGTGCAGCCAAACAAACACTGCTTCTGTTGAAGTCAGTCAGAAATAATGGCGAGCACAATCTGATTTCGTGCTGTGCGTGGTGTGAGTAATTTTCCATGCAGCAGCAGCAGTGCACATGAAAGTTTGCTGAGGACTAGAAGGTCTTCTTCTAACAGCTCGATGTGGCCAGTCCTTCTTTTTTCTTGGCTCCCTTTTATATTTCTCTTCTTTTGCAGACACAGTTTTCGTGAACAATATCTTTATACATTGTCGTTTTCTGTGTGCTAAACAATGAAAGCTTTTCGTTTTAGTTGGTTTTGTGTGAGGCACTGGAAGCAGGATACGTTTGGTTTGAATTAGCAGTGATTAAATGAAGTTCTGATCCAGTGTTTAAAGTACAAACCATAAAGAGTGAGGCTGTTACTAACAGGCTGCATCACTTCCTGTGCGTGTCAATGCAGTTATTATCCAGCACGCGAATGGCTTTCCCCACCACTAACAATGAAACCTAACACTACTTTAGAGAGATAATACACAGAATATAAACACTGTCCTTCTTTGTCCTTGGTCTGTGTTAATGAGCTACTTTATAAATTATTCCTTGTCATTAGCGAGTCCTTTTCAAACAGTTCTACAATATACTGTATCTTTTTTATTGTCTGTGTGCTGGGCGTTGTGTGCAGAGCTTTTCATGAAGTGAAAGAACTTTCTGTTGATTTTACCTGGAATATCTGCAAGAAGATTTTTATAAAAAAAAAGCTGAAACTGAATTATCTTTAATATTATGGTTCATTTGTACATTTAAATGATTTCCGGTGAGTTCAGAGGACTGTTAAGCAATTGACACATAAAAGCTCTGTCTAAATGTGTTCAAGTCTGAGCCCTCATGTTAAGCCAGAGCAAGTCCTTCCGGTTCACCAGACATTGTGTAATCCAGCCATTATTCAAACTCTGCAGAGAAGGATGAGGAGGGTGAAGGAGATGAGTCAGAACATAATAAATGTGCCCCCGAAGCAAAGGATGGTGGTTTAATGCACCTAGAGAAATCTGCAGAGACGCAGAACATGCTGTGTGCCAGAGATTAAAATAAAGTGAAGCCGGCCCATCCACCATCTAACATGCAGTTGTCTCCCTGCATCATTTGTGGACCCGGCGGAACATCTGCCAGGGTCTTTAAGCCTTCCACCGTCTCTGAACAGGAAGTAATCTGAGGTTTCTGACGGCCTCCTCTCCCACTCTCCAAGAAGATTGGCCCTCCGTGGACCCATAACATAGTGAGAAGCAGTGTCACTGTCACAGCGATTTGTTATTGACTGCAGACGGGCCTGCGACCAGAGAGTAATGCACCGCTATCACGCACTGAACCAACACAGCCTTCTCTACAACATCCTCCATGTATTCTGCTGAAGCTCGGCAGGTTTCAGGCAGGGGAAGTGAGGGGGTTTCTTCTCCTCGACACCACTTAGTCCAGATGCAGACGAGGGGGCCTGAAGGGCTCATAACAACAGAGTGTGTTTGTTTCTGAGCTCCCTCCGAGTCCGAAGGCTTAATTATTAGGTTGTGTCTGCTGTTACCTCGCTTCGTGCTCTTTGTGTGCTAATGTGGAAATCCGGCGACGGTGAAGCAAACCGACATCATCAGAAGAAAAAGAACTGTTTGCTCTGGTAGTTTGCTGAACAGTGTCTACTCTCATGACCTTCTGCTAATGCACATGGTTAAAGTCATTTCATAAGGCCAATGTTCAAAAACTCAATTGTGCTGGTGCGGAGACCTTAAAGGAACCCTGGGTTTTTCATCTCTAGCAAGCGGGATATTTTTCATTCATCGCTTCACAGCAAAATGACCTCATCTCAATGGTGTAGGTTTTTCTCTATATTGTAAACATACATTGTTTGCATTCAGTTTACAGCCTTCTGTTGCAGGGCTGTAATAAAACAATAAAGATAATTATCACAATGAATTTCTTATCAAGTCCAACAAATCAATGTAATGCTAATGTTTTGTTGCACGGTGAAGAGGTATAACACCAAATTGTTCGACCTCAGTTCTGTAAAGTCTCATTCTCTACTCACAAAGAAGAGATTGAAACCACAACCTTCACTGAGGAGCCAGGATGAGTCTTTAAACTTAAAATACTTTTTTTGTGTGATTATTATCGATATGTACCAATATTCAATATTTAATCTTAGTCTTTAATAAGATTCAGTTCTTATTGAAACCGAAGTTTTATTCGGGAATGTGTTCAATATTGTCTTAGCTAATATCTATCACAAAAAGGAATATAATAAGCTATTAAAAATACAATTTTTCATATTTTAAGCTGCATTTAATTTGTTTCTGAAATATGGGGTAACATGGCGAGAGTTTAACTTACCATGTAATATGATGTGCACTTGAACTAAATTACTTTCTTCCGTCTTCTTCTTCGTGTCTCCACAGCACCTTTATTATCGAGAAACAGCCTCCACAGGTGTTAAAAACCCAAACCAAGTTTGCGGCCACGGTACGACTCTTGGTGGGGGGGAAGTTGAACGTGCACATGAACCCTCCCCAGGTCAAAGCCACCATCATCAGTGAACAGCAAGCCAAGGCCCTGCTGAAGAACGAGAACACGAGGAAGTAAGTCCACTGCTTTGAAAACAAAAAGAACACTAATACAAAGGACTCTAGATTCTCTGAGTCATTCATGCGCTACTTGGCAATATTAACAACGTGGTTTATTTGATACAGAAAATCTATTCTGTAGCTGATGTTTCAGGGAGTCGCGCATGTCCTCTCACGTTGTAGAAGCAGCATGTGATCCGTCTGCTTCCCTCTTTTTGAATGAACATTTCATTTTTTAGTAGCCCCACTTCCTTTAGTTGCGACACTGCATTGATCTCCCATGGCGCCCTTAAGACAAGAAGTCTAGGTTTTCTGCAAAGACGATTGGATCCCAGGATGAACTCTGGCCCAGTGTGTTTCCAAACCTCACCGCAAGAGACATTGCTGGAACTTGAACAATTCCTCCGAGGAATCTATGCCTGTTCCGCAGCCTCGGCCCACATTCCTCCTGGCTAATAGAAACCTTCCAAGACTGTAGGTCAATCTGACAGCAAGTAGTAAAATGAGGGCGCAATTCAACAGCTCGGCCATCATCTGCTGTTTGTCATCTGAAGCACTCGGTGCGGCACAGATCCACAGCTCAGGCACATCTGCTCCCTGCTTTGTCATGTAGAGGAGATAAAGAAGGTGGTAGTTAAACCCTCCACTTGTATGAAAAGAGGAGTATGAACATCATTTCTGTGCCGAGTGGGTTTTTTTGTTCCGTTCCTGGCGTCTAAATGAGAATCACTTTGTTTTAATTAGTTCTGGAAAGTGCGTCACAGCAGAAAGCAGCAGCAGCTTATTGACTATTTGATCTTCTTTCTCTTTCAGTGACAGCAGCGGGGAGATTCTCAACAATAACTGTGTGATGGAGTACCATCAGACCACAGGCACTCTCAGCGCCCACTTCAGGAACATGGTGAGTGTCTCCAGCGAGCAGAAAGTGGCTAAATAAATCAATTGAACTTGTATCAAAGCATACATTTTATATTACAGCCTTGTCCCCGTGTAACATAGTTTAAGAACACCTCAATCTGTCTAGTTTTCTTTTAGATTTAAAGTTTCAGAATTACAGGTCCACTGAATAATCTTGAACTGGGGTTTGATAAAAGGTTTAGTGTCACCAAAATCTGAGAAATCATACATTTCAGAGAATTGGGGAAATAAATTATCTTCCAGCTTTTCTCAATTCTTTCAAGAAAATGAGTGCACACAATTCAGACAGGTTACCCATGATAAGCTCTGTCAGTTCCTATAGATGCACTATTAGGACAGTATAGTGTGTAGGACCTAGTACTATTGCTATCAGAATTCTGAAAAAAAAAGCACTGGGACGAACATTTGATTTGACATTATAGAAAGGACGATGTAATTGGCTGCTCAATCATTTAAATAAAATTTATACCAAAAAAGAAATCAGTGATTCCTTTATTCAAAAGCTCCAATTGCTTATTTGCTCCATCCTTTCATTTCAGAAATACTAAGACATTGATTTGTGTAAAATTTAATAAAAACTGTCAAATTTCCTTCTGCATGCAAGATGTAAAGTAGGTCACTTTTAAGTGAGGCAATTACCGGTCGTTTTGTTCTTCAGCGTTATGGAAATGGATGGTAAAATGGTCATATAGCTACAATTTATATATAATGCAATAAACTAGCTCTGAGGACAGCGTATATTACTGTCAAGGCCCAACTGTCCCCTTATGAAACAAAGTTTAATTCATTCAATTCAGATTTTAATTTGCACCTTCACTAAATTGCACAAGCTCAGAGTCCATCCATGGATATTTTTTGGGGAAATAAACTAAATGTTGTCAAAATTCCTGGATCTACCCCTGACCAAAATGTAAAGGGTTCTTTCCCGACCAATACTTCATCCTTCCACCAGAGTTAGTGGTAACCAGTCCAGCTGTTTTATACATTATCCTGCTGACTGACAAACAAATGCAGATGAAATCGTAGCCTCCTTGGGAGAGGTTATAAAATGTATCCACTTGGGCTGAAATATCTGTTCTTGTAAATGCAGTTCCAATAGTTTGGGGATTTTCACAATAAAGTAATAGTAATCTACTGGGATCTTGTAGGATCAGAAGAAAGACAGTTAAGATGAGCTGCACCACCCAGGGTCATTATCTTGTGATAGTGCAGTGTGGGTAATTCAGTACAGTGTGTGCTGCACATACATAGTAACCCAGCAGTTCTTTTAGAGGATCAGTGTACAGCATCTGTAGAGCATCTCTGTACATCGCACAACTTGTTTACAACAATCCCCTGAGCCCTCCATGGATTATTTACATGTCAGCCCTGTTCTGTGACTCAAAAGTGAATTATGCATGTGTGTACCATGCTCTATCTATGATGTGTGTTTTGTCAGCCTGACTACACAGGCAAAATGTGCAGTCTTAACCTGATTGTTACACATCTTTCATGTAGTCTTTGAAGAGGATCAAGCGATCGGACAGGCGAGGGGCAGAATCTGTCACAGAGGAGAAGTTCACCATCCTGTTCGAGTCCCAGTTTAGTGTTGGAGGCAATGAGCTTGTCTTTCAAGTGAAGGTAAGAGCGTCCAGACAGACAGGGTGGGAGGAACAGTTACCTGAGCCTTGACTGACACACACACACACACAAACACACACACACATTCCATTCGTGCACCTGCTATAACAGGAATCTATACGTTTGTAAAACCTGAGTCAGGAGACCTTGAGCGTCCACTGGTGTTCCTCCTCTCTCATCTTCCCACTGCTTTTATAATGATGTTTTAAAGAGCTCCACAATGAAGGCCTTACCATGTATGTTCAGTATTTATAGATCCTGTAGCTTTCTTGAACTGATGCCCCTCTCTCTCTCTGAACAGACGTTATCACTTCCTGTGGTGGTGATAGTTCATGGTAGTCAAGACAATAACGCAACGGCAACCGTGTTGTGGGACAACGCTTTTGCGGAGCCGGTGAGTAAATAATTGCTTAATTGTGTCTGCGTTCACTATTTTTATTTGATGTGTATCTAATGTACTTAATCATATATTCTTGTGAATGGCTTTATACAGGAATATTGTACATTCAAAAAACAATGTGTAGTGCTAGGCTACGATGATAAACAAGAAAAAGAAAGAAACACTAGAATTAGGTTGAATCAGTGAATGCGGATATAATAAAAGTACATTTTAAGCTTTGATTTAAAGGAACTGACTCAGCCTGCTGCTCCTCCCCTCAGAGCTCTGTCCCCCTTATTCTTCAGTCCAGAGTCTGGAACAGTTAAAACTTCCAGAGGATCTCAAAGTACGAGCAGGGTTGTATGAGGATAACAGATCAAGGACAGAATGAGAAGTCAGACCCTTAAGAGCCTTGTAAAGAATATTAAAATACATTCTTAAAGGTCTTAAAATGGGTAGATATGTTAAAAAGCCTGGCAACTGAGCACTGTAGTATCTGGAAACGCTCTACAGATGATTTGTACATGATTCTGCGAAGGTAAATATCTAGTAATCCCTGCAGAATCAATGAAGCGATATAAAAACATTGCTACTCTGGGAATAGCTGTGTTCACTATGTGCTCATCTTTGAACAGTTTATCTCTGACAGTGTTTATCGCCTCCTGCTGCTGCCTTGCTCCCGTCACTGACTCTCGTGTAAATCCTCCGCTGTCTCCCTTGTGTCCGCAGGGCCGGGTGCCTTTCCTCGTGCCGGACAAGGTGATCTGGCCTCAGCTGTGTGACGCCGTCAACATGAAGTACAAGGCCGAGGTGCAGAGCAACCGAGGCCTGTCCGAGGAGAACCTGGTGTTCCTGGCTCAGAAGGCCTTCAGCAGCTCGAGCAACAACTCCGACGACTACCGCAGCATAACTATGACCTGGTCACAGTTTAACAGGGTCAGTTCCAGGGTGTCTTTCTCTGGTGGCTCTCCATAGCCTCTCCGCCATGAATGCAAACCCACAGCTCCTATAAGGATCATTCTATCGTCAATCATCACTTTTAATGAACTGGGTTTTTATCCTGCTGCATTTAGAATGTGGTTTTCTCCTATTTGCATTTTTTAAAAGGCCCACAAGCCAGCTTAGTAAACCATTTTCACCGCTGCGCATGTTCTCAGCAGAATAATTTACTACTGGTGGATTATTCACACATAGAGATATTTCTTGCTCCATTTGCGGCGTCCCCGCTTCCCTGTTCTGCAGATGCTGCAGTCGAATTGAGTGAGAACGCCTCATTGGCAGCCTGGTCTTTATCTTAATGGACCTGTTTGTCCACACACTGAAAGGCTGGAGGCCTCATTTTCTGGTTCGAAGCAGCTGGCAATGGCTGAAAACACACTCACATTCAGCACACACCATCGGTCTCATTAGATTACAGGAACATCAAGTTTCAAGCGCTTCACAGACTTGTGTACAGGCTAAACACACACACACACAGACACACACACACACGTGTTCGCTCGGTTAAACCATAAATACGACTAGGATGAGGACATTTTTGTTTTTCTCTGTATTTCTGGACTCGGTTGACATGATATCGTCTGAACACGTCTGTGCTCTTTTTAAATCATGTTTTTTTCCCCCAATCCCCCTTTTCTTCTACAGGAAAGCTTGCCAGGGAGGAACTTCACATTTTGGCAGTGGTTTGATGGTGTGATGGAACTTACAAAAAAGCATCTTAAACCACACTGGAATGACGGGTAAGGAAACTGCAGAGAGTTTTTTTTTCTTCTTTTTTCTTGTCAGCTTCAGTATTTGGCTGGAACGTGAGTCAGAACAGAGAAATAAGAGCGCTACCTCTCTTTTTTCATTTTGACAGCTGGACTGCATGCTCCATGAATTTTTTTTTCTTCTCCTGTCCCCATTTTGTCAGTCTCGAAAACGCAGGCAATGTTTCTCTTGCATGATTTTCCACGGCACCCTGGGGAGCCACCTAGCCACTCTCGCCAGTAAACTTGGAGTGAAACGCACCGAGGGGGAAGCACAAGACAAATGTTTCTATATGTCTCTCCTCTCTCCTATTTCAGGGCCATCTTGGGCTTCGTGAACAAGCAGCAGGCTCAGGATATGCTGATGTCCAAACCCAACGGTACTTTCCTTCTGCGCTTTAGTGACTCTGAGATCGGAGGAATTACAATAGCCTGGGTGGCGGAAAATCCTAATAAAGCAGGTATGATGTGCAAATGCTTGTTACAAAGACAAGTTTATTTATGAAACGAAATAAGACAAAATAAAATAATGCTGTAATGTACAAGGTAAGGACAATCAAAACCCTGTGAGAACATGAGGGTCTTCAATTTAATCTTAAATAAGTTTACAATAGGGAGCTCTTACTTGTAAAATGCTGTAAAAGTTATCGGGCGGCTTCAGCGAACTTGAGATGTCATTCTCTAAATAAATCAACTGTCAGTATCTGTCAACCATCTTTTGGCAAAATTAAAGCTGCAATAAGCAATTTCTGGCCACTAGAGGGCAGTCAGATGAACTGTCAAATGAGTATGGCAGATGTTGCCCCGTGTTTATCTTATTGAACTCATCTCTTTTACATCTGAAGAATAATTTATCATCTTCAGCTCTGATTCTGCTTGCCCAAAATGTGTAGTTCTCGTTAGCTTGGTGCTTACGATGAGCTTAAAGCAGAAATGTAACCCTCTGCTAATTGGCATCTGGCTAAGTGGCAAATCTGGCAAAAAATGTTGTGTTATTTCTTGGTGCATTTCTCATCCTTCACTTTGTTTTGTGGAAATCTGCAGTTTAATTTTTGCATAATACTGCTGACAGACAGACAGACAGGGGTGAAAACATAACCTCCTCGGAGATAAAACCACTGCAATCCAACTGAACAGAAATTTGCTTGAGGAATAAAAGATTGTATTTCTATTATTGTAATTCTGCTGACTCTGCGGCGGGGGCGCTGTGTTTCTCCAGGTGAGAGAATGGTCTGGAACCTCATGCCCTACACAACCAAAGACTTCTCCATTCGCTCTCTGGCCGACCGCATCAGCGACCTCAACCACCTCCTGTTCCTCTACCCCGACAGGCCCAAGGATGAGGTGTTCTCCAAATACTACACCCCGCCCCTCTGTAAGCAACCCTCTGTTTGCATTGGCTGTATTACTCTCTAAATGTCATATACGGTGCACGCCCCCCTGGTGAAGAGGGGTCTTCACTGCTGTAGAATAACCCGCTCCGAGCCGTCACTCATTCTCTCTCCCTGTGCCTGTTTGTTTTAAAGCTAAAGCTGTGGACGGCTACGTGAAGCCACAGATCAAACAAGTGGTGCCCGAGTGAGTATTACGCTTCCTGTTCATCTTTCCTCCTGCTCTCTCTCTCTCCCCCCCCCCAACCCACCCACAGAGGGGTTTTTTTTGTCCCCCTCTGTGGCAACATTTAGAGTTAATCACTAAATATTGGAGCCTGAATTCAGATCAGCTATTAGTCAGCTGTTACAATTGGAGGAGGCCAATTAGGGAAGGGCCAGGGTTCCTGAGAGAGCTCGTCTTCCGCTCATCATTAGAGTTAGGCTTGTTAGTTAGCGAGCCCGGCTCCGTGCCTTTCTCCGCGGCTGCTTCATCCGCACCACGGAGAACGGCCGTAATGATGCAGCAGGGCCTGGAAAACACGCTGAGGTTAGTTGCTTAGGCAACTGATGAACATAGACTTTCATCTATAAGTGTGTTTTTTGTGTGCGTGTGTGTGTGTGTGTGCAGGTTTGCAACAGCCAATCCAGACCCAACAGGTGGGAACCAAACCTACATGGATCACGGGTGCATCGCCAGCACCTGTCAGTCACCCTCACACCTACGGCATATACCCACCTATGTGAGTCCCTTTCTATGAGCTGCTCTGAGTGGGCGTCTTTGTGTCGTTTGTCCCGGTAAAGAGTGTGTTGTTGCTTCTGCTCTTTTTTTTTGTTGTTTTGTTGATGTGCTGCCAGCGTGTCTGATTGTGGGTAACTCTTATCTGTGTCCTGTGTCAGGAGCGACTCGATGCTGGACGCGGACGGGGACTTCGACCTGGACGACACCATGGACGTGGCGAGGCACGTGGAGGAGCTCCTCCGGCGGCCCGTGGATAGCCAGTGGGGGGGCCAGCAGTCATGACCCTCGGACCCTTCTCACCTGCGACACCAAACCAACCCTGCCTCCCAACCTGCCCCACTCGCATTGACATCTCTCATGGTTTAATTCCATCCACTGCTCTTTTGTTTCTGATGGCTATAATGTGAAATGTTAATAATGGTTGTGATCTTTTATTTTTTCTTTCCAGCATGAGAGCATGCACGTCAGTGACTTCTCTTAGTTTTTGTTTGTGTCCGTTAGTGTTTGTAAAACAGACTAGGTATAAATGCAAAAACCTACAATGTTACAGTATTGTGAAAAACAGAAAAGAAGAAATAATGTTCATTCACATCGTGCATGCATCTCCGGTTGATTTTGAACAGATTTAAACAATATGCTACTGTATGAAGTCCTTTTAACAGCTGAATGTTTTTATTTTGTTCTATTCTCTTCTTTGTAAATGGGTCATCAGTATTTTTAAAGTGATACGGAACTTGCCCTTTGACAAAAAAGAAACCAGTGAAGAAGTTTCACTCTAAACAACCTGATCTGAGTCACTGCTCTGCAGAGTTAGTCGTTTTTTTCAAGTCTGTGTACACTAACCTAAAGGCAGAGTCACTCTCATTGCGACTGACGGCACACACATCAGCACAGCACAGCACACACGCGCACACAGACACACACACAGTTGGGTCAAGTGTACAATGTATTTGTTCGGATTTCTTCACCAGCTGATATGCAGCGGGGAGGTCTACGCTCCTCCCTCGCTCTCACAGGGCTATCTCTCTTCTGTCTGTACACAGAGATGCTTATTGAAGCATTTCCCCGCCGCTGCCTGCTCGTCCTCTCAGGTCCCTCCGCCCCCCCCACATCAATGCTACCTCGCATCATTCTACTGACAGTCATTGTTACTTTCCTGTTGTTGTTTTTCTGCCACCACATCCACACCAGCAGGTACGGTCATTGTGTTTTTTGGGGGTGGTTCTTGTAATTTGCGTTGGCCGTGCGTGAAGACGTCCCCTCACTGACTCTGTTGGCTGGTGTTTGCATTTTTAGTTTTTTTTGAATGCTTGAAACCACTCACCTGAAGAAAGTGTCATGGCCGGTCAGAGTGTTTGACCACCAGGAGGCAGGGCTGCTGCCGTCTGACTTCTCCAGCTCTCTGTAGTTGTGTCACTGCGACATACACGAGCACGTGAAGTTGAGTCAGTCCGCCCTCTGCCTCTGGCTTTTTGGTTTTGTCGAGATTTCAAGATTAGTGTTTTCATCGTGCGTCACCTGTTTGCTCTAGTAGAAAGTGCTGACTTTACAGGTTGTTCTGTTTCTCTGCCCCAATGAATGTAACCCCTCCGCATGACCCTGTTGAGGATTTGCATACAGATCCCACCCCCCCCCAGTTTCTTGTTGCCAGAAGTATCAGTTGAAAACAGGACAAAGAGCAACTAGGAATTTAGAGAAGACTTGAAGACCGACAGACATTACATCACAGTATTAAAAATACTTCCCCCCCCCATTAAATTTCTTCTTCTGTCTCCCACTTCCTTCGCTAGTGTGGAAATCTCAGCCTACACTTCTTGCGATATATATTTCATTAACATAATCCGTCATTCATTTTTTGTTTCTTTTCTCTCGAGCTTTGTTCCACTGTAGACTGTGTACTTTTTTTCCGATGACGTAGATGGCGCCGTGTGCTGTTTGATGTATGTACCATGTTTCGTGGTTCGGGTTTATCACTTGGGAGGTTTTTTCCCAAGAGAAACAGCTGTTGAGTTGAAAAAGAAGAAAATAAAGTTTTTATAAATAATTTCAACTGAGCCTGTAGAAGCAGGACGATCTCGATGTCACTACAAAATAAATGCTTCTTTGTTTTTGTCCATGTGTGCAGTCACCATCCACAGAGTGAAGGGCTTGTGTGTGCAGGAGATATTTACATTATAAGGGCATATTTGAGTTTTACCAACAACTACACAAGGATTTTAGTTTTAAAAACATCACCTATTTTTTACTTATGGTAAAATGAGGGTTTTCATATCATAAGTGTTGTGCTTTGGGTTGAAGGACATGTTTTTTTACAGTTGCTCATCTTGCAGAGAACCCTATGTACCATTCCCAGTTATACTTGATGTGGAATTTAACATTATAGGGTTACCTTAAAGGGATATGTAAAAAAAAATTGTAAACCCTTATCTTTTCAAATCGTGCCACTTGGTATCTCCTCTGCTGTCAGTCGCTGGTTTCCTGCCACCTCTGCACAAAATGAAGACCAACTTGCAGACTACGGATGTCTCGTGACAGGTAATAGGGAGGAAATAATAGAAATGAATGTCAAGCAAAGTCTTATTTTGTCAAAGTTAGTTATTTGCTCATGCATTGCAGGTTGTTCGTGTTCAAGTGGAAAACTAACATTTGAGACTGGGGTTTGGTTTTAAGATACAAATGTGACTTTTACACTTCTGAACACTTCACTTTCTAATCTATGCATTTGCACACCAAGCCACTGTAATTATTTTGCATCAGACATTAATGATACGAGTGGATTTTTCAATGTCAGTCCAGAGTTGTACAAGGATCATGAAACTGAGTCTGACTCTGCTAGAGGTTTCTTCCAGTTAATGAGGGAGTTTTTTCTCTCCACAGTCGCCAACGTGCTGCTCATTGTTGGAACTGTTTGGTTTCTCTATAAATTCCCCCGACCTTGATACGTTATGATTTGGCTCTTAAAAATTGTAACTGAATTCAATACCTTTTATTTTAGTAAATTCATTGCCATGGAGTTTGTAAAGCACTCAGTAACCTTGTTTCGATAAGTGCTATACAAATCAAGTTATTACTTATTATTACAAAAACACGTAACAAGATCACGGTATAATTAATATCACATGTAGAAAATGATACAAGCTGAACATTCACAACCAAATCTTTGTTGAAACCTGGAAACTGTAATATTTAAGTGTAAGGGGAGAATTTGGAGCAAACCTGCATATTAGTAATACTTATTTATGTGGAAAGGGAAAAAGAAGGAGCACGTCTGTTTGGAAATATGTTTTTTAAATGTCTCAATGTCCTTGGCGCAGATCCGATACATTTTGATATTTTTTCTGTTTGTTACCTCATCATAGCAGCTCTCTTCAGTTAGTTACGAATTGTATTACTAAGCTCATTTCTGCCATCTAGTGGACATAAGAAATACAACAGAATTTGTTTTTTTAACGTGTGCTTATTTGAGCTGTGGTTTACAGTGACTGCCACTGATCTGTGTCCTGCCTGGGAAAGGTGATAAGAAAATCCAATTTGCATGGAATTCAATAATCATTCCTCATATAAGTTTCATTATCCGATCTAACCTCAAGAAATCCATTGGCTGCTTCCTTAAGAGAAAAAATAAAGATTTGCAGGAGAGTTACATGTACCTCAAATTCACAAGTCAATGATTGTAATACAGCAGATCCAGCTCCTGTAGGGCAGTGGAGGGTTGTTGCTCGGAAACTAAACCTGGATTCATTGCAAGAGCTTTTACACGGAGGTGAAGCATGAGCACTGTGGCTTCCATCTGAAGTGGCAATGGACTCACACAAAGGCTTTCTCTGCATCTATTACAGAATACAATACAGGCACAGTAGACAAGCCAATATAATACAATATATACTGTGGATTTATGTAATTAAAATGAAGAGAACCTTGTTAGAAAAGCTTTAAAAGGGATTTTGAAGATCACTGCAATTTGTGTTATACATTAAAATGTTTCAGTGTTGAACATTTCCTCTTACTCCGCTGTAATCTGGATGATCCACACTGTGTAAAGGCTGTGGAGAGGCTTTGTATTGAGCACCAACGCAGCCTCATCACCACATTTATTTCTCCAGCATCTCCTCTCCCTGACACAGAGCTGTGTGGAGGTGAGAGCTGGTCAGTAGTTTAACGATCTTATTTATCATTTTAGCTCCTTATTTAAGGCAGGAATCAACATCATTTATTGCCATTTAGTGGTTTTATGATTCCAATCCCTGTCCAGAGAATGCAACAATCATCAACCCTATTTATTTCATGCTGAGTAATGCTAACAGGCCATTGTTTTTGAAAAACGATGTCCTACATCATCACTATAACCCGGTGGTTATGTTTCCAGCTAAAAGATGCCCCCATGCCTCCAGTATCTTTTTTTGTATTTTATCTAACCTATTTCACCACCAGGTGTCAGTGAAGTCCAATGGAACAGACTGACAGCTTGTACTAAGTGGGCAGACGTACTATTGGTTTACAAATTATGAATGGAAATAAAGCTCAAAGAATTGAGAATGTAAAGGGAGTTGTTAAATGGTTATAATTATTATATTAAAGTTATAAAATGCACTTTTTTGATTTCCAAACTTGCAGCACGTTGCTAACACGTGCACATCACATATGCCTGAGGTGCATGGTGTCCTGCTCATACATGAACAGAAAAGACCATTGTCCTGCACATTGATGAAATATGTTATATATGTATGGTGTAAAATGTTTACTGTAATAACCATACATTAAGTCTGTGAACCATTTAATAACAGCGAGATATAACAATTTGCCAATCAAATCATCAAGAATTAAACGTTTCCGTTAAACATGCTTGACTGGAGCTAAACCATTATGTAACCTGGGGTCTAATGGCATAAGGTTTGGATGCAAAATCAGCATCATGCAGTGATACACATCTTTGTTAGTTATAAATTCAAAATGTAGGTCGAGAAAATATCTTCCACTACATCACAAAACATGTATTAGATGCTGTTTGTGCTAAAAAGGTTTTCCTTGCATTATAGAAAAGCTGTCAGTCAATAGGACTGTGACTTTAATAAAGAGAAACAAAAACAGAAAGGTTCTTGTGGGGAAGGATTTAATCCGCGGTTTCTGTTCCTGTTGGACCGATGATCACATGGGGCGGCACAGGAAGTGCGGTGGCAGATCTCAGGAAGACACACCCATCTGCTCCCCAGCTGCGAGCAGCAGGAACTTCCTTTACAGACATTGTCATTCAGATTCAAATCATTCACACGTGAATCCGTCTGATGCACAATCTGGTTCTCTTTGTTTTAACAGTTTTTGTAACTTGTATCTGTTGGACACTGTAAATGAGGAATCAAGGTGTGAGTGATCAAAGCCACTAATATTTAGCTTTCTATGAAAATCTTGTGGGGTAACAAATCCTGAACCTTTGACCGGTTGACCTTCTCTTCCTTTTCTCCCTCCTGCGGCCAACCGGGATTTGGTGACTTGATCAATTGGCAGCAGTCAATACGATGACCTGGCTTCTGTTGATGCATCGTGCATGGTGGAAGGAAGGAGCCGCCAGAGGCCTGAAAGTAAGCCGACGCAGATCTGTTGGCCTCAGAGCGTCGGTTCCTGCTGCCGGAGGGAGCCCTACCTCACTCCACATACACATCCTGCCACTGGAAACTACAGCAGACCTCAATGAAAAAACAAGGTTGTTATTTAAGAGTGGCGTTTGCCGTACCAGATCTCGAGAGCTCGGATGCAGCCCACACACTCTCTCTTCTCTCGGTCGCTGTTCTATTTTAGCTCTTTTTCGCCTCAGTCGAACAAAAGTTGTGTTTATGTTGTTACATCAGTGGGGATCCAGTGACTCATCAGGCCCTAATTTCTTTGCAGAGCGAAGAAAAGTTGTGCAGAGTGCAGCAGATCACACAGTGTATGTGGGTGCATCATGGAGAGGCCCCTTTAATGAGGCAGACTGCGGTCACATCTTGTGTCCTAATGTGAACTAGTCTGAGCCCCCCCACACCCCCGCCTCCCTCTCTTCAGTCTAAGTCCACATGGAGCCGATGTTTGAGTCTGGATGTCGGATGGCTTTTCACATTAAAGGCGAGACAGCTCGGCCGATCGAGGAGGCTTTTAAACACAGAACTTTTGCTAAATTATTTCTGAGAATGCATAATGTATGACCCTGAGAGATCATGGGACGAAGAGGAGGAGGAAGAGGAAGAGGAGGGAGAGTGTTCATCTCTCCAGCCTCCTTTTTTCTGGACATGTACTGTCTCACAGCAAGTCGTCCAGTCCTATGTCCCCTTTCCAATGTGTCCCTGCAAACATACAGAGATTTCTGTCACGTCTCCGTCCTTGGGCTCTGACACCACCCACGTGTCCGTAAGCTCCTCTCATTCATAAAATCAAGTTTAAGAGTGGCTGGGTTTGGAATGCAGATTAAACCAATGATCACCACCAGGGTCGTGAAAACATCCACACATGGCAACATCGGCCCCCTCCAACAAGACCCTGAACTTCTGTCCTACTATCACACATACAGTGTACAGTAGATTTCAGTGTGCACCATCTGGGTGTTGGGATTAAGAGAATCCCAGTTGTTTGCAGGATTTACACGAGGGGTAACAAACAATCCAATAATAGAATCAAGGCTGTGCTGTAAATACATTGCTGTGGCTCTTATTAGTCCGACTGAACTTGACCATCAGGAAGAGACGCTCCACACGATGTGTTTCCCACAATTTGGTGGTGATTTAATTTGCCTCCTCGCTGGGTTATGAATGTGGTTGCATTACCCCGGCTTATTGGCCGCGGCCCGTCTAATGATGTGAGCTGATCTGACTTCGAACGTTTCGCCCTCAGAGGCACGAGCAGCTGCTGAGGTTTATGGGGAATGAAACGGGGGCTGCCGAGGTCGGGTGCCACGCAGCGATGTGGCACGAGTGCAGTCTTTCTACTTTACTCTGAATACGAGGATTTATATTTTGCAGACTCAAAGCTTTTTGTCTTTCCTCCCGTTGATTGTCCTCAAATCAATTCCTAAGCAGAGAGGTGGTGAGGGGAAGGAAGAGCTTCCCCGCCTCCTTGATGAAGATGGATAGCGAGAGAATACAGCGTCAGTTTATTTTCTCTCCTTAAGTTGCAACTTCTCCTCTGAGCACATTGGGCAGATGGAAACATTTAAAAAGATATTCTACTGACAGATCCATGCTTAATTGTGAGCATTTAACTCTTCTGTGCCCATTGAGGTCAAACCAAGAGGAAGTTGCGGCTAAGGTTAGCATTACAAGAAATGTGCTCTCTCAAATGTCAAGGATAAAGCTACTGAATGTGTGGGCGATGAGCGTTTTAACGTTCTGTACGATTCTGCTCCGAATCACCTGGAGGGAACAAGGACACCCGGGCAGATTGCTGCAGAGCACATGCCAACGTGCAGCTTCAGACCTGCAAACACAGACATGCATGTTCCAGTCCCGCCTGCGGTGACTATAAGTCACAGCTGCAGCAAGCTTGACACTTCTGCTGCTTCCAGGCAAAAACTTAAACTTAGAAGTTTTTTTTTAGCTCATTTATTTTTGTGGATTTTGGCTATTTAAGTTGTAGGCAACCATATTCACATTAACTGAGTGCAAACCATATGTCTTCAAATACAAGGGGTGCCCAAGCCAGGGGCAAAAGAATGCAATGAAGGAATATGTGAAATACATACACACACATATCTGTTGTTTATTGGTTTATTGATTGGTTTGGACATGTGGCCTCCAATTAAGATGATTAATCATATATTTGCTTGTGGTCAGATGGTCAAAGGGGTTGTGTCGGGTCACATTTCTTTGGAATGTAAAAAAATAAACTCAGCTAGAATAGCACTTATAAATGTATTACTGCCTGATCTCGCAATGTTAAACATAATTGTAAATCCTTGATTCGGATCTGGACTGAAATGTAATGGATTCGTCTCCGATCCGTACAACATCCTTCCATTTATAGGGTCTGTGTAATGCGGTTAAGTAACGCAAAATAAAATACTGATTAAAACCTTTACCTGCGGGTGGCGCCGCAGCAGCCTGTGTTTGACTGTAGGGGGATGCAGAGCTTATACGGCTGACGTTAGGGATTTGTTTACAAGAAAAAAGTCAATGATTCAAGTTTCTCAAAAACTTTAAACGAGAAAATGCACTCACTATATACTCACCACTATTCCAAGGGAGGGTTGAGGGAAGTGGTTGAGTTCACAAAACACCTTTGGAGTTTCAGGTGTTGCCAGCGTTGCAGCCAAATACAATACAATTGAAGTTGCTGGGTACCGATTCTTCAGACTTATAAAACTGAAAAAACGAACATAAAAAGCCTCCATACTGCTTGTGTGGTGTCATCCAAGTGTCAGTAAGCCCCAGCAGTCAAATATGACTTGATACTGCTTCATTTACACCATGTTTTTAACCTAAATGACTGTAATTCGCACACACCGCACAAAAGCTCTAGCAAGAGTGTGCAGTAGCGTTGCTATTTCCGCTAGCATCAAATGTCTGGGTTTATGGACACTTGGATGACACCACACAAGCAGTAGATTGCAGTTGTTGTTTTTTTTTGTTTGAACGAGTCCCCAGTTATTTAACTGTATTGGATTTGGCTGTTGTGTTTATTTTCTGTTGTTTTTATACGTTTGAAGAATCGATCCCCAGTTACTTCCATTTTATTAATTTGGCTGAAACACTGTTTACCCCTGAAACTCCAAAAATGTTTCATGGACTCAAACCCTTCGGCAGAATGGTGAATAGATAATGAGGTGAAGAATTGTAAGTTCCTCAGACTTTAAAAAACTAAATTTGGAGGCCCCGTGAGCTCCCTCTTGTGGGAGGCCCTCTCTCTGCTGAGCGGTTCATGAGCTCCACTTTACATTCAAGATGATGTTGATGATATCTTCTGTAGTAAAACTGAAGAGACAAAACAAAAAGTGAAATATTTGACCTGAAGTCACGGACACTTCCAAATAGAGTGGGTTTGAATGGGAGGTGGGTGGTTTTGATTGTGAACGAACGCGCTTGAGGATTCATTGCGATTGCGCTCTCACGGTCTTGAATTTGTGCCGCGGATGCACAAGAGAGAGAGAGAGAGGGAGAGAGAGGGGGAGAGGGAGAGAGAGAGAGAGAGGAAGCTCTGCCAAAAGTGCTGGAGACGCGGGGCGATGCGCGCAGCGAAGAGTCCACGGAGGAGGACGCGGTGAGACGAACACATTTCCGAGGACACGGAGGAGACCGCTCGACCCGTGAGCAGCGAACCTTCATCTCAACTCCGCGTTTCCACAGTTTGGTCTCTGCGCTCCGAGCTCACGCCTCCAGAGAAGCTCCTCGGAGAAGGTGGGACTCCTCAATGTGACCGCCCGCTGCCCGGCTCCAGACGCGACCAGTCCGTGCGCTCCTCCGGCGGCGATGGACAAACTGTGGTGAATCCGGCGAATCCCTCGAGTCCGCCCGAGCCGCGCCGTGTCCAGATGGGCTGTTTCTACCCCTCGGCGGGGAGGGCTTTGCTGTAACACCGGTGCAAACATGGCAGGGGTACACACTTCAGATGCCGTGTCGGGACATTTTTTGGACCATGCCCCGTCGGCTCAGGGCGCGACCAACGCGGCGGGGTTCACCGGCGACGCGGGCCGCGCTTCATGCCGCCGCCGGTACCCGCGCGTACTTGGAGGTGTCCGCCGCTGCGCAGGGCTGCGGGGCCGAGGGAGTTTACACCAACGGCCGGTACCGGGAGCTCGGCAGTCCGCGGGTCGGGAGCGGCAGCCGCGATCACTCCGCCGACAGGAGTCCGGGAGCCGGGAGCGCACCTTGCGGCATCATGAAGGTTGGTGGATTGAAACACTTCATTCTCCCTGTCACCGAATCTCAAGGTGACACGAGACGGAGCCACAGCACGGCAGCGATGAGCTGTAGATAAAAAACCTGCAGGGGACCCGACCGGGGCTCCAGACACTTTCCTCTGAGTTCCACCAGAAATATGACAATAAATCTGCTTCTATTCTAAGAACTCTCCACAGAACTTTATCAGAGCATTACCCAGGATTAGACTTGATAAGTCCACAGTAACAGAAATAGACTTTAATACACTAATCAAGTAATGAAGGCTTCAGCAAATCCACTTTATTTGGGCTTTACATGTGGACCATCCCGTGTGCGTGTGTGTGTGTGTGTGTGTGTGTGTGTGTGTGCGCGTGTGCGTGTCTGTGTGAAACTCACTGATGAGCTGAACACTTTGGCATGAGGTGAACCAGATGTGCTGCAACAATCACCCAGAAGACTGTGAGTTATTAAAGTTCCTGAACTCTGCAGACAAGCACCTTCACTGCCAGTGTAACAGCAGCAGTGTGTTCAAATGGAGCCTGGCAGATTGCTGCACCTATTTCTATTACAATAAAGTATAATACAGATATGCCCCAGAACAGGAAAGTAACACACTAATGTTTGTAGAGTTGTGTTTTCTTACAGCGACAATTTAAAGGGACAAATGTCATCAGTTACAGTACTTTTTATAGACATTGGCTGTGGGATGTGTTGAGTTGATATACCCAGAGTCCCATTTTTAACTCTAAAAGAAGAAGTAGGTCTTGGTGAAAATAGAATTGGTTGTGTGCTATTGAAACTCAAGCTTCACATAAACCTGATTTGTCGACTGTCAGTAGTGGCCTGTGTGATTTTTTCAAGCCCTAATTCTGGCCCCCGGATCAGTGGAGGTCAAGCGACTGGTCTTCCACACGCTGACACGAGGGAAATGGCAAAGTTGTCATTGTTGTTGTGCTCCGTGATGCACGAGAACGCCTCCTTTGTTTTTTCAGCCCGCTGTGCAATCTGTCAGCGTTACACTGCCTGCATCATGGGGTCCTTGGATGGAGACAGAAGTGTTGCGTAGGTGCGACGCACTGGAGACCTGCGTGGTGTCACATCGGAACCTAGTTTGCTTAGCAACTGACACAAAACACTGGCTACTTTATTGGATTCCCTGTGGATGTCGGCCACTGCACTCTCCCACAAACAACGTTTACATACATGGATGCACAGTCGGCTGCTGCACAGTGTTGACGGCTCAGTGGAAATCCCAATTTGCCGTTTTCATCCCGAGGCTTTTTTTTCCCGTGGCATATGTTAACACGACTAACATTTGTATTCATATTTAAAGAAACAACAACAACAACGACTTTGAAATATCATATGGCCTGAAATCTATAACTCTCTCTCCCAACAAAACAATCAGTCCACCTCCGCCAGGCTCATGAGCAGAACATGACAAGGAGGCTGGAGGGGATTGTTCTGTCTAAATGTGATTGATAACAAGTGTTCGTGAAGGGGCTGCTCCTCAGAACATCGTGTTCATACGCTGTTAGAAAGCGATCCCGCTGAGCTCCGCCCGCATTGTGCGAGCAAATTCTTTAGTCTCTTCTCCTTGAGTAACCAGAGATGGCTCGGCTCCAAACATGAATTCATCAGTCTTAAGTCCACAAAAGAAAACCCCTGTGCTGTACCTGCGGCTGTGTACTGTCTGTAGCTGATCGTAACACACTGGAGGGAAATCACCTGTGAGATATATTTGGAAATTCTGCGAAATCAGCCTCCTGCAGGTATTTTGAGTGTTTTCTTACCTCATGGCTCCCGAGTGTGTCTCTCTGCACCTGCCTGTAAGTGTGAGACGTTATTCTTTCCTGCAACGACATCCGCGAGGTTCCCCAACTCTGGGCACGTCTGCTGAGGCACAGAAAAGCTCTACTCCTTGCACAGTTTGTCGAATTCTCTTCTTTTAGGTTCATAGCTCAGTGCTATAGACAAACTTTTTAACTGCCAGTTTTTGTTTGAAATTCTAATCCTCTCCTCGGCACCCCTCCCTTCTCATTGCAGCATATGTGGAGAAAACTCCTTTGGCCATATCCAGTTTGCAAATGTCCCTGTAGTTAATTTGTCCAACGTTCATCACATGATGGTCTCGTCCAACAAGCTGGAGAACTGAACACAAGATATTCAAAGCACTGAGTCTTCGCACCTCTTGAAAGATGCATCACATATCTTTGGTGGGGCCCCAGGGAAACTGAACCAAACCGACCCCTCCACCCTATGAAGAAACACATGATATTATTCCATCCCAGCTAGCCTGCTGTGCTAGCCCACAGCAATTCCCATTGCTGTGGGCTAGCACAAGCTGCTCTCTGACTTGCGCTTAACTCCGGATAATCTTTGGACTTTCTCCAGAGTTCCTCCTCCGGATTATGTCCTCGTGAGCTCATGTGAGAAAACAGGAGGCGGTGATCTCCAGAGGCCTTACCGTCAGCGAGTGGGCGTTCTGTTTGACGTTTCCAACCACGTGACAGATGCAATACTGAAAAAATCCCCAGAAAGAATATGAATAACTCTGTGCCAAACACATGGAAGACACTCACAAAGATTTCAAGAGGGCTTTTGGTGATCAGGGCCAAGGCAGGTGTTGATGTGCTGATCTCCAAGACAGAGGTTATAGATCTTGCCTCTGCCTGCTGCACCTCCCCGGAGATTTCTGTGTCTTTATGAACGCATCTGACAAGAGAATCCCCTGCTGCATTTAACATATGAGACAAACTCCGGTGAAACTCCACTCTGGGCCCCGTTGTAGACATTCTCAAGAGTAAATGTCTGAAAACATCTATAATCAGCCGTTATTTGGTAATAGTCTGCTTCGTCCACCCTGTTGCAAAGCCCCTGTATGCTCTAGCTCCAGTACACCCACCAACCTTCTCTTGAGCAGCACTTTGCAGTGTGTGTGTGTGTGTTTGTGTTTTGAGTGGAGCTCTACAAGGTGAAGGGGCTAAGGGTCCATGGGATTGGAGAAGCAAAGGAGCAATTACACCGCTGCATTACCTCATTAACTCGGTCCTCAAATCTTACAAGAGATGAGTTTGTGCGTCCGTCCCTCCAGCGGCCGTCCAACTCCGTCCGCTAGTCATTTCCTCGTCGGGGTGACGGTGTCGTGATGGAGAGCCCACAGTGTGGCTGAAGGGGGGGTTGTTTGCGATGCAGCCTTGTTATGTAATGCTGGACTGTGGACAGCTGCAAGGCCGGCTCCAGCCTGGCTGCAGGGTAGAGAGAACTGACAACCAGCACAACTAGACAAACTGGGGCCAACACTTTCTCACCTAAACAGATTCTCCAAGGATTCTCTTGCATTTCTCCTTTTTTCCCTTTGTCATCTTTGTCCTGTGTAGGCCTTCACATCAGCTGCAGTTAAAAAGCTTTTATTTTCAGAGCACTGCAAAAAAATTCAACATAAAAATACATCATGGTTAGGTTCCAATGAATTTAAAAAGTCAGTGTTGCATCAGTGATATAACCTTGTTAATGGCCATGAGGGATGATGATCAATAAAGATCACATGGTTACGCCTGTCTTTAATTCACCTCTGCACTCCTCCTCAGTGATTGGCACAATATCAATTCACCCTCCCGGTCATGACCTCATATAATAGATTTGAACCGATCTGACCCAGTGTGACCCCTCATGAGCTCAGGACGGTGCAGCGATGCTTAACAAGGGGCCGACATACGACTGCCTCCTTGAGCCAGTGAAAATGAGAACAGCCGAGAAGAGGGAATTAGTGTAGGTGCTACTTACACTTTTCAAGTTTTGCTCTTCAGGTTTTTCAATCTTAGATTTAGTTCAGAGTTTCCTGCTGGAGAGAAAAACCTGGTTTTAATAGAAGGAGTCATACGAGATTGTGGTTCACTTGCATCTTCTGGTCTGCCTCTGGTAACATGAAGCGTTCTCCCACAACCAAACTGGCCACAAACAGTGATGTCAGAATAGACCCAGGCACTGAAATGCTTAAATCCAAAAGTCATCCTCCTCCACCCTCTGACTGTATAAATAGAAAAAGCAGCTATATGACCACCTCTGGCTCTGATAGCAGCAGCAACACCGAGGACCTACAGTGTCCCTCTGTTAAAGCTGACCAGTGACCACACACACACATCACCGACTCTCATAACAGCCCAAGGTTAATGGGTGAATAGTCCTTTTTATGTTCAAGTTCATCCCACATGGGGTTCATAAAGTTTGATGTCTGGGATGATGGCCAGGCCTTTAATGTCTCTTTTATCTGAATGTTCCAGGGATCATTCCAGGACGGCTCTTGCACCGTGACAAGGTTCATTGTCTTCTTGGGAATATCTGTCCCCCTGGGGGTCCAAACCGCCATCAAGCCACCCATTTGTACCACGATGTTAAATGTCATAGCAGTCGTGGCACTTTCTGTTGGTTTTTCACTTGCAAAACAAGTATGCAAACTGCCTGTGTCTGTGTATGTACTCACACACAGACACATGCAAACAGAAGCTGAGAGCCCACTTCTTCTGCAGGCTATGTTGTTTGACTTTCAATGCAGAGTCCAAATCTCCTTCACGAGCCCCTGAGTGTAGTGGAAACCGCTCACAGGGATCCAGTCACGTTGATCACTGAAAGCAAACGATTACAGCTCCGCTCGCTGCTGTGAGAGAGCAGGGACGATAGTTATGTGCTGTTAAATTCTTAAAATGAGGAAAATAAGAGCTCCGATATAACTCACTTAGCCCACACTGAGCGCTGGGAGGAAAGTCACATGCGTCCTACATACACAGGCACACGCGCACACACACGCAGTCAACGTGGAGAGCAGGCAGGGACAGTCGTTACACACTGTGACAGTCAAGAAACCTTGTGCATACAAGAGGCTAAGCGTGTTACAGCTTGTCGTACTAGGCTTAAGGCCATTGTCAAATTTCCCCCCCCCCTTATGTTGCCTTGTATGAAAATAACCCAAATGAACTCTGTGAGCAAGTGTTTAAACTGCACGTACACAGGAATGATTCTGTCCTTCTTGATCACTCACTGATATTTGTTACTTCCTCGATAAGTGTTTAATCTCACTTGTTGTGGTCACTAAAGAACTAATAAGCTGATGATGTGGTTAATTTTACTTGGAAAGATTGGCAGATGTTCATAATCTGAAACAGTCATCCTCTAAATTCTGCCGTACATAAGATCCAAGAGCACAATGTGGCACCATCACGTCTTGTTTTATTGCCCCCCCCCCAATATATTACATTAACTGTAATTTAAGAGCAATAAAACCTGGAATTTGGTGCATATTTGCTTGAAAATGACTGTTGATTATTCAAGTAGTTTCTTTTTAAAGATATGAATAAAAATAGTCACCAATCTATTTCAAAAATACTTTACTGGTACACACGTTGGTTTGTCCCTCTAGGCCTTCAGTTCAAAAGTGCTAATTCGCAGTTCTCTGTGGCATTTCAAAAGTTTGCCCGAAAGCTGTCTGACACCTGGATAGAGACTTGGCTTCAGGGGATCTTTCAGACAGAAGCGCAGTGTCTTAGATTTCTGCCTCCTGACGGATCCCACTGTCGGGCTGCCTCTGCTCCTGGCTGATGTTTCCCTTATGTGAGATTTGGCTGATCCCCTTGAGGACTGTGGACGCTGCAGTACAAGCCCGAACAAATAACACTGATTACATGTTGTAGGATCATCAGAGATGATGATGATGATGGTGTGATGGTGATGACAATTGGAATAAGAGCCTGTCCACGCCTGACTGCTCTTATCATAGGCTTTATGTATAGTTAGAGCTCCCTCCAGAAATTAAATTGAAGGTAATGGAATTTGGGTCGAGATCCCAGAAGTTTGAGTAAATTGCACTTCTATTTTAAGGATTTTTAAAAGCACGAGTAATTCCCATTTGGCCTGCAGCAGGGTCCCGCACTGCATGCTCGGATATTTTGGGAAAACAGAGATGTGCACTGCGTTGAAAAGGAGGCAGCAGAAGATGTGAAGTGGTGATTACAGGCGTCTGGGGCTGCTGAATCATAGCCTGCTCTCATGCCTGGCTCTCTGAAAGCAGCAATCTGCAAAATACAAACATCTCGAAGAGGCCTCATTGTGTTTGAATCCACAGCTCGCAGTCGAGCGGAAAGCAAAAAACGACATTGACACTTTTATTGAGGTCTGTCACCCACAAATAAAACACTGAGCTCTAGAGCCCCAGAAGCATTCCTAGAACGACTGATCAGCATCTAAATAAGGAGGAGCTGTGAGCTTTGCATTTTTCAAATGTATTTATTTTGCTTTTATTTCAAGGTTATTTGATAGACTCTTGTCTCTCGAAAGTGTGTTTTTACTCGAGGCTGAATCACAGATGGAAAAGACAAAGAATCTGGGGAGAGGGAAATGTGAAAAAGTGCAGAATCGTGATTTATTGGAGAGATGGATAATCTGAGTTTTTGAGAGATGGATTGAAAACACATTCTGCAACAATAGACAAGTGCCCCCCTTTCCCCCCTTTATTGGACATCATGTACAATATCAGTCATCAAAATCAGAATGCAAAAAAAGTAGCACAATGACATTAGAAATTCTACTAATAAGACAGCTAGTAACGTCCAATGGGTGTAGACCGCAGGTGTAGGTGCAGCGACCTCGAGCTCTCAGTCAGGCTCCAATCCTGACTCCTCAAAAGATGGTAAGCTCTTTTTTCAAAACTCTAAAATGGTCACAATATGTTAAGTTTGAGTTCGAAAAGTTTTAAAAAGCGGTTCTTCCTAGATCATCTTTCTTTTAGCAACTAGTGATTCCAGCCAGTCCACAGAGCAGGGTTGTATGGAGGGTTTAAATTAAAGTCCAATAGTTGGAGAAACAAGCAGCAAAGTAAGTACTCCTGCAGCTCTGAAAAGGATTTGGTGTAATTGACTTTCCCCACAGACCGATACAGTTTACTTTGTCCTTGCAGCCTTCACTCTTCTGTTTCATGGGGGTGGGGTTTGTCCAAGGCTGCCTCCAAAGTCCTTCATCCCCCTTTATTCCCTTAAAGGATAACGACTTGAGCTGGAACCTCAATTAGCCATGTGTCAAATTGGGACCCAGTCAAAAAGAGGTTCCTTGATACAAGAACAATTGATTTGATTGGACAACACCAGGGTGTATTTTGGGTAATGCCTTATCTTGATGATCCTTGCGGGAGGGGTGCCTCAGGGATGGCACCACAGCGGCTGCAGGCTGCTGATGTCTACTGTGTGTGTGTGTGTGTGTGTGTGTGTGTGTGTGTGTTCCTCGTGAAAGGGAAAAATCTTTGGGCACAATAGCCTGGCCTGGACTTTGGATTGAACAAAAATGGCACAGTATTCAGACCCTCGTATAATGAGCTTGCCTCTCCCAGAGGAGCTATTGTCATCTCAAGGACATAAGAAAGGATGAGTAATATTCAGATTTGTCGGCCTGGATGTTTCCCAGGTTCATGTCGGCTCAGGAAACAGGGGCCTGATGGATGAATAGAACAATATGTCACTGAGAGCTGCCTCACCTGGCTTTACTGTCTGTAAAACACGTGTCATTTACTCTTGGTCACATTTTTTTTCCCCCATATCGATGCGCGGTGAAATGGTTGTAACCATGCTCTCGGAGGAGCACTGTGTGACTGAGGGTGATGAAACATTTTGAAATCATGACAGAGAAATGACAAAGTGTCTTGTACAGTTGAATTCTGTGTCATAGCTCGAGAATACAACATCGTCTGAATGCCACAGGATGGAAACTATTATCATTTGTTTCCTTACCACTCAAAATCTGGGGTGTGCAAGCCTTTCCACAACTTCAGGCACTCTCATTTTAAATAATAGCATATTATTAAAATCATCCAATCTCTATCTGAGGTGCATCAGCTCATCAAATAGAGCGACAAGAACCTTAAGCTTGAGCATCAGAAAACTGTACCTGAGTCAGTTAATCAGTTCATTTGTAAACTCCGGGCATAAAAGACCGTATTGGTAAAACCTCCAGCAGTACAAGACAATCTTCAGTACACATTGAATGTTTTCCAGTGTGACAGATAACAGATTATATCTCAGCACCATGAACTTGCAGTCCGTTCATAGACTGTCGGCTCCTCTCCCAACTCACTCACCGTACGTGTACAGAATCTGTAAACA
The DNA here is from genome assembly GCA_038501795.1 of Pseudopleuronectes americanus. Taxonomy (NCBI): domain Eukaryota; kingdom Metazoa; phylum Chordata; class Actinopteri; order Pleuronectiformes; family Pleuronectidae; genus Pseudopleuronectes; species Pseudopleuronectes americanus. The sequence goes on from CM076732.1 coordinate 11,288,698, forward strand.
TCGGAACAAATGAATCATCTGCAGCAACATTACATGTTTCGCTTCTGCACACCCATATTCGTGTTCAATAATATTTCTTTGAGCAGATTGACTCATCCGGTGTGGAAAACGGCCCCACAAGAAAACGTGCGAGTCACTCAATCGGAAACTCTCTCTGCTTCATGTTCTGCTCTCGTGTCATTTTTCTCCGGAGCACTCAAGCCACAGTCTCACCTATTGACTTAAGTGTGTGAACATCTATTTCCCCCTATAGGCTGCAGTTGTGTCAGTGGGTTTTACATGATGGGGTAAAGGCACAGGCGCATAACAGCAAGAAGGTTTCTAGTTCGAATTCCGGTTTGAAGGTTTCCATATTGTCCCTGTGTTTGTGTGGGTTTTCTCTGATTAATCCGACCTCCTCCTACATGCAGAATGAGGGTGAGGTCAAATGGAGGTAGTCTTAAGGTGGGAATTTGAGCTTGAATAGTTGTTTCTCTCTATATATCGGCCCTGTTATATTTCAGTGACCAGTCCAGGGTGTGCACCTCCTCTCACCCAAAGTCAGCTGGGATTGGCTCCAGCTCCCCCCTGACCCTTACAGGATAGACGGTATCGATAATGGATGGATGGTATAAAGTGGGATTGGAAACTCTTTCTCTGAGCCTCAGGTTTCAAATCTTGATACATTGCAGACCTAATAGTGAATCCCAAGGTAATCCCACAGAAAGGAAGGAGCACCGTTTGTTTCTTTCAAAATGCATCTTAAATCAAAAGACTAGAAAAGGAAGGAAGACCCGTGCCATGTCCTCAGTGGTCTTATGTTATTTCTTCAAACAGCCAATATGCTAGTCTTGACTCTGCAGAAGGGAGCCCACTGTCTTCATGTCCGTATCATTTCTTTCTTCTGTTCCTCCTCCCGCTGCCTAGGGTGGTCTGGTGCCTGAGATCTGAACAAGGAGAGAACAATTAGAAGAGGGAACAGTGTGATGGATGGATAAGGACAATTGTGTGTGTGTGTGTGTGTGTGTGTGTGTGCGTGTGTGTGTGTGTGTGTGTGTGTGTGTGTGTGTGTGTGTGTGTGTATCTGCGGCTTTCCCGGCATGTGTGTGGTCATTTTCAGTTGAGCCTCTCCGGTATAGAAAGTGACAGTAGTGAATGTTAATGCTGAAAACAGCAGCCTCCATTGGACAGTAGCTCTCCTCACTGAATCCCCTGGACAACTGCATCCTGGGAGAATCTGAGGCCAGAGAACAGCAGGATGGAGGAAGGAGTGTTTGCAGCTTCTGGCCATCTGACCTTGAGGGTAGATTTGCATCGAGGTGTGTCAGAGCTGGTGAGATGTTAACACATAACAGATATTATAAGGTGATGCAGTATGCTGTATGCGTGCGTGTTGCATATGCTGGTTGCATTAGTCAAGGTTCACTCTGTAACTGAACACACACACTGCTGTGCTCTCTGGTCGTATCTCACCACGGGTCCAAATGCGGTGGTTATGCAAGAGTGTATAAGGTTGTGTTTGGAGGTTTGAATTCCCATAGACTGGAGCACAGACTTTTCATGTGGAGCTACTGGAGAAAAAAACAATCCCTCTGGTTGTCTTGCACTGTGTGGTTTCTTCATTTTTCCCCCCCTTGCCGGAGTGGATGCCGGTGTTGTTTCAGGGCTCTTGCTGCTCCCGCTTTGCTGTATTTGCTTTCATCTTTTCATGGCGGTGCTTTCCGCGCCTGCGTTTCCGTGTAACCTTGCTCTGCGTCAAGATGCTGTCATCCACCGAGCTCAGCCTATTTATACTTTTTGTGATTGTGGGCTCGATTCTTCTTTCGCCCACTCTGAATGATGCATTCACCCGCTCCACATGACAAACTACACACTATTCTGTGTTTTGCTTTGGGGTTTAAAAATCTGAAAAAGCAGCATTTTCACGTTGCTGTTGACGTTGATCTCATGAGATTAAATTACGATCCCGTTGCAGCTTTCAGTCACGTAACAAGCAGGACTTCATATTTTATAACTGTAACACAGTCCATTATAATTAGCCAAATATTACCTAGCTCACCTGGAAGTGTCCCGCATAGAACGCACAGGCTCAAGTTGAGGTTTGGCGATGACCCACTCTTTGTTCTGCGTCTTCCCCTATTCTCTCTTCCTGTTTCATGCTTGAACTTTCCTGTCAATGGAGGCGAAATAATATCTTAAACAAGTTGGTGATTGGGGTTGTGTATTGTCAGTTAAATCAAAGCTGTTTAAGTTATAATCGCAGAAGGAACAAGCTACATCATGGGGACTATTATCTATATAGTCAAGGTTTTTATATATCAGAATGCTCATGCAAGACGGTGAGCACAGTATAACATGAGTATGTTAGCATGTTACAAGGCTGAAGTGAAGCCTCACAAAGTCACAAGCTGGGCTCAGTTTAACTGTGAAACTCGATGCATTGCAAACGGATGCAAAGGGCATGATGCATCGTGTAGAAGTCATATTGAGAAATCTTGCTGCTAAAATGTGATGACACCATGAAGATTCTAATGTGCGGCTGCAGCATTAAGGTCTGATTGAACTTCTACCTATATTCTGTTTTATTGTGACAGAAACAGTCGATCATCGATATTAATCAACGCCTTGGGCCAGTGTGCATGAAGGAGCTTGTTGTCTGCAGGGCGATTCTGTATTCCTTTTTGCCACCATGGTTGATTGTCGCCAATGAGGATTCACAGATGGTGCCATTTTTCTTCTTGGCCTGGCACAGATGGCGGGAGATGAGGAAATGTTGGGCTTTTAGCTCATGAGCTGAGTATGTAGCCTAATTGATTAGAGCGAGATTTGATGAACAATTAAATTGTCTTTAAGGATTCAATGAGTGACTGATACTGTTTCACTAATAATATAATTCATGCATTTGGTTTTATTTTAAAATGTCCGTTTTTACTGATATCTTTCATTCAGCAGCCATTAGTTGCAGGTTTCCAGGTCCATCATCCTCTTGGACTTGAATTACTACAGGGTTCTGTTTGGCGTTTAGCTCCGGTGGCTGCACACCCCACATGCACCTTTATCGATGAGCCGGTCTTAAACCGCGACAACCGTACAACCTGACCATGACACGGAATCAAACAGACCCCAGACCTCTCCCTTTCCTCCTCCATACCAGCAACTGTTGATCTCAAATCCTGCACAGATGTGACCGAGGCCATGTGCTTGTTGTAAAGATGTCGAGCTGCTTGTTGTGCCACCGTGTCCTCGTTCATACTGCCTGTGACCTAGTGTGCATTGCCTCGGGGTGTCTCTCTGCAGGTTACAGTGCAAGCACGGACATGTCACTCACACATTCCGCTAATGCTGTAAACTAATGCACACATACTCACTGCTGCACAGAGAAAGCTTTGTGTGCATGTGTCAGTGTCATTTGTGTGTTCATCTCCTCTGGACGGTGCACGTGTCTACATGGTCTTTGAGCTGTATGTTTGCAGCAGAGCACAGTACGTGTAGTTACTGACAAAGAGCGGCTTCACTCAGCTTCGAGAATATATAGGATCTGCGTTTTTGGGGTCTGGAGGATTTGTTGCACGGGTCTCATGCAATCCCAGTTTTCTAGGGGTCTTGAGAGAGACAGAACCTGACTTTACACTGTGGAATGTGATACTGTGCTATCAGCTCTCCCCGGGGAGTAAGGGAGGGGGAAATGCATGGTGGGGTCATGATGACAGATGTGGTGGACACGGATGTAGATCTTCTTGATAAAAATAAGGTATAGTAAAAGACGATTCAAATTGGCAATTTTTTCAAAACAATTCCAATTTTAGAAAATACCCATCTTATTCAAGTTCAACCTTCATCATATTTCACCTAAACTTTTTTACAGAGCAATGCAAAAGTTGATTTCATGTAGAAGCTTAGTTAAATTGCAAATATGGAATAAAATCAAAAGTCACAAACCAAAACAAAATGTTTGCCCTCCATACAACTGTATCTGCAATAATTGATAGAATAGTTAAAAACAAAACATTGTAAAATGGGTATACACCAGAAATTACTGCAAAAAGCTCAAATGTAGATTTGCAACAAGTGCTGGAAGTCAACAAAAAAAAATCCCCAGCTCATGCCCCTGCAACTGTAGCAGCTTTTTAAGTGAGCAACCCAGAGTGACAGTTGATTCTGGCTAATGCTGAACCATTAATGCACATTATTTCCACCAACACATGTTCATATCTGCTTATATGGCGGTTGCAGCTCCAGCTGAGCCTCTCAGCGAGGAAGAAAGCACCTTCAGCGAGAAGAAAGCACCTTCAGCGAGAAGAAAGCACCTTCAGCGAGAAGAAAGCACCTTCAGCAAACAGACGGGTGGAAAATAAGTCACAAACAGAGTTAATACAAGTCAAAGCCGTGACAAAACAAGCGCTGAGAAGCCCACATCCTCTCAGCACGGTAGATTCCCTGTGGTTCAACTCGCTTTACCTTCGAAAAACACAACTATTCATTTTTTCATTTTTTGTTGGCACTAGACTGCCAGCCATTTTTGATAAACGGTGACTCCACGTTTGGTTGGCACTCAGAGAAAGCATCAACCCCTACTTTTAAATTCACCTCTACCAAGCCCCAACAGTCTCCTCATGAAACCACACTGAAGTTCACTTAATCCAGATTCATATTTGGATCTACACCACATTTCACACACTCATAAATCTCTACACCCATCAATGACAATACTGACATCTCTGACTGATTTTTATTTCTATGAATTGTTGATACATTTTCTCTACATCCTATCGATTTATTTTTATTGTATGGTTTTGTACCTTGTGTGTTGTTTGTTCTGCTGTTTGTATTCTTTGTTTCTCAAGTGGTTAATGTCGTCATAAAAAAACAACAACATTATTAAGCTAAAAATCGTACGTTCTTTTATTAATAATAATAATAATAATAAAAACTTTATTTATATAGACCTTTTCATAACAAGTAACAAAGTGCTTTACAACCAACAATATGACGCAAACAACAATCAGAAAAAAAACGTACATATTATTATTATTATAGAAATAAAGATACAGATTATAAAAGCCAGAGACATCACATGGTAAAATCTTTTATGAAAAGATATGGCTTAACAAGTGGGATAAAACGGGTAAGCGATTCTGCAAGTCTAATAATAAGTTCCCATCATGCCACGTGTCTTTTCTATTTGACCATCTTATTCCTTATTAATGCCACAGTATGTATAATGGCGGATTCCAATTAGCCTGAACAGACAGAGCAGGTCAGTCTGAGTAAGCGGGTGCAGCTTCTGAGCCCAGGGTGACCCAGTAGTCAACACCTCTGACAGCGTGTGGGAGAGGAGCACTCGTTATCATGAGCCCTTTTTTTAGATGGAGGCAGAGGTGTGCTCGCTCACAGTCTGTAAAACTGGAATCCAATATCATTTTATTTCTCTCGATGTGTGAGATTGTTTTTTAAATCCTGGTGGCTGAATACACACTAACCCAATTGGGAAGAAGATTTGCGTCCTCACAGGGCCAAGGTTTGAGGATTTAGGTTACAGTTAGAGGAGGGTTAAGAGTTAAAATTAGACATTTAGCTTAGTTGGTTGTCCACACGGGGATAGTGGGAAAATTGTGCGTGTCTGTGTACATGCTTGTCTCTGAGCAGTAGTCCTGACTCTGAGTGCATGATTCGTATGAATGTGTGAAAAGGTTAGACATGCGACGGGGAGGTTGGTTTGGTAATCAAGGAGAATCGAGGTCAGTGTGTGCAGCTCTGATTGTCAGCAGGTTGGCGGTTGCTAAGAGGTGTGGGTGGCACGCAGCAGGCGCCCAAAATAAACACAAGAAACTCGATTAAACTAAATCAGAGCGCGTAACATTGGATTCCGAAAGCGTCACGTCTGAAACGCTTATAGCTGTTGAAGTTGGATTGTGTTACGCTGGGAACTTCGAATTAGAACAGTTTGTTTATAAACAAGTCTCATTAATTGTCTTTGAAAGACTTAAATGTAGCCATATCTTTTCAATAGTGATGATATTGTTGAGAGGTCATTTTAGGTGTTTTCTTAAATAGGATAAACTGATTCAGATAATTGAGAAGAGAAGGTGTCTTTAGTTTGGATATTTTGGGGAAAGTAGCTTGTTTGTTGCGAGTTACAGGAGAAAATGATTTCATAACCATTTTGCTTGCCACTGAATATGAAAAACTCAGCAGTTATATCATAGATCATGTCTATAGGACATTCATGGTCACAAAAGTGACTTATTGATCGTTTTTAGACCCTGGGGGGAATAAGGGATGTGGATTGTTAGGGGCCGATGAAATAATGATAAATTGGCAATTATTCCTAAAATGTCACTATCAAAACCGTATGACAAGGAAATTTGATAAACAGTTTATCAATGAACTTTCTTACCTCTGTCAAGGTTATGTTTTCATCCCTGCCCATGTATTGTAAACAGAATTACACAAAACTAATGGACAGATGCCATGAAACGTTGAAAAAAGTGGAATGAGGCGTTAGGGATCAGTAAAAAAAATATTATTATAACCTCTATTATAACAGGATATTTTTTTTAGTTTGTTTAACATTGTGAGATAGGGTGTTCTTCGGATTTTCATGTATGTTGATGAAAATATCAAGCATATTAAGGTGACATATATGAGCCAAATAAAAATCTTGTTCTTGTGAATTTAAATGTGGTTTTAAAAAGGGGACTGCTGGGCTTGGCAGAGGTATGTACTCTATTTAACTTCTAGTTAAATATTTATTTAAGAAAACGTTTAAATATTCAGATTGTTTTTATAATGGGTAATTTATCTAATAAAAAAATACATATTTAATCTCATACATATATCTCAACATTATAAACATTTTGATCACCCAGACTGTCAAATTGGTCAGGCTCTATCCCTTGCAGCACATGGACATAAATCTCAATAAACACAGCCTATTGGGCATGTCCTGGATGTTAAATGCCCCGTGCTGGACCAGCAGTTTGGGAATTACATACAGATCAATGTCAATGTTGCTCATCAGTGGAAAGATAAGAAGAGTGAGAGAAGAGGAGAAAATCAGCCCGAGAGGGTGAGAAGTCTGAAAAGGCAGAGCTGGACAAAGATGGCGAAAATCAGCCGGAGTGAGAGGACACTGTCTGTTCTGCAGCTACACACCATTAGCACCTTCAGCTGGCTGTAATGCTGAACCGTCTTCTCCCACCAGCTCAGTCACGAAGCAGGGAGGATGCAGGCAGAGTCGGGGAAGTGAGGCGCAGATGAAGGGAGAGAGAGAAAGAGAGAGAGAGTGAAGCCATACATTTTGCATGCACATGCTTCAGTGAAGCCGCGAGGGCGCTCCTCTTCCTGCCTGTCTGGCCTCGTTTCAGGCCTCGTCTCTTCATCCATGAGAGGTTTGAAATGACAGAGGCGGATTTTCCACCAGATGTTTTCAGACTGAAAAATAGTACTTGTGTAAAGACTGGGTGGATCCTGTTTGCCTTGACAGTGTGTGTGTGTGTGTGTGTTTTTTTAAGCAGTGGTTACGTGCCATCTTGAAGCTACATGTAATAAGCGGTTTGTGAGACAAAACAAAACTGTGTCTGTCCATCAGATTGTTTTGAGCCGTGCATGTGGGTGTGTGTGTTTTATTTTCTTAATTAAGTGGCACTCTCTCCCTCGACTGATGATTCTTGACTAATTTATTGAATAATTGCTGCTTCACGAGTTCCAGAGACCAAGATGACATCAAACATAATGGATTGATCTGTCTAATTAGTCAAGAAATAAAAGTTTAAGTTGATATAAAGACAATTTAGTAGGCATTAATTAAATAGTATTAATTGATTGACAAAATGTTAATTTGACTAAGTATTAGACAAATTGAGTTGGAAGCAGTAAAGTCTGTGTTCTTGTGCTTTCAGGAATCCTAGTCTCACTTCTCTTTTTTTTCTCCCTCATTTGATTTTCTGTTTTATTCCAGTCACACGCTTTACCCTCATTGTTTACCCAACAGGCAGTGTGAATATCCACAACCAATTAGAAGCCAGATCAGCAGAACTCCCCTTCTCTCCACGGACTCTATGAATTCACACGCAGACCATTGCTAAAATGACTCGATCTTCATGAAATAGACCGTTGTATCATAATCTTATTCTGCAGCATGGTGCAAACAGCAGTGCAGGAGAGCTGTGAATGTATTCCGACAGATTTCAGGACATTCTAGGCAGAGAACTGGACAGAGTGAACACAGTAGGCTGTGAGTGCACCCGTATATCTCTATATCAGCCATTTTCTAAGAATTTCTATAAATGCATCAGGTGTTCGTGTTCATGTTTATCTAATAAAAATGCATTTATTCAGTTCAGAGTGTATATGAGTGTGTGTGTTTTTGTGTGTGTGTTTGTTCTCAGCGGTGTGATTGTAGATGAGCAAAATAATCACAACTGTTGTTACCGATTGAAGTTCGGCTTCTGTGAAAAATGGGGGATATTTCTAGGAAACTGATGAATCTGGTAAACACAGAAAAACAGATCAGGCTCATCTAATGCATGTCAGTCAACCCCCGTCACCGCGGGGAGCCGGTACTCACACTGCATTCAGACACCTCATGCTGAGACCCCCTCAGGTTGTGCATATTTGTGTGTGTGTTAAAGGACTGGAAACAGGTGCACATCTCCTGATTTGCCCATCTTTGTTTACATTGCTTGTGGCTGTGTTATTGCATGTGCATGTGTGTGTGTGTGTGTGTGTGTGTGTATTATTGTTTATACTGGGGAAGAGGTGTGGTGCTGGCGACAATGTCGGCCCCCATGGTGCATCCTCTCTCTTACCTGCCACTTAACACCGCAGACTCCAAAGACCCATAGACCCGTAATGTGTGCCTGTGTGCTATCGCAGACAGAGCAGATGACGAAAAACACTGGAGATGAAAGGATGAGAAACAGAGGTCTGGTTATGGATGCAGGGGGGAGGAGGGAGGGGAGCTGGAATAGGTGATGGCGAAGATAGAGAAGCGAAGAGAGAGAGAGAGAGATAGCCGACAGAAGCCCCGAGAGGTCAAGGTGAACGCTGGAGGGAGTGAGGGTGTTTACGTGACACAGCCTGATGCAGTTGGATGGTGGGGGGAGACAAATGGCCGAGGAGGAGGAGAGGAACTTTGGGGAGGAGTAGGACGGTTGACGTGATGGTCAGCTGAATCTTGAGGCTGGCCGGGTGCCATTAGATAAGCAGTTAACTGCACAGCAATCCAATTATAAGCTAGTTTATCAAACAGTGATGCTCGAAGCACCGGAGTGGAACATAGGTGAAGGCCAAACCTGCACATCCCAGGGCAATGTCAGGCTCCAAGCACAGGCATACATTCAGCCGCACACACAAGCACATGCACGTGCACTGTTTGCTAATGTTGTCGAATGCATGTCCTTGTAACAGGATGTGCCACTCCTCCCTCTCCTCCTGCTCAGCCCCTCCCAGCCTCGCCGCCAGACACGAGAGAGACAGATAGAGGGGGAGAGGAGAGAGCGGATCACATTTCCCACAGTCAACGCTGCATAGGTGATGTAGGAACCCGGCAGCCGGCTATCAGTCGTGAGCATCTTTCAGCCCGGCCCACACCAGTCACCTCCACCACCTCCTCCTCTACCTCAAGTATTGATTCTCAGACTGACAGGAGTCGTGATCGGCAGTGGAGAGATGCAGTGGTTTTGTTTTCCTGCCCTGCCTGGTGATATACGTCTGTATGTTATGGCTGTCATGTATGTGGGGCCATTAGCGTGCTTGCGGTATCAGGTCAATTGCTACATCTCCTGTTGATGGAGCCCTTGACTGGAAATAAATTGAAACAGATGCCTGTAGCGTTGAAATTTCATTGACCGAGCCGGGGCCGTATACTTAAGTATATCTCTGCAGCCCCTGTATGGAGGTGGTGATGGTGGTGGTGGTGGTGGTGGTGGTGGGGGCATGCACACCTACGGGACCCCAGCTTTCAGCAATGCAAAATAACAGCACCACAGACCCTGTGTGACTGAAATTAGATTGTACTCGACACATCACGCAGTACACGTGTACTGTGCATGCCAGCAACAGACACCACTACACAGAAAAACAGGTTGAGAAAACACTAGTTATTCCCATAAATGACACAATAAACAATTAATGGTACAATTTACGGCCAAACCTCCTAAAAATAACATCAATGTCTGGAATGGAAAATCCTACAAGCTGTGAAAATTGCAGGCCATCACATGATAACAGGTCACTATTAGCTTAAAAGCCCACTCACAGCTGAATAAGTGGGTCCTTTCCGTCTTCGAAAATATAAACCTGCGTCCCTTGGCAGCTTGAAATCTATCGTTTGCTTATAATCTTTCCCTCTGTGATGCTGCACCTGTGCAGATGATGCAGTTTACTATGATAATGTTGGCGAATTGGTAATTTTTAAAACAATTAGTCACACACAGCAGTTGATGAAAGCAGGCTTCTCACGTTTCACAAGCGACCGCTTGCCAGCTGAAACGACAACTGTTAGTGGCAGATTTTAGTAGCTTGTTAATTAAGCTTTAGAGTTTCTTTTTTAATTAAATTTGTCTTTTTTTCTTTCTGCCATTTTTCCTTTTACTCGTGGAATGCCTTTTCTAAACACGCCTGTTTGGAATGGGCTGTTGGCTGGTTGCAGCTTTTTTTTCTCTGAAACTAAAAAAAAAGAGACCTGCAGTAATTGAGCCATGGCGAATACACACTCGGTCCACAGATTCCTGAAGCTGCACCTTTGCTGCTACATAAAGTGCAGCTCACTCCTGAAATGAACAATCAGCTGTGGTGTGTTGTCCTGAGCAACAACATCACTTTTGAGTGCTGCAGAGCGCTGGTCCCCTGTTTATTCAAAATGCATTAATAATGAATGTATCAATACATGTGTTCTACAACAGACAGACAGCGATGTCTGGAAATAGTAGATAGATAAAAACAGAAGACCATTCAGGCCCATGGTTGGACTTGACTTTATCTTAAAACTCTAATCTTACACAAGTAAACGTGTATAGTAGGGACTTAAAAGCAGCTCCACTCACTGTCTTGTGTACGTGTTGGTCTGAATGACACCCACAGGTAAATCCGAGGGCACCTTCTCGCCTGCTGCATATCAATGAGTCATCTCTCTTCAATTTCTTCACATTTGCATGCTGTTTGATGGAGGAGACACATAATTTCATGCCTCTGGTCAAACACCCAGTGTGTGTCAATATTAGCATCAACGCCCCCTCCCCCCCCCTCCGAAAGAAACTATTCCGATTCATTCCCCGAAGGCAGACTGGCAGTGCCACCTGACTGCTCCACCCGGGGATTTTCCACTTTAGGCATCCATCAAAATCCATCACACCGCCGAGTGAAGCGTCTGCAACAAGCATCAGCTGCAAACGTACGTGTTGTATACTGTATCGTCGCTCGTATCTGTGGTGAAGAATGAACCTGTAAATATATCATCAAGCTTTGTCAGGCCTCAACCAGTCATACTTGCAGGGCGACTCCCACACGCTTGTAATGACGGGGGAACAGGCCATTACATTCAAAATAGCATCGTGGAGTCAGGCTCTCCTGAAACTAGAGATCTACAAGCTAAGGCTATCATGCATTTCAATATATAGGGTGTGTTTTTAATTAAATGTCATAAGTATAACATTTTGTTTGTTTGTTTAGCAGGGTGCATGGTACCAGGTAGAAGGCTGGATAGGCTTATAAGAATGAACAATCACAACAGTCACCACAATAGCTTTCAGTTTATTTTGGGCTGTTTTGTGTAACTACAGAGTCACGGCTTTGTCTGCTTCCAGAGCATATGACGGAAAGTGAAAGAGGATGTGGCACTGACATTTTTTTTCTCTTCACTTTAGAAAAGCAGAAGCCGAAAGACAAACAATCAGCTGGAAAAAGTGTTGAGTCGGCCGTATTTGCTTGTGCATGCTTTGTCTGAGCCGAACAGAAGTCGGGACATCTGTGAGGTGATGCCTCGTGAGGATTTCTCCCTGCATCTGCTTTTATTTTGAAGGGATGAGGGACACAGCTTGGAAGGGAGGGGGGGAAACTAAGGGATAGGTGAACCTGGTGCACATGTCTTTAAGTGAAGAGAGTTTGCATGTTCTCCCTTTGTCGGTTTTCTTTGGGTATTCCGGCAGACATGATCATCTCCTGATGTTTATGTGACAATGCAAATGTCCGAGTTGGAGGTTAGAGGTACTTTCTCCCGAGTTTCTCCTGCCAGCCCCATAGTAAAGAGTCTGGATAATGTCCGGGTGATGTCATGTCAACCTTGTTCTGAATGTATCTGAGTGAAGAACCCCCTGCTGCGCTCTTCCTGTTCTTCATGTAACCTGATGGAGAAAGTCTGGAGCCAATTGTGCAAACGTTTTCCAGACTTCATGCCTGAAAACTGCTACTCTCTCTTCTGCGAAACACTGATGACCTGATTAGCTTCAGCATCCGGTGACCCTCCAAGAATTAGCGCTATAGTTGACAGATTTTTTTTTACCAACTTTTGTAATATGGCTTTGGTGAATATTTTCACCTTGTATGCTCACATCACGCTGACTCAGCATTCGGAGAGAGACACGAGAGAAACAGAGATGCTCTGTAAGTGCACTAATGGAAGCTCCTTCCTACCCTTACTCATATAACAGATGGAATTTGAAATGGATCTTGACAGACCGTCGAGAACATCAAGTGAGTGAGGGAAAAAGGTGCGATTTCAAAAGATTATTTCACTCCTTTTCTAACTCCGCTCCAGCTATGACCCCTCAGCGCTCTCATCATCTGCCCTTCCACTCACGTCTGAATTAGCGACTGTTACACAACACAGAGGCGAACCACCCACAGCTTCACCTACCTTCTCTCACACTCTCATCAACCTTTTGTATTGATTCCCTTCTGCATTCTGGCTCAGTTTGTTCAGAGTTAAAGCAGGATGATTCACGTCCATTGTTTTCCTTCATGCATCGCTGCTGCACACTGACACCGGTGTCCTTCAGGCCACCTCTGCACTGCTCAGGAACTGAATGTACCAGAATCAGTGAGTGGTGAGCCGGGCCCCGGTCTCACCCACATCTTTTTACCTGATCATCATCGTCATATATCTAGCTCATAGAGACTGTAGAAGAAATTTCTAATTCTGAATATAAAATATTAATTATCTATCTTATAAAGCGTTCGAGGCTAATAAATAAGAATTTCTTTATAACTGGTATAATAGATAGAAAATAATAGATTAAAAGAAACCTTATTAACCATTAATCTCTTCATTATCTATATAGCCAATCCCAGCTGACCTTGGGTCAGTCCGTCACAGCCCGACACACAGAGACAAACAACCATTCATGCCCACATTCACACCTAGAGATATCCCCAATTAAACTGCATGTGTGTGGACTGTGGCCCAGAAGTCCAAAAAAAACAAGAGACTTCACACAGAGGCCCGTTGTTCGGCATCAGGTTCAAACTCAGAACCTACTTGCTGTGAGGCGACAGCGCGAACCACTATACCTCCATGCCGCAGCCTCAGTGTCAAGCCATATAATTCAGTCGGACCAGAGACTACGAATTATTGTGCCGGTGCACAGATATGTAGATATGTACATAAAATATGCTTGTCCATATTTGCTTGGTCACAGATCTGAGAGAACATGTATTAGTGTCATTTAAGTGTTACAGACCTGGACCAGTAGTGGTTGCTACTAGCAACAGGGTGTTCAGTTGACTCATCACTCCCCCGTTCTCAGCACCCTATATAACAGACACTCAAAAGTGAGAAGTAAATTACAATTGTGTTATCATCTGGTGACAGCTGCAGAGACACAGCGGTTTCAACATGTGCTCAACTCAGTGATTTCAGTCACAGAGACAGAATCCACACGCTCACATTAAATGGTGGACAGTAAATTTAATACACCATATCGTAAACAAGAAGTGATATCAAACGCTACCCAGCTCATGAGGGCCAAATAAAGCAGCTCTTATAATGTTCACTTCTGTCTTGTAATTCATTATACCGGCTGTAACATCAAATTCATTTATTTACCAAGATGGTAATATACTGTGTATATACAGAATACAATTGTAGGTGCAGTATATATAGCATAAATTGATGTGTGTTGAAGTTGAACCATTATGATTAATCCCTAATAGGGTTTATCATTATTATTTACTCGTTTTATTAATAATGATTATTTTGTTTTTTATATATATATATTTTAATATATATGTATATATTTATAATTGAGATATGAGGAAGGATGCTGAGTCCAGTTTCACATCATTTGGAGGTGGGGGTGTCATCTTAGCCTGCACAGAACATGCATTGTATGAACATCGATGGGCTAAGCTACCTTGAGAAAGAAAGGATAAAAGCTTTACCTCGACAGGCTTCTCTCTTCTTGTGACAGAATGAAGCAGACCAGTCCACTTCAGTGCCTTCTTCACCCCTCTACTTAGCTCGTCTCCAGTTTCCTGAAGGTTCACGGCCAGTTAGCATGTATTGTATATTGGACTCGGCCTTCTGATGTCTGAATTCAGGCTGTGATGGGTTTAGCGAGATGCAGGGATTCTCCAAATTGAGGCTCCCTGCCATTTGTGTGACCTTGTAGTCTGTGGAGCAGAAGGAATAAGCCTCATACGCTGCGTATTTCGTTGTCCCAGCTTGTCTCTTATGCAAAATATATTTTAAAACTTTCTCTTGTCTGAAACTTCACTTTGCTTTGAGATTGAAACCTTGTAATATCAACACACAGCCTGTCGACACACCTGCATTATTGTATGCATCCAAGAGGTTTTTTTTATTTGTCACCTGATGAGCTCTGCTATCTGCAGCAGCTCTGAACTCCATTAGGCAAGAAAATCATGTCGGAATCTCCCTCTATTTCTGACATTATCCTTTAATGAATGTGTTGACAACAAGCAAAGATGGAAGAGAGAGAGAGAGAGAGACGGAGAGAGTGCTTTCTGTATCAGGTTTGTCTTGTTTCCTTTCCCTTGCTCATAATTTCCCTGCTATCTTTCACAGACAGGTTTGTGAATAAGATAAAACGCTGGATTTCAGCTCTGCCCAGTTTCCCCAAGGAAATGTCACCGATGATGAATTTCAATTACTGGCAGGTGACTGTAATCTCGGTTCAAACATAGTCAGACACATTTTCATTGATAACATTAAGCGCTCGTTAGAAAACAAAAAAAAAGCAGGGTGTGAAGGACAGGATGCAGAGGGAGCTGGTTAGGGTGCGAGCAAAGCTTTATGAACTGAATGTGTATGTATGTGGTATTTTGCTTCCTGTTGTTCTCGAAAGTGAACAAATCCCTTGTCTCATGTTCCCAGAGTTCTGCTTTGTCATAATGTTTTTTCACTGATGATAATCTTACAGGATTATACAGATGGTTGTTTCTTTTCTGGCATCTTTATGTTTGATCAGATTAGCTGCTGAGAATTTGCATCATGTAGTGTGTGTTTGTGTGTGTTTGTGTGTGGTTGTGTGTGTGCGATCTAGGTGTAAGTCATGTTGCGGGGACCTAAATCTGTTTACACAGTCACTTTATGGAGACTTGTCCAGAAAGTTTTCTTTCCACACAAGAGCCCTTTAAGTAGATTATTCAATTGGAAGGTAAAGTCTAAAATAAAGGCTTAGAGCGGGTGTACTTCACTAACCAGAAGGTCGGTGGTTCAATCCCTGGCTCCCTTATTCCGTATACAGAAGTGACCTTGGGCAAGTAACCCCAAATTGCCCCTGACAGCTGGGTGACTGATGTGTGATAGAGAAATGTGTGTGAATGGCTAACATATCACACTTTACATGTGTCATCAAAACTAGAGAAGTGTTATATAAATACAGAGTATTTAATATTTACCATATAAACTTGTTTTTCCCTACAATACCTCAGTAGGTAAAATAAAAGCAATGGTAAGTCTTTGGGAAAGTTAATGTTATATCCTCTGAATTCACAAATCTACCACTTCTCTGTCAGATTACCTCACGATGCGAACCCAAAGGGAAGCAGAGAAATAACAGAAAAGCATTTGAAGGAGGCCTTGCATACTTCCTCCTCAGGTTCACTGCAACCGTCATGTTGTTAAACTTGGTGTGGTATCATTATCACCACCTTGCTGCAGTGTTACAATACTGTTAAATCCCTGATGCACACTAAGCACACTGTATAGTATAATAGTGCAGAGCTGGTGTTCTCCTTAATGAGTGTAGTAAATCAGCATGGATGCTCACAGATGCAGCATGTTAAATCGCAATAAGCCCTTTGTACAGGAAGTGACAAAGGGGCCTTAACCCGTACGGCCCTGTAATTGAACAACTTATATTAAAAAGTGTGTCAGAAGAGAATTAACATGAACACAAGAATGATAACAGTCTTATTTAGAAAAGCTGGACTGATACCGATGTAAGTAATTTCAATACCGATATATCTGCAGATTCATAAATATATTACATAAATGGCAATGATTCTTAAGACGTAATTAAAGCTTTTTATTTTACAGTTTAACCATAAACTAACATTACATAATACCAAATATGCAGAACTTGCATTAGGGAAAATAGGCAAGGTTTATTCTGCAAAATAAAAATAATTCAGTATTTCTGCCTATAGGCAAACGTAAACTCCGATTTGTCTGTGAGGAGGCTCACAACCGCTGATATCAAGCATCCTTCACATGGGTCCATTTAAATCTAGACTAGAAATGCCAAAAGGAAGAAGGAGGGAACATCAAGGGTGAGTAGCAGATGGATGAAGAGAGAGTGATCTCACTAGTAGCAGTTGTATCACCACTGTATGAGCGGTCAGCAACCCTAGAAACATTAGAAGACTTTAAGTTTGTTTTTTTCAAGCTCACATAGGAATTTCATTTCAATTCATTCATACATTCAGCATTCATTATATGTACATACCGGTATATATATTTTTTTTTATGGCAAAAGAATTCCCGCCCATTGTTTAATGCAAAATTGATGTTCTCTGCCGTAATTGAGCTTGCAACTGCAGAGAGGAAATAGTTTATTGCAATGAATGGAGCTTTATGTTGTGTGTCTCTGTATCTCTGCATCCATTGAACCCACTCCCCCCACCCCCAAGCCCTAAGCAGCTGTTCTGACCCCGGTTCTCCTCCTCTATGCCCTTGTAACTCCCTCACACACCCACACCATCATCCACTCTGTATTGGAATTTTTTTCTCCTTTTTGTAGGACACTGAGAACCATTTTCTACACTTCCCCCCTTCTCTCCATAATTAAGCAGATGCCCAACAAAAGTGTTTTTTGTCCTTGAGAGATGTGGGTAATGCTTTGGGCATCGTTTTTACCACTGGAATAAGGCCGCTGTCTACATGCTAGATTGGATTTCACGTTCCATCTCTAAAGAGTCTCAACGTAAATGTTGGTGTAGAATGGCAGGGGGGTGCAGGGCAGCTTGGGAAGCGATGGTGGTTGGTACTAGAGTTCCTCCAGGCAGTATCTGGTCAACAGGTCGTATTGCTCCCTACAGAGAACAGTAATGCTGGCTGCAGAGGGCTCTGCACTGCCAGGTCCTCCTTTTAAAACACTGATGTGATTCTCCTGTTCAAACTACTGCTTCTGTGGCTGCTGCCAGAATGTGCGCAAAGATTGTTGGGCTCCGCAGGGAGTTGTAAAGTCAACCACATGAGGAGATAACACAACAGAGACCCAAAATAGCCTAATGGCACTCTGCTCACTTATCAAACTTATCAAACTTGTTAGGTGCTTCCTCCCTTTGATACAGACTTCAGCTTCTCTCTGAAGCTGAGTTGATAATTTCCAAAACAGTTCTACAACTCAGAATGCAGACAAACATGTTACTGTTATAAATAACCTCAATCCGACACTGACTCTATTTGACACAGCAAAAAAAAAGGCAATAAACTGTTATTTTCCAACAAGACTGCATGGTGAATTTTAGATAACAAAGTCTCTATGACTCTTTGAAAAGAACACTGAGATGGTGGATCTGCTGATACCCAGTCCAGAGAGGACTGTGGATCATGTTGCATAAGATTATATGTTCTGGTTGCTTTCTGCTTCCAGCATCCCCACAAGCTGAAAAGAACAATCTGGACGAAAGGAAAAGAAAAGAAAGAATGAGACACTTTACAGAACTTGCTTTAGAGCAAAACAGCAGAAGACTAAATACCACAGATTAATGGTAGGATGATCCCTCCACTTGTCCTAGATCTCCTTCCCTTTGTCACCTTCACATCACCTTTGGCACAAGTAAACATTCTCACCAGGAGAGATGAGTCCATGTGTTACATGCTGCCCTTGGCTTTTTTGTAGAAACTGGGTCAGCTTGAATCAAGGCCTGGATATTAGCAAGGTTTCCATATGCATCCTCATCAGATTCACCTCCCCTCCTCCTGTGCAGTTCTCTCCTAGGGAATCCTCGCCCCCCCCCCTTCTCAGGGAAGGAGTGTGGCCAGACCTAAAAATAGGAAATGCTGTTCTCCTTCCTCTTACCCTGCAAGCCAACTGCCTTCCTTATTCCTGATGCATGAGACCCCCCCAGTTTTGTTCACATTTTATTCCACTGCCAATCCATCATCAGTATCAGTCCACCATGCCAGTGCAAGATGGAGCCGATTCTCTTCACTGCAGCGCTGCAAGTCAGGATTTCCATGCAAACGCCAAGGTCACCTTCAACCAGAGCTCTTGTGCAAAGTGAAGCACTCTGCTCCTGTGTCCTCCACCCTCCCTACACTTTGCATATACACAAACACACCCACTTCCTCCGTGTCCTACATTTGTCGTCAGCACTGCAAGGAAAGAGCTAATGAAACTCATCGCAGCAGCAGTTCTGCCCGTTTCCAATCTCCGCTCATGGTAATTATTGCTAGTCAGCGTTAACCGGTGCAGCAAGACGTGTTCAAATCAAAATGTGTAGAACAGTTACACGTCACAGAAATACATTATTAAAATGCAAAGTACACATTGTGCAAAGTGGCACATGGTACTGGCGACCTCGTTAATTTACATGACATAATTAGTATGTTATTACTGATGCATAAATGCATAAGCAGCATTCTAGTGTGTAGTATAGCCAGTGGAGGTGAAGCTAATTCTAAATATCTGTTTATCTTTATTGATGGGTACTATACATGCTAATTGTGGGTTTTTACATTTTAATTTGTATTGAACATTTGTGTTGATCATATGATCACCAAATAAATTAATAGTGTAAAATTCAAAAAAGAATTTCGCAAAAACTACTCTATTTATTTTCATGAAACTTGATGTAAGGATGGAACGTGGGCCGAGCAAGACCCCATTCGATTTTTGGATGGATAATTTTCTTTAACATTGCAAAATAAAATGGGATTTTTTTATATTTCCGTTTTACTCGGCAATAATTATTTGATCTTGATGAAAAACAGTCCGGTCCAGGAGAGTGACATCTTAGAATGTGTGCAATTTTGTGCGGATTAAAATCAAAGTCAGAATCTAGCAGATTTTCACTTTTGGGCCTCCTTTGGAGGTATGCACTCTACTGAGTTTCATTCTAGTTCTATCTGTAATGCAGTATATACATTTTAAATGCTGTGAAGTGGATATACTCAAGTAAAGTACAACTCCGGGAGCTAATGTACTCAGTTACCTTCCACAAGCTGTTAATTTGGTCCAAATATACTAAGCCAGTGCACGTATTGATAAATGCTTATCTAATAGTAAAGCAGAGGGAAGGAGCTGTATAAGAAGGCTCATAATGCTGCAGATCAGAGCGGGTGCAGATACCACGCACAAGTTCTCTATTCTTTTTTCGTCCACTGGCACTGGATCAGCCCACGAGCAGGTTTGCCAACCTCTTGACGAGACAGAAGGAGCCCAGCCAACGATCGGGCTCACAGGGATTATTTATAGAATTGAGTGGGCTTCGCGGACACAGTCGTGGAATGTGTCAGAGAAAAAATGCATCATTGATCGAAAACCTGCTCAGAGATGTTAGCCTTATTTTTTGCCAAACGCAGAGCGAACACGGGGGTTTGGGAGAAAACAATGGCCTTATACTAAAGGCTCTGTGTGTGCTGTGCTATAGTAAGCTGGCCTGCTCTTCTTCCCACACACTGTCCTCTGCACAAACACAGGTGACTGGACTGAACACGTGCCAATTTTATCCTCCTTCTGTTTCTGTCCTCCAATTTTGTCATAGTTTTTTCAGCTTATGGCGTTGAAAATACTTACATGGTAGGCGTATGGTAAGTGAGTGTGCTGCATATGGAGGCAGGTGTGTACCTCCACAAAATTATGTGAGCTTTACAGCAAAGCGGTGGGTGTGCAGGTGCACATGAGGAGGCAATGAAAAACTAAAAAGAACCTCCTCTTTTAGATTGTGAAACTAGAGGTGTGGGTGTCGATTACAGTTTGTCCACTTGTGAATTAATGTACACCTTAGAGGAGACGAAGACAGACGCAGTATCACATTCAAGGACAGGTTGTGTATTTGTGTTTGTGTGATGGTCGGTGAATAGGACCAGGCACATCTGTCAAAGGACAGTGCAGAATCTCCCCCTCTCTCTGGTCCCATTGAGGGAATACAGCGGAGAGGTGAGGTGTAGCCTTGGTGGAGAAGGGGAGGGGAGTGCAGCAGAGGTGTCCTGTACTGCAGCTGCAGCACAGCTCTCTGGTGGCACGCACAGGCACACGTCTTTCCCCCGCCATGCACTGCAATGCAGACGGCAGTCAAGGTTATGCCTGTGCAGCCACATTGTAGGACTGAAGTATTGAGGATTCTGGTGCCGGCGATCCGAGAGATGGCAATTAAGCTTCAGGAAAGTTGTGGCCTCTATGTCTGGTAATGATTTTATTCATAGCCAATGAATCTTAATGCATAGACTTGCAAACAAGTCTGTCAATAGTACCTGATGTTTGTGGGGCTTTAAAGACTGCATTATGTTTCTTTCATACTGCACAGAGGATAGGTCGTGGAAGAAAATTGATTTACAATGTTTTCTAACGATTTCTGAATCAACTTTTATCTTCCTGGATCAAATAAAGTTGCTTCATTTTCTTGCTATTGCATAGGCACAGGACCAGCATGGTGACATTTGTTGTTAACCAGCCTCCCCGCTCATCCATAGGTTCCTCTGCCTGGCTGTAATAAATATGTCAGTCTCAGCTACATACATCAACATAAATATGGTCAGTGCTTCGGAGACGTCCTTTTGGTGGGAAGGATGGGAGATAGGTCACATCTGGCAGCGCTGCCACTGAGACATTCCCACATCTTGTTCAAAGGGAGCTGCAGTGTTAAGCAGACATATTGAGAAGAAACCAAAGAGGAATGCCAAACTCCCACATCCTGTACATGTCCGTGTGTGTGTATGCTTGTGTACTTCAACAAATTCCTCTGGCTTCTCCTTTTGTTGCGCCAGACGTGCAGGCAGACCATTCATTGTGGGCAGGTTCAAAGCAGGCTGCCTCTGTCAGATGTTATTGAGGAAGTGATAGATCATTTCCCACAGGGTGGAAACGTCCAGCACGCTGCTAGTCAGACCTTAATTGTTTCCCAGTATCAATCTCATCTCTTTATTAGTGTTGTATGAAGGCATATATGTCAAGAAAGAGGCAGAGAAAGCAAAGGTGGGGGGGGGAATAAATTATTTCAGGAGCCAAGAGACGCAAAGGTTGAGTGACAGAGAGGGAGACAAATTGGGAGAGCAAACAATAGTGAGAGAGTGAAAGAACAAGCAATACAGAGAGAGGAGAGGAGTGATGACGGGACCCAGGTGTCAATGTGCCATTGTCAACGATTATCCTTCCACCCCCTTCAACATCCTTCATATCTTTGTTAAACACGGCCAAGATCCAGTGCATGTGGCTGGAGACCATTTTGGGGAAATGAGACAAAGCTGTGGTAATGAATGCAATGAGAGGAATGCTCTGAGACGAGACAGCGCTGTTTAATTAAAGCAATACAGACCATGGTGGAGTATTAAACATAGTTATGTCTCAAAGAGTGCCTCCAGCAGTGATGGCTGTGAGAGGCTTGGCACCGGGCTGTCAGCTTGTTAGCAGACGGCTGTCATCAGATAAAGAAAAACCTGCATCTCAAATTTAAATTCTGTTTTTGATTTGATTTGGAAGGTAACACAGCTGTGTGTGTGTGTGCTGTCTTTGGCTCAGGGAAAGCAGTACGCTCGGCTTGGCTCTAGGAAAGACGACAGATACCCTTAAGTAAGAGCTAGCTAAAAGCATTTCTTCGCTTATTTTCCATTAGGCTACTTTGCCTTATCTTCAATTATGGAGAAGTTTGATATTCCCTCATATATGTTGTACTTGACATCTGATATAGTTTCATTCATTTGAAGCCTTTTAGAGTCTTAAATTTAACTTGTTGAAACCTGGAGCAACCCTGATTGCATGATGTTGAAAATGCAAACCATTCTCACTTATCTACCACAGGCAATTTATGCCCAGTCTCATTTCCTATCTCTTGGCCCTAACCCTAAAATATGAAGAACCACTTTGCTGGGAGTGTCCCCTCCAAACGGAGCCACAAGGAAGAGGACTAGAGAGTCTTCCCTTAGGAATTTCAATCAATGTCCCAATGACACATCTTCAGCAACCAACCAACCAACGTTATGACAGTGTCAAAAACTATCAACCAACATTGTAATAGTGACACATCTGACAACTGCAGGACAGATGGGAAAAATTGATCTATTGATCAATACAAGGTCAGTTGCGTGTTTACATCTATTATTTTAGTCCAACATTAGTCCTGTCTATAGAAACTTCTGCCTCGCACTGAAAACGTTAATAATATGAGCAGGACATGCTTTTTCATATACGGGACATGGGTGCAACAAACGTTACCTTTGGCTACAGGATTAAAATAAGATATTCCAGATAATAGTTTTGGAGTTTACCCACAGCGCCCGGCATGTTGACTCGCTTGCTTCTTTGTTCTTAAAGCACTCTTTAAGAACATTTTCGTCTGGACCTTTGATTTTAGGGGGCTCCAGAACACTACCCCTTCACGGCCACGCGCAAAACAAAGGGTTAGAGCCAAGTGGTAGGGCTAAGGGGTGAATTGGGACAGGGCCATGGCGTCAGTTTTTTGCCTAGATAAAATGAAACTGTCCTTATATTTTTTTTTCATGCTCAAGAAGTGACTCATCCCTTAAAAAGATTTCATCCCCAGAAGCAAAGCAAATACTGTCTTGTCCCTTTTTTGTGCCATCAGTATTAAGTGATCAAGGAACAGCTAATCTGCTTGTTATGAGCTTTTTTCTTCCAAAACTTTCAAGCGTTTTCTCCATCACTCAGAAACTGAAACACCACAGTGCACTGGTCCAGATTTCAGCATTGATGCTTTAAGAGATAAACATTTTTCCTTTGACAGCAGTAGCAAGGGATGCCATTTTGTGTCGGGTCTTATGCAATGTGTCTGAGCAGCTGCATGCATTTTTAGATGTCCGGGTGCCCCGAGTGAGAGCTGAACCCTGTCGTCTCTGCGTGTTTTTAGCACACTCAGAGGGCGCTGGAGTCTTTAGAGAGCCGGAATCGCAGACCCGGCAGAAGATGGATGATATAACAGCTCCCATAGGTGAATCCAAATCATCTTCCTGAGCATCTTAAAGCAATAGGTCATAAACCTTGCCTGCTCAATGTGAGTGGATCTGACTTGGGTTAAACTTAAAGAAATTCAAAGATGGTCATTTTTCGGCAGAACCACAATATCATGGCTCCATACCAAGATTACTGTGTAGACTGTGCAAGATGGTGACAAACACCCAGCATTTTTTTGGCAACATTTGTTTACAGTAAGAGGAATTATCAGCCTCAGCCTCCAATCACCCAGAGTGATTGGAGGCTGAGATTAACAGCTGACTCCTTGCCTATGGAAGAGCATGGCCACCAGCTGATAAGGCATCAAGCTCACTTGAAGTTGTTGTGACTTGACAGTACGAAAGAATCTCTCTGTGGCCAAGCATGCACGCGAGCACACAAGAGCCCAACCTGCAGAAACTCACCTGAACAGAGCTCACGAAATATGGATGTGCAAGAAATAATTGGCCCCATTGGTGACGTGCGCTTATGGAAAGCATGAGGAGAGCAGCTGGGGACAATGAGGTTAGCGTGATAGAGAGGCCACAGGAGAGCCTGACATTTGTGCATGACAAGCGTGTGTGCATTTGTGCATTCAAATGTGTATTGATCTCAGGTAGATTAGTGATTTGATTTATTACCAAATTTGTAGATACTGAACGTATTGATCGCATTCCATGATTGATTTTCTAAATAAATTAACTTTAAAAATAAATGCTTGTGACTGAAGTATCTAAACTGGAAGGTAGCACTTTGTGTTGTTTTTTTTCCTGTGGTTCCACAGCTCGATAGCATTGACCTCTCTTCTCTGTGGGCCAGTAATTAGTGAGAGTGTTTGGTGCTCTTTGGTTTTTGCAGAGTTCTCTCAGGGATTTCCACTTATAATATGATCACAGAAAGCGAGTTAACACCAGAGCCGGGGCTTTGTGCTCGAGGCCCGGCGATTGTTGCGCACAATGCACCACCAGGATGAAAATGTAAATCCGCTCGTTCGCACACACACAGCGTGTCTGCACACACTCAATTCACGCATCTCACATTCCCTCTCAGACCTTCGATTTTCTCGGCCTATTCACACATTATGTTCGTGTTCTGCCAAACCCGCACTAAGATGGTGCGATGAGTTGCACGATATGCGGCTGAGACGAGTGCTGTGGGAATTTAAGCAGTCGCCCACATGAGAGATTACTGTGACAAACGATGACAGGCCTAGCTCCTCTCCCCCTCTGACTCTCTTTCCCTTGTCTGCCTCACTTTATTCTCTACATCCCTCCCTCGGCTCCCCTATTTCCAAAAATCTGCATTTCGCTTTGAAGATGCTGTATTGGCTTGACAGATAACAATGCCATGTTGCCAAGGCAAAATGAAACTGGCATCGTATTTATCTCTCCCTCCCTCTTTCCCATATGTAAATTTGGTTCCTCAAATCAATTTAATTTGCTTTATTGGCATTAAGGTTGCACAGCATTACGAAATCCTCTAAACAAATTAGGGCAACATTAAGCTCATTAAACATAACCTCTCTCTCAAGTTCTATCAATCGTATCTTCTATCTTTCTTTCTTGAGACTGCACGACCTTAGCACAGATCCACTCCACCCCTTTCTCTCCCTTTCTTTTCCTCCACATGGATCCCTCCGTGCAGTTTGGGGTAGGAGAGTCTGTTAGAGACTGAATGACGTCTGCCCTGAGCTGTGTGTGGCAGGATTCAGATGTCAGTTTGTGTAACCATCTTGGACGCGGGAAGGACGAGGCAGTGCCGTGCCTCCGGGCAGTGGTGGGCAGCCTAGACTTTTGGAGGGGAGGCGGGTGGGGGTGGGTTGTTCTGATGGTGACCTCACACATACCTCATCCTCATGTAGACCGGAGCTCACTGAGATATGACGTCATTTAAGGCAAAAGCCAGAGTTCTCAGATTAGTCATGTCAAGGGCTTCTGCAGAGAATGGTGTTCAGTGTTTCAGTGCATCTTCACTTGACCTTCACTTGAATTGTGCCCTGCCGTGTTTGAGAAGATTAAGGAAAGCAAAGCACACTGATGTGTAATAAAACTATCATTTCTTTAGAGGGATGAAAATCTAAATTGCAGAAATGATCTAACATTGGCAAAGTAAATTATTGCTCCATTTTTGTATCCAAGTAGACCACTTTTAAAGTACAACCTCAATCAGAATGTTATTACTTCTGCCAAGAAAGAAAGAAAGAGTTTCACTGCTCTCAGCAGGATTAAGCCAAATTTACGGAACCGATTTTATTGAAACCTGGTGGAAGGGTGAGGTATGGGCCAAGCAAGAACCCATTCACTTTAGATTTAATAAAGGGGGCAGATCCAGGTTCTTTTGGATGGAGTGATCATTATTTATTATTGTAGGGTAACAAATATTTAATCTATATCAGGGAATGGATATTGTCATTGATGTCAGTAGTTTGCAGAAAGCCTCTGTGTACATGAGTTTCCCTCTAGCTAGTGAGACAGAGTAACACCTCACCATCAAACAAAGCAAACACGACTATGTAACTGTGTGGTTTGATTTCTCTGTGTTTTTCATGTCAACATGTGCATTGATGTGGCTTAGCTGTGACTCTCTGTCTGCCAGGATGTTCTGTGTGTTTGTTGACATTGATCCTATGATCCTCCAGGACACATACGGGCAAACAACAACACGCACACACAATCTATGACTCACATTTTGGAGAGTTTGTCATCAAGCGGGCCTCGGTTTGCTCGCCTCTGTTCTGTTCTGTCTTCGCTCCCCATAACCCATGGTCCCCAGTTGCCTTATTCACCGTTTCACCTTGCGCACGCACACAAATGAAACAGTAGCTCTGTGGGCGAGAGCAACTGAGCCGTGCCTGAACTACTTTCTGCAGACCTGTTTTAGAGTTGAGATATGATAGGAGCAAGGAGTAGCTAGTGGCAGGCGGCCAGCAGCACAGCCCTGACATGGAGGTGGGGTGGTTGGAGGTTTTGGTGGAATCGGGAGGAAGTGGGTCAGGGTAGTGAGAGAGGCAGTATGTCGAGGGTCCCACAGGAAGACCTCCAGGGGAGAGAGAGTCATCCTCCATGTGTTCCGGATCAGGTTGAGTAGCTCAGCACTCTGGTCATACTAACATTTGACAGTCCTGTGAGACACAGACACTCTCTTTAAGCCCTGAAATGTTGAGCTGCAGTATAATGTTGTGTTTGTCAGTGTGTGCACAAAAAGGCGACTTGTCACGCCACCACATTAACAGCCAGAGGAAGACCTTTTCTTGTGCTTCTTGACATAACAAGAGATCTGGCTGCTTGGTAAGTCCCTAGGGGTTTTTGTTGGGTTACAAATACACACTCACACACACACACACAAACTAATGAGATGATAGACATTATTCTTTCTAAGACTGCTGTATTCCAGGACACGCTTGGGTAGTACAGGAAAGGCCAAGCAGACACACTTCCTATTTACATTGCTTTACGAGGTGACCATCCATTGTCTATACCACTTATCTTTATACCTCAGGGAGCTGGAGCCAATTCCCAGCTGACATTTGGGCTACAGGCGGGGAACACCCTGGACAGATCACCAGTGAATTGCAGCGTCAACATATAGAATAGAGACAAACAATGATTCACGCTCATATTAACTCCTACAGCCGTTTTAGCGTCTCCAATTAACCTTACCCCAGTTTCCTTGTATTTGGACTGTGAGGAAGCCGGAGTACCCAGAGAAAACCCACAGAGACACAGGGAGAACATGCAAACTCCACACAGAAAACCACTGCACCACTTTGCTGCCTAGATTTAACCATATGATTGGAAATATAATAATCGTAGAACTATACTAATTAGGAAGTCTATAAAAAGAACCACTTTACCATTTTAAAGCATTAGTGTTTACGCGTACTCCACTCAGTGGTTCACTGCGTGCAACAGGCAACCTGAGAGCTCATGTTGCATTAATTGCCTCCCCAGAGTTGAGTTCTTCACGTCTTGCGTTGAGTTGTCCCATGTCCCAGCCTCTGGTGTGACGACAGTGACTGGAGGTAGAGTGTGTGTTGACATACCTCTGCCCTCCAGAGGATGTTGGGGGCCTTGTTTCACAGCCTGCCCGGCCCCAGCAGTTTCACCTTTCCATCAGGGAGTGTTTGACCCAGCCTGGGGCGGCCAGTGGTACGACAGGAAAGAGGATGGGGGTAGGTGTGGAGGATCATCAAAATACCCTCACATCACCGCGGCAAAAGCAGCAACAGGCAGCCGAGCCAGAAGAACACACACACAC
The DNA here is from genome assembly GCA_038501795.1 of Pseudopleuronectes americanus. Classification (NCBI taxonomy): domain Eukaryota; kingdom Metazoa; phylum Chordata; class Actinopteri; order Pleuronectiformes; family Pleuronectidae; genus Pseudopleuronectes; species Pseudopleuronectes americanus. Next base: position 11,316,510 of record CM076732.1, read on the forward strand.
ACTCACACACACGCACACACACACACACACAAACACACAGGAATACTGACATCTCTACCAGGAAAGACCCCAGGGGCTGTCAAATAGTGGTGAGAGCGTATGACCCAAGAATGCTCAATCAAGGGAAAAGTGACGGCTGCATGTAGGAAAATATAGACTATATTTTAGAAAAATAAGCCAGAAAAAGGTTTAACAGAAAAGACTAATTCATTTTTTTACCTCTAGGTCACCGGCGTTATGATTTTAAATTTAAATTTCAATGGTGTGTGATGAGAGCCCTATCAAGCCCACAGTTTGCCTGCTTGGTTTTGATGGAGAGGCTGAGGATAGCAGCATGTTGTCTTGCCTGGTCGTCCAATTAATTGTAACAGCATGGTAATGGGACAAGAGATTACCCCTCACACACTTTGACCCTCTGTGGCTTCTACTTAAAGAAGGCCTGAAAACAACACACAGACCTGAACAGACCCCCCCATTCTTACCACTGCAGTGTCTGCAGAGTCAGCTGAGCTTTATTCATATATCCCCAATATCCCAGTCAGTGTTCATGTCCATCTGGCTGATACTGCAAATCTGAGGATAGATCAAATGTGTTTTTGTTCTGTTTAAAAAAATAGACCACTTAAGAGATGTGTTACCTTGGTTTCTAGGTTACCTCTATTCTCAAACAAAGGGAGCAACCCAGGTAGTACCAGCACCATTAGACACAAAAGAGCATCTGTTGCAAGATCAGTAAAGGCACTAACTAAACATTTCAGAAGGTATTTTCAACCATATTTATCTCTGAAGAATTATGTGGATTACGTGATGTTGTAAATATCCTGGTGAGGTAAAGAGTTAGAGGTCGTAAAAGAAGGGCAAATGCAAAGAGTGATGATCATGTCTTTTCTTCAGCTTTGCATGAAGTGGCGCTCATTAATTGTGATGAGGTGCCAGGCGTCATCTGCCTTTGACCGTCAGGTGGAAGACAGATGGCTCTGAGGTGTTTCACTGTGGCTAGTGTTGAACCACGCACTGGGGAGATCCATCAAACCTGTACAGGCAGTCACTGTCAATGGGGGAAGACAGAGTCTCTCCTTCATAGCCTTGGAGGCCCTTTGCACTTTATATCTTTCTTTTTCTTTGTAACTAAAAAAAGACCAAGAGCTGTGGAACAAGAAAGAGTATCGAGATTACTCTACTTTACTGCTTTATTTCATATAAATTCATACTGTTATGAAACCATTGTAATAGTTGTTCACAAAGAGAATATGTGATCTCTTAGTTTCAACAATGGCAATCTACAGTTATTTGTTGAAAGGTTTAGATTTGATTTTAACGTAGTGTTCTCTGTGGTATGAATTCAACAAGCCTATAACCGGGTTATCTGCATTTATGCAATCTAGCTAACCACAGACTTGTGTGGAAATAGGACAACACTGTCTGTCTGCTTTCTGCCAGCTCGGCTCACGGGCCTAAAAGCTGCAGAAGTTCAGCCATGTCATGGCATGGGGTGTTTTGAGCATCTATTTTAATACTTTCACCAGCTTTGCTCTCGTCTGGGTTGTGGCAGAGAGATGGTCTCCTCCTCTAAGTTACAACAAACACTTCAATGATCTCGGAGTTGGCCGGCCACCAATGCTTGTTACCCACATTGGGTCTCCCCCATGCTGAATATTTATCCAGAAAATCGCATTTGCAATTATGACGTAACATGAAACCGGCTTTAAAGTTCCTAAAACTGTTTTATAGAGAAAGATGCCTCATGCAGTCTATTAATTTTTGTCCCAATGGAAGACCCCAGATGGTCTCTGCCTTTACATAAATGTATATGATTTAAACTATAAGCAGAATAGTTAGAGAAAGAGCAGGCATTTTTAAATGGGCATAAAATTATTCCTGAAGCCATCGGCCTGTGATGAATATATTATGGGAAAAATCGGATCATCTTTACAATTTTAATAGTGAAATGTCAGAGAGGACACCACATGGTGCCCACTCAGCACTGTAATATCACTGCTAATGGCAATAATATAGCACCTTTGAAAACAGTATTGCAGTGCTTGAGTCTAAATGAAATAAGAAAAAGCCACACCACTCTTAAACCATCCAGAATAGGATAAAAGCAGGAAAATATACAAATAAAATATACAAATAAAACATAAACATTTCTAAAAGCCTTTTTCTAAATTATTTTGTTGACTGATTCTGTGAGTCTCACAGCCTCAGACTGCGATCTCCAGAGCTCAGGCCCCCTGAGTGCCAAAGCCTGGTCACCTTTGATCTTTTGCACTTGAGAACATCCAGAAGGCCCCTTCCTGAAAACACAAAGATGCACACTAGCTAATAAGAGAGCAGCAGTTCAGCGATACAGTCTGTTAGTAGTGATTTAAGACAGCTAAAAACATGAGTGATATGATGTAAGATAAGCCAAGCAGTTGCATTTTGTACAAGCACCACTAGCTGTTTGCTCTACCTGCATGCTTGTATGTATTGCAATAGTCCTGTAATAGCATCATAATAGCTTGTATTTGTATGTAGGGTTTTTCTGTCACAATTTAATGTATCTGTCTTTGTGTAAAGCTGCTCTCTAATCTATCTCCCTCCCCTTCTATACATAATTGTTTTAGCTGCTATTTCTTTAATTCAGATACAATTTTAATTCTAATCAAGAACTTTTTCTCTTCTTCCTCCCCCCAATCCCTTTGTTTCCAGGATTGTTCCAAACAGAGGCAGGTGAGGAAGAAGACGGTGTCCTTTAGTTCCATGCCAAATGACCGCAAGATCAACAGCACAGCTGCTTGCATGGCCTTCATGTTGGAGGGTTGTGAGATGAAGAAGGTGCGCTCCAACTCACGCATGTACAACCGATACTTCCTGCTGGACCCAGACATGCACTGGCTCCGCTGGGAGCCATCCAAGAAGGATTCAGAGAAAGCCAAACTGGAGATCAAGAGCATTAAGGAGGTCCGTTTGGGGAAGAAAACTCCTGTTCTGCGCAGCAATGGTCTCTCAGATCAGTTCCCTGATGAATGCGCCTTCTCAATCATCTACGGGGATAACTATGAGTCGTTAGATTTGGTAGCCAGTACGGCAGACGTTGTCAGCACCTGGGTTATGGGCCTGAGGTATCTTGTGTCTTATGGCCGGCACACTGTGGACATGGTGGAGCCCAGCCAACCAAGTCTGAGAACCTCGTGGATTGGCTCAGTATTTGAGCTAGCAGATATGGAAAAGGATGGACACATAGACATGTTTAGGGCCACCCAGATAATCAAGGGACTCAACCCTGGAATGAAAGAGTCTAGGATAGAGCTTAAGTTCAAAGAACTCCAGAAAGCTAAAGACCAATACGGAGAGGCAATAAACATGGACACCTTTGTGGAGGCGTACTGTGAGCTCTGCACACGGCCAGAGATTTTCTTCTTACTGGTGCAGTTCTCAAGTAACAAGGAGTATCTGGACAGTAAAGACCTGATGCTATTTGTTGAGGTGGAGCAGGGTGTAGAAGCTGTAACGGAGGATATGTGCAGGGATATTGTTCATAAATTTGAGCCATCCGCTGAAGGCAGGGAAAGGAGCTACCTCTCCATTGATGGCTTTACACACTACCTCCTCTCCTCCGAATGCCACATCTTTGACCCCCAGCACAAACGTGTGTGCCAGGATATGACCCAACCCCTGTCCCATTACTACATCAACTCCTCACATAATGCCTCCCTTTTGGAAGACCATTTCTGGGGTTCATCAGACATCAGCAGCTACATCCGAGCTCTAAGGATGGGCTGTCGCAGCATTGAGGTCATTGTATGGGATGGCCCTGATAATGAACCAGTGGTGTATGTAGGTAGTTCGGTTGCCTCACAGCTGGCTTTCGCTAAAGTTCTGGACATTATAAACCAATACGCTTTTGAGAGCTCTGAGTATGCCCTGATTCTCTGTCTGGTGGCTCACTGCTGTGTCCCCCAGCAGAAGGTCATGGCACAGCATGTGAAGAAGATTATTGGTGATAAGCTGTATGTTGAACCCCCCAACAAGGAGGAAAACTACCTACCCTCCCCTGAGAACCTCAAAGGTAAAATTCTACTGAAGGGTAAGAGGCTACCGCCCAGCAGCACTGATGCTGAAGGGGATGTGACAGATGAAGAGGAGGGTCTGGAAATGTCCCGGAGACTCGGGTCTGATGAGAGGGACCATATAAATGGCTCGGGCTTCAAGAGACTCAGACTGTGCAGGGAGCTGTCTGATCTTGTATCTCTCTGCAAGTCTGTCCAGTTCAGGGACTTTGAGTTCTCGAAGAGGGACCAAAAATACTGGGAGATTTGCTCCATCAATGAGGTAGATGCAAACAGGTTTGCCAATGAGTTCCCAGAGGAATTTGTCTGTTATAACAAGCGCTTTCTCTCCAGGGTGTATCCCACACCTATGAGAATCGATGCCAGCAACATGAACCCCCAGGATTTCTGGAAATGTGGCTGCCAGATTGTGGCCATGAACTACCAAACCCCAGGATTAATGATGGACCTCAACCTTGGTTGGTTTCGGCAAAATGGCAACTGTGGGTATGTTTTGCGACCAGCGATCATGAGAGAGGAGGTATCCTACTTCAGTGCCAATGCCCGAGACTCCCTTCCTGGGGTGTCTGCCCAGCTTCTTCACATTAAGGTCATCAGTGGGCAGAATCTGCCCAAGCCTCGCGGCTCTGCTGCAAAGGGTGATGTGGTGGAACCCTACATATATGCGGAGATCCATGGAATCCCAGCTGACTGTGCCGAGCAAAGAACCAAGACCGTGTCCCAGAATGGAGATAATCCAATTTTTGATGAGAGCTTTGAATTCCAGATCAATTTACCTGAACTAGCAGTACTGCGCTTTGTGGTGCTTGATGACGACTACATTGGAGACGAGTTCATTGGCCAGTACACCATCCCATTTGAGTGCCTACAGCCAGGCTACAGACATGTCCCTCTACAGTCTCTTACGGGAGAGTTCCTACCTAACACCACCCTGTTTGTCCATGTAGCCATCACCAACAGGAGAGGTGGAGGAAAGGCTCATAAGAGGGGTCTGTCAGTCAGGAAAGGTAGAAAGGCACGGGAGTACACCACCAGCAAGACCACAGGGATCAAAGTAGTAGATGAGCTCTTCAGGGCATCCACCCAGCCCCTCAGGGAGGCCACAGACCTCAGAGAGAATGTGCAGGTAAGGAAGTACAGACTTAATGTATTTATGAGACATTGACATAAAATCATTGTTGATATTTTTTCTGTTAAACTGGGTTATATGGGATATATAGTATTTTCCTTTTAACCTTTTTCCTTTTAAATTCCTAAAACTGCTTTGTGATGATGGGGTTTTTCTTGGCATAACTGGCCCCCTCTACTAATCCATCTTCGACACCGGTTTCCTAAATTTGTGTATTTTGTTGGATGTTTGTGTGGGAAAAAGGTAGATGTGTTGCTTTAAGAGTTCCAAACTGATGTAACTGTTTCTGATTGGACTAATTTCACTTGCTCTTGTGGATAGGGACTTGTCTCTAAGTGTGCTCAATTAATGTTGCAGAAGAGAGCTGTAATAAAGCGACATTGCTGTACAATTATAAGGTTTATGAATAGTGTAATCATTAATGAGGGACAATTACTGCCCCAGGGAGATGACTGGGTTGCTAGGCACTTAGTGCTCTACTCCTCTACTTGAACAAATAAAGATTAGTCACCATGGAGAATATTTGGTACATTAAAAGAATCAGAAGTCTTTCAGTGCAGTTTATTATTTCATTTGCGATGACTGAAGGATGGGATGCAAAGCTTTTCTCATTTTCTCGCCCTTCAAATTAGGGTTAGGGAGCGTTTTTCATTCCCTGTTGTGTTTCTTGGTTGTCAGAGTGGCAGGCTTGGTCTTGCTCTGATAGTTTTCTAAACACAAAAAATCTTGCTGTGTTCAATTCACTGTTGACAACAATGCTCTGACTACTCAGGGGAAAATGTGTCAACATAATCGTGTTACATGTAAAAGAGATCTAAAGTAAGTAGTTAGTAAATCTGCCTTGATCTAACAGTAGAACCCCCAAAAGCTTTTTTTCTTACTTATTTAAGAATACACTTTAAACAGTTCTCTCATATAACATTTCAAAATAGATAATTGCTACTGTGCAAGTATGAAAAAAAATTAGACTGTAACGTAAAAGAATGAAGGAAGAAATCATTTTTAATTTTATCTAAAGACTGATGTAGAAATAGTGGAATATAAAAAACTTACTTGTCACAAGTTTACATGAAGTGATTTCTCATTAATATAACAAAACCTTTTCATGTATTTATAATTTGCTTATAAACACGTGTCTTACTTAAATATGTGAGGTAATGAGTAGTTGACCATCCCCTGATATCTCACCAGTCCCCTGCTTTCTTGTGAATGATTGACTGACACAGGCGTAAAATCTAACAAATCTTAATGTCTCATGTAAGGAGACATCAAGAAGCTACATATAACTCTCCTTTTTATTAATGTAAGTCATACATACCACGCTCTGTCCATCTGTCTTTATTGATCGCTAACTTCAGTCTAATGGCACAGCAAACAAAAGACCAGACCAAACTCAATGAGATGTGATAAGAGCTCCTGCGGCATTTTGTAAAGCATTTTTCAATCGCAGAACAAGGCAGGTTATGATCATTTTACTCCCCGATACCCCTAGAAGAGAGAAACATCTGCGTGTTCTAATGGGGAAAGTGATCCTATCAAATTCAGAGTAATATTTTAAAATTACAGCTTGATTAGGCTTTAAGAAGAATCCAATTTCAGGAAACCTGTTGGAAATATAAGTGTGAATTTGAGCAACTAATGAACAATCCTTATTGAAGATAATGCTGTGGTATTTTCTGGCCGTGCCAAAAATCTTAAAAGTTTGATTATGCCTAGTATTTGACAAATGGACAACATAGCAGTTTGATATCAGATCCCAATCTTTGCTCAGATGTCATCAGCACGGAAACATTTAATGAAACGTGTCTCATTGTGGAGACAGCCCTGTAAATCTGACTAAAAATTACATCCTAACTTCTGTAAATCTCAACTCAACAAACTCTTATTTAAAATGGAAATAATCAGACATGTCATGTTTTACAGGCTTTGAATCATCTCTCATAATAAATGGCATTCAATTCTACACAGAGGCCTAGAGGAAAAATGTCATCGGGTGGACAGATGATTAAATGTGAATCAGTGTTCTCAACCTGATCAAACAGCGTAAAATCCAAACCACACCACCCTCATGTTTGAAATGGAAATGTTTCTTTTTGAAATGAAGAGATGAAAGTTGAAGGGAAAAAATCAAAGAGGTGAAGTTAAGAGGAAGGCGATGAAAGGGATAAATAAAGGTGGAATAAGGCCTTTGCCTTTTAAATGTAAAAAGTGTTGTCAAAGCTTTGTGGAGGCTATCTGTGTGGAGCCTGTTGCCGTGGATCCAGAGGGCAGCGACACAACCTGAGGCCAACAACCCACAAGGTAGCCGCCAGACCGGAAACTTCTGAATCTCTTGACTTGAAGCTAAGACTCAGCCTTAACAAGAGATTGGAATATCTTTCATACCCAGCCATCCATTCATCCATCCATCCATCCATCCTTTATCTTTACAGCTTAAACTTTTTAGGGTTCGGGTGGGAAGGAGCCAATGCGAGCCGACAGTGGGCGAGAGGCAGGGCAGGACAGGTCGCCAGCATATTCCAGGATTGACTATATTTAGAATGACTAGCAACCATCCACACCTACAGGCAATAGAGTCTCCAGTTAACTCAAGCTGAGAGTCTTTGTCAAACTCCTGACTCTGCTTGGTTTGCTGACAGGTTCAAAACCATGGGCTGTATTTAAAGATGGACAACGCATCTCCACTTCCTCCCACCATATAGAACTGAAGCCAAACATCCTAGGGACAAATGTAGCCATATTGTGCATTTGGAGTCAGATTCTGCGCATCAGGGATCGAACAGTGATGTCCTATCAATACACAGACTTATCCATCATGAGTCTCTGCTGTCAATCATGACATGTCAGCCCCTTTTTTTATAGCATTAAAGAACTAATTAAAAGCAATCAATGAACACTTGGACATGTGAGAAGAACTAGCTGTATTTGGATAGCATTTGACTGACGTGTATGGTTCGATCCTGGAGCCGTTTTGTTGTTAGGCGACAGTGCTAACCAGATGCCACACATCTTTTGTACCCTTGGTCACTTAAATCTATCCATCCAGAGCCATGAAAGCTGTACACGCACACATACGCACACACACACACACACACACACACACAGACACACACACACACTTGTGTTGCCGTCAAAAGCGTTATTTCACCTCACCGAGCTCTTTTATGATTCCTTTTATCCTCAAACAGCAAAGCATCCAGGTGGCGTGCTTTGAATAACAACTGAAAGAAGAAGTCCATTTGATTGTTAACAACACTGAGGAAATCCATGAACACTGAATACTGGGCAGACATGATTGGTTGCCATGCCTCGTATGTAGAAGTCCACAGCAAATCAATTATTTCTGCAGGAGAGTGTGTGCTGATGCCCGTGGACCTCATAAAGTGTTGATCGAGCTGGTGGAGAGTTGCCCGCCTGGAATTTATTTTTTATTTGCTGTAATGTGTGAGGGTGCCATCATGGGTCCATTCAGCACAACTCAATGATGTAGGGAGAGAGAGAGAGGTACACAGATAGAAGCAAAAAGAAAGAAAGAGAGAGAGAGAGAGAGGGGCAACAAGAAACAAAAGCAGTGTTGTAACCGGACACAGAGCTCTCATTTGGGAATGTTGGAAGGGGAGTAAAGTGGGGGGAAGGGAGTAATTAAAAACACAAGCCTCTCATTGGCTTTTGTAACGCCATAGGTTGGAAACAATATGGCTTTTATGCCGCAAAAACATTTATGCATGTGGTCCCTCACACACATGCATGCAATTATACAAGGCATAATGAATGCTAATGGCTTCAGCTCAGACCACACTGAGACACAAACACATACATGCTCACAATTCACCCCGTCAGACTCAGAGCTGTCCAGCTTCCACCATTGTGTTCCTCTGCGGCCGTGCTCAACTGCTCCAATAGGTGTTAACCATAGCTGAGGTTCAGCATACAGATGGCAGCAGTATCCCCTGGCTACCCTCTCGGTGGACAGGAGGGTCAAGCCTTGCAGTGACATCCTCTCAGGTAGAGAGGGATCCTCCTGCGGAGCTGGAGGTCTAGCCCTGGGAGACAGCTGGTTTCCCACACTGCAGAGTGTGTGGACAGATTCCCCAAATCCTACAATGGCTTGTTCTCTCTCTTTTACTGTCCCCTTTTTATCTCTTTGTATACCTTCTTATCTGATATCACATTTCCTCATCATCACACTCACTCTTCTCCATGTCCTTGCAGTTCTGGCTCATCCAAGATTTCTCTTTTCCACTGCTTTTTTTTTCTTTCTCAGTCCCTTTCGGTTCTCCCAGCCTCCCTCTGTCACACTCGCTTTTTCATGCTGTCACTTAACCAAAGAGTGCTTTGTGAAAACCCAGCTTAAATTCCCATGCTGGCAGAAGAATGAAACGCTGTGTGGGACAGTTGCCTGGTTGCTGGAGCAGAGGACTTTGAAGCCAGACGTGTGGAGACTCCAGTCGTGTTGTGGCTGGAAAACAGACAGCAAAGGTCGGAGACTGAGCCAGAGACAGAGAGGAAAACTGAGGCTGGCAGAACAGTTGACATGAAATTGAGTTGCAGCTGCTCTTGAATATGGTGAACTGTCATTTAAGGTGATGGTCAAATAGCCAAGTTACTGTGGGGCTTGCAGGCAGATGCAGTGAAAAGAAATGATTCAATTGGTTGGTTGTGAACCAACTTCAGATTGTTACATGGCAGTGAGGACATTGGATACATTACTGGACTGGAATAAATGGAAGACATAAACAATTGGCCCGTATATAAGATGAGATAATGGTTTCTGTCAGGGCTCCGAAACTGAAATCCACTGCTTTTTTTCTTTGAATTTCATGACGTACCTTCCACCCCCGTCTGTTTGGTGGTATGTTAGTTGTTGGTTTATTTGTTAGCAAAGTTACACAAGCTATACATATTTTTACCAAACTTGATGGAGGGATGAGGTCTGGTTCAGGAAAGTATCCGTTCAATTTTAGCGCAGATGCAGTTTAATGGGTGGATCCAGGAGTATATTTAATTATATGTATTTTTGAATTCTTTACTTGGTGTAATGACAAGTAGAACATTTAGGTTATCAGGCCCGTCCCTTATTTATTTTACAACTCAGTGCCATTGCAGTTTTATTCTCTGTAACAGTTGTCCATGTAAAAACTGGAACATATTAAGGAGAATGCTTTGTACTGACTTCATTTTTTAAGGTAAATGCAGAGATGAGGTAGGAATAAGCGTGAAAGAAAGGGGAGGAAATACAAGATGAAAGTAAGAAAGAGAAGGATGAGCAGAATTACATTGCGGAAAACGGATTTTGCCCAATTTTACTGTCGCCAGACTCACTGCGATCTTATCTTGTTTCTGGTCTGGGGGGAGTATCATGAGCACTCTGATTAAATCTCCTCACTCAAGGTCACAAACCGTGTCATTCCTTTAGGACCACGATCACTTCATCTGCCAAGTACAATAACTTTACAGGAACAACAGACACATTTATAATATTTATGTCAATATAAGCCAGGTTTCGACCACAAGAGCTTTCCACAGGAACTGGGATCCTTTGCAGGAACTAGGCATTTCCACCTCAGGGAGCAGAGTCTAAATTTAGTTCCAGGGAAATCTTTTTGTCCACAGAAAAAGTGCCTGCTCAGTGGGTTGTAGTTTACGAAAGTACAGGAACCTTCGGGTGGGGCCTGGAGCACTGGAGATGCCTGGTTGGTCGAGTGCGCTAGTGTTTTTATCTCAGCCGATCAATCTCTGCAATAACTCTTAAAATCTGTTTCCTTCCTTTACCTCTTGCATGTCAGGTGTTTAGACGAAACTTTGCTACTGGTACTCGTCTCTTTTCAGATCAACAACATCCCAATTCAAAATCTCCACCATGTTTACAGTTGTTGAGTTATTTATTTAAACTGGAAAAATTGTAATGTCTTTTTATTTGTGCATTTTTTTCACTTGCTTCTGTTTCTCTTCCCAGAATGCCACAGTGTCCTTCAAGGAGCTGTGTGGCCTGACCCCCGCGGCCAACATGAAGCAGTGCATCCTCACAGTGTCGAGCTGGCTGACGAACAGTGAGCGGTCACTGAGGGTGACGGTGGACCTGAGCGAGACCTACCCGACCATGGAGGCTCAGGGTCCTGTACCTGAGCTACTGCGCAAAGTGTTCAACGCCTATGACATGGTAAGTGACCTGCACACACAAGATAGGGGTTGTACTAGTATGTTGAAATTACATGAAAAGACCTTGGACAAAACAATTTTTGTTAAGGCCGATATCAGTCCATTAAACATGCCTTTCTTCATCAACAATTAATTTTTACTTGGGAAACTGTTGCAAATGTTGAAAAACGTCAATTATTAAAAAAAATGAAAAAAACATTCCGGATACTTTCCCTGATCTGGTTTGTGTCCAAATGGTTTTGTGTTGAATTTCAATCAGAAGTATAAGTATAAGTTAATACAGTACACATACTGCTGAGGTTGAATATGAACCAATTGCAGACACAAGAAGGCTGGTGCCACAAAGTCAGATTCATTGAATGTATGAAGAAAAGCAGGCTAACAAGCATGCGTGTGGGTATGCACTGCAGGCAGCAGGATACAGAGAGCAGACAAGTCGCTAGTGAGGTTCTAGGGAGGAGAGGTTACAGCATGAAGAGCACACAGGGGACATTAGCAAATGAGAGAAATGAGAAACGGTTCCGGTGGTCGGGAATCAGGTAAGCAGGTGGGTCTGGGAACAGAAACACAGTCTGGGGACATGTGGTGCGTGGGTGGAGCATGACAAAAGACAGAACTGTGACAGGAATCATGAATATTGCACAGGTCTTCCTTTGAGACAATAACACTCTTGTTATACTGTGTAGCATCTCAGTACATTTCTACTTCAGATAAAGATTAAAAAAAAAGCACTCAGGCTTTCAAGTATGATATCAGAGGCTGTCCTGTCCCATGATGCTGTGATAAGCACTTCCTGCTCAGTGCAGATATCTGTAGGTGCTGTGCTAACGAAAGAGGAAAAAGCCTCCACAAGACAGATGGTTATGGTGCTCCCTCCCTTAATGGTGGATTGTTTATCATTTGATTTGCTGGATGAGTTTTTAAACGCGTCTCAAACCACCTATTTGATCAGTCAGATTGTCAGCTGAGGCTTCTCATTGTATAATTTCACACGTCCCTCTCCATCCTGCCTCCTCTCCTACATGAACACTGCATTTTTCACCACTTGACATCGGCACAGCCCAAAAGGGCCTTGGAGGAGTCTGTCTGTAAATAGTTATCACCCGCTGTTTCTACTCCCCTCTCCTCCTCCTTTGTGAAGCCTGGTGGGAGCTGGGGGAGTGGGTCACTAGGATAGGGCACGAGGTTGCTGCGCCCCCGCACTCCTCCTCCTGCGGCCGACACCTACAGAGGTGCGTGACATCAGCGGCAACGCGGCTCCCAAGACAGAACGGCTCTGGCTTTTAAGAAGCCCTAAGCTTGCAGGAGGCTTCCTTGCGCTGTTGGAGCAACTCTCATGCTCCAGTCCACAGTGCACGCTTTCTGGGGACAAGCTGAAAACATCCCATTCTAACCCTTCGATTTTACCTGATTGGATGTTTGGTTCTTAATTGATAAAGATGATTAATAGTCTGTTTTGTAAGCTAATTAATAAGGACATCAATGTCAGAAATAAAGTCTTTCAGGTCTTGTCGCTCTCCCCTGTCTGATCATTTTCTAGTGCATAATAATATCCCTGCACCTTCTATGGTTTAATGGTACATTAATGGTACATTAAACCATAGTCCTGTCCTGAGGCTCGGGTATGTTTGGGTTTGTGGGTTTGTGTTTGCTTCCCAAAGACTGGCTTTGTTGGCATGCTCCCCACTCTAGAACAGATGACCCAGTGTGTGTGGGTGTGTTTGGTGTGTATGTGTGGTGTGTGTGTGTGTGTGTGTGATGCTTGTGACCTCATAGCAACATTGCTGCCAGCACCAGGCCGTTTACTGTAGCGTATCAGTGTGCAATGTGTGTCCTTGCTCCCCTTCATGTGGCTGGTATAAGACTGAGCTTTTTGTCCATTCATTTATAACGGAACAAATCTGGACAATGCACTGCACCATACTTTTATATTTACAGAATAAAAATGAAGACACACATCGGGAGCATTCCTCCACCAAGGACCAACAGAAACCACATTACATTCATTAGATCTGGATTTTTATTTTGCTCAGCACCAAATTTGATACATTGATATTAGTCCCAGAAGGATATATGTTTTTTTGTCGTCAACATCCATGAATTGTTCTCTGAGAATTCAAACTGTCGGTGTAGACACGCCCCCTAATCCAGATCCATCTCTTTACTGACCCAGACCACATAACTTCCACCAGGTTTCTGTGGTAATCTGTTCTGTAGTTATTTTGTAACCCTGCTAGCAATCACACAAACAAACAAGAATATAACGTCCTTGGCAGAGGTAAAAAGAACTTGGACTTCTTTGTAGATTCATCATTTGCAGCAGCCACAAAGGAAGAAGTCCTCTACTGTACAGGCAGACGTGACCAGAATGCAGCGTCGCTTCAAGACAAGCTGCATTCAAGACCATTCTCTTTATTCAATGGAAATATTTGTTGTTTGTCTTACTTCCACTACCGGTACCATTCATCTCACAGCACTGACGTCCGTTCTGTGGAGGTTAGGGAAGAGATTCATGGAAATGTAGATTCATCGGATACTTAATGCATGACACATCAAAGCCTTTGCATTTGTATGATATCCTTGAGGTTTCAAACGTCCCCTTGAGGAAGGGACGGTCTAAACTGAGCTCCCTTTACAAAACTGTCTGCACTGAGACCAACTCTCATTAGGATAGCAGAACAAGAAACGGCATGCACACGCGCACACACACACAGACACACACACACAGTTTGTGCAGAGTGTGAAACTTCATTAGCTTCCTCCTCGGCGCTGAAGGGCTGGTCCAGCTGCTTCTCCTCCAGCCTGTGGGATGAGGTTTAGGACTCAAACTACACCACACTGTGATGTCAGATGCAAATGTGGGGGTGAAAATAGGAAGCAGCATCTCTCCCACGCTTCCCTTTTTCACTGGTGGAACCAACACACATGTCAATTCAGTGCAGATATGCCTGGAGTAAGCTTTAAATCTCAACACACCATGTCGAGCAGAGAAGAAAGAGATACCGACATGCACATGTACAGACACATGTATATATAAACAGACTCAAACGTATAGATTTGATGTGCTGAGAGGAGCTGGAAAGCAATCAGGCCAGATTGTTACACTATACTGGTATGTACAGGCTTATGGAACAAGTTGTACAAGAGAGTGAGGATGCTGGGATAAATATTGAATGAATAAGAACATACTGTACAGGCAGAAGTGGTTTTATGTTCATATACCGAGAGCACATGTAGAGCCAACTGATTTATCGACTGACCTATATGAGCCGTTTACACATAAAGCATTAATGTTTGCCCATGTCAAATTGTTTTTACAGAATAAATGTTTATGTTTATGTTCATATACTTCAAGTGGTATATACTTGGTTGACTTTGTGTTTTATTTCTATTCATAATTAAATATAATAAGTTTATGGTTAAACCCTTAAATATATAAAGCCTCAATTACATGTCTTTATCATAAGGATTTTATAGGATTTTTCCTATTTTAATATATACAATAAAACACCATAAACTGACTGCTTTGCTTTTCCCTATGAACATGGCAAAACACATCCCTGCTATGTTGTTTACACGCTGGCTTAATTGGATTAAGATATCAGATAAAGATATTTACATGACAACACCGTTTCCTTAAACCTGTGCAGGCTTAATTGTTAATATGTCCGTAAACATAGCAGCTAAGCTCTCGGCTCAAATACGCCTAAATGAGGCCTGGTGGTGTAAGAGATCAAATCTGTTGGGTTCTACGGGAACAACGCGACAAAAGAAACACCTCCGATTATTGTTTATAAAATAACTTTGCTTTGTGTTTGACTGGGCCTACTCTTTGCTCTCCGGGATGACTGGTTCAATGCTGAGATACAAACTAATCCAATGCAAACCTGTTTTTTTATAGATGATCCAAACCAGCAGAACACTGATCGAGTCGGCTGACGTGGTCCACTCCAAGCTCACACAAGCACAACGAGCAGGTAAGTTTCAGCAACGTTCCTCGGCTGCAACTCCCCATCCATCACCAGTGTCATTCATAATGTGATGTGTAATCCAAGCTGATAATCCTTGGTATTTATTTGAATGATATATAGGTCTGAGCTTATTCTGTTTTTTAGAATCTCTGATGACATTTCAGAAAATCAGCAGCAGCATCAGTGTGCAAACAAGGCAGGATAGTGTAGATCTGTGAGCTACTGTGCGCCAGATGACTCACAATTCAAGGACAAGATTTGTGTCCAAATCAAAAATCCATTATCTCCCTCACTGGCATTTCTTACTTATTTGTTTAAGAGAAAAATAAGATCCTAAGACACAAAGCAACCTTAAATCAGTTGAGGAGTCAAATATTTTCAGCTGCTCTCTTTTAAGATTAGAGTGGCTTGTGTGCTATTACTGCGTAAATCTGCATGTAACACATCTTCTTGCCCTAATAGTGAGTAGAGTGAGTGTAGTGTATCCGCTCCCTCAGCATCTCCATCAAAAACAGTGGCTGCTGCTGATAAAGCAGGTCATTGTCAATCTGTTTGTACTGTGTAGTTATCATGTCAGAGGGAAGGTTCAAATGTACATACACAATACTACGTTTTCGTTTGAAAATGCATCGACAACAGGCATCGGCCTCGGTTACCAGTGCAGAACGCAGCACAGGGAGAGGTGGGGATGAGAAAGAGGGATCAAATTGAAAAGGCGTTTTCTCATTGATATTCTTTTAAAGGGTGTAAAGGGTCTGACCTTTCGGCTGAAACTGTAAGACTCACTATAATAAGATCATCAATAAGAGAGAGAATCATGGAGTCCTGTGCCTCGTCTTCCAGAGCCTCTTTTGCATTCAGCACTAATTGTCCCTCATCTGCTTTGCTTCTTTGCCACACATCAGTGCCTCCGCTGAAGAACTCCTCGAATCGGAGCACATAAGTTGAATACCGACATGTTCATTTTATATGTTTGTGCCTCATTGTAATGCTGTAGGCACTGACAGATTCAGTCCTGTAATAGACCTCACAGCAGTGTGTGTAGAAGCGGGAAGCCATTTGTAGTTTGTGTGTGTTGTTGCTTTGCATGATAAACCCAAAGTAGGCAGGGGAGGCTTGCTCTGTGGCACATGCCAACCCAATATCCTGGGGCTGATAAGCCAATTTAAAACCACTATACCCAGCTTTACTCCCTGGCTTCCCACAGAGGCAGGCATATGCATTGCTCCCTCTCCACCCCACCACAACCTTCCTAGTTGATGTTTGTGCTGTGCGGTTACCCGGGGATGTGGGTTGAGCCGTAGGAGCTTCAATCACAAAGCTGTCCCCCTGGCTCCAAGGTTCCCGAGCTCGGAGCTCGAGGCATCTTCAAACTCGTCGAAGGCAGATCACTTTAACCCCACACACAGCCGCGACCACACGCTCAGCAGCGGCAGGAGCTGGATACCAGGAGGCAGTTGCTCGGCTAACTGCTGCCGTCAGGTGAAAACCTATCAAAATGTCAACAATTTTGGAACCACTGTTGGAAAATCCAACTACGAGCTGTAATTAAATGTGTTTTGAAAGGGCTTCAATAGCCCGAGGGGTTGAAGTTTTTTCTGGAGGGGCATGTCATCCTCCAACAGAAGTGAAAACAAAGCAATTCCTCAATCTCGAGTTACCATAAGAGCAGCAGCCTTATGTAACAGCGATACAATGAGTCTGAGGGCTACAGCGACAGCCCTGAGGGGCCTCAGCTGCAGGCCAAACATAGCACTTTCCCTATCGCCTGCTCCCACTCCCCTGCCCCCGGCGCTCACACGCACGCCACGATCCAAACCACCGCCATTCTCAAATATACATCCCTTCCATGTGCGCTCATCCATGCGCCCAGACATCCGCTGCACTTTTGATAGTGATAAGTGAGGCAGAAGAAAATAATGAAATTAAAAATATGATGCACAGATAGCAGCCGTTTCTCTGCCATAATGTCGCGTTACAGCAGACTGCCAGACGAGCAGATGCCCCAACACTGTTTGCCAAATTCCAATTACTTACCTCTTCATGTATAAAAGAGCTGTGAAATGTGACCTATCACCTCAAAATAAAATAACATTTTTGAACTTTAAATTAAATTTAACCTTTTAGGCCTCTGGGAATATAAGTTCTGAATTGATATTGGCTCATAAGACAGAACGGTGTGAGTATAACAGCAGTTTTTCATAATTACACTGCGATTTCAAGCTCATGCACAATTGCCATCTCCGAACTGCCATCATTTTACCTAGCTAATATATAACAACTACATCATCACACGGAGCACTAACTATAAAATACTGTCCATTTACGAAGCATATATCAATTGGTATCTGTGCTTGTGATGCATGAATCGCATTTAATAGAATTTCAAGATGGAAGAATAGCTTGATGGAGTAAATATGTGAACATTAATTTTTAGATCTGCGATAATAATAATCTCCCTCCAGCTCTAATACACCAATTGTTTTTCGATATGAATTCAGACACGTCCTGCTTCTCCTCACATTGTGCTTTCTGTCCTCTCCATCTGCTTCCCGTCTCCTCAGGTCCCTGTTGGTCTGTGTATGTGCCGCTGCTTTTCCCTGCATATATATATTTCACAATTGTCCATCGAGATTCAATTGTTGTTATTTACTGCAAATGGAATACCTCTATCTAGCAGTCAGTATGTTTATTGCTAAGCTGCTAGAGACTGTGAATAATTCATAGTGACAGTGCTTCAACTTGACCTCCATGTTGCTGAATGTGTGACGGATAGAAAGGTTGAGCGGGTTGAGGAAAGCCACTACAATCCAATTTTACAATGACAAAGACAGTGGATCTAATAGAACGATTCCCAGATCCACCTGTCTCCTCGCACAAAGGCTACAGCACGAG
Organism: Pseudopleuronectes americanus; assembly: GCA_038501795.1. Lineage (NCBI taxonomy): Eukaryota > Metazoa > Chordata > Actinopteri > Pleuronectiformes > Pleuronectidae > Pseudopleuronectes > Pseudopleuronectes americanus. Next base: position 11,334,719 of record CM076732.1, read on the forward strand.
CCTTCCTCCCTAAATAGGTTTTCTCCCTTTTTCCTGTCATCTCTGACTTGTTTAGCCTGCGTCTCAGTTCATTATGAGCATTTCTCATCCTCTGGAGAACGGGAGAAAAGCCACCACCAGGACATTTGGATGAACTCGTAGCTCCCCGACAAAACCCTCCATCATTCTTGGCGGCCTCGGAAGCACACGAGTTTACCTCTTTTGACAGACTGACAAGCTCTGAATGCTCTCATCAGAAGGCGACTCGCAAGCCCCAACGAATTTGTACAAACTGACGTTGACAAGAGCAAAAAGGCTGAATCGCTGACGGATGGTTGGCGAGTGGGAACAAAATATGAGGCGCGAGATGGAGGATTTTGCCTGGAATTTAGGGTTTTGTCTTTATGATCGATCTGAAAGCCGAAAGGTGTAATTTTGACGTAATGGCAGAGTGAGAAGTGGAAAAGGTGCTATTAGAGGGCGGGCTGTCAGTATCAGAGAGGGAATGTGGGAGAGTGTGTGTGAGGCCTTTGATTGAACTTGACACTTAAGCCCCGGTCATTAAAAGTGTTCTGTGCTCATCAGCTAAATGCTGCTGTGACAAAGCCATAATCAAAATGACACGCTGGTGGCGGCTCTGAAACGAGGGACCTGAACTAACCTCTTACCTCCTCACTTGCCTCTAATTCTCAATATGAGCAACATGTAAATGACACAGGCACGTCGGCAGACTCATCACTCGTAGCGTTGCCGAGAAATGTGGAGGGACAGTTTCGGACCCCTGTGTTTTTTTTTCATTTCCCAGCTGCACCGGCCTCTGTTTCCTCGTTTCCTTCCCGTGTTTAGTTTATGCCCAGTCATTATTGCAGCTAATCAGTTCAATTTGGGCAGTGAGGCTGACGTGTTGATGAGGATGGAGAGGTGCTTGATGATCGGGCACTATTGATGGCTCTGCATCGCACACACCACTAATAGGGGACCAGATAGACAGCTGGGATGCACACACTGGCACCTCCAGATGCTACCACAGTGTGTGTGTGCATGTGCATGTGCGTGTGTGTGTGCGTGCGTGTGGGCGTGCACGTGTGTGTGTGTACAGTACAGTACACTGGGACTTGTTTATGTGTATGCACACGCATCAAATATATTTGTGCATGGAGAGCACAACTCCCACTCCATCTCTTAACCAGCCTCTGCTGCACTGGCTTCTACGGCATTCAGTGGATTTCCTTAAGGAAGTCTTTCATCAGAAAGCTTCACAAGAAAGACTGAGGCTACTGTGCCTCAGAGACGAGCAATGACTCAATTAAGCCATTTATACGACATCTCTGTGCTCCTGCGCATCTTTAAGCATTTCTCTGTGTTCAATATGCGCTGAGGAGGGTTGGCCAGGACCTACTGGACCGGATCACAATGCAGAGCTGTTCCCTGCTTACAGGCAATATAAACATTACAGCATGTGTATAGCTAACAAGACACTCTGTACATGGCTCCGGCAGCGCGTAACATTAGCCTCCAGTTACCTAGTAGCTACCTGAAACTCAAGTTCAACATAACAGCAACGGCCTGAAGCTATAGGGTCAAAAGTGCGGCTTGTATAGTTGGTGGCGGTATGCACCTTGTTATTTGCGATCTGCCGATAATTTGAGAGAAGAAGAAGAAGAAGAATAAGGAAGGGAGGAACACAACAAACTTAATGAAAAAACTGGTGATGCACATCAGCCACAGGGGGGTGTCCCTGGTCCCAGTGGGGAGACAATTGAGTATCAAGAAACTAAAAGACTGTTATTCAGGGGTCATTTATTGTAGTTGGGGTATTTTTTTTATTGATGGTGTGAATTTGTTTTGCACTTATTTGTATATTCAAATGATGTATACTTTAAACTATTAAAAGTAAGTATGTTCATTTTGCCTTAGCAATAAAAGACCCATTCTTATCGTTGACCATTTGATTTGGCCTTTTTTGAAAGAACATTTTTTTGGGGGAATCGTTTAGGCATAGGAACCATTTTGAAAGTAACTTTTTAGCATCGGTATCGGAGAAAATCACAACGATGCCAAACCCAAATGTGAGCCGTTCAGGTGTCCGGTCTGAATGTGGCGCTGCATCCAGCCATGTTAAAACAGAACAAATCTACAGAGCTGCTGCCTCCCTGCAAACCTGTCTGTGCTTATGTACTGATGCACAGAACCCCTGACTGACCACTGTGTTAGGTATATGGTTTGAGACCACGCCGTTCCATTACCATGGAGATTGAGGGGATGAAGACATCTCCCTCCCTCCGTTGCTCCTTGGCTTTGTGCAGTAATTGTTGCCCGTGCTCATCCGCAGCTTGAAAATCCCCCTCTCTCTTTGCAGCTATGATATTCTGCTTGGGCTTTGCAGTGTGTATGACTCGACATATAATGAAACACTAATCCGACTGTATCTCCCTTTCACCCTTTCTCTCGTCTTTGGTTTCATCATTCCTTTTCACCAGATCCAGCTTTGAGATTCTGTTTTATTTTTATTTTCAATTTTTCATTTATTTACCTTTCTCTTTCCCTTTATCTGAGCATTGTGTGTTTGGAGTATGAGAGTTGCAGCGGCAGCTGTCATTACAAAGCCAAAGCCCCTCTCTGCTCTATGCAGAGACTATAAGCCCTAACTGGGGCTTTGTGTGTGAGTGTATACTCAGAGGGGACATATTGTTGTCCTCTTCCTCTTTTTGTCGATCTAAGCACCAATTTTTCTCTCTCCCTGTTGTTGTTGAATGTGCTACGGCAGCTGCATTCAGTTTGTTCTGTTTATTAACTCAAAGTTCACCTTTAGTGACACTAAAGAAAGGCAACCATGGAGGGAGGAAATAACCAATAATTGGGAAATAAAATGCTTGAAGAGGCTGTATTGCGACAAGCTGCCTCTAGCTAATTTCATCCCTCATTCAGCTTTGTGCCGGCCTCACTCTCCAAGTCTTGTGATCACAAACCCGCCTAGACTCGGCTCTTCACCAGCAGAGACCCATACACCAGATTATAAGATCAAATCAGCCCTAAACCCTGTTAACACAACTTCCAGCCTTAAAAACAGACATTCTGCACTGGCTCCACATCATCATTTATATGGAAATGAGAGAACAACAGGGGCCCGGGCACTGATGCGCACTTGGGGCCAGGGAGGATGTTTTCTGGACTTACTGGTTGACCTCTTGATCCATTTTAATTGCTCTGCAGATTATTGGGGGAAATTAGTTTCTCGTAGTGTCAAACATACAGTTGTGTTGAAGTCAAGTACCGGAGGGGGGGTGACCTGTGGAACATGTATGAAGCACACTCTCACACACATATGAAATAACAGGCGCACAAAGAGACCCGGTCAAGAGATTGATTGGGTCGATAAACACCCAACGGGATAGTTCACTGAAAAATGATAATCGACTTACAGCTATACCGATGGAGGGGGGAGTGTTTTGAGATGGATAGATTATCACTGAACTTGGTGGAAGGACGTGTCAAGGGTCACGAAAGAACCCATTCAATTTTGGTGCAGATCAGAATCAGGAAAAAACACTTTTTGCGCTTTCTTCACATTTCAACATTTTCGTTGATGACTCAGATTAATTAAAGGATCTAGATGAAAACACTCAGGCATATTTAGTGCTCCAATATTCATGAGTGTGTGATATGTGGTGCAGATCCAAATAAAAATCCAGATCGAGTTCAAACATGGTTTTATAAGGGGACTGTTGGGCCTTGGCAGAGGTAGGCGTCATTCTAGCCAACACCCGTCCTGATCATTCTACTTCAGCCCTTGGTTTTGTCGAGTAGGAGACAGTGTGACCGCAGCGGGAAACAGAGAGAGCATGGTGTACTTTTACAGCAAATAAAAAGCAGAGCATTAAATATTAAACCAAGAATTAGTTTTGGTTCAGTATAATTAAGCTATTATGTAATGATCTTGAAGTATTTTTTTCACAAAAGCAAGCTAGACAGTCTCCCCTGGTCTGAGGTCATTATCTGGCTCCCCAATGAAAATCAGTTTAATTAAAGCCTTTACTGAAGTTGAGGTGCAGTAAACTTCATCTGCGAGTGTGTGCAATTGAGTGTGGCTTGATTGAATTTAAGGGGACTCTTAAGCCTTGTGGTATACAATCAACCTAGAACCATTAATTATTTTAGAGTTCTTTATTCAACTGTGTGATCGTTTATGAGGCGGCCCTCATGTTGCTGTTGAGCCGTTTTGGATTATACAGAGGTGACAGTCACAAGCTGAGTTCTAAAGAGCGCTGGTGCTTTTTGTGAATGGCGGCGTTTCATGATTTGTCGGTTTCTGCAGACGTTCCGTGCTGCGGTGGCGTCAGGCCACTTGTCAGGGCACGGACTGACATGTGGGCAGAGACTTACAGCTTTAGGAGGAGTATGTTCTTAATGCCCTGAGGATTAGTAATGGTCTAAATAAATGAAGCCAGACCTACACATAGATTAATTAGAGGTTCCCCTGCAGTGCACTTCCCCGATCTGACCCCCTTACAGTAATTCAACCTCTTGAATTGTGTGACATTCACCTGAGGAGTTAGCTCAATGCCTTTTGTTTTGCTGGCTTTTGTGTGGCAATTCATTGCTATTTAATGATTAACTGCTGTAGTTAATGAGCTGCAAGTAAAATAGGACTGTTCTGCAGTCATCTATGTTTTATGTCTCTGCCTTTTCGTCTTTATGAAATAGCAAATACCAATGACCTCTGTAGTCCTCTATTTGACTTTTTACCTACAACAAGGACAGCAACTCTTAAATTATCATATCAATTCCTAACTCTTCTAATAAGGTTCAACTTGAGTGCTTTTCCCAGGATGAAATAATCATTTTCCATAGTCCAGTTTTTTTATGTGATATTGAAAGACAGGATGACTCTCTGAAATATATTTTTCTATTAAAGTTCTGTTTAACACATATATGTCACGTGTGTCTGTGTCCAGGTCTGGATTTCCATGAGGACCTGCATCGCATCGGAGCCAAGGAGGGTCTGAAAGGCCGCAAACTCCAGAAAGCCATGGAGAGCTACGCGTGGAACATCACTGTGCTCAAGGTGAGACGCACTCACAGGTGGTCTACAGCAGAACAGAGACCCCCCCCATAACCACACTTTATCTCCAGTGTGTGTAATAATACCTTTGATTGATGTCAACATGTGCGATTGTATCAGAGACTATAACGAGCTGGATAAGGAATCCTCAACCCAGAGATTAAACTACATGGTGTCTTAAGAAGGCTCCCTGGGCTAATAGTGTTTTCCTCCTCTGTAATCCCTAAATCTCTTAATTAATTGCTGCTGATTCCAAGTACTGTTTTATTTATTTGCTTATGTAACCATCTTGACAAGATACGCTATGACTGCTCACACAGACGATGCTCAGCAGGATGCATTCTTGTCTCTGCCTGTCCCGTGACACGGGAGATAAGGTTGCCTAATGCCTTCATCTTATTGGTTCAATGCAGCGAGACCAGTGCTGCGCTGTGGGCCTGTTTGGCTAAGTAAGGACAGAGCAGCTGGGATATTTTTATCTCATCTCATCACCCTGAAATCATTTGGTATTGAGTGAGGAAGCTCCCAATTGGCTGAGCTTCCCACTGGAGTGTCAGCTCAGGCACACGTCTGATTGCTTTGTTCCTGTTTCATGTCAGCCTCATCAAAAAGCACCTAAAGCTAAGATTAAGGGAGCAACTGGCAGTTCCTGTCAATAACAATTACTCTGTTCTATTGCTTACCTCTCCTGTTTTGATTACACGATAAATAGTTTATATATTTGGGAAGCTGTGAATGACAAATACATAATCAATGTTTTTGATGCCTTTTAAATGTTATGGCTATTCCACTTGTAGATCAGTATTCAACTATAAATATAAAATACTCTCCTCTTGTTATTCTGGAATTATTAGAGTTGCTTTGTGTGCATCTGCCAGATTAGTTTGAATTAAGAAGCATGACAGGTGGACACCAGGACCTAATCCCAATGTCACCCCAACTCCCATCACTCCTAAACCCACACCACTCCTCCCAACCCTCCCTTCTTCTGTCCAAAAACACACATGTCCCTCTGTTGGGCTTCTCATTTTTTCAAATCTCTACATGAAGGCATCTTGGCGTCCACATAATTCATCCTCCTCTTCCTTCTGCCGTTCCTCAGTTGTAATCTGTGTCTCATGGTGAACATTTGTTGGGAGCCTGTTGCCGGTTTGCCAAGACTGGCAGCCGTGCCCAGTTATTTCACCGGTTAGTGTCTCCGGATCCTCAGCATGGGAGGAAGCGCTGGTTGCTGTGATAGTAGGGAGCCGAGAGGAAGAGAATCTGAGAGTCGCTTCTTCTCCCTGTCACCAGACGCCTTCTCCGTCCGTACGTTGACAGTTCCAGTTACAGATCGGAGCTGTCATGGTGAATGAGGGTGTTTTGCCCAGTGATACCGCCACGTCGCACATTGAACCTTCCTGTCATGAGAAAAACACCAGTCAGATAAACAGGAAGAGGCTTTGAAGCAAATGTGGTTTATATTTTAATCCGAACGAGTACATACCCCTTCAATTTAATCAATTTGCACCAAATTGCACATGCTCATATCAGTCCCTTTACTATATCCTCTTTTTAGCTTTTCATCAAATCCATGATTTATTTTTGGGCAAATTGGTGAAAATTACTAAATCAGTGCAATGTTAAATCTAAATTTACTTGGTTCCTTCTTGACCCATATCCCATCATTACACCAATTTTCGTGGAAATCCATTCTTTAGTTTATCTGAAATTGACAAACTAAAAATCGCACGACCTACAAAGAAACAATAATGTGTGAAAACATGAACTAGGCGAAGGTAGTGAACAGTTGTTTGGGGAAAATAATCAATTCCACATAATGAATCATCTCCCGTTGATATAGCTCAGAATTTGCTGTGGTAACTCTTTGCCTCACATTGCTATGGGTGGCCAAAGCCTTGCAAAGGGACCTCTGGCCTCATTTTGTATGACCATCTCTCATTTCCTGATGCTTAGTTTAGTGTTCCAGTGAAACCATTCATAAAACTGTCTGGTGGAGATAGTTCTCAGTTTCACTGATGATCCACCGTCACACATCTTTCTCTGTCTATATCCTTAAAGTAATCTACTCAAGGAAGGTTATTGACAATCCAATTTCTACCCTAAGGATTGTCAGACTAGTTCTGATAAACAAGGCAGGGATTATACCCTCGAGTTTAATGAGGTTATCGTGGTGGGATTTGGTTGTCAGCCCCCCCGTGAATAGCTTTTAGGCCAGTCGTAGCGGTAAATATACTCAAAATGAAGTCCCGTCCCGATTTTCGGCTCGGGAACCAAAAAACAAGCTTCTCCTGATCTTATTTTATGCGGTGAGTCATGACTTACATAATTCCGTTTCTGTTCGTGGTTTGCGTTCTGGAGTGGCTCAGGTAAAAAGGCCACTTGCAGCTTATTAACAATCACCAGGGGGGTAGAGCGTTGAGTGTTGTGTGCAGGTCATCACCTCACGCAGTATGTCAGACACGTTGTGCCTATCTCGCCACTCCGAGATCCTGCCCCCGAGCAACACGTACACTTCGGCCTGGTGCAGAACAGGTCAGCCTGTGCCTCTTCTCAGGGAATGTTGGCCCGATGATCTGTCACAGCGGGTCACAGAGAGTCCAGAGAGGAGTTCGGTGGAAGGGAGGGAGGGAAAAAGTATGCAGATGCACAGATGTGAAGGCAACTGCTGTCAAGTTGCCTCGGGAACAGATGTTGGAGGAGTGCTGGGGTACAGAAAGTGTTGGAGCTGAAGCGCTGGAGAAGAGGCCTGAGAGAGTTTGTAAAAGCATGTGGTCACATTTCGTTTTCTTTTTCTTTTCACAGTTCCAATAATATAAGAACCTCACACATTGAAATAACTGCCACGTTCCCACATGGCAGAGACAGCAAGCCTGAGGGGGGGGGGCAGGCATCTGTGGCAGCCGCCCAGAAGGACTTGACAGTACTGTATAGTGGGACGCCTGCCCTGACCACTTCCTCCACATATGGCAGGGATTCATCTCTTAGTGCTCCCAAATAAATTACAGAAATGTGGTATAACATTATCACCATATGAAAGCACTATTCGCCAGCAGAGTGAAACAGTTGGAAGAGCTGGCCAGCAACCAAAGGCCTTCATTCAGTGGCTTTATACTGCCCCCTTCTGCCGCTTATTAGGTAATGCTCTGAGGACAAAATAGTCCTCAATCACTTTTTATCAGTGTTTAGCTGCTTCATCTTTAACTTGGAAAGGTAGTTTTAGGGATTTTGATTTCTTGGCATTACGAAAGTACTGAATAGAGTGCAAACATCTGCCCAACAGGCCCAACAGTCTCCTTATAAACCACATGTTACCACACACTCATAAATGTCAGTTCCTTAAATTTGTCTGATTCTCTTTTTCTATTATTACCTTGAATATCGGGCCAATTGTGGAAAACATCCTATCTCTCAATTTTATAGAGAGGAGAAAATAAAATCCTGCATCCGCACCAAAATTGAACAGGCTCCTCCCTGACCCATACAACATCCTACCACCAAGTTTAATTGAAATCCTTTCAGCTGCTTACGGACAAACAAAGAGGTGGACTGGAGTGAAAACATATCGTCCTTGGCGAAGGTACAAAGTAGGACAGAGCTGGAAATCAGAGACATGACCTGATGCTATCGCTACCTTATAATCCGATATGGTTGTGTGTTATTCACCAAGCTGTCTCTCTCTTTCTTTCTGTCTCAACCTCAGGGCCAGGCCGACCTGCTGAAACACGCAAAGAGTGAGGCCCTGGACAACCTGCGTCAGATCCACTGTGCAGCTCAGTCCTGCGGCCTCAGTAAAAACGGAGCCTCCTCCCCCCAGGACCAGCTTCATCCTCAGCACCACCCACTTCAGCAGGTCCAGATACAGCAGCAGCCTCAGGCCAAGCCCCAACCACAGCCTCCACCACTGCACCAGCCCCAAACCCAGCCCCAGGTTGCACCTCCGGCTTACCTCCATCCCCTTCCCCAGCCACAGCCCCAGCCACCAGCCCTCCCTTTGGTTCAAACTGTTTCAAAACCGCCGGCCTACACTCAACCCCCGCCCATAACTCAGCATCCGTTTCAGTTCCAGTGCCAGCAGCAGAAGGTGGCAGGACCTCTGGAAGCCTCCCCCGAGATAGAGAAGGTCGGCGGGGATCCGGTGGGTTCCTGCTGACCCGCAGCCTGTGCCCACAGAGAATCTTTCCCAAAGAGAGACAGAGAGGGTGAGAAAGAGGCGGAGATGCAGAAGGGTGTAGAAGGAAAGCAGGAGGCCGGTAACGACAGGGAGATGGAGAAAGTCATGGAAAGGGTTAAAGAGATGATGATGATGACGAGGAAGACTCGTCGTGTTAGGAGCGAGACACAAGTGTGAGAGGAGGGAGGGAAGAAGAGACCTGACACTGGAAAGGTGATTTCATAAAGGTTTATTTTTCATTTCCATCGGAGCCAGATGGTTTTGGTCTCTTCTGCTTTCCTCTCTTGTCAAAAGGTTTGTGTTCCGACTTTGGAATGCGTTCGGTAGATGGATGAGTAGGTTGGATATCCTTGTCTCTCTCTGGGCAGTGCTAGTTACATGCCCCTCCACTATGTACTCTAGCTCTGTGGGTACAGGCTTTACCTCACATTGGCGTTTTAATGCCACAAATTTGCCTTTTTTCATTTCTGGAGACTCCTCGGCTTGTCTTTCAGCTTTTTGTTTCTCCATGCTCATCCTCCTCCATCCTACACACAAAGCATTAAGCAATCTCTCACTCCCCGTCAATGAAGAGGATGCCGTTTTTGTTTTAAGTGCACAAAGTAGAGCAGCTTGTCTAGGCCCAGCTCTGTAGGAGTCACAGATGACCGTTTCAGCACAACCCAGGGAGCTGTGGAGCTGAAATAGAAAAGAAAACTCCATGCAGCTGGTTAGATGCTCCGCTCATGTCCCCTTGCTGGTGTAAACATCCATGATTCCCCACACATCTCCAGTGTCATTCCTTGGGATTTTAATTTTCATTTAATCGCTGGACTCTCGCCCCCCGACAGGGTCTCCTCGTCTTCTCCCCAGGGGCTGTGTGTGTGCGTGTGTGTGTGTGTGTGTGACGTTACGTGAGTTGATGTTTTGGTCCCCGGGGTGGAGCTAGCCCGCATCCTTGAGCCAATCACAACTGGAATATGTGATCCTAGCCTGTTAGAGGTCAAAGGTCGACAGCAACATTGTACTGCTGTAAGTAACAAAACCAGATAAAGTGAATATAGATGTAAACTGTATGTAAAATGTACGAAGGGAAAAAATATATTGCTATAATAATTCTCGCAGACACAGCCATTAATGATTGATATTATAATAGTTGTTGTTAGTTCTATTGATATGCTGATTCTTTTGTAACATTACCTCCACATACACAGTGATTTGACACATGCTGTTGTGTGGTGCACAGTAGGACAACCGGTGCATGTGGCACTGGAACGAGGGATTACGGGTCAGTGCCACATCACCGTGGGTCAAACGTTAACCTGCCATGTGTGTCACTGCAAAGTGAGTGTGGATTCTGTAAGAGTTCCTTTTGAGTGGCCCATTAAAACTGGCTTCATTGTTTATCCCGTCTCCTCTCGTTCATTACTAATTGGAATACACTCAAATGTTTCATACAAATGGATATTAAATAATTGACTGAGAATTTGAGCAATGTATCAATCTATACAATCCATAAATGTTTCCTGGAAATTGTTGCTGAGAGAGACATCACTTGATCTCGAGTGCCTTTTGAAAGCAGCTTTCACCATGAATGTAATGCAATCAATAGAGCTTTGGAAATGTTTATTGATTGCTTCTGATGCACTGTTAATTCAATCAATATAGAATCCCCTTTCCTATCAATAAACAAGGAGTATGCCAGTTCTTAGTAGGATTCAGTTTGTCTATTTATAGCAGGGCTTCCTTGTGACTGGGAGGATGAAAAGATGAAAACAACAATCTTACGTCAGTCAGTGACTGCTTTCAAGGGATTTTTGTTGTTAAGTCCTCTTTACTTATGATAGTATTATCCAGTTAATAAAGCAGATCATGGGTGTAGCTGGGGGCTACTGGCTTCCTGGATTAATATTAACAAGGGCATTTCTCTTTCAGTGAATGGCTTGCGGCCATTCCTAGCAGTCTGTATATTCATCCGTCCATGAAAACGGCTTATCCTTTGAGGGTTGTGTGGGGTACTAGAGCCAAACCCAGCTGACATTGGGATGTGAGGTGGGGTACACCCTGGACTGTTCGACAGTCCATCACAGGACTGAACTATAGAGAAAAACAACCATTCACAATCACAACTGAAGGCAACTGACCTGTCTTTGCATGTCTTTGAATTGTGGAAGGAAGCTGGACAAAAAACCACAGGCAGACATATGGGGAACATGCAAACTGTTCAGGTTCAAACCCAGAACCTTCTTGCTGTGTGGCTCCGGAAGTTCCTCAACTTCTTTGCGTAAGAGCAAGAATTCACAAAACTGTTGATGTGTCAATGCGTCAGAATGCCACCTTTTGTATACGAGAGAATAAAGCCCATAGTAGGAGCTCATTAGCATGACTTTTGAATGAGCTCGTCATTAGAACTGAGAAAAGGCGTCTGGGCTTTGTCTGTGTGTGTATGATATTTAGGAGATCGTTGGTCGCATTAGCTAATTGACATCGATCCCTCACTACTCGCCGTAATGGCATGTCTTAATAAACCTTTGATACGCGGCCACAAAGACATACCTGTTGTTCATGGAAGGTCCGGAGATGTGCCCTGGAGATGAGACTAATTAATGCCAGCGAGATTGGCAGCAGCCGTCGAAAGGAACTGGCTGAAACAAGGGAATAGGTGGGTTTTGTGTCATGTTTTGTGTTCGGCCTGAATGACGTGCAGACGGGGAATGACGACTTGGACAACACACAGAGCAATATAAGAGACACGGGATCTTCCCCTTGGGGTGATAAGTAGATCAGATGACTCCCCTTCACACAAACCAGAAGATGCCGGGGTCTCCAGTCAACACACAGAAAGCTGCTGGGATGCACACGTTGAACAGGGTAAGACGGCAGAGATTTTTTTACTTTTGTCTGAAATAGAAGAGAATAAGATGTTGTGTTGATCGTGGTGTTGAAAGTCACATCAGAGACTTTTGCTCACTTACCAAGGGAACCAGTTTCTGGAAAGATGTCATGGTAATCAATGTCTTAATTCTCTTGCATCTTTTCATTCCAAAAAAATATAATATAAATGAAATAGATAAAAAAGTAGTTAATCAAGGACGGAGGCAAATTGTTGAGCAATGATTTTACCTTTGTATTCACCATATGCTGATAGAAACTTTACAAGATAAAATGCATTCCATTAGATTTTATTATTTTATTCATGTAATATAATTTTATGTAACAACATCTTTTCATTTGCAATTCAAACCTGATTATACTTTCAACTACTGGGGTTATCTTTCTTATGCCCACACTGCATATTCAAACGTATGCCTACATTTTGTCCACTGTAGCCGTGAAAATGCTTCATATATACTGTTTTTTAAAATATATATTGGCATAATTGTATCTGTGCTGTTATTTATTTGTTTATATCTAAACATATGTACATTATTCTGTACTTACACAGCTTTTTTGCACTTCTGGCTAGACACTAAACTGCATTTATTTCTCTCAGTTCGTAACGATTAAACCTTATCTAATAACAATCTGATGCTGAATGAATTTCAGAATAGTATTATTGGAAATTCAATCTTTTATATCTTTTATATGCAGATAAAGGTTTGAGGACAGTACAATAATCCGAGTCATTGACGATGATGATGATGATGATGATGATGATGATGATGATGATGATGATGATGATGATGATGATGATGATGATGATGATGATTCTCTATGTATTACATAGGCTTCAGGTCGGGGCTTATGTATGTAATTCAAATGTCAGAATCGTCCTATGGGACATTCAGAGATTAATATTCATTATACGTACATATGAGTTGGATTTGGACCTGGACTTGAGTCTTTACTGAGCAGAAGTCAACAATTATATGAGTCAAATACCAACAGAATGACTCAAGAATATATATAACGTGTAGTTCAAATGCATGTGGGAAAAACAATTATTGTCTGGTGGTGTAAACAAATCTCTTTGACCCAGCAGAAAGTCTTGGTGCTGGTCTTCCTGCTGCTGCTGTCTCAACTGACCTGTGACGCTCACAGCATGTCTGATTGCTGCAGACAGCCGTCTCGCTCCTGTCGCCTCTACGCGTTGCTGTGCCGCACCGGAAGCAAGACCATGGGGGGAACTCTCAGTGGAGACGCTGCTGCCGGCATCCTCACCCTGGGCAAACGGAAGGAGGAAGAGCACCGCTTGCACAGCCGCCTCCATCACCTCCTGCATGTCTCCAGGAACCAGGCAGCAGGGATCCTGACTATGGGGAAGAGGACAGAGGAGAGGGCCGGAGAGCCGTACATGGACTGGATGGCTCGGTCAGGAAGCACCATCACAGCGCCCCTCCCTGTGTGAAGGCATACTTATACCTCATGGTACAAATATACTGGGACACTTTTCAAACGTAGGAAGTCAAATCACACTTATTTAATACAAATTTTAATTGTTTTGCTCATTGGGTAACTTTATTTTTGCATTGTCCTTTTGAATGTGATATGATTTGCATTTGCCTTTAAGAGAACAATAAGGCATTGTATAATAAAAAAAGAAGCTGAAAACTTGTCTGTAGTCCTTATTTGAACCACCAGATGTTAGGTTGAGTAACCAACACACTCACAGATAAAGCATGCACAGACAACCTTTAAAAAACTAATCTCATGATAAAATTATACTTTGGTTGACTTTTCAATCGAGCAAAAGGATTTAAGATTGGTTTGTGGACAACTGATGCACTCAGTGATAGAGAGAGGGAGCATAGCAGCACAGTTTAACATGGTCACCACAGCAAGCAGGTGAGTAGTTTGCTCACCTGAGATTTAACAATTTCATAAGACCATTCTCAAGATTTTTCTAATATGACTCCAATGATAGTTTTCCCAGGACCTAAGCAGAAGATACTTATGAATGAATTAATTTATATTTTTCTACTGTTACATACCAGTCGGTCAGACATACACTCTTTCTATCTAAAGAAAGAAAAAGCTCCATATTGAAATAACTCCAGGTAAATGGGAACAGTATTATTAAATGCCTCCTTTTAAAGAACATTATCGGTATGAATAATTATTCACACTGTCCATCTAACTAAAATGGAAAAACTATCTCGCTAGATCAGGATTTACTGCACAAGTGAGCAGAACACAGATTATCTGATGTATTGTTTTGTTTCAAACAGCATGACACTGGGAAAAAGAAACCCACTTACTTGTCCTACTCTCTACTTTTACTTTTTTTCATGTTATGCACTTCGGAGCACATCAAAGTGCAGGAATAAAGAAGGCCACAAGATGGTGCAAGTGTTTTCGATAAAGAGAATAAAGATAGAGGCGATGCCGTTGAAGAATGCAACTATGACTTCGGTTTGCCTTGATATAAGTGTGAGTCCCTGAAATGCTGCAGAATAAAAAAAAACTATGATATATGTTTAGGCATTTTAAATGGGCTATTGAAATATTGAGAGTATTCAGATTTACTCATATCTATCAGGGACAATTTAATGGATCCAAAGTCCCGCCCCCCTCTGACACTAGCTTTCTCCCCCCCCTCGCCTCTGCTTCTGCACAGTGTGTAAATAATGTCCACATTACCTGTCTGTCCTCTTTCTAAGGTAAAAACTTTCTGATCACTATATCCGTATTTTAAACCCACCTTGTTTGACTTCCTTAGAAATGTCTGTGTGTGGGATTGCTGTTGCCATTGGAGACATTTATCATTGGTCCATTTACCTGAGCAAACACAGATATGCACACGCACACACACACACATTTTTATAGGTTTGTCAGTTTCTTATGGGGACATTTCATTGATTTGCCTTTTTTTCGTCTTCACCACTTTATGCTGTTTGAAATTGCAGTTTGCACAGAGCGGGGGAAAGGCAGCTGTGTGATCAGTCATTCATTTGGCACCTGAGACTAGTTTGACACATGGCGGAGCAACCGATGAGAGAAAAGAAGGAAACAGTAAAGAATAATGAAATGTCAGGTCTCATTGGGTTGGCGATTATCCACAGCAGCTTTACTATATGAAAAGAAATTATACAAACAAACAGGGTATGTTCAGAAACACATGTTGGTTTGTATTGGTTCACTGTATAACAGCAGCTATGTGTGTATAGGGTGCCTGTTCGTGTACATGTTGTAGAGACAACGTGATACAGCTTCGGGTGATTCAGACGACACCCTGATAGATCCTCCATTGTAGCGTCGGTGAATCATCCGGAGCTGTGCTTTATTCAGCGTGACCTCTGACCTCCATGTGTCCATAAAAGACCAAAACAAAAACTCAATAGAGACACCAAATAAGTGTGATCATCGTCTAGTCCTCTCATGCTGCAGAGCATACACAAAAGCCAACGCATGCTGAGGCATTCAATGTGTGATTTTCAGAAGAGGCACAGTGAATAGCTAGAGCGAGAGAAAAAAAAAGGATTTCTAATAACTTCTCTAGGGAGAAAGAAGTAGGAGGACGCAGGTTCTATGAGAGAGACAGATAGAGAGAGAGAGAGAGAGAGAGAGAGAGAGAGAGAGAGAGAGAGAGAGAGAGAGAGAGAGAGGAGAGAGAGAGAGAGAGAGAGAGAGAGAGAAGAGAGAGAGAGAGAGAGAGAGAGAGCGATAATATATTGACAGCGTGTGGAAGAGGAAGAGGGAGGGACGGAGAGAGAGATAAAGATAGAGGAAGGGGAGTCGGGGGCTGCAGGAGCCATGGTGAGTGGAGTTAGGCTGTCTGAAGAGAAGCTGAGGCTCCACTGAGACACTGGGAGCAGAGCTGAGAGCAGAGCTGAGGGACATCCAGCCGGACCTGAAAGCTCCTGAATCAATACCGAGACTGAAGCTTTGCAGAGAAGTCCTGCAACAGTAAAAAAAAAGATGTCAGTGATCTCCTCTGGACTGCAGTGGATAAAAAGAACACACTGCACTCCCACACTCCGATAGAACCTCACAGGAGACGCACTGTGGTTCTCTTTGGGGAATGGTGACAAACTATTGTCTCTTAGTACAAGATGCCTGTGATGAAGGGCCTCCTCGCTCCCCAAAACACCTTCCTGGAGAGCATTGCGAACCACTTTGATGGCACGCGTAAGTATATTATTGATATTTCTATTAGAACTCTCTATTTGGTGATATTAAAATGTATTACTTGTAGATGTACATTAACGCTATGGTGCTTGTGCAATGGCCATTGTTGGACTTCTTTGGAATACTGTGCTGCAATCAGTGTGTGTCCAACTTTTCTCTGGGGACTCATGTATTAAAATGTTTTGACTGTGATGCCTGCAAATGTTTTCGTCTCAGTTCTGAGGATGCAACTCCACCGGCTACGCCTCCATCATCAAGGCTACATAGCCTCTGGCATTTCTTTAACCCACTTTAAAGTTGTGACTGACACTGAAAAACTCGGCTTTGGACAAATGTGCCTAACAGTCGCGACATACAACTATAATGAGCTCGAAATGGAGAAGGACAGTGCAAAGCCGAGGAGCTGCTGGTTGAGCCGTTGTGTTCCTTGTTAGGATTATTCAACACTGTTATGCATCCATTGCACAGTCAAGGGGCTCCTTGCACTTTGCTCTCTGTGCTAATTGAAATCCTCCAGCGGTAACATCAAGGCTGCGTAGCTCGTGCTCATCATTCCTCTATAATGTATTCTTTTCAATTTAAAACGGAAGAACTTTCAGGGCTCTGTTGTCATGGCACAGGCGGCTTATTGTGACATGTGTTTGCATTTACCCCGACCCAAACCTTGATAATTTCTCTGCACATCATTTTGTTTTCTCTTTCGAGTCAAGCAAACGTGTAAAGGTTGCAGGAGAGGTGCATAAAATGGGAGTTAATGCAAATAAGGCTACAGGAGATGTTAATATTTTGGGGAAATTGGGCTTTTTGATGCTGCTGAATGTTTGATATCTCAGCGGTCACATTATATATATATGGGATTGTGCAGAAGCTGTTGATAGTAACAAAAATAATTTAACAATCTGAAAGCAGTTCAAACAATATGGCTGATTACATATGGTTTCACTGACAAAATAACACTTTGGAGGATTTGATTCTTAATTGTCTTATTTTATTTTTCACATTAATTGAGTTCAAACTTGCACCTGGAGGATATGAATGAAACGTAGTAGATGCACCGCTCAATTATGCACATGGAGTTTGCTGGTGTTTGCTTTTGCATTATTAAAATACAGAGGGTTGGTTGTTTGTTTTTCATGCTTAGACAATGATGTTCCTCCTCGTTCCATCCATTGTGGACCATTGCTTTACTGGATCCTGCTCTGCTAGTCCATGTCTCCATTATTGAGCCATACAGAGTGGAAAGTCATCAGCAGACACTAGAACATAATGTGACAGGCTGTGAATGGGCCAGACTGTCCATCACAGCTTGGCAGATTCACAAGTTCACTGCGATGACACTTTCTCCGTCTGGATCTCCCGATCACACACACACGCATCCTCCAGTACCCTTTTTCACATCGCCCTTTCTTGCACACACACACACACACACACACACACACACACTCACACACAGGCCCAATACCCCAGTATCAGAAGTGGAAGTGAGCAGATTGACCGAGCTGGGAGGTGAAGCCTCTAACCGACAACATGTTGCTTTGGAGAACGATTCTAGTCTGAGAACTGCCTTGAATGTGTCTCTGTGGACTCTAAAGCTTTTTCTGTGCGAGGACGAGAGAGTGACTGCAGAGCTAAAAGTCTTATTCTCAACTCAGGTCTCTGACGAGTTAATAAATACAGAACAAATGCCCCCCGGTGTGACTGTGCACCGAGGCCGGGCTCAGGGGAATGGAGCTGGTATTCACATGACCCTGATATGTGACCTGGGTAATTAATTGAGATAAATTATGCAGAGGGGGCAATCAAATACCATCAGGGGTCCTGCTCAGTCACCCTCTTTGAAATATGAGACATGAGTATTCATCTAATCGATCACCATCTTCAAATATAGGTAATTAACGAAAAATTATATTTGCACCCTGTAGACATCAGGGTCAAGAGAATCATTCATCGGGCATTGAAAGCTTTTTTTTATTAACAGTCTCTCCTGCTAATTGCTCGGGCAGGTTTCTTTATAGCACTTTCCTCCTCTTCACACTTCTGTCGTTGATGATTGGGGATAATCATTGCTATAGAGTGATTGCAGTTCAAACTAAAGGAATCCAATGCATGGGGTGATTGACAAATTGAAGGGAAGAAGCCCACGATAAGAAATTACAAACTTCCTGCAATTACCCACCTCACATGCACCCCCATTTTCTAATCTTCGACGTGAACGTTTCTTGACAAGAAATCGCTTTGAGTGAGTTTCACTGCCAGTCAGACGCAGCGGACTGAGAGGGGAGACATAGACTAAACGGAGAGAGACTAGATACCATTTTCCAGATCTCAGGGAGTTCCATCACAACAACTGTCAAGCAATTAAGGATCTTGAATCTCTTGAAGTGGGAGAGTTTGATTCAACCAAGTTTTAACTTTGTTCCTGAGGATTGCACTTGACAGTAATCTGCCTGATTAACTGATGAGTCTGAACAGTTTATATTGAAAGACAATCAGCACAGGGGGTTTCAGAGACTGGGCATGTTATCTTAACAGAAACCTCCGCTATATCTGAAGCTATTATTGCTGATCCTTAACTGGATACATCTGTGTTTCGGGGCACAGTATCTCGGTAACCTCGCAAACTGCAGCACATCCATTTTTTCGCCACAAATCGCTATGGCAACACAAGCATGGAAAGATCTTAATTTAGTTTCTTCCGAGACTAACTGTAAACATATCAGGAATAATACATCTGCACGTCTCTAATTGCATTTTTTTTTGCCTCAGGAACAATCCAAATACATCAGGTGAGACTATAGCAGCGTGCATCTGAACGAACCATCAGTCTGTGTTTGCTCTCCGAGCTTTAGAGGAGAGCACAAAGCATCACTCATTAAAACTCGCTGCAGCACAGTTGCCCAGCATTGTCCTCTCACCTATAACATCATCATTGTAGTGTCGGGCGGTATGTTTAAACAAATATTTTAGTATGACATTTAATATGCTTGCGCTCAACGTGCAGCAGAATGAATGGGTGAAAGGAAACACCCTTCATTGGACCCGACCTCTCTCCTGTGAAGTGAAAGTAAACCTGCATTAGTCAGAGAACGATGATGATCATTATTTCTCTTTACAGTCGACAAGAAAGGGAGTGGATCTGTATAATTTAGTATTTTTACACATCACTCTGCAGCAAATAAGCAGGTTTAAAAAAGGGACATGAAGATAGATTACTTTATTTATCTATACATAGAGTATGTATAGTTTCAATAGACAGAAATGTACTTCTATCTGCTCTCTGTGCACTATTAGTTCTCATAGTACATGATTTCAGAGGTAGATTATTTTTATTCACATCCTAGTGTTGCTATTTGACTATTCTGTGTTTTAGTGAATACAAATTGTACATCATGCAGTAGTTTGAATAAATGCTTTCTCTAAACGCAGGGCTTCATGATTATTTGTTTTCGCCACCTACACATCCTGCCCCAAAATGACTCCTCAATGTTCCAGCAGTTAGCAGTGAAACTCAGTTCTTTTTAAATGCCCGAATGATTCCACTGTCAAGTGTTTTACTGAATTGATTGCACAGAGATCTTCACCTCAGCCATTAAAATCATTCTTAAGACCTAGAAGCTCTCTTGCACTGTTATATAAAAACTGCATATTAAAGTTTTAAATCAACTGTGATCAGAAGCTGTGCTAGAGAGAAAACGATTTTCTGCCACATAGTGGGCATTGTTAAATTAAGCAATCTTCTGTGGGGGTAATAGCCTTTTGTCCCAAATCAATGTCCCAAACTGTTTTTAATATAGATGTATCACAGATAAATACAAATTTAAAAAATAAAACTTTTGTAGAACAACTTTTTTTTTGAGCCCAAGACCAAGGACAAGATAAGAACAGATATAATTATTAGACCGAGACCATGGACAATATCAGTGAGAAGACCAAAACCAAGGAGAAGATCAAGGACAAAACAATGAGAAAAGAGTCCCCTTATTTTTATTGACGCAACAGTGTCAAACTGCATCACAGCTGTGCAGTCAGAAAACTACATTGCCAGTTGCTCTCCTGTCTATGTGTGTCTTCGATTAAATTATTAATTTTTCTTCACATCTATCCTTGTCTTTTATTTATCTTGCAGACAGTAACTTTCTACTGGGAAACGCTCAGGGTCGCCATGGTTACCCCATTGTGTACTGCTCCGATGGGTTCTGCGAGCTGACTGGCTTTGTGCGGATTGAGGTGATGCAGAAAACCTGTACCTGCATTTTCCTTCATGGTATCGAGACCAGTGAGAGTGCAATCCAGCAGCTGGACAAAGCTCTGGAGGGACAGCGGGAGTACCAGGGGGAAGTCTGCTTTTACCGGAAAAATGGTGAGGAGGACTCATATGTTCACCCAGACTGGCCACACCTTCTGGAGCACAGACTCTGATTGATCTAACCTGACCTGAAGATTGTTGATCTTCATACAGGCATAAAATAAAAACAATACTCCAGAATCAATAGGACGGCAATCATTTTTATGGAGAATATACTGTAGAGATGTGTTGTTGGATAACCGGACTAACAACTTTCTTGATATCCTCAGGAAACCCATTTTGGTGCCTCCTGGATATTGTTCCAATTAAAAACGAGAAAAGTGAGGTGGTGCTGTTCCTGTTATCCTTCAAAGACGTCAGTGAATCGCATGAGAAAAGCTGTCACTACGCCCAAGGAGAAGGTGAGACCTGCACTTCTTTGCAGTCAACAATCCTATTTTAATTGACTACTTCAACTTCAAATAAGTCATGTTGCCACTGCTTTTCTTTTAAATAGTTCAAAGATAAATGGAATACGTCTCAATTTACATTTATTCTGTGGCCATTATGGTGTCGCCCACAGGTACGTCGGAATCTGCTTACCAAAGCAGGAAAAGCAACCAGTCTCACTTCTCCCAAGCTCGGGAGAGGGGAAGGACCATTCTGCACCACCTGACCAACCTGTTCACCAAGAGGGGCAAGAGGAAACTGACTGATGTGAGTGAAAACCATAGCTTCAAGATAACTAAAGCTGCAATACACAGTCACAATATTTCATTATTCATTCTTACCAAGGGATGTGTGGGTGCTTTTCTTTAAATAGTATTTGCTAAGTAGTTGCTAAACTTTTAAGTAAGGTAAATATACCTAAAGTTTCAAAAGTGAAAGTGCTGTAGCCTTTTCCCTAATGCAATGGTTTCCTAAATCATTATGGCTGAGTCTGTATCTGCTGCTTCAGGCGCACTTGCTCTCATCGAAGGTGATGGAATCTAATGTTTCCTGCCCACTCTGATTGGATCAGTTGACCAGTTTGCCTCTATTTATAACTAAAATATACAAACAAAGTGAACATGTCACACAATCCCTTCCCTGATTTATGTATTGAATTATGTATAAATTATTAAATCTACGTCGGTACAGTAATGAAGTAAACTTTGTTAACCCCACCACTTTGTTAAACTCACATATGTTTTTAATGTTACTTGCACGAGACCTTCAAAAAGCTCAAACTTTAATACCACACAGACTTGTTTCATACATCTTTAAACCACTTCTGTCCACTCAACAATAACGTGCATATAATTTCCATATTCAAGTTTATTCAAAATTGATTACAAATCTGTTGAGGTTAATGAAAAAGGGATGATCACTGGCAGTTTAACCAGCCTCCCTCAGTGCTTCACGCTGAGCTTATTAATAAATGCAGACACTGGGGGAAATGAATTTATTCATCCTGTTTCATTTTCAGACTTGGTTTCATTTATCCAAAGGATTAATTATTCCTGGGTTTAAGGTGGCCGTAAACATAATTCAGGCAGTGAGTTCATCAAACAAGCTTCCTCTCTCCAACTGAGACCACTCCACCCTGCACCTCACCAGGATGCCAATGAAATACATATTTGGATCGCACGACTTCCACCTCCCACAGAGTAAACTTTTCTCCTGCTCCTTTCAGAGTGTGTTCCAGAGGCCGTCTCTACCGGAGTACAAGGTTGCGGCCGTGAAGAAGTCCCGCTTCATCCTGCTGCACTACAGCATCTCCAAGGCCCTGTGGGACTGGCTCATTCTACTGGCGACCTTCTACGTCGCTGTCACCGTACCTTACGACGTCTGCTTCGCCAGCCACGACCAGGGCAGCGAGCACCACTCGCTCGTCAATCAGAGCACTAAAGGCAGTGACATAGCTGTGGAAGTGCTCTTCATACTTGGTAATGATACTTCTGATAACACTATTGCAATCGTCAATTTTAGGACCTTGGAATAAATCATTCATTTTTAATATTTTTGACCAAATTCAATAGGGAAAAGCAAGTTTTGTCTGATGCATGGCAATTGCACTCTAAATTATTTCAGTAAGATAATTTGTTGATTGAACCACTATAATTTTAGAGCTACATCCTTAAATAAAGTGATTGCAGGCTGTGCACCAGCTGACGTCGCTGGTGAAGCATCTTGAGCGGCGTTATGAAGCGACAACAAAGCTGCATTCATATTAAAAGCAACTGTGTATTCCAGTGCAGCGGCAGTGGTTACCCTGGCAATAGCTACCACACGAACCCCCCAACTTTCCTCGCCCACTCAGGGCGTCTCTGTTGCCCCCAGTTACGAATAATAATGAGATTTATCTCACTTCCTTCCATTTTTCTACCAAAGGAAGTGTGAAAACACATCTGTCGCAGGGCTCTGGCTTCTCTCTTTCTCTCTCTTTCTCTTCACACGTTTGGGGACAGACAGTCTGTGATATATGTGCTAAATTTAACTCACCTGGCATCACATGCTGGCGCTCACTCTTTCACTTACTTATTTTTTGTGAATGTGAATCGTATTTCAGCAATTCTCACTGGATATATCGAGTATTTAACGGCCATCAAACATTGGAATATGTGTCCAGCTGATATTAAACCCTAGCACAGACTTTCACTCTATCTCCTGTGGAGTATACGAGAGCAATCAGTCAGGCCCACATTAAACTGTCCATGATTATGATATATGTTGATGTGCACTCGTGGATGTGTCTGTATAACTGAGTTTTTGATGGTGTTGTATGTTAATTTCTGTTTTTGTATTTGGTGTGTTTTAGATTAAGTGTGTACCTGCCCAAGGACTAAAGATGGAAATCAGCAGATAGCTTAACCTGGCATAAATCCTCACTTCTCACTTAGAGTGTAATGTTGTTGTGCATTGTCCTTGTTTGATCAAATTAAATAAAAAACCTGTGGCGCAACGCTCAATGTAAAAGACCTGTGCCTGAACCAGTTTCACTTAGCTACACAAACACTCTCTCTATTGAGCCTCGCTCCAAGAAACAAACCTCTCAAAGTGAAAATATATTGTCTAGCATGTGTCATGTAAATTATCATAGAATTGCCAATTCTGCTTGAATTAATTTGCACAAACAAGTAAAAAGAAATGTCTATAATGTCAGCCCTCAATCAACTGTGTTGTCTAATCATTAATATCGAGCTGGTATGGACCTTACATAACTTGCCTTAGCTGTTAACAGTATAGTATCTATATAGGGGTCCTTTCTGTTATCCCTTTATTAAAGATTTTGAAAACTTGTTTGAGTATACTATAACATTATAAGTAATATTAACTGTTAATTGTATACTTCTTGTGGATAAAGTGGTTTAAAAAGTGTAAATAGTCCTGTTTTATTAATAGCCTTACTAAAATGTTTAATTAAAAAACACTTTTGCATGGATTTATGAATTTTATTTGACTATATCTGCCTGAAAATTAATCCCAGTAAACCCCCAAACTGCTCATTTAACACCTAAAATGTGTCTCTCAATCATGAGTTTATTTACCTTCCTTTTATTGACCCTCAGATATTATCCTGAATTTCCGCACCACCTACGTGAGTCAGTCGGGACAGGTGGTGTACGACGCCCGCTCCATCTACCTCCACTACTGCACCACCTGGTTCTTCGTGGATCTGATCGCAGCTTTGCCCTTCGACCTCCTCTACGCTTTCAACATCACCGTGGTAAGATATCCGGCCCCACTGTGTCGGCCCCCAGGGTTTCATAACTTCCCGTCTCTTTAAATACACAAACTTTAAGACTAGCGATGTTTTTGTGTTGTTCCTTCAGAGCAGTGGACTCGAGGTGATTATCCACTTTCACTTCACTGAGCTTTCTCGCTTTGTTATATCCTCTAAGAGGAACACTGGTACTTCCTGTGGATTAGTCGTACTTTGCCAGAGGCCTTAGCTGACTCATAAAGACATCTCACTCTGGTTGAAATATCTAATGCTATTATTAACAATAAACTCATACTTCACAATAGATGCCATTAAAAGATAGCAAATTTTGGTTGGATGAGAGATTGGGAGACACCATATGTTATACTAATGAATAATATGCACATTATGTAATAATGTTAATTTATTATCCTTAAGCTTCTATTGCCCCCCTTTAGATTCAATAGATATATCTGGCTCATTATCAGAATTGAGAATAAATTAGGCAAAGACTGAATTCATGCCTCTATTACAAATGGACAAGATATTCCTGGAGACAAACCCATTTAATATTGTCCTACATAGATTTGCGAGTTTGGCTATTTTAACTAAAAGTAAGCTGCAATAATTGAAGCGTATTGAGAAAAAACGATGACATTGAGTTTTTGAAAACATTGCCTATTTCAACGGTAAGATGTATTAATGCGATAAAGACGGTAACTTTGTTTTTATTTATTTTTCGGTAAATCACGGTGAGCGTCCCTCAATACTTCAAGTCATTTAAATATTTTGTTGTTGTTGTCACCCATGGCAAACATGGAAGAAATACATGCTTGAGGACAGGTTGAGCAGCCCTCCTGCAAGCATCCATGTCTCCAAGCTCTCCTTAACAGAGCAACAAAAAATAAAAAGACATCAATCATCCAGTTTATATATCCTGTTCTCCCTCTCCTCAACTTTAGACCTCGCTTGTGCATTTGTTGAAGACGGTCCGTCTGCTGCGTCTGCTGCGCCTCTTGCAGAAGTTGGATCGTTACTCTCAGTACAGCGCCGTGGTCCTGACCCTGCTCATGTCTGTGTTTGCTCTGCTGGCTCACTGGATGGCTTGTGTCTGGTACGTCATCGGACGCAAGGAGATAGAGAGTAGCGACCCCGTTACCTGGGACATAGGTGAGCCACATGTATGTGTTTGATAGGTCAATGATTCAAGAGGGAAATGTTGTTCCTCACTTGTTTGCCATTGCTCAACCTTTTTGAATGCCTCCCCGTGGGCTAGTTCTGAACATCCCTTGTCATGCTTGAATGCCTGAGAGCATCATTACAACATCTAGCTTGTCATGTCTCTGCAGAGGAAGTGCAGGTCACAGAGTAATACCATTATATCACCAGTATGAATTACACAACATCCCATTATATCACCTACCGATGAAGAGAGGGTCATCTGTTGAAGTAGATTTCTAAAATAAATGTTTAGTTTCCATTCAATTTGTATTTTATAATAGTCTTGCTGAGGTTTAAAGGCAGAGGATGTTGTAACTTTTTGGGATTATTACATTTAATTGATTGATGCATTGAAATCAAACAAAATCTCAAAATTATTTACATAGTAAGGCTGGGACCCTAAAAATAATAGTAAAAGTAAAAACCAACATTTTTTACAATTAGCACACACTTTTGTGACTCTGGCCATTTGAAGACCCCTGTCTGAGAACAAGACCCAAAGTGGGCGGCTATCCACCTGCACCGGTTGGGGGGAGCGGTGTAATATGAGGGAGAAAAGAAGAGGTGGATGAAGGGGAGAGAAGAGAGACTAGAAACAGTTGTGCAACCGTCATATTTAAGCTGTCAGAATGGTTGAATTTTGTTTAGTAGCCTCAGATCTAACCATGTTCTGAACTCATCCATCAGGCTGGCTTCAGGAGTTGGGAAAGCGTCTGGAGACCCCGTTCATCAACAGCACCATGGGTGGTCCCTCCATGCCGAGTGCATATATCGCCTCTCTCTACTTCACCCTCAGCAGCCTCACCAGCGTCGGTTTCGGCAACGTCTGTGCCAATACGGACGCCGAGAAAATCTTCTCCATCTGCATCATGCTCATGGGTGGTGGGTACACAGAAAATTCACAAAGTTATGATAAATGTTCAGAGAAAACCCCATAAATGTCAGCCGCTCTCCCTCCCACCTGCAGCCCTGATGCATGCAGTGGTCTTCGGCAACGTGACAGCCATCATCCAGCGCATGTACTCGCGGCGCTCGCTCTATCACACCCGGATGAAGGATCTGAAGGACTTCATCCGGGTGCATCGGCTACCTCAGCAGCTGAAGCAGAGGATGCTGGAGTACTTTCAGGCCACCTGGTCGGTCAACAATGGCATCAACGCCAATGAGGTGGGTGACACATCAGAAATTAGCAGTGTGGTTCATTTGGCTCAAGTAACCTTTTACCTCAGATTTAATCAAATATTTGAAATAGGTATTTAAAAAAAAATTTTATATGTAAGTTAACTCTATATGAGCTTATGACAGCGTGGGCTGCAGTAACGTATTTTTGTGTGGCTGCTAGATTCATGAAATGTGGGTTATCTCAATAATTATCTGGAGGCTTAATCCATTTCCTGAAGTAGATGACACATTAGTTACAATACCAGCACCGATCTAGGAGGAGTACCCTGTAATTATAAGGCTAGTAGTTGAAATATAAAGAGTACTCATTAACACCCTTGCCATCGCCATCTGTAGGTAATTTATTCACTGTTGAAGGTAGCAGACACTGGGGCTGGTTTCTGAGAACTTGTTGGCTTTAACACTTCTGTTTTTACTCAGCGGCTTGACACGTCACATGAGTGCATCAAACCACCTTGGATCTTCTTTTTTTTTGGTGCATGTGTTTAGGGGCAGTGGAAGTATTCAGCTGACCCGTTGAAGCATTTCAAAGCTGTACACAGACTTGACACCTTCTTTTTCCTGTGTTGCGTTTCAGTTGCTGCATGACTTCCCGGACGAGCTGCGAGCCGACATCGCCATGCACCTGAACAAAGACATCCTGCAGCTGCCTGTGTTTGAGCGAGCGAGCCGAGGGTGTCTGCGCTCCCTCTCCCTGCACATCAAGACCTCCTTCTGCGCACCAGGAGAATATCTGATCCGCCACGGAGATGCCCTACAAGCCAACTATTTCGTCTGCTCGGGTTCCCTGGAGGTTCTGAAAGACAGCATGGTCATTGCCATTCTGGGTCAGTGTGCAACCAAATGTGGAATATTTCCTCTGTGGCTTGTTTTTGCTTCTTTTGCCTCGTTGTATCACCTCCGCCTAACCCCTGATTCTCTGCAGGCAAAGGTGACCTCATCGGGGCTGATCTCCCGGAACGTGACCAGGTGATCAAGACAAACGCAGATGTGAAGGCCCTGACCTACTGCGACTTGCAGTACATCAGTGTCAAGGCCTTGATGGAGGTCCTCAGGCTGTACCCAGAGTACGGCAGCCGCTTCAGCTCTGACATCCACAACAACCTCACCTACAACTTGAGAGAGGGCAGCGAAACTGATGTAAGACTTCTGATATTTTGTGGTGATCACTTAAGAAAGCGACAGAATTACATTTTCTAGTTCCTGCTCTGCTAGAAAAATGTCTGTAGGCTCCTTTACCACCCAAATATAGAATATAAAGGTGTAATTCATTGTTCATTTTATCATCTTTATCTCCAGAGAGTAGCTAGGTTTCCATGGACACCCAGATTGTCTCAGGTATGTGTTCCTCACTAAGCTTATTATTTCAGCTTTGATCTGCCTGATACATCTGGCAGTCAGTTTCAGTACGATCTGTGATCACATCATAAAACATCAGTCTGCTTCACTGGAAACCTGCTACAGCTAATATTGAAAACAGCACATTAAACTGCCTGGACTCACACACACAGCTGAGATAAAAAGAGAAAAAAGCAAATGAAAGACCCGGCACAGAGGCCACAGGTGTTATGGACGTTTCCTGGAAGCTGGTGAAAAGGGAACTCCGGCAGCAGCTGATGTCTTATGTAGATGATTTTAATGTAGACTTGATGCAAAAAAGAGAGCAGAAGGTGGAACAGAGTAATATGAGTAATTGTCACCCCCACGTCTGAAGATGTGTCCCACAGCATCCGCATATATCTTCCTCTCCTTGCGTCACCCATTCAGTAAGCACATCCATGAATGGCTAGAATTGCTGTCACTCTCTGTGTTACATGTTTGTGTTTGCATCCTATTGGACAATTAAGTCTACAGCATGCATTCAGAAATCACATTTAGTGAAACACGCAAAAGTGCTGAAGTTGGTGCCTCTGTCAGGGGCATCTGAGATACAGATGAAAGTCCCTAAGCATCTTTTATGTATAACCTGACCTTGGGTCCTGTTTGGCGAGAGAGGAGTGTGTGTGGAATTAGACAGGCACTAAAACACAACATATAAATACTATACAGTGGCATATACAGTAATGTGTGAGAATAGTCAAAAATTCCTCAACAACTGGTACATGAGCTATACAGTTAACATATTGAACTGAAAGTAAGAGCACAAGCTGAGTAAGGGATTATACAGGAGAAAGTCAATCCTGTTTGATGCTTTCAAAAACAACAGGACCCTAGTTTATGATAAAAGAAAAAGGCGTCTTTGCAACCTTTGCTACCTCTTCCAAAGAGGTTATGTCTTTATCCCTGTCTGTTTGTTTGTTGGTTGGTTGGTACATTATAAGATTACGCAAATACAACAAGACCAATTTCCACAAAACTTAGTGAAACGATGTGTTATGGAAGAAGTCATTAAATGTTGGAGTGGATCCACGATTTTTTGTTCCACTTTCTTTAACATTGAACGATAGACCGATTTTTCAGAGAACATTAATGGAGCTTGATGGGCTCTACTGAGTGACCTTCTAGTTAGTTCATACCTGGTGCAGACTTCATTATGCACCAGGTATGAGAGCTCTTTCTCCAGCCCCCAGTGAGATTGTATTTCAGAAACTTCACATTGCTTGGTAGCTTGAATTCTGATATAAAGAGAGTAGAAATGAACGAATGTGGCCAGACAGCAGATTTTAAAGGACTCTGTGCATACAAATATCTGCCAATTACACTAGATTCATTTCGTCCACACTAAATGTGATGCCACTTTATGTTGAAGTCCTGGTTGTACAGTGACATGGTGGTTGTGTTACCCATGAAAAAGACTCCAGGAGCTTCAAATAATTCTAACATATATTCAACTTCCTCCCTGTCCTCAGAGTCATGTTTCTGTGGACCACAAGCTACCGTTTATCATTGAGGCAGACTATGCAGAACACGAGGACGACATGAGACACTCTCAGCAGAGAAGAAGGCCTCTGCTGCAGGGGATGGGCAGCCCCGTCCACCAGCGCTGTCTCAGCACCATGTTGGGGGAGGAGCTCCGCCACGTCAACGCACTCCACCTCTGTCGTTCACCTACCCAAGGCAGCAGAGGCTGCAGCCCCTCTCCTCAGGCATTCAGAGAGAGAGAGGAGCTCTCTCTCTCCCCCTTGCCCAGTCTTACCACTGACACAGACTCAAACCATCGGCCTGCCCAGCTGCGCATGCCATACGTACCTTGTGTTAGTCCACTGGACCTTAGCCCCAGGTAACCTTGTCATCCTGCTTCATGCAAATATATATCATTATTCAATTTGCAACTAAAGTGATGTAACATTCATTTGTGTCTGTGCAGAGTCGTGGATGGAATAGAGGACAATAGTCTCGCATTCCAGTTTAATGTTGAGCAGAGCGAAGCCAAGACTAATTTAACAGGTAAAGTCTCTGCACAGTGAATGAAAAGTGAACTAAACACTATAATGTTTTTTAATAAAGTAAAAACTCATATTTATGCTTTTTCAGAACGGTTACAAGTGAGTGCTAACCTGCTTTTGGAAACAGAGGAAGTGAGACAGAACATAAGCAAACTGAACAAAGAGGTAAGTTCAAAATTAAAACACTTGGTGGAAGGATGTCTATTCTGAGAAAAGTGGATCATATCCCAACAAAATCCTAGATATAGCTAATTTAAATGTGGTATCATAACTGGACTGACACTCAAATCAACTCCAAGACGTGAACATAATGTAATTTAAACTGTATTCTTTTAACAACTAGACTTTTAACTTTTCCTTTGAGGTATATATCTGTTTATATCTTTGAGAAACTACATAAACATATTAAACTTCACATATGCTCCGAGACAACTTTCTGTTACTTCTGCTTTTTAGGTGAATAACTTGAACCAAGATGTCTCCAACCTCGCCAAGGAGCTCCATGACATAATGACTCACCTACAGTCTCATATGGCCATGCTCCATTACAACTCTCCAGGTTCTTCATATTCCTGTGGAATACAGATGGCGCCCAGTCCTAATGTTACTGCTTCCAGCGACTGGCCGCCCCACGTCCCTTTAAACATGGCCACTGGACTGCACCTCCATCATGAAGCCATTAGCCACCCTGCCAGAAACGTGTGTGGCTGCACTGGGATAGCGTCCCAGGGCAGAAGTCCCACCTTGCTGCACTCGTCGAGCCCCATGTCGTCCTGTCATGGGGCTCGTGTCATGGGGCTCGTGTGCTGCTCTGACAGAGAAGTGGCCTCAGCTAACAGGCTGCCGAGCCAGTGTGGCCCCCTTCCCAACCTCCAGAACAACTCCAAACTCTCCTTACATGACCCACTCACATGGTCAAAGGTGTCCATCCCTGTTGGGCCTGACCTCTTCCTTCAGTAGCTTCCCGGTGGTTTTGTCAGGCCACACAGTTGGCCTGCAATGCCTCTGTTCCCACAATGAGCAACACTCTTCCCACATGCTCCCCAGTTAACACTGGCTGCACCCACCCTTCTCTGGGTGTTCAAACCAACTCTGACCCTACACATAATCAGACCAGGTCTCAGACACCCATCCATTCCTCTGTCACCCCCCTCCAGTCAGCCACAGTATCACACTGCATTCAGCTCTCTCAACCCCTCAAGGGTCCACACGTCAATATGCACAGGCCACATCCTGGGGCGACAGAGCTCTGTCGATAGTTCCAGACCAAATGAGCCAGTAGGATCCGTCCACCACACACAGGACTTTGCATGTTCTCTGCTGAACCAGGCAGCCGACGGGACTGGCGATGCAGAAACACATCACATGAGTTCTCCAGCTCTAGAAGTCCAACCACTTCTCTTAGAAATGGAGGGAATACAAAACCCACACTGATGACGTCATTATATTGTTGTGTTATTGTGTGACAAAGATAACTTTATTAA
The DNA here is from genome assembly GCA_038501795.1 of Pseudopleuronectes americanus. NCBI lineage: Eukaryota > Metazoa > Chordata > Actinopteri > Pleuronectiformes > Pleuronectidae > Pseudopleuronectes > Pseudopleuronectes americanus. The sequence goes on from CM076732.1 coordinate 11,366,224, forward strand.
ACCTTTTGGTGTAAAGTTCCCATTCTATGAATACACCCACATGCATGAACAAGTATTGAAAGTCTCTGTCACAACTGAATAAAAACATCTTCTTAATGGTTTTTACCATAATAACATTATTTGTGAATTTTGGTTGTGATTACTGGTCTGCAGGATCACAAGACGGATAATGCTTTAACTATCCACAGACATGTAAACCACTCTATCTCTCTATAACATTTCATTGCATATATGCATTTGATTTATCAGAGACATTAGCAAACATTAGTATGTGTACATGTACAGTTAATATTTCCACGTCTGTGTGATACTTTTACAAGTAGAGTATCTGGGTCTGTCAAGCAAACTATGGGTATGCAGCACCACCTAGTGTTGATGAGTTGTTACAAAACGAGAAGCTGATAATTCACTCTGAACACAGAGGAAAAACTTGGTTAACTAGAATAGTTGTACTTTTTACTCCATTGCATCTTTTATTATTATTATTATCATTAGTAGTAGTAGTAGTAGTAGTAGTAGTAGTTTGTACTGTAAACATCGTTTTGGATTAAGAAATCCCATGTGTGATTAATCACACAGTGCTTTTCTAGAGTTTAAACCAGTGGTTCCCAAATATTTAGATCTGTGTCCTCCATTAGAATTGTTTTAAGTATTACCACGCTAACCAAAGAGTGATTTTGACATTTCAATGTTTAATTGTTTCATGTCCAAGCCCTAAACTGGCAAATATTATGAAGTTAAACCCTTTTTAAAAAATTGGAAAAATATGAAGAAAAGAATTACAGTAACTTTGTGTGGCAGAACTTTGTATCTTCTTATTTCAAGCCCTCATATTATTTGAAGGGCCCTCAGTGTATCATGTGACCCCTTGAAGGGGCTGGCCCCAATGTTGGGAACAACTGAACCAAGTTACCTGAATGTACAATTACAGAAAGTAATTACTACTAGTTCCAACTCAAGCAGCTACAATAAAGATATGTTTAATGGTTAGAAATACATCAACACTAATGATATAACATGTCATACTGAATAATTTAGCCTATACTGACAGGGCCGATTTACTCGATCACATTATTTTTGATACTTTAACTTGAGCCTGAGGGGTCCTTTTAAAAACATCCTTTCATCATCTTCGGGGGAAAACTATCTCCTAAACTGCAATAGAAAGTTTTACCTATTATATTATTTTAAACTTTCAATTACCTGACTTTTAACCAAAGTCAGGCCTTAGTCATTTTTATGTATTTTAACCATTTAAATGCCAGTTTTTAAAATGATGCGCCCGTCTTTGTTTGTAACTTGCCTCGGGACAAAAGATGTAAATGGGCATTCTTGTTATGCTAGTTGTATTTAAACTGATGTTCATAAACATGCTCTGTCCCTATAAAATAAAAAAATTAATACAATTTAATAGCACAATTATTTTCCATATACCACATGATAATGGTGTTTATTATGGTTAACAAAGCCTAACATATGCCATTGATTGGCAGCAACACTGACTTGAACTATTTTTGTGTTGTACTTCCCTCTTACCATCTTCGGGACAAAACTTGCAACCACAAAAAATATGTTTATTAATATTATTTCACTTTGAAAAACTTCATTTTCCTATACAGACAACTGTCTTAATCATAAATACCAAATATTCATTCATTTTTAGCATTTTACCTCTTTAAATTACCAGTTTGTTTGCATTAGTATATATATATATATATTATATATATATATATATATATATATATATATATATATATATATAAGTATATCGAAAATTACATGAAAATTTGATTTCTTCACTGGGAAATGTGATAAGCAACAACATTGTTTTTTTCATGATAATTGTTTTGTGTTAGATAGATTGGTTGTTTGATTGATTGATTGGTTGATTGATTGATTTTTCTGTTGTCGCTCTCATCACTGGTAGATTCAAAGTTATGTACAGGGACATTAAAACAACAAAGTGAAAACATTTCAAAAATATAAGAAGCATTAATGTGAAAGAAAGTTTATGAGTTGAAAGATAATAATGGATGGAATAATTAAACTGATCAAATCTCAAAACTTTTCAATGACAACTATTAATTTTGAACCAAGATCAGTCCTGATCATATAACAAATATCCATTCATGTTCAGTGTCCTACCCTTTATGGGGACTGTTGAGCACAAGAGGTGGAATATGATGGAACACGTGATTTGTATTAGAATCTACTCAGTAAATGATCTGAGGGTTTTTGTCCCACAGAGGTGAATTAATTCCAGAGCTGCTGTGCAGCAGAGGATGATCGCGGTGTTTCTGTGCAGAATGCGGGTTTTTCATTGGTCACATGGCCGCTGACAAAGAGTGGGAGGTTCCCGGAAAAATTGCTAACCGGAAGGGAAGGCCAGAGCCCAAGAAGAAGAAGAGGAGGAGGGAGAACAGTAAGAAGAAGAAGAAAAATAAAACGAAATAGAGAACGAGAAAGAGAAGGACAGTCGCCGCCGCCGCCGATGAGACCAGCAACAGAAGAGAAAGTAATGTAAGTAAGTCTGACAAGTTGTAGTGATGAAACATGGGGGCAAAGAGGAACTCTGGACTTGTGTTCGCCCGTTCGGTCGACGAGCTGTTTACCGTATTCACGTCCCCTCTGTCAAATTTCACCCGAACCGATCAGCCGAGTCCGGGCTCAGCCTGGATCGAGAGAGGCACCGAGCTCCTGGCTCTGTGAGACCGCAGGGACATGTCCAAAAACCAGCCGTGGCAGGACGATGACCAAGGAGCTGTTTTACAGCCGCAGCTTGACACCACAACAAGCCCGTGTCCCCGAGTTGGTCAAACGTCAAACAGCTGACGACGTGCGGTGGCGAACGGGAAAGTTACCCTCTGACGTTCGGGACTCTTGGCCGTAGATGCTAATTTAGCTAATGCTATCACCATTCTATCAAAATTCATTTCAACAGCTAAGCTGTTCTCAAGTTATGCTAACAAGCTAGTGCTAGGGCTAGGTGTCTGTAATTGCTATAACCTGCTGATTCGGTGTGGTCGAGGCTAATGCAGTTAGCCGACTGCCCTGCGCTACTAAGTTAATGTCATGCTAGCTTGAGGTAATGATACTGACTGGTTATCATCACTATCAGACCTTACATTTACTAGCCGAGATAGTTAGCTACATTGTGATTAGCTACCGTGTCACTTCAATAATATTCTTAGCGTGAAGCAGCCACTGTGTTAGCATGTCACTCTGTTCAAGCTAGCTGCACCCAGACAGATAAACTTACCTTCCAGTTAGCATCTTGTTCACGTGACCCAAATAATACTGATAACATAGCCAGAGTTGCACAATCCTCAGTAATCATTGTTTTTTTTTAATATATATTAGACCTTGAAGCTTCTGGGGACTCGCAGATCATTGAGCCACTTGATAGTTTATAGGATATGTACTTTTACAATTTAAATGCACCCAGCAGGTCTCATGACAGCTTTTTTATATATCTCCTCTGTTCATACCAAACACTGACTCACACTTTGACATTGGTTTGAAGCTTTGACAGAAAAACAAATCTGAGGAAGTTCGTATGTTTCAGTGAAGGCCTGCACTCTGGTACTTTCTGTGTCCTGTCATCACATTCCCTGTCACAAAGGAGTCATTACTCCTGACAGCACATGTGCTGTTATTCTGTCAGTTTACACTTTGAATCCATTGTAATCGCAGATATCAGCTGGCATACAGGTCTCCTCACAGCTCCCTATTAGTGACGTATTAAGTGCAGCTGAGATTGGACCTTTGAGCCGGAGAGTGATCTTTACAGTTAACGCGCTGGAGCCCTTTTTATGTTTATGATGTCTGAACCTTGTCCTGCTAAAGTGATGACCCGTCTTGACACACCTTTCCCTGAAGGAAGAAGCTTTGAATCTAATCCCCACACAGTATCAGTGCCGTTTGTGTTAATGTTCATTAAGGATGCTCCTCACATATCAGACTGTTTCAGCGCTGTCTGAATTTGAAGGTTGGTGCTGCTGAACTTGGCCTGGTAGTTATATTTTCCTAAAAGTGTGCTTTCCATCAACAACACTTTATCTTACATTTTAGTGTTTTTTTAATCTTTTGTCATATTCCTACTGAAGGGAGCTTTTGTTTTGACCGTTTACAAAAAAAATCTGAGCAAAACTTGACCAGGATAAAGTGTGTTTATCTGTGTTGATGAGTTGTTAGGTGCAAGAAAGGACTTTATTACACCAGTGGGTGTATTGTGATCAGTGGCGTCTGTCTGTCTGCATGTCACAACAATAACTCAGGTCGTTTTAATCAAATTTGGATTAAATCGGCAAGTTGTTGAGTGGGTAGTGGTCAGGACCACTGTTTAAGATTTTCTTAAAGGTAAAGGCCACAGCATGGGATCAAGATTTTGAGGTCAATTGGAAATCGACCTCACATAGTCTTTCATTGTGCATTTTAGTTTTGTTTGCATCTATTATTGAAACAAATATTTGTACAAGGATCTTCATGCAAATACAAAGCAGCATAATAACCAATCTCACTTAGTGAATAAGATACTGTAACTTGCTACCTGTAGAACTGCTGTTGCACATTTCATTTTCTATGTGATAAATGTTTTTATAATAACTACATCGTATGAATGTAATGTTATTGGTTGGTGCTGATCATTAAATCTTGGTTTGGTCCCTGAGCCTTCAAACAGAAGGCCCAAGAAAAGGAAATGCCTGAGATTTCCAATTGACCTTGCTGACATACAGTGAGGAGTATCCTGTTGGTCGGTGAAGATTATCAGTCCTGTAGAATCTCTCAGCCTATCAGACGAGCGGTTAAACTTCTTCAACTCGCCTTCGTAGGGAATTTAGTTTGTCCTTCCTTAGTTTCCCGTTTGCTTTTCCTGAGTTATGTCACCAGCTTCCCATCCAATCTGTCACCGCTTCCAAAGCCATTCTTTATTAGAGACCTAGACTGAAGTAGGCTTTACCTTGGATAGAGAGTATTTCCTGTTTCACTTTAGAGATTGTTCTGCTTTTTGGTACCTACGAAAACCCCTTGCCATCACAGTTGTGGTTTTGAAGTTGTGCTTGCTCCTAGTTAGAGTCTTACTATTTGTCGTAATAGACAAAAGAGGATGGCACATCACCCCCTCATATCAGACACCACCAGTTCAACTCCGCCCCCACCCTTCACATGAAGTGAACAGCACAAGTCCCTGCTTGCTTCTTTGTATTCACTACAAACAGCCGTTAAGGTTGTTGGACTACTACTAAAATGGAATGTGACCAACTTCTGTGATTACCTGTTCACACACTCTTAAGAATACTCCCATTGATTGGTTATATTTTATATATATATATATGTTAAAATCATCCTACTCCTTTTATAATACCTTAGAAAATCAAGCAGGTAGTTCTCTCTTTTTTGTGTAGTTATTGCAAAAATTAGGGTCTTAAACTGCCGTCCCTTTTGTCAAAGACTGCATATAAACTTCCATATATGATTCATGTCAAGTATGAAGAGAATAATCCAAACTTTGACTTTCTTTATGCCACAATAGTTTGACACTCATACTTATACTTGAATAAAACTGAACAAACAATCAACTACACCAAATGAAATAGGAAATGTTTTTTCTTAGAAACTTGGGAGCCATACAACCCTTGAGGAAACTGTTGCATAATAATTGTCATCATTGATTTAAAGAGTATCAGTATGAATTTATTTGTTTTAATGAAGGTAAACAGACAACAACGCAGGAAGGGAAAAACAATTTGACTGTGGGAGAACAATGTGTATTGCTTTCATAGCAATTATTCATAGACATAGCATCTGTCTTTTTTCTGTTTTTTGACACTGGTTTTTGCGTTTAAATAACATTATCATTAGTGAGGCCTGCTTTTCAATTTGTGCACTGCAATCACTGAGCAGTGCTTGGATGTCACGCTGGCAGCAGAGCTTGCAGGAGGCCACGATGAATATTTCACAGGCCTTCCCTCTAGTCTGCTTCTGCCTTTTCTCCTCCCCCTGTCTCTGACCCATGTCCCACTCTCTCTCTCTGACCCACTTCCTCGTGGAGGTCTTCAGAGCCCATTAGGGATGCCAATCGAAGCATTTGTCACAGGCTGCTTAAGACGTGTGCAGGTCAGGTACAGTTTGCTGTACATATGCATCTGTGTTATTGGTTTGGCAGTAAAGTCTTAGTATGTTTTCTAATAAGCAGGTAGCATGTTGTGTACATACAACTTGATGCAGTAATTGATTGTTTCCTGTTGATGCTCATACAATCCTCCGCCTAAGACACAAACTGTTTTGGCTCCCAAGGTTTCCTCATGTTTCTAAAACCTTCCCTCAACCTCCTGTGTGAATGGCATCAACTCCATATTTTTCATTCAGGCAATAATCTGAAACATTTGTCATACATACAAACCAACTAACAAATAAATAAATGGATGAGGGTGATGATTTCCAGCAACTATAATAGAAGGAAGCTGTTAACCAAAGTGCTTTTATTATTATTCTTATAAACAGGCCAATGAGGGTGCTAGTGAAAGGATAATGAGGAAGAGGAGGCCAGCAACATACTTGCTTTTATACATACATGTATACTGTACACATCATGACTGGCTTGCAAAGCCTGCGTCTGTTTGGTTTATCGGTCTGTGCACTTCCTTAGAAATCAATGCCATGCTTCTGCAAGATTTAACATGCACAGGAACAGTAGGAACAATACATGACCTCCAGTGTCACCATGTTTTTTAATTTATGTAATGCTCTCTATGGTCTGAGTTCCGTGGTGTGCCCTCTAGTGGAATACTCCAGTAACATGCATAGTACACAGCAAGTATATGAACATATGTGCTCACGACGCGTCTAGTTGTGTACGTGAAGATGTGTCTAAAAAGGAAGGAGAGATGATAGTTAGCAGCTGGACCAAAAATGTTTGCTTACAGCCTAATTTTTACTGAGTTAAATTCCTGGTTAGGGTTGAGACATGGTTATCTCCACTTTAATGTCAGTTCAGAGCAGGACTCTTGCACCGGAGGGCCTCATATTTGTAATTAGTTCCTTGTAATTACATCAACTTTTCCCCAAAATGTCCTCCCTCACATCATCTGTTCAAGAAGCTTCCATCTTCTAAGACCCTCGGTCCGTCTCTTCTCAAACAAAATAAGTACAGGCCGACTATTTGACTCAGGGAACAGAGTGCCTTTATTCTGCTGCTGTGGAGGACCCCCACTGGTCTTTCATGCCGTGCGTGCGTGCGTGTGTGTGGTTGGGGGGGTTGGGGGATTGGGGATGTCTGCTAGTTGAAGAGTCCAGAGACCTTTAGTTCGCTGCTGACGATGTACAGTGGTTACGGGTTTTATGTCTGTGCAGCTCCTTGAAATCTCCATCAAAGTTGAACATGGATAGTCTTTCTTAAATCTGGATCATGAAATGCCCATGGATTATTATAGCCAAATAATTTGTATGTATAAGTCAAAGGGGAAAACTGAAAATTGAACCCATGCTATACAGCGTAATGGGAGAAAGGTATGTATGTTGCATAGTGTGTCCATTGTCAAATACAACATGTAGCTTCTGAATATTTCCCCACCAAGCCCAGCTCAGCTACGATTGTAGGAGAAGATCAGCACAGCCAAACTATCGACTATCTGCAGTGACATCTATATGTTGCTTTTCCTCATTCTTGATATATCCCTGGCCTCTTTCTAAGGAATAGTCAAATCCATGCATTATGCCTCTGCGTCAAGTTTCCAGCGACTGAGGCACATTCCATGGTCTTAATGTGCTCAGCAGTAAAATGTGTTCTGCAATCTTCACTTCCTGCTTTGAGCTGAGTTGTGTTTCCTGTCCTTTGACCAAGCAGAAGCTGGCTGACCTCATGTGCATCACTCGACTAAAAAACATGATTAGGAAGGTTTACTACCTCAGTATATATCTGTCTATGTTTGCAGTTATCGCCTGTAGAGGTTCGGTTTATATTTGACGATTAATGCAGGATTAATAATATTTAAAAAGATTTCTTTCCTTTTTTTTTAAGTCAAACTCTGTGTTACAATTTCCTCTTAGTAAAGATCATCCTCTGCCTGGATGCTACAAGAAGACTGAGTGAAGAAACATGGTTTACCTTTTTAACTTTGCTGTTTGATCCTGGAAAAACAAAATGTTGTTGCAGGTAGATGTGAAATAATGTTGACTTGCTGGTTTATCTTAATATTCAATTTTGAATTAATTATCTGATAATTTGTTTGTGTATTGCTTCATAAAAGTTTCTTTAAAGATCTTATATGGTTTTGACGAAAGTGTGACAGTTAAGAGATGAGTCACCGGAACAAATGTGTTGTTAATGCATGGGAGGTTGTATGAGACCATGTTATATTTATACGTGTGTGTGTGTGTGTGTGTGTGTGTGTGTGGGTGTGTGTGTGTGTGTGTTTGTGTATATATATGTGTGTGTGTGTGTGTTCAGATTTTGCATATGATTTTGTGTCTGGATTTGTTAACTTGAAATCTCCCTTTACATGTGTCATCATTTTGCTACGTCTTCATCATTTTATATGTTTATTTATTCTGTGTATTTCTCAGTTAAAGTTAAGCAAAGCAGAAGCAATAATTTCATTCTTTGGCATTTATATGACATCACATTCATGCAAGGAAAAAAAGAGAAGGTTGACCTGCAGGAGCAAAACAGTGTTGCGTTTTCAAATTAGACTCTTTGTTCTCTGAAGCCCTTGCTTATGGTTAACATGGTTCAATAAGAATAAGGAAGAGTGATGCACGTTAAGACTTTAGTCTGTCTGATGATTATTTGATCTACAAGAAAAGAATTTAAGGTTCAGTGCTTCCTTTTTTTCTACATTATTCATCTTCTTTTGCAATTACCAACGGGTACTTTTTGGTTTTTCATTAACCACCTCATTGGATTTTGACAAAAAATATTCCCAAGGCTGTTGTTAAAATGTAAATTCTGGTTTGAGTTTGGAGTGGATCTTAACCCACTGTTTACTTTGTGTTTTTCAGCTGCCACTGGTGAGGTGTCTTCTTCCTCTGGCTCGTCTACCTGCCTAACCTGAACTCACCCCACCCTCCGTCGAGCTCGGCCTCACCCAGCCCCTGCACCGAGCCCAAGCCCTAAGTCAGCCACACTCCCTCCCTCTCCTCCCGGCTTCCTCTACTTCTTTCTCCTAAAGTTTTTTTAACGCTGCATTATGGGAGGGAGAGGCGGACCAGCACGGACCAACGGTACCGCGGCAAGCAACAAGATCTGCCAGTTTAAGCTTGTGCTTTTGGGGGAGTCTGCGGTGGGAAAGTCCAGCTTGGTGCTTCGCTTCGTCAAAGGCCAGTTCCACGAGTACCAGGAGAGCACCATCGGAGGTGAGGGCTTCTCTTTCGATTCCCAGAATTGTCTCTGCTCTGAGTCATGCTTTATTGGCTGATTATCACTTCAGGAAAATGATCTCCGTAAGTCAAGGATAAGACTGTCTTTTGCACTGTAGCTGTTTGTGTTTAATACTTTAGCTGTTCAACTTTACATATCGAATCTAATGTTTAAAACTTATTTTAATACACAATTAGTTTCTAATTTAAATAGAATTATTGCACCAATCCTACAATTTTTAATCCTGGTTTTGGATTTAACAGAGGTATGACATGAGTGCTAGAGCAGAAGAAAACATGCCCTTGCCAGCACAGAGGAGCTGCTTGCTTGCTTGCACGGCTTAAACTTTTCTGTTATGCACGTCCAGGAGAAGGAGGAGGAGGAGCGGCAGAAACAATTCCATGCCGCTGATCACCTGACTCACCAAGCTCCTCACTTAGCGAGGCAAATATCTTGATTTTGTGGAAAACAGATAGCATGTCAGATCAGTTTTCAACTGCGATGAGAGGAAGATGTAAAAGAAAACAACTTGAGGGAGGCAACTGTGAACAGCAGCTCTCAGTCAGCAGAGGAGTGTGGTTACATTAAACAGGAAGGAATCGAGACAACAATGGGGATTTCCTGGACCTCCTGTAGATGAGTGAAGCTGATCGAAGAGTTTTAAGTTTTAAAGAAGAAGACGAAGAATATGACGCACGGATATATGATCTGTCGGCAGAGTGCTGCGTTTTACATGTTTTTGCTGCATTGTGGTGTATTCAGCCTGAGGTAATCTGTGTGATAAAAGTGCAAATCCTCAATCCAGCCGGAAAAACAACAGTGACGGGTCTCCTCTTTTGTCGGCATGCTGGGTTTAACAGGGTTGTGTTACTAAATACGCATGTCGAGTCAAAATGAAAACTACTTTAGGCCACAGTTGATCTTATCACTGCTCGCTGCGTTATCATCCTTTAGATCAACTTAACCACCAAATATGTATCGTAGGATTTATGTTGAGTCGTATGTTGGCTGGCACAGAGAAATGTGCCTCGATGCAGTGGTGCAGTCTCTCTCAATTTTAAGGCTTCAGCACACAAGCCCAAACTGATCAATGGCACTGTGGAGGGCATCAAAACTGGTAGTATCAAAAAGAGTATTGAGAAGAATTGTTGTCAATAAATTCCTCACAATACTCCCCCCTACTCATGAGTAACGTGGCTGGAGGATGTAGGGACAGGATGCTAACCAAAGACTCAGGACGAGTCAGCGTTTTTTGTTTCTACTGAGGCTGCGGTCAGCTGCACGCCTGGTCAAAGATTACTAAGCTTTAAAGTATGTGCTCTGCTCCCCCCTCCCCTATGTCATGTGACACTCAGCTGAGCTGTGCCTCTTTCTGCAGAACACAGGATATGATTTTGTTTTCTTTTTGAGTATAGTATTTTCCCTTATGATGTTTTTCAATTGAGTAAATCCAATTTTTTTCCAGCACTGTATCTCACCAAATCTAATTTACATTTAATTTTAAATTTATGTTTTGGTCTTTTTATAATTCCACAGACTGAGTTTGTTTCATCTGAGCTTTAATCGTTTAAAGCCTAAATATTCCACTTTCGCCCTCCGGTTAACATGTACCTCCTCCCAGTCAAAAAAAAAGCTTGACATCTATTATGTTTTATTTTCCCACAGCTGCCTTCCTCACACAGACGGTATGTTTGGATGACACAACAGTCAAGTTTGAGATCTGGGACACTGCAGGACAGGAACGGTATCACAGCTTGGCACCTATGTACTACAGGGGAGCCCAGGCCGCCATCGTGGTCTACGACATCACCAACACAGTAAGTTACCTGGTCCACGGCAGGACGTCGGCCAAGACGCTCACAAGTCTTTTGTCATCTGTTGATGATTGTTTGATTCAGCAGACGGCTACAGACCTTTGCTCTTTTAACTCTTAAAGCAAGCTGTGACGTTTACAACCAGAGACTCATAATTTAAATGTTTTTTTTTCCTCAAGGATACATTCACACGTGCAAAGAACTGGGTGAAAGAGCTCCAGCGACAAGCCAGCCCGAATATTGTTATTGCACTGGCAGGGAACAAAGCAGACCTGGCCAACAAGAGGGCTGTCGATTTCCAGGTACAAAAGACCTTTGACTCAGACATTTTTTTTAAACTTTACTCAAAGTGTTGAATAAACAAACCTAAGCTGAAAATCTGTGTTGCATTTCCTTGTTTAGGAAGCACAATCATATGCAGATGACAACAGTTTGCTCTTCATGGAGACGTCAGCCAAGACTGCTATGAATGTCAATGAGATTTTTATGGCTATAGGTAAGTGAACCCCAGCACTGACACAGACACAAGTTACTGTCACGATGCAACAATTAGTTAATCAAATGGAAGATGATGCTTAAGATCAGGGCAACAGCTAACAATTGATAATTCTTCTAATCTTTTTTAAAACCCATGAATCAGTCAATTTATCTTTTTAGTCATTTCTTGCTAAAAATCTAAAAGAACTTTTTGTGGCTCCAGTTTCTCAAATGTGAGAATTTGCTGTTTTTCACAAGATGTCTGGTTATGACACCTGAGGCTGTAGAAAATCGCAATTTGATTTATTTGACAGAATTTTGAATAGCTTCTACTCGCTGCCCTGTTGTCTCATAATCGCAGTGCATTCATCAATGGATGATATTCTTACCCTTACAGCCAAGAAGCTTCCTAAGAACGAGCCTCAGGGCGGAGCGGGCGCCGCTGGACGAACCAGAGGCGGCGTGGACTTGCAGGAAGCTGCACCACAGGGCAGAAGTGGCCAGTGCTGTGGTGGCGGGAATTAAACAACACCACCGATACAGCAGATCCAACCAATCTAACAGCTCCGATCAACCAGACCAGATATTAGCCAGCTGTCAAACAATGTCCCAAAACCACAACCGACCAAAATCACAACTGTGTATTGAAAACATATTGCTGTATTTGTATCAGACTTTTCAAGTTTATAATCAATCTGTAGTTATTGTCAAACAATATCTTCCCAATCTCTACATGATGTTTTGTCCACCTTAATTATTTTGTGTTAATTGTCTTAATTTTTTTTTCTGAAAATCTATGGTATTAAATGCACTGGTTCTGTCTCATCATCTTTCGTGAATTGAGATGTTGTCCCCATCCTTTGCTTTATTTTTGTCTTTTCTTTCATTATTTGAACTCTTCATATCAGGCAGGGATCCTTTCAACAGTGTCTTCATCTTATGATGACATCAGCAACTAGCACAACGATACCTGCACAGCAACCACCGCTGTTAGCAGGTGGGGGATAATGGGGAGGCTTGAAGCTCGGGCCAGGGGTCGAGATGGAAGTGAAGGATAATTTTATGAATAAACAAAGGGAAGATATCTTTTTTTGTATTCCTGTTTTAATTAAACATTTAATTTTCAATTTAAAAAGTTTTAATTGGCAATGTCTGGCAGTCAAAATATAATCGTGCAGCCAGCCACACTTTGAGTTCCAACATCCCTCTTAGTATTGCTAATCCATCAGAGGTTCATGTTCGGTAAGAGTCCTTTTAAAAATATGCCTTAAAGAAAACTCGTTCATTTTCTTGGCAAAGATTAACAACACAAGCCACATATAGTTTCCTGGGAGATTTAGTGGGAGATTTAGTGGTAATTTCTCAAATATTATAAAAATATTTATCAGCAACTTGTCCATGAAAATCTGTAAAGTAGTTTATTTTGTACTGTAAAACATCTGGAAATTTAAAGTTCTTTTTTCCAATGATCCTGTTCCTACTTTAACTTAATGAATACTTTTGAAATGTTTATAAATCAGAAATTTAAGATTAACTAATCCCAGCTCTTGAGTATGACTCATCTTTAAAATCTACATCTATCATTTAAAAGAAATACAATACTCGAATTCAGGTTTTATTAGTGATCAACACATATTTGTTGCAAATTAATACTGAAAGTCAAAAAACACCTACATTGCCCATTATCACCACAGAGAAGGTGTGTTGTTTTCAAGTGCACTTGCTATGCTGGGTGTACCCAAGGTGTTGTTCCACACCTGTGTAACAGGTTGGGTCTTGTAACAAGGTTCTTGATTCTAGTTCTACAAAGGAGTTTACTGGAGGCAGATATACTGACACCTCTGCTAATAACAAATACATTCAAAAAGACTGTTATAGTGTTAGTTTATCTGAAAGCATTATGTGGTGAAGGTCAATGCGTTGTTTGATGAGAGAACGGAAGGACTAAAACTCCTCACCCACTGACGGATGAGGAGTTTTAGTCTGTAACAGTGGTGGCCACAGTAAAGGACATTTAACAAAATGTATTACTTCCAATTCGAATTGAATTTATAAATGTAAAAGTGTCTCACTTAAAGATTTATTAACTTCAGTTTGACGATATAATTTGTTGCCGTTTTCCACAATGTCCACTAGGGGGGGAAGGAGAATTATTTCCTCCTGGTGACAATGAGCAACTGCACTCCAGTGGCTCCAAGGCAGACATATAACGCATAATAATAATAATAACCAGAGCTTTAAAATATAACTTTGCCAGTTCAGAATTTGAAAACACATACAATACAAAATATGCATTGTTATGAAGTCAATAAAATCAATAGTATATGATAACATCAAATAAAAGCTAATTTCCCCCTGCTACTTATTCTATAGGGTTTTTATATTGTGTTTTATTGTCATTGTATATATTGGTTTATTTTTGTTGTGCACTGATTACTGGTTGTACATCAAATTGCCCTTGAAGGATAATAAAGATTTTCTTTTATGGAAAACTTTAGTTAATCACAAGCTGCACAAACCAAGGAAGAGCAGCAGAGGAACCCAGAAGCCAGCAGGGGGCAGCCTCAGGACATCACATGGAAACAAGCAGCAGCAGACTGCTTGGAAATTAAGCAGCAAAGATCCATGGATTTGTTGTTGTTGTAGATTCGTGCAGTAGTGAGGCCTCACCAGGTCTGTGAACGAAGTGGAAGTCAACCTGAGAAGCTACACACACACACACACACAATAATTTGTCAATCTTCTTCCTGTGCTTAGTTTCTCATGGGAATGAGAAGGTAATTAATTAATTTTAGATTAATCGGTTTGGCCTAGTTTGTAGAGTGGTTGTTCCTCAAAAAGAAGGTTGGTGGTTTGATTCCCTCTCTTCCCCATGTGCATGCCAAAGTGTCCTTGGCTAGATATTGAACCCCCAAAATTGGCAGGAACATAACCACCCATTAATTTTACAATATCTTACACTATGTCAATTAAAAAAAAATGTATAAAAAAAATTATAATTTAATTAAAAAAATAACTTAAATAAAACTTGATTTACCTCCTGCAAGAATTTAGCCACTGGAGGCTATACAAGAGTACACAGTCTAATTACTCACGGACCTCAACAGTACTTCCTGTAAAATCATTACAAAACAAAACAGACTGACTTTAAAGATCTGTGCAGAAACTTTAATGTTTAAAGGTGATTCTGCTGGAAGCAGATGGAAAGAAGCCTGTTTAATAGCGGCACGTAATTTTCCATATTAAAATATGTTATTGGTTCATTTTGGGTGTTTAAGCGCTGCTTTGACAGTTTGATATAGTGTCAGATAATCTGTCTCGAGTCTAAATCACTAGTGACACTGTTTTCCTGTCTTGGACGTGTTCTTTTTGTAATGTAGGTAAATGAAGAAAAAAAAGTCATATCCAACGCTAAATGCTGCAGCGTAGTCCAGTTTTCCGACAGCCAGTAAAGGCAGCGCCCGGGCTCCACGGGAGCAGAGGACGAGTCTCGCAGTGTGGACATGTCGGATCCGGCTCAGGCCTTACAGCCCCGGCTTCTTCAAGCCCAGTCCGCGGGCTCAGCTGGCTCCAGCACCGCCGCCACAGGCTCCGGGCCCGGGAACAGTGACCCGGCAAGACCGGGACTGAGTCAGCAGCAGCGTGCCAGCCAGAAGAAAGCCCAAGTCCGAGCTTTCCCACGGGCGAAAAAGCTTGAGAAACTTGGCGTATTCTCCGCTTGCAAGGTAGCTAGCTCCAGCTAGCCTCAGCTAGCTTTAGCTAGCCCAAAGTTCACAACAACAAAGCACTGACCGGCTAATGTTAGCATATGAGAGGGGTTTGGGGCAAATGTTAGCACAGTGAAGACACTGCTAATAAACACATAAACAAATAGCTTAACGAGCTAACGTCATTGTTAACTTGTGTAGCTAACCACAGTCTCCGGGTACTTGTGTTGTTCACATGAAATCTGTCCACGAATCTGTCATCAGCTGCCTTTATGCCTTAGTCGCTTAGTGACACCTTAGCAGCAGTTGAGTCACAGTTTAAGCGGCTTTACTCGGTGTTTATCATATTCTACATGTTCTCAGGCGAGTGACACCTGCAAGTGCAATGGATGGAAAAACCCAAATCCTCCATCGGCCACACGTATGGACCTGCAGCAGCAAGCAGCCAGCCTGAGCGAGCCGTGCCGCAGCTGTGGACATGCCCTGGGTACAAACACCTTCCACTTACACTCCAGTACTCCCCTCTGTCATTTCCCCACTGCCATACACCTACAGAAAAATTATATAGCGATGGGTATGTCTGATTCATCATCTTGTCTGCAGCCGATCATGTGTCCCACCTGGAGAACGTGTCTGAGGAGGAGATTAACAGGCTGTTGGGGATGGTGGTAGACGTGGAAAACCTCTTCATGTCTGTGCACAAAGAGGAGGACACTGACACCAAACAGGTCTACTTTTACCTCTTTAAGGTAAGCAAGGGGTGTTTAAAATCACTGTCACACTAAGATTAATCATTGAGTCCATTTGCGAGATACTGGCGTTAGACCAGCACACAGGTCATGTGTCATATGTCATTTCTACCCTCTTCCTCTTAGCTGCTAAGGAAATGCATCCTGCAGATGAGCCAGCCAGTGGTGGAGGGTTCCCTCGGAAGTCCGCCCTTCGAAAAGCCCAACATTGAGCAGGTGAACATGAAATCATTATCACTCGCCAACACCTTCCTACCTTTTTGTTTGCAAGGAGGCATCATCGATACATTTCTCTAACTTTTTGTTATTATTGTGTTTGGTGGTATTTCGCAGGGGGTTTTGAATTTCGTTCAGTATAAATTCAGCCACCTGGCACCAAAGGAAAGGCAGACCATGTTTGAGCTGTCGAAGATGTTCCTCTTGTGTCTCAACTACTGGAAGCTGGAGACGCCGACGCAGTATCGCCAGCGCACACAGAAAGACGACGGGACAGCGTACAAAGTAGACTACACCAGGTGTGTATATGTCTTATTATTTAGGAAAACGCTGCATCAACCCTTTAACTAGTTTCTATCGTCAATAACCAATATATAGAATGCTAGATGCTTTTATTTGCTACATCCCTTTGTTGAATGCTTTACAAGAGCGGCGTTTTGCTTATGACAGGTGGCTGTGCTACTGCCACGTCCCCCAGAGCAACGACAGCCTGCCGCGCTATGAAACCACTCAGGTGTTCGGCCGCAGCTTGCTCAAGTCCATCTTCACCGTGACCCGACGCCAGCTCCTGGAGAAGTTCCGAGTGGAGAAGGATAAATTGCTGCCAGAGAAACGCACGCTCATCCTCACACACTTCCCCAAGTAAGGACAGATTTTTGAAATTGCATGCATGTGCCTCTGACGCTGAGCTTTTAATGTCCAAGAAACAGTTGATTTAGTGAATCAGTCAATATCATCTTTTTATCCCGTGCTTTGGTGCATGTGCTAGATTAAAATTCGGACAATTCTCTGTCATAATTACATCTGCACATGTGTGTCACCAGGTTTCTGTCCATGCTGGAGGAGGAAATATATGGCGATAATTCACCCATCTGGGAGGCCGACTTCACCATGCCTGCCGCCGATGGCACACAGCTGGGACATCAAACAGGTGAGGAGGGTGTACAGCAGGGTATGATCTTTATTCGAGTCCTATTTCGACAGCCATAAACAATCTGTTCTGTAATCATCAATAAGATTACATTCTCAGAGCAGACTAATGAATACGTATCCAGTTAAGAAATTAATTTGTTGAAGCATATACAAGAAACGGAACATTTAAAACAAATAAGTTAAGCGAATAAGAATGTAAAGTAATTACGTACACCACACATTATAGTGTACACACTACCCGTGGCAATACTGGCATAATATGTGACAAGTTGGTATAATAAAATGTAAATATGTATAATAGTAATTACACTGCACTTACACATATTTGCTTTGAGCTGATGTCACAGTTCCTGTTTCAGTTTGTAATCCACCACCCTGAACCTTGGTGTCTGTCCATTGCAGTGATCAGTCCTGCTGCCGTGTCTGGCTCCCCTGCTCTGGCTAAAGGCCTGAGCAGCATCTCCTCTCTGGGCGGCATCGACTCTGGATGTTCGGAGACCATCACAGGTCTGTGACCTCTGCACTGCTCTGATTTCTTTTTTTACAATGACGTATACCAGACTCGCATGTCTTATGTAGTTGACTGACTAGATGTAGGATTGTTTAACACTAAAAACTCTTATAAACACCCAAGACACTTCTACATACTTGCATATAAACCTAATACTGGGTATTTCCTCTCTTTGATGTCAAGTTGTTTGAAACTTTCCTTTTAGATTTCGGGTTCATGTTGACAAGCTTGTATCATGATTTATCCCCTGTCCATTCCAAAATGTCTTGGTGACTGGTTAAATATATAGGCAGGTATACATTGTCTGACAAGTATCTTTGGTTTGTTCTTATAAAATTGCTTGTTGAAAATCACAAGAGTAACAATAACACTGATGGCTCTACAGTCACTATCAGCATCATTGACCTGAGTATTGTCAACTGTCTGTTCAGGAGAGAAGCGTAAACTTCCAGAGGCGTTGACCCTGGAGGACGCTAAGCGGATACGTGTGATGGGAGATATTCCTATGGAGCTGGTCAATGAAGTTATGATGACAATCACTGACCCTGCTGCTATGCTCGGACCAGAGGTGAGTCACTTCATCCGCCTTTTAAAGGTTGAACACAACTTATTCCATCTTGTTACACATTTAAAATGCAGCCCTGATGGGTTATATGTTGTGTTCTGTGTTGTATTTCTAGACTAATCTGCTCACGCCAAACGCTGCCCGTGATGAGACTGCCAGGCTGGAGGAGCGCCGGGGCATCATAGAGTTCCACGTCATCGGAAACTCGCTTTCCCAGAAGTCCAACAAGAAGATCCTGATGTGGTTGGTCGGCCTGCAAAACGTCTTCTCTCATCAATTACCTCGCATGCCCAAAGAGTACATCACACGACTGGTGTTTGACCCGTGAGTAGATGTTCTCTTTACTGCTAGTCGGACTTTGCCAGTCGCCGTTGCGCCCAACCTGAAATCTCTCACTTTCACAGGAAGCACAAGACCCTAGCCCTTATTAAAGATGGCCGCGTCATCGGAGGCATCTGTTTTAGGATGTTTCCCACTCAGGGCTTCACGGAGATCGTCTTCTGTGCCGTCACATCCAATGAACAAGTGAAGGTATGTAGAATCATTTACTTTGAGATGGATAAAAAGATTCACACAGATTGGGTAAAATGGAACGATATTTTACATTAAGGTCAGTACCTCGGGAACAAAAGTGGATATCCTGATGAAATTTCAGATCCACAAACTGACACAACTGCTCAACTGTTTAGTGCTGCTAGGTTGTAAATATGTCGGTGTTGAGCATTTGAAGCTTCTTTTGAACAACTTCACCTGTGGTATTGAGATGCCTATTGCAAAATTCCAGTTTTTTCTGATTGTCTTCTCTTGGTCTTTCAAACATAAGGGCTACGGTACCCACCTGATGAACCACCTGAAGGAGTACCACATCAAACACAACATTCTCTATTTCCTCACTTACGCTGATGAGTACGCCATTGGCTACTTCAAAAAGCAGGTACAAAAGGCCCGACCTTTACATTACCCCTGTCACGTCCTCTTCTGCGATCTGGTCCGCTCAGTAATTTGCTTTTCCCTCGCAGGGCTTTTCCAAAGACATCAAAGTGCCGAAGAGTCGATACCTGGGATACATCAAAGACTACGAAGGAGCGACGCTCATGGAGTGTGAGCTGAACCCGAGAATCCCCTACACTGAGCTCTCGCATATCATCAAAAGACAGAAAGAGGTTTGTGAGGCTGCGGCGTGTTCTCATTAAAATGTTTTCTGCTGCTAATCTCTGGGTTTTAATATCACATTACCTTTATGTTCCATTAGATTATTAAGAAGCTGATTGAGAGAAAGCAGAGCCAGATAAGAAAGGTTTACCCAGGACTTACCTGCTTCAAAGAGGGAGTCCGACAGATCCCAGTGGAGAGCATTCCAGGCATAAGTAGGTGTTTGTGTATCATGACGTAAACATATTTTTCTTTAAACGCCATTAACATATTACTTACAAGTGTTTGTCTTCCAGGAGAGACGGGCTGGAAACCAAGTAACAAGGACAAAGGGTAAACTCATTATATTTTGAAAACCGTAATGTCTTGTTTAGATGTTTGTGAATGTGTTGCTGTAGGAATCAGATGTTCTAGAGGAGCTTCATATTCACCAGGCTCTCTTTGAGAATTTCCTTTTTATGCAGCCATTATTTTTAGTGAAAGGCACAGTCCTTAGAAGCTCCACAATAAAAGCATAGTGGTTAAAGCTTCTTAAAGATAAGATCTTTCAATTCTGCACCAAGTAGCACTGAATAATTTTTGCTTGTGCAGGATTTTGTTAGGTTTGACCACTGATGCAGTATTTAACGATCTGAGATATAATATTCTAAATCATGTATTAATACTGTAATTTTCAATCATGGCCGTTAATATTCAATTGAAAGTTTTTATGCAAAATTTTAACTAAATAAATAGAATACAGCTACAACGATTCTGAGATTTTAAATCCACAAGTTAATGCCACCATTCCCAAGCTTAAAAATCAACGCGATACAAATTACTACTTGCAAAAGTCTCAAACATTTCTGTTCCTACGTGCCATCTACTTGTCAGTCATTTTTTTATTTATCCTTCTGCATGTTTTGTAGGAAAGAGGTGAAGGACCCTGACGTGTTGTACAACATGCTGAAGAACCTCCTGGCCCAGATAAAGGTAAGACTGACTTGTTGATGCCAGACATGAACAGAGGCTACATCCACATAAGTAAATGTTCGTTTTAGAATGCAGCACTTTTGCTACACATACGGTTATGAGCTACGGATAATCTCGTGACATTGCGAAAACTTATTTCTGATCAAGCGCTAAAATACTCGTCTGGAGATAATTTTCATTTAAAACAACTGTTTTAAAACTAAAACGTATTGTTACTGAAGGCTAAAGGACTTTATCCCACCAGACCCACCCTGATGCCTGGCCTTTCATGGAACCAGTGAAGAAATCTGAGGCTCCAGATTACTATGAAATCATCCGATTTCCCATCGGTGAGCGATCATCTCTTTACTTAAACAACTCCTCCTCCTCTTCCTCATTTCATTTCACTGTTTATGGGAAGCAAACTATACATTTGTCAATTTACTTTAATTGTCCCCACAGACCTGAAAACTATGACGGAGAGACTGAAGAACAGGTACTATGTGACCAAGAAGCTTTTCATTGCCGACCTGCAGCGAATCATCACCAACTGCCGCGAGTACAACCCCCCGGACAGTGAATACTGCAAGTGTGCCAACACCTTGGAGAAGTTCTTCTACTTCAAATTAAAAGACGGAGGCCTGATCGAGAAATGAACTCCGCCGCAGAATTATCCACAGAAGAGGAGCGACCGTCACAGCTGCCACACACCGAGACGAAGCAAATCACGAGGAAACTAGCTATTGTCATGTCTGAGTTATTAAAGGGGTATGTACACGACTGACACATTTCACAAGGGAATTGTTGGACTCTAACAAACATGAACATGATGGTTGTTTGGAAATATCGGAGCCAGTTGAGCACAGTGTCAAAATGGCATTAACTTTTCTCCATAAAGTTACCGTGTCATTTTTTTCTCTTCCAGTACTCACAGTGGGTTAACAATCCTAATACACGTTTCATTAAGTGTACCAAAGTTATAGGTCCAAGCTACAATCCTAACCATGCCACTCTTTCTACTGTTATTTATTGTGTGAATCAGCTCATTATTGCGTTTGATAACATTTTTTCATTCCAGTTTGGTCAGAACTTGTCACTCGAATGTAGTGTTGAGTTCACTGACAGAAAACTGGACCTCGGGACCTAAAGCCACGTTGCCTTCCGTTACTGACAGACACTTGAACATCCCGGTCATTTTCATGGGTATAAAGATCAAGGTTTTCTCAGAGGTGAAGTCCTTAAAACACTGAATTGTGAAAAAAACTATGGGCAGTACTCTGACTGTTGAAAAGTGCAGGAACTATTGAATCATTCACCAATAAACACAATAGTTGAAGTTGTTTATGAAAACAAAATAACTCACATTTGTTCTAGTGGTGCCTCTAAAGTGAGAGTTTGTTTTTCTCTTTTCATTCCATTTATTATAAGGACTTTGTTTTTACTGTTTGTCAGAATAAAAGGCAAATAACATTTGGGATCTAGAAATCTCAGATATCTGCCGTCTACACCGGAAGCCCCGAAATATTTTTGTTGCCCCTAGAGGCTTATTCCTCATCAGACGACAGACGATGGGCCCGAGACTGTAAAGTCATGATTCATCTATTTCGGAAAGACAGATTTTTGTCATCAAAATGCATGAATTATTATATTTAAATAATGTGATAAATTAATTCCTGGATCCCTCTTATTTTATTCTTTCTTGCTAGTTTCGTGGAAATCTATTCAGTACTTTTTGCATAATCCTGCGCCGTGGCAGAGGTTCTCCTGACTAGACAGAAAATAAGATCATCTCCCAAATTGTTGCCTTCAAGAAAACCCTCAACATATTTTCAACACATATACTTCTTAATATACAGTTAATATAAAACACACTGTTGATGCACCGTTCTCCACTGGCAGGGTTTTATTAGAAACCATTTAGCATGAGGTCATACGTTAGCATAGCTTTAACCATGCTTGCAGGTGATAACTGGAGCTGTTGTCACTGATTTGTTCTGTAGTAGACTCACTGCCACACACATGCAAAGTAAGTAGTCTGTTTCGTGTTCAGCCACATGTTTGTTGTGTTGTCAAAGGTTTACTGCATAGTTGACGTTTTCCCCAGCCGGGTGGGGTGGGAGGCGGGGCTAACCAGCAGTCCTATGAGAGGAAGAAGGCGACTCACACGTTACACAAACTGTAGTAGGTGATCATGCATGTTGGACAGTTTACAATTAGCATTCACAAATTAAATATCCAATTTGAAGCCTTCTCATTGCAGGTTTTCTTTTTACTGAATCACACACATTGTGATAAAATATCGGAAAGCACCCACTTCCCTACTGGGAAGTACCTGATGCTTTTGAGCCTGCTTACTGAATGTTTCATTGTTTGTCTGTGTGTGAGTGGAGGTTTATTTTGTACTTGAATTATGACTAGTTTGAATTACTCAAGTGATGTCAGTGTTGCATTATTCAGGGTTGTCAGTTGCGTACTTCTTCCTCAGTCTACCTATGCTGCATTTCAGATTTTCTTATTGAAAGGTCAGTCTGAGGGATCTTTTCTCCGGTTTGATGATGGCTACTGTCTCCAGTTATGGTATAAATGCCATTTACTGTAACTATAATACTGTTCATGACAATAAAGTTTTTTATAAATGATCTGTGTTTGTGCAGGTCATTCCTAAGCTGTGAGTAAACATCAATAAATAATGGCACTGAAACTAAAACAATCATCCTAGGACTCAAGCCTTAGGATTTGGGGATTTTCTGACTTGACAAAATGGACAACAAAATAGCTGTGTCACGTTATTTACAGTCGAGACTCATATTTTGTTGAACGCATGCATCGGCAGGACCTCACTACTGCAGCTTCAACCAGGGATCACTACTTCACAGACTCTAGCTCCAAACTACAATATTGGCACAAAATGGCAGCATTCATATCTGAATTCAGAGATGAATTCAAATAAAGTTGTTTTGAATTCATCTCTGGGTAGTGGGAAGAAGCTATCAATCTTTAACACAGTACATGGTCATGACTGATATTCTTCACACATCTTCACCACCGGAGAAACATTCAGGCTAATGTTAAAGTTTTAGGCCGACTTTTAGGTCTCTGTTTTGAAATAGAGGCTGCAGGTTTCACTTTCCTGATAAATAGAAACCTACAGAGAGGGAGGGCCCAGTTAAGGTTTACATAATGCAAAACCTGATTCCATTTGCAGATGCCTCTCTCTGGCCTAAAGAAAATCGTATCTGTGAGCCACGTACTGTGTTTAAGATAATTATAAAATCATCCATGAACAATGGATATAAAATCATTGTCATGTGCCCGTGCACGGGCACATGACAATGATTCACATGGTGGAGTGGTGTTGACAATTATCCAAAGATTGGACTTTTAGTAGATAGTATTTTATTATCATGTTATTGTGCATTTATACTAATATTAAAGGTAATGCATTTGTTTCTTATACTTTGTTGAGACCCAGCCCGGGAGAAAACCCAGTCGCAACACAATGAATGAGTCTCCCCTCTTCTCAGCAAAACAACAAACCAAACAACCTTAAGGCGAACAACCTAAACTTACTTTCTCAAATTAAAGAAACAAAAAGACACGTTACTAACCTAACTCCTAATCCAAAAACAAGGGTTTAACAGAAATGCTACCCACCCCTACCAAACCGGGCGGCTACATCAACAACAGATACTAAGACACTTTACAAGGAACAATTCTGGCTGTCAGTGGCAAGAGGAGAGACCCCAGGAGCTGGGGGAGGCCCTCCTCTTACCCATGCAAGCTTGGAGGCTGGAACCAATCAGCTCCCTGGAAACAAACCTACACACACAGTCAATCATCCACCTGAAACACAACACACACAAATATCACAGCAGAGAGAGAGTGAGAGAGAGAGATCCACACCACAGGCACAGTGGACAACACCACATACACCGATGTATAGAACCTTTCACACGAAATCAGGGTAATAAAAACTTGTGATTTCCCTTTGATCTTTTCAGATTGACGATACTCATCCTAAAATGACATTGTACTTGATTGATCCTGTGATGTCCTTATCAGCTTTTAACCCATCATGACCTAAAGATATAATAGGAATATTTGGGGTTTGTTATTATAGAAGCTGTGACTTTTTATCGAGGTTTATTGACGATGATATATCATCTTAAATTGGATAAGCCTGCTCATCTGGTTGCTCCAGAAGCTTCATGTGTAATATTTCATACATTTTACACTCTAAAGAGCAAATATATCAGCAGAGTGATCCGTGCTATTTTTCCTTTAGGCTATAGTACATGCCTCTTTCTTTAATATTTATCCTTGTGTATTGTCAGTATGGATTAGGTCAACTTTCAGTTAGGTACAGAAACAACCCGAGTGCTGGAGTCCCGCAAATCAATGACTTGCAATCACAGAAAAGAGAACTAAGGGTTAAATCAGCGACTGTTGTAGGTTTCGTTTTCCTGATGTCATAAACAGACAGGGCCCTGTGAGGGTTCATGACAATCAACAACAACAAACATAGATGTCTGCTATAGCCCCCTAATAGAGTAAACGCTATAGATTCTGTTTAAACAATAGGTTGGATATTGCTTTAATAAAAAAGTATTATGTAAGAATATTTTAAGGAGGGCATATTCAAATTTTCCTATGTCACTGCACAATGATGACTCTCTGTTGGCCCTCAAAAGCCTCCCTCAATGGGGCCATCGTCAGATTCAATGGGTTTTTACTTTCGTTTCCTATCCTCCTCAAACAGCTGATCACAACACAGTTATAAAAGCCCCGTCACCTACAGTGTGTGGTGATATGGGACCAGGAGAAGCTGGGAACACCACACACCTCTCCACAGCTTACTGGTGGGTACATAACAATCCAGCTTCTTCTCCAGCAGATCATAGATAAATTAGTGGCTTTTATTTTGACTGTGTGGTGTCCGTGTTCGAAACACAGTCAATGTATAATCCCGTGTTAATTGCTTCACTGCAGTACTTTGGTGATGATTGTAGGATTCTGATGTGTTGTCAAACAGGAGTGAAGTTGAGGATGGCAGCGTTCGGACTGTATTCGTACCAGCAGGAAGTGGTGGAAAGGGCTCTTCAGGGAGAGAACGTGATCATCTGGCTGCCGACCGGGGGTGGAAAGACACGAGCTGCTGTGTATGTGGCCAAGAGACACCTGGAAACCACACCGAACGCCAAGGTGGTGGTCCTGGTTAACAAGGTACCCAGAATGCACCAGACAGACAAGATGAACACAGCATTTTTCAACCAGTGTGGCGAGAGGCAGAGAAAATACAGTGGGGTTTTATGTATTGTGTGCTGTAGGTTCACCTAGTAGACCAACATTACAACAAAGAGTTCAAGCCTCATCTGGGCAGCAACTACACCCTGGTGCCAGTGAGTGGAGAGAGCGAGTTGAAGGACCTCTTCGGAAAAGTGGTGCAGGACTCGGACGTGGTCATCTGCACGGCACAGATCTTGTACAACGCTCTGACCAACAGCGAGGAAACCAAACACGTTGAGCTCTCGGGTCAGTGAAAGTTAGCTTTAACAGCCTTGATTGTGATTTCGTTATGACATAATCAACTGATTCTTTGTGGTTCCCCCGCAGATATCACTCTACTGATAGTTGATGAGTGTCACCACACCAACAAGAAGTCGGTCTACAACCAGATCATGAGTTGCTACATGGAGAAGAAGTTGAATGGAGAGCGTCAGTTGCCGCAGATCCTGGGTCTCACTGCATCGCCAGGGACGGGGGGCGCTAGGATCCTGGAGAATGCCGTGGAGCACGTCCTGCAGGTCAGAGTCTCTCTTGTCATGTCTGTGTGATGTCCCACATCTCTGTTCTTCTACATGTTTAATGATGAAAATTCGTCTGCACGTTTTTTGTTGCAATTTCTAATCGGTGTTCCCAGTGGTGGTTAAAAAATGTTTACTTCACAAGTGCCAGTGGTCCCTCTTCGATTTTAGTCCAAGGTGCGTGCGAACAGTCAAACCAAACAGCTTTAAGCGCAGAACATCCAACTGTTACACCAAATGGAAGGGGGCAGATTACAAGTCTTGCCAGGATTTTTATTTTCTTCTTGAGGACGGAGACTTGTCTTAATGTCTTATCCCCAATGCAAGAGACAGGAAGGAAACTCCCAGATCAACACATTAAACGTCTTATTTAAATAATTCCTGCAGAGGCCTTTAGACTTCTCAGGTCAACCATCTTTGAGACATCATTTTGGTCAGGCCGATTATTTTTCATTCTCGATATAAAAGGTCAGTTAGTAACAAATTGCCTGACAATCTTCCTCTCTCTCCATCTCAGATTTGTGCCAACCTGGACTCAGCCATAGTTTCAACCAAGAACTATGCCCCTGAGTTGAAGAAGAAGGTGCCGAGACCCATCAAAACATTTGACATCGTCGAGAACAGACCTGAGGTAAAAAAATTTACTAATTTGGAAACTCCCCCATTGAGATGCTATCATATTTTAACAATTTTAACCATATTTTTGGTTCTTTTAGGACCCGTTTGGGGATGATCTGAAGAGGATGATGCAGAAGATCGAAGAGCACATGAACTTACCTGCAGACTTCACACTGAGAGAGTGTGGCACGCAGGACTACGAGGCTGATGTGGTGATTTTAGAGCAGCGAGGTATGTTTCCGTTTTTTCGTCCTCTAACTTACAGCTGTTTTAATGTCAATGCCACCCATAAATCATCTGTGTGTTTGAATGGATTAGGGGTAAGAGACAACAACAGACGGCTCGCACAATGTGCACTCCACCTCAGACAGTACAACGATGCCCTGCTCATCAACGACACCCTGCGTATGATGGATGCTTACGACAGCCTGGAGGAGTTCTACAGCTCTAAGTCCAAATCAGCAATCGACAAAACAGACAACTTCCTGGTGGGAATTTTCCAAGGTGGGAATACAGACATTTTCATTTCTGAATTGAATTTATGACGTATCTCACACACATGTTCCCAAACCCAAGCTGCTTTGAGGATTTCACTAGTGAGAGCCTCCGGATTATCTGCAGACTTTCTCCTCCGCCTGGCCTCTTAGAATAGAGTCAGCAGAAACTCTGAAGAATTTTTTGTGGTCACGCTTCTAAGACACAACAGATGCAATAATGAAACTTCACAACTAGATGTCACTCAATCGTACACACTGCACCTTTAATTCGCAGTTCACTGAAAACCGCTATAACAAACCCTTTCTTTGTTACGCAGCGAATCAGGCGGATTTGAGAAGACTTGCAGGAAATCCTCGCTACGAGAATCCAAAGATGGCCAAACTCGAGAGCGTTCTGCTGAAACAGTTCGGTTCGGGTGTGCAGTCAAAGGGGATCCTCTTCAGCAAAACACGCAAAAGCATCCACTGCCTGCATGATTGGGTCCTCAACAGCAGAGCCTTACAGGAAGCTGGCATCATGGCAGACGTTCTGACCGGGGCTGGCAACGGTAGCACTTACATGACACAGGTGAACTTATGTATAATGAGCTTTAGATTGTCCCACTTTATGTTTGGTGTGACCTAACATGCTTTTCTTACACTTACACCTTGCAGAACGAGCAGGCCGACACAATCCGCCATTTCCGGGAGGGCGCTCTCAACCTGCTCATCTCCACCAGCGTGGCTGAGGAGGGCCTCGACATTCCCGAATGCAACCTGGTGGTGCGTTACGGCCTGCTTACAAATGAGATCGCCCAGCAGCAAGCCAGCGGACGTGCCAGAGCCCAAGACAGCAGGTATTCAGTGGTCGCCGCGAAAGGGGGGCGTGAGGTGCGCAGAGAGCTCACCAACGAGTATCTGGAGGAGCTGACTGGGAAAGCCATCGCTCGGGTCCAAGATATGAGCCCCCACAAGTTCCGCGGAAAGGTGAGGCTGCGGCCCTTTGGTCATTCTTATTCTGTGCTCCCAGGTCTCTGTGTTTTCTTACCTTTTATTCTTCTTTGGCTCCAGATTACTAAGATGCAGACAGAAGCTGTCAATATAAATAGAATCAAAGAGCGCAGTGAAATGCAGAAGAGGAGTCTCTACACCGCTTCCAGTGTCCAGCTCCTGTGTCGAAACTGTTTCACGCCTGTGGCCTCTGGCAGCGACATTAAACTCATCGACAATGTGCACCATGTCAATGTCAATCCGGACTTTAAGTGAGTTGAACTCCTTTGGGAAAGAGAGTTCATCCAAATGCACATTCATGACCCAGTTGTTACACCACATCTTCACTGCTCTAATCTTGTCTCTGTTCTCAGGAAACACTACAAAGTGGGAGGGCAGATGAATCTACCAAAGAGTTTTGAGGACTGGGAGCCTGGGCGGATTATCAGCTGCAACAACGGCAAATGCAGCCAGGTATGTTGGACCTCCTGCCAAATATTGATTCAAGACCGAAACGTTCCTGCCCTAGGCAGCTTGTTGATAGAGCTGATGTTATGGCTGATTGCACGGCGGGATCTGAGTGTTATTCTTATGTAAATTCACAGCAATGGGGATTTGAGATTAAGTACAAGGATATCGCCCTGCTGCCAAATCTGGCCATTAAGCATTTGTTCCTGGAGACGCCTGATGGCAGGATGACTAAGAAGAAGTGGAAGGATGTCCCTTTCACTTCGGACAACTTCAGCTTTGAAGAATACTGCCAAGAAAACTTCCCTGACCTCTTCGACTGAGGGACCAACCACAGAGCTCTGTGTGTTTTATTTTTCACTGTACGTCAGTTTTTATCTTTATTTGGAATCCAGCCTCTGTATGTTTGCAAGTCAAATCTCTTTTATAGAAACCAATACTGTGCAGTTTGAGATTCTTCATCCATGAACACAAGCCACTCTAAAATATGCTCCACACGTGCCTGCACTTATTTATGCTGCGGGGCCAATGAGGCAGCAGCAGTGTGCTAAAGCCCATTACACATCGATCATGCTTGAAATTAGCATGACAGCTTTGTTTACGCCCACGGCCAACTGTGGCTTTGCATGGTTCTGTGTGTATTTTCTGCCCTTCAACTCAAGCGCAGAAACAAAAGCACAACATGAAGTCAACAGTAAGACGAGGCTTAACCGTCACCACGGCTGGACGTGTTGTCAGGAAGTCGGTTTATCATGAATGCTCTTTTAGCTTTTTAAAAATGCTTTTAATTGGAAATTATTTCTTGATGCAGTAACATGTGTGCTGTGGTGGGAGTACATTTTACTTTTTTACTGTATTTAAGTACGGTTTTCATGTCTCTGTACTTAACTTGAGTTGATTTACCTTTGGGTACTTTACACTTTTACTCCTCTATATATATCAGCAATTATTTCTGCTCTGATACATTTTACAATATGTTTTGTTACATGTTACAACATTTTTTTTTAAATTATATTTTCTAAAAGTAATCAAAATAACAACAGGGGGATTAATGATCCTGCATCACTGGTGCAAAAACCCCCCCACCTGAAATGGATTCAGAGGAACTCACTGTAGAGACTCAGCAATAAGAATGTATTAGACCTTGGTATCAGGGACTAGGCTACTCTCTGCAAGCACTTTTACTTTTAATACTTTGCAAGTATATTTTAAAGCAAGAACTTACTTACTTTTACTCAGGTAGAAACCTTCATGTGGTACTTTACTTTTACTTGTGTACATTTGTGTCTATCTATTTGTACTTTAACTTAAGTCAAATGTTTGAGCACTTCCTTCACCACTGGTAATATGATATTATATCCATATAAATGATCTCAAATAAAAAATGCAATTATTCCAATGGTTTACAAAATGGTTATTTCTTGTAGTTTTAGCTGTAGTTCCCTGTTTCCCTCTTGATTTGACTAACAGATTATTAAATATAAATCATTTGCCTCTATAAGCCACTAGGTGTCAGTGTGGGTTAGCAAAAGGCTCACACCAATTCACACACTACTGTCATCTACCTTTGTAACCTCCAATAAACTGTGTGGGTAAAACCAGAATAGAAATTGTACCTGTTGGATCTCAAACTGAAAGCAGTGGTCCGATGACGTGCAGTGAATCTGGCTTCACAGGAGCGTCTGATACCCCATATGTGCTGTAACACAAAGGATGAAGAACATTAGTGTGCAATTCTCTGTTCACACCATCCAGACTTTGCTGATTTGCACCTGAGCAAGGCACTCCATCCCCAAACTGCGTCAGGGGAGAGGCCTCTGGGCTGCTGGTGTAAGATGGCCTCTAAAACGTGTGTATGCAACACCTGGAAATGAGGAAAATCTGTATTTCAGTACAAAACTTTGATGCTTTGAGTTCTGATATGAACAGTGTAGGTGTTTCTTTATAAGTGGTGCATCCAGCAAGGAAATCCCAGAAATCTCAATGCCTGCGAGAGCTTTTCTTTGAAGGTGTTTTGAAATGAGTAAAGTTGCTTGGTTATTGGCTGCTGAAGCTCACTATACGTTGCTTCTGCATCCCTGGATCAATACACCATCTCAACAGTCTGCACAGAGGAACAGATTTATTAGACTTGCAAATGATCGTTTAACACGCTGCCTTCAAAGATACACAATCTCCACTTTTTTTTTCATCTTCTTCCCAGAACCCACACAGCTTGATTTCAGCAATCCCCAAAGGACACATTCAGACAGCTAGTCATTTACAGTTTCATTTTGCCGGCCGCTTTGTTTACACAAGCAAATCAATCTTAACACGCATCAGCAAGAAGCCTCAGCCGTAATGAGCAGTTTCCAAAACAAACCCCAGATTATGAAACTGTAAAGCGAGCCCGGAGAGGAAACCATCGATATCAGGCTGGCAGCCGTGTTGGGGTAGATTCAGTTTTGAGCCGCAGAAAACATCTTCACATGCATCTGCGGGCCAGACACGGAAGGGTCAGCCTCACAGTGTCACATGTGTCGTAATCCCTTCCGATCTGGCAGAGAGCTGGAGTCAGTGGTGCCGCCATGGACGTAATCACACTGAGAACAGGCTCTGTTCCGGTGTCAGGGCTCACTCCGGCTCGAGCGGGCGGAGAGGAGACGTACAGTGTGTGATTTACTCTGATCAGGGCTCCGGCTCTATAATCAACGCTGATTGCTTCCTTTTGCTTTCCAGCTCAACACCCCATGCATCTTAATTGCAATTAGCTCTCTTCTGAAATTAAAGCAGCTTGGAGTAGGTGAGCGAGGATGATAACGTGGTGTGTGTGTGTGTGTGTGTGTGTGTGTGTGTGTGACGATGCCAATCAACATCAGGGTACTCGTCATTTGTATACAGGACATGGCTACTGTAAATGTGCATACAGGAGCATGATCGGTTAAATGAGGGGAGTTGCATCTTAGCTGAGCGAAATTCACAATATCTTAGTGATTTGCCACAATAACAAAGGGATCTTTCCTATTAATATGTAAAGTTTGATTTAATATGCAAGATGGAGCTTATCTGCAAGTGTTACAGATTTGTTTTTAATTAGGAGCTGGAATGAATTGTCAATCAATAGAAAACGTCTATTTTATAAAATTTATATAATCTTTACAACCACTAGAATGGCCGTCAGCAGAGTAGATTGTATCGAGCTGCACCAAATTTCACACACTCGAAGATACATTATCTGCTCATACATCATATACTGCTTAATCAATTAACACTATTTCCAGTTTGCACTACAATCATATACTGCAGTTTATACGCTATCTACCCTTTGCCTTTTTGAATGTATTCTTATATGTTGTGTACTTTTAGGTTGCTTGTGTGGTTTTATTTGGTGTAACTTAAATGTTGTGCAGATAATCGTCTACTTATGTGTCCACACACCGGGAATGAAAAAGGAATGGCACTCTAATCTCTTCTATGATGTCAAATTGACAATATAGTTGACTTTGATATCAGTTCCTTAAATACACCTGAATTATTTTACTCATCAATACCCATGAATAATTCCCTGGGATACAGATGAAAATGTCTCCTATCTTGAATTTTTTGGGATCTGCCCCCAAAAATTCAGTTAGTTCTTTGCTGATCCATCCTTCCATCAGATTTAGTGGAAATCTATGTAGTTATTGTTTTGTAATCTTGCTTACAAACAAACAAACAAAACAAACCTCTCCTATCCAATAGTATTTGCTGCTGTGTGTCTGCATGTATACGGATATTTTTGCATATGTAACCTGTGGCCCATTTCACAATTTCATCTAATCTTAATTTTAATATATAGAAATAATCGTCAGAGTTATACAATGTGTAATAAATTAATAGTAGCAGTGAAACTAATTGCTGGGTTTAAACGTTTTCCCCCTGATTTACTTCCGGTTTTTTGTAACGGCCCCCACGTCATTAAACTAATTAGCTGTACATACCTGAGGCCAGGTGAGCCCTGTGTAACTATAAGTGGCTGGAGTTCATCTGCTTCTCTTTTACAGAAGAGGCCAGAAAATAGGTTTTATTTTTTGGGTTGTTCTGCGGATGTTTCAGCTGCCCCACAAACAAACGGAGCCAGTAAAGAAGATTGAATGCGGGACGGCACGTGGCTCAGCGCAGTGGCTGGTAAGTGTTTCCAAATTACTTGCGAACTGACAGCTTCATTTGTTACCTACACATATTTTACTTTTATAGCTGTAGCCATGGGCGCACTCGTAACGTTAAACAGCTTGTTGGTGCTGTTAAATTAACACATACCTCTTCAAACACACACACACAGAGTATTTGGAGTGGGGAGCAGCACGGAGCTTGTTGCGGTGGACGGGCTCGGTGCGCGCTGGTGGAGCAGGAGCAGGTGGTCTCTCAGGGTCGTGTCGATGACAGGTTGTGATCTCAGCTGTCAACACAAACGGAGGTGTCATGTCGGATCGGACAGCGTCGAGCTGCTCGCATTGTTTTACGCTCACCTGCCTGAAGTTCCAGTCACGGCCCTGTTGAGTTTGTTCCTGCGTGAGGGGAGGGAGGCGGATGGAGCTGTTTTTTAAAGGGCCCCTGGGTGGTGGTGTGACGTTTGGCCCCTGCTGACGACAACTGCTCAAAAGTGAAGCCAAAACATCTCGATTGCCCCCTAGTGTCTAGTTACAGTATAATCAAAACTAAGCATGTCAAATAATATTTTTTTACTAAATATGATTTTGATTATTTGAGGTGATTTATCTTTATCACACTGTGGTATATTCAAGAGATAAAAAAAAGCTGAAACGTCATGATTGACAGCTGAGACTGACTCGTGATTGGTTGAGCGTGTTTCTATTATTACTGCGCAGTGGCTCCAAATGATGTCATCAGTGTAAGATGGCAGAATCCAAACGCTGAATATTCTTCATTTTTGTTCAGTGAGAGGAGGCAGAGACGTGTCTTTGTATGATTGGGGCCCTTGGGATCTTGGGTACCTGAACAGTTTGCCCTGTTTGCACTACACACAAATCACAGATGTAGCTGTTGGTAAAATCATTTAGTTTTAAGGATATAAATAAACCACCTGAACATGTTGAGGTTAGTAGAACAAGCACCCCATTTAAAGGGATCCCAGGTGGGGACTCATTACAGTATATCACTGTTTATAACAAAATTAATCACATCCCCCATATGCAACAGAACCTTTATTCATAGCCCTGTAAAGCTAGTATTTTAATACTACTTGCACTAAACTTCCATCTTATAATGTAGCACTGAATTAACATAGTTTTGAATGACAGTAAACAGCACTTTGAGTCGAATAGGGCCGTGTCATAACCAAGGGTGAAAATAAAAAAGTATTTTCTAACAGAAATCTAGTTGGTGCTAGGGGATCCCAAGAGTGTTAGAGGACTGTTGCACTACATGATCTATATTCATTAGATAATACTAGAGGATTATTTTACTGTCAATATATATATGTTAATATAAAGGTGTCTTGTCATGGCACCTATATAAGTCATACATTAATATGAATAACATAGCTTTGAAAAGTAAGGTAAAAGGAAAAATAGAACATACCGTAACTGAATTTAAAAAAGCTTGATTATTTAATAAGAAAACACTTTATGAATTATCTGCGTTAAATCAAAGTAAGACAAGGTACGCGTGGACTACAGAGCTCATCACTTGGTCAGTTCCCAGGCTGCAGACCGACGCCACACCTGTTAGGTCAGTGTCCGACGGTCTGACACGCCGCAACACATTCACGCTGTCAACACAAGCTTGTTTTCTGCTCGTGTTGTCTTCACACATTCTCTGTGGTGGACTCACACGGGACACAGAAAGAGACAATGACGGACACAAATAGCTTGTAGAGCACAGTGAGCCGGTCACCAGGACGGACCATTTCCTCTGGGACCGGTCTGCCTGTCATCCAGCTGCTGTCTGAGAGTTTGTTGTGCTGCTTGTCGGCCTTCAAGCTGAGGTGATGGGACGCCATCGTCTTTAGTCTCATAGCAACAGTCGAGGATCAGGTTACCATTGTTGACAAGGAAGTCAATGACCTCTGCATTGGCCTACTATGTGTTGTTATTTAGAGTGGTTATCGAGCTGCTGCCCATGTAGCCTGTGTGTAATGCTCAGACTAACTTTAGAGGAAGTGTGTATCTTTGGTATCTCTGTTCGGTTATGTTACCTCTTTTGTACGGTGGCTGTGAGAGCTCAATTCAGTTCAATTTATGAAAAAAACTAAAAGTGCAGTTAGACGAAACACTAATTGAGAAAACTGTCTATTTGATGAATGCGCCACAAATAAAAAACACACATCATATACTCAAAAGGCAATCAAATACTTGAAAGACTACAAAAAGGTTCAAGTGGGAAAGACTTCAATTCAAGTAATATGCAGAAATAGACACACTTCATTGAGAAAAAGGCTAATGTCACATGGGCCAGCAACCTGCTAACTTCG
The DNA here is from genome assembly GCA_038501795.1 of Pseudopleuronectes americanus. NCBI lineage: Eukaryota > Metazoa > Chordata > Actinopteri > Pleuronectiformes > Pleuronectidae > Pseudopleuronectes > Pseudopleuronectes americanus. Next base: position 11,401,464 of record CM076732.1, read on the forward strand.
TCTTTTTCAAATCAACATGGTCTTTACTCTGGCGTTATTGATGTAAAACAAAAACAAGCTACCATGTTACATCATTCCAATGTTAAATAATCAGCAGAAAATATTTCATATGAAGTTTTACCTAATTGAAAGAGATTCAACTTCAACAAGTGAGTGTGTAGTTGTTTTTTGAGTATTTGCAGTGCATTTCCTATTTGCTGTTATGTGTTGTCAAATTTATGTTTTTTCCGTGTGTTATGTTTATCTGCGTGTGTTTTCTTAGGCTGCAGTGTGTTGAGCTCTCAGGGCCACTCTACCTTTTGAGTCTGCCGTGCCTTAGCTACCTGCTCTTGAGCAAATTCAAGTGGGGGGAGTATTTTGAATGCTCTACATAACATCCCACTCTGCGTTTTAATTTCATGGTACGTTCCTTCATAAACCCAGGTCGGGCAAAAAGCATGTTTGTGTGTATTCTCAGGGCAACATGAAAGCAAATATAGTCCACAAACGGTGCATCTGTGTCGTCGCACATCTCCTTTGATTGAGGATGTCACTCTCTGAAGTGGATTGGAACTCTTGTGCTGGTGTCAGCGTCTGGGGTTAACAAGGCTATTTCATGCTTTATTATAGCTTGCATGAAAGAGACGCTTGTCTTTGCTGTGTGCGACTTTGTGGCCGGGCTTTTGTCTGTTCCACACTGCCTCTCCCTTTTCTGCTGCCTTCCTTCTGAGAGATCTGCTAAATTATACTGCTAGAAACTCAAGAATGAACTGCTAATAAGTTATTTATCTTTGACACCCCCCCCCCAAACCCCGCACAGATTGCTCAGCAGTTTCAATGGTAAAATAATCTACTCTAAAAACCCAAGCAATCTCAGCTGTCTGTGTTTAAGTCCATAAAACATTATGACATATCAGTAGTACAAATATTAACACTCACGTCGAAATGTCTGGGAGAAGCAGAGACATTTGACACTGTCATTTTAGTGCCTCAGATATTAATTCTGTGCCCACTCCTGTATGGTCTCCATGTTCATAGTCTTTGTTAGGAATGAAATGAATAGCTTGCGTTCTTCTTGCCTTATTTTCCGCTGCTCCTGACTGCGGTTACCATGTCACTCTAATCCTTGCTATTGATCCACGTTGAGTCATCATTACGGCTGGTGAGGATTGTTGTGGACTCGTAGGATAGACCCCAATTTTGTATTCACTCCTCTATGCCGATCACTTGTGGACGATCTATATTTGTGTGTGTGTGTGTGTGTGTGTTACAATTTTATTGATTAATCAATAATCAGTGGATTGATCTACAATGACCGGCATCACTGTAGGTCTCTATATAGATATAGATATCAGTGTCTGTATATTTGTATTTGCATGTGTACAGGCATAATACTGTATTTTATGTAGGGATATGGATGTGTCAACTTAATAAATGTTTATATTGATAAAAAGATCTATATCCACGAACATTTTAAAGAAGAGAATAAAATGTGAATATATAGAGTCTGACATATGCATACCTGGAAAAACTCCAAGAACCAAACTGGTGGTGCATGCACTGGACTAAACTGTGGTTCCATGACTCTTGCATGTGTACATCTGGAACCGTTCTCCGCCTCTGCAGGAGGATGGATGTATCTGATGCACTTTCTTGTGCTGCTGTGTCATTTGTGAATTTCCTCTACGGAGGATAAATTAAGGTACATCTTATCTTATCTTATCTAAAATATGTCAACATATGCAAGACATTTTGATTTGTATCGTTTTATTTGTTTTTTCTGTCTACTCAGGCAGCCCCGTCTCCTGCCCCGGGTTTGGGATATGGGAGAACATTGGAGAGAGACTCGTCCTCAGTGAGCTCAGTTCTGGAAACATATGGTGTATATCTTTGGAAGACCTCATCAGAAGTAACCCTGAACATCTCCAGTTTTTGTAGGAGAACATTCTTCTTCTTCTTCTCCTCCAAGAGCTCGGTTTTCAACTTCTCCTGGTTGGTTGTATGATTTTGGCAGTCATCATAATGAGAAGCTTTGAGCTTCTCCAGCTCTTCTTGGAGAACGTTCTTCTTCCTCTTCTCCTCCTGGAGCTCGGTGTTTAAATTCTCCTGGTTGGTCGTATGACTCTGACAGACCTCGTGATAAGAGACTTTGAGCTTCTCCAGCTCTTCTTGACTCTCTCCACAGAACTCAGTATGGAACTGAGTTTTCAGCTCCTCAATCTCTTGCTGCAAAATGGCTTCCTGCTGACAATCGTTATGCTGCATTAATCTTATTTCTTCCATCTGCGGACGGAGAGAGTCCTGCTCATCCCTCAGGTATTTCATCAGGAGCTCATCCTTTGACACTCTCTCATCATGGAACCTTATTTGCGTCGCAAGCTCATGCAGTAAGTGGTCAGCCTGCAGCCTGGCATTAAGAACATCAACTTCATAGCTTTCGCTCAGATTCTGGTAAGAACCTCTAAGCTTCTCCAGCACTTCTTGTTGAAGAGTGTTATTTTTCTTCTCCTCCTTGAGCTCGTTGTTTAACTTCTCCGTATTGGTTGCATGACTGTTGCAGACCTCGTGATAAGAAGCTTCCAGATTCTCCAGCTCTTTTTGGAGAGAGTTCTTCATCCACTTTTCCTGATAGAGCTCGGTGATGCAACTCTCCAAGTTGGTTGAATGACTTTGGCAGATCTGGTAATGAGACATTTTTAGCTTCTCCAGCTCTTCTTGGAGAACGTTGTTCTTCCTCTTCTCCTCCTGCAGCTCTCTGTTGAACCTCTCCTGGTTTTTTGCTTGGATTTTCTCCAGCTCTTCTTTGAGAATGTTCTTCTTCTGCTTCTCCTCCTGGAGCTCGGTTTTCAACTTCTCCTGGTTGGTCGTATGACTCTGACAGACCTCGTGATAAGAGACTTTGAGCTTCTCCAGCTCTTCTTGACTCTTTCCACAGAACTCAGTATGGAACTGAGTTTTCAGCTCCTCAACCTCTTGCTGCAAAATGGCTTCCTGCTCAGAATCGTTATGCTGCATTAATCTTATTTCTTCCATCTGCGGACGGAGAGAGTCCTGCTCATCCCTCAGGTATTTCATCAGGAGCTCATCCTTTGACACTCTCTCATCATGGAACCTTATTTGCGTCGCAAGCTCATGCAGTAAGTGGTCAGCCTGCAGCCTGGCATTAAGAACATCAACTTCATAGCTTTCGCTCAGATTCTGGTAAGAACCTCTAAGCTTCTCCAGCACTTCTTGTTGAAGAGTGTTATTTTTCTTCTCCTCCTTGAGCTCGTTGTTGAACTTCTCCTTATTGGTTGCATGACTGCAGCAGACCTCGTGATAAGAAGCTTCCAGATTCTCCAGCTCTTTTTGGAGAGAGTTCTTCATCCTCTTCTCCTCATGGAGCTCGGTGATGCACCTCTCCCAGTTGGTTGTATGACTTTGGCAGACCTCGTAATGAGAAATTTTTAGCTTCTCAAGCTCTTCTTGGAAAACGTTGTTCTTCCTCTTCTCCTCCTGGAGCTCTCTGTTGAACTTCTCCTTGTTGTTTGCTTTGATCTTCTTCAGCTCCTCTTGGAGAATGTTGTTCTTCCTCTTCTCCTTCTGGAGCTCAGTGTTTAACTTCTCCTGGTTTGTTGTGTGACTTTGGTAGAAATCATCAACGGAGGCTATGAGGTTTTCGAAATCTACTTGGAGAATATTTTTTTCATCCTTCTCCAACTGAAGCTCATTGTTAAACTTCTCCTGGTTGATGATGTATACCACCTTCAGCTCCTCGTAATCTTTCTGAAGATCTTTTATGTTCTTCCTCTTGATGGTCTCGTTTACCTGAGAGGCAATCTTTGTGGCGCTGAGTACTTCTGTATTGCTGTACTTTTGTAACCGCTCCAGCGCTTGCTTTGTTTTCTTTTCTCTGTTCATGAACATTTCCTTCAGCTTTTTCTGTCGAAACAGCTCTCGTTGGTGCTCCTCCAACTCTTGGCTCAGTTGGATCCTCCAGTTGTACTCTGTACTAAGGTTGGCATTCTCCTTGGCCAGCAGGTCTATGAGGTAGCTTATTTGTTGAGACATACTGAAAGAGTTCTGCAGAATTGTTGCTGGGTCTGGACCAGTCCCCACGTTTTGTTGAAAAAAACCTTCCATCACTTGTTTGATCTATAGTTTGAATTAGAAAGTTTGAATTATACTGGACAGATTTCTGAGTCAGTAGAATTGTTCTCTTGATCACAGTGGGTTGTCACTTGTTACTGAAATGGATATAGCATTATCCTTGTTAGGGAGGGGTATATTACCTTATCTTATTGTTGCTATTAAAGACCTATCAATGGATCCTTTAAGAAAAAGGAGCATGAGCCTTCGATATAAAGAACAATGAACGTGTCTTTAATCTTTAACATTTGTTAAACGTTTGTGATCTTAAACAGTCCTTTTTCCTTTATATGTATTTTTGGGGCTTTTTACAACCTTTAATTATTTATTTAGTTTATAGGACAGAGGCTTAGTTGTGAAAGGGAGACAGAGAGAGTGGGGGAGGACATGCATAAATGGCCGTCGGTTGGAGTCTACCAGGCGTCTGCGGGTTGAAGGCTTTCCTCCTTGGGGCAGCAGTTCTACCAGGTGGCTAAACCCACCCCAAACAGATTTCTTTATTTTTAAATGTTTACTTTCAATCATCATATTTCATCACAAAATGTAAAAATCTAGATTAATAATCGTGGATTCAAGCAGTCCCCTAAATGTATTATTGTTCTCATCCAGATCAATGAATTATTCTCTGTGAAATCAGTGAAAATGTCAAATAAATCTTTTGATCCACAATTACTGCTGGTGGGAAAAGTCTTAAATACGCAAAAATATTACATACAATGTTTTAATTATGTTTAGCTTTATTTGAATAATTTTAATGTTCATAAATATATTTGCCAATATATTGGTATTGGATTCACTCCCCACTAACAACATTGGCATCTGCACCACAAGTCCACATAGGACGGGCTCTCAGGTTCTAGTTTTTGTAGACAGGTGAGAGCAGGTAAATGAGTCTGTTTGTATGCCACTAAGGCTACTTTCAAATAATAAATAAAAGGTAAATTAAATAGAATGAATAAAAGTTTACTTAAAATATAAACTTTGAAATAAATAAAATGTAGTCTATGCAAAGCTATTGCTTGGGTATGTTTAGATTCTTGTGCAAAAACAAGAGTTGGTCAACATGCTCTGGGGTGAGGTTGCTCCTCCCCCCCAAATCCGTTTAAAACCAATAAATCTATGTTTTTAAAAAAAATTAGGAGGCTGCGTGGCGATTTAAAAATCGTCATACACAAGAATCGATTTTTTCCCCCTATCCCTACACGGCACCGTCTCCCCAAAAACCTGATGTAAACAGACAGAAAACAACACAATCTCAACGGACCCTTAGATAAACACTGTTACGATCCCCGAGCAGCCCAGTCAAACTGAGCCCTTGTTTCTCTGGAGCAGTTGGAGCCGGAGATAAGCGGAGGGCTCATATCGCATAAAAAGATTTCTACGGATTCATGAGGCTCCGGCACAGTGAGCTATTGATCCCTCTCCCCCGTCTGTGCGAGAGTGAAGTATACCGAAAAATCCCCTAATGGTCAATTTTTTCTCTTTGGGTTTGTAGGATGTGCTAATTTCAGAGTGACTTACTTTAAAGGCAATGCCAAGATTGGAAATGTAGAAAAAATGTGTCCATAGTTACGGTAGAGACGTTGTGTCTGGAAAGATTTATTGTTGCTCAGTTTTTCAATCATTGGAGAAAATGCAAACAAACGTCTATTTGCTTGTCTTAGCGTCAGTGGGGGATTGAGTGTAATTTAATCAAGTGTTTTGTTTGTTTTAGATTGAAATTAATGTAAACTGATGATTTAAAAAAAAATTGCGTTTGGTAAATGTTGGCGCCTGTATCCTGCTCCATTGGCATTTTGGCAAATTTACTTTAAAGCCAATGGAGCCAAACTCGTTATCCGAGATGACATTACGCTCACAGACACGCCCTTGAGGTCTTATAACTGAAGAACAAGACAAATGTTGTTTTTGTTAGTCCATATCTTTTTATCTGGGATATACAGCTTTCGACTTTGGTGTTTTAGCGTGACTGGTGCAGTGACCCTTCTCGTTGAAAGGGGCTGTTTGTTTTGCCTGTGTTGACGCTGGTCGCAGCTTTTCTCTCTGAAAGTGTAACAGTGACTTGCAGTAATTGAACTGCGGCAAGAAGAGAACCTGCTGCAGGACTCAGTCCAGGGAACCATGACGCTAAACCACTGCCTCAAATCATTATTTATTCAAGGTTAGGCAGCACCTCGAACTGGAGAATCAGTTATCATTGATTTGAGTCGATTAGTCCCAGCGACCAGTGTTACAGAGCACTGGTCTTCTGTTTATTCAAACAGAAGATGGACAGCCCTAGTCCTCCCGTGGTATAAGTTTTGGGTCCTCGTCTGATTCTCCTTTTGAAACCTTTTTTTCCCTTTTTATATTTCTACCATCACGACGAGTCGATCATGTGAAGGATCGATCGACCTTGGGCGAAGCAATGCGCACTGCTGTGTTCTAGTTGTAAATTGCACTGTTCCATGCAAGAACAGGAAGCTTGAAACATGTAGCTGCAGGGAGAGCAGGCAGTGTGGATCAGCTGACAACATGAGACCACAAGGGACAGCAGAGCGGAGCGTGTGGTTCGGCGCCACAACATCTTGCAATAATTGTGAAAAGATATAGCTATCGCCATCGTCAACATCATTAATGCCATCATTGCCATAAACGGCACGGCCAATATAAAGAACAGAAGTGACAACAGGAAAACAACAAATGGAGCCATCGATCACACGTGGAGAGCTGCAGGTCAGTGAGCTGCAGTTTTGCTTAATAGAGGCACTACATTAACCGCTGCCGAGTTTTGACAGATCCAATTAGAATGAGCTCCATACCTCTGCCACCGCCCCCTGCCCTCCAAACTACTCTCACACATGCAGCTATGAGGCAGCATGGAGTCCAGTCTTCTCTAACTCATCCATAGTTTCTTTGGCCTTCATTCAGTGCATCACTGCATCAATACACCTAGTATAATCTGGAGCTATCATCCAAACATAAATTCATGTTTGTTTTTATTTTGGATTTTCTTCTGACAATAATCACACACTCTTTATACACAGTATTTATTACTGGGAAACTTGTGCTTCCCTGGTGAATACTTTTCATGCTGCCACCACACGCCCTTTTTTTCCACATCCCTCAAAATGTCTATTCCTGTCTTTGGTAAAGCTGCTTTTCTCTCATCTATCCACAAATGTCCAAATGATAGGTTTTGTGTCTGAGGAGAAAAGGGAGTCATGCTTCACAAGACGGGAGCCCAGCAAAACGTCTGACTCCTGCCAAGCAGAGGAAACAAAGCAGGCTCTTTTATTTTTTTGTGCAAAATCTATTCTTTTGTCTGTCTGCTTTCTTTGTGTACCCTTCACGCGCCTCTCCAGCTGCAGTCCTCCCTCTCAATTATTCCTGAGAAACAACGCACTTGTCAATCTTTTTTTTTCAATAGCTAATAGTCCATCTATCCCCCTCTGCCCATCAGTCAAACCAATTAATTCGATCAAGCTGTTGTAAGTCATTTTCAGCCGCAGCGGGGGGGGCAGTGGCAGACTGACAGCGCTGGCTCCCCATATCCATTGTTTAGAGATGAACAGCACGGAGTAAACCAATGTAAATTAGCCTGAATGCATCCAGAAGTAATTTTATATCCATACCATTCAATTATATTTTTGTTTAGCACCATTTCCCTTTTGTTTCTGTGTCACTCTGTTTATGTGTGTGCACATGGATTTGCACACTCAGTACAGAGCATGTGGGCAGATTGTGGCATGAATGTCTCGTCAGTGTGAAAACCTTCTAGACTGTGAGCAGCTTCCAGTCAGCGTGGCCTCGACATGAGGGCAGGACATCTCTTCCCGGGTGTCATACCTGTGTTCCTTTCATAGAAAAGGATCAGTGCTTTGGAAACTCTCCAGTCTTCAGGTACATGCCGTCTGAGCAGGTTTTCTTTCACTTCCTCGGAAGGAAACCTCTGAGAAGACGAAGCCGAGGACGTCTCGTCCAAGTGCTGCTGGACAAGAATTGTGTGTGAATTATTATTTTTGCTCCTCTGATGCGAGCTATCTAACCCTTGACGCAGGCCTTTTGATGTCGCTCCTCATTGTCTTGCAGAGCCGCAGGAAATTGAAAGTGAAGATCGGGGGAGCGTTAGAGAAGGGGGAGAAGAGGTGGTGGGTGGGGGGGGGACGGGAGTGACGCGCGTCACATCAGGGTTTTCTGGGACACGGTACACGGAAATGAACTAGCCTTGCATGACCTGCAGGAGCTCGCTCTCGGAGTGCGAGGAGGATGCACGGAGCAGCGAGCCGGGATCAGTTGTTTTAGAAAACACGAGATCAAATAAGTGATTTTATTTTTTTCTCCCTTCGCTAAAAGGCACGAATCCAGGTTTAATATTTCTGCTGCATCCTTCATTCACCCTGCACCGCCTCTCCCCACCGCATGCAGGCCTCCATTCTAATTCAGAGAAAAGACGGAACCTTTGGAGAATCACACAGGACGCACTAGCTCAGTCTCCCTCGAGTGTTGAAAGAGTAAAGTTTTAATGTGACCGGAATTTGATTTGAAGCTCTCAGTGACTTGAAGACGGGAGAGAGGCTGCTTTTCCTCTCGACTGTCACTCTCCTCTGCACTGTAAGTGCTTTTTCTCCGTCTGTCAATGAACACACACACGTTCCCATATTTTTTTCCCCCATTGCTGATAAATTATAAAGCCGAACAGCCTGTTTCAGGTTGGGGAGTACAAAGTGGTTGTACGCTAAGTTAATAAGTCAATTTCTGCTCTTTTGTGAGTCCTGGGAAGTTGAATTTGCATTTTTATTTCAACAATGCTGTTGCATATTTTTGTGATTATATTAGAATATTTCAAGCAAGATTAATATAACTTTATTTGTCCATGAGGGACTGTAAGGCATGAAAAAGTCACACAGTGTTATTCCTGTTATATTTATTTAACCTACCTTTTAAACTAGAGAGCGTTACTGTATTTAGGAGGTAGAGTGAGTTGTCCTCTAACCATTTGTCCTCATAAATAATAAACATAACTGTTTGTCCTGAAAATAGTTTTTTATTTACAGCATGTTTGGGTTTTTATTGTGGGTTGGCAACTCGCTGCAGGAATGAGAGTAATTTCATTTGAAAGCCAAGCGTCTCCCTCATGAGGATGGTTGTTTAAATGGAGATGAACACAGAGGACAACGGCAACAGTCCGTTATATCAAAATGACAGATAAGCAATGAGCAGGTAGAGTTCATTGTGCTCAGGTAGAGAGAGTGAGGTGGGAAGTGTGATGTGTAACGTGGCGGGTCGCATGAGGGAAAGTGGGTTTGCTCTGGCGGGAAATGGCTATTTACGTAGCTGAAAATGGAGTGGGCCTTTCTGACATTTTCATAGCCCCGAAGGCAAGAGTAACCTTCAGCAGAAAACAGAACGATTAAAGGAGCCAAGGGGGAGGAGGCGGACGGGGGGGGAGCGAGAGGTGGGGCGGAAAGCTGGGGAAGTGATTGCATGCGAGAGTTAAAAAATGATTGGAACTGAATTTGGAGAAGCGACAGCGAGAGGGAAATGAAGATGGACAGAAATAGACAAAAATTATTCCGAGGTCATGGAAAGGTGTGAGAGGAGAATGCAGAGAACAGAGATTGACAGGTAGAAAATTAAGGAAATAAGGGGGCGTAATGCAGGGCAAGGTTTACAGTTACATGCATCAAATATTCACAAATAATGGTCTGTAAATAACACATAACATAATTTTTCTAACAGCTTTACACCTTGTTGCACCACTTAAGCACTGCTATCAAACCACGTAAATCCTTCAGCCCTGAAATATCGCTAGTGATGTGACATGACGGAGAAATGACGCATGCATAAAGCATAATAGCCACTCACAACAGCGCTAGTTAATATTTCTGTCTTCAATAAACTTAGCATGATAATGCATATGATAATAAAAACAAACCAGTTCTTTTCTGTCACGTCGACTTTCAGCCAAGGCGGATTTCTGCGGGGCAAAAATATGGATTTTTAGTTTTCATTCAAACAAACCAATTAAATCAACATAGAAATATGATATATAGTAAATAGCTGAATATATAAAAAAGGCTGTTGGGTAGATGCAACTGTCCAGGTTCCATGTTGTAACCACCAAAGAGGTTATGTTTTCACCCCTGTCCATTTTTTTGTTTGTTTCTTTGTCAGCAGGATTACGCAAAACGTGCTGAATGGATTTCCACAAAACCTGGAGTTAGGAAGTGATATGGACCAAGAAAGAACACGTACATTTTTGGTATGGATCACAACAAAGATGTAGATCCAGGAAATTCTCTGTTTTACTTTCGTGAACATTGTGAGATAAGGTGTTATTTGAGATTTTCCCCAATTTGGGAACTATGAGTGTGTGAAACTTAATGCAGCTTGATTGGATTTATGGAGACTTTTGGGGTTTGGTGGAGGTATGGACTCTACTGAGTGCCTGTGTAGTTTGAATAGGAAGTTCCCACCTGGACACTCAAGGGCTTGTTCATCTTAGAATATATAATAACTTATAACTAATAAATTATTATCCATCTTATAGTTAATGAGATATTTTGCTCTGGACCACAGTGGTTAAGACAAATAATAATAAAAGAAAAATCAGTTTGAAAGCAATTATAGAAATCCCGTGGTTTGCCTGTTCTACAGACTCACCTCTCCTCTCCTCTCCTGATATAATTGTGCATGACTCCATTATAGTTTCTACTATACAAAATCCCTGGATGAGAACTTATCAGCTGATCGTCAGACCGAGAGAATTCAGGAGAAAAGTGTGAGATGAAGTAGATTATATCCATGTGACTGTGTTGCCAAAGTAGGACTGATTGTATCAGTAGATGAAGTTAATAGACCCTGATTATGAGCAGCCTCATTTCCTACAAATGACTCCTCAGCTGAGCCACGTGCACGTCAAGAATACATTATATTTCTTTTGTGGCGTGACAATGGGACCACAATGGGGAAACTTGGTGAAGAGATAAATGTATGAAGCTGCCCTATGCATTTTCTTTCCTACAAATCTGTCTAATTAAGTGGAGATGTGGGTCTGGGTCTTTTGACTGTTTCATTACTTTTGAATAGGCCAAGATGGGCTGATATGGATTAGAATGAGATATCAATATGTGCACTATAACTTGAGCCTTTATTAATTTTATTCTATTATCCCTTTTTTATAATTATTATTTAACTCCCTGGCCAAGAGGTAATGTTGGCAATGTATGAAAAATCTCGAATTGTCTTTATTGTAAATATATCATATGTTTCCTCTTGTTGAAATCCAGTCACTTAAATCTTATAATTAACACAAGTATGCAGTGTTTTATGATTTATTGTTCCACTGGGTATCCTCAAGTTGTGTACTTTTCTTCCATCCAGTGCCAGAAGACAGAGCCACATAGAGAAGAGGTGTGAATGTGGCTCTTTGACAGATCATCCTGCTGAGTCCCAGTTGGCAATCATCTGTAATGTAGGTTCAAGAGTAAAAAAGCCTCAGTTTCTATCCCGTCAAGTGCTTCTCTAGACTCTCATGCAGGGTCATTCCCCGACCCAGGAGATGAGCAATTCTCATCAGCGTTTAGATTATTATTCTCAGCAGACTTCTCCCAATAAACAATCTCTTCGAGGTTGCCCACAGAAATATGCTCATGTACTGTGAGCTGTCCTGAGGATGAGCATCCTGGTAAACTGACAGTGGCTCAGCTCAGCGGCAGATCTCTCTGAGTAAAAGGTGTGGAAATAGGCATTTGTACTTATTACCATGTATAGCTTCTGCTTCCTTGTTCCCCCTGTGGAATACAAATCTGATAGTGTGTCTCGTGATGCGAGAGCTCCGAGGCTTTGTTCCCCCGCTCACGAGGGAAAGTGCCGTGAAAGGCACCAGCAGCTCTGGGAGGTTAATTGCCAAGTTATAAATCACACAAAACAGTTAGGCTATGGGTTCTGTTAGCGTATGGCTGCAGTTCCTGGGGTTATAGCAAAAAAGACTGTCCCCCAATATGTTGGGTTTGGCACTAATATTAACATTCACTTTGATTTGTCATAGTGATTTGCCAGGTAAATGGAACTGGAGTTACTTCAGTCACAATGACTTCCTCGTTTAAGATGTAAAGGTCTGAAGTGTGCACAATAAACTCATCAGATGAAGCACTAGATCTTTTTCTTGCAAAGTTTGTACCAGTCATTGATAAACATGCAGCTGTTAGAAAAGTGACAGTGAGGACTTGTAGGGCGCCATGGGTTGATGTGGAACTAAAGGGCTGTATGTCTCAGCGTAATCAGGCCAACGAAAAGGCAAAGAACAGTGTTTGTACTAAGGTTAGAGAAAACTATTGTAAACTGAGAAATCAAGTTACAAAACTCAATCAAAGGAAAAAGAAACAATATTATGCTTAGCAATTAATCGGGACAAAGAATGACCCCAAAAAGCTTTGGAGTATGCTCAATGGTATAATGGGAAGAAACACCTCTCCACAACCTACATTCATTGAAAGTTGGGGTACCTTTATCACAATTTTAAAGTAAAAGCCCCGTTTTGGCAACAGAGAGGGACACTCTTATGGCATTTGGCAAAGATGATAGAAGTGAAAAGATTGGCAGAGGGTAGTGAGTTACTGTGCTGCCTACTTGTTTACTAGTCTGGTAACATTACGTCAACAAATAGTGTCAGCCTACAAAATTAGAGGACTGGTGCTTTGCGAGAAAAGGGTGGCCTGGAAAGGAGTCAAATTTGAGAGTTATTTTCCCAGTCGACTCCTGCCAGCTGTCCAAAATGACGTCTCACACCTCTTTTTATAGCATCAAACAACTAATTGCAAAATGGCATTTGGACACACACTAGTGTGAATACAAAAAAAATACATAAAATGACAGAAACCTTTTATTTCTTTAGACCTTTTAGTTTTATCCATGTCCAAATCACTAACAGGGAGGCAGGGTTTATGACCTATTTTGAAGCCAGCCGCAAGGGTACGACTTAGCTTCACTCTTTGGGAGATACGTCTTACCCTAGTGGCTGGGTCAATGTCATTTTATCCGTCTTTATTTGCAGTCTATAATTTATATCATTATTCAAGTTGAGTTGCATTTTGTGCTACAGCTGGGGTTTTTCACTCAACCCAAAATTTAAGTCAAAACTATAATTAAATTAAATTCATCAATGACCGACCCGTATTTGATTTTGATAAGTGTCATATTTTACTATTCCTGGCAAGTGGATTTTTTGGTTTATAATTTTCTGTACTTTCCTTCTATCAAAGCAGCAGCCCCCTCCCCTCCCCACACCCTCTCCATCTCAAGCTGTGACTCTTCATTTGGTATCTGTCAGTCATGTATGAATCTGAACCACTGCAGGCATCTAGATGATTGATTTTAGGCTTGATGGACAACTGAAGTCTAACTGACAGCGTCTGCGATTGAGATTATCAGGCAGTTTTTCGGCTCGATGTCAATAATTTCCGGAGGAAATGGTAACAAATTGTCTCTTCCGCTGAAACTTGTTTATTTTTTTCATGCGCCTTGGCTATTGATCCTCTTACCAAAGTCAGTGGGCTGCCGTTTAATTTGTCCCAGTTTTTATTTTGCCATTACTGCCTCAATGGCCGCCAACGTAATGAGCTCAGTGATAATCACACTTGACCCTTCTAATTAAAACCAGTGCCAAGGGCAAGCGACCATGAACGGGGCGGCAGCCGGCCCTTTCTGCTTGGAGCGCAAAAGTAAACCACAATTCATTTTGCACTGGTTTATGGGATTTTTAAATGACCTCACACATCTTTTATACCGAGCATATTAACTCAATGACTTGTTTCCTGGGGAGCTCTGTGTCATTACTGTGCAGCAGGCAGGTAGACAACAGTCACACTGAAGTGGCACTTTAATGAAAACCATGAAATATCCCTATTGAGAAATGACTTCATTCATCGAATGTATTTTAAAAAGTGCTCCTCTCAGTGGGATGTGAACAGTGTTTTTATTAAGAGAAGGGGGGGAAATCCTCTCGTTAATGCTGTCAAAGAAACGCAAAGAAAGCAGCGTGGAATGATCCCAGAGTGAGCGTTTGTTTTATGTTACAGTTTTGAAAGTAAACAACCTCGTGGAGTTTGTACTTTTGGAGTGGAAGGATTTGAAAATTCCTCTTTTTCTCAAGATACAGTATGAATGTGAGAGTTTTTATATGCAATCTGTAGCAGCGCTTCATTTTACAGCCTTCACAGCCTTCACAGAGCCCCTCAGAGGATTTTACCTCCATGCATTTCTTCCCCTTATCCAACTCATCATTTCCATATTCCTTTTTCTTCCCTTCCTATATGCCACTCTGGCTGCACTCGCGCTGAAGTTAATCAACCGCCTCAAGTCATTGTGACGCTCGCTCTCTTTTTGTTTTGCTCGTTTCTGACTCCACTCGCTCGGCCCCATCAAAAGACTCCGTTTAAAGACGGGTTTTAAACCTCACGTTGAATGGATACAGATGGCCACTTCAGTTGCTGTGGAAACCAGGTGGACACACTGACAGGTCGTTGAGAGCATTGTGAGTGGGAGCTTGAGAGGCTATTGAGAGTTTTATAGATTTACTGTATAGAGCTACAGACCTGGATGCCGTTTATCCCCCAGGAGGGGAAAGATTATGTAGCATGTTTGTATGCAGATACAGAAAACACAATAATGAACACAAGTCCAGACCAAATGCAATGCAAAAGTAAGAACCTATAATCAAGTTGCTGTGAGGCCACAATGCTCAGCCACCTTGCTACCCGCCATGCTGCCCACATAAAACATTATTACATGGTATTACAAAACCTTAAAAGAGTGCTGTTTTATTTTTTATTTTGTTCAGAGTTCAATCTAATGTCTGCTTGAATATGGAACTACAACTAGCAACTGGCCAACTAAGCTCAGCACAGTCTAGAAACAGGGTGAAACAGCTCGTCATGTCTAAAGGTAACACACTCCACCTACCAGCCCTTCTAAAGATCATTAATTTAACAAATTATATCTTCTTTGTTAAATTTTTACCCATATCCAAGTGTAAAAATCTGCTGCCTGACATCAGAGGTGACCCGGTCCATAATCCCCAACAACACTGCAAATTATCCAAAATGTATTTTTGTGGTGGGCTATAAAGTTGCTTGTATTAGAAGATTTTGTGTATTGGTATTCGGCCATACCAAGTTTTTTGCCTGTTTCTAGGTTCCAAGCTAAATTAGCCACCTGCTGGCTGCTATCATAGACTGTATATGAAGATGGACAACATGCCTCCACTTTCTCCAACTGTAATCAAATGAAGCCAACATATCCAGGGTGCTGCTATTTACTGGTGACGTCATCTGAAGCCACATAATGTGCAGCAGTAGTCATGGAGTGAAGCCACAGTACCAAGGTCCTGTAAATGCAAACCCCTCGGTCAATCCTGACATTTAACCACGTTTTTATTGCATCAAAAAACAAAGTTAAACCAAACTTATTGGAAAAACACTTGAATGTACATCAGTGTGACCAGAACTACATAAATTCTCAGAAACAAAATTTCATTTGAAGATCTAGTTTGGCTTTATGACCTTTTACCAAAGCCAGCCTCTCGGGGGTGATAATTAAATCCTTTAGTTGTTGCGTCATATTTATCAAAGCTTTAATAAGAGATCCTAACATCTTACTCTGCTTAAAATGTCAAATTTGTTATTTATATCTTGGTTAGAGCGGTTTCCCTCTGTTTTCAGTGACTACGCTATGCTAAGCTAGCTCTACTACACCGACATGAATATGAATTAACGTCTCTTCTAGTTCTTAGAGAGAAAATTAATAAACCAAATTTTTTGATCCATCCTAAAATGAGGTTTCCCTTATCATGGCTTCATAGGCTAGTAAAAAGTTCACGCTATACCAGTCTCTTTATTCACCACCATAAGCAGTCTATAATCAGCACTGTCAGCACTAAAAGGTTAAGTTGCTTGTGCAGTCTGGAACCTGTTGATGAGGCAGGTGCACACTGGTTTGATGGAGTGTGGAGTTGGGACGATGACGAGTGGAATACCTCTAAAGGCTCTGAATCTGGCTCACATCCTGCCCTCTAGCCATTAGAGGCTCGGTGTGTGTGCAGAGGAGTCAACTTAATAAATGGTTAAATTAGCAAAAAATGAAGAGGAGCCATGCTTCTGGCACGTTCCATTCATGTCCGACACTGAACACCACTGAAAAAATAATCAAAATCTACAATCGATGGATTGAATTCTTGTAAAGGGTTTCTTACTCAGGGGTGAAGGCCAGTGTGAGCGGGGTGAGACGGCGGTGTTGTGTTTCGTTCACTATGCTGTTCTTGACTGTGGGTTATTTTTATGATCACTGCTTGTTTGCCAGCACATTTGCATGAAGGAGGACATAAATAGGAGAGTGAACAGTGTCCATCACCCTGCTGGTGACAGAGTCATGCTCCTGTGCAGGGGCCCTTCATGCTGTAATCAAGGCAGTTTCTGCTAATCACGCCAGATTAAAGTCTATGTTCAAACCAGTAGGCAAATAGAATCTAATGGTACAAGTGAACTATGAAAATACCCATAACCTTGTATTTAAATTGTGTCATCAGCAAACTCTGCATGTAGAGACTGAACAATGTTTTTCTTGGATGAGGCCAACATGGCTGGCACTGTGGTTTGTTTATTGTTCCTGCTGTAACTATTTTGGAGTCTGGGAAACTGTTCAAATCTGCCAGCATAAACATCCCATCGAGTGAACTATACACTGAATGTCACATTACAGTTTCCATTAGTTTTCACTGTGAAGGTAGATCAACATGCCAAAGCTGTACAAGTTCACATGCTACTGTCAATAAGGGTCATCCACGTGGAAGTCCATAATTAACCCATTCATTGATTTGTATTCTCTTATGTAAAGTAATGAAGACTCTGAATATCAGTTCGTCAAGACCTTGTTTGGGGTGGAAAATATTAATGAAACCATAGGGAAAAATTTTAAATAAACAAAAGCATATTATTGATCCCACGGATAGGTACCCTTGTTAAAGTAGCAGATATGAAAATGAAGGAGAACCTGTGAAAGAATAGAGATGAGTTAGATTAACTTTAATTAATTAAATAAAAAGGAAAATCTTAATATGTACATAATAGACAGCTCACTACCAACTCACAATTATAAGAGAGTAATCAAGACCGTTAAATCAAATATACTTTTTATGTCCTATAGGGAAATTTGTCTTGGGCCAAAGGGCAACAGCATCTTCAGAAGAATACATTGTACAACAAACAACGAAAAATCAATACACAAGCACATATCACACAAGACCCAGAATAAAATGCAGAATAAAAGTGAGTTGAATATTATACCTGCCCTTAAAACACTTCAAATGATAAAAAACTAAAAGGATATAACAAGATAAGCAAGATGAAAAGCAGAAACTCTCATTAATACTTCAAAACCATAGTGTGAAGCGTGCTGGACAAAGTGCAATGGGTGTAGAGACACGATCGAATCAACACGTCTCCTTATTGATTGGTGTTATAGACGTTGGGATGAATGAGAGCTTGAGGCGGTTGGATTTACACTTACAGTTCTCTGTAACATCTGCCTGATGGTAACCGATCAGATTCGGGGAGTTCTATGTGTGCCAGTCACAGAACCTTCGTAGATGGTCTGAAGGGAAGGTTTGTCTTTTTTGTCCAACACCTTTATGGCTTTTACCCCACTCTCAATTTTAGATTTTAGCTGGATTGTGAGAGTGCCGAAACACACAGCCATTCCATGCCTAATTATGCTTTCAAGCACAGCAGCATAAAATATCGAGATGATGTCAGTGCTCATCCCGAACAGTGTAAGTCTGCGTAGGAAGTGCAGCCATTGATCTTACTTCCCACACAGAAAGTCCACATGGGAGACTACAGTCTACAGACATGTCAGATTCCAGTCCAGCTATATGCCTAGATATTTAATAATGCTAACCTGTTGAATAACTTGGTCACCGATCATCACTGGGTCATACACTTTTACCTCTCGGTTATCGGTTATCATCTCTTTCCTCTTTTTGATGTTAAAATTAGATGATGACTGTCACTTCAGTCTTTAAAGGTGTCGCTCTCATCAAAGTACATAGCAGGGAAGTCACCCCGCTGCAACAAGCTTCAAATCACTGTATCATCAGAAAATAAAGCAAAAAAAAGCTCAGTTCCCCCCTGTGGTTCACCTGTACTCCAGTATTTGACGCTGGAAAGTAGCTATTTACCTTCACCTGCTGGGATCTGTTGGTTTATACAGAATAAAACCATTTTATAATGAAAGGATTTACATGCGTCCTGTTTAACATCTGGACCAGTAGGCAAGTACAGTAAATGGTGTACAGCAATGTAAATATCAGTATAATATTACAAATTGTGTGTGTATATATATTTATATTTCTATATGTATGGTATAAATTCACAATAGCATAAAATATATATATGTTACTTATCTAGATATAAGGTACAAGTTTTTCCACATTGTATGAGATACTTTAAATGTATTACACTAATGATGGCAGGGATCATTACAGTTACAACAGTAAAACAATGTGGCTCAGTTACTGTGTGAAATGATCAAAGTTCTCTACAGTAGAGACACCGAATGATCACCCTTCATTTTCATTTTCAGGGCCACCCTGTTTATTAGAGTTCAGTCCAATCAGGGCTTGTGGGAAAAAGTTGGCCATATTTTTCAAATTAAAACTTTATTTTAATTTTTTTATAAAATTGTGTTAGAGGGCCATGAAGTCAGTTAGAAAAAGAAAATAAATAATTTGTACAGCCGGTACACATCCATGTGGAGCTTTGTTGTCTGATATTTATTTCCATGTTTGTATATCTGTACAATACAGAGGTCCACTTTGAGAGGTTTTGTTTGTCTGTGATAACCATCCAACTTTACCCAGAGCATGAACAGCTTCGTTAATTAGTTTAAATCTCAAAACGTCTATCAAACTTCACAGCTGTGGTGGTGCCAGCTGTGTCTCCACCTGTGTAGTCCCACTCTGTGCTTTTATTGCGAAAAGCCGTTTCCTGCCCTGAGTGTTGCCTCGCTGCCTCTGTCTTGACTAAACCGCTGCACTGGACGGAGCAGCGTTTTGCGTTGGCAGCGGTTGGCCGTCGCTCCACAGACCTCCGATCTGTCGCCACTGTAGCTGAGCGCGGACCAGACGGAGCGGGACCGGTAAGACAGAGCGCCTCGTCTCCACTTCTGTTGTGGATCAATACCGGCATGTGCAAAAAAAAGTTTTTATTTGGCTGTGCTGATACGATACTTGATGCGATAGTTTCTTATAGTAGGGTGAATTAAACGTGCATTGTGGTAAAGTTTTATTTCGCTCATTTCTTGGATTGGCGAATGAACAGCGCGTTGGAGAAATTTTATTTTTGAGTTTGTGCGTAATTGCGCATCAGCAGAGCGGGACCTCTAACCCCCTTTTCTACACACTTGTCATAAAAAATACTTTAAACGGGATTATGAGGCTTAAATTGATGCGTTGCTGAGTTAATATGACAGAGTAATGGGAAAATAAATCAAAAGCAACTAAATGCAAAGGTAGATTACATGAAATAAGACTGAGGCACTTTAACATCCCTATACGTTTGAATGCTGTATCATATATGTTGGCGTTTTTAGTTTAACTATCGAACCGAAAAGATTTCTAATAAAGTAATATGTTCAGATTCAGCTGCAGGTCAATATTGGAATCATTTCCTTCTCTCATGTGCTCCATCTCTGCCCTCATCTTATTTAATAGTGTTTTCCACTGGAAATGGTCAATAAGTTCTCCTCCTCCCCCACGCTCTGCTCCGCACTGCTGCCTATTGAGATGACATTTTGTGTCATTATAGCAAATACAATATTAACTTTTCTTTCCAGGAATATTAATTTGAGTCATTGACAGTTTCTTAGTACAGATTTAAGTATGGACTCTAATACTTTTGACCTCATCAGACTTATGAGGGTTTTTTTCACCTTTGGTATAGTTTATGAATCATATTTATGAAAGATTATCCCTGTGGTTTATATACATGCCCTTATGATGAGCTTATATCATAACGGACTGGTTACAGGTTCCTCCCCCTTGTCGTGGGCAACTTTGCTTGCAATACATGTAAAATGCATTTTATGATAAATATCTGCCCATACATACTCATATATATTATATACTATGGGCAAACATGACAGAATTCAAAAGCCTCTTGCTTATGAAATAATTCTTTAACAAGCACTTGAAATTATCTGCAGTGTTATGTTACTGTATGTGATATTGTGCTGCCCATGTGTTGTCTAGCGTCATTTGTAGTGTCACTGCATTGTATGTCTATGTCTTTGTTAATTTTCATGCTGACATGAGCTTTAGATTGTTGTGCAGTGACATATGTGATGAGAGCGAGAGAGATGTTTATTAGATGTTAGCATCAGTCAGGCTTCGTAAAACGAGCAGGTTCATGGTGAAACATGGGAACTCTGAAGCAGAAATCTTTCTCATGAATGAAGTGAAATATCACAGGATTGATTTAGAGAAATTGACATACTGCAGTTGCTCTGTGCCTGTGACTTTATTTATGTACGGCACCTTTTTAGAGTTGGCCTCTCCCGCTGAATGGCCCTGGCTGATAAATGCTCCAATCCGTCTTGCTGTTGTGATTAAATGTGCAATGAGTTTCCCTCAAGTCATTTGTCTTTTATTGTTGTTTATTTATTTATTCACCTTTTGCTAGAGGGGGTTTGGCATTTTAGAGCTTTTACCTTGACTAGAGGAGAGAGATGCTGTGTGATGGTGCACATATGTGTCACAAGCTGTTACAGGACGTCTGGTTTACAATGAATGCAGTATTGACATGCTGTCTGGACGTGCGTGGAAAACTCTGGCGTTGTGTCAGTTGTTGGCCGTTACTTAAAAACCATCCAGGTCAAGCCAGCTAAATTATTATGGTGAACACACATGAGAGGAGAGAGGCGGCAATGATGGAAAAAACTTCTCTTTTCATTTTGTTTTGGAATGTTATGGTTTCCCAGTAAAACCTAAGAACAGAGTAGTAGTTCCTTTAGAGCATGAAGTGTTTGACTCTTACTCTGATGTTGTCTCTCATGCATAATGTGAAGTTCATTGTGTTGGTGTTCTATTTCGAGGGTAAATTTTATGTGAAATTTTGTTAAACTGAGAACGTTATATGGCTGCATTCTCCTCTCAACATTTATATTTTTATTTAACAGAAAAATAGGAAGCAGCAGCTCAGACTAAAGTTCAAACTGTGGTGCAGTTAAGTTTCATTTACTGATCTGAATTCAGGAGTAGTTAAGTAATATAACAATGCATTTATGTGCTTCATAAGATTTAACTATAATATTACAGATAGATTCATTATTGAGGCCCTAATGAACCTTATTATCAATTCTGGGTTGGATGTGTGATGAAGGAAAAATGTTTTTTTTGACAGAGGAAGAGACACAGAGAATAATGCTGACTTTCATTATGATCAAAAAAATTGAAGGTGACGCTTTCATTGCAACACTGTCAGTATAGTCCATGTTTTCATGATCTTTCTTCATCTCATCTACAACTCTTCATCTGTACCACTCAGAATTCGACAATAATGCACCCCCACCTACGTCCTCCATGGATGTACGTGCACAGGAGTCACAGATTCAATATAAGAGTTCTGCTTTGACTCAGTGACACTTCTACTATGAGTTTAGGTCCGTTTAACATTGTTTAATGTTTAGGTTTTTCAAAAATAAATACCTTCAGGCAGCTTGTCAAACATAACCTCATGTTTGTATCTCGAGGATTTTGTGCCTCTCACTGCTGATGTTTGTCAAATCTCTCAGTGTAGAGATATGCATGTGCAAGGCATCTTATTCAAACCGGTGATTTTTGTTTTACTGTCGGCCGCTTTGTTCTCACGTCACTGCTGCTGCTTTCTATGGTATCATCACCTGCTGAGCCAAGGTGACCAGACTGCTCACGCTGAGAAAGACACACACACACACACACACACACACACACACACACACACACACACACACACACAAACAGCTGGAGCCGACAGGTCCATACACAGAGTTCATACACACGTTTTGGATGTTTTGTCGACCTCTCTCCCTCTCCTCTTTCTCTCTTTCTTTTCTCTTTCTCTCTGTGCGGCCGCTTGCTATGATATCATCCTGTGCTGAAAGCGATCGCAGTAGCTCGGTGACCTTTAGCGAGATTGTCTGAAAAGTTTAGTGCTTAAACTGTGATGGACTTGCTGGCTGTGTTTTCACTTGCCAATACAAACGCACAGTTAATTCCCAATTAGCCGGTGGGAGGCTTGGCACTGGTGGACATCACTGTTCTGTCACATCTAATACTTACATGGCACCACAACTTTGTTATATTTACAGTAACAAGTATATTATTGTGACGGTATGATGTAATGAGTGCGTTGTTGATTTGATGCTCACAAATAATTAATTTAAAATTATACAAAAATAGTTGTTGCTTCCTATCGACCCAACAATTTTTTTTAATTTGTGTGCAATATATTTCAACCATAGGCTATTTTTACAGGTCATTGCTCAACATGGCCTCTGGGGGACGCAACTTAAAAGTGCAAAAAACATCCCCACGTTAATTCAGATGTTGTGTCACAAATGACTTTAACAAGTAAACTTGATGAATTATTTGCACCCTCCAGGGGGTGAAAGGAACAGAATATGTTTGCATGATAGGTGAAATAAAAAGAGAAAATCTCTATCAAAACAAATAAACACTTCTCCTACTCTCCTTTTGAGAGAAGGAATGACAAAGTGGGTATGCCCTTCGACCTCCGAGCCCCTCCACTGTTTCTCGGTGGCATAGACACAGTGTGGGTTCGAGTGGGTCGGGGTCACAGATTCTGACAGCTGCACGGAGCATGCCTTGGGCCTCTGCCCTTTTTCATCCTCCCTCCCCCAGCCCCCTGCCTGCCTGGCTGACTGGCACACCTTACCGGAGGTGCTCAGCCGGGGGATAGACTCAGCAGTGTCTGCCTATTCCTCCAGTGGGGAGCTGCAGGGGTGACACTGTTGACCCCTGGGGAAGCCGGGTGTGGAGTTAACTTTCTCCTTCTCTGTGTCACTGTGTAACTCCCCTCCCGTTATCTCATTACACCTTTTGCGTCTCGCTCTCCCCTCTAAGTCCCGTGTCCAGAACAGTAGGTGATCTGAGAGCGAGGAATGAGAGTATATAGTGGGAAGGGGAAAAGAAGGTAGATCCACCTACAGTAGAGTCACCGAATCCTCTTTTCCATTCAGCATCTGCACTGAGATTCAGTTGATCTCCTTTGATTGGTTGTTATGAAATCATTACCCTCATCAACCGAAAGCAGCAGGAGTTCGACTCACTGCCACCAGCTATAGATACACTAGTGACTCACACTGACAGTGGCCCCAGTGTTAGCGCCGCACATTCATTCACACAAACACACGCGTGCACACAGTGGTGCGTTTATGCTGCCGGGCTGCTGGTGAGTGACGGAGCTCTGGCGCGGAACACTGGCTCAGTGTGTTTGGCCAGGTAGACCTCCGCAGCCACTCCACACAACAACAACAAACACTAAATAGACCACTTGTTTGCAGCCAGCTGCCCTCAGCAGGACCAGGAAGGGTGGAGGCCGAACCCATTTGATCAGAAACAGGCTCTTATGGACAGCTTTCATGAATATTCATATTGTTTGCCCATACATCTGGGGTTTATGTTATTTATTTTTGTATGTTTTTGTATGGCTTTAGCATAAATGTTTGTTTTTTCTCGTAACCTTCAGGTGTTTCGTTCAGTTACACACATTAATCTCTGGCACAAGTGGAGCTCTGACGAACCTGCTTTGAGTTTATTGCCTTGCTCAAGGGCATAATAGTCACCATTATTAACAGAGGGGAAAATATACTTCTTTTTCCTCCCTCATTACTCATTACATTAGGAGACTAGTTTTCTCAGTCGGGATCCAGTATGTTGATCCCTTGTCCCCATCACTTGTCCACTGTCAGGATTATGATCGCAGTATTCATGAGATTTCTCTTTTTATTGTGAATCCCAGGTGCTGCTGCAGTGATGAATAATACTGTCTCTCTTTACAGGCTCGTTCGGTGGCTAAATCTGAATGAGTGGAATGCATTAGTTTAAGTAAAAGATATTTAGCTGATTGGGATTATTCAGAGGGTAAATGTCATAATCACCCTGCACTCTAAAAGCTTTTGAATGATATTGTGCTTTTTAGCACAATTTGGCCATTAAGCCACTTTGGGTCTGGTTTACACTCATGTAGTATTTTTTCTCTAGCGAAGGGCTATGAGTTTAAACTTAACGATAAAACCCTAATGTGTAGTTATTCTTTTGAAATGTCAAATAATGACTAGATAGGTATATTTTCTTGACTCATCTGCTTGCATCATCCAAAATGTTTCCAACTATGTTCAAACCAAGAGAATTCTTCAATTTTATTCAAGGTAATGGGACGTTTCATTTTAGTCGCCCTTTAATTGCGTCATATTCAACTTCGCCCTTCTCTGTTGTAACTTCCAGGACAAACAACGTTGTGACGAAGTATAAACACACCGTTATCCAGTTATCCAGTCAGCTGTTTTCTTCTTCCACTTTTTGTATTTGTCACTTGTAATTAATCACGATTACTCATTGCCGTTTGCTGCTTAACTTGAATAAAACCTCAACCATGAACTGGATTTGCACCTGAGAGGGTCAGGTAGATTTTCATCAGCAATGGTGGTGAAGACAGCAACTCCCATGATCCCACGCTGCTTCACAACATCATCCAACTAGGTCTTTTGTTGTTGTTTTTATAAAAGAGACCTCTCAACCAGAGTTGCATGTTGTCCATTTAACTATCGCTATTGCTTCCAATGATGTAACCGTCCTGTCCTCCTCTGGACTGTGTAGCACAACTTAGTTGAGGTAAACAGTATACAGGGGATAAAGCTGAGATACAAATATCTACTGTGACATACATGCTTTAGCAGAAGGTTTCTGAGGAAAAAACATAATCTAAAAGGACCATTATTAAACAGCAGGCTGAGGACATTTTGCCGTCATCCAAATGTGAAATGGCAGCAGATGATGAATATGTAGCACAAGCAGCCATCAGGTACGACAGCCCCCCCCGCAGATATGTGTCATCTGTTTCACACTCGGATAGGGAGTGAACCTGAACCTGTCTGTACCCGTGAGCCTCGTCGTTCCATCAGAGTAACGCGTTTCCTTCCAGTGTGTGTGTCGTTTATCAAACACTGTTGAATGAAGAAGAAGCCCTACATCTGTAAGTATTAAATGTAAACAGCCGGCATTGTGGAGTGTTTGCTCTGACGCAACGTGATTGAGTCTGGAGAGCTCTTTGTGAGACAGAAAGGCTCCATACCTGTGTCATTAAGTGGTTGTGTGATTCTCTGGACACTTTGCAGCGTCTCGTTCAAGCAGCAAAACGGCAGCAAATCTGTTTATGCTGCTTCTCCAACAATTATACTTGAAAATTTTATTTATCCGGGGAACCAAAATTTCAGCCATTACAGTCCCCTTATGAAACCACTTTTACATTCACCTTGAATGAGATGTAAAGCCTGTGTTTCTGTGGATTGTCTGTCCGTGGTTTTTCAGCTTACAGCCATGCTCCCGTCCTTCAGGAGCAGGATCTGTTTTATCCCCCAAACAAACAGCTCCTCTCCTTCCTCCAACAGCAGATCAGAGTCATTACAGCCTGCAGGGGGTGGTGCCAAAGCTTCCTCCACCCCACCAAGCCACCAACCCCCCCGCCTGCCAGCCTCCATCTCTCATTGATCAGGCCAGAAAGACATCTAATCCATGCTGATCACAGTAACCTCCAAAGTCTGGAGGCCTGGATCATCGGGATGTCGATGGGTGTGACCCAGGTCGCCCCAGTAGCCTGATAGCTTTGGTGATGCTGAAGACGGGGCTGGTGATGCCATCATTGACGTAGCGGCTGACTCAGAGTTGCAAATACCATTCAGCCCGGCTCTTTCATCCGGGTCTGCCACCTCCTCACAATGAACTGGGGCTTAGCGAACCTATCAGTGGTGGCCTGGCTTTTGATTAAAAGTCAGATTATCACTCTCTTACCATATGTGGCCAAAGCGGCTCTAGGAGACTGAGCTTGTTTATTCTTTCCACGCTCACAGTTTTCATTTTGTGTTTGCAGTTTTTTTTTCTCTCCATGGTATCTTCCTCTCTCATTTATAGCCGAGGTGTTTTTCATTTCTCCTGCTGAACGAGCGTGTGTGGGTGATGTGCATTTGCCCTCTGCTTGGGGCCTCTTATCATCTGTGTCAAACTGGTGGGCTGAGAGTGGATGAAGAAAGAAAGGCCAGCTCTCTGCTCTTCAAGATCGCACATTAACACCACTTCCTCCTGTTTAAAATCCCTCTTAGCCCTGCAGCAGCAGCCCAGACAGCGGCTCCTCACTCACGCAGCTGACGCAAACATCGACTCGCTGATCTACTAAAATCTCGTCTGTTCACTGCATTGATTCTCCTCGTGTCTCCCAGCATTTCTGACCTGTTTCGGTGAGTCACTGCCTCTACAGTACACATCCGCCCCATCCAGGGTTGACTGGCAAGGTTGACAAGTACTTCTACTACCTTTCACAGTTCAATTTGAACGCTATTCTTTTTTGTATTGGTTTGCCATTCGGAGACCACTCCACTTCTACCTTGTTTGGCCTTTGTGATCTCTTTTTTTTACAGACTTACTTTTCTTTCAGACTAGTAGTCGAAAGTTGGAAAAGAAGCTGATGCGGCCCACAGGATTGCCTGTAGTCTTCAACTCGGATGATGTAATGTTTGAATGATGACATCACTCATTCTGCTGGTAGTAATATCATGATGTTATTACAGTGGCAACAACATTAACTAAGTTAAAAGGTCCCTTCGAGCTGAAAAAACAAATTCATGGAATAAAATAACTGAAATTATCCCCCAATTGCCCCAGACTGCTTGAGTGTATGTGTGTATGATAGAGAGAGATGCATTGTATGAATGTTTGAATGGCAAAACTGTGCTATAAAGAGCTTTGAGTGGTCATCAAGATTAGAAAAGTGCTATGTAAATACAGAAACTTGACCATTTACAACACCCTGACTGTGTGTATGTCTGCCCATTCACAAACCAATCATTGTCAAGTATAGGTAGACACAAGTCATATGTCATCTCCCTAACTTAAAATATGAAACCAAAGCAAATATAAACAATATAAGAATGACATGATCCATAGTTCAGACCATGGTTCGGACTTTCAGGTGTGAAAACACCCTGTTTTAGAGAAAGCAACGCACAGTAAACGAGGCAGCAGACGCTGAACCACCAATGATCTTCACTTGTACTACATTAGTTATCGGCCTTATTTTATTTCCCGCCAGCTCCGGTTAGGCCACCACAGACTCATAGTGGGTTGACAAGACCTATAATTGAACCATATATTCTTTTCCTCTCTGCAAACAGAAGGGTCATCTTTCAGTGCTCCGCTCCGGGGAGCGTTTTCTCTGACAAACGGGGGGGCTGCTTGGTTGGGGTTAACAATGGTAACGGCCCCGCTGTCAGAGAGGGGGCACGGCAGAAGATGAAGAGAGGGGGGAAATTAATGCACCTGCTCTCTGGAAGAGCGTGCAGTCAACTCTCAGTTTTTTCAACCACAGCTCTGGAAGAAAGCGTGAGGGGAGAGGAAACGACAGATGCTGACTTTACATCCAGATAGTCTACGTCTGCTTTACACTCATACATTTGTGCTGCAGCCTTGATCCAAGTTAGCCACTCTTTTTAAAAGAATATATTTCTTTGCAGTAATGGAACCAGTCTGACTGGTCTTAACAAATGTGATGATGTTTCTGTAGAGTAACATTTTGTACACTTAATGTATCTATCCAAAATCTTTTTACCTTTATTTTAACGATCTTTATTTCTTCTATTTAGCTGTTACAGTTTTCAGGCTGACATATAACCCCCCCCCCACCCCAAAAAGGTTTTTAAGAGAACATGATGCAGGGTTGTTTCCTCTTGTGTAGTAATACTGCCAGTCTTGTGAACAGGGTGGTACAGTATCTGAGGCATAGTGACGCATCAGTGACTCTGTTCTAAGAAATAACGACTGGATCAGAACAAGTCGCTCTTTTTTCCAAAGCCAAATTGAACCACGAAAGTCTGAAGAAAATCAATAACTAGATCACTGTGCTGAAAGAGAACACACTCGCTCTGGGCTCTGGTAATGTTTTCCGATGGCAAACTTAAACAGAGAAAACACAGGAGGGAACGTCTGAACAAGACAACATCAAGGCTGCAGATCACCTCTTCGGTTGTCTCACTTTGTCATTTACTCGCATAAATGCAAATGTACTTGGAGAGATATAGAGATATGGATGTGATCTTGTATTAAAATAGATCCCAGGATATGTTTTACCTTCATTGAGGTGGGGAAATCTCCATACCAATAGATTTCCTGTGCAGCACTAGTAATTATGTGTTTTATATTTAAGCCCTTTCAAGGGGCTGATCACTGACGAGTAATCAGGGCTCATTATTCAGGTTGACAAGTCCATAAAATCTCAATCAGCCTTTTCAGTATATTAAGTAGTGCAAACTGAGATAAGAATATAATATACATAGTACAGTCATACCAAATATGAATAGATAAGTAAGAACAATAAATGTTATTTGTACATGGTCAATTTAGTGAGAGCTATACGAGGAAACTAAACACTATCATATCTGTCCATTAAATATAAGATCAACTAGATATAGCAAAGATAACCAGCTGTTTTTGGTAGTGTTTTATCTAAAGGGGTGCTTTATTTTGCAATCTTGTTTCATTCTCTAAAGCACATATTACATTAATATAGCTGTTTTAACACAAACTAATTCACAAAATATGAATCCAGAATCTGATAAAGACGTCTCTAAAATGCCAGGGCTATCATCAAAGGATAATATCAACTTGTCTGATGCCAGCCAACGTGAGCATTTCACGAGTTTGCTGGAAACATGTCGCAAGTGCTTGGAATCACTTTAATATTCTTAACACTGTGCTCAGTCATTGCCTCTGGTGGACCCCGACAGGCTGCCCACTTCACAGCCTATATCAAGGTACTCCTCCTCCGCTGTAAACTTTCCTGTGGCACATGAACACACAGACCTGGACTCAAACCTAACCCCTAATGCACACACTGAAGATTACCTGCAGGGAGACCGACCCCGCACAAGGTAGGTAAAGCACAGAGCACAGTCCTGTTCCCCCCTCTGGCCCCGGACGCAGGGGCACACTGGAGCATTTAGAGGGCTGAAGGCTGAAAGATGGGATTGGTGGAAACGGCATACATTGGAGCTTTGTATTTAACTTCCTCCTCCACCTCTCTCTGGCACAACCTTCTCTGTGCTCCATCTCGTTTCCCTCTTTTCCACACATACGCCTTTCAGACCCTTACGCCTAGCGTCTGATTCTGGCGGCTGCTACACCTCCTTCTCTCTTGCCTGTTTTTCTTTTCCGCTCTCTGATCTCCTAAGCCCCAAAACTTTTTGCCAGGTCAGTCCACCTTCCTCGGTACCTAACACCCTGGACATACACTACTTTTATATCAGAGACGGAGCCAGATAGATGTGAGAGGAGGCCTGTCTCTCAAAGAGACGAGTAATGGGCCCCGAGGGCACTTCCGAGCCCTCGCATTTCTACATGCTTAGAGAGGTGTTGCATAAATGACAGAATATTCTCGATTGCCACTTTTTGTATGCTAAAAGCCTTCTCTCAGGTTGATGTTTATGTTAATGACTGTAGTCAGGGGTTTGAAGAGCCTGCATGATGAGCAGCTAGCCTAGAACGGAAGGAGTAGCTCTGACCTTGGCCCACTTCAGGGAAACGCTCTGGTTTCTGACTAATAGAGTATGCCCTATTCTTTCTCCCACAACATGCACTCAAAATAGCTCTGGCATGCCCCATTAAGCAACATTTTAATTGTTAACACGGCATACTCTGTCCTTGGCACACATTAACTACTTCATTTAAATGTCAATCCCAATTAAAGGAGGGCCGAGGAGATGATTGTTTTAACAGGGAAAGAGCGTGATGCTGCAACCACAATCGGCATCATTAGAGTGCAACCTCAAATATCATCAGTTTTTTGGTCCTCACCTGATGACTGACAGATTGCTCAGGGGAACCACTCATACATAGTTTAATCAGGGGTAACTTTACCAATTTCCGATTCAAGATCAGCTTACTAGTCACGTGGAGTACCCGCCTGTAAAAATGATGGTATATGTCTTCAGTGACTCTCAAGGAGCTTTGTCAAGGTGAGAGGAAATAAGTCATCAGCGTCAATTGATTTTTGAGTTTGAGGATGTTTAAACAGAACTGTTCAAAGACATTTACAAGGTAAAGAAGCACCAAGGCCTGGAGCAAACTCAGAAGTAGTTTCTACATCGTTCAATCGGACCATGACTTTTCTAGAAGGCATCATAGTTCTCACATTTAGTGGTTGGACAAAAAAGTGATCAGAGACTTTCACAAATATCCTAAAAGAAAAAAAAAGAAGAAGAATTTGGGAAACAATGATACAGACACTTGCAATATCTCACATTTAGTCATAAATCAACTACAAGGGGTGGAAGTGAAGTTTGGCTAACAACTCTTTCCCCCCACTGTTAGTCCAAACATTGAAATGCCTAGTCCCTTTTGCCGTTGCTTTTCCTGGTTTGCAGTATTTTCTGCAATTAAACAACCAACTGTAGAGTAGATAATCTTCTTCCTGTTTACACTAGCAGGAGATGTGAATGGTCAAGAGATTATTTTCCAACACAGAGGTAAAACACTTCTCTGGACAGTAACTGTTTGACAAGATATTGGTGTGAATATAAAATAAAATAAAAATTACATAATTTGTGCAGACCCTCATTTCTGATGTCACAGAGGTTTGGTGGTAGTTGGTCTCCAAAGCTGTTAAGCCATTCGACAGATACTTCTGCTGTCCTCTGTATGAGGGGACACTTAAGTGCTCACTTCATGAGAAGTTAGAGGATCCAGGCATTTTTAAACTTGACCCTTACTGAAGTCAGGAACATCTCGACCATTAAAATTAGTCTCTTTGTGATAACCTCAGTCATATTGGAGTATATCTTTTTTTTAAGGGAGAAAGGAGTCTATTAGGCAAATATGGTCTAATGAATGTAAATATGAAATGTCCTGTTCCAGGCTGTCACAGCACATGCCTATTGGAAAAGATGCGCTTGTATTTGTTTTAATGCAGTGATACAGCAGAAGCCTGCGACTGATGTTTGTTCTTTGGTGTGTACAGTTCCTCCCTTCCTTCCTCTCACGGTTGCCGGAGGCGTTACCCTGAATGAAAACGTCCATGATTGGCAAACTCCTCTTGCATCCCTTCAGACGTAGCCTCCATGGTCGTCGTACCCCTTCAGCCTGGAGCCTGCTCAGCTGTACTGGGATACCAGCCCCACTTCCCTCGGGGAGCAATAACGCTAGCATTAGGTTCTGCACAGAGTGGTGCTTGCCCAGGGGCCTGGCATGCAATCGTTCACTGCTGCAAACAGAAGCACACGCACACTGAACCCTTCCCCAGCAGTGCAGTACCAGATGGATGGCAAACAGGGATGCTCGCAGGTCCAAATCACCTCCTGCAGCTGGGTGATTTGGTGAGAGTCTCACGGCGAGGACAGGGTGTGGGCAGGGACTGGGACCGATTGCGTCCATTTATGCTGTATAACACTCCCATTAAGTGCCAAGGGTCTTTTTGTGCGGTCAAAATTATGGATTGGCGCCACAGTCGTTTTTTGTTTCAGGCTGTGTTTGTATTGGTTTGTTGTTTGTGTGTGAAGGTCTAGCTGTTTATTGTGCACCATCTGATGATGGGTAATGCATCGGTGGCTGCCTGCCTAATGACTTAGATAGGTAGAGGTGCTAATATTGGCATGTGTTTGTAGGGTTGTCATGGGGATGATGTGGGGGCCTCTCCTCTACTGGAGTGAGCCAGTCAGCGGTGCTTGACTGCCCACCACCAAACGGTGCAGAAACCCATACCACACATGCTTCCACACACAAGTACACATGTAAGAGTACCAACATTGCTGTCCTTGCAGAGTGGATGAATCAGTGAACCATCTCGCATCTCAGAGAAGAGGAGGAGGAGGAGGAGGAGGAGGAGGAGGAGGAGGAGGAAGAGGAGGGGTTGTCTAGATTGAGTTAGTCACAAAGCAGAAGCAACAATGAATCACAGTGTTGCCTCAATTTTAATCAGCACACTTAGGGTACAAATGACTCACTTGTGGAAATGTGCATCATTTGCATTACTGACTGTTTGCTATTTTCATGCTAATGTGTTCTCCAGTGCCCACCAGCCTGCTTGAACACACTTCCATCATTTAGTTTGTTTTCCTTTCATTGCATCTAACACTCTGTACCTGTCTGCCTCTCATTCTGTCAACCTCCTTCACCCACCCACCCACCGACCGTTCATCTCCTGTCCCACAGACCCCATTTCGGTCTGCTGCCGTGCTCCCATGTCTCCCATTAGGGAAGGAAATGAGGCGAGGCACCCATGCAAATATCTTGGACCCCTCGCTGCTCCCTGACTCATCTCAGTCAGATAGAAACAAGGATGGGAGGAATGGAGGAAGAGAGGAGGGAGGAAGAGGTGGAAGTTGCATAGAGATTGCACAGAAAAACAGACTTACAGCTGATTGGTACACAACGGGAAAAGAATGGAGAAAGTGGCTACCGCTGTGGAGACTTAAAGTTTGTTATCATGCAGAAGCTGTTCTCCGGTGAACTAGAACAATACAGAAGATAAACTTATATACGTGGCATTATTTATCTTTTTCTCCTGCAATTCTTCCTATTTTTTTGCAGTTTAGCTCTGCTATCATTCTGCCTGCTGTGCTATTTCAGCACTACTGTAAAGGTCATTCCTTTTCTCTGCTCTCCCGTCTTGTCCATCTCAAGGACACTTGATAGATTTATAGAGTAAAGTGCTCGACAACACAAGAAATCAGTTATTATTCTTTAGTGCATCACTATGTATTATTATTATGTGCTTAAGAGAAGGTAATTGAGATCATTGCACTTTTAAAGCTGTGTATATGTGCTCCTCTATTACCGTGCAGATCATGTGTTCAGAGCAGGTGTGGCAAACATAAAAATGTGAACCATTAAAATGTTGTTAATGCCACAGTTGCGACAAAGCTGGCATCTTACACACACAGTAAAGTGTTGTCATCCACAGCTCCACAAACAAGCTGTCGCTGGAAGATGATTCAGCACCTTCTGTGATGAGAAGCAGCTATTGCCACAGTATCCAGGCAGGATTTGAAAAGTTAAATGTGCTGCTCGGGGATGTTAGTGGCCACTCTCCTCTTCTGCAGGATTATGGAAATGAGGGAGGTTATCAGTGTGTTTAATTTCGTATCCAGAATAGTAGTATGTAATGTATAAAGATAACTGGCAGACTGATTCCAAAAGGTGTCATAATACTTTATGCTTTATACATGCTATGCCATTCTATTCAGTTGTTGTTTCAAATTTTCTCAAGTTTATAATGCTTTTTTCTCTCCTTTTTTAATGTCTTTAAAAAGTATAATTCAATTTTTTTTAATTAAATTTCTGTTGATAGATTTTCACTAAAGTAAGACAATTAAATCTCTTAAATCCAGTAGGTGTGCTTCTCCATCAGAACAATATGCCCTGAGCCATTTCCAAATATCAGCAGTGTCTCTAGCTCTGTGGTTTCTTCAGTTTGTTGAAAGTGGATTTTCACGACAGAGCCCCAGCCGTGCTCAAACCCTATCTTTAATTCATGTCAAAAAACAACCACTTCTTCACTCTACCTCGTAACCTACAACATCCTTCACTAGGACACCAGAGCTCATCTGAGAGCCTGCAGCTCACTAGTCTGTGAGTATCTGTGATGCTCATTCTGCTGGTGACAGGAAGTCAAAATCACGTCAGGCATTAACAAGTAATATCCTGACAAGCTGTGTCTAATTTATGAATATTATAATGATGTGTATGTCTTAATGAACAATTAAAAAAATGCTTTATTAACTCTGCTCTTTACCCCAAAGAGAGATAGCATTGAATTTTAAATATTCCTTGCAGTAATTTTAAACTAGGTTAATGTCTCAGTGATTTGGGAGGTATACATATATATATATATATCTATATTGATAAAACCGACACGATTTGTCGAGCATGTGAATCTGGTAGTGTATACATTAGGGGATCCTATTTTGGCTTAACTTCTGAAAAGGTGGAGGGAGTGGAGATGTATTTTTCATTTTTATGTACAGTCTACGCTTTTGAAACAAATATTGAACACGTCCTATTTCAGAACCTGTCTGCACCAACTCCACAACAACAGTCAAATCTCCTGTAAACGGAACATCACAGTTTAGTTGTCTGGCAACTGGGGGAAGTTTAGTTTTCGTCTTTTATCTCCAAAGTTGGAGTCAGATCTTTTGTCCTCTACTCCTTGGAAAGCTGTCTTAAAAAAATCCCACAATGCAACAGTTTTGCATCTTTGTTTGGCTCAGAGCAAACAGGTGAAGTCGGCATAATGTGGACAACTCTAAGGGACAGTAGAGGACAATCACTTTTTGGAAGAGTCCACAGTTGTAGAGGAGATTTGTTTATTCCGTCAGGTTTTGCTTTTTTCGGTCAATAAGAAAGACAAGGCAGCACCATGTTGAGACATTTGTCCCAGCGGGGGGCTGCTGTCCCACAAAGCTCGGCCATGGCTCCCGCATGACAGTTTTGCTGTAATGACATGGGGTGTCCAATGATTTGAGGAGAGCACAGTGGAATCCTAATGAGTGAAACGATTATCTCTGTGGCCAGCCGAGCCATTTGCCCGGCTGGACTCTGGCTTTGCTGGAGCTCCTGCACCGTTCATGCTGTGTGACAAGCTGTACGAGCAGAGAGGAGAACGTTTCTCTTTGTGAGGAAAATATGTATCACACAGGCAAGAGCTGGAGCGACAAACGTTGTCCTTTCTTTTGCATTGTCTCCTGGGAGCCCTACGTGTGTGTGTGTCTGTGTGAACATTTCTTTGCTCATCCATCCTTTAGTAGTCTGCGGTACACTTTATCTCAAGTGTCAACTCCAGTCATGTTGCCTGCCCTTATATTGCCTTTGAATCCTCTCATTCTGTCTCACTCTATCCCTCTGTTTAGTACTTCTAATATTTGTTTTCTAATTGCTGTGTGTTAGTACAAACTACAAGGGGAATTGGGCTGCTGATTTCTACTTAAACACAAGCAGTAAAGACAGATTTACTACCAGAGTAACAGGGCCCTCACCCTCTGGACTCAGGCAGGGCTGTTTTAGACCTCATACTTACTCCCACTACCAAAATATCTCAAGATCTTGTTTTTTTCCCCTCAAGAATTTGCTGGTTTAATTGTTTGATCTATTTTTACATATGTTGGCTAAGGGAGGGCCCACTAAAAGTGCACACAAAGGAAATGGTTGCTAGATTCAGAGAAATTTGTGGATGATTATGTCTCACCACTGCAAGTAGAATAGCAGTGACCACCCACTTTTAGAAAGCCTCTGGTTCTGGAAGTAAATTTCCATTTCCCCCCCCATGAAAATCCTTGTGAAAAGAGGTGTAAGCCTGGAACCAGTTAACTTAAAACAGTGTGAATGATTGCCAGGGTATTTCCTCTTGAAAATAACCTTGTTGTTAATGTATTGTTGAAATATAAGGCTGTGTGTGTCTTCTACGTTTGTATGTAGGTCGATAGGTAGCATTTCATATAGTGCATAGTAACTTAATCTAGTAGGGTCACATTAGCGTTGTTTTTTCATAATGTTTGTCAGGGAAGTGTTAGTTGCTCTGTTGTAAATGTAATGTCAAGCTAAAAAATCCAATTGTGATCGACGCAATTTTTGCAGTTGTGGTAAACATTTCCATGGTAACAACGAGTTCCACCAATCGGACGTCACTATTACAACTGAGGATTGAGGGTAGTGTATTTATTCACCTTGACAACGTGAAATAAGTTGCAGTAGGTATCATACAGACTTGTGGCTTCCACGGAGAATATAACATCATTTCACAATCTCATAGCGTCTGGAAAGTCTACCTTGGATTGTTAAAATATTACGGCTAATAATGACAAAATTAATAGGATTTGTTGAGCTCTGTACCATAAACCTATTGAATTCAAACAGCTCCCTGAAATAACTTCATTCCTGCAAAGTGATCTCTGGCCTCTCCAAACATATGCCCTTAATATACCCTATTTATTAGATAGCACTGCGTATCCGAAACAATATAAAAGTCATCGCACATCGTGATTCACTCCAGACCTCAGAGTGGAGATTCAGGTTAGGATTTTCACACCAGTCGACTTCTCATTGCAAAGAAATTTTGTTAAAATCCTTCCAGCCTCCAGGTTTTAAACTGAATTTCTGTTTTTGCTGAATGTTTCCGCCATGTCTCTTCCTCTGCCTCTGATGAGAACAGCCAGAGTGAACAAATTAAGTCCTAGCTTATTAAACAAGTGAGCCTTAAAATTACA
The DNA here is from genome assembly GCA_038501795.1 of Pseudopleuronectes americanus. NCBI lineage: Eukaryota > Metazoa > Chordata > Actinopteri > Pleuronectiformes > Pleuronectidae > Pseudopleuronectes > Pseudopleuronectes americanus. The sequence continues at coordinate 11,438,124 of CM076732.1, forward strand.
ACAGACTGGTCTTGCATGCATGGGTGACTATCAGAGCCCTTTCCCCTCCACCTCCAGCGAAAAAAACCCAAACACGAACAGGAGGGCCTGTGCTCCTCTGTCCCTAGTGTTTCATTCACGGAGAGTGGCCCCATCTAACACCAACGTTTTTTAGGGTGATGAAGGGGCGATTTAGCATGATGCTGATGCACTACTGTGAGTGGTGTGTGTGTGTTTGTGTATTTTTGTCTGTTTCATTAAGGAGAGGATAATGAAACTGAATACAGATACCGTTCCCTATACGCAGGAGAGAGTGGTTTTTGTTTGGCTTGGGTTTTTACAAATGTTGAAGCCTACTATTTGTCTTCCCTGAACCGCTGATTGCTGTTGGTGTTCTACACTTATTATGTCCTGGTCTGTGTGTGTTGAATGAAGAATGTGATATCTGATAGAAAGCTGTTTTTATCTTGAACTGCACACTCGCAGGATGTAGCATTAGTTGGACATGCCGAGTCTTGTTTATATTTTGGTCCCATTCATGTTCTAGATTTAGAGCAGACTTGAGATACTTTGATCACAGAATCAGGGCTGATAACACCTCAATAATGAGCTTCTCATTCAGACATTTGTGTGACCCCCATTAACCACAGCATTCCTCCCTCACTGCCGCTTGCACTTTTGCCCAGCATCCACTAACCTCTGCTGTAAAATTGACAGCAACTGCATCACGACTTCTTTCTCTCTGTGTCTATTTTTGTCAAAAAGTCATTTCAGCAGAATCGTGGCACATTTGCGGGCATCAGGCCACAGAGCAGTGAACACAGTGTGTACATGATTTTGGACAAACTATAACTGTCAGTGGGTTTAATCAGTTCGGGATCTCTCTAGCGGTTCCTTCAAAAAACACATTGTGATTATAGTAATAAGACTTTTACAAATAGCACCTGGGAAAAGGTTTTAAGATTCTTGGAAGTGCTGAGTCCCCCGAGGTGGGTAACAACTTTTGGCACTGAAGGTGGGTTTTGGAGCACTTTGTTTTGACAGTCAAGCATGGGTTGATACTGTCGAGTGTTTCAGGGATCCAGGAGGAGAATTTGTGTGGGAGGAGAGGAGCAGGCCCTCAGGTCTGCCCTGCACCCTCAGACCCTCGGGAGTTAAGGCCAGCAGTCTGAGGACATTTGCATCTTCCCGCCGTGACACTTTATTCTAGAAATCCTCATTTACACCTACATTCTTGGTGGGAAGATTTTGTGTGTCAGATTGTGAAGTGGAGTGGAGTTGCACATGCCCAACTAATCGTGAGTCAGTCGTAGGTGTCAATCATAACGTTTTTTTCTTTATAGGAACAAATTACAAATTATAATGCGAAAATATAACTTGAATATTGTTACTAGACGATACGTCACCCTGGTGCAGTACATATTAAGAATATATCAAAATACTCATGCAACCTAGCGTGTCTAAATGTGACCTCCCCAAAATGATTCCTAAACATCTTTCAGCAAATTATTTAGGTTATGGATACATATGTCATAAATCATGACTTTCATGCACAAGTTTCACATTTTAATATTAGTAACTTTATAACCCCATGACTCTTCAGCACTCAGAATATTAGAGTGACACACTCAGACCTGATATCATCTGTTATTTGTTTAGTTAATGACAAACAATGTCAGACACCCCACCCACTGCCACACTTGAATTCAATTAAATTGTATTTGTGTAGCACCTATTCACAGCTTATTATCTCACTTCTCTAACACCTTTTGCTCTGCCATTTTTGCAAGAGGCCAGTCACATCGGCTCTGTAGCCTGTGGTGAGAGTGTCATAGCGAACTGCCCTCATCCCTGTTAAAGAAGAATAAGGTTGTGTGTCTGACTCAGATACTTTATCCACAGCAGAGCCTCAGCAATCCATTTTGAAATGCTGCTGTCTGTATATGTAAGGAAAAGAACACAATATTACAGTTTTGTTGTTAAATTGAATCATGTCAGATCAAATGAGCAGCTCCTCTGAAGTTAAAATACCACATTGATAATAAACGAATGGATGAGCGTTAAAATAATTCAGACCTTTTATTTTGGTGAAATAAAAATTCCTGTGTATGCACTCTGTTTTCCCCCCTCCCCATATTCAGACACATTCATGTCTGAATGCTCACGTCTGTCATGCTTGGCCTGTTGTTACAGTGTGGGCCTTAATACAAGCAATTGCCTTTTGACCTTTATTTCCATCCTCTGATATGTCAGAGGACCGTTAGCTGACTGGGGTCATGCCGCCACTAAGCCTCCATACTGAAGATGAAAAGAAAGCTGAGCCCACAGAAACAGATTGGGAAGGCTCTACCCGGCTAGGCTGTGACCAATTTCCAAGAAAGTCTTTCCCATCTTGTATGAAAGATAATCAGTGGCTTGAGCACATATATATATATATATATCGAGAGAGAGAGAGACCATTCATGTTATAAAACCAACATACGGCTTCCTAAAATACAACCGAGCTCATCCAGGAATTTTGGCGTGGCTCACGGAGTGGCTCGATTTGATCTGATTCGTTCCCAGACTGTAATATCTTTTGAAATGATTGCAGTGATGCACTCCTTATTTAATCTCTTGTGTTTGTGTGTTTGTGTGTATATGATACAGAGATTATGTAGACTAAAGGTCAGAATAATGCACCAGAATGCTTGGCTGCAGGGGTTTGGGGGTTGGACAGTTTGGAGGAGTTGAGCATCAATGAGGCACAGATGATGTAGGTGGAATATCTAAGGTGTCTTAAATACTGTAAATACTCAGTATTTGATCTTTTATAAGTATACGATTAGTCCGCTGCTGTGTCAGATGACATTGTTTATAAAAAAAACTGATCTTCTATTATCAGATGTGAAACATTTATTATTATAGCCCAAAGGATGACATAGGCTATCCCACGGATTTACACCTGTGTGTGTCACTGGTTCTGATTAGCATCCCTCCACCCTGACGGCCCAGTCGGTGCAGCGGGGGGGCCCACCCCATTGACTGGCATGTTAATCATGTGGGATTAGGCCTCAAGTGAGTACAAATGTGATGGAAAATGGTTTGAATTACACTCTAAGCCCCCACTGGCCTGTAATCCACTGCCCTTCACTCGGACAAGTCATCGACAGGGTGGGGGGGCGTGTTTGTGAGCCCCACGCTCTTCACTCCACGGATCCTAATCACCTTCACTCCTTCGTTTTATGCCCTCGTACCGACTTCACCTGCTTATTCTGGCTCCTCCTGAACAGATGCATTAGCTTACAACAGTGGGTGTATAACTGATGTGAGCAGGGATGGAGGTAGTGAGAAAAGATGGAGGCAGGGATGGTCTGACAGCCTCGAGGCGTTGCCGAGTTTTTTGAGCGACGTCTAATCAACTGGTCTGTTCCCCCTGAGCCTCAGACGGCCTAGATGAAGATAGCCTCGCCGCCACAGTAATAGATCAGTATCTCAAGGACAGTTTACGCCCACACCCATCACACAGAGAACAGACCACTGGCTTCGGGACAGTTGTTTGTACCTTTTTCCCTGCCGCTCAGTTCGTATACTAACTCTTGACCTTCTCAATCAAAGTGTGGTTTGAATCTAAAATCTCTCTGACCCTTCCCCCCCCTTGTTGCTTATTGTCTCTCCACCAGGTGGTGGAGGTTATGCTATCAATTAAGCAACAGATGGTCAATATTCTGCGCTGAGAGGAGTGAAATCCCTCCAGTGGACGGTGGGAAACATGAAATGTATTAAATCGTGATGCATTCCAACAAAACTTGGTGTATATAAATATAATATTTAGGGATATTGATATTTAAGAATGTGTGCAATCGTAGATCTGAATAAAAAACATAATCTATTGAATTTCAATATGGTTTCCTAAGATGACTGTTTGGACTGGTCGGAGATATTCATACTCCACTAGCCATTCTATTTGGCTACTTCAAACCACTGCTCTTACTGCTGCTCGGCACAGCTGGCTAATGTGTCACCGTCATGCAATGAATCATGTGAAATGTTGATCTGAAGAGAATCCACCCACTGGATCCTTTGTTACTCACAAATGATCCAAGAAGAGCTAAATCACCAGCAGGTGTATTTGGCTGCAGATACATGAAATTCTAACACCATACAAAATTGAATAATAATTAAAAAATATATATATTTTTTTTAATTTGTTCAGGTTTTAACATGCAAGTCTCAGATCTGTTGTGCACCTAAATTGAGATGAATAGAATTAGTGTTAAAGCAAACCTGGAAAAATGTTAGTGTATTTACAGAAGCCTCCTGGTACACTGTGATGGAGGGGACTGTTTCTGTTGCCTTTGAATTTTGTTTTTAAAGTGATTCTTTGAGCAGCATGGTAAAGTCTTCTATCTTAAAGCCTCGGGTCTCCAAAACCCACTGAATTAAAAACATGATATTTTGTAATTTGGCTGAACTGACCCTTTTAATAAGACTTTCTGTGAAGATACAGATATGAAGCAGGGGGTTGCAGGAGTACAGCAGCTGTAGTTGACTTCCCCTGAATAAATAATGGTCCAAAAGATGTATTTTTCTCAAGCCAAGATACAGATCTTACAGCAGAGAGGGTGTGGGAGATAGAGTGTGTGTGGTGCGAACGCTTGTGTTCACCCTGGAGATGCATCAAGGCAGATATGTGCACAAAGATACCTGCACACACACAAACACACACACACACACACACACACACACACACACACACACACACACACACACACACACACACACACACACACACACATACACATACACATATACACATACACACAGTGATGTACTGATGCTTCATGAATAGATAGTAGTATGACATGAAATCAGTGTTGTCCGTACGACAAGCAGATAGACTCTCCTTCGATGGAGGAGAGGCCTAATTCTCTTTCACGCATCATTACTTCTCCTCATGTCTGTGTGTGTCTATTTGTGTGTGTGTGTGTGTGTGTTTAGCGTCTGTCGCAGCCAGTCAGGGCTGTTCATCAGTCTCGGACCTCTCGAGCTCCACATCAGTGTACGATGGCATCTCATTTCTGTCTCCTGCCTGCGCTGGGACCAGTCCTCGTTTCTCCATTTTTCTTGTTTTCGTGTTTTCTCATCTTCATTCTCTGTTTCCTCTCCCCCGCCTCTGTCTCTCAGTGACAGACGGACACAATCAGAGTCGCTCCTTGTTTTTAGTGTCGGAAAAGAGATTCAATTGTTCTCCTCTCATTCTGCAACCTCAGCTGCTGTTGTCATTTGTAGTGAAAAACAGGCTGTAATGGCGTCAGACTGCCATTCTCCTACCTCAAGTAATAATTGAATTCCTGAGTTCATTGGGATAGGGCTGCTCAGGGCATGACTAGTTTATGAAGTAGTTAGTGTCATCATCCTTATAATCATCTTAGTTATTACTATGACAGCCACAGAAATCATAATTATTAATATTGTGTGTTACACACCATAACCTTGTCCTGCACTCTGTCATCTACATCCTTCTATTGTTAATGGATGACTTTGAATTATTTGCCTCCAGCCAGTAGACGGTGATATTATGTTGTCAGTTCATCTGGAGCATTCTTGTTAACACGATGTCTCAAGAATTGAAGGAATTTCTTCATATTTGGTGCAAACATTCAGTAGGACTCCAGGATTAAGTGATTCCATTTTGACTCAATGGTGGCATCAGTGGTCTGCTGGGGCAGCAGCATCTCACCTGCTGAGGAAGAGCCTGGACAGACTCGTTCAGAGGGCCAGCTCAGTCCTGGGATTCTTTCTTGACCCAGTGGATGTGGGACACAAAGAGAATGAGAGCGAAGCTGTCGCCTCTTTTGGAGAAACCAGTCCCACCCCCTGCAGGACACCATCACTGCACTGGGCAGCTCCGTCTTTGTCAGACTGATTCACCCTATGTGTCTGAAGGAGAGTAGTCACAGGTCGTTCCATACTGCTGCTGTTACAATCTGATTGGCTCCTTTTCCTATGATCTTACTTTTCAGTAATAATTTTCTATATCACACATGCAATACTGTTAATGTTTTGTTTACATTCTTCATAATAATTTTTATAGTTCCTTATTTATTGAGTTTGTATTTCACTATTTCCTTATGCTGCTGTTACACGGAGAAGTGTAATGAATCTGCACTGGTTAGAGGGGGCAAACAACTGCAGGGTGGTAATTATTGATACTAATAGAGTGATGACTGCTGGTCTCCACTCCATGTAAACATTTCTAATAAGAAATAAATGAAATTGGTACTTTGATTAGTGCTATTTAACTTGCCTCTGTCAGCTTGTGAGAAGAAGTCACTGGCAGGAATGAGTCCTCAGTGGCATGTTTCAACAAATTTCTGTGATGTCCCTGTACCTACGCTGCTGCCCCAGATATGGAAATGGGCCATGGCTAAAAATGATCTGCCCCCTGGAGCTGGATGGCTGTTAGACTGTTAGCATGAGCATCTTTTGCTGCTGAAGTCAACGTGGAAAGCTCACTGAAAAAAAAGGACATTAGACATCAGGTGGAGAAACGGTTGGATTCTATTTTATTCGCAAAGAGGAGGATGATGTCATATTCCTGCTGAATTTCCTGAACAAACACCTGGAGGGCCAAAAGACTCATTTTAATGACTTTTCATCGTATTTCAAAACTACCCACACATGCTGGCTGATAAAATGCTGTCCTATTTCCCTTGAGACATAAATGCAGTGGGATGGATGATGTAGACTTTATGACTAAGTAACCCCACAGATAGATCCGGGATGCTGTTAAACCAGCTCTACTATTTTTGTTAGTTCTCCTCGGGCATGTGTTGAAATTCTCAAGCTTGGCTCTTTTCCTTTATGAATATACCAAAAGCTGCTCTAGCAAAGACACAGAGACACACAAACAGGAGCAGTCTAACTCTGCTGGTATTCCAACCGTGCCAGGTGGCCTGGAGATTTTAAACTCCAGGGAATAATTCCAATATTAACAATTGGCTTTATTTACAAGCCAAATAATAGATCAAGACGAGCTGCACGGCAGGGAGCCATGTTTTACTTATCAGAGTTTAGCTACTGGCTTCGGCAGATTTTTCAAGTCGTACTCATTGGTGGTCCAGGCAACAGTGGTAAGTCAAGGCCAACGTTCAGAATGACAGTACAGACATTTATCAAACAGAACCTAAGTATAGCACCGCCGTGACACCCTGTGACGTTCTCACTTGTCGCCACTGTGGCCACTGATCCATCACACTATCCTAAGAGTGTATCCTGTGGAATATCCAACGTAGAACAACAACAACAGCAGCAGCAGTAGCTCATCATTGTGTCACGCTAGTGGGTCAGTGTGTCCGCTAGATCTGCCCAAAGGTTTCCCATTTACAACTGGTTGGTACTATCTCAATGTTCTGCATGAGATGCAATTAGTAGAATAAAGGGATTTTTTCCATCCCTGTAACAATTTTTGTGAATGTGTTTGGACACATTACTCTATTGGCAGCTTATCGTGTTCCGTTTTTAATTTGATTTACTTCTTTTCCATAGGACTGGATAATAAACCAATAGCAATATAACAAATCTTCAATTGAAGTCACACATAATCGATCAACCTCAGATTTATAAAAAGTTTTGCTGTTTATCAAGTGTTTACTCAGGAGCAGAAATCAGTCTTGACACTGAAAATAAATAATAAAGTGACATTTTAATGATCATTTTCAATATCAACTCATCTGAAATATTTTATCTTGATAGAACTTAACATTTTACTGGAAACATTATCAGTTTTTATCTGAGTTAAAAAACAACTTTGATTATTGTAAATAGTAGTGATCAGTCTTCTCTTAGATCAGCCAACTTTTGGAATTGCGTAATTTCCCTCCTGTGACACAGGAGTATGCTCTGCACCAGACCACCTGCCATTTAGGTTTTTTATTAGATCTGTACTCTCAAAACTTTTTATTTAAACGTCTCTCTAAACCATTTTGTTTGAACCTGAACACTCGCGCCCTCATGACAAACTTCCTCATCAACACCTCACCAGCTACTGGAAGTTGATCCCCTGCTTCTAAATAGCTGTTAGTATGTTAATGCCTCTGCAGCAGGTTAGCCTGAGATCGATGAGCACCAGTTGGCTCTGTCACTACCACTAAGACAGTGATGGAGGGGGCTCTCCATCCAAGCTGTTGTCCCAAAATACATCAGGAAGCCGATTCATAACCAGCACGGAGTTGTCTTTACAGTCGTAAAGGGCATGCAAATTCTGTTTGCCGCCAAGTGGTGAATAATTGATCTTGCAATGGAAACTCTTTTCCTACAGCAGTTATGGCTGTTGTGGAGGCAGCGGTGAAGTGTTTTGTTATTAATGGCTTGGTAATTGTGAGTGGCAACTCGACTGATTCACTTCCTGTGAGAGGAATCGACGTTTCACGCACATTATGACATGTCGTACACAATCATGGGATTTCTTGTACACACACTCACACTTTCTCAGTGTTAAAAGTGTCTGGTACATATTTAGCCTAGTTTGACAGTGTTAATAGGTTCCTCTGGGTCTTTTACGAGCTGATAGAAAAAGGGGGAAGATGTGCCAGCCATTGCAAAGCAAGTCGTAGTGGTTGCAAGTAGGTGCTTTTTTTTTACAGCTGGTACTTTTAGGGCGATACATCATTTCATTACACACATACACACACACACATGCTGCAAAGTTTTTCCTCATGAGCTTACCCTGACCCGAGTCTTAGCCGGTCCCTCGACCTTCTCACATCAGACAGCAAATTGGCAACACGCTCAAACAAGGGAGGCTATCATGCTCCGTGCCAAGTGAAGGGTAGGACGTGATGTTTAGCGGTCGAGAGACAGATCTGGTCCCAGTGCAGAGAGGAATGTTCAGGGGTAATTTAATTGGTTGATGGAGTTCAAAGGTCATTTTGTTTAGGGCAAAATGGCAGACAGGATTTCTATAGACATCACCATGAGGACTAGAAGGAAAACGTTATTTTGACTGTGTTGTGTGTGTGTGCGTGTTGCCTACTCTGCCAGTCACAGCACAACCACAGTCCAGCCCAGACTCTTTCTAAACACTACAAGCTTGCATGTGTCCCTAGACATCACACAGATGTTATTGCAAGCTGATTTCATGACTGGGGATGTGTGTCTATTCATTTGCCTCCTCCCTTTAGCTCCTCAGCTCTGTCTGAGCTTCGTCTGCTTCTCCGAGGTTCTTTGGAAAAACTCCAAGTATCGAATGCATCTGTTTCCTTACTGACGAAGGGTTAAATCGGATCCTCATTGGACGCTCGGGATGGATTGTGCAGATTAACAAGAGTTGCCTTTTGCAAGTCACCCTCCACCTTCGCTCCCACTCCTCTTCATCTCTGCATTCACTAGTGGAGCCGAGCGCAGCCCAGCTCTGATTGCTGCAACTTTGTCAATCACAGCGAGGGTGCCACATTAGAGGCACAGGCTCGTTCTCTGCCATGCATCTGCAGCAGACCAGAATAGAAATAGAAACACAAATTGCTATTTTTTGTTGGTCTCAGTCACTTAAAGGTACAACTCAAAAAGGGGTTTAGTTTGTCCAGTCTTGGCTACTGTAAATAAATTGGCGGCCTCCGTAGAGAGGAACCGCTCTCAATGTAAATATATAGCATCTCAATATAAATGGCTCATTCTAGGGTAAAAAATACATAAATGTGTACAATTTAGATGAAACACACTAGTGAAAACCTCACTATGATTATTTTGCATTCAAGTTTCTGCTAACAGAACTTTAAAGCCTCACATGTAAAAGGATTTAAAAGACCAGTCAGTTGTGTTAAATAATGACTGTTTTCTGTTAAGATATAAATCAACTCCTATGTACTTGTTTTTCTTTATTCATGCTAATTCTTATCTGAAAACAATCACCTAATCCTTGTTTGTCCCACTTGAACTCCAATACATCCACTTTACTGACAACTCGTTTGCCAAAATGTTTCAAACTGGATTTGATTATCAGATGAGATGAAATCAGAGTCACAGACAATAAGTGCAGTGAACATCAGGCCCTCAGTGAGTGACACACAGCTGTGCCTGCATAATGGCAGGGACTTGCATATGGCCGTCTGTGTGAGGTGCATGTTGAGATACAACACTGTGTGCAACTGAAATGAACTCAGCAGGGACTGTATGCGTCACCGCATTATATTCTCCATGTCAGTCTTTATATAGCAATCTTCCCCTTTCAGCTGATGTTCTCTCTTTATATGATGCTCTGCAAAAAGGCAGTTCAAGTCTTATTTTCAAGCAGCATTCATTTTACATTATGTGAAAGTTGCATAAGGACAAACTGGCAGCATTGGAGTTACAACACTATATCTTTTCTTAATCTGGTCAAAGGCACAGTCTTTGTATTAAAAACTATTAAGTTTTTATCAACTCAAGTGATAAATACACTCATGTCAGAGGAATAAACATCACTTCAGCTACAGTATGTGATGCAGTGGAGTCTCCTACCAGCTCTGGCAGAGTGTGAAATGAAGGTGTTGAGAGTCGTGTGAATCGCAGCCTACAGTACAAACAAATTAAATACGTATAAATTGGCCCATATTTTAATTGGCAATGACTCTCCTAAGATTATAATCAGACCTTTTTGTTGAATAAATGTAAATATTTTGGCTTGTTGTTTTACAGTTTAATCAAAAACTTAATTATAAAAACTGTTATATAGAACTTGAATAAAGAAAAATGTGAAGGCATATCTTTTCTCATTGCCTATTCTCTAAATTAAAAGCAAAAACACATGCTTTTTTTTGGTTACTGTCTTTAAGGTTATTTAAAGTAATCTTTAACGCTGCTATTCTGCTGTTCAAATGATCTTTATAACAATATGAAGACATGTTCACCAACAAATACTTCTCTACTAAAAATATGAAAGCGGCTGCTCATAATAAACCTGTGGATTGTCATCACCCAGCTCCCATCAGCTCTCTGAGGTCATTTTCAGTTTCCATTATCTCGTTCTAGTGGTTTTCTGGCCTGCAGCTCTGTTCTCTTCAGCCCAGTATTGAGGCAGCAGCAGCAGCAACAGCAGCTCCTTTCAGTTAAAAAGCTCTGACAAAACCACCTGTGCTCAAACCAGACTAGACGAACACAGTTAGTGACTTGTGAACGTGGCTGACCACTAAACGGCTAAAACACCAGATAAATTCATCAGGAGTTGCTGAAGCTGAAAAAAGCTGAAAGGAGTTATCAGGTGGACGGAAACTTGACTCCATATTAACTATGATTTATTTATCCATCTAAAGCTTTTATAAAAATTTTACAATACCAATGTTCCAGAACTTGTTACATTGCCCTCAAGCGTCCACAAAATCATGAATGAGGGTCGAGCATCTTTCTTTTTACCAGTGCAAAACATGATTCTGCTTGCACGTATAGAGGGATATTTTTTGCACTGTAGCTACAACTGTCACTCACTGTACTCATCTTCCCTTCTGAATATATATATATATAATTTCTCTCATCGTCTTTGTGTGTCCTTCTGAGAATCGTGGCAACAGAAATAACTTGTGCCCTCGCTCCTCGACAAGTAATCCTCCCTCTTGTCGGAGCTGGCTGCCGGGGCAACTTTTTGGCAAGGACAGCTTTGCATGCCAGCGTCAACACCGTAGCTGATCCCAGGATAATAGAGTTGTACACTCACTGTTTGATACCATAACACACACACACACACATATGCACACAGATGATCATGTGCAGCTGAATCACACTATCTTTGCCAAATGCTGAAACAGCAGTTTTGCGGCAGCAGAAGCAGCTTTTGGGAGAGCTCTGCTCTTGGGGTTTCCTTTGAGACCACTTCCAGCAGCTGTGATGTTGTGTGTAGAGTTTGTTTAGTTTTAGTTCCCTCTCATTTATCTTCTCTGTTTTAAGATGCTCCGTTTTTTTCTTCCCTTTTTCTGCAGTTTCAACATTTGATGCCAGATGCTTTAAGTTGCAGGCACTTGTTCGCTTGGTGCATAAATACGCCCCTCACTAAATTACATGTGTTTACAAAGGAGCAGGCAATTTGTGAGCGTGTCTATGTGAGGGAGACCCAATAGGCTCTCTGTGTCTAATGAATATCCTCCCTGTCATTAACGACAGGTACTGATGAGGCCACTGCAATCAAATCATTCCAGTATAATCACAACTCTCCGCAGCGGCTGAGCCCAGCTAGCCACATACTGTAGATGAAAAGAAGCAGCTCATTAGGAGTTCTCGTAAACACTGGCATCATCAGGATGATCCAGAGAGAGGGGATGCGCAGGATAAGTGAGACAGGTTGAATCTGGCAGCTCTAAAGTCAGTTGTTTTCATTTTCGTTTGGCAACATATATTGCTGTTGTTGTTTAACGTCTTACGCTCCCTCTCAGGAAATGTGTGTGTTTGCAGCATGTTAATGTGAACGGAGGAGAAAGAGGAGCGAGCTGGACCCTGTCTGCTGCACACATCTTCAAAAGAAAGAAACGGGCCTGGAGCTATTCCCATCCACAGATGCAAGCTGATTCACTGTGGTCTACTTTTTATTTATGGACTTACAATCATCTACACACATTTAAAAAACATATAAGCAGAACAACATGTTTACACGGAGGGAGCAGGTATCTGCGAGCAGGGAAGGAAGTTCCTTAGGAAATAGTTCTCAGCGTGAATAACCTGCACCTGCACCCAGCTTCCATCCCTCTCCTCCTCCTCCTCCTCCTCCTCCTCCTCCTCCTCCTCCTCCTCTCCTCCTCCTCCTCCTCCTCCTCCTCCTCCTCCTCCTCCTCCACCTCTCTTCAGTCTGTTTCCTCACATCTCCATTAGTCATCCTATTCTGGCTGGAGCTCCCCCTCCGCTGCCCGTTTGGGGAGGGCATGCGATATGTGTTTGTCGCACAAGCTGTGTGGGAAAATGACAAAGTTCTGTCACTGCTGTGTGGGCTCGGGAGAGAACTATTGGAGCGTATTAGACAGTAATTGCATTGGTGTTTAGAGAAGGAGATGAGTTGATAGAGGCACATCAGTCTTACTTAGCCTGTTTCATCCTTTTTAAATTTACACTGGATTAAAGTCTCTTATCGGAGAGCCAAAATCCATCGACTCTCTGCAAAAATCTCTGTCCAGTCAGCGCCGACTTAATCCTGCTCCCCAGACATCTGACGAAGCACACAACACCGTCTGAATCTTACACAACAAATTTGTAATTAAAGGATTGTAAAACTTCCCCCGAGACTTTTCCCCAGAGGTGGCAAGCTGCTTCATTTCGGCCATAATTCACTGTAAAAAGTGAGTGAAGGGGGAAGCCAGTGCGTGGCAGGACTCATAATTCTGAGTGGTTCTCTGAGCCATGAATGTTTAAGCCAGAGGTGGCGAATGTCCCTGATGCTATTTCTGAATCCGGTTGTCAGGAAACCTCCGCGTACTCCAGCTACCAATGGCTCGACTCTGCCAGAGTTTTTGTGTAACCCCCCCCTTCCCACCCTCAGCCAGCACATGCCCCCTGGGATGAAGACGGTCACTCGTTATGAAATTAATTGGATTTTATTTGTGGTTGAGGACAAATTCCACGTGTCTCCCAGATATTTTCTCATTACTGTCGACATGATGCCGTGTTGTTTTAGATGCTGCAGATCGTGTCGGATGTTTTTGCTGAAGCGGGCAGAACGTGACAGGAGGCTGACGGCACCGGGCAAAACAGATAGTAAAATCAACACCTGCTCGGCCTTTGGACAAATTGCCATCCAAAATGTCTGCCCTGCAGGATGTGAGAATAATGATTGTGGCCACTCATCCTCATGTGTGTGTTGTTGGTTGATTGTGCAATGTGTGTGTTGTGACTTTGGCTGAGCCTGGGCTTGTCTGTGTCTACATATAGCTAGTGTTGTATGGAACTGCTCCCAGTGTCTGT